>CM023859.1:14048517-15266855 GCA_013389735.1 Phaseolus lunatus | reverse complement strand
TTTTTTTTTTTAAATTTTATGTGAAGCTTAGTGTGTGTGTGTGTGAGAGAGAGATTCCTTAAACATAGAGAAAGAGATGCCTTAGAGACAGAGAGACCGAGAGAGTTTTTTTTTTTTTTTCCTAATTTTCTGTCAAGCTTATTGTGTGTGTGTGTGAGAGAGAGAGAGATTCCTTAAAGAGAGCGAAAGAGAGATGCCTTAGAGAGAGAAAGTTTTTGTTTTTTTTTCTAATTTTCTATCAAGCTTATTGTGTGTGTGTGAGAGAGAGAGATTCCTTAAAGAGAGACAGATGTCTTAGAGAGAGAGAGAGATTCCATAAAGAGAGATAAAAAGATGCCTTAGAGAGAGAGAGAGATTCCTTAAAGAGAGAAAGAGATGCTTTAGAGAGAGAGAGAAAGAGAGTGAGATAGTTTTTTTTTTTTTTTTTGGTTTTTTTGTTCTTTTTATGTTTTTTTGTTGGTAATTTTCTGTAAAGCTTAGTGTGTGTGTGATACAAAGAGAGAGAGAGAGAGAGATTCCTTAAACAGAGAGAAAGAGATGCCTTAGAGAGAGAGACAGAGATTTTTTATTTTTTTTCTAATTTTGTGTCAAGGTTATTGTGTGTGTGTGAGAGAGAGATTCCTGAAAGAGAGACAGATGCCTTAGAGACAGAGAGAGATGCCTTAGAGAGAGATGCCTTAAAGATAGAGAGATGCCTTAGAGAGAGAGAGGTTCAGAGAGAGAGAGAAAGAGAGAGATATGCCTTAGAGAGAGTGAGAGAGTATTTTTTTTTTTTTATGTTTTTTTTTTTGTATTTTTCTGTAAAGCTTCGTGTGTAACGCCCCTCAAATTCTTATTCATATTTATATTATAAAATAAACATAAAACAATAATATCAAAAATTAGCATATGTATATTTAATAGAATACATCCATCAATACATTGTATTTCAAAATAATATCCCTTCTCTAGGGAATTTTAATACATAACCGTCAAGTGTTTCAAAATAAAACAAAACACAGCATAAGAACAGGCGATCTCCTTGTCCATCCACTCACTGAGGAGCTCCACTGCCTGCAACATCGTCTGCTCCCGTGTAAATTACACGATCATCACAGTTTTAAGGAAAACAACCACAAAACAAACCAAAGGGGTAAGCTAGACATTTTTAAAAACTTTAAAACATGAAACTTGATATTAACGTGAACCATCAAATATTCATTCACTTCACAATTTCATCAAAAATCCATCAAGTGTCTATCACATTTCAATATTTCTCTTTCTCACGTCAGACTTCCACTGACCCATCACACATAGACACTTGACACTACTTCCGGAAGACTCGTGCATTGAACTTAGCATCCAGAGACCTGCACCTGTCATACCACATTGCTGTAAAGTTCCCACAGCTATGCGCATAAACATAATCTCAATCTCAATCTCATCACTCTCCTAGTATGACAGGGTTAATTCATATAACAGGTCAAGTTAGTTATCTTTCAAACAACTTACCCATACATATGAACCTCCTTCGACTCTCAACAACTGAATAACTTCATCTATGTGATTCCATTATATCAGCAGAGTCAGGATCGTCTCATTCACAGGATACTCACTGATCAATACACTCTAATACCAATCTCAACACGGTATTTCCTTTCCTGAAAACACTATGTCTTGATCACAATTTCACATTCATCCAGTACATCATACCACACGTAAAAGCACAATTCCATCATATAATATTTTGAATCTTTTCTCAAACAATCCCAATCACAAACAATCATACCAAAGTTCAGATTTTCGAATATCATATGCATTTCAATCTTTCAATCTCAAACAATTTCAAAACGACACTAAAACAGGGGATTTCGAAATTTGCATTAAAACCGGCGATCACGTCGCCCCACACATAAAAACAGAGCATCGTGCAAGAAAGTTTGAAAATCGGCGACCACGTCGCCCCAACTTCAGAATCTTCTAGCCTACGGTTGTTATTGAAAATAAAGCTAGCTTCCCTTACCTGGACTTGCGTAAAATCTCACTAAGAGCTCCAAACCCACAGAGAACTCAAGGATGCCTTAACCTGCACCATAGAGTCCCGATCACAAAACTAACGAGATTACTCATTTTCTGCGTTAACAGAGACGATTTCTGAAGTTAAAAGAATTGTATGCACAACCTATGCAAAGACGACCCTCTTAAATTCAGACTCGACTCAAAGAACAGAGCAAAACGACTTACTCTATTTTAGGGCTTTGAGCAGAAAACTTGTAGAGTAACTTCCCAGAAGGACAATGGCAGTCGTCGATCGTAGCACTGGTACGTGAGGATAGCCGCGTCTTCGAGTGGAGGAGAAAGGAGAAAGGGGAACTAAATGAGCTGATTCCCTCAGCTCTTAAGGTCGAACGGCTCTTTAGCCTTCACTGCCATTACCCACTCTCTGAGCAACCTTGCGTGCACACTTCCTTGAACAGTATGACCACGTGGGTTTTCTGCGCATACCAACTCTCTGATGCTAACTATTCTGAAACACCCTTTTTGTCTACGTGTCGCGCATGCAGAACGTTCATGCTGGGAGCCTGGGTCCCACCTTATCTATCTGAAACACGACATCGCGCGATAACCATCCACCGATGACTGCTCGCGCGACAACCATGCCTCTCATACCGGCGATGACCGATGCCTCTCATACTGGCGATGACTGATTCCTCTTCCTGACGGATGAATGATTCCTCACCCTGGCAGACCACCGATGTCTCACCCTGGCAGACAACCGATGTCTCACCCTGGCAGACCACCGATGTCTCACCCTGGCAGACCACCGATGTGTCTCCCATCCTGGTTGATGACCGATGTTCCTCTCATCCTGTTGGCGATCTCTTATCGCCCTTGTGTGTGACGAGGACAAATCGTCTCACACTGGTCACCGATGTCACATCGTCACACCTTGCTGAAGGTTCATCCTCCCATTATATTACGTCCAAGGTATCACCTCCACATGGCTTGGTGACGTTGGTAGCTTCACATTTCCGAGAATAGATCAGCACTACTCCTCGTGCGTCCATGCATGCAACACTAAGGATGATTTCTTATGCTCAAGCATAGAGCTTCGCATGCACAGCGTATCTAAGGCTCAACCCACACCTTGATACGCGTGGTTTTTGGAACCCACTATGGTTGATCCAGCATCTTGACCACATGCTAAGTGCACTTTCGGCGATCATGTACACTATAGGCGATTGGCGATCATGTGTACTCTAAGCGACAGGCGATTATGTACCAGAGAAGTCGGAGATCGCCTCCGTCTTCAACAACGGCGATCTCGTAGACTTCTAAGCTACACTTTCCTTCCTTTATATTTTAAATAAAAACATACTTAGAATTCACTTAAAATATATCACTTTCATTCCAATAAAATTTATAGGTCCTTACATTCTCCCCAACAAGAAAAATTTTCGTCCTCGAAAATTGAATTACTAAGGAAAGAGGTAGGGATAGGCTTCTCTCATGGTTTCCTCTAATTCCCAAGTTGAATCACCCGATCTGTCATCCCACACCACTTTCACCGTGTTGATGGTCTTGCCTATGAGCTGTTTACTCTGCCGATCGTCAATCCTAACTGGTTTTGCTTCAAAAGACAAGTCATCCTTGATCTGCACCTCATCCACTTCCAGCACGTGACTTGGGTCTGCCATGTACTTCCTCAGCTGTGATACATGAAAGACATTATGCAGGTTCGCTAATTGGGGAGGTAGGGCGATCTCATAAGCCACTGGACCGATCCTCCTTAGGATCTGATATGGCCCAATAAACTTAGGGGACAGCTTCTTTGATCTGATAGCTCGTCCTACACCCTTGGTCGGTGTCACTCTCATAAATACATGATCTCCAACTGCAAACTCCAAAGGTTTTCTCCTCTGATCTGCATAAGATTTCTGCCAACTTTGAGAAGCTTTCATCCTGTCTTTTATCTGTTTCACCTTCTCGGTCGTCTGCTGAATCAACCCTGGCCCAACCAAGACTGCTTCGCCCTCCTGGTACCAACATAAAGGAGTTCTGCATTTCCTCCCATACAAGGCTTCATATGGCGCCATCCCAATACTGGCATGATAACTGTTATTATAAGTGAACTCTACCAGTGGCAACATCTCATCCCAGCTTCCCAATTGATCCAAGACACACGTCCTCAGCAGATCTTCCAAGGACTGGATCGTTCTCTCCGACTGTCCATCGGTCTGAGGATGATATGCAGAGCTCATCCTCAACTTAGTTCCCAAAGAATCTTGCAGAGTCTGCCAAAACCGAGAAGTGAACCTGGGATCTCTATCCGAAACAATGCTGGAAGGTACTCCATGCAGCCTCACAATTTCTCTGATGTATAACTGAGCCAACTTGGCCATGGATATCCTCAAATTCACTGGAAGAAAGTGGGCACTCTTCGTCAGCCGATCAACTATGACCCAGACTGCATCATGACCCCTTACCGATCTAGGTAAGTGGGTAACGAAATCCATTGCAATGCTATCCCATTTCCATTCAGGAATATCCAATTGCTGCAACAACCCGCCAGGTCTTTGATGCTCTACCTTTGCCTTCTGACATGTCAAGCAGGTAGTAACATACTGGGCGATGTCTTTCTTCATGCCTGACCACCAAAATGACCCCTTTAAGTCCTGGTACATCTTATTCATACCTGGGTGTAAACTAAGATGACTCTTGTGGCCTTCCTCTAGGATCATCTTCTTCAACTCCTCATTCGCAGGTATGCACATTCTGCCATTAAATCTCAAAATCCCATCATCTCCCATCACAAAGTCCTTAGCCTGATCGGTGCCTAGCAATTCCACAATACGCTTCAGACTAGGGTCCTCTAATTGCTTATCCTTTATCATTCCAATGAAATCATTAGTTATAGTTAACTTACTACAACTAACATGGTTAACATGAAATTCCACTCCAAAGTTTAAGTCTCTGAACTGCTCGATCAGCTTCTGCTCTTCAATCATCATGGTTGATACTTGTATTGATTTTCTACTCAAAGCATCTGCCACTACATTGGCCTTCCCTAGATGATACATGAGTTGGAAATCATAGTCCTTTAGAAACTCCATCCATCTTCTTTGCCTGATATTTAGTTCCTTCTGATCAAACAGATATTTCAGGCTTTTATGATCACTAAACACCTGAAACCGAGCTCCATACAAATAATGCCTCCAAATTTTCAAGGCAAACACTATAGCTGCTAACTCCAAGTCATGAGTAGGATAGTTTCTCTCATGAATTTTGAGTTGCCTTGAAGCATATGCAACTACTCTTTTCTCTTGCATCAAGACACATCCCAAGCCCTGATGTGAAGCATCACAGTAGACGTCCAAGGGTCTTCCTACATCCGGGATCACCAGCACCGGAGCACTAGTCAATCTTTCCTTTAATTCCATGAAGCTCTGCTCACATCGGTCGGTCCAAGCAAAAGGTTGATCTTTGCGAGTCAACTGAGTCAAAGGAGCCACTACCTTGGAAAAATCCTTAATGAACCTCCGATAGTAGCCAGCTAGACCCACAAAACTCCTTATCTCTGTGACTGTCTTAGGACGTTCCCACTGGAGTACTGCCTCTACCTTGGCTGGATCCACTGAGATCCCTCGAGCAGATATCACATGTCCCAAGAAGTTAACTTCCTTCAGCCAGAACTCACACTTGGAGAACTTAGCATATAATTGCTTCTCCCTCAGGATCTCCAACACCGTCCTTAGATGTTCCTCATGTTCTTCCTCGGTCCTTGAATAAATAAGTATGTCGTCTATGAAGACTACAACAAACTTATCCAAGAAAGGACGAAAAATTCTATTCATGTAGTCCATGAACAGAGCTGGAGCATTTGTCACTCCAAACGGCATCACTACATACTCATAATGTCCATAACGAGACCTAAACGCCGTCTTCTGAACATCTTCAGCTTTTACCAAAATTTGGTGGTATCCCATTCTCAGATCAATCTTTGAGAATACCGAGGCTCCATGCAACTGATCCATCAAATCATCAATTCTAGGCAGAGGATACTTGTTCTTGATGGTCAACTTGTTCAACTGGCGGTAATCTACACACAACCGAGATCCTCCATCCTTTTTCTTAACTAGAAGCACTGGAGCCCCCCATGGAGATACGCTGGGTCTGATAAACTGTTTCTCCAACAATTCTTCCACTTGCTTCTTCAATTCCGTCAACTCAGCTGGAGCCATTCTGTAGGGTGCCATTGACACTGATCCAGCTCCAGGTACCAAATCAATAGAGAATTCCACTTCTCTCTTAGGAGGTAGTCCAGGTATTTCTTCTGGAAATACATCCATGAAATCCTTCACCACATATATACTGCCCATATCTTCTTCATTCTTCACTCCCCCTTGAGCGAGGATCACAAAGCACCTCGCCCCTTCTTTCAACTCCGACCACACATGCTGAGCAGATATCACATCTGACTCTTGGAGATCTGGAAACACCACTTTCTGCCTACCGCAATCTATGAAAATGTGATTGGCAGATAGCCAATCCATTCCTAGGATAACATCCAGATCCTGAAGAGGTAGACAGATCAAATTTACTTTGAACCTGCGTCCCTCTACTATCACTGGACATTCAGAGCAAACTGTGGAGGTCATAACCTGTCCTGATGCAGGTGTAGAGACCAACAGTTCAAACGGCAGCTCCTTCACTAGAAGGCCCAACTCGTCTACGCACAGACTTGACACAAAAGAGTGTGTCGCTCCTGAATCAAACAAGGCTTTTACACTTCTACCAGCTATAAAACAAACACCTTGCACCAAGTTACCTGACTGAGATGCCTCAGCTCCTGATATCGCAAACACTCTCCCTGCTGCCTGAGGTCTGCTGCCTTCGTTCCTCAACTGTTGAGAACCACCAGATTGAGTCGCCCTATTCCTGTTGGGACACTCTCTAGAAACATGTCCTGTCTTTTGGCAGGTGAAGCATCTTCGATCTGAATTCCCCTTGGGGCATACGTTGGACGTGTGTGGTCCACCACAATGGAAACATCTGAGTTTCCATGGTTGTTGCTGCTGAAACTGGGGCGGTGCTGCTCCTGCCCTATGCTGTGGAGGTCTCGCATAAGGCTTATTCTGCTGTTGCTGCACCTTGGCCTTCCCACTGGAAGAACCTCCTGGGTGTGACCTGATCACCCGAGAATCACCCTTTTCCAGAGTCTCCACCATCTTCGCCTTCTCTACTAAGGCGTGAAATTCCCTGATGCACATAGGGGCTATGGTCCTCTTCATCCCATGCTTCAGTCCTTCTTCAAACTTCCTACACCTCCAAGCCTCAGAGGTCGCCTGGGTATAGAATCAGGCGAGGTACTCAAACCGAGCAGCATAAGCAGTCACTGGCATCTCCCCCTGCTCCAACCTGAGGAATTCTGCTTCCTTCGCAAACCTTGCACTATCTGGGAAATATTTCTCCAGGAATCTCACCCTGAAGCTCTCGCAGTCTAACACTTCAGCTCTGGCTTCCATCATCTGCTGAGCTCCCATCCACCAGAACTCTGCTTCTCCAGATAGCAGATACGTAGCAAACACCAACTTCTTATCCTCAGGGCAGGAGGTCGCCTTGAAGATTTTCTCTAACCCCCTGATCCACTGATCTGCTTGGTCAGGAGTAGCATTCCCACTGAACTTAGGTGGGCTGTGCCTGAGAAACTTGGTCAGTCCCATCTGCTCCTGAGGCTGACCGACGTGGGGAGCTATTGCAGCCGATCTAGCAGTCTCCCAATGCTGCATTGCAGCTTGATGATTCTGAGCCATCGCCGTATTCTGCTGCTGGATAGCACTTGCCATCATCTCAATGGCTTTGGCGATCTGGCTCATTTCTGCAGAAGGTTGGGAAGGGGTAGGCGGTCTAGGAGCCATTTTTCTCTGTAAGATTACGAAACTATTATTCTCTAATCATACTCCTATAAAATGAACTTGATAACGAATCAATTCATTTAGAAGACCACATTTAGGTCTTACAAAGGTCAGCATCTCAAAATCATCTAGAATTTTGAGTTTATCAGCAAGATCATGATACTTATAACATCAAGCATAACACCAGAACAACTACTGGTATAAAACCATCAATCCAAACAACCACTTTCAATCAATTACAAAAACACTCAATAAAATGAAATAAATCACACCAGAATTCAATGTATGCTAAACATCAAACCTTTAGTATTAAGATTGAGAATCATCTCGATCCAGTTATGAGTGTGCACCCTCACTACTTTATCAAGATCCTTTCATTCTTAATACTAAAATTTTCAGTTAGAGCATGTATTCACTACAGCACACACAAAATTTCAATAAGAAAACCTTCAAAACCTTTCACTATAGCTTTTATTTAAAACCCCAACAAAATTTGTGAGCAGGAGAAACACAATGGGTCCACTACCCGCAGGTCATCCTAAGGACGAACTGCTCTGATACCATTAATGTAACGCCCCTCAAATTCTTATTCATATTTATATTATAAAATAAACATAAAACAATAATATCAAAAATTAGCATATGTATATATAATAGAATACATCCATCAATACATTGTATTTCAAAATAATATCCCTTCTCTAGGGAATTTTAATACATAACCGTCAAGTGTTTCAAAATAAAACAAAACACAGCATAAGAACAGGCGATCTCCTTGCCCATCCACTCACCGAGGAGCTCCACTGCCTGCAACATCGTCTGCTCCCGTGTAAATTACACGATCATCACAGTTTTAAGGAAAACAACCACAAAACAAACCAAAGGGGTAAGCTAGACATTTTTAAAAACTTTAAAACATGAAACTTGATATTAACGTGAACCATCAAATATTCATACACTTCACAATTTCATCAAAAATCCATCAAGTGTCTATCACATTTCAATATTTCTCTTTCTCACGTCAGACTTCCACTGACCCATCACACATAGACACTTGACACTACTTCCGGAAGACTCGTGCATTGAACTTAGCATCCAGAGACCTACACCTGTCATACCACATTGCTGTAAAGTTCCCACAGCTATGCGCATAAACATAATCTCAATCTCAATCTCATCACTCTCCTAGTATGACAGGGTTAATTCATATAACAGGTCAAGTTAGTTATCTTTCAAACAACTTACCCATACATATGAACCTCCTTCGACTCTCAACAACTGAATAACTTCATCTATGTGATTCCATTATATCAGCAGAGTCAAGATCCTCTCATTCACAGGATACTCACTGATCAATACACTCTAATACCAATCTCAACACGGTATTTCCTTTCCTGAAAATACTATGTCTTGATCACAATTTCACATTCATCCAGTACATCATACCACACCGATGTGTCTCCCATCCTGGTTGATGACCGATGTTCCTCTCATCCTGTTGGCGATCTCTTATCGCCCTTGTGTGTGACGAGGACAAATCGCCTCACACTGGTCACCGATGTCACATCGTCACACCTTGCTGAAGGTTCATCCTCCCATTATGTTACGTCCAAGGTATCACCTCCACATGGCTTGGTGACGTCGGTAACTTCACATTTCCAAGAATAGATCAGCACTACTCCTCGTGCGCCCATGCATGCAACACTAAGGATGATTTCTTATGCTCAAGCATAGAGCTTCGCATGCACAGCGTATCTAAGGCTCAACCCACACCTTGATACGTGTGGTTTTTGGAACCCACTATGGTTGATCCAGCATCTTGACCACATGCTAAGTGCACTTTCAGCGATCATGTACACCATAGGCGATTGGCGATCATGTGTGCTCTAAGCGACAGGCGATTATGTACCAAAGAAGTCGGAGATCGCCTCCGTCTTCAACAACGGCGATCTCGTAGACTTCTAAGCTACACTTTCCTTCCTTTATATTTTAAATAAAAACATACTTAGAATTCACTTAAAATATATCACTTTCATTCCAATAAAATTTATAGGTCCTTACATAGTGTGTGTGTGTGACAGAGAGAGAGAGAGAGAGAGAGAGAGAGAGAGAGAGAGAGAAATTGCTTAAACAGAGAGAGTTTTTTTTTGGTTTTTTTGTTTTTTTTTGTTTTTTTGTTTATTTTCTACTTTTCTATAAAGCTTATTGAGTGTGTTTGTGTGAGAGAGAGAGATTCCTTAAGGAGAGATAGATGCCTTAGAGGGAAAATGAGATTCCTTAGAGAGAGAGATTCCTTAAAGAGAGATAGATGCCTTAGAGAGAGATGCCTTAGAGACAGAGAGAGATGCCTTAGAGACAGAGAGATGCCTTAGAGAGAGGTTCAGAGAGAGAGAGAAAGAGAGAGATATGCCTTAGAGAGAGAGTGAGAGAGGTTTTTTTTTTTGGTTTTTTTTTATGTTTTTTTTTTTTGTATTTTTCTGTAAAGCTTAGTGTGTGTGTGACAGAGAGAGAGAGAGAGAAATTGCTTAAACAGAGAGAGTTTTTTTTTGGTTTTTTTGTTTTGTTTTTGTTTTTTTGTTTATTTTCTACTTTTCTATAAAGCTTATTGTGTGTGTTTGTGAGAGAGAGAGAGAGATTCCTTAAGGTGAGACAGATGCCTTAGAGAGGAAGAGAGATTCCTTAGAGAGAGAGATTCCTTAAAGAGAGACAGATGCCTTAGAGAGAGAGATGTGTTACAGAGAGAGATAGAGAGGGAGAGAGATTCCTTAAAGAGAGAAAGAGATGCTTTAGAGAGAGAGAGAAAGAGAGTGAGATAGTTTTTTTTTTTTTTTTGGTTTTTTTGTTTCTTTTTTTGTTTTTTTGTTGGTAATTTTCTGTAAAGCTTAGTGTGTGTGTGATACAGAGAGAGAGAGAGAGAGAGAGAGAGAGAGAGAGAGAGAGATTCCTTAAATAGAGAGAAAGAGATGCCTTAGAGAGAGAGACAGAGATTTTTTATTTTTTTTCTAATTTTGTGTCAAGGTTATTGTGTGTGTGTGAGAGAGAGATTCCTGAAAGAGAGACAGATGCCTTAGAGACAGAGAGAGATGCCTTAGAGAGAGATGCCTTAAAGATAGAGAGATGCCTTAGGGAGAGAGAGGTTCAGAGAGAGAGAGAAAGAGAGAGATATGCCTTAGAGAGAGTGAGAGAGTATTTTTTTTTTTTTATGTTTTTTTTTTGTATTTTTCTGTAAAGCTTAGTGTGTAACGCCCCTCAAATTCTTATTCATATTTATATTATAAAATAAACATAAAACAATAATATCAAAAATTAGCATATGTATATATAATAGAATACATCCATCAATACATTGTATTTCAAAATAATATCCCTTCTCTAGGGAATTTTAATACATAACCGTCAAGTGTTTCAAAATAAAACAAAACACAGCATAAGAACAGGCGATCTCCTTGTCCATCCACTCACTGAGGAGCTCCACTGCCTGCAACATCGTCTGCTCCCGTGTAAATTACATGATCATCACAGTTTTAAGGAAAACAACCACAAAACAAACCAAAGGGGTAAGCTAGACATTTTTAAAAACTTTAAAACATGAAACTTGATATTAACGTGAACCATCAAATATTCATTCACTTCACAATTTCATCAAAAATCCATCAAGTGTCTATCACATTTCAATATTTCTCTTTCTCACGTCAGACTTCCACTGACCCATCACACATAGACACTTGACACTACTTCCGGAAGACTCGTGCATTGAACTTAGCATCCAGAGACCTGCACCTCTCATACCACATTGCTGTAAAGTTCCCACAGCTATGCGCATAAACATAATCTCAATCTCAATCTCATCACTCTCCTAGTATGACAGGGTTAATTCATATAACAGGTCAAGTTAGTTATCTTTCAAACAACTTACCCATACATATGAACCTCCTTCGACTCTCAACAACTGAATAACTTCATCTATGTGATTCCATTATATCAGCAAAGTCAGGATCGTCTCATTCACAGGATGCTCACTAATCAATACACTCTAATACCAATCTCAACACGGTATTTCCTTTCCTGAAAATACTATGTCTTGATCACAATTTCACATTCATCCAGTACATCATACCACACGTAAAAGCACAATTCCATCATATAATATTTTGAATCTTTTCTCAAACAATCCCAATCACAAACAATCATACCAAAGTTCAGATTTTCGAATATCATATGCATTTCAATCTTTCAATCTCAAACAATGTCAAAACGACACTAAAACAGGGGATTTCGAAATTTGCATTAAAACTGGCGATCACGTCGCCCCACACATAAAAACAGAGCATCGTGCAAGAAAGTTTGAAAATCGGCGACCACGTCGCCCCAACTTCAGAATCTTCTAGCCTACGGTTGTTATTGAAACTAAAGCTAGCTTCCCTTAGCTGGACTTGCGTAAAATCTCACTAAGAGCTCCAAACCCACCGAGAACTCAAGGATGCCTTAACCTGCACCATAGAGTCCCGATCACAAAACTAACGAGATTACTCATTTTCTGCGTTAACAGAGACGATTTCTGAAGTTAAAAGAGTTGTATGGACAACCTATGCAAAGACGACCCTCTTAAATTCAGACTCGACTCAAAGAACAGAGCAAAACGACTTACTCTGTTTTAGGGCTTTGAGCAGAAAACTTGCAGAGTAACTTCCCAGAAAAACAATGGCAGTCGCCGATCGTAGCACTGGTACGTGAGGATAGCCGCGTCTTCGAGTGGAGGAGAAAGGAGAAAGGGGAACTAAATGAGCTGATTTCCTCAGCTCTTAAGGTCGAACGGGTCTTTAGCCTTCACTACCATTACCCACTCTCTGAGCAACCTTGCGTGCACACTTCCTTGAACAGTATGACCACGTGGGTTTTCTGTGCATACCAACTCTCTGATGCTAACTATTCTGAAACACCCTTTTTGTCTACGTGTCGCGCATGCAGAACGTTCATGCTGGGAGCCTGGGTCCCACCTTATCTATGTGAAACACGACATCGCGCGATAACCATCCACCGATGACTGCTCGCGCGACAACCATGCCTCTCATACCGGCGATGACCGATGCCTCTCATACTGGCGATGACTGATTCCTCTTCCTGACGG
Organism: Phaseolus lunatus; assembly: GCA_013389735.1. Classification (NCBI taxonomy): domain Eukaryota; kingdom Viridiplantae; phylum Streptophyta; class Magnoliopsida; order Fabales; family Fabaceae; genus Phaseolus; species Phaseolus lunatus. The sequence goes on along the minus strand of CM023859.1, from coordinate 15,253,832 downwards.
ATGACTGATTCCTCACCCTGGCAGACCACCGATGTCTCACCCTGGCAGACAACCGATGTCTCACCCTGGCAGACCACCGATGTCTCACCCTGGCAGACCACCGATGTGTCTCCCATCCTGGTTGATGACCGATGTTCCTCTCATCCTACTGGCGATCTCTTATCGCCCTTGTGTGTGACGAGGACAAATCGCCTCACACTGGTCACCGATGTCACATCGTCACACCTTGCTGAAGGTTCATCCTCCCATTATGTTACGTCCAAGGTATCACCTCCACATGGCTTGGTGACGTCGGTAACTTCACATTTCCAAGAATAGGTCAACACTACTCCTCGTGCGCCCATGCATGCAACACTAAGGATGATTTCTTATGCTCAAGCATAGAGCTTCACATGCACAGCGTATCTAAGGCTCAACCCACACCTTGATACGCGTGGTTTTTGGAACCCACTATGGTTGATCCAGCATCTTGACCACATGCTAAGTGCACTTTCAGCGATCATGTACACCATAGGCGATTGGCGATCATGTGTGCTCTAAGCGACAGGCGATTATGTACCAGAGAAGTCGGAGATCGCCTCCGTCTTCAACAACGGCGATCTCGTAGACTTCTAAGCTACACTTTCCTTCCTTTATATTTTAAATAAAAACATACTTAGAATTCACTTAAAATATATCACTTTCATTCCAATAAAATTTATAGGTCCTTACATAGTGTGTGTGTGTGAGAGAGAGAGAGAGAGAGAGAGAGAGAGAGAGAGAAATTGCTTGAACAGAGAGAGCTTTTTTTGGTTTTTTTGTTTTTTTTCTACTTTTCTATAAAGCTTATTGAGTGTGTTTGTGTGAGAGAGAGAGATTCCTTAAGGAGAGACAGATGCCTTAGAGGGAAAATGAGATTCCTTAGAGAGAGAGATTCCTTAAAGAGAGATAGATGCCTTAGAGAGAGATGCCTTAGAGACAGAGAGAGATGCCTTAGAGAGAGATGCCTTAGAGACAGAGAGATGCCTTAGAGAGAGGTTCAGAGAGAGAGAGAAAGAGAGAGATATGCCTTAGAGAGAGAGTGAGAGAGGTTTTTTTTTTTGGTTTTTTTTTTATGTTTTTTTTTTTGTATTTTTCTGTAAAGCTTAGTGTGTGTGTGACAGAGAGAGAGAGAGAGAAATTGCTTAAACAGAGAGAGTTTTTTTTTGGTGTTTTTGTTTTGTTTTTGTTTTTTTGTTTATTTTCTACTTTTCTATAAAGCTTATTGTGTGTGTTTGTGAGAGACAGAGAGAGAGATTCCTTAAGGTGAGACAGATGCCTTAGAGAGGAAGAGAGATTCCTTAGAGAGAGAGATTCCTTAAAGAGAGACAGATGCCTTAGAGAGAGAGATGTGTTACAGAGAGAGATAGAGAGGGAGAGAGATTCCTTAACGAGAGAGGAAGAGATGCCTTAGAGAGAGTGAGAGAGTTTTTTTTTTTTTTTGGTTATTTTTTTTTAATGTTTTTTTTTGTATATTTATTAAAGCTTAGTGTGTGTGTGAGAGAGAGAGAGAGAGAGATAGAGAAGAGAGAGAGAGAGAGATGGAGAGAGAGATGGAGAGAGAGAGAAAGAGAGAGAAAGGGAGAGAGAGAAAGGGAGAGAGAGAGAGATGCTTAGAGAGAGAGTGAGAGAGTTTTTTTTTCTTTTTTTTTTTTTGGTTTTTTGGTGTAATTTTTTGTAAAGCTTTGTGTGTGTGTGTGAGAGAGAGATGCTTGAGGAAGAGAGAGTGGGAGAGAGTGAGAGAGAGAGGGAGAGAGAGAGTTAGCGCGAGAGACATTTCTTAATGAGACAGAGAGAGAAAGAGAGAGAGTTCGAGAGTTTTTTTTTTTTTTTTTGTAATTTTATGTAAAGGTTAGTGTGTGTGTGAGAGAGATTCCTTAAAGAGAGAGAAAGAGATGCCTTAGAGAGAGAGACAGAGAGAGTTTTTGTTTTTGTTTTTTTATGATTTTCTATCAAGCTTATTGTGTGTATGTGTGTGTGTGAGTGAGAGAGAGAGTGGGAGAGAGAGTGAGAGAGTTAGAGGGAGAGAGATTCCTTTGAGAGAGAGAAAGAGATGTCGTAGAGAGAGATGCCTTAGAGAGAGTGAAAGAGTTTTTTTTTTTTTTGTAATTTTCTGTAAAGCTTAGTGTGTGTGTGTGTGAGAGAGAGAGAGAGATTCTTTAAAGAGAGAGAAAGAGATGCCTTAGAGAGAGAGAGAAACAGAGAGAGTTTTTTTTTTTTGTGGTTTTTTGTTTATTGCTTTTTGAATTTTGTTCTTTTTTCTAATTTTCTATGAAGCTTATTGAGTGTGTGTATGTGTGTGTGAGAGAGAGAGATTCCTTAAAGAGAGAGAGATGCCTTAGAGAGAGAGATATGCCTGAGAGAGAGATGCCTTAGTGAGAGAAGGAGGGAGATGGCTGAGATAGAGAGAGAGAGAGAGATTCCTTCAAGAGAGAGAAAAAGCGATAGAGAGAGAGAGATATTCCTTAAAGAGAGAGAAAAAGATGCCTTAGAGAGAGAGAGAGGCCTTATAGAGAGAGAGAGGGAGATACCTGAGAGAGAGAGAGAGAGAGATTCCTTAAAGAGAGAGATGCCTTAGAGAGAGAGAAAGAGTTTTTTGTTTTTTTTTTATCATTTTCTATCAAGCTTTTTGTATGTGTGAGAGAGAGAGGGAGAGAGAGGGGGAGAGAGGGGAGAGAGAGAGAGAGAAAGAGAAAGAGAGAGGGAGAGAGAGAGATTCTTTAAAGAGAGAGAAAGAGAGAGAGAGGCAAAGAGAGAGATCCCTTAGAGAGAGAGTGAGAGAGTTTTTTTTTTTTTTTTGGTTTTTTTTTTTTGGTTTTTTCTTTTGTAAGTTTCTATAAAGCATAGTATGTGTGCGAGAGAGACAGAGATTCCTTAAAAGAGAGAGAAAGAGACGCCTTAGAGAGACAGAGACAGAGACAGTTTTTTTTTCTACGTATTGTGTGTCTGTGTGTGTGTGAGACAGAGAGTGAGATGCCTTAAAGAGAGAGATGCCCTAGAGATAGAGAGAGATGCCTGAAAGAGAGAGAGTGAGAGAGAGAGATGCCTGAAAGAGAGAGTGAGAGAGAAAGAGAGATATTACTTAAAGAGAGAGAAAGAGACGCCTTAGAGAGAGAGAGACGGAGAGTATTTTTTTTTTTTTTGAAATTTTTTGTAAAGCTTAGTGTCTGTGTGTGAGAGAGAGACAGAGAGAGTTTTTTTTTTCTCTACCTTTCTGTCAAGCTTATTGTGTGTGTGTGAGTGAGAGAGAGAGTTAGAGAGAGAGTTAGAGAGAGAGAGTCTGAGAAAGATAGATGCCTTAGAGAGAGAGAAAGAGAGAGATACCTGAGAGAGAGAAAGAGAGAAATGCCTACGAGAGAGAGAGAGAAAGAGAGAGATGCCTTAGAGAGAGAGAGGCAGAGGCGTGCGAGAGAGAGAGATTCCTTACAGAGAGAGAAAGAGATGCCTTAATGAGATAGAGAGAGAAAGAGAGAGATGCCTTAGAGAGAGAGTTTGAGAGTTTTTTTTTTTTTGTAATTTTCTGTAAAGGTTTGTGTGTGTGTGTGTGAGAGAGAGAGAGATTCCTTAAAGAGAGAGAAAGAAATGCCTTAGAGAGAGAGACAGAGAGAGTTTTTTTTTTTTTTTTTTTTTTTCTGATTTTCTATCAAGCTTATTGTGTGTATGTGTGTGTGTGAGTGAGAGAGAGAGATGCTTGAGAGAGAGAGAGAGAGTTAGAGGGAGAGAGATTCCTTCAAGAGAGAGAAAGAGATGCCTTAGAGAGTGTGAAAGAGTTTTTTTTTTTTTTTGGATTTTTTTTTTCTAATTTCTGTAAAGCTTAGTGTGTGTGTGTGTGTGAGAGAGAGAGAGAGAGATTCCTTAAAGATAGAGAAAGAGATGCCTTAGAGAGGGAGAAACTGAGAGAGTTTTTTTTTTGTGGTTTTTTGTTTATTACTTTTTGCATTTTTTTTTCTAATTTTCTGTGAAGCTTATTGTGTGTGTGTGATGGCCTTCACATGTTGAGCTCTCCTTGGATGTTGAAGATGGTGCGGAAGCAATGGTTGAAATGAGCAAGACCCTCCTAGGAGTGATGGTGATCTTGAAGGTGCATGAAGTGTATGAAAATGAAAGAGGTTTGGCCAGCTCTCTTTGGTGGTGAAGGAGTGAAGATTAAAACCATAAATCAAGAGATTTAGGCAAGGGAGTAAGTATGGCACAAATTTGGCAGCATAACTTTACTCAAATTAATCTTGAAAATACATGAGGTAGGCCTCCTTATTTATAGATTTAGGAGCCTTGGTGAGCAAGCTTAAAGGGTAGGGATGGAAATACAAAAAGTGGGGGCTGCCTAGGGTATTGACTTTAGTCAAACCACACCATCATCCTAATATTCTACAAGATAGGTAAAAAATGCAACATTTGATAGTACACCCCTCCTTCTTTTGCTAAAGGCACTTATTTGCTAGCACACCCCTCCTCGTGTACTTAAGCTCTGGGGCCATCTGTCCTGGGAGTGTCTTCACTGTTCACGTGCCATGCATGCGGGCTCACGTGGAAACCCTAATCTTGATGGGCACTGTACCCTTCAAGACTCTGCACTTAACTGCACTCTCCCTGCCACACGCATGGGTGCTTTGTGACTTAGGCTTCTCCCTACCTCTGGGCATTTTACTAAGAACTGGTCTTCTCTCGGGACCCACATCAGATGTTCTAGTTCTGTTGTTCAAAACACCGAAGACCAATGTCACATCGTCCCACTCTGTTGCTGAGGACTCATAACCCTGCTAAGTGATGAGGACACATCAGTCCACTCTGGTGATCGACACGCTGACGACTAATCATCCCACTAGTCCATACTACCTGTGGGGTCCATCCCACGTGGCTTTGGTCCATGTTGTGGGACCCAGCTGACGTGGCTCATCGTTACTCACTGTTCTCGGTGTCCGAGGACTGGTCGGTACACAAGCCCCCTAGTCTCGAGCTGTCATTTTGTTCAGCAAAGAGACTAAGTCATCGGCTCGGGCGACCTACGTGGCACTGAGCGAAAGGACATGAACAGCGCGCTGAAGGGACATCTCACCAACCCCCCTTAATTTGCAGACACGTGGTTTGATCAACAGTTGGGGCTTCTTAACATTTGCGCTACCTTGACTACGTTAAACCCCTTCAAAACCCTGCGCCTCAGTACTGTTTCATCACTTTTCACTCAAACCTTCACGATCACTATCTTCTCTCGAACGCTTCCACTTCCACTCCAACCCTCGCAACCCCTCGTCTTCACTAGCTCAAAGGTATGATTTTTATTCTTCTTCTCGCCTTTATTTTATGATTCTGCTACCCTTTACATGCTATAATTGCTCTGGGTCTGTTTATGATTTCTGCATTTTAGGGTTTCTGTTCTTCTTGCCAGTTAGCATTCTTCATCTTCGAGTCTCTGTCCGCCATTTGAAACACACATCTTGTGAAGGCTGGAGGAAGCACAAGGACGACGAACATGAAATCAAGGGGCACGTCTTCGCCAAAGAGAGTGACGCGTACGTTTTAGTTCGACCCTGCACTGAGGGCGAACGCATATGTGCTGATGACCGCTGCAATGACGGGGAGCCCTTCTTCTTCCTTTACGCCACCATCTTCAAACGTGTTGTACCTACCAGTCCTCGGACGCCGAGTGTAACATCCCGCCAAAAACTATTTATATTTATATAATGAAAATAAAGGTAAACAAATAATGTTGAAGAGAACATAATTATATATATAAGTAATGAAGTTGCTCCTCACAGGGAGTTTAATACATAACCAGTCAAATGTTTTTTTCAAAACTTAACGAAATCAATCAAATACAACGAAAACGGCGTTCTCCATACATAAACCGGCGATCTCCTAACAGAAGACCCCAAAACAGGCGATCTGCTATCAGGACATAAATCCGGCGATCACCACCAAGAGATAGAAACAGGCGATCTCTTCCCCGGCGACCACTCACTAAGGAACTCTACTTCCTGGAAGATCATCTGCTCCCGTGTAAAAATTACACGATCATCACAGTTTTAAGAGAAAAACAGCCATAGAGCAGAACACGCAGGGTAAGCTATATATTTTAAAGAGAGTTTAAATATGAACATAAAAATCAGAATAAAACAAATTCAAGATACCCACGTAAAACTATAGAGTTTCTCATTCCCTTCACCTGATCGCCAAGAAATCACACATTTCACAATATTTTCAAGAGTCATTCTATTTCACATAATGCATCAAGTGTCTATCAATTCAAAGTTCCTCATTTCTTACGTCAGACTTCCACTGATTTAACACACATAGACACACACCACACCACTGTAAAGTCCACACAGGACAGCAAGTAAAGTCCACACAGGACAGCAAGGAAAGTCCACACAGGACAACAAGGAAAGTCCACACAGGACAGCAAGCAAAGTCCACACAGGACAACAAGGAAAGTCCACACAGGACAGCAAGGAAAGTCCACACAGGACAGCAAGCAAAGTCCACACAGGACAACAAGGAAAGTCCACACAGGACAGCAAGCAAAGTCCACACAGGACAACAAGGAAAGTCCACACAGGACAGCAAGCAAAGTCCACACAGGACAACAAGGAAAGTCCACACAGGACAGCAAGGAAAGTCCACACAGGACAGCAAGGAAAGTCCACACAGGACAGTAAAAGATCATCAATTCACCCAATACACCATGCAACACTTAAATGAACGATCTCTACCACAGCAACAAACGTATCCAGGTTCAGATCTTTCCAATAACACATGTATTTCACATATCAACCTCGAACAAGTGCAAAGCGACACTAAAACAGGGGATTTTAGAAGACAACATTTAAAACCGGCGATTACGTCGCCCTACACGTAAAAACAGAGCATTCACGAAGATGAAAACGAAACCGGCGACCACGTCGCCCTCACTTCAGAAACAGCTAATCTACGGCTTTTATTGAAGATAAAGCTAGCTTCCCTTACCTGGACTTGCGCAAAACACCAAGAGCTCCGAAACCCAACGAAGCTTAAAGAATGCCTTGGCTCTGTTTTAGTGTCTGGTTTGTAGAACTTGCGGAGAATCTTCCAGGTGCTCTAATGGTAGTCGTCGCTCGTCGTAATGGTGCTTGAGGTTGCCTGAATCGCAGCGCGAAGGAGAGAAAAGAGAGGGATGAAGATGCACTCGCTCTTTCACTCTTGAGCCACTGTAACCTCCTTTGCCTTCCCGCAGTGGGCTTTTGAATCCAAGCCTACCTGTCCACGCATGCTGCTGCTGCCACCCCTTCTGCAGGAAAGCCTGAGTGTACGTTCTCACTGAACAGTACGGCCACGGTTGTCTCTTGTGCTTGCCAACCACTGCCCTGAACAGTACGACCACTTTTGTCTCTTGTGCATGCCAACCACTGCCCTGAACAGCACGACCACTGTTGTCTCTTGTGCATGCCAACATTCTGATGTCACTATTCTGAACCACCCTTTTTGTCCACGTGGCGCGCGTGCAGGACGCGTCATGCTGGGAGTCTGGGTCCCACTTTATCTGTGTGAAACTCGACATCGCGCGATAACCTTCCACCGATGACCGCTCGCGCGATGACTATCCACTGAGGTCTCAAACTGGCAAACGACCGATGTCTCTCCCTGGAAGACGACCGATGTATCTCCCTGGGAGACGACCGATGTCTCTCCATGGGAGACGACCGATGTCTCCCCCTGGCGACGCCGGCATGCCTCTCGCGACCCGGCGATGCCTGCATGCCTCGCGCCCCGGCGTTGCCCGCATGCCTCGCGCGCCCTGGTGACGTCCACATGCCTCGCGCCCCGGCGTTGCCCGCATGCCTCGCACCCCGGCATTGCCCGCATGCCTCGCGCCCCGGCGTTGCCCGCATGCCTCGCGCGCCTTGGTGACGTCCACATGCCTCGCGCCCTGGCGATCATGTGTAGTAGGCGACCGGCGATCATGTGCTAACTAGGCGATCTCATAGTCTTCTAAACTACACTTTCCTTCCTTTTTATTTTAAATAGAAACATACTTAGAATTTATTTAAAATAAATCCCTTTTTATTCCAATTCAATTTTACAGGTCCTTACATTCTCCCCAACAAGAAAAATTTTCGTCCTCGAAAATTGAATTACAAGGAAAGAGGTATGGATAGGCTTCTCTCATGGGTTCTTCTAACTCCCAAGTTGAATCACCTGATCTCTCATCCCACACCACTTTCACTTGCCTCTGAGCTGTTTACTTTGCCGATCGTCAATCCTGACTGGTTTCGCTTCAAAGGACAAGTCATCCCTGATCTGCACATCGTCCACTTCCAGCACGTGACTAGGGTCTGCCATGTACTTCCTCAGCTGTGATACGTGAAAGACATTATGCAGATTTGCTAATTGGAGAGGTAGGGCGATTTCATAAGTCACTAGACCGATCCTCCTTAAGATCTGATATGGCCCGACTAACTTAGGAGGCAGTTCCTTCGATCTGATAGCTCGTCCTACACCCTTGGTCGGTGTCACTTTCATAAATGCATGATCTCCAACTACAACTCCAAAGGTCTTCTCCTCATTGTCAACATCATCACTGCCTCTACCAGAGTTATTATCCTTGTCCTCATGAGCGACATAGAGTGGCTCCCTCAAAGTTATTCTCTTCATATTTTCCAGATCCACAAGGGTTTCCCAACCAAACGATTCCTTCTCACCTTCTTAGCAACTTCAACTTTGGGGATGGATGATGATTCACTTTCTAAGGTAGAGCAATCCGGCGAAGATCCATCTACTACCGACATTAGCTGCAGTCACAACACCTTCCCGCCACTCATCATACCACCAGGCATACACTGCTGATTCAACTCAAGAGGGCGACCTGAATGGTGTTCAGGAGAGTATGGCTTGACTGTTAAGCGGTCTGAATATCGCATACCCAAATTAATCAGTGGTTGCCACTCTAAACGAAGAGACCCATTCCTCTAGTTTCTGCAGTCCCTCTTTATCAAGCAACTCATCGTTCTGGACCTCCAGCAGCCTTGGAGACACACTCCAGGTTTTTCATCTAAATCAGCATTCTGCAACGCCACCATCACGCCAGAGTACCCCGATACTAGCACCGACTTGGAAGAACAGATACAGCTGACAATGCAGCATTGTTTCTAAAATCAGAAACGAAACGCTGACCACCACAACTGCCCATCTAAAGGATTAGCTGCAAATCCCATCCCATTAGAAACACAAGGCACGAAAAGTTCTGCTCCCACCTCCAACTTTCTGCAATTTACTAACATTGCTAGAAGAACTCAACATCATCATAACACGGCTTACCCTTATTCTATCCATAGCCATTACCTCCTTCCCTTCTACGTTCACAGGCAGAATTGCATCCTCATTTGCCAAGTTCAGGAGGCTTACGGCTTCGGAAGCCTTTTATCTCAACCCACCATTTCCATAATCATCTTTCAAATCACGATCAACAAAACAGCATCCATTCTGCGTGAAGCTTAAGCTAGAACCATCTCATGCTGTTTCATCGACATGAACATCTTCTAAGCTTCAAAAAAAAAAATTCATTCTTTCATTCTTGGAACTTAACTTTGGTACTTCCCATGGATACACATGCTTAAGCTTTAAACCCCCCAGCATCCTGCTTATTTACTCTCCATGACTTATACGTAGCTGAAACTAAACCTTGGTACAACCAAAACTAACTTACACTTGCTTCTTCAATTCCATCTACTCAGCTGGAGCCATTATGTAGGGAGCCATGGACACTGGTCCAGCTCCAGGTACCAAAACAATAGAGGATTCCATCTCTCTCTTAGGAGGTAGTCCAGGCATTTCTTCTGGAACTACATCCATGGAACCCTTCACCACATGCATACAGCCCATATCTTCATCACTTTTCACTTCCCTCTTGAGTTAGGATCACAAGGTACGGCGCCCCTTTCTATCCACCCCGACCATACACACTGAGCAGATATCATATCTGACTCTCGGGGGCCTGGAAACACCACGTTCTGCCTACTGCAATCAGTGAGAACGTGATTGGCAGATAGCCAATCCATTCCTAGGATAACATCCAGATCCTGAAGAGGTAGGCAGATCAAATTCACCTTGAACCTGCGTCCCTCTACTATCACTGGACATTCAGAGCGAACTGGGGAGGTCAAAACCTGTCCTGATGCAGGTGTAGAGACCAACCGTTCAAACGGCAGCTCCTCCACTAGAAGGCCCAGTTCGGTTGCACACCGATTTGACACAAAAGAGTGTGTCGCTCCAGAAACAAACAAAACTCCAAAGTATCTACCAGCTATAAACAAACCCCTTGTACTAGGTTACCTGACTGAGACGCCTCCGCTCCAGACCTGGCAAACACTCTCCCTACTGCCTGAGGTCTGCTGCCTTCGTTCCTCAACTGCTGGGAACCACTGGGTTGAGTCGCCCTATTCCCGTTAGGACATTCTCTAGCAAGGTGTCCCGTCTTTCGGCAGATGTAGCATCTTCTCTCTGAATTTCTCTTGGGGCACACATTGGATGTGTGTGGCCCACCACAATGGGAACATCTGAGTTTCCATGGCTGTTGCTGCTGAAACTGGGGCGGTGCTGCTTCTGCCCCATGCTGTGGAGGTCTCGCATAAGGCTTATTCTGCTGTTGTTGCACCTTGGCCTTCTCACTGGAAGAACCCCCTGGGTGTGACCTGATCACCCGAGAGTCGCTCTTCTCCAATGTCTCCACCATCATCGCCTTCTCCACTAAGGCGTGAAATTCTCTTATGCACATAGGTGCTATGGCCCTTTTCAGCTCATGCTTCAGTCCTTCTTCAAATTTCCTACACCTCCAAGCCTCAGAGGTCGCCTGGGTATAGAATCGGGCGAGATACTCAAACTGAGCAGCATAAGCATTCACTGACATCTCCCCCTGCTCCAATCTGAGGAATTCTGCTTCCCTCGCAAATCTTGCACTATCTGGGAAGTATTTTTCCAGAAATCTCACCCTGAAACTCTCCCAGTCTAACACTTCAGCTCTAGCTTCCATCATCTGCCGAGCTCCCATCCACCAGAACTCGGCTTCTCCAGATAGCAGATAGGTAGCGAATACCAATTTCCTCCCTTCAGGGCAGGAGGTCGCCCTAAAGATTTTCTCCAACTCTCTGACCCACTGATCTGCTTGATCAGGGGTAGCATTCCCACTGAACTTGGGTGGGTTGTGCCTCATGAACTCGGTCAGTCCCATCTGATTCTGGGGCTGACCGACGTGGGAAGCGATTTCAGCCGACCGAGCAGTTTCCCAATGGTGCATTGCAGCCTGATGATTCTGAGCCATTGCTGCATTCTGTTGTTGGATGGCAGTTGCCATCATCTCAATAGCCTTGGCAATTTGGCTCATTTCCGAAGAAGGTTGGGGAGGGGTAGGAGGTCTACGTGCCATCTCTCTTCGTTTCAGATTTTGAAACTATAGGTTTTCTATATTCCCTACAACTACAAGAATGAGATCGATGAGAAATCAATTCATTCAGGAGGTAACATCTAGACCTTACAAAGGTCGGCATCTCAAAGTCATTAAGAACTTGAGCTCATCAACAGAATCGTGATACTTATAATTGATCCTGCCGCTTGACTCGAACGTGGAGGACTGCCTCGTCGCTCCTTCGCCTAGCCCTCTGTTCTGCAGGAACGCTCCAAGAACCACTGCCGGAACTCCAAACGCTGCCTGCAAAACACACAGACGGCGCCTCTAGCGGCCGTTGTAGCTCCGACGCTCAAGTCAGGCACAGGAACACTAAAACTATCTCTAAATCTCTTTGTGAGACCCGTGTGTGACTCAAATTCTCAAGTGTGTAAGGTGCAAGATCTGAAAAAACTCCTCCTTAATTCTGTTAAGAGTTCGTATTTATACCTGAGTCTTTCTCTTTCCTGATGGTTATTCCTCTTGACACGTGGATGACATCTGGACGTACACGTGTCACCATCTGAACTGTCTGCAGCTGAAACGTTACTTCCACTGTGCCCCTGCGACTAAGTTATCCACACAGGGAGTAGCTTAGTACGCAGGCTACTCTGGGCGCAACCAAGTCTTCTCAAGCACCCGGCGATGTGCTCTTTCGGCGACTTGTTGACCATCTGATCTCCCAACCTTCACATGCGGCGATCATGTGCAATCTGGGCGATTACTCATCCATGCCGGCGATGACCGACTACTCATCCTCAAGGCGATGGGCGATTACTCATACTCAAACCGATAGGCGAGTACTCACCTCAAGGCGACAGGCGATCACTCAACATCACAGGCGATAGGCGATTACCATTATGAGTGATCTCCTCCCTGATTCACTTGCTCTTTCTACCACGTGCCACCCTGTGCATGGTCCACGTGGTCAACAGCTGCTGACGTCATCAACTACTGATGACCAACCGGATCACAAGCCCCCCAGTCTCGAGCTGTGAACTTGTTCTCAGTGAAGAGACTAAGAAATCGTCTTCTGGTGTTCTACAGGAGTGCACACTCTGGTACTAACACTGTTTCTGTAACATCCCGCCAAAAACTATTCATATTTATAATGAAAATAAAGGTAAACAAATAATGTTGAAGAGAACATAATTATATATATAAGTAATGAAGTTGCTCCTCATAGGGAGTTTAATACAGAACCAGTCAAATGTTTTTCAAAACTTAACGAAATCAATCAAATACAACGAAAACGGCGGTCTCTATACATAAACCGGCGATCTCCTAACAGAAGACCCCAAAACAGGCGATCTGCTATCAGGACATAAATCCGGCGATCACCACCAAGAGATAGAACCAGGCGATCTCTTCCCCGGCGACCACTCACTAAGGAGCTCTACTTCCTGGAAGATCATCTGCTCCCGTGTAAAAAATTACACGATCATCACAGTTTTAAGAGAAAAACAGCCATAGAGCAGAACACGCAGGGTAAGCTATATATTTTAAAGAGAGTTTAAATATGAACATAAAAATCAAGCTAAAACAAATTCAAGATACCCACGTAAAACTATAGAGTTTCTCATTCCCTTCACCTGATCGCCCAGAAATCACACATTTCACAATATTTTCAAGAGTCATTCTATTTCACAAAATGCATCAAGTGTCTATCAATTCAATGTTCCTCATTTCTCACGTCAGACTACCACTGACTCAGCACACAAGACACTTGACACTACTTCCGGAAGACTCGTGCATTGACTAGACTCAGAGATCTGCACCTGTCATACTAAACTGCTGTAATGTTTCCACAGCTATGCGCATCAACACATTCTCGATCTCAAGTTCACCATTCTCACAGTATGACAGGGTTAATCCATATAACAGGCCGAGCTCGTTCTTTTTCACACGACCCACCCATACATATGAACCTCCTTCGACTCTCAACGCCTGAATAACTTCATCTATATGAATCCATTATCTCAGGAGAGTCAGGATAATCTCATTATAGACATCACCGATCAATGCACATCCTACACGATCTTACACGGTATTTTCTTTCCTGAAAATACTATGCCTTGATCCCACATCCACAACATTCAACACATCATACAACACTTAAATGAATGATTTCAATCACAGCAAAACTCACTCCAAGGTTCTTATTTTCGAATATCTCATTTAAATCTCAAACAGTTTCAAAGCAACACCAAAAACAGGGAGTTCGCAAACAACGCCAAAACCGGCGATCTGGTTCAAAAACAAGGTATTTCGAAGTCTGTATATAAAACCGGCGACCACGTCGCCCAAACACATAGAACAGAGCATTCACGAAGATGAAAACGAAACCGGCGACCACGTCGCCCTCACTTCAGAAACAGCTAATCTATGGCTTGTATTGAAAATGAAGGCTTGCTTCCCTTACCTGGACTTGCGCAAAACACCAGGAGCTCCGAAACCCAACGAAGCTTAAAGAATGCCTTGGCTCTGTTTTTGCGTCTGGTTTGAAGGACTTGCAGAGAACCTCCCAGGTGCTCTAATGGTGGCCGTCGCTCGTCGTACTCTTGTGTGAAGGTGCCAGAATCGCAGCGCGAAGGAGAGAATGGAGGAGAAGGAAGGTAAACTCACTCTTTCGCTCTTGAACAACTGCAACGTTCCCCTCTCTCAGAAGTGGGTTTTTGCATCTTAAACCAGCTTGTCCACAAAAGCAGCTGCCACCACCCACTCTGCAGAGAAGTCTGAGTGTACGTTTCTCTGAACAGTACGACCATGTTTGTCTCTTGCGCATGCCAACCACTGCCCTGAACAGTACGACCACTGTTGTCTCTTCTGCATGCCAACCACTGCCCCGAACAGTACGACCGCGAGTGTCTCTTTCGCATGCCAACATTCTGATGTCACTATTCTGAACCACCCTTTATGTCTACGTGGCGCGCGTGCAGGACGTTTCATGCTGGGAGTCTGGGTCCCACTTTCTCTGTGTGAAGCTCGACATCGCGCGATAACCTTCCACCGATGACCGCTGGCGCGAAAACTATCCACCGATGACCTCTCGCGCGAAGACTATCCACCGATGACATCTCGCGCGAAGACTATCCACCGATGACCTCTCGCGCGAAGACTATCCACCGATGACCTCTCGCGCGAAGACTATCCACCGATGACCTCTCGCGCGAAGACTCTCCACCGATGACCTCTCGCGCGAAGACTATCCACCGATGATCTCTTGCGCCCTGGTGATGCCCGCATGCCCCTCGCGCCCTGGCGATGGCCGCATGCCTCTCACCTGGCGATGCCCGACGACACGTCGCCACGCCTTCCTGGAGGTTCTTCATTCCACTATGTTACATCCAAGGTATCATCTCCACATGACTCGGTGACGTCGGTAGCTTCACATTTCCAAGAGTAGATCAGCACCACTCCTCGTGCTCCCATGCATGCAACACTAAGGGTGATCTCTTTTGCTCAAGCGTAGAGCTTCGCATGCACAGCGTATCTAAGGCTTAACCCACACCTTGATACGCGTGGTTGTTGGAACCCACTCTGGTTGATCCAGTATCTTGACCACATACTACGTGCATTCCCGCCGATCACGTACACTCTAGGCGATTGGCGCTCATGTCTCCTCTAGGCGACAGGCGATTATGTGCCAGAGGAGTCGGAGATCGCCTCCGTCTTCACTAACGGCGATCTTGTAGAAGACTTCTTAGTTACACTTTTCCTCCTTTACTCTTCTTGGTCCACATGTCATCCGACCGACCTCTACTAGCTTACCCCAGATCATGGGCGACATCCGATGTCTGCTACTACGAAACTTCATTTACCAACTCTTTGTATTTTAAATAATAACATTTTCTGAAATTATTTAAATATAACACTTTTATTCCTATTAAAGTTTCTAGGTCCTTACAGTTTCACTCCTTCTTCTTCGCCTTCAAACATTCGAAGCATCTCTCTGGTTCATCTAGAGATTCACCTTCTCTGTTTTCTTCTTCTCAAACGCGCTGCAGTTCGCTGCAACCCCTCAAACTTCTCCATCCTATGCAACAACTTGGGGTTAACTCTCTCGGTGGACGTCTTCCTGTATTTCTTCGAGGCGAAGAGCCCTGGGAAGAGGCTTTGGGTAAGCCTCAATGGGGTGGCGGGGAGAGTTCTGTTAACTCTCTTCCAGCAGTCCTACAAGGGCTTCAAAGGGAAGTTCTTTAGGGTCTGCTGCAGCTCCTCCGATTCCACCATGCTCGACAGGTTCCCCTTATACTGGGTGGAGAAGCTGAGATTCAAGAAACCTAGAGGGCTCGAGTAGCTGACGCCCTTTGACCGCGACCTGTGCCAACTTCTTGCCAGCTGGGGGGTGGTATTTAACACTGCCCAGTTGATCAGGCACGAGTATGATGTTGAAACTCTCAGCATCTACATTGGTATTCCACTTACTTTATTTCTGATATCTGCTTATATCTACATTTAGTAATTGTGTAGCACTTCTCATTACTTGTTGTTTTTTGCATATATGGTGTTGGATGCTAGGAAAAAGAAGAGGTTGGCTGATCTGCTGGGTCGTCGCACAGCAGGTGGTTCATGCCCTGCTGGTCCTTCGTCTCCCGCCGCGGCTGCCCCAGGCCCTACCTCCGAAAGTAAACACAAGAGGGTAGCCGTAGTGGTAATTTTTGAGGATGAGGACACTTGTTCAGGCCTCGTCTTCAAGAGAAATAGGCACATGAGTGATTGTCTTAACACTGAAGATTTGGCCATGTGGCGCTAGGGTTATAGCGTATGCCTTACCGCCCACGCCCAAGTTAAGCACTCCAGAAAAGGAAGATTGCCACGAGAGTTGAACTCTAAGAATAGAAGGTTACCACGGGACACACAACAAGATTGTGTGATAGAATCCCAGAAAGGTAACCCTAAATTCGCTGAGAGGTAACACTTGGATGCAAGGATAGGCGCAGTAGGAACCCTAGAAGGGTAGTAACGCATTCACAAAGGTACGCAGCTTTTGAGACTAGAACTCTTTTGCTATACACTTGGTGTTTCTTACCCTAGTTTTGACTTGAGCGTTGGAGTACGAACGACCGCTAGGGTGCCCGTCTTTCTTTTTTTGCAGGTTAGTTGTTCCAGTCAAAGGGAAGGGAGAAGGTGCAAGCGATCGTAGAAGTCAACTAACGGGAGAGTCTACCAGTGAGAACACGTTTCTAAGGAGAAATCCCTTATGCCAAAGCCTTACGTCTTGCCTATACCTTGCATGCATGGCGTATCTGTGAACTTGGTTTATATTCTCGCACGTATTATTTTATGGACCCCTCCGTGGGCCCCATCATGCCGACCTCCCATGTGCTGACCTTTCACTCAGTGGTCGACATCCGAGGTCTAGCCACTACACAAGTCCCCCAGGCTCAAGCTGGGACTTGCCTCAGCGAAGAGGCTTACTGCTCGCCCAATCGACCTCTGCAGCACTGGCCCACGTGTCCTTATTACAACTCTGAGTGATTTGACGCGTACCGTACCAAGAAGTGACAGTTTCGCGCATTTTTCCTGGAGCGTACACGTGGCAATCTCAATGGCTAGGGTGGCTCGTCGCTTCATGTTCTCCTCTATATGTTACACCCTTGTCTCCTACGCTCCCCACTGTTTCATTCCCTCTCATTCTACCGTTTCAAAACCTCTTCTCTTCAAACTGTTCTTCGAGTGCCTTCTAATCCTCTCAAATTTCGATCTTTCATCTCTCCATCAGACAAGGGTATGTTCTTTCGGCCTCTTTTATCTTTGTTTTGCTACTGCGTTGTTCTTTATTTGCCTGTAACTGCCTGGGATTGTTTTCATTTCGCTGTGCCCTACCTTACTGTTCTGCCGTGTTGATCTGGAACACGCTATCCTTTTCTCCTTTCTGAGCTTGTCTTTTTTGTCTGCCCTTGTGTTTTAGCCTTCAAAATGGACCAGTCTTCTTCTTCCCCTTCGGGGTCTGAGTCGAACTCCTCCCAATCTTCTACCCGTCCAGTAGTTCTCGGGCTCCACTCGGACTTCTACCAACTTCTGTATCCCTGGGCCCCTGAAGGGCTCCTGAACGAGTCTTCCGATTTTACCACCTCCGAGTCCATTATGACCTACAAGAAGGCTGAGGTGCGGAGCAGAACCAGCCACTACACTCGCGTCTTTGGGAAAGACAATGACAAATACATCGGGGTGGTCCTTGCACGATAGGGGAGCCCATGTGCTGCGACGAGACTTCGGGCCAGGAGGGCCCCTTTTATTTCATTTACTCCACCGTTTTTAAAAGGGTTTGCCTTCGCCTACCCCTTAGTGGCTTCGAGAGGGCGTTGCTAACGAAGATGAACGTGGCTCCAGCCCAACTTCACCTAAATGGCTGGGTCTTCATGCGCGCCTACGCCATCCTTTGCAACTACTTTGGGTGCCTACCCTCAATAGATTCCTTCCCTTATTTCTTCGAGGCCAAGAGCCCTGGCAACAACCTCTGGGTCAGCCTCAATGGGGTTGCTGGGAGAGCACTCCTAACCCTCCTCTAGCAATCTTATAAGGGATTCAAGGGAAAATTTCTGAAGTTCTGCTGCCTCCCCACTGACCCCACCCTCCTGGATGGGTTCCCACTTTACTGGGTGGAGAAGCCCAACCTGGCCAAGCCCAGGGCCCTGACAGACTTGCACTCGGAAGATAGGGAGGTGTGTGAGTTCCTGTCTGGCCTCGAGGCAGTGTTCAACACCTCCAAACTCATCCAGTATGAGTACCTGCCCAAGAGCTTGCGGGGGTACATCGGTAGGGGTTTAGCCTATCTTTCTTGCAATTCTTCTTTTTCCCTTAACTGCTTCTGTTTGTGTGACTTCTTTTGATATATCTCTTTCACTATTGTTCTTATGGTGACCTGTCTTCGTGCTTGTTGCAGAGATGACAATTGGGGCCGAACGAAGAAGGCAGCTGGCCGCACGTGCCCTGAAGAAAAGTGGCGCAAGCTCCTCCCGACCAGTCCAGGAGGAAGCCCCTCCATCCATTGACGACGTGGCTCTCGATGCCGCATCTCTGGCACCCGCGGCTGCCACAGAAACAGCTGCCCCTTAACAAGGCACGATTGCGACTGCTGAGGTCGCTCCTTCTGACGATGAGGGCACATGCTCCGTGCTGGTGTTCAAGCGTAGGCGCACACAGGACACAGTGGTGCTTCCCTCGTCTGGTTCAGAGGGAGAGACTCCTCGGGCCCCCTTGGGTGCTTCCTCCTCTCCTCACGTCGCCGTAGAACAGGGAGAGAGCATCCCTGGGGAAGGGCAATTGAGCCCCCCTACCTCCCTAGTGCCTTTCCTGCAGCGTACCTTGAAGTCCTTTTAGGAAATTGAAGAGGTGGAGAGCTTGGAGGTAGGGTCGCTGATGGACCAAGTGGCCCGGGGATTTGACAAGGCTCTTGGGGGTGCCAGCCTTCTCTTTACAAAGATGATGAAGGCCCACCAGGAAGCTGAGCATCGGGCCCTTGTTGAACCAAGTGGAGTTCAAGGTTTTGAAGAATCCAAATCCTTTGAAGGATGATGGAGCCTCTGCTTGTGTGATGCTGCTGTGCTGCTTTATTGTTTTGTTCTGGGGTAGTTCAAAGTGTAAACCAATATTAGATTTAATCTCAAAGCAAAAAGCATCTCAATCTTTAAAGAAACAAAGTGTTTTTCAAACTAAGTTGAAACAACCGATTGTTCTGTCGAGACAACCGATTGTTTATACTTAGATGTTTTGAGAAAGTTTTGAAAACTGTTTTTGATTGGAGAAAACTGTTAAGTGACAAAACAACCGATTGATTCGAGGAAACAATCGATTGTTTGTTTTGGAACCATAACAGAAAAACTGTTTTCTTTGACTGAGCTTTAAATGATTTGAAAATTGTATACGCTCCAGTCATTAAATGCTTTGACCAATCTTTTTGAGAGTAATTATGGATAAACAATCTTTCCTTTTATAATCAGAAGATCTGTATTATATAAGCTTTTTTGGTTTTGAAAAAAAAAAAGATATCAAAAGAACTAAGAACTGAAAAAGAGATTGCTGAAGTGCTTGAGAGATTGATTGAAGTATTGGGATAGGTTTTTCACTTGTATTGATTTCAGATCTCATCTGTAACAAGTGTAATTCTGTAAACTGTTGAATCTTTTCTGTATACGTTGCTGAGGTTGTCTGTGTGACCTTGAGGTATTCAAGATCAGAGATCTCAGTGTTGACCAAGGAGAGTGTGTGTCTTGAAGGGTTCAAGGTCATTCTCTTGGTTGTTGTGTAAGTAATCTGGGTTTGATTGCTTAGTGGATTTCCTCAGGGTTTCTGAGAAGACTGGATGTAGCTCTGGGTTGGAGTGAACCAGTATAAAACATCTGTGTACAATCTCTCTATCCCTAACTCTTTAATTTCAGTTTATTTGTTGTTTGCTGGTATAAACAACCGATTGTTTCGAAGAAACAACCGATTGTTTTCCTGGCAGTGCTGTGTTGCTTGCTGTTTTGGCAAACTGAATTGCTTAATCATTTGATTTCTGAAAGATATTCATTCTAGCTTGGAAAAGTTTGCGAAAACCTCTTTAAACAATTCACCCCCCTCTAGTTTAAAGCCATCTTTCCTAACAATTGGCATCAAGAGCTTGGTTCTTGAAAGTCATTCAAGTTGATCCTAAAATCTTTTAAAATGGCTGATAGACTACCTTTTGGGGAAGGTGCTTCAATAAACAGACCACCCTTGTTCTGTGGTTTGAATTACCAGTTTTGGAAAGTTAGAATGAAAATATTCATGGAATCTCTTGACAAAGGAATTTGGGATGCAATTGAAAATGGTCCTTTTATACCAAAGTTTGAAAAAGATGGTTCTGTCATTGAGAAGCCATGGTCTCAATGGACTGATGCAGAAAGCAAAAAGGCCAAATTTGATTGCATTGCCAAAAATATTATAACCTCTGCTTTAAATTCTGATGAGTTTTTCAGGGTATCACAATGTAAATCATCAAAGGAAATGTGGGATACTTTGGAGGTCACTCATGAAGGAACAAATGAAGTTAAAAGAGCTAGAAAGCATGCTCTAATCCAAGAGTATGAAATGTTCAGAATGCTTAAAGGTGAAACAATTGCTGAAGTACAGAAAAGGTTTACTCATATCATCAATCACCTTATGAGCCTAGACAAGACTTTTGACAAAGAAGAGCTAAACATCAAGATCTTGAAATGTCTTGATAGAGCATGGCAACCAAAGGTAACTGCTATTTCTGAATCTAAAGATCTAACATCCTTAAGTGTTGCTTCTTTGTTTGGAAAGCTTAGGGAACATGAGCTAGAGATGAATAGACTCAATGTTCAAGAGAATCAAGATAAGCACACAAGGAGCATAGCCTTGAAAGCATCCAAACACAAGGGAAAGCAAGATTCAAGTGATGATAGTGATGAGGAAAATCTGAGTTTGCTGTCAAGAAAATTCAGCAAATTCCTAAAGAGAAACCGCAACAAAGACAACAACAGGGATAGGTATGGAAACAAGAAATCCAATGATTTAAATTCAAATAACTATACTTGTTTTGGTTGTGGTGAGCAAGGTCACATAAAGGCAGATTGTCCCAACACAAGCAAGGAGAAAAAGGCAAGCTACAAGGAGAAGAAAGGCAAGACAAAGAGAGCCTACATAGCTTGGGATGAAAATGAGGTATCATCATCAAGTTCTTCATCAAGTGAAGATGAGAAAGCAAACCTATGTTTGATTGCTGAAGATGATGATGATTCAAGCAGTTCAAGTGAGGTAAGTTCTTGTGCTTCCTTAAATGAACAAAATTATTGTGAATTGCTTGAAGCTTTTCAAGAAACTCATGATGAAGCTAATCGCTTGGTGCTTTCAAACAACCGATTGAGAGATCTTAACAATGGGCTTGAAAAGAGAGTTAAATCACTTGAAGAGGATCTGAGAAAAGCAAAAATTGATTTTGAAAAGATGGAAAATCATTTCAAAAACACCTCTTGTAAGTGTGATACTCTCATTTGTGAAAATTGTGAAAATCTTGAGAAAAAGGTTCAATATCTTGTTGAAACTGTGGACAAGCTTTCAAAAGGGAAATCAAACTTTGAGAATGTCTTGGCATCTCAAAGTTGTGTTTTTGGAAAGGCTGGTTTAGGCTTCAATCCACAGAACAAGCAAGATAGGTTTTCAAAAAGTTTTTTAAGAAAACCAGAAAAACAACCGATTGTTAAGACGAAACAATCGATTGTTACATGCTTTTATTGCATGAAAAAGGGCCATTCGGTTAGATTCTGCAAAATAAGAAAGTTTTCTGTTCCAAGAGGCTACATGAAATGGATCCCTAAAGGATGTGAGGTTCCAAGTGTGAAAAAGAAACCAATTGGACCCACATTTGTGAAAGGACCAAATCTTGTTGCTTGAACTAATGTTTGTGCAGGAAAATTAATAGAAAAAGAGGAGCTGAGCCAACTGGTTAGACTGTGAAAGACAAAGGGCAATCATTGAAGCTGAATCAATGCTTTGCAGAAGGTCAATTCAATGAAAAGAAGCCTTCTTGATCAACAAGCAATTGGCTCATTGAGGAAACAACACAAGGATGAGTTTTTTTTCTTTTACTGTCCTCTATTTTTAAATATTAAAGTTCTTTCCTGTGTTTAATCCCTCTTTGGTCAATGTTATCTGTTGTTATCTGCTTCTGTTTTTGGTTAAAATTTCTTAAAATCAAGTTTTAACTGCTGCAGAAAAACAACCGATTGTTTCTTCGAAACAACCGATTGTTTTGGGTCTGACAGCACTGTGAGAAAATTGATTTAATTCTATTTTTGGATTTCTATTCGTTGCAGATCATTTCCAATAGAGAATCTTGGTCAATGATACTGTGATTGAATGCTGAACAAGTTCAGAAAAGAAGTTACAACTATCATAAAGGAATATATTCCAAAATCTTGGAAATTCAAGTGCCTTAATGACAAGTCAAAGTCCACATGTGAAGACCATGTGTTTTTCAGCTTTTTCTGACATGTTCTGAACAGTCTTCTCTCTCTGAAAATCAGGTACCCATTGAATGGAATTAATCATAAATTGGTTTTCGGATGATTATAAAATCAGGTGCAGATGAACAACCAATTGCAACATCTCTTGCAACATCTCTTGCACCATCTCTTGAGAAAAACTGTAAAGAAGAGCTGCCCTCTGTTTTCTCATCTCTGCTGCCATGGAATCAACTCCTCCCACTTCTGGAAGAATCAAAACCAGAGCTGTAAGGTCTGGAGGAAGGCTGGAAGGATGGTTTTCTGGAGATAAAGATCTCATAGAAAAATATAGATATGAGACAAGTCTCAAGAAAATCAACAACCCCAAGGTTGTGAGTTTTGATTGGCTGAAAAGTCAAAAGCTGGACAATGTGAGGAAACTTCTCAAAGATCAGTATCTCAGAAGGTTTCTGGAGATGAAGGGCAACATATATCCAGACTTGGTGAAGGTCTTCTACACCAATTTGAAATTTGAGGGAAACAACCTAGTTTCTCATGTAAAAGGTGTGGACATGGAGATAACCCATGAGGTTTGGGCTGCTGTTGCTGGACTCAAGTTTTCTGGTATGCGAATCAGCAAAGGCAATCTTGGTGTGGTGGAGGATTTCAACAAAATTCAGTTTTACAGAAGCTGTTTGAAAAACACTCAAGCTCAAGTGAGTGCATGCTCAGTTGGAGGATTGAAACTGGATGAGAGGCTGCTTGCTCTCATTGTGACATGGATTCTAACTCCAAGGGGGAGCAACCATTCTGTTTTGACTGAAGAAGATCTGGTTTACATCTTCTGCATCACCAAGAAGGTCAAGCTAAATTGGATTCACATCATCAAAGAGCACATGCAAAAAGCAATGAGGTTGGGTGACTATCACTATCCCTATGCTATTTTGATATCTAAATTCCTAAACTATTTTGAAGTTAATCTGGAAGATGAGACTTCTGAGTTGGTCAAGTCAACTCAAGAGTTGAACAATGGATCACTCAGCAAGATGGGATTTACAAAATAGGTGGAAAATGGGTAAGCAAGGATGGTGATCATGGTGCCTCCTCTAGTGGTGCTGCTCAAGAAGAACCTACAGATATGGATGTTGAACATGAAGATCCAACAGGAGGATTTCAAGACGCTGGACCCAGTGCAGCTGCTGAACATCCAGAAGATAGGATTCAATCAATGTCACCTTTTGAAAGGTTCATGATGAATAGGATGGATAGCTTTGCTGAAAACCAAAGAAACCTCCATGATTTGTGTGTTAGCAATTTCCAGAGGTTTGATACCAGGTTTGACAACATGGATGCAAGGTTCATAAGCCTAGATGAACAAATTGAAGCTGTTCAGAACCAAATCTTTGATCTTCAGTTTGGAGATAAGGAAGAATGAAGAAAAAAAAAAACAACCGATTGGATTGTCGAAACAATCGATTGTTTTTGCTGCTGTTGAAGTTTGATTTTCTTTTCTTTCCTTCTGCTGTTGCTTTTATAATTCTGATGTAATATGAACTTTTTATGGCTTTATCTCTTATATTTGTCTATTTGTGAAGACAAATAGGGGGAGATTTTATGCTTGTTTTATGCTTGTTTGCTTAGATGCTTGTTTAAGACTGCTTTTAGCTGTTTTTTTTCTGATATTAGTCTTAACTGTGTATATATTTCTAACCAAATATCAGAAGTTCTATGTCTGCTAAAAGTTCGTTTGCAGGAACTGCTTCAGATTTAATCAGATCAACATAAAGCATCAGGGATCAAGCATCAGGGATTTGTCTTCATCAAATAGGGGGAGATTGTTGAACCAAGTGGAGTTCAAGGTTTTGAAGAATCCAAATCCTTTGAAGGATGATGGAGCCTCTGCTTGTGTGATGCTGCTGTGCTGCTTTATTGTTTTGTTCTGGGGTAGTTCAAAGTGTAAACCAATATTAGATTTAATCTCAAAGCAAAAAGCATCTCAATCTTTAAAGAAACAAAGTGTTTTTCAAACTAAGTTGAAACAACCGATTGTTCTGTCGAGACAACCGATTGTTTATACTTAGATGTTTTGAGAAAGTTTTGAAAACTGTTTTTGATTGGAGAAAACTGTTAAGTGACAAAACAACCGATTGATTCGAGGAAACAATCGATTGTTTGTTTTGGAACCATAACAGAAAAACTGTTTTCTTTGACTGAGCTTTAAATGATTTGAAAATTGTATACGCTCCAGTCATTAAATGCTTTGACCAATCTTTTTGAGAGTAATTATGGATAAACAATCTTTCCTTTTATAATCAGAAGATCTGTATTATATAAGCTTTTTTGGTTTTGAAAAAAAAAAGATATCAAAAGAACTAAGAACTGAAAAAGAGATTGCTGAAGTGCTTGAGAGATTGATTGAAGTATTGGGATAGGTTTTTCACTTGTATTGATTTCAGATCTCATCTGTAACAAGTGTAATTCTGTAAACTGTTGAATCTTTTCTGTATACATTGCTGAGGTTGTCTGTGTGACCTTGAGGTATTCAAGATCAGAGATCTCAGTGTTGACCAAGGAGAGTGTGTGTCTTGAAGGGTTCAAGGTCATTCTCTTGGTTGTTGTGTAAGTAATCTGGGTTTGATTGCTTAGTGGATTTCCTCAGGGTTTCTGAGAAGACTGGATGTAGCTCTGGGTTGGAGTGAACCAGTATAAAACATCTGTGTACAATCTCTCTATCCCTAACTCTTTAATTTCAGTTTATTTGTTGTTTGCTGGTATAAACAACCGATTGTTTCGAAGAAACAACTGATTGTTTTCCTGGCAGTGCTGTGTTGCTTGCTGTTTTGGCAAACTGAATTGCTTAATCATTTGATTTCTGAAAGATATTCATTCTAGCTTGGAAAAGTTTGCGAAAACCTCTTTAAACAATTCACCCCCCCTCTAGTTTAAAGCCATCTTTCCTAACACCTGGTCGCTGTGGGGGCAGAGCGTTGCATCACGAGCCTCACCCTGGAGGTGGCCGAGCTGCGAAAGTCAGACAAGGAGGTCAGGGACCTCCTGTTTTCTATGTCCCAGGAGGCCCTGCGGGCTCACGCTAAATGTAATGACTTTTGCCTGGCAGTGGAGGACCTAAAGGGTGAGGCGACCCACCAAGAGGAAATAATTGTTGACCTTAAAGAAGAATTGGCGTGACGTGATGACGACCTGACCCAGCAGGATGTCAAGCTGGCCAGGGTGAAGGAGGACGCGGCCAAACCTAAAGCAGAGTTGAGGACGGAGATGGCTCGAAGGGAGGAGCTCTATCAGAAGTCCAAAGAGTAGCTAAGCGATGAGGCAGTTGAAGCCTACAGCGCGGGGTTTGGTGACGCCATTGCCCAGGTTGCCTGCGTGCATCCGGGGGTGGATCTTTGCTAAACCAATCTGGACAAGATTATCCGCGATGGGCAACTGGTGGATGCTCCTGTCGACCCTTGAGCCCTTCTTCTTTCTTTCTGTCTTTAACATAAACAACCTCTTGTAAATATTTTTACATTTCATCTCAATGAATTTATTCTTCAACGCTTTAGTCTTCTCTTGGTAACTTGATGTTTCTGTGTATAGCTGAATATTTTTACTCATGGTGCACTTTGCGCCCCCTGGTCTTCTGCTCCTACATCTTCTGTTTCTTTATCTATACATGTTTCCTTTAATGATTACGCCAGCGCATCTATACCCTTTTGCTTTGATTACTATTTCTCGAGTAACTTCTAAGTGACCTTCATGTCGCAATCCCGTTTGGTCAGTATGTATGACTTTGTACGCTCGATGTGGGTGAGGTGGTTTTTCCCTGTCGACCTTGTCTGATAAGGCGAGGAGAACCTCTTCCTCTGCCGACCCCGATCATTGAGTCACAGGAGACCTTTCTCTCTGTCGACCTCGTCTGATGAGGCGAGGAAGACCACTTTCTCTATCGACCTCAACCGATAAGCCAAGGTAGACCTCTTTCTCTATCGACCTCGGCTTATAAGCCAAGGAAGACCTCTTTCTCTATCGACCTCGGCTGATGAGCCAAGGAAGACCTCTCTCTTGTCTTACTTCTTGTTGTGCAAACTAAAAACTCCTTCTGTTGTAAAAATCAGGGAAAAGGATTTGTTGTGAACCATACTAATCTTCCCCTTTCTTTAACAAGGTAGAAGAGGCTCGTTTTTCTCGCCCCAGCCTCGCTGTAAGAGGACTTTTACTATGAACCATACTATTCTTCCCCTTTCTTTAACAAGGTAGAAGAGGTTCATTTTACTTGCCTCGACCTTGCTGTAAAAAGTCAAGGAAGAGGACTTTTACCGCGAACCATACTATTCTTCCCCTTTCTTTAACAAGGTAGAAGAGGTTCATTTTACTTGCCTCGACCTAGCTATAAAAAGTCAAGGAAGAGGACTTTTACTGCGAACCATACTATTCTTCCCCTTTCTTTACCAAGGTAGAAGAGGCTCATTTCACTACTTAACACAAATATATCTTTCTTAATTATTTTTCTTTTCTTTTATTGGGTGACCTCATTAAAAAACCCTGTAGGGAAAAAGAGTGTCCCCTTGATTGGATGATACAATTGTGTTCAAATACAAATTTACTAACTGAAATAAAACTTGAGGTTGGCACCATTCCACGTGTGGGGAATTGCTCCGCCTTCTAAGGTTTCCAACCTGTATGCCCTGTTTCCCAGGGCCTCTGTTACTCGAAATGGGCCTGTCCACTTGGGGGATAGTTTGTTTTCTAACTGGTAGGAGTGGGCTTTCTACATTACCAGGTCGGCAACTTGGAACTGCTGAGGTCTCAATTTTGACCTGTATTGGTGTTCTCTCTAACTTCGTCTAATAGGTCTATGTTCTTGCTGGTTGACTCGCCTGTCAGTTGACTCCACGACACTCACACACCTCCTCCCTCACGTTGATACGTGCGTGGTTCTTTCGAAACAATCTGCACCTGCAAAAGAGAAAGGGGGCGCCCTAGAGGCCGTTTGCACTCCAACGCTCAAGTCAAGATTGGGCAAGCAACACCAATGTATTGAGTTTCTCTGTGTTTAGGTCTAGAAACTGTGTACCTTTGTGAAGTATTTTACTGTCCCTTATATAGTCTAGGGTTTACTGCGCCGCTAGCCCTAATTAGGGTTCACTGCGCTGCTAGCCATATTCAGGGTTTACTGGAATACCCTTGCGCCGCTATCACCCAACCTTAGGGTAATCTAGCACATAAGGTTTCCTTCTCTAGAGTGCAAACTCTGATAGGGTGACCACCTGGGTGCCTCCTTGTGCACCTAGTCTCTGGGGCCATCTGTTCTGGGAGTCCCCTTGCTGTTCACGTGCCATGCATGTAGCCTTTACTGGGAAACCCTAGTTCTGATGAGTACTCGACCCCTCAGGACTCTGCACCTAACTGTGCTCTCCCTGCTACCCGCATAGGCTCTTCGTGATTCAGGCCTCTCCCTACCTCTAGGTATTTAACTAGTCATTGGCCCACACTGGGAACCAATCTTAGCTGTTCTGTCAACGCTGTTCAAATCACCCAAGACCGATGTCACCTCGTCACACTCTGTTGTCGAGGACTGATCACCCTGCAGAGTGACAAGGCACATCAGTCCCTTCTGGTGATCGTCACGTTGATGACTAATCACCCTTCTCTGTGGGTGATGACTAATCACCCTTCTCTGTGGGAGCATGCTGATGACTAATCACCCTTCTCTGAGGGGACACACCGATGACTGATCACCCTTCTCTAAGGGAACACACCGATGATTGGTCACCCTACTCTGATTGGGCACACCGATGACTGATCACCCTCTAATCCAAGCTGCCTGCGGGGTCGACTCCACGTGGCTTTGGCCCATGCTGTGGGACCCAGCTGATGTGGTTCGCCCTTTACTACCTGTTCTCGGTGTCCGAGGACTGGTCGGTACACAAGCCCCCCAGTCTCAAGTTGTTAACTTGTTTCAGCGAAGAGACTAAGTCATCGGCTCGGGCAACCTATGTGGCTCTGCGCGTAAGGACATGAGTAGCGCGCTGAAGGGACATCTCACCACCTTGTCATCGCCCACATCTCTTAACCTTCTAAGGACTTCATTGGTGAGCCCTCTGCTCGAATTGAGGACTTCTTTCTCGACAAAGAGGTGTTAATCACCCTTCTCCTCGATGTTTCATTACTTCTCGCGCTCCGCTGTCAGGCGCTCATCTAGGCACTGATCTGCTGGTGGTGGTCACTTTATGATGTGAGTTTCTTATGAACCTTTCTTGGTTTGGGTTGAGTTGGTATAGGTTTCATTGTATTCATGACACTTTCAAGAATTAGGATCAAAATTCTAAAGAGCAATTAATAGAGTTTCTACTCAAGAAAACAAAGGTTCATACTAAAAACACATGAATAGGTAACTTGTAGTGTAAGATAACAATGGAATATGAATGGGTAATTCAAGAACAGTACCAAACTTCAAAGGAAACACAAGAACAACATAAGAACACCAAGAAAAAGTGAAAATACTGATTGAAATTCAATAGGAATTAGAAAATCACAAAGAAACTCATTAAAGAACAAAAACCCATGGATGGAAAACAAAAACAACACATGTATATGGAAACCCATGGTTTGGACGAAATTAAAACAGCAAGAAAACAAGGAAATAAACCAACAAAGTGCAGAACAATGGCAGCAAATGAAAGGAAACAACTCATGGAAAAGATTGAACCGATTAAAAATGGAAAAACTACAAGAAAACACAAATGGGTATTTTTAGAAGATGAATAGAAATGACTTATGTGGTTGTAGCCTTTTGGAGATGTGATTCACGCCACTTGGAGGGTGGTTCTTCCAAGATGAGTGGGTGGTGCCGCCACTTGAGAGTCTCCAAAGCTCACAAGATAAGACATGAAGGAGAAGAAGAGACAAGTCTCACAAACTCACTCTCTCTCAATTTCAAGATAGTTTCTTTTCTTCTAACTTTCAACTTTTTTTATTCAAAGTACCAAGCACCCCTATTTATAATGGAGAGGGCTGGTCATGTTACAAAGGGGAAGGAGTGGGAAGAGTCACTCTTCTAGCTCCTTCTAGTGCCTAAGAGAGAAAGGAGTAGAAAAGTCACTTTTTCCACTTTTCCCTAAAGAAAGTGCCTAAAATGCCTTACATTTAGAGGTTTCTTTTGGTTTTCCTCTTTGGCATACTCCGAAGGATATTTCTATATTATTTACAAATTTATACAAGATTATTTACAAATATTTATTTATACTACTATCTTTTGAATTTTCAAGAGAACCCAAAATGTTCTACTTTTTAAGAAGACTAGTAAGAAGAATTTTAAATGCTTGGGTGGATGGCCTCTTCCTCCATTAGTGAAATCCTTTTCTACTTGATCTCCATCATGCTCCCCAGGTTGGAGAGAATTCGTCCACGAATTCAGAATCCCTGCATATAACAAAGTTAGTTTGCTATCAAATAAAGCAGTGGATGATAATAAAGGCAAACTTGACTTAGCATTATGAATCATTGGGATGTCGGAAAAAGAAGTCCTATAGACAGACCATGTTGGAAAAAAATGTGGCCTTAGATGCTCAAATTGAGGCATAGCATGAGTCAAAAAGATTGATTTATTTGATAAGGTATTATGACTCGTTTTATCATTTTCTTCTTTTTCATTTTCTCTTTTATTTTTCATTTTTAATTGGTCCTCATGAACTTCTTGTGGAGAGAGGGGTTTTAAGGTAACCTTGCGCCCTTGGAAGGAAAAAGACATTATATTGGTGAGGCCATCATGTAAAACATGTCTATCAAATTGCCAAGGCCTCCCTAAAAGAATATGGGTTGCTTCCATAGGCACAACGTCACATAAAACCTCATCTTTATACTTTCCTATTTCAAAATTTATGAGGACTTGTTTATTAACCATGATTTCTCCCTTTTTAGTAAGCCATTGGAGCTTATAGGGCTTGGGATGAGAGATAGTGGGTAAAACAAGCTTATCCACCACTCTTGTACTAGCTACATTTGTACAACTACCCCCATCAATTATCATGGAACATAACTTTTTGTTGATAAGGCACCGGGTATGGAAAATATTTTCTCTTTGGGTATCATCCAAAGGTTTTTGAATTGTGCCCATCATGCGCCTTATCACCAATAAGTCACCTTCACACGGTATTTCACATTCATTATCACTAGGGCTAGGAGAAGGGGAGTTAGATTTAGAAGAATTATCACTATGTTCACTTACAACTAAACCCCCTTTTACCATCATGGTTCTTTTTGTTGGACAATTTGCGGCTATATGACCATAACCTAAACACTTAAAACATTTCTTACTTGAGGTTTTGGTTGGTGATTTATTAGTTGAAGTGGAAGGCTTTGAATCCTTGGATTTGAAAGATGAATCTTTAGAAGGAAATTTGGACAAAGACTTGTTTTTATTTTTCCAAGAGTTGTTGTAATAGCCATCATTATGAGTATTTTTGAAAGCAAGTTTCTTCGCAATTTGGGTTTCAACCTTGATGGCAAGGTGAACTAAGTTTTCTAAAGAAGAGTACTCATAAAGTTCAACAACATCTTGAATGTCCCTTCTAAGACCACTTACAAATCTAGCCATCTTAGCTTCATCACTTTCATGTATATCAACTTTAAGCATAAGCATTTCTAGCTCTTTAAAATAAGCATCCACACTTAACGTGCCTTGGTGAAGCCTTTGGAGCTTCAACAATAGGTCTTTCCTAAAGTGTGGTGGAACAAATCTAGCGCGCATACACTCTTTCAAATTGTTCCAAGAAACCACGGGAGGTCTCTTGTTTAGCCCAATGTCCATAAGAGTTTTATGCCACCATTGCATGGCATAGTCTAGAAATTCTAAAGTAGCTAGTTTTACCCTTTGGTCTTCTTGGACCTCATGTACATGAAAGATTTGTTCAACCTTTGCTTCCCACCCCAAATATACATTTGGATCACCTTCACCACTAAAGCTAGGTAATTTTACAAAAGGCATATAAGGCTTTGCCACATGTTGGCGCCTTTCTTCATAATGATGATGCCTCCTCCATTCGGTTTCATCTTCATGTCCATGATAGTTGGAAGAAGTTCTTGATGAATGCCTTGAAGAATGGCGTCTTCTATGGTGTGTATGGCTGGACCTTTCATTAGTCACTTCAAGCCTTTGCAATCTTTCTTCCAATTGTCTTATAGCTTCATCTTTTTGTGCAAGTGACCTTTTGGCTTCTTTTAATTCACCAAGAATGAAAGCTTTTTGTGGAAAGTGTGGTTTGGAAGATTCTCCACTTGAATATTGAGCCATTTTCAAAATAGTACAGCAAACACAAATAGCAAACAATTAAAGAAAACAAGGTTAGAAAACAAAGAAATAAGTGGTGCGGTTTAGGTAAAAAAATTAAGGCACTCAAAATCACTCCAAGAAATTATACTTCCCTCAATCAAGCTTCTCTTGTGGAATGGAGTAACCTCAAATGAAAGATGCCAAAGCACTCAACCACTCATCCAAAAATAACCACCACAAAACTTAAAGAACAATAAAAGACAAGCAAGAAAAGGTACAAAACAAGAAAGGGTAGTGCAAAAAGAATACAAGATATATGACAAAACTTAAGGAATGAAAGACAAGCAATAAAAGGTACACAATAAGACTCAAAGAATACTCACTAAACTTTATAATCAAGAAAGAAAGTACAACTCATAAACTTGTCAAAATACAAGGATCAAAAGTTCCACAAAGTAGACAACAATTTGCCAATCACTATGAATCCAACTTTGGTATGAAAATTAATATGCAAAAGAATGAATAGATGCAAATACCAAACTGTTTTGAAGGATTTAAAAACAGAATTGGTTCTGTTTTGTTCTGTTTCAGTTCTGTTTTTTTTTTTTTTTTATACCAAATGGAACTTATGTAGTGAAAGAACCATAATATGCATCATATGGAAGTTGAAACATCAATCAAATTGCACAAAAATTTTATGAAGGATTCAAGACAATTGAACACTTGAAATCAAATGTTTGGAACCTCCAATAACAAGTACTAAAACAAATTCAAGAGAAACACAAACTTTCAAAATCAAAAGCAAGCAAGTAGAGACAAGATTTGGACACCTAGAACACTATGAACATAAAACTCAAAGCAAAAAGTATGATCAATGAAAAGGCACAACTAAAACATATTCAAACCAAACAAAAGTATGAATATAAGGTGCTGGAAAAACAAGAAACACGAAATTATAGGTGCTGGAAAAAAAATTGCCCAAAAAGAAAGTGTCTATTCAACTCACAATCAACAAATCAACACCATGGCTCTAGATACCACATGATGTGAGTTTCTTATGAACCTTTCTTGGTTTGGGTTGAGTTGGTATAGGTTTCATTGTATTCATGACACTTTCAAGAATTAGGATCAAAATTCTAAAGAGCAATTAATAGAGTTTCTACTCAAGAAAACAAAGGTTCATACTAAAAACACATGAATAGGTAACTTGTAGTGTAAGATAACAATGGAATATGAATGGGTAATTCAAGAACAGTACCAAACTTCAAAGGAAACACAAGAACAACATAAGAACACCAAGAAAAAGTGAAAATACTGATTGAAATTCAATAGGAATTAGAAAATCACAAAGAAACTCATTAAAGAACAAAAACCCATGGATGGAAAACAAAAACAACACATGTATATGGAAACCCATGGTTTGGACGAAATTAAAACAGCAAGAAAACAAGGAAATAAACCAACAAAGTGCAGAACAATGGCAGCAAATGAAAGGAAACAACTCATGGAAAAGATTGAACCGATTAAAAATGGAAAAACTACAAGAAAACACAAATGGGTATTTTTAGAAGATGAATAGAAATGACTTATGTGGTTGTAGCCTTTTGGAGATGTGATTCACGCCACTTGGAGGGTGGTTCTTCCAAGATGAGTGGGTGGTGCCGCCACTTGAGAGTCTCCAAAGCTCACAAGATAAGACATGAAGGAGAAGAAGAGACAAGTCTCACAAACTCACTCTCTCTCAATTTCAAGATAGTTTCTTTTCTTCTAACTTTCAACTTTTTTTTATTCAAAGTACCAAGCACCCCTATTTATAATGGAGAGGGCTGGTCATGTTACAAAGGGGAAGGAGTGGGAAGAGTCACTCTTCTAGCTCCTTCTAGTGCCTAAGAGAGAAAGGAGTAGAAAAGTCACTTTTTCCACTTTTCCCTAAAGAAAGTGCCTAAAATGCCTTACATTTAGAGGTTTCTTTTGGTTTTCCTCTTTGGCATACTCCGAAGGATATTTCCATATTATTTACAAATTTATACAAGATTATTTACAAATATTTATTTATACTACTATCTTTTGAATTTTCAAGAGAACCCAAAATGTTCTACTTTTTAAGAAGACTAGTAAGAAGAATTTTAAATGCTTGGGTGGATGGCCTCTTCCTCCATTAGTGAAATCCTTTTCTACTTGATCTCCATCACTTTAGCAACTGACCACCGATCACCGTTCTGAGTGATCTCCTCTCTAATTCACCTGCTATCTTCTACCACGTGTCACCCTGTGAATGGTCCACGTGGTCATCTGCTACTAAAGTCATCGACTACCGATGACCGACCGGATCACAAGCCCCCCAGTCTCGAGCTGTGAACTCGTTCTCAGCGAAGAGACTAAGTGGTCGATGGCAAGCTCATTCCTCCTCCTTGAGCTTCTCCCCTTGCAACTTCTTCTTTTCTGTAATTTCTTTGTCTGCCGCATGACTTGTGTATAAACCTTTTAGCTGTAAAGGCTCTCTGTCTTGACTTCAATATGAATGAAATCTATTTGCTTCAGCTACTTGTCTCTCTCCATCTTTAACTCTCTGCATGTGACTAACTGTTAATCTAGCTTAGGCTTTAGCGCGATCTCACTGTAACTCTTCAAACTTGGTTTCTGACTTGATCGCAACTAACTGTTACCTTAGCATTCTCTTTAACAGTCTTTATACATAACTTCATGCAGGATGACCGACTTAACGGGGCCTAAATGGTTCGGCTTATCGCACAAGAACTTGCCTGGAAAAGCTTTCTTACTCAAAGCTTTTACCACCGACCACCGACTAGCATGTTAGTGCACCATCGATTAGTCATCGCGCTTCAGGCTTTGCTTCACTTCTTTGACACTCCAGCGCTAAGTGCATAAAGGGCCTGAGCGCTAAAGATGATGCCTTGCTCTGGGGAGGAAGAGTGTTTCTCGATGACCCCTCTTGCCTGCCGATAAGCTCTAGAAGACCTCCTCCTTATACTGGGAGACGGGAGATTCCTCCTGAGTCAACCTTAACTGGCAAGCCGAGGAAAGCCTTAACTCGATCGATCTTAACTCATCATGGAAGACCTCCTGGTGGGTCGACCTCGAGTGCTATATTGAGGTGGACAGTATTATTCTTTCTCGCCTCAGCCTCGCTGTAAGAAGTCGAGGGTGAGGTCTTTTTTTTTTTTTTTTTCTCTTGCCTCAGCCTCGCTGTAAGAATTCCAGGGTGAGGTATTTTTTCTCTTGCCTCAGCCTCGCTGTAAGAAGTCGAGGGTGAGGACTTCTTCTCTCGCCTCAGCCTCGCTGTAAGAAGTCGAGGGTGAGGACTTCTTCTCGCGCCTCAGCCTCGCTTAAGAAGTCGAGGGTGAGGACTTTTTTCTCTTGCCTCAGCCTCGCCGTAAGAAGTCAAGGGTGAGGACTTCTTTTTCTCTTGCCTCAGCCTCGCTGTAAGAAGTCGAGGGTGAGGACTTCTTTTTCTCTTGCCTCAGCCTCGCTGTAAGAAGTCGAGGGTGAGGACTTCTTCTCTCGCCTGAGCCTCGCTGTAAGAAGTCGAGGGTGAGGACTTCTTTTTCTCTTGCCTCAGCCTCGCTGTACAAAGTCGAGGTGAGGACCTTTTTCTCTTGCCTATGCCTCGCTGTACAAAGTCGAGGGAGAGGACTTTTCTCTCGCCTCTGCCTCGCTGTACAAAGTCGAGAGAAAGGACTTTCTTATCTCGCCTCTGCCTCGTTGTACAAAGCCAAGGGAGAGGACTTTTTCCTCTCGCCTCTGCCTAGCTGTACAAAGCCGAGGGAGAGGACTTTCTTATCTCGCATCAGCCTCGCTGTACAAAGTCGAGGTGAGGAATTTTTTCTCTTAGTGGGTGCATGCTCCTAGGAGAGCACCAGGTGTGGCTCTCTAAGCGCACTCACCAGGGGCATCCTGCCTGCATGGTCTCACCGCACGCCTTCTGAGTGGGTGCATGCTCCCAGGAGAGCACCAGGTGTGGCTGTCTAAGCGCACTCACCAGGCGCATCCTGCCTGCATGGTCTCACCGTACGCCTTCTGAGTGGGCAACTCTTCTTCTTCTGGTTTGGAATCATGCGAGGTGCATGCGTAACGCTCTCGCTGGGAGCCTGGGTCCCAGCTTAACACGTTTTAGCAAGACCCCGATGACCATGCACCGACCGAGCTCTCTGCTTCTAGAATCATGCGAGGTGCATGCGTAACGCTCTGGGTCCCAGCTTAACCCATGTTGGCAAGATCCCGATGACCATGCACCGACCAAGTGCTCGCGCTCTACATGCAGGCGCTCCTCTAGGCACTGATCTGTGGGTGGTGGCCACTCGGTAACTGACCACCGATCACCAGCACTTGCGCCTGGGGCAAGGAGAACTTTAAACTGGGAAACACTTGCACACTTTATGTACTGAAATCTTTTTTATTGGGTGGCCTTGTTAAAAAGGTGCCCCCTGATCTGCTCAACTGTTTATAGTATATATGTAATGAGTGTGTGTACAGCGTAAGAACGCATCTATTTTACAACTTAACTGAAGTAGAAACTCAAGTGTGTAGAATTGCGTGTCCTGGGGATAGCTGTTCCATCCAGAGTCTCCAGCCGATGAGCTCCATTCTCCAACGCCTCAACCACTCTGTATGGACCCCTTCCTTTCATAGGTGATGACCACTCTGGCGACGCCTGATTCATGAGGAGCTTCCTCCTGAGCTACTTGGGAGCCCCCCAGCGTTGCATCCTCCATCACCTCACATCCCCATGCACAGGGATTTCGTGTTGCTGATCACCTGCCTAGGACCCCGAAGCGCGATCACCTTGCGCCTCCCGTAGGTAATCGGTCAGGAATCCTGTCTTCACTAACTCAGCAAGTTGATGCCCCAATGACAGGCAGGTGTGGAGTGTGTTTCCATAAGCCTGATGGAATTCACACCACTCATCCTTCCTCCCTCCAAGCACCTTGTCGGTTTTCTTTGGTACTTGGAGTCTTGCAGCCATGGCAGGGATGGCGATCACCTCTGCCAACTCCAACATGAAATCATACCTAGGGGGTGCGTTGTTCTCCCTTGCACGCCCCCTGGTCTGGTCCTTCCTGTGTGCATAGGGACGAGACCTTCCCTGCACCTTCTTCCCTTCCTTGGCCTCATACACCCGCGGCTGCTGCTGCAGCTTCCCCTGACCTCCGCGCGGCATCGACGGTGCAGCGCTGCCTCTGTTCTCAGATACCTCTATCTCTGCTACTATGTGCGCCACCGCGCGTCGCCGAATCTCAGCAAAGGTGGCAGGGTGGCTCCTGATGAGCTATTCATCGAAAGGACCAAGCAGTACGCCTTTCTTGAATGCGTGCACCAGCATGTTCTCGTCCTTGCTGGGCAATTTCACCACCTGCGCACCAAAACAGTTGAGGTAGTCCTTCAGCGACTCCCCCTGATATTGGCGCACGTCAAACAGATCGTAGGACACCACCGGTGGCACTCTGTTGATGATATACTGCTCTATGAACAGCTTCGAAAACTGATGGAAAGAGGTGATGTGGCCCTCTGGCAGGCTCACGAACCACTCCATAGCTATTCCGCTCAGTGTACTCATAAACATCTTGCAGTACACCGCGTCTGAGCCTCCGGACAGCATCATCTGAGTGTGGAAGGCTGTCAGATGCGCTTCTGGATCTTCTTTCCCTGTGAACACAGTCTTTGGCCCCACGAATGTGGCTGGGACCACCGCGTCCATGATTTCTTTGGAAAAAGGCATGGGAAAGGCTCTTGGGGGCATAGGTGGAGCCTGCTGATCCTCTCCCACGCGATCCCCAGCTTGCTGCATGTTATGCAGATTCAAGCGTAGCTCTTCGTTGGCCCTGTGCAGCTCCTCATTTCTGGCCTGTGAGGCAGCCAGGTCCTCCTGCATACGCGCCTGATGCGCTCTGGACTCCGCCACCGTCTCCTGGAGGGCGCGCATCGTTTCCATGAGTTGTTGCATGGTAACATTGTCGCCTCCATTTGGTGGAACGGACCCGTGTCTTGTATTCCTCATCTTCTGTGGTTTCTACTCTCACTCTCGTGTATGGGACCTTGTTTTACTCCGTCCCCACGATGGGCGCCAAATGTTCTTGCCGGTTGACTCGCCTGTCAGTTGACTCCACGACACTCACACGCCTCCTCCCTCACGTTGATACGTGCGTGGTTCTTTCAAAACAATCTGCACTTGCAAAAGAGAAAGGGGGCGCCCTAGAGGCCGTTTGCACTCCGACGCTCAAGTCAAGATTGGGCAAGCAACACCAATGTATTGAGTTTCTCTGTGTTTAGTTCTAGAAACTGCGTACCTTTGTGAAGTATTTTACTGTCCCTTATATAGTCTAGGGTTTACTGCGCCGCTATCACCCAACCTTAGGGTAATCTAGCACATAAGGTTTCCTTCTCTGGAGTGCAAACTCTAACAGGGTGACCACCTGGGTGCCTCCTTGTGCACCTAGTCTCTGGGGCCACCTGTTCTGGGAGTCCCCTTGCTGTTCACGTGCCATGCATGTAGAATTTACTGGGAAACCCTAGTTCTGATGAGTACTCGACCCCTCAAGACTCTGCACCTAACTGTGCTCTCCCTGCTACCCGCATAGGCTCTTCGTGATTCAGGCCTCTCCCTACCTCTGGGTATTTAACTGGTCATTGGCCCACACTGGGAACCAATCTTAGCTGTTCTGTCTACGCTGGTCAAATCACCCAAGACCGATGTCACCTCATTACACTCTGTTGCCGAGGACTGATCACCCTGCGGAGTGACGAGGCACATCAGTCCCTTCTGGTGATCGTCACGCTGATGACTAATCACCCTTCTCTGTGGGAGCATGCTGATGACTAATCACCCTTCTCTGAGGGGACACACCGATGACTGATCACCCTTCTCTGAGGGGACATACCGATGACTGATCACCCTTCTCTAAGGGAACACACCGATGATTGGTCACCCTACTCTGATTGGGCACACCGATGACTGATCACCCTTTAATCCAAGTTGCCTGCGGGGTCCACTCCACGTGGCTTTGGCCCATGCTGTGGGACCTAGCTGATGTGGTTCGCCCTTTACTACCTGTTCTCGGTGTCCGAGGACTAGTCGGTACAGTCTAGATTCACCATTCTTTCTTCATTTGATTCTTCTGCCACAAAGTTCTGGAATCGAGGCGAGCTTTCCTGTATCTCTACTGGAATCATGGCATCTGACCCGTAGACTAGGCTGAAGGGCGTTTCTTTAGTGGTGGATTGTGGAGTGGTGTTATATGCCCACACAATCCAGGGGACCTCTTCTGCCCAAGTCCCTTTAGTTTTCTCGAGCCTCCTCTTCAGGCCTCTGAGCAGGAACCTATTAGCCGATTCAACCTGCGCATTTGTTTGGGGGTGCTCGACTGACGCAAACACCCGTTTGATGCCGAGCTCCAAGCACAACTTTCCCAACTGCTGACTTGCAAACTGGGTACCATTATCAGATACTAAATGCCTTGGGATTCCAAAGCGACACACGATATTCTTCCAAACGAAGTGTTGGACCTTATTGCCGTAATTTGCG
The DNA here is from genome assembly GCA_013389735.1 of Phaseolus lunatus. Taxonomy (NCBI): domain Eukaryota; kingdom Viridiplantae; phylum Streptophyta; class Magnoliopsida; order Fabales; family Fabaceae; genus Phaseolus; species Phaseolus lunatus. Next base: position 15,214,656 of record CM023859.1, on the reverse strand, counting down.
CCACTGGTTCAGCTTCGATCCATTTGGTGAAGTATTCTATAGCCACCACAAGGTATTTCATCTGTCTGACTGCGAGTGGGAATGGTCCCAGGATGTCGATTCCCCACGTGTGGAAAGGCCGCGGACTATGGAGGGATCTCAGCTCTTCTGGTGGCGCCCGATGCCAGTCTGCATGCTCTTGACACTTTTTACACCGTTGCGTGTACCTTATGCAGTCTTCTCTCATTGTTGGCCAATAATACCTTTATCGAATGGCCTTGGCTGCCAGGGCTCGTCCACCAATGTGACTTCCACATATACCCTCGTGAAGCTCTGCTATTATGCGAGTGCATTGTGCCCCACTTACACATGTCAAAAGAGGATGGCAATAGCCATGTCTGAACAGGTTTTTGTAACATCCCGCCAAATGCTTTTCATATTTATATAATAAAAATAAAAGTAAACAACTATATTGAAGTGAACATAATTATATATATGTAATGAAGTTTCTCCTCACAGGGAGTTTAATACATAATCGGTCAAATTTTCCAAAAACGTAAACAAAATACAGTAAAATAGAAAGACAAGCGATCTCCTAATAGCAAAAAGGCGATCTCCTATCAGAAGACGGCGATCTCCTATCAGGAAACAAAAAAAAATGTGATCGCCTAACAGAAGTAGAAACAGGCGATCTCCTTCTGGCGACCACTCACTGGGGAGCTCTACTTCCTGCAACATCATCTGCTCCCGTGTAAATTATACACGATCATCACAGTTTTAAGAAAAACAGCCACAGAACCAAACACAGGGTAAGCTAGATATTTGAAAGAGAGTTTAGATATGAACTTAAAAATCAAGATAAAATAAATTTAAGATACCCACGTAAAACCATCCACTTTCTCATTCTCTTCACATGACCATCAAGTAATCACACATTTCACAAATTCCTCAAGAGTCGTTCTATTCAAATAATGCATCAAGTGTCCATCAATTTCAATGTTCCTCATTTCTCACGTCAGACTTCCACTGACTCATCACACAAGACACTTGACACCACTTCCAGAAGACTCATGCATTGACTAGACTCAGAGATCTACACCTGTCATACTGCCCCACTGTGAAATCACACACATTCACAGGGTTGCCGTGAAATCACACACATTCACAAGCGTATAAATGAATCTCAATATCATCACTATCCTAGCATGACAGGGTTAATCCATACAACGGGTCGAGCTCGTTCTCTTTCAAACAACTCACCCATACATATGAACCTCCTTCGACTCTCAACGCCTGAATAACTTCATCTATATGATTCCATTATATCAGGAGAGTCAGGATATCTCATAAAAATGAATCACCGGTCAATACACATCCTACACGATCTTACACGGTATTTTCTTTCCTGAAAATACTATGCCTTGATCCCACATTCACAACATTCAACACATCATATAACACTTAAATGAATGATTCCACTCGCAGCAAAACTCATTCCAAGGTTCAGATTTTCGAATATCACATTTAAATCTCAAACCGTTTTCAAACAACACAAAAACAGGGGAGTTCGAAAAACAACGCCAAAACCGGCGATCTCGTCCAAAACAGGGGATTATGCAATAACAGTTGAAAACCGGCGACCTCGTCGCCCCATCATCTCAATCATCTAATATAAGGTTTTCGTTGGAAATAAGGTTAGCTTCCCTTACCTGGACTTGCGCAAAACACCAAGAGCTCCAAAACCCACCGAGCTTAAAGGATGCCTTAGCTCTGTTTTTGCGTTTGGTTTGTAGAACTTGCAGAGAACCTCCCAGGTGCTCCAAGGGCAGTCGTCGCTCGTCGCACTGGTGCTTGAGGATGCCTGAATCGCAGCGCGAAGGAGAGAAAAGGAGAAGAATTAAGGTAAACTCACTCTTTCACTCTTGAACCACTGCGACGTCCTTTGCCTCTCAGAAGTGGGTTTTGAATCTTAAACCAACTTGTCCACAAAAGCCGCTGCCACCACCCACTCTGTAGGGAAGTTTGCGTGTACGCTTCCCTGAACAGTACGACTACGCGTGCCTCTGCGCAGGCCAACACTCTGAGGCCACTATTCTGAACCACCCTTTTTGTCTACGTGTCGCGCGTGCAGTACGTCTGATGCTGAGAGCCTGGGTCCCACCTTATCTGTGTGAAACTCGACATCGCGCGATAACCCTCCACCGATGACCGCTCGCGCGATGACTAACCACCGATGCCTCATCCAGGAGAACGACCGATGTCTTTCCCAGGGAGACGACCGATGTCTCGCTTGGCGATGACCGCATGCCTCGCGCCCCGGCGATGCCCGCATGCCTCGCGCCCCGGCGATGCCCGCATGCCTCGTGCCCCGGCGATGCCCGCATGCCTCGCGCCCCGGCGATGCCCGACGACACATCGCCACGCCTTGTTGAAAGTTGTTCATCCCACTATGTTACGTCCAAGGTATCATCTCCACATGACTTGGTGACGTCGGTAGCTTCACATTTCCAAGAGTAGATCAGCACTACTCCTCGTGCGCCCATGCATGCAACACTAAGGACGATCTCTTATGCTCAAGCATAGAGCTTCGCATGCACAGCGTATCTAAGGCTTAACCCACACCTTGATACGCGTGGTTGTTGGAACCCACTCTGGTTGATCCAGTATCCTGACCACATACTGAGTGCACTTTCGGTGATCATGTGCACCATAGGCGACAGGCGATCACGTGTAATCTAGGCGACAGGCGATCATGTACTAACCAGGCGATCTCATAGTCTTCTAAACTACATTTTGCTTCCTTTTTATTTTAAATAAAAACATACTTAGAATTCATTTAAAATATATCCCTTTTTATTCCAATTTAATTTTACAGGTCCTTACAGTTTTCGTCAATCAAGGTGTAGCAGGGCGCGTTCTTCTTCAAAATCCTAGCTTCCGCGGGGTCTAGCGGAAGTGTCTTATCAGCTAAGTAACGTTGATAGGGCGTTACCCAAGTCTCTCCTTTCAGTTGGTAGGCCATAAGAACTTATGCGAGGTACTTTCAGTGTTTCTTGTGTTAATGACTTGTGACTCCTTCCTCCTTCGTGAACAACGTTTATCATTTGTATATCTGCGGGGTCTCCTGCAGTCGTTCAAGGTGCCCTCAAAGTTTCCTGAATTACCATCCTTTGCCTTCCCACTTTGCTCGAGCTAGCGAGTTTTGCCAACAAGTCAGCTCTGGCATTTTGCTCTCAGGGGACATGGAGCAACTCGAACTCTAGGAATGCGCCTTTCAATAGTCGTACATAGCCGAGATAGGCGGCCAACTGTGGACCCTTGGCTTGGTACTTGCCAGTGACCTATCCTGTGACCAAGAGTGAGTCGCTTTTTGCCAGCAAACGTCCCGCGCCCATCTCCTTTGCTAGTAGCATCCCTACTATCAAGGCTTCGTACTCCGCCTGGTTATTGCTGGCCTTGAAAGCGAAACGCAGAGCCTGCTCTATTAAGACACCATCTGGCCCTTCTAATATGACCTCGGCGCCGCTGCCTTGCAGGTTGGATGAGTTGTCAACTAAAAGGACCCATTTAAATCCCGTCTCTCTATGGGATGGAGCTGCCGAGGTGAGTTCAGCCACAAAATCAACATAAACCTAACCCTTCATGGGGCCCCTGGGTTCATACTGTATCTCGAATTCTGATAGCTCTACTGCCCAACGAACCATGCATCCTGCTGCATCAGGCTTCTACAGGACTTTGTGGATGGGGAGGTCTGTCATTACTATGATAGTAAAGCTGTGGAAGTAATGACGCAACCTTCTTGAAGAGAATACCACAGCCAGAGCTGCCTTTTCGATTGCTTGGTATCACACCTCAGGTCCCTGTAGGACCTTACTGACAAAATAGATGGGCCTTTGCACCTGCTCCTAGTCTTGGACGAGGACCGAGCTGATTGCTCGATCTGTTATGGCAAAGTAGAGACGAAGTGGATTGCCTGACTCCGGTTTACACAGTACCGGTGGGCTAGCTAGGTACTCCTTTAACTTGAGGAAGGCCTCCTCGCATTCGTTGGTCCATGAAAACCTGTTGTTCCGTTTGAGGCATTGGAAGTAAGGATACCCCTTTTCTCCTCCTGCAGAGACGAAGCGCGAGAGGGCTGCCATCCAACCTGTCAGCTGTTGGACTTTTTTTACCGTGGCCAGGCTCCTCATCGCCATGATGGCTGCGCATTTCTCTGGGTTAGCCTCTATCCCTCGCTCTGTCAGTAAGAATCCCAGAAACTTTCCTGCTTCCACCCCAAACACGCATTTCTCAGGGTTCAATTTCAAATTGTACCTGGTGATGGTGCTGAAGAGCTCCTCTAAATTAGTCACATGTTGACCCCTTTCCTGAGACGTGACAACCATATCATCTACATATGCCTGGACGTTTCGACCTATCATTGGGGCAAGGATCCGGTCTATCAATCTCTGATACGTCGCCCCTGCATTCTTTAATCCAAAGGGCATTACCCTGTAGCACTAACTGGACAGTTCTGTCATGAACGCTATTTTTTCCTCATCGCGGGGGTGCATTCGTATCTGGTTGTACCTAGAGAAGGGGTCCAGAAAGCTTAGTAGTTTACAGCCTGACGCGTTGTCAACCAAGGAGTCGATGCTAGTCAAAGGGTACGAATCTTTTGGACAGGCCCTATTGAGGTCCGTGAAATCAATACACATTCTCCACTTGTCGCTTGCCTTATTTACTAGTACCACATTGGCCAGCCACTCAGGGTACTAAATTTCCCTGATGTGGCCTGCCTTCAGTAGTTTCTAGATCTCCTCTCTGATGACCTGTCGCCTTTCTTCATTAAACTTCCGACGTCTCTAGCGGACCGGGCGAACCTAGGGGTCCAAAGTGAGGTGGTGGCACAGGAAATCAGGGTCAATCCCTGGCATGTCTGTTGCTGTCCATGCGAAGGAATCCAAATGTCGTGACAGAATAGTGGCTATCTGGTCCTGATCCTCCTGGCTCAATGTCTTGCCGAGCTTGAAGGTCTTACCTCCGATCACCCGCTCCAACACCTCTCCCGCAGGTTCTGGTCTTCGGTCGAGGGCATCCTCTTCCTGGTCCATGCCCTTCCCAGGGGGTGGCTGGAGCGTTACAGAGCATACCCCTCTCTTCGTTTTGAGGTTGTTTTCGTAACACTTCCGGGCTGTTTTCTGATCAGATTTGATGGTGATAACTGTTCCCTCAAGGGAAGGCAGCTTCATCTTCATGTGCCTTGACGAGGGTACCGCTCCCAACCTATTTAAGGCTGGCCTACCCAACAGGATGTTGTAAGCCTAAGGAGCGTTGACTACAAGGTATCTGATATCAACAGTGCGAGATCTCTGAACATATGTGAACATCGTCCTCAGCTCGATGTGCCCCTTGACCTCTACTTGGTCTCCTGCGAATCCATACAGGTAGCCTTCATACGGCCTCAGCTGATCAGGAGATAACTGTAGCTTCTAGAAGGTGGACCAAAAAAATCACATCTGCGGAGCTTCCCTGGTCCACGAGGACACGGTGGACCCTCCTACCGACAGTGACCACTGAAATTACGATTGGGTCATTGTCATGTGGTATCACGTCCTGGCGATCCGCCTTTGTGAAGGTCAGGTCAGGTTTTGGGAACTGATCGGCCTCAACCTCCTCCACCGTCAAGACTTCCCTAGCATATCTCCTTCTCTGGGAGGCAGTGCATCCTCCTCCTGAGAATCCCCCCACGATGGTGTTGATTTCCCCATGGATAGGCACCTCGTGCCCTTGATCCCCTGCTGGAGCTGCTATCACCATATCTCCCTAAGAATCCTGCACGTAAGGCGTCAGGAAACCATTCCTTACCAAATCATCCAGCTGATATCCCAAGGTGAGGCAATTGCTCAAGGTGTGACCATGAGCCTGGTGGAAGTCACACCACTAGCTTTTGTGAAGGCCCACTTGCTTATCGGACTTTGGGGAGCCTTCAACCTACTTGCCACCTCTGGGAGCGCCATGACCTCCTTGAGCCCAACTCTGAAGCTGTGCCTGGTAGGCTTGGGCCTCTTACACTCATAGGGCGCGGACCTTACCTTCTTCTCCATGGCGGTAGCGTGCACCCTTGGGGGTTGAGCACGTCCTGTTGCGCGAGGTTTGGATAGATCAATCCTTGAGTGTTTCTCCGCCACCCGTTTTTCTATTGTGACGTGGGCGACCGCCCTACATTGGATCTTATCAAATGTCCTTGCTGGACATCGTATCAGAGCGTCACTAAAGGGTCCAGGGAGGATTCCCCTTTCAAAGGCATGCACAATCATGGCCTCGTCTTTGGTCTGTAATCTTACTACCAATGCTCCAAACCGGTTGAGGAAATCTTTCAGCGGCTCCTCCTGGAATTGCTTTACGTCAAAAAGATCGAAAGCAACAGGGGTCTGCGCCCGGTTGATGATGAATTGCTTCTTGAACAACTCCAAAAAATTGTTCAAAGGACGTGATGTATCCGTCTGGGAGCCCCACGAACTAGTTTAACGTCGTTCCTACAAAAGTACCCATGAACAACTTACAGTGCATGGCATCTGTGCCTCCAGAGATCATCATCTGTGTGTGAAAGGCTGTTATGTGGGCTTCTGGGTCCTCGACCCCTGTGAAGGTATTTTTCGGTATCACGAATGACGCAGGTATTACCGTCTCCATGATTTCTCGTGAAAAAGGTATGGGTCGGGCCTTGGCTGGGTGTAACATCCTGCCAAAAACTATTCATATTTATATAATGAAAATAAAGGTAAACAAATAATGTTGAAGAGAACATAATTATATATATATATAAGTAAATAAAGTTGCTCCTCACAGGGAGTTTAATACATAACCAGTCAAATGTTTTTCAAAACTTAACGAAATCAATCAAATACAACGAAAACGGCGGTCTCCATACATAAACCGGCGATCTCCTAACAGAAGACCCAAAACAGGCGATCTGCTATCAGGACATAAATCCGGCGATCACCACCAAGAGATAGAAACAGGCGATCTCTTCCCCGGCGACCACTCACTAAGGAGCTCTACTTCCTGGAAGATCATCTGCTCCCGTGTAAATATACACGATCATCACAGTTTTTAGAAAACAGCCACAAAACCAAAACACGCAGGGTAAGCTAGATATTTTAAAGAGAGTTTAAATATGAACATTAAAATCAAGATAAAACAAATTCAAGATACCCACGTAAAACTATAGAGTTTCTCATTCCCTTCACCTGATCGCCCAGAAATCACACATTTCACAATATTTTCAAGAGTCATTCTATTTCACAAAATGCATCAAGTGTCTATCAATTCAATGTTCCTCATTTCTCACGTCAGACTACCACTGACTCAGCACACAAGACACTTGACACTACTTCCGGAAGACTCGTGCATTGACTAGACTCAGAGATCTGCACCTGTCATACTAAACTGCTGTAATGTTTCCACAGCTATGCGCATCAACACATTCTCGATCTCAAGTTCACCATTCTCACAGTATGACAGGGTTAATCCATATAACAGGCCGAGCTCGTTCTTTTTCACACGACTCACCCATACATATGAACCTCCTTCGACTCTCAACGCCTGAATAACTTCATCTATATGAATCCATTATCTCAGGAGAGTCAGGATAATCTCATTATAGACATCACCGATCAATGCACATCCTACACGATCTTACACGGTATTTTCTTTCCTGAAAATACTATGCCTTGATCCCACATTCACAACATTCAACACATCATACAACACTTAAATGAATGATTTCAATCACAGCAAAACTCACTCCAAGGTTCTTATTTTCGAATATCTCATTTAAATCTCAAACCGTTTCAAAGCAACACCAAAAACAGGGAGTTCGCAAACAACGCCAAAACCGGCGATCTGGTTCAAAAACAAGGTATTTCGAAGTCTGTATTTAAAAACCGGCGACCACGTCGCCCAAACACATAGAACAGAGCATTCACGAAGATGAAAACGAAACCGGCGACCACATCGCCCTCACTTCAGAAACAGCTAATCTATGGCTTGTATTGAAAATGAAGGCTAGCTTCCCTTACCTGGACTTGCGCAAAACACCAGGAGCTCCGAAACCCAACGAAGCTTAAAGAATGCATTGGCTCTGTTTTTGCGTCTGGTTTGAAGGACTTGCAGAGAACCTCCCAGGTGCTCTAATGGTGGCCGTCGCTCGTCGTACTCTTATGTGAAGGTGCCAGAATCGCAGTGCGAAGGAGAGAATGGAGGAGAAGGGAGGTAAACTCACTCTTTCGCTCTTGAACAACTGTAACGTTCCCTCTCTCAGAAGTGGGTTTTTGCATCTTAAACCAGCTTGTTCACAAAAGCAGCTGCCACCACCCACTCTACAGAGAAGTCTGAGTGTACGTTTCTCTGAACAGTACGACCACGTTTGTCTCTTGCGCATGCCAACCACTTCCTGAACAGTACGACCGCGAGTGTCTCCTGCGCATGCCAACATTCTGATGTCACTATTCTGAATCATCCTTTTTGTCTACGTGGCGTACGTGCAGGACGTTCCATGCTGGGAGTTTGGGTCCCACCTTCTCTGTGTGCAACTCGACATCGCGCGATAACCTTTTGCCGATGACCTCTCGCGCGAAGACTATCTACCGATGACCTCTCGCGCGAAGACAATCCACCGATGACCTCTCGCGCGAAGACAATCCACCGATGACCTCTCGCGCGAAGGCTATCCACCGATGACTTCTCGCGCGAAGGCAATCCACCGATGCCTCATCCTGGCGGACGACCGATGTCTCCCCCTGGAAGATGCCCGCATGCCTCGCGCCCTGATGATGCCCGCATGCATCGCGCCCTGGCGATGACGTGTAGTCTAGGCGACCGGCGATTATGTACTAACAAGGAAATCTTATAATCTTCTAAACTACACTTTCCTTCCTTTTTTATTTTAAATAAAAACATACTTAGAATTCATTTAAAATATATCCTTTTATTCCAATTTAATTTTTCAGGTCCTTACACTGGGGGTGTGCCCCCCTATTCTGCTGCTGCCCGTTCTCCTATTCCTCTCCGTAATTCTTCATTGGCTCTTCGCAGCTCCTCATTGGCCACCAACGAAGCGTTCAAGTCTGCCCTAAACTAATCCTGCCTAAGGGCCTAATCAGCGTTGGACGCTGCGAACGCTTGTTGGAGGTTGCGGATGGTCTCCATGAGTTCCTGGATGGTGGCTGTATGATCACCCTCATCTCTTCTAGTGCCGCCTTGCCTAGTACTCCTCATATCTTCTGGTTCTATTGGTTGCAACTGTGGATGGGACCTAGTTTTATCGGGCCCCACGGTGGGCGCCAAATGTTCTCGCCGGTTGACTCTCCCGTTAGTTGACTTCTATGATCGCTTGCACCTTCTCCCTTCCCTTCGACGAGAACAGCTAACTTGCAAAGAAAGAAAGACGGGCGCCCTAGCGGCTGTTCGCACTCCAACGCTCAAGTCAAAACTAGGGCAAGAAACACCAAGTGTATAGCAAAAGAGTTCTAGTCTCAAAAGCTGCGTACCTTTGTGAATGCCTTACTACCCTTTATATAGCCGTTCTAGGTTTCCTGCTGCCCCATCCTTGCGCCCAAGTGTTTCCTCTTAGCAAATTTAGGGTTACCATTCTGGGATTCTATCACACAATCCTAGTGCGCATCCCGTGGTAACCTTCTATTGGTAGAGTGCAACTCTCGTGGCAACCTTCCTTTTGCGGAGTGCTTAACTTGGGCGTGGGCGCTAAGGCATACGCTGTAACCCTAGCACCGCATGGCCAAATCTTCAGTCTTAAGCTAATCACTCACGTGCCTCTTTATACGTTTCTAGGGAGAAATCCCTTATGCCAAAGCCTTACGTCTCGCCTATACCCTGGATGCATGGCGTATCTATGAACCTGGTTTATATTCTCGCACATATGATGATCCTGCCGCGGACTCGAACGTGGAGTATGTGCCTCGTCACTCCTTCGTCTAGCCTTCTGCAACTGCACGTTCTGCAAGAACGCTCCAAGAACCTTCACTGGAACTCCAAACGATGCCTGCAAAACACACAAACGGCGCCTCTAGCGGCCGTGGTAGCTCCGACACTCAAGTCAGATAACAGGAACACCAAAAACTGTCACTGAATCTCTCTGTGAGACTCGTGTGTGCTCTGATCCACTTTCTCTCTCTGTGTAACTGAATTCTGTTATCACTGTGCAACGTGTATAAACGTTCCCACAATGACTCAGAAACTATGTGTAGTAAATCTGTGTAAACTTGTAATCTGAAAAACTTGTGTAAGAATCTCTGTACCTTACATGAGGTGGAGTACCTTTATACTGGGCCGCGCCTCTCTCTCAGATGGTGACACGTGGAGGCATGCAGCTGACATCTAACAGTACACATGTCACATCTGAAGGGCTTCTGCGATTTTCTCTGTGCGGCTAAGTTATCCTCTTGCGGAGTAACTTAGCGCGTTTCTTCTCTCTGAGTGAGTCGCATGCTCCCAAGAAAGCGCCAGGTGTGGCTGGTCTGAGCATACTCACAAGGCGCATCCTGCCTGCATGGTCTCACCGCACATCCTCTGAGTGGGCATCATGCGAGGTGCATGCGTAACGCTCTCGCTGGGAACCTGGGTCCCAGCTTAACACATGTTGGCAAGAACCCCGATGACCGATCGCGCTATGCATGCACTAACGACCGATCGCGCTCTGCATGCACTGATGACCGATCGTGCTCTGCACGCACTAACAACTGATCGCACTCTGCATGCACTAACGACTGATCGCGCTCTTCACGCACTGATGACCGATCGCGCTCTTCACGCACTGATGACCGATCGGTGCCTTATTACTTTTCGCGCTCTGCTTCTAGAATCATGCGAGGCTTATCTGGGGGTGGTGGCCACTCGATAACTGACCACCGATCACCATTCTGAGTGATCTCTTCTCTGATTCACCTGCTATCTCATGCCACGTGTCACCCTGTGACTGGTCCACGTGGTCATCTACTGCTGACGTCATCGACTACCAATGACCGACCGGATCATATGATTTTGTGGACCCCTCCGTGGGCCCCATCATGCTGACCTCCTATATGCCGACCTCTCACTCAGTGGTCGACGTTCGAGGTCTGGCCACTACAGTAACCACCGATATCACCACTGGATCATTTTCATGGGGAACAACGTCTAGGTGATCTGCCTTTGTAAATGTGAGGTCAACGTCCGAGAAGTGATCGTCCTCACGTGCTTCTACTGCCATCACCGACCGTGAATATTTCTTGCATTGTGATGAGGTGCACCCTCCTCCTGAGAACCCACCTAAGATAGTGTGGATTTCGCCGTGTATTGGCACCTCGTGCCCCTGGTCAGCCCTTGGAGCCACCGCCACCTCTCCCCCTTGTGACTCCCACAAGTAATCGTTCAAGAAACCGCTCTTGACCAAGTCATTCAACTGATGACCCAGGGCCAAGCAATTGTGAATGAGATGGCCAAACGCCTGATGGAACTCACACCACGCGTTCTTGTTGGGTCCCAATCTCTTGTCTGTCTTTGGGGCATCTTTAGCCTTTCCGCCACATTAGGAATGGCGATCAACTCCTTCAGCTCTACCAGGAAATTATGTCTGGGGGGTGCATCCTCCTTCGCGCGTGCCCTGCTTTGGGGCTTCCTGGCTTCATACAGCTTCTGCTTTCCCTAGGCTCGCTTCTCCGTCGTCACCTCATGCACCCGCATGGGCTGAGGGGAACTGGGCACCCGCGATCGTGAAGGGGCTGTGCTTTCACGCTTCTCATTGAGTTCCCTTCCCCCTCAGCCGCCATGTGAGCAACGGCGTGACGCCTGATATCGCCAAAGGTTTTGGGACGACTTCTGATAAGTGACTCACTAAAGGATTCTGGTAGTATTCCCTTCCTGACGGCATGCACCACCATATCCTCGTCCTTGGTATGCAGCCTCACCACCATCGCTTCGAACCGATTGAGATAATCCCTCAAGGACTCCCCCTGATATTGCTGCACATCAAAGAGGTCATAAGACACTGGCGGGGGAGCCCGATTGACAATATACTGCTCCCTGAATAGCATGGAAAACTGCGCGAAGGACGTGATGTGTCCCTCAGGCAGACTGATGAACCACTCCAGTGCTGTCCCAGTCAATATGGTCATAAAAAGCTTACAATGCACCGCATCTGAACCCCCTGATAGGATCATCTGTGTGTGAAATGCCGTAAGATGCACTTCTGGATCCTCCACCCCTGTGAACACAGTCTTAGGGCCCACGAAGGTGGTTGGGACCACCGTGTCCATGATTGCTTGCAAGAAAGGCATTGGGAACGCCCTAGGTAGTGTTGGTGGAGCATGATCATCCACCACGCGATCCCCTACTTGCTGCAAATTACGCAGATTCATGCGCAATTCCTCATTCGCCCTGTGCAGCTCCTCATTCCTGGCCTGTGATGCGGCCAGGTCCATCTGCATACGCACCTGATCTGCCCTAGATTTCGCCACCGTCTCCTAGAGGGCATGCATCGTTTCCATGAGTTGTTGCATTGTAACGCTCTCACCCCCATTTGGTGGGACAAATCCTTGCCTGGTATTCCTTATATTGCTAGATTCTCCTCTTTCGCTTGTGTGTGGGACCGTGTTTTACTTCGGCCCCACAGTGGGCGCCAAATGTTCTTGCCGGTTGACTCTCCTGTCAGTTGACTCTACGATGATCACACGCCTCCTTCCCTCACCTTGAGTTATGCTTTGCTGTCTTGAAACAACCTGCACTTGCAAGATAGAAAGGGGGTGCCCTAGAGGCCATTTGCACTCCGACGCTCAAGTCAATACTGGGGAAGCACACCACGTGTAATGAGTATCTAATTTTAGGTCTAGAATTTTCGTACCTTTGTGAAGTGTTTTACTACCCTTTATATAGTCTAGGGTTTCCTCTGCACCGCTACCCATATTTAGGGTTTATAGGAATACCCTTGCGCCACTATCACCCAGACTTAGGGTAATCTAGCGCGTAAGGTTTCCTTAACTGGAGTGCAAATTCTAACAGGATGGCTACCTGGGTACCTCCTCATGTACCTAAGCTCTGGGGCCATCTGTCCTGGGAGTGTCTTCACTATTCACGTGCCATGCATGCGGCCTCACTTGAAAACCCTAATCTTGATCGGCATTCTACCCTTCAAGACTCTGCCCTTAACTGCACTCTCCCTGCCACACGCATGGGATCTTCATGACTTAGGCTTCTCCCTACCTTTGGGCATTTTACTGATAACTGGTCTTCTCTCGGGAGCCACATCAGATGTTGTAGTTATGTGGTTCAAAACACCCAAGACCGATGTCACATTGTCCCACTCTGTTGCCGAGGACTCATCACCTTGCTGAGTGACGAGGACACATCAGTCCACTCTGGTGATCGACACGTTGACGACTAATCATCCAACTAGTTTATACTACCTGTGGGGTCCATCCCACGTGGCTTTGGTCCATGGTGTGGGACCCAGCTGACGTGGCTCACCGTTACTAACTATTCTTGGTGTCCGAGGACTGGTCGGTACAGAACTAAAGCCCCCTATTTATAGTAAGGGTGACCAGTTTGGGTTACAAGGGAAGGAGTTGGAAAAGGCATTTCTAGCTTCTTCTATGTAGCGCCTAAATCTAGAAGGAGTTGGAAGAGTCATTTTCCACTCTTTTGCAAAAACCATCCAATCAATGCCTTTACATTTAGAGGTTTCTTTGGTTTTCCTCTTTAGCATTTTCCTAAGGCTAATTCTATATTTATTTACAAATATTTACAAATGTTTTGTACATGGGTAATTACAAAAAGAGAAAACACTTTATGTTTTTTACACAACTCTATAGCCTTGCTCCTTGTGATCCTTTGAGGTATGAAGGATATTGAGCTATCTTGTCCTTGAGGTTCTTGGCTTTTCTCCTCACTTTCCTCTTCTATTTGATCTCCATCAGGGAGACACTCTTTGCTAACAAACTTTGCACTCCCATATCCTTGGCCAACAGTATCCCAGCGATCAGGGCCTCATACTCTGCCCGGTTGTTACTGGCCTTGAAAGCGAACCGAAGGGCCTTTTCAATCAATAGCCCCTTCGGTCCCTCCAAGATGACACCAGGTCCGTTGCCCTGTTGATTAGAGGACCCATCTACTGAGAGCACCCATTGGAAGTCGGCTTCTTCATTGGGTGATTTGGCCGATGAGAGCTCGGCTACAAAATCCGCGTAGACCTGGCCTTTGATAGGGCCTCTAGGCTCATACTGGATGTCAAACTCTGAGAGCTCTACCGCCTAGCACATCATTCTTCTCGCAATGTCTGGCTTCTGTAAGACCTTACGAATGGGAAGGTCTTTCATCACCACCACTGTGAAACTCTGGAAGTAGTGGCGAAGTCTTCTTGCTGGGAACAGCACTGCCAGTGCCACCTTCTCTAGGGCCTGGTACCTCACCTTAGGTCCCTGTAATACTTTGCTGACAAAGTAAATTGGCTTTTGAACCTGATCTTGTTCCTGTACAAGAACTGAGCTAACCACCTGATCAGTGACTGCAAAGTACAGGTGCAAAGGAGTGCCCAGCTGTGGTTTGCATAACACTAGTGGACTGGCTAGGTACTCCTTCAGCTTGAGGAACGCCTCTTCACATTCTGCGGTCCACAAGAACCTACTGTTCCTCCTCAGGCACTAGAAGTAGGGGTGGCCCTTATCTCCCCCAGTTGACACGAATCTAGACAGAGCGGCCATCCGCCCTGTCAATTGTTGCACCTCCTTTACTAAAGTCGGGCTTCTCATAGTGAGCATTGCAATGCATTTGTCAGGGTTCGCTTCTATCTGATGCTCGGTGAGCAAGAAACCTAAGAACTTGCCCGCTTCAACCCCAAACACGCACTTTTCCGGGTTCAGCTTTAGCCTGTATTTTGCTATTATTGTGAATAGCTCTTCTAGATCAACCACATGTTGATCTTTCACCTGTGAGGTCACCACCATGTCATCCACGTAGGCTTGTACGTTTCACCCTATCATGGGCGCGAGTACCCTATCCATCAGCCTCTGGTAGATGGCACCTACGTTCTTTAGCCCAAAGGGCATCACGGTGTAGCAGTAGCAAGACCTGTGTTCTTCATGAACGCCGTCTTGCACTTGTCCATGGGATGCATCTTAATCTGGTTGTACCCAGAAAAAGCATCCAAGAAGCTGAGCAACTTACAACCCGAGGCACTATCTACCAACGCACAGGGGGTAGGAGTCCTTCAGGTAGGCTTTGTTGAGGTCAATGAAGTCTACACACATTCTCCACTTCTTGTTGGCCTTCTTTACAAGCACCACATTTGCTAACCACTTTGGATACTGTATCTCCCTGATGTGGCCAGCTTTCAGCAACTTATGTGTTTCCTCCTTGATGACTTGTCGCCTCTCTTCATTGAACTTCCTCCTTCTCTGGAGAACAAGTCGGACCTGGGGGTCCATGGCAAGGTGATGACACAGAAAGTCAGGGTCTATGCAAGGCATGTCTGAGGCAGACCATGCGAAGGCATCCAGATGCTGCGCGATGACCTCGGCGATCGGGTCCTATATCTCTTGGCATAAAGACTTGCCAAGTTTGAACATCTTTCCACCGATCTCCCTCTCTAGGACGTCCTTAGCTAGTTCAAGTCATCTCTCCCGGGCGACCTCTGCTCGGGTGACCCCTTCCTCACATGGGGGCTGGGCAGTAATGGTGTACACCCCACCTGGTGGTTGAGTGGTAACGGTGCACACCCCCTCCTTATCTTGAGGCTATTCTCATAACACTTCTTTTCCTCTTTCTGGTCTATCTGATTGTGATCACCGTCCCTTCCGTGGAAGGAAGCTTCATCTTCATGTGCCTCATTGACGCCATCGCTCCCAACTTGTTCAGGGAAGGTCTGCCCAATAGGATATTGTAAGCTGAGGGAGCATTGACGACAAGGTACCTGATGTTTTCTGTGCGTGAGGCCACGCCATCTGTGAAGGTGGTCCTCAGCTCTATGTGGCCACGAACTTCTACCTGGTCTCCTATGAACCCATACAAACAACCAGTGTAAGGCCTCAACTGGTCAGGGGACAGCTGTAGTTTGTTGAAAGTCGACCAGAACATCACATCGTCCGAGCTCCCCTAATCCACTAACACGTGGTGCACCTTCCTTCCCACCGTTACTACCGATATCACCACTGGGTCATTGTTGTGGGGGACGACATCCTGGTGGTCGGCCTTGGTGAAGGTGAGGTCGATGTCAGGGGTGTGGTCTTCCTCGCACATTTCCACTGCCATCACCGAGCAGGCGTATTTCTTCCGCTGAGAAGAAATACGCGGTACAGCCTCGTCCTGAAAAATGTCCCGAGATGGTGTGGATTTCACCATGAATGGGCACCTCGTCCCGCTAATCACTCCTCGGGGCTGCTCACGCCTGATCCTCCTGTGGCTGGTGCAAGTAATCATTCAAGAAGCCACTCTTCACCAGCTCATCCAACTGATGGCCTAGGGCCAAACAATTGCGGATGGAATGGCCAAACGCTTGGTTGAACTCGCACCACACATTCTTATTGGGCCCTAATCTTTTGTGAGTCTTTGGGGGCATCTTCAGCCTCTCCGCTATGTTGGGGATAGCGATCAGCTTCTTCAATTCCACCACGAAGCTGTGTCTGGGGGGTGCACCCTCCTTCATGCGCGCTGTAAGGACCTAGAAACTTTAATTGAAATGAAAGTGTTATATTTAAATAATTTCAGAAGATGTTATTATTTAAAAATACAAAGAGCTGGTAAATGAAGTTGCGTTGTAGTCGGACCTCGGACGTCGCCCAAGGTCTGGGGTCAGCTGGTAGAGGTCGGCCGGCGGACCATTGTATTAACCAAGTAGTCAGGTGCGATGACTTTATCGTGAGGTAACCACGTGGGTGTGCTCGAGGAAGACATGTGGATCAAGAAGAGTAAAGGAAGAAAAGTGTAGCTTAGAAGTCTACGAGATCGCCGTTGTTGAAGACAGAGGCGATCTCCGACTTCTCTGGCACATAATCGCCTATCGCCTAGAGGAGACATGACCGCCAATCGCCTATGGTGTACGTGATCGACGGGAGTTCACGTAGTATGTGGTCAAGATGCTGGATCAACCATAGTGGGTTCCAAAAACCACGCGTATCAAGGTGTGGGTTAAGCCTTAGATACGTTGTGCATGCGAAGCTCTATGCTTGAGCATAAGAAATCGTCCTTAGTGTTGCATGCATGGGCGCACGAGGAGTAGTGCTGATCTACTCTTGGAAATGTGAAGCTACCGACGTCACCAAGTCATGTGGAGATGATACCTTGGACGTAACATAGTGGGATGAAGAACCTTCAGCAAGGCGTGGCGATGTGTCGTCGGGCATCGCCAGGGCGCGAGGCATGCGGGCATCGCCGGGCGTGAGGCATGCGGGCATCGCCAGGGCGCGAGACATGCGGGCATTGCCAGGGCGCGAGGCATGCGGTCATCGCCAGGGCGAGACATCGGTCGTCTCCCAGGGAGAGACATCGGTCATCCGCCAGGATGAGACATCGGTGGATACTCATCGCGCGAGAGGTCATCGGTGGAAGGTTATCGCGCGATGTCGAGTTTCACACAGATAAGGTGGGACCTAGGCTCCCAGCATGAAACGTCCTGCATGCGTGACACGTAGACAAAAAGGGTGGTTCAGAATAGTGACATCAGAGAGTTGGCATGCGCAGAGTCACGCGTGGTCGTACTGTTCAGGGAAGCGTGCACGCAAGCTTCCTGCAGAGTGGGTGGTGGCAACGGCTTTTGTGGACAAGTTGGTTAGATTCAAAAACTCACTTCTGAGGGCAGAGAACGTTGCTGTGGTTCAAGAGTGACAGAGTGAGTTCACCGTCATCTCTCTCTTTTCTCTCTTTCACGCAGCAATTCAGGCACCCTCAAGCACCAGTACGACGAGCGACGACTACCCTTGGACACCTGCGAAGTTCTCTGCAAGTTCTCCAGACCGGACGCTAAAACAGAGCTAAGGCACCTTTAAGCTCGGTGGGTGTTGGAACTCTTTGTGTTTTGCGCAAGCTCAGGTAAGGGAAGCTAGCCTTATTTCCAACGAAAACCTTATATTAGATGATTGAGATGATGGGGCGACGTGGTCGCCGGTTTTCAACTGTTATTGCATAATCCCCTGTTTTTGGACGAGATCGCCGGTTTTGGCGTTGTTTTTCGAACTCCCATGTTTTTGTGTTGTTTGAAATTGTTTGAGATTTAAATGTGAAATGCATGTGATATTCGAAAATCTGAACCGCGGAATGAATGTTGCTGTGACTGGAATCGTTCATTAAGTGTTGTATGATGTGTTGAATGTTGTGAATGTGGGATCAAGGCATAGTATTTTCAGGAAAGAAAATACGGTGTAAGATCGTGTGTAATGTGCATTAACTAGGGACTTGTCTAGAAGGAGATATCCTGACTCTGCTGATATAATGGAATCACATAGATGAAGTTATTCAGTTGTGGAGAGTCGAAGGAGGTTCATATGTATGGGTAAGTTGTTTGAAAGATAACTGACTTGACCTGTTATATGAATTAACCCTGTCATACCGGGAGAGTGATGATATTGAGATTTGTGTATGCGCATGGCTGTGTGGATTTCACAGCGACCCTGTGTGGATTTCACAGTGGTGTGGTATGACGGGTGCAGATCTCTGAGTCTGAGTCAACGCACGAGTCTTCCGGAAGTAGAGTCATGTGTCTATATGTTATGAGTCAGTGGAAAGGCTGACGTGTGAACCATGAATATTGAAAGTAGTGAATAAACACTTGACGAGTTTGTGGAATATGGGAATGTTGATGGTTGAAATTGATATAGATTATGAATGGTGTGAAGATTTATGTTTTCTATTGATATAAAGTTTCATATTTAAAGTTTTTAAAATATCTAGCTTACCCTTTTATCTGGTATTGTGGTTGCTTTCTTAAACCTGTGATGATCGTGTATTTTTGCACGGGAGCAGACGAGGTTGCAGGAAGTAGAGCTCCTCAGTGAGTGGTCGCCGGAAGGAGATCGCCTGTTTCTGTTTCTGTTAGGCGATCACCTTTTTTCTGCTGTCTGATAGGCGATCGCCTTTTTCTGATAGGAGATCGCCTTTTTCTGATAGGAGATCGCCTGTTTTTTTCTATTTTGCTGTATTTTGTTTAAGTTTTGGAAAACTGACTGGATATGTATTAAACTCCCTGTGAGGGGAAATTTCATTATATATATATATACATATGTTCACTTCAATATTATTGTTTTACCTTTATTTCGTTTTATAATTATGAAAAGGATTTGGCGGGATGTTACACGCGCCCTGGTTTAGGGTTTCCTGGCTACATAGGGTTGTTGTTTCCCTTGATCCTTCTTTTTTGTTGTCGCCTCATATACCCTCATGGGCTGAGGTCGAGTTGACCCTCGTGATCGCGCGGGTGCAATGGTCTTGCGCTTCTCCGTGAGTTCTCCTTCTGCGACTATTAGGCTACCGCCCTACGCCTAATCTCACAGAAGGTTTTGGGGCGATTCCTGATGAGGGACTCGCTAAAGGGTCCTGGCAAAATTCCCTTCTTGAAGGTGTGCACCACCATATCCTCATCCTTGGAGTGCAGTCTTACAACCATTGCTCCAAACCTGTTAACGTAGTCCTTCAATGACTCTCCCTAGTACTTTCTTACGCCGAAAAGATCGTAAGACACCAGTGGGGGAGCCCGATTGACAATGTACTGCTCCCTGAAAAGTACATAGAAATGCATGAATAACGTCACGTGTCCGTCAGGAAGGCTGATGAACCACTCTAGCACTGTGCCAGTCAGCGTAGTCATGAACAGCTTATGGTGTACAGCATCGGAGCCTCTTGACAACATCATCTGGGTATGGAACGCCGTGAGATGCACCTCCGGGTACTCTAACCCTGTAAAGGTGGTCTTAGGGCCTACGAAGGTGGGCGGTACCATGGTGTCCATAATGGCCTGAAAAAATGGCATTGGGAATGCCCTGGGCGGCGTAGGAGGAGCGCAATCATCCCCCACGCGTTCCCCTGCCTACTGTAGATTCTGTATATTCAGGCGCAGTTCCTCATTGGTCCTGCACAACTCCTCGTTCCTGGCCTGCGACGCAGCCAGGTCAATCTGGATGCATTCTTGATCCACTCTAGACGCCGCCACTGTCTCCTGCAGCGTGCATCATCTCCATGATCTGCTGCATGGTGACATTGTCTCCTCTGTTTGGTTCGGCAGCGACGAGTCCTTGTCTAGGATTCCTCATTTTTCTCGATCTCTCCTCTATGCTTGTGAATGGTACCTTGTTTTACTTCGGCCCCACGGTGGGCGCCAAATATTCTTGCTGGTTGACTCTCCTGTCGGTTGACTCTACGACAATCTTGCACCCTCTTCTTCTTCTCAGGTTGCTGCTTCACTGGATGGAAACACTCTGTACCTGCAAAGACAAGGGGGCGCCCTAGAGACCGTTTACACTCCGACACTTAAGTCAATGTTGGGGCTAAGAAATAGTGTGTATGTGTGTAATAGTTCTAGTCTCAAGAGCTGCGTACCTTGTTAGGGTTTCTTGCTGTTGTTTATATAGTCTAGGGTTTCCCCTGTCTCAGTTAACCGCATTTAGGGTTTCTGGAGGAATGCCCTTGTGCCGCTATTACTCAGTCTTAGTGTAATCCAGCGC
Source organism: Phaseolus lunatus (assembly GCA_013389735.1). Classification (NCBI taxonomy): domain Eukaryota; kingdom Viridiplantae; phylum Streptophyta; class Magnoliopsida; order Fabales; family Fabaceae; genus Phaseolus; species Phaseolus lunatus. The sequence continues at coordinate 15,193,996 of CM023859.1, read as the reverse complement.
GTAGGACTTTCCTTGCTGGAGTGCAACCTCTTACTGCATGGCCACTCGGGTACCAACTTGTGCACCTGTTCCTGCCGGTTGACTCTCCCGTCAGTTGACTTCTACGATCACTTGCGCCTTCTCTCTTCCTCCTTGGTTTGAACAGCTGAACCTGCAAAGAAAGAAAGGTGGGCGCCGTAGCGGCCGTTTGCACTCCGACGCTCAAGTCAAGATTAGGGCAAGAAACACTAAAGTATAGCAAAGAGTTATAGTCTCAAATGCTGCGTACCTTTGGGAATGCTTTGCTACCTATTTTATAGCCTTTCTAGGGTTCCTGCCGCACCTATCCTTGTGTCCCTGCGCTGCCTCTTAGCGAATCTAGGGTTACCTTTCTGGGACTCCATCATATAATCTCCATGCGTGTCCTGCAGCATGTAAGGACCTGTAAAATTAAATTGGAATAAAAGGAATATATTTTAAATGAATTCTAAGTATGTTTTTATTTAAAATAAAAAAGGAAGGAAAGTGTAGCTTAGAAGACTATGAGATCGCCTGTAGTGTACATGATCGCCAATCACCTGTAGTGTACATGATCGCCCATCGCCTGTAGTGTACATATCGCCAATCGCCTATGGTGCACATGATCGCCGAAAGTGCACTCAGTATGTGGTCAGGATACTGGATCCACCATAGTGGCTTCCAAAAACCACGCATATCAAGGTGTGGGTTAAGCCTTAGATACGCTGTGCATTCGAAGCTCTATGCTTGAGCATAAGAAATCGTCCTTAGTGTTGCATGCATGGGCGCACGAGGAGTAGTGCTGATCTACTCTTGGAAATGTGAAGCTACCGACGTCACCAAGTCATGTGGAGATGATACCTTGGACGTAACATAGTGGGATGAAGAACCTTCAGCAAGGCGTGGCGATGTGTCGTCGGGCATCGGCAGGGCGCGAGGCATGCGGGCATCGGCAGGGCGCGAGGCATGCGGGCATCGCTAGGGCGCGAGACATGCAGGCATCGCCAGGGCGCGAGACATGCGGACATCGCCAGGGCGCGAGACATGCAGACATCGCCAGGGCGCGAGGCATGCGGGCATCGCCAGGGCGAGACATCGGTCATCTTCCAGAGAGAGACATCGGTCGTCTTCCAGGGAGAGACATCGGTCGTCCGCCAGGATGAGACATCGGTGGATAGTCATCGCGCGAGCGGTCATCGGTGGAAGGTTATCGCGCGATGTCATGTTTCACACAGATAAGGTGGGACCCAGGCTCCCAGCATGAGACGTCCTGCACGCGCGACATGTAGACAAAAAGGGTGGTTCAGAATAGTGACATCAGAGAGTTGGCATGCGCAGAGACACACGTGGTCGTACTGTTCAGGGAAGCGTGCACGCAAGCTTCCTGCAAAGTGGGTAGTGGCAGCGGCAATTGTGGACAAGTTGGTTAGATTCAGAAACTCACTTCTGAGAGGAGAGAACGTTGTTGTGGTTCAAGAGTGACAGAGTGAGTTTACCTTCATCCTCCTCTTTTCTCTCCTTCGCGCTGCGATTCAGGTATCCTCAAGCACTAGTACGACGAGCGACGACTGCACTTGGACACCTGGGAGGTTCTCTTCAAGTTCTCCAAACCTGACGCTAAAACAGAGTTAAGGCATCTTTAAGCTTCGGTGGGTTTTGGAGCTCTTGGTGTTTTGCGCAAGTTCAGGTAAGGGAAGCTAGCATTTTCGTTTATAAAAACGTTAGGCGAGTAGGTTCGGAAGTGAGGGCGACGTGGTCGCCGGTTTTCATATTCCTTTTCACAATGCTCTGTTTTTATGTGTGGGGCGACGTGATCACCGGTTTTAATGTTGATTTCGAACTCCCCTGTTTTAGTGTCGTTTGAAACTGTTTGAGATTGAAATGTGAGATGCATGTGATATTCGAAAATCTGAACCTTGGAATGTTTGTTTCTGTGATTGGGATTGTTTAAGAAAAGATTCAAAATATTATATGATGGAATGGTGCTTTTACGTGTTGTATGATGCATTGAATGTCATGAATGTGGGATCAAGGCATAGTATTTTCAGGAAAGAAAATACCGTGTAAGATTGTGTGTAATGTGTATTGACTAGGGACTTGTCTAGAAGGAGATATCCTGACTCTGCTGATATAATGGAATCACATAGATGAAGTTATTCAGTTGTGGAGAGTCGAAGGAGGTTCATATGTATGGGTAAGTTGTTTGAAAGATAACGGACTTGACCTGTTATATGAATTAACCTTGTCATACCGGGAGAGTGATGATATTGAGATTATGTATGCGCATGGCTGTGTGGATTTCACAGCGACCCTGTGTGGATTTCACAGTGGTGTGGTATGACGGGTGCAGATCTCTGAGTCTGAGTCAACGCACGAGTCTTCCGGAAGTAGAGTCATGTGTCTATATGTTATGAGTCAGTGGAAAGTCTGACGTGTGAACCATGAATATTGAATGTATTGAATATACACTTGACGAGTTTGCGGAATATGGGGATGTTGATGGTTGAAATTGATATAGATTATGAATGGTGTGAAGATTTATGTTTTCTATTGATATAAAGTTTCATATTTAAAGTTTTTAAAAATATCTAGCTTACCCTTTTATCTTGTATCGTGGTTGTTTTTCTTAAACCTATGATGATCGTGTATATTTGCACGGGAGCAGACGAGGTTGCAGGTAGTAGAGCTCCTCTGTGAGTGGTCGCCGGAAGGAGATCGCCTGTTTCTGTTTCTGTTAGGCGATCGCCCGTTTTCTGGTTTCTGTTAGGAGATCGCCGGTTTTGAATGCTATGGTTTTATTTTATTTTGAAAACTCCCGTATGGAGATGTATTAAAACTTCCTCAAAAAGGGATATTATTTTGAGGCACATTTGTACTAATGGATGAATTATATTATGTATATATCTATGTTCAATTTTGATATTATTGTTTCACCTTTATTTTATTATATAAATATGACCAATATTTTGAGGGGCGTTACACGGCAGCCTTCCATTCTTGGAGTGCAACTCTCGTGGCAACCTTCCTTTCCTGGAGTGATTAACTTAAGCATGGGCGCTAGGACATACACTGTAACCCTAACACTGCGCGATCGAATCTTATGTCTTAAATTAATACTCACGTGCCTTTTATGTGTTTCTTCCTTTTAAGGACAGATCCTCTATGCCCAAACCTTACGTCACATGAAAACCCTGCGTGCGTGACATATCCTCGAACCTGACTCATGTTCTTACACGTGTGATTCTGTGGGCCCCTCTATAGGTCCCATCATACCGACCTCTCCTATGCCGACCTCTCGCTCAGTGGCCGACATCCGAGGTCTAGCCACTACACTGGGCAAGCTCTTCCTCAACATTGCCCAGCTGAACTTCTTGGTTTGCGGCCCTCTCTTCCATCTTAACCACCTTTGCTTGGGCCCCTTCCAGCTGTTCCTCCAGATTAATAACTTTGTTACGGAAGGGTAGGATCTTGGCATCAAGCTGGAGGGCCTCCTGCCCCTTGGCAAGAGGAAGGGAGAGGCCTGAGTCACGAAGCACCCATGTGAGTGGCAGGGAAAGCATAGTTAGGTGTAGAGTCTTGAAGGGTTGAGTGCCCATCAGGATTAGGGTTTCCCAGTGAAGCTACATGCATGGCACGTGAACAGTAAGGGCACTCCCAAGACAGATGGCCCCAGAGTTTAGGTGCATGAGGGGGTATCCAGGTGGCCATCCTGTTAGAGTTCTCACTCCAGTTAAGGGAAGCCTTACGTGCTACATTACCCTAAGACTGGGTAATAGCGGCGTAAGGGTATTCCTGTACAAACCCTAAATATGGGTAGCGGCGCAGAGGAAACCCTAGACTATACAAAAGGCAGTAAAACACTTCACAAAGGTACGCAGTTTCTAGACCTAAACCAAGATACTCAATACACTTGGTGTGCTTGCCCCAGTATTGACTTGAGCATCGGAGTGCAAACGGCCTTTAGGGCGTCCCTTACTGTCTTTGCAGGTGCAGGTTGTTTCGACACAGTGAAGTGTAACCTAAAGAGAGGGAAGGAGGTGTGTGATTGTCATAGAGTCAACCGACAGGAGAGTCAATCGGCAAGAACAAAATTCATTCTTCCTCTTCTTAAAATCTTTCTCCATGAAATAATTGTCAATGCTGTTATACCATGCTTTTAGATCTTGTTTCAACCAATAAGGAGATTTCTTAGTTTATAAACCTTCTCTTCTTGCCCTTTAATCACAAAGTCTTTGATATTTTTTAACATATACCCATTCTTTTAATTCACCATTCAAAAACATTGACTTCACATCCTATTAAAATAATTTCCTATATGTCAGAAGGTGATCATTTTCTCAAAATAAGAAGTAATTTTGATACCAAACAAGGTCACCCTAAATCCTAAACCCTAAATCAGTTTTAATATGATGGTTATTAAAAAACTGTCACCATTAGTGGTATAATATGACACTTAAAAAACCGTTACATTCTGTATTCAAAATATGACATTTACAATTGTCATTTTATACAATATACCATATCTTAACTCCCGCATTTTCATTCCCTCAATCAGATTTTTCTTTATTTTTCCCCCAAAAAATTTCATTTCTCACACTTCGTCAAAGTTTCGATTTTTCAAAACCTTATTCTATTCTTCATCCCCTAATTCCACAAAATTTCCCAAAATCTTTTGAAACCCTATTCTCATGCTTGTTTATAAAATCCTTCATTGCGTGCTAGCTCATGTGCCACCTTCCTGTCACAATGATTCTTAACAAGGAAACACGACGAGGAGGTTGGAATAGACAAAAGAGTTACGGACCTGTGTGACAACGATTAGACAATTTTGTTCCACGTCAAAGATGCCGATGGTTTCCTCGATGGTGGGAGGAGAGAAGTCTTTGCAAATGAGGGAGGTGATGAGGGGTGCATACTAGTACCAGAGGCCGAGGTGGTTGGCAAGGATTTCGATGTGGTCAATGATGGGTTCTATATTGCGAAGGGAGGGGTTTCGGAAAAGGATGCAAGGGTTGGTAAACTTGTTGCTACGGTGAAACTAGGGCTTCTTAAAGGAAAAAGGGTTGGTGGATATGGGTTCAACTTCTAAATTACTAGAAGATATGGATTCCTAGTTTCCTTAATATATATTAATTTTCTGACATTGACTATTAATTGTCTGGTCTTTCTACTATTTATTGACAGGGAAACTGGAAAATGGAAGAAGACATCTCTAAAACTAATGACTTTATATCCCCACTTATTCATTTTACCTTAAAATTTTTTCCTTATCATATAAAATTACAAAGTTTGTTAACATTATTAAGCACCTATTTTGGAATGTTGCAGATATGGGGAGGTATTGTTGTCTGGTAGGGATCGCAATGCAGGGAGGGCCATGCAGGCCGGCCCGCAACCTGCTATTAAAAGCCGCGGGGCGAGCTCACTAATCTAGCCCGCTGACCCGCTTTGGCCCGTCCCACATAACCCGCAGCCCGTACGGGCCAACAGCGAGGCAGGGCGGGTCAGCCTGCATAAATAATTATTTTATTTTTTTGCAAAAAGAATCGCACCCCAGTCACCCATTATTGTAGTGTGACCTTTATTTTATTTTATTTTAAAAAAATAAAATTGAATTTAATGTTCTAAAAAAAGGAATGTTTTATTTTAATAAATCTTAAGGAGTTAATATTAAGAGTGACAGTGGATTTAGTTTTAAATAAAGTCTTATATTTCAAATTTCTTAATAAAAAAATAATGTAAAGAAGGCATTTCAATAAGATATTCGTTGAAAAATTAGTCATCTTCATTAAAATATTTTATAGCAAAACTTTGATAAGATACTATAATAGATTTACGTATATATATAGATGCAAAAACAATTTTTTTTAATCAGGCTTTCTAACAACCATCATACTTGAATTCATATTTTTATCTTAATTGAATGAATTGAAACAATAAAATTTTAATTTTTCAGCAGCAGAAATAGATTTGTTTTATAATTATTGAAATTTTAACTTTTGAAAAAAAAAAATATTTTCCTTATGTGGGCTGGCCCACAGGCTACCTGTTATGTAGGGCGGGCCAATAAAATGAGTTCACACTCTTTGTGAGGGGCAGGGCTATGCAAGACTGGCCAGCCCGCATTGCCACCTCTATTGTCTGAATCCCCAAAGTTGTCTAAAACATTTGTTAACAATTTCTCACTAGATTTGTCTTATATTCATTAGTTGGCTATGCTATTGACAATAATTTCATCTCATTCTTACTTCCATTTACAAATATCTTGTAACTTTTTATTTCATGTGTGATTCACTAATACACTCGCTGCCCTGATTTCCTTCTAAGTAATAATAAATAGATTACATTTCTAAGGAATTTCATTTCAGCAATTTGGAAAATATTTTTAATAAAATAAAAAAATTTAATGCAGTTATGTATGCAGATATACTTAGTGCATGTTTGGAAATTGCTTAGTTTTAGTTAATATTTATTTAAAAATATATGCTAATAAAAACACATCCAGCCTCAAAAAATTTGGCTAAGAAGATTGGAAGCAAAAGAAGAATCCCAGAAGTCTCTCGTCTCAGGGAGAATTAATTGTTGTCTACTCTTCTATTTTTTCTCTAGTTTTATAAACATTATATATAGTAGTATAGGCTTTATTTTGGGCTTGTATTTAGGCCATTTCCATGGACTGTGTTTTGGGCCAATTTTCATGGACCATGTATTGAGCCAATTAGAGTAGGGTGTAAATAGAAAAAAGAAAGAGTCTAGCTAGAGTTACAATTGGGCCTCCTTAGATCCAATGCAACTCTAGACTATCTAGGGTGCACAAATAAATTACTAGAGTGCAAATAGAAAGTATGGAGTGGGAAGGAAGACATGAAGGTCCACATGTCCTCTCCTTAATGGAGAGGATTCGCACCAATTCTAAAAGGACATTTTTCTTCATGGGAATGGAAAAGATTCTCTCCAATTTGAGGAGGACACTTGTCAACCTCTAATTTGAGAGGATTTGCTCCAATTAGAGAGAGTCACTTGTCCTTCTATGAGTGGAGAGTTTTTAGGGTTAAAGCTTGCACCTTGGCTGCCCATAGCACTATAAATACAAGTGCTAGCCCCCTAGTAAATTGGCTTTGAATAGACTATTGAATTGATGCCAAAATTCCAGCCTCAACTAGTCTCTTAGCTCACTCTTTGTAGCCTTATGTCTAAGTGTTTTAGCAAGGAACCTCTTAGGAGTTGGCCTAACCTCTCTTAAGCTTCATTATCATTCTCCATACACCAATTCTTCACAATTTTTTTCACTCATTTTAGCCACCCAATCTGATGGAGGACCATCCAAAAGGACACATATTGGGCCTTTAACCAGGGCCATGGCTAGAAGAATGGAAGAAGAAGAAGAAGAAGGAGTTCAAAAAACTCTATTTTTATGGAGAATTAAATTTTAATTAGGCTTTATTTTGGGCTTGTATTTCGACCATTTTCTTGGGCCATTTTTAGGCCAATTTTCACGGGCCAATTAGAGTAGGGTGTAAATAGAAACAGAAAGAATCTTGGTAGAGTTACAATTGGGCCTCCTTGTGTTAGAATATATGGCCTTAAACAAGAGGGGGGTGAATTGTTTATAAAAGATTTTCGCAAACTTTGAAGGTATAATGAACTTCAATGCAGAATCGTAGAGAAAGAAATCAAGGAAACAATGAAACAAAACTGTTTAAGTTGATTTTCAGAAAATCAACCGGTTGTTTTTACGATTCAACCTGTTGTTTTTATCAGCATTGATTAAAACAACTTAAAAAAAGAATGTAAAAGAGTTTAGGGAAAGAGAAAAGCACACAAGCAATTTATACTGGTTCACTCTTATCCCAAGAGCTACATCCAGTCCCCAGAAACTGTTCTTGCCGGTTGACTCGCCTGTCAGTTGACTCCACGACACTCACACGCCTCCTTCCTCATGTTGATATGTGCTTGATTCTTGCGAAACAATCTGCACCTGCAAAAGAGAAAGGGGCGCCCTAGAGGCCGTTTGCACTCCGACGCTCAAGTTAAGATGGGGCAAAAAACACCAAGTGTATTGAGTCTCTCTGTGTTTAGGTCTAGAAACTGCGTACCTTTGTGAAGTATTTTACTGTCCCTTATATAGTCTAGGGTTTACTGCGCCGCTAGCCCTAATTAGGGTTCGCTGCGCTACTAGCCATATTCAGGGTTTACTGGAATACCCTTGCGCTGCTACCACCCAATCTTAGGGTAATCTAGCACATAAGGTTTCCTTCTCTGGAGTGCAAACTCTAACAGGGTGACCACCTAGATGCCTCCTTGTGCACCTGGTCTCTGGGGCCACCTGTTCTGGGAATGCCCTTGTTGTTCACGTGCCATGCATGTAGCCTTTACTGGGAAACCCTAGTTTTGATGAGTACTCAACCCCTCAGGACTCTGCACCTAACTGTGCTCTCCCTGCTACCCGCATAGGCTCTTCGTGATTCAGGCCTCTCCCTACCTCTGGGTACTTAACTAGTCATTGGCCCGCTCTGGGAACCAAACTTAGCTGTTCTGGTTACGCTGTTCAAATCACCCAAGACCGATGTCACCTCGTCACACTCTGTTGTCGAGGACTGATCACCCTGCGGAGTGACGAGGACACATCAGCCCTTTCTGGTGATCGTCACTGTAAGGACCTATAAATTTATTTGGAATAAAAGTGATATATTTTAAATAATTTCTGAGTATGTTATTATTTATGATCCTGCCGCTTGACTCGAACGTGGAGGATTGCCTCGTCACTCCTTCGTCTAGCCTTCTGTTCTGCTGGAACGCTCCAAGAACCACCGCCGGAACTCCAAACGCTGCCTGCAAAACACACAGACGGCGCCTCTGGCGGCCGTTGTAGCTCCGACGCTCAAGTCAGGCAACAGGAACACCAAAACTATATCTAAATCTCTCTGTGAGACTCGTGTGTAACTGAAACTCTCAAATGTATAAGCTGTAAGAATCTGTAAAAACCTCCCTCAATTTCGTTAAGAGTTTCGTATATATACCTGAGTCTTTCTCTCTCCTGACGGTTATTCCTCTTGACACGTGGATAACATCTGGTCGTACACGTGTCATCATCTGGAGTATCTGCAGCTGAAACGTTACTTCCACTGTGCCCCTACGACTAAGTTATCCACACAGGGAGTAGCTTAGTACACAGGCTACTCTGGGCGCAACCTTAACATGGCGAGCTGGTTAACCCTGGGCATTGCAGCTCACACTACACATGGTGGCAGATATGCCACTTATCCTCTGTACTTAGACCATACAACAAGTGCTTGCCAAGTCTTCTCAAACACCCGGCGATGTGCTCTTTCGGCGACTTGCTGACCACCTGATCTCCTAACCTTAACACACGGCGATCATGTGCAATCTAGGCGATTACTGATCCATACCGGCGATGACCGACTACTCATCCTCAAGGCGATAGGCGATTACTCACCTCAAGGCGATAGGCGACTACTCATCCTCAACGCGATAGGCGATTACTCACCTCAAGGCGATAGGCGATTACTCATCATCACAGGCGAGAGGCGATTACCATTCTGAGTGATCGCCTCCTTGATTCGCCTGCTATCCTCTACCACGTGTTACCCTGTGAATGGTCCACGTGGTCAACTGCTGCTGATGTCATCGACTACCGATGACCGACCGGATCAATTTAAAATAAAAAGGACATATAAATAGAAAATCTCATAGTGGTCAGACCTCGGACGTCGCCCAAGGTCTGGGATCAGCTGGTAGAGGGCGATCGGTTGACCATTGTACTAACCAAGTAGTCAGGTGCGATGACTTTATCGTGAGGTAATCACGTGGGCGTGCTTGAAGGGGGGGGACACGTGAATCAAGAAGGGTAAGAGAAAGGAAGGTGTAGCTTAGAAGTCGATGAGATCGCTGTGCACCTGTCATACTACACCACTGTGAATCCACACAGGGTCGCTTTGAATCCACACAGCCATGCGCATAAATAAATCTCAATATCATCACTCTCCCAGTATGACAGGGTTAATTCATAGAACAGGTCAAGTTAGTTATCTTTCAAACAACTTACCCATTCATATGAACCTCCTTCGATTCTCAACACCTGAATAACTTCATCTATGTGATTCCATTATCTCAGGAGAGTCAGGATATCTCCTTCTAGACAAGTCCCTAGTCAATGCACATTACACACGATCTTACACGGTATTTTCTTTCCTGAAAATACTATGCCTTGATCCCACATTCACTACATTCAATGCATCATACAACACGAAATGGACAGTTCCAAATCACAGTAAACATCAAAACCAAGTTCAGAATTTCAAAAATCATATACAGTTCACATTTCAATATCAAACAATTTCAAAACGACACTAAAACAGGGGATTTCGAAATTTGCATTAAAACTGGCGATCACGTCACCCAAACATCAGAATCTTCTAGCTTAAGGATTTTATTGGAAATAAAGCTAGCTTCCCTTACCTGGACATGCGTAAAATCTCTCTACGAGCTCTAACCCACCGAACTTAAGGATACCCGAACTCTGTTTTAAGGCTTGATTCGAAACTTGTAGAGAACTTCCCAGAAGGACAATGGCAGTTGCTGTAACATCCCGCCAAATTCCTTTTCATATTTATGTAATAAAATAAAGGTGAAACAAATATATCGAAGTGAACATAATTATATATATGTAATGAAGTTTCTCCTCACAGGGAGTTTAATACATAATCGGTCAGTTTTCCAAAACTTAAACAAAATACAGCAAAATAAAAAAAACAGGCGATCTCCTAACAGAAAAAGGCGATCTTCTATCAAAAAAGGGCGATCTCCTATCAGACAACAGAAAAAGGGTGATCGCCTAACAGAAACAGAAACAGGCGATCTCCTTCCGGCGACCACTCACTGAGGAGCTCTACTTCCTGCAACATCATCTGCTCCCGTGTAAATTATACACGATCATCATAGGTTTAAGAAAAAAAGCCAAACACAACACCAAGATCACAGGGTAAGCTAGATATTTGAAAGAGAATTTAGATATGAAACTTTAAAATCAAGATAAAATAAATTTAAGGCATCTACGTAAAAACCATCAATTTTCTCATTCCCTTCACATGACCATCAAGGAATCACACATTTCACAATTTCCTCAAGAGGCTTTCAATTCACATACACCATCAAGTGTCTATCAATTCAATTTTTCTCATTTCTCACGTCAGACTTCCACTGACTCATCACACAAGACACTTGACACTACTTCCGGAAGACATCGTGCGTTGAACTTACTATCCAGAGACCTGCACCTGTCATACTTCATTGTTGTAATGTTTCCACAGCCATGCGCATCAACACAATCTCATTCTCAATTTCATCACTCTCACAGTATGACAGGGTTAATCCATACAACAGGTCAAGTCAGTTATCTTTCAAACGACTTACCCATACATATGGACCTCCTTCGACTCTCACCAACTGAATGACTTCATCTATGTGACTCCATCATATCAGCAGAGTCAGGATCGTCTCATTCACAGGATACTCACTGATCAATACACCTCACAACCAATCTCAACACGGTATTTCCTTTCCTGAAAATACTATGTCTTGATCCCACATTCACAACATTCAACACATCATATAACACTTAAATGAATGATTCCAATCACAACAACAATCATTCCATGGTTCAGATTTTCGAATATCACATTTAAATCTCAAACAGTTTCAAACAACACAAAAACAGGGGAGTTCGAAAAACAACTCCAAAACCGGCGATCTCGTCCAAAAACAGGGGATTATGCAATAACAGTTGAAAAACCGGCGACCACGTCGCCCCATCATCTCAATCATCTAATATATGGTTTTCGTTGGAAATAAGGCTAGCTTCCCTTACCTGGACTTGCGCAAAACACCAAGAGCTCCAAAACCCACCGAAGCTTAAAGATGCCTTAGCTCTGTTTTAGCGTCTGGTTTGTAGAACTTGCAGAGAACCTCCCAGGTGCTCTAAGGGCAGTCGTCGCTCGTCGTACTGGTGCTTGAGGATGCCTGAATCGCAGCGCGAAGGAGAGAAAAGAGAAGGATGAAGGTAAATTCACTCTTTCACTCTTGAGCCACTGCAACGTTCTTTGCCTCTCCGAAGTGGGTTTTTGAATCTTAAACCAACTTGTCCACAAAAGCCGCTGCCACCACCCACTCTGCAGGGAAGTTTGCGTGTACGCTTCCCTGAACAGTACGACTACGCGTGCCTCTGCGCAGGCCAACACTCTGATGTCACTATTCTGAACCACCCTTTTTGTCTACGTGTCGCGCGTGCAGTACGTCTGATGCTGAGAGCCTGGGTCCCACCTTATCTGTGTGAAACTCGACATCGCGCGATAACCTTCCACCGATGACCGCTCGCGCGATGACTAACCACCGATGCCTCATCCTGGCGGACGACCGATGTCTCTCCCTGGGAGACGACCGATGTCTCACCCTGGCGATGACCGCATGCCTCGCGCCCTGGCGATGCCCACAAGCCTCGCGCCCTGGCGATGCCTGAATGCCTCGCGCCCTGGCGATGCCCGCATGCCTCGCGCCCGGCGATGCCCGCATGCCTCGCGCCCTGGCGATGACCGCATGCCTCGCGCCCTGGCGATGACCGCATTCCTCGCGCCCGGCGATGCCCGACGACACATCGCCACGCCTTGCTGAAGGTTCTTCATCCCACTATGTTACGTCCAAGATATCATCTCCACATGATTTGGTGACGTCGGTAGCTTCACATTTCCAAGAGTAGATCAGCACTACTCCTCGTGCGCCCATGCATGCAACACTAAGGACGATTTCTTATGCTCAAGCATAGAGCTTCGCATGCACAACGTATCTAAGGCTTAACCCACACCTTGATACGTGTGGTTTTTGGAACCCACTCTGGTTGATCCAGTATCCTAACCACATACTGAGTGCACTTTCGGCGATCATGTGCACCATAGGCGACTGGCGATCACGTGTAATCTAGGCGACAGGCGATTATGTACTAACCAGGCGATCTCATAGTCTTCTAAACTACACTTTCCTTCCTTTTTATTTTAAATAAAAACATACTTAGAATTCATTTAAAATATATTCCTTTTTTATTCCAATTTAATTTTACAGGTCCTTACAGTCGCCAATTGTAGCACTGGTACATGAGGATAGCCGCGTCTTCGAGTGGAGGAGAAAGGAGAAAGGGAAACTAAATGAGCTCATTCCCTCAGCTCTTAAGGTCGAACGACTCTTTAGCCTTCACTGCCATTACCCACTCTCTGAGCAACCTTGCGTGTGGGTTTCCTCTAACAGGATGGCCACGTGGGTCTCTGCACACACCAACTCTGGGTTACCTGCCCTACCAACTCTCTGGCGTCAACTGTTCTGAAGCACTCCTAATGTCCACGTGTCGCGCATGCAGAACGTTCATGCTGGGAGCCTGGGTCCCACCTTATCTGTGTGAACCATGACATCGCGCGATAACCTCCACCGATGACTACTCGCGCGATGACCATGCCTCTCATACCGGCGATGACCGATGCCTCTCATACTGGCGATGACTGTAACATCCCGCCAAATTTCTTTGAAAATAAATATAAAACGAAAATAAAGGTGACAATTAGATTGAAGTGAGCAAATTCTTTATATAAAATAAATAAGTTTCTCCTCGCAGGGAGTTTAATACAAACGATTACTTCTCCATTAAAAACATAAACGAAATACAATACAAAAGACCGATAGGCGATCTCCTGGCAAAAAGGGCGATCTCCTATAAGAAGGGCGATCTCCTTTCCCAAAGGCGATCTCCTATTATAAAGCAGCAAGAGGGGCGATCACCCAACAGAAAAGAAAACAGGCGATCTCCTTCCAGCGACAATTTTCTAAAGAGCTCTACTTCCTGCAACATCATCTGCTCCCGTGTAAATTATACACGATCATTACAGGTTTAAGAAAAGGCCACAACACAAACGAAAACACAGGGTAAGCTAGACATTTAAAAAGAGTTAGATAGGAAACTTAAAAATCATGAAGATGAAACAAATCAAAATCACCCACGTAACAACTATCAGTTCCTCGTTCCCTTCATATGACCACCAAGAAATCATACAGTTCACAATATTTTCCAGAGTCATTCTATTTCACAACTGTACCAAGTGTCTATCAATTCAATGTTTCTCATTTCTCACGTCAGACTCCCACTGACTCATCACACAAGACACTTGACACTACTTCCGGATTGACTCGTGCGTTGATTAGACTCAGAGATCTGCACCTGTCATACTGCCCACTGTGAAATCACACACATTCACAGGGTCGCCGTGAAATCACACACATTCACAAGCGTAGAATGAATCTCAATATCATCACCCTCCAAGCATGACAGGGTTAATCCATAGAACAGGCGGAGCTCGTTCTTTTTCACATGAGACGCCCATCGTATAGACCTCCTTCGACTCTCAACAACTGAGTAACTTCCTCTACGTGATTCCATTACCTCAGCAGAGTCAGGATATCCCCTTAGGAATCACCGATCAATGCACCTACTACACGATCTTACACGGTATTTCCTTTCCTGAAAATACTATGCCTCGATCCACATTCACAACATTCAACACATCATGCCACACTTAAATGAATGATTCCAATCACAGCAAAACTCACTCCAAGGTTCATGTTTTCGAATATCACATTTAAATCTCAACAGTTCCAAAACAACACCAAAAACAGGGGAGTTCGTAAAACAGCGCCAAAACCGGCGATCTGGTTCAAAAACAAGGTATTTCGAAGTCTGTATATAAAACCGGCGACCATGTCGCCCAAACACATAAGAACAGAGCATTCACGCAGATGCAAACGAAAACCGGCGACCACGTCGCCCTCACTTCAGAAATAGCTAAACTATGGCTTGTATTGAAAATGAAGTCTAGCTTCCCTTACCTGGACTTGCGCAAACACTTAGAGTTCCGAAACCCAACAAAGCTTGAAGAACGCCTTGGCTCTGTTTTTGCGTCTGGTTGAAGGACTTGCAGAGGACTGCCCAGGTGCTCTAATGGTGGCTGTCGCTCGTTGTACTCTCGTGTGAAGGTGTTAGAATCGCGGCGCGAAGGAGGCAACTGGAGGAGAAGGGAGGTAACTCACTCTTTCTCTCTTTGAAGGCTGCAACGTTTCTTCCTCTCAGCAGTGGGTTTTCTGCATCTTAAACCAACTTATCCACCAAAAGCAGCTGCCACCACCCACTCTGCAGAGAAGTCTGAGAACCACTGCCCTGAACAGTACGACCACTGTTGTCTCTGGTGCATGCCAACCACTGCTCTGAACAGTACTGCCACTGTTGTCGCTTGTGCATGCCAGCCACTGCTCTGAACAGTACGACCGCGAGTGTCTCCCGCGCATGCCAACATTCTGATGTCACCACCCTGAACCACCCTTTTTGTCTACGTGGCGTGCGTGCACTACGCTTCATGCTGGGAGTCTGGGTCTTACCTTCTCTGTGTGAAACTCGACGTCGCGCGATAACTTTCCACTGCTGACTCATCCTGGCGAACGACCGATGTATCCTTCGCCCTGGAAGACGACCGATGTCTTCCTCTGGGAGACAACCGATGTCTTTCCTGGCGACGCCCTCATAACTCTCGCGCCTTGGCCACGTCCACATGCCTCGCGCCCTGGCAATGACCGCGTGCCTCGCGCCCGCGCGATGCCCGCATGCCTCTCGCGCCCGCGCGATGCCTGCATGCCTCTCGCGCCCGCGCGATGCCTGCATGCCTCTCACGCCCGCGCGATGCCAGCATGCCTCTCGCGCCCGCGCGATGCCTGCATGCCTCTCACGCCCGCGCGATGCCTGCATGCCTCTCACGCCCGCGCGATGTCCACCTGGCGCTCATGTGTAGCAGGCGACCGCCGACCTCGTAGCCTTCTAAACTTAACTTTTTCCTCCCTTTCTATTCTAAATAAAAACATACTTAGAATTCATTTAAAATATAACTCTTTTATTCCAATTTAATTTTACAGGTCCTTACAATGACTGATTCCTCTTCCTGACGGACGACTGATTCCTCACCCTGGCAGACAACCGATGTCTCGCCCTGGCAGACCACCGATGTGTCTCCCATCCTGGTTGATGACCGATGTTCCTCTCATCCTGTTGGCGATCTCTTATCGCCCTTGTGTGTGACGAGGACACATCGCCTCACTCTGGTCACCGATGTCACATCGTCACACCTTGCTGAAGGTTCATCCTCCCATTCCTCTAAGTCTGGGGTATCACGGCTCACACTACTCATGGTGACAGATATGCCACCTATCTTCTATATCACTCATCTTCTGTATTTTAGACCACATACTAGTCTGAGTCAATGCACGAGTCTTCTGGAAGTAGAGTCAAGTGTCTATGTGTTGTGAGTCAGTGGAAATTCTGACGTGAGAAAGATGAATATTGAAAATTGTTGATAGACACTTGATGGTTGTGTGATATGAATGAGAAAGTGATGGATTTTTGTGGAATGATTGATACTTGAGGGAATTATGAAATGTGTGAATATTTGATGGTTTACGTTAATATCAAGTTTCATGTTTTAAAGTTTGAAAAATGTCTAGCTTACCCTGTGTTTTGTGTTGTGTTTCGTGTTCTTAAAACTGTGATGATCGTGTGTAATTTACACGGGAGCAGATGATGTTGCAGGTAGTAGAGCTCCTCAGTGAGTGGTTGGACAAGGAGATTGTAACATCCCACCAAATCCTTTTCATATTTATATAATGAAATAAAGGTAAAACAATAATATCGAAGTGAACATATATATATATAATGAAATTTCTCCTCACAGGGAGTTTAATACATATCCAGTCAGTTTCCAAACTTAAACAAAATACAGCAAAATAGAAAAACAGGCGATCTCCTAACAGAAACAGAAAACAGGCGATCTCCTATCAGAAACAGAAAACAGGCGATCTCCTAATAGAAACAGAAAACAGGCGATCTCCTTCCGGCGACCACTCATTGAGGAGCTCTACTTCCTGCCACATCATCTGCTCCCGTGTAAATTATACACGATCATCACAGGTTTAAGAAAACATCCACAAAACAAAAACGCAGGGTAATCTAGATATTTTAAAGAGAATTTAGATATGAAACTTTAAAATCAAGATAAAACAAATTTAAGACACCCACGTAAAAACCATCAACTTTCTCATTCCCTTCACATGACCATCAAGTAATCACATATTTCACAATTTCCTCAAGAGTCGTTCAATTCACATAATTCCATCAAGTGTCTATCAATTTCAATGTTTCTCATTTCTCACGTCAGACTTCCACTGACTCATCACACATAGTGATGGAGGAGGGCCAAGCACATCTAGCCAAGGAAGCCAAGGCCCAAACCAAGAAGACCGTCTAGACCAAGAGGAGCGTCTAGCTCCAGGAAGTGAGCGTCTAGAACGTGAAGGAGGGAGGCTATCCATGGAGCTAGACCGTCTAGGACCTCTCACAAGATCCATGGCTAAACATATCCAAGCACACATAGAAGAAGCCACGGATGGAAGAGAGAGATCCTTGTACATGTTTCATAAAGGCCCAAAGGGGGAGGGGGTGCTTAGTAGATTAGTGTAGTGTAGAAAGCAAAACTTGCTCACTTAGGGGTGTGCTATCAAAAAGGTGCCCTTAGCAATAGAAGGAGGGGTGTGCTAGCAAATAGGTGCCTTTAGCAAAAGAAGGAGGGGTGTACTATCAAATGTTGCATTTTTTACCTATCTTCTAGAATATTAGGATGATGGTGTGGTTTGACTAAAGTCAATAACCTAGGCAGCCCCACTTTTTGTATTTCCATCCCTACCCTTTAAGCTTGCTCACCAAGGCTCCTAAATCTATAAATAAGGAGGCCTACCTCATGTATTTTCAAGTTTATTTTGAGTAATGTTATGCTGCCATTTTTGTGCACAAGCTTTACTCCTCCTAGAAATCTAGGCTATAAACTTCAATCCTTTCACCTTCTCCCTTGAGCTGGCCAAACCTCTCAACCCATACTCATCATGCACCTTCAAGACCAACACAACTCCTAGGAGGGTCTTGTTTCACTCACCCATTGCTTCCGCTCCATCTATTTCTACTTTGATTCAAGAAGAACACATGAAAATGCCATCATTTGGTATCATGAGCTTTTGGTTCTTCAAGATGAGTAGCTTGTCTTTTTAAATTTTCAGTTCTTCTTTATTTTCATCTTGTCATTTCAATTCCATAATTGTCTTGCTGTTTTTTACATTTTAAATTGTTCTTGGTGTGCTTATGGAAGATCCAACCGAAGCACATGTGTTCAATTGATCTTGAACATTTTCTTGTGCAATTGTGATAGGATTCCTTACACATTGAGTGGCTGTTTTTGCTTGGGAAAATTATTTTTCCAGATAGGAAAATTTTTATTCTCTGGAATATGCAAGATTGAGGTGTTATAGAAAAGACAAAAAAAGAATCAGGTCAAAAAAAGAAATAGAAAAAAAATGATAAATATTTTAAAAACAGTGTGCAAATCTGGGCGCTCCAGCTGGCGTAACTGAACACTGATTTTGCAAAATTTATTAAAAAAAATGGCTCATGCGTTTTGGGTGAAATCTGTCCCAGAATTTAGTTGAGATCTTGAAATATTTGCATATCAATTTTCAGAGGCAAATCTGTAAAGGACAGCTCAGCATAAATTGGGGAAAATCACGTTTTCTGGCCACAACAGTTTTTCAGTGGTGCTGTTTTTGATTTTGAAATCAATTCTAGTGCTATTCTTAGGATTCACTTTGTGTGCCTACCTTTCTTTGAATACCTTTATTTGCTTGTTTTATATTTCTTTGGAACTCTTTCTAGTTGTCACAATTTAACTCCATTTGGTGGTTCTGTTTTTCTAATTAATTTGTTTCTTGCTTTAATCCTTTGGCCTCTAAATTTGGTGCTGGAATTATTTCTCAATTGGTGCCTATTTGAGTAGAAATTTAACTTGAGTGAGGTCTAGCTTGTGTGATAGGTGCTGGATTGGAGAATTAATTTTCTAATTCTAAGAGGAGCCAAAGCAAGGGCAACAAACAAAGATTACTCAAAAACACGACAAACACTTGGAGGGCCCAACAAAGAAAAGACAACCAAGGGAGTGCCAATAGCAAAACAAGGATCAACAAAGGGGGTTTTCTTAATCTTCTTTGTAACTTAACCTTGTTAATTACTCTTTAACTACGTGATTAGACGGTGAGTGTGTCTTCAAGGGCTCCAAGTGTCCAAGAAGCCTCACCTAGGGCCGACTAGTGTAGACCTTACTTGTTTTAGCATGTGTTAATTGTTTTAATTGCTTTCCTTGCTTAATTAGTTACATTTGGTAATTGTTTTGTTTTTGTTTAAGTTCGTTAATTCTTTTGCTTGGTTAATTAGCTAGTTTGCATTGTTTTCTTGCATCAAAATTTGATTTCTTCAACCTAATTGTGTTTTAAGTGGTTTACTAAGAGAAAGCTTTGTGTGAAGACATTGAGGGATAGTCTTTGGCTAAGGCAAGGCTTGGTATTTAAGTAGTCCATTGTGACTCACCTCCCTTACCTGGAAGACTACCTTCTTTGACTTCCCTAAATTTTCTCAAGGTAAAATATTTCTATACACAAAGGTCTAGTCATGTCTTCTCATTCCTTTAAATCTCTTAAAAGTGAGGTGAAATCCTTGAAATCTCTTTTGGAACAACTTTCCAAGAATATTCAATCAATTTCATCTAAACAATTGGAGAATGAGGCCAAAACTAATGAATTTACTAAATCAAAGGATGAGAAGTCTCACATTTCAAAAAAATTACCTTCTCATGCATCTATCTCTAAAAAGCATGATTCTTTTGGGGAGGGAAGACATAGAAGAGATAGAAAAGAACAAGAAAGCCCAAGAGAGGTTAGGGTAGACCTACCCCATTCCCATGGAAAAGAAAATATAGAAACTTGCCTAGATTGGGAAATGAGGGTAGAAAAATTGTTTGCTTCCCATAAAGAAAGAAAGGAAAGAAAGATACAAAAGAAAAGAGAGGAAGCCGAAAGGGAAGCTAAAGAAAAAGAAAAAGAAAAAGAAAAGCATGAGAAGACCCTTGAGAAACAAAAGGCGTGGGAGAATAGTGTTCCTTCTCACAAGGTCATTCAACAAGACAAAAGATTTAAAAATACCTTTGAAAATATACGTCTTGTTGAACAACCTAGCCTTTCCTTTTGTAAAGGAACACTTGCAAGCATAGTAACAAAAAAAGAGTCTTCAAAAGAAGCTTGCATAGATAAAGATAAAGTGGATTATTTCTCATATGTGCTAGGATATCACCAAGTGAATGTCAAGTTATTTACAAGCATCTACAAAAACAAATTTTTATGTGAAGTAGTGCCTAAAGAAACTTGTCATGTCCTATTGAGACAACCATTGCCAAGTGTGCAACTTCTCATAAACAATGGTTGTAACAGCGAGACTATCTTTACACATAAGAGAAAAATTCTTCATGAAGGAGAACTCATGGACCAAATTAGAGTTGATAAAACTCTAGAGCTTTTAAAAGGAAAACTTTTGTCACCCATGAGAAAAGATGTTCAAAGACATTACCCTAGATACATTTCTTGTTTTAAAAATACACCTAAGGTGATGTCTCATGAACTCTATACTCCTTTACCTTTTGCAAATGATCCTTGGGAAGACATAAACCTCAATTTTATCTTAGAGCTTCCTAGGACAACAAAAGGTTTTGATTCCATTTTTATGGATATGGATAATCTCTTCTATATAGAAGTGACAAGTCTTCATGGTTTATCTTCAAGCATAGTATTGGATAGAGCTCCAAAATTTGAAAACCATCATTTGAGGAATCTTTTAGAAAAACTTGAAATTAAGTTGTACTCTTCAAATTTTTATCCTCAAAAGAATGGTCAAAATAAAATTGAAAACATAGCTCTTTTTACTATGCCTAGAGAAATCATGAAAGACAATCACAATTCTTGGGATGAGTATCCTTTTGAGCATGCATACAATGGAGTAGTCCACAAGACTACTAATATTTCTACATTTGAAATTGCATGTGGACTTAATCCTCTTTCGCTTTTTAAGTTGTTACCCTTTCCTAAAGGTATTGTGCCTAAGGAAAAGGTAACCAATATTGAAAATTTTCAAATACATAAGAGGATTAGAGAACACATACAACCATCAAAAGAGAAATATTGTACAAAGTTGCCAAAAACAAAAGAAAAACAAAAATGGCAACTTCATACAATTAAGTTCTCTCCAATTGCTCACACTAACACCTTTACTTTGTTTGATGATTTCCATAGGTGGACGTTTGATCCGGGAGGACAAGCCTTGCCGAAACAATAGGCTGCTATCCGAGATCAAATCTGTAGATCTGAGGATAGATCTTCTCAAAGGAGGAGGAGATGATGGACACCATCCAGCCCCATCCATCCCCCTAGTTGAAGACAAAGCAAGGGATTTGAGGACAAATCCTTTTTCAAGAGGGAGGGGATGATGGAGGAGGGCCAAGCACATCTAGCCAAGGAAGCCAAGGCCCAAACCAAGAAGACCGTCTAGACCAAGAGGAGCGTCTAGCTCCAGGAAGTGAGCGTCTAGAACGTGAAGGAGGGAGGCTATCCATGGAGCTAGACCGTCTAGGACCTCTCACAAGATCCATGGCTAAACATATCCAAGCACACATAGAAGAAGCCACGGATGGAAGAGAGAGATCCTTGTACATGTTTCATAAAGGCCCAAAGGGGGAGGGGGTGCTTAGTAGATTAGTGTAGTGTAGAAAGCAAAACTTGCTCACTTAGGGGTGTGCTATCAAAAAGGTGCCCTTAGCAATAGAAGGAGGGGTGTGCTAGCAAATAGGTGCCTTTAGCAAAAGAAGGAGGGGTGTACTATCAAATGTTGCATTTTTGACCTATCTTCTAGAATATTAGGATGATGGTGTGGTTTGACTAAAGTCAATAACCTAGGCAGCCCCACTTTTTGTATTTCCATCCCTACCCTTTAAGCTTGCTCACCAAGGCTCCTAAATCTATAAATAAGGAGGCCTACCTCATGTATTTTCAAGTTTATTTTGAGTAATGTTATGCTGCCATTTTTGTGCACAAGCTTTACTCCTCCTAGAAATCTAGGCTATAAACTTCAATCCTTTCACCTTCTCCCTTGAGCTGGCCAAACCTCTCAACCCATACTCATCATGCACCTTCAAGACCAACACAACTCCTAGGAGGGTCTTGTTTCACTCACCCATTGCTTCCGCTCCATCTATTTCTACTTTGATTCAAGAAGAACACATGAAAATGCCATCACATAGACACTTGACACTACTTCCGGAAGACTCGTGCATTGAACTTAGCATCCAGAGACCTGCACCTGTCATACTTCATTGCTGTAATGTTCCCACAGCCATGCGCATCAACATAATCTCGATCTCAATCTCATCACTCTCACAGTATGACAGGGTTAATCCATATAACAGGTCAAGTCAGTTATCTTTCAAACGACTTACCCATATATATGGACCTCCTTCGACTCTCACCAACTGAATGACTTCATCTATGTGACTCCATCATATTAGCAGAGTCAGGATCGTCTCATTCACAGGATACTCACTGATCAATACACCTCATAACCAATCTCAACACGGTATTTCCTTTCCTGAAAATACTATGTCTTGATCCCACATTCACGACATTCAACACATCATATTACACTTAAATGAACGATTCCAATCACAGCAACAATCATTCTGAGGTTCAGATTTTCGAATATCGCATGCATTTCACATTTCAATCTCAAACAGTTTCAAACGACACTAAAATAGGGGAGTTCAAAATTAACATTTAAAACCGGCGATCACGTCGCCCCACACATAAAAACAGAGCATCCTGAAAAGGAATATGAAACCGGCGACCACGTTGCCCTCACTTCAGAACCTACTCGCCTAAAGTTTTTATAAACGAAAATACTAGCTTCCCTTACCTGGACTAGCATAAACTTCACTAAGAGCTCCAACCCAATGAGATTCAAGGATGCCTTAACTCTGTTTTAACGTCCGGTTTGGAGAACTTGCAGAGAACCTCCCAGGTGTCCAAGGGCAGTCGTCGCTCGTCGTACTGGTGCTTGAGGATGCCTGAATCGCAGCGCGAAGGGGAGAAAAGAGAAGGATGAAGGTAAACTCACTCTGTCACTCTTGAACCACAACAACGTTCTTTGCCTCTCAGAAGTGAGTTTTTGAATCTAACCCAACTTATCCACAATTGCCGCTGCCACCACCCACTCTGCAGGAAAGCTTGCGTGCACACTTCCTTGAACAGTATGACCACGTGGGTTTCTGCGCATACCAACTCTCTGACGCTAACTATTCTGAAACACCCTTTCTGTCTACGTGTCGCGCATGCAGGACGTCTCATGCTGGGAGCCTGGGTCCCACCTTATCTGTGTGAAACACGACATCGCGCGATAACCTTCCACCGATGACTTCTCGCGCGATGACTATCCACCGATGTCTCATCCTGGCGGACGACCAATGTCTCTCCCTGGAAGACGACCGATGTCTATCCCTGGCGATGACCGCATGTATCTCGCCCTGGCGATGCCCGCGTGTCTCTCGCCCTGGCGATGCCCGCATGTCTCTCGCCCTGGCGATGCCCGCATGTCTCTCGCCCTGGCGATGACTGATGAGACATCGCCACGCCTTGCTGAAGGTTCTTCATCCCACTATGTTACGTCCAAGGTATCACCTCCACATGACTTGGTGATGTCGGTAGCTTCACATTTCCAAGAATAGATCAGCACTACTCCTCGTGCGCCCATGCATGCAACACTAAGGACGATCTCTTATGCCCAAGCATAGAGTTTCGCATGTACAACGTATCTAAGGCTTAACCCACACCTTGATACGCGTGGTTTTTGGAACCCACTATGGTTGATCCAGTATCTTGACCACATACTAAGTGCACTTTCGGCGATCACGTACCAGAGAAGTCGGAGATCGCCTCCGTCTTCAACAACGGCGCTCTCGTAGACTTCTAAGCTACACTTTTCTTCCTTTACTCTTCTTGATCCACATGTCTTCCTCAAGCACACCCACGTGATTACCTCACGATAAAGTCATCGCACCTGACTACTTGGTTAATACAATGGTCAGCCGACCGACCTCTACCAGCTGACCCCAGACCTTGGGCGACGTCCGAGGTCCGACTACTACGAAACTTCTATTACCAGCTCTTTGTATTTTAAATAATAACATCTTCTGAAATTATTTAAATATAACACTTTTATTCCAATTAAAGTTTCTAGGTCCTTACAGAGATCACCTGTTCTTGTGCTGTAGTTTGTTTTATTTTGAAACACTGGATGGTTATGTATTAAAATTCCCTAGAGAAGGGATATTATTTCGAAATACAATGTATGGGATGGATGTATTTTGTTATATATACATATGTTAGTTTTGATATTATTGTTTTACCTTTATTTTATTATATAAAAATGAATAAGATATTTTAGGGGCGTTACAGTAACGCTGATGACTAATCACCCTTCTCTGTGGGAACATGCTGATGACTAGCGCTGCTGATCACTAATCACCCTTCTCTGTGGGAACATGCTGATGACTAATCACCCTTCTCTGTGGGAACATGCTGATGACTAATCACCCTTCTTTGTGGGAACATGTTGATGAATAATCACCCTTCTCTATGGGAACATACTGATGACTAATCACCCTCTAATCAATACCACCTGCGGGGTCCATTCCACGTGGCTTTGGCCCATGCTGTGGGACCCAGCTGACGTGGTTCACCCTTCACTACCTGTCCTCGGTGTCTGAGGACTGGTCAGTACAGAAACCACTGGGTATCTACTATGCAATCAAAAACCAGAGTACACACAACCACACAAAAGAAGTGACCTTGAACACCTCAAGCCACACACTTCCTTTGGCACACAATACCATAGAACTCAGAATACCCTTTGATTTTGCACTTACAACAGTTATCCAGAAATACAAGAGATAAAGAAAGGATTACACCTGATCAATATCAAAATGAAAGAATATAAAGCAATCCTATTCCACTCCTTTGTGAAAATCCAAAAGCTTGATGCAAATCTTGAAAACTCAAATCTGTTTTCTCAATCTCAAAATGTCTAAACTGTTCTTCAATACCTTTAGGAGCGTAAAACAACCTTTATATACTCCAAAGGTTTGTTAAAAACATTTAAAGCAAGAGCCAAAACAGTTAGAAAACATTTAAAGCTGATTTACAAAACTTAACAGAAATTCTGTTATGGATTTTCAAAAAATAATCAGTTCTTTTTTTGAAACAACCGATTGAATTGGTTTGACAGCAAAGTCAACCAAGTCAAACAGCTTCAAACCCATTTTAAAAAACACTAAGTGTCAAACAACTGATTGAAACGATAAAACAACTAGTTGTTTTTCCACTTCTTTAGAAAACAATCTTTTTCAAAAAGGTTTTGATTCAAATCAGTTTTAGATTCAAACAAAGAGTGGATTACACTTTAATCTACCCAGATCCCACCCACACAAGCAACAACTCTAGCCTTCCACCAAACACCATGGATTTGGAGACATCAAAGCTCAAGATCATTCTTGATCAACACCTTGGACCCAATGTAACTCTAAACCATCTTAAGAGTTTTTAGGGTTAAAGTTTGCACCTTGGCTGCCCATAGCACTATAAATACAAGTGTTAGCCACGTTGTAAATCAGATTTGAATTGATAAAGAAACGCTACCCAAGTTGCTAGCTCATTTGTCTTTTGTTCTTGCTAGTTGACTATCCTGTCGGTTGACTCTATGACGATCACACGTCTCCTTTCCTCACCTTGAATTATGCTTTGCTGTCTCGAAACAACCTGCACCTGCAAGATAGAAAGGGGCGCCCTAGAGGCCGTTTGCACTCTGACGCTCATGTCAAAAACTAGGGCAAGAACACCAAGTGTATTGAGTATCTCTGTTTAGGTCTAGAAACTGCGTACCTTTGTGAAGTTTTTTACTACCCTTTATATAGTCTAGGATTTCCTCTGCGCCGCTACCCATATTTAGGGTTTACAGGAATAGCCTTGCGCCGCTATCACCCAGACTTAGGGTAATCTAGCACGTAAGGTTTCCATAACTGGAGTGCAAATTCTAACAGGATGGCCACCTGGGTGCCCCCTCGTGCACCTAGTCTTTGGGGCCACCTGTAACATCCCGCCAAAATACTATTCATATTTATATAATGAAAATAAAGGTAAGCAAATATTTTGAAGTGAACAAAATTATATATATGTAATGAAGTTTCTCCTCACAGGGAGTTTAATACAAATTCGGTCGATTTCCAACACTTAAACAAAATTACATTAAAATAGAAAGATAGGCGATCTCCTATCAGAAAAAGGCGATCTCCTATCAGAGAACGGCGATCTCCTATCAGAGAACGGCGATCTCCTATTAGAAAACAGAAGAAGGGTGATCGCCTAACAGAAATAGGAACAGGCGATCTCCTTCCGGCGACCACTCACTGAGGAGCTCTACTTCCTGCAACATCATCTGCTCCCGTGTAAATTATACACGATCATCACAGGTTTAAGAAAAAGCCAAACACAACACCAAAAATCACAGGGTAAGCTAGACATTTGAAAAAGAGTTAGATATGAAACTTTAAAATCAAGATGAAACAAATTAAAGACACCCACGTAAAAACTATCAATTTTCTCGTTCCCTTCACATGACCACCAAGTAATCACACATTTCACAATATTCTCAAGAGTCATTCTATTTCACATAATGCATCAAGTGTCTATCAATTTCAATGTTCCTCATTTCTCACGTCAGACTTCCACTGACTCATCACACAAGACACTTGACCCTACTTCCGGAAGACTCGTGCGTTGAACTTAGCATCTAGAGACATGCACCTGTCATACTGCCCCACTGTGAAATCACACACATTCACAGGGTCGCCGTGAAATCACACACATTCACAAGCGTATAAATGAATCTCAATATCTTCACTCTCCTAGTATGACAGGGTTAATTCATATAACAGGCCGAGCTCGTTCTTTTTCACACGACTCACCCATTCATATGAACCTCCTTCGACTCTCACCAACTGAATAACTTCCTCTATGTGATTCCATTATCTCAGCAGAGTCAGGATCGCCTCATTCACAGGATACTCACAGATCAATACACCCTCATAAATCTCCACACGGTATTTTCTTTCCTGAAAATACTATGCTTTGATCACTCTTTCACATTCGTCCAACGCATCATTCAACACGTAAAAGCACAATACCATCATATAACATTTGAATCTTTTCTCAAACAATCCCAATCACAGTAACAAGCATACCACCGATCAGGTTTTCGAATAGCATATACATTTTTCATTTCAATCTCGACAAGTTCAAAGCGACACTAAACAGGGGAGTTCGAAATCTGTATTTAAAACCGGCGATCACGTCGCCCAAACACATAAGAACAGAACATCATGAAAAAGGGGTTTAAAACCGGCGATCACGTCGCCCAAACACATAAGAATAGAACATCACGAAACAGAATATGAAACCGGCGACCACGTCGCCCTCACTTCAGAAACAGCAAATCTACGGCTTTTATTGAAAATAAAGCTAGCTTCCCTTACCTGGACTTGCGCAAAACACCAAGAGCTCCAAGACCCACCGAGCTTAAAGGATGCCTTAGCTCTGTTTTAGCGTCTGGTTTGTGGGACTTGCAGAGAAACTCCCAGGTGCTCCAAGGGCAGTCGTCGCTTGTCGCACTGGTGCTTGAGGATGCCTGAATCGCAGCGCGAAGGAGAGAAAAGAGAGAGATGAAGATGCACTCACTCTTTCACTCTTGAGTCACTGCAACGTTCTTTGCCTCCTTGCAGTGGGTTTTTGAATCCAAGCCTACTTGTCCACGCATGCTGCTGCCACCACCCCCTCTGCAAGAAAGCCAGAGTGTACGTTTCACTGAACAGTACGGCCATGGTTGTCTTCTTGTGCATGCCAACCACTTCCCTGAACAGTACAACCGCGAGTGTCTCTTGCGCATGCCAACCTTCTGATGTCACTATTCTGAACCACCCTTTTTGTCCACGTGGCGCGCGTGCAGGACGTGCCATGCTGGGAGTCTGGGTCCCACCTTATCTGTGTTAAACTCGACATCGCGCGATAACCTTCCACCGATGACCGCTCGCGCGATGACTATCCACTGAGGTCTCATACTGGCAAACGACCGATGTCTCTCCGTGGAAGACGACCGATGTCTCTCTCTGGGAGACGACCGATGTTTATCCCTGGCGATGCCTGCATGCCTCGCGCCCCGACGACGCCCGCATGCCTCTCGCGCCCCAGCGTTGCCCGCATGCCTCGCGCCCCGGCGTTGCCCGCATGCCTCTCGCGCCCTAGCGACGTCCACATGCCTCGCGCCCTGGCGATCATGTGTAGTAGGCGACCGGCGATCTCATAGTCTTCTAAACTACACTTTCCTTCCTTTTTATTTTAAATAAAAACATACTTAGAATTCATTTAAAATATATTCCTTTTTATTCCAATTTAATTTTACAGGTCCTTACATTCTCCCCAACAAGAAAAATTTTCGTCCTCGAAAATTGAATTACAAGGAAAAGAGGTATGGATAGGCTTCTCTCATGGGTTCTTCTAACTCCCAAGTTGAATCACCCGATCTCTCATCCCACACCACTTTCACCATGTTGATGGTCTTGCCTCTGAGTTGTTTACTTTGCCGATTGTCAATCCTGACTGGTTTCGCTTCAAAGCACAAGTCATCCCTGATCTGCACATCGTCCACTTCCAGCACATGACTAGGATCTGCCATGTACTTCCTCAGCTGTGATACGTGAAAGACGTTGTGCAGATTCGCTAAATGGGGAGGTAGGGCGATCTCATAAGCCACTGGACCAATCCTCCTTAAGATCTGATATGGTCCCACGAACTTAGGGGACAACTTCTGATCCCGCCGCTTGACTCGAACGTGGAGGACTGCCTCGTCACTCCTTCGTCTAGCCCTCTGTTCTGCAGGAACGCTCCAAGAACCACTGCCGGAACTCCAGACGCTGCCTGCAAAACACACAGACGGCGCCTCTAGCGGCCGTTGTAGCTCCGACGCTCAAGTCAGGCAACAGGAACACTAAAACTATATCTGAATCTCTCTGTGAGACCCGTGTGTGACTGAAACTCTCAGATGTGTGAGCTCTGAGAATCTGTCAAAAACCCTCCCTCTAATTTCGTTAAGAGTTTGTGTATATAACTGAGTATTTCTCTCTCCTGACGGTTATTCCTCTTGACACGTGGATAACGTCTGGTCGTACACGTGTCACCATCTGGAGTATTTGCAGCTGAAACGTTACTTCCACTGTGCCCCTGCGACTAAGTTATCCACACAGGGAGTAGCTTAGTACGCAGGCTACTCTGGGCATTGCAGCTCACACTACACATGGTGGCAGATATGCCACTTATCCTCTGTACTTAGACCATACAACAAGTGCATGCCAAGTCTTCTCAAACACCCGGCGATGTGCTCTTTCGGCGACTTGCTGACCACCTGATCTCCCAACCTTAACACACGGCGATCATGTGCAATCTGGGCGATTACTGATCCTCACCGGCGATGACCGACTACTCATCCTCAAGGCGATAGGCGATTACTCACCTCAAGGCGATAGGCGATTACTCATCATCACAGGCGAGAGGCGATTACCATTCTGAGTGATCACCTCCCTGACTCGCCTGTTATCCTCTACCACGTGTTATTCTGTGAATGGTCCACGTGGTCAACTGCTGCTGATGTCATCGACTACCGATGACCGATCGGAACACAAGCCCCCCAGTCTCGAGCTGTGAACTTGTTCTCAGCGAAGAGACTAAGAAATCGTCTTCTGGCGGTCTACAGCAGCGCACACTCTGGTACTAACACTGTTTCGTTCCTTCTTCTTCGCCTTCAAACATTCAAAGCGTCTCTCTGGATCATCTAGAGATTCACCTTCTCTGTTTTCTTCTTCTCAAACGCGCTGGAGTTCGCTGCGTTTCTTCTCTTTAACTCTCTGCATGTGACTCACTGTTAACTAGCTTTAGGCTTTAGCGCGATCTACCTGCAACCCCTCAAACTTGGCCTCTGACTTGATCGCGGCTAACTGTTGCCTTTGCATTGCCTTCAACATAACTTTGCGCTGGATGACTGACTTAACGGGCCTAAACGCTTCGGCTTCACGCAGCAGAACTTGCTTCTACCACCGACCACCGACTTGCGTGTTAGCGCACCACCGATCAGTCATCGCGCTTCTGGCTTCGCTGCACTTTTCTGCCACACCAGCGCTGAGTGCATAGAGGGTCTGAACACCAACTATGACGCCTGTGTTTTGGGGAAGGAAAGTGCTTCTCGATGACCCCTCTTGTCCCAACCTTGCTGTAAGAAGTCGTGGGTGAGGTCTTGCTTCTCTCACCTCAGCGTCACTGTAAAAAGCAGAGGGAAGGGACTTGGCTCTCTCGCCTCAACCTTGCTGTAAAAAGCAAAGGGAAGAGGACTTTTCCTCATGCCTCAGTGTAACATCCCGCCAAAATAATACATACATACATGTATAATGAAATTAAGTGTAACCAAATAATATTGAAGAATACAAGATAATATATATATATAAGTAATGGAGTTGCTCCTCTTAGGGAGATTAGTACATAATCCTTCAAATGTTTTCAAAATTTAAAGAAAGAAAATCAAATACAGCAAGACCGGCGGTCTCCATACATAAAAACGGCGACCTCCAACACAAACCGGCGATCCCAAAACAGAAGACCTCAAAACAGGCGATCTGCTATCAGGACACAAATCCGGCGATCACCCCCGAGAGGTGGAAATAGGCGATCTCTTTCCCCGGCGATCACTCACTAGGGAGCTCTTCTTCCTGGAAGATCATCTGCTCCCGTGTAACAATTACACGATCATCACAGTTTTGAGAAAACAACCACAGTAACAGATAAAAGGGTAAGCTAGATAATTTAAAAGAAGTTTAAATCAAGAACATGAAAATCCAAGTAAACCAAGTTCCAAAATATCCATGTAAAACGTAGAGCTGCTCATAGCATTCAGCTGATCGCCCAAAATCACAAACTTCACAACATTCACCCATAGTCATTCCATTTCACAATACAGCATCAAGTGTCTATCAATATTCAAGTTTCTCATTTCACATGTCAGACTTTCCACTGACTCACCACACAAGACACTTGACACTACTTCCGGATTGACTCGTGCGTTGATTAGACTCAGAGATCTGCACCTGTCATACCACACCACTGTGAAATCCACACAGGGTCGCTGTGAATCCACACAGCATGCGCATATATCATCTCAATGTTACCATAGTTCTCCTGGTATGACAGGGTTAATCCATAGGACAGACGGAGCTCGTTCTTTTTCACACGAGACGCCCATCATATAGACCTCCTTCGACTCTCAACAACTGAGTAACTTCCTCTACGTGATTCCATTACCTCAGCAGAGTCAGGATATCCCCTTAGGAATCACCGATCAATGCACCTACCACAAGATCTTACACGGTATTTTCTTTCCTGAAAATACTATGCCTCGATCCCACATTCACAGCATTCAAAGACATCATGCCACACTTAAAAGAATGATTTCAATCACAGCAATAGCCATTTCAAAGGATTCATATTTTCGAATATCTCATGTAAATCTCAAGCAGTTCTCAAAACAACATCAAACACAAGGAGTTCGCAAAACAGCGCCAAAACCGGCGATCTAGTTCAAAAACAGGGTGTTTCGAAGACTGTATATAAAACCGGCGACCACGTCGCCCAAACACGTAAAACAGAGCATTTCGAAAAGAAACAGAGAACCGGCGACCACGTCGCCCTCACTTCAGAAACAACAAACTATGGCTTGTATGGAAAAAGAGGTCTAGCTTCCCTTACCTGGACTTGCGCAACCACCAGGAGCTTCGAAATCCAACGAAGCTTGCAGAATACCTTGGCTCTGTTTTTCGCGTCTGGTCTGAAGAACTTGCAGAGGACTACCCAAGTGCTCCAATGGTGTTGCTTCTCGTCGTACTCTTGTGTGGAGAGGCTGAAATCGCAACGCGGAGGAGGGAACTCACTCTTTCTCTCTTCGACTACAACAACGTTTTCTTCCTCTTCAGTAGTGGATTTCAGTAACTTAAACCAACTTATCCCTCCAAAAGCAGCTGCCACCACCCACTCTGCAGGGAAGTTTGCGTGTACGCTTCCCTGCACAGTACTACTAAGCATGCCTCTGCGCAGGCTACGCAATGAGGTCACTATTCTGAACCACTTTTTCGTCTACGTGGCGCGCGTGCAGAACGTCTCTTGCTGGGAGTCTGGGGCCCACGTTCTCTGGGTGTAACTCAACGTCGCGCGATGACCTTTCGCCGATGACTACCAGCTCGAAGAGAAACCACTGATGACCTCTCGCGCGAAGACGATCCACCGATGACCTCGCGCGAAGACTATCACCGATGACCTCGCGCGAAGACTACCACCGATGACCTCGTGCGAAGACTACCACCGATGACCTCGCGCGAAGACTACCACCGATGACCTCGCGCGAAGACTACCACCGATGACCTCGCGCGAAGACTACCACCGATGACATCTTCCTGGCGAACGACCGATGTCTTCCTCTGGGAGACAACCGATGTCTTCCCTGGCGAGGCCCTCATAACTCTCGCGTCTTGGCCACGTCCACATGCATCGCGCCCTGGCGATGCCCGCATGCCCCTCGCGCCCGCACGATGCCTGCATGCCTCTCGCGCCCGCGCGATGCCTGCATGCCTCTCGCGCCCGCGCGATGCCTGCATGCCTCGTGCCCAGGCGATGACGTGTAGTCTAGGCGACCGGCGATGATGTATAAACAAGGAACTCTTATAGTTTTTTCTAGACTACACTTTCCTTCCTTTTTAACTTAGATAAAACATACTTAGAATTTACTGAAAACATACTCTTTCATTCCAATAAATTTCAGGTCCTTACACTCAGCCTCGCTGTACAAAGTCGAGGTGAGGACTTGGTTCTCTCGCCTCAACCTTGCTGTAAGAAGCAAAGGGAGAGGACTTTCTCTCTTGCCTCAGCCTCGCTGTACAAAGTCGAGGTGAGGACTTTCACTCACCTGCACCTCGCTGTACAAAGTCGAGGGAGGACTTTCTTCTTTCTCGCCAACACTCGCTCAAAGGCAAGGAGGTCTTCCTCTGTTGCCTACACTTGCTCAAAGGCAAGGAGGACTTCCTCTGTTCTTGCCTGCACTTGCTCAAGGGCAAGGAGGACATCCTCTGTTCTCGCCTGCACTTGCTCAAGGGCAAGGAGGACTTCCTCTGGTGCCTGCACTTGCTCAAGGGCAAGGAGGACTTCCTCTGGTGCCTGCACTTGCTCAAAGGCAAGGAGGTCTTCCTCTGTTCTCGCCTGCACTTGCTCAAAGGCAAGGAGGACTTCCTCTGTTCTCGCCTGCACTTGCTCAAAGGCAAGGAGGTCTTCCTCTGTTCTCGCCTGCACTTGCTCAAGGGCAAGGAGGACTTCCTCTGGTGCCTGCACTTGCTCAAAGGCAAGGAGGACTTCCTCTGTTCTCGCCTGCACTTGCTCAAGGGCAAGGAGGACTTCCTCTGGTGCCTGCACTTGCTCAAGGGCAAGGAGGACTTCCTCTGGTGCCTGCACTTGCTCAAAGGCAAGGAGGTCTTCCTCTGGTGCCTGCACTTGCTCAAAGGCAAGGAGGACTTCCTCTGTTCTCGCCTGCACTTGCTCAAGGGCAAGGAGGACTTCCTCTGGTGCTTGCACTTGCTCAAAGGCAAGGAGGACTTCCTCTGGTGCCTGCACTTGCTCAAAGGCAAGGAGGACTTCCTCTTGCCTCAACCTTGCTGTATAAAGCAGAGGAAGAGGACTTTCTCTTGCCTCAACCTTGCTGTATAAAGCAGAGGAAGAGGACTTTCTCTTGCCTCAACCTTGCTGTATAAAGCAGAGGTGAGGACTTTCTTCTTTCTCGCCTCAACCTTGCTGTATAAAGCAGAGGTGAGGACTTTCTCTATTGCCTCAACCTTGCTGTAAAAAGCAAAGGGAGAGGACTCTCTCTCGCCTCAACCTTGCTGTATAAAGCAGAGGTGAGGACTTTCTCGTGGGTGCACGCTCCCAGGGGTGGCGCCAGGCGTGGCTGTCTAAGCGCACACACTGGGCGCGCCCTACCTGCATTGCCTCATCGCGCGTTCACCGACGTCCCGACCGGTGAGGACCTCTTCTTCTGGAATCATACGAGGTGCATGCTTAACGCTCTAGCTGGGAACTTGGGTCCCAGCTTAACACGTGTTAGCAAGACACCGATGACCGTGCACCGACTGAGTACTCACTCTTTACATGCACCGACGGCTGATCGTGGTCTGCATGCACTGATGGCTGATCGCGCTCTACATCCCAGCGCTTATCTGGGGGCTGATCTGCGGGTGGTGGCCACTTGGTAACTCACCACCGATCACCTGGTCTTGCACCTGGGGCAAGGGGAACTTTAAACTGGGAACACTCGCACACTTTATGTACTGAAAATCTTTTATTGGGTGGCATCGTTAAAAAGAGTGCCCCTGATCTGCTCAACTGTTTAATACACTAAGTATGTGTACAGCGCGATAGCGCATCTACTTTACAACTTAACAAAAGCAAGAAAGAAGCGTGTGGCGTCCTGGGTTCTGGGAATAGTCGTTACGTCCAGAGTCGCCAGCCGACAAGCTCCATTCTCCAACGTCTCAACCACTCTGGATGGGGTCTCCTTTAACCGGCGATGACCGCCCTGGCGATGCACACACGTGGGGCGATCATGCCTTTCGCTTCTGCTCTAGGAGCCCCCCAGTGTAGCCTCTTCCATCACCTCACCTCCCCAAACACAGGGAGCTCATGCTGCTGGTCGCCTTCCTGGGACCCTGAAGCGCGATCACCTTGTGTCTTCTGCAGGTAATCGGTCAGGAACCCTGTCTCCACCAACTCAGCAAGCTGACGCCCCAACGCCAGGCAGTTACAGAGTGTATGTCCATAAGCTTGATGGAATTCACACCACTCATCCTTCCTCCCTCCAAGTACCCTGTCGGTTTTCTCTGGCACATGGAGTCTTGCTGCCACAGCAGGGATGGCGATCAACTCTACCAAACTTATCATGAAATCATACCTGGGGGGTGCGTTGCTTGCACGCCCCCTGTTCTAGTCCTTCCTTGGTGCATAAGGGCGAGACCTTCTCTGCTCCTTCCTCCCTTCCTTGACCTCATGCACCCGCGCCTGTTGCTGTTGATTCCCCTGACCTCCACGTGGCTTCGACGGTGCATCACTTCCTCTCTTCTCAGAGACCTCGGTCTCTGCTACTATGTGTGCCACCGCACGTCGCCGTATCTCGATGAAGGTGGCAGGGTGGCTCCTGATGAGCGATTCACTGAAAGGACCAGGGAGGACACCTCTCTTGAACGCATGCACCAGCATGTCCTCGTCCTTGTTGGGCAATCTCACCACCTGCGCCCCAAAGCGATTGAGGTAGTCCCTCAACGGCTCCCCCTGATACTGGCGCACGTCAAACAGGTCGTAGGACACTACTGGCGCAGGTCGGTTAATGATGTACTGCTCCGTGAACAGCTTCGCGAACTGATGGAAGGAAGTGACGTGGCCCTCTGGCAGGCTCACGAACCACTCCATAGCCACTCCGCTCAGCGTGCTCATGAACATCTTGCAGTACACAGCATCTGAACCTCCAGTCAGCATCATCTGAGTGTGGAAGGCTGTCAGGTGTGCTTCTGGATCTTCCGCCCCCGTGAACGACGCTTTCAGTCCCACCAGATTGGGAGGCACCACCGTGTTCATGATTTCGGGGGAGAAAGGCATAGGGAATGCTCGCGGAGGCGACGGTGGCGTCGACGTCCTCTCTTCAGCTGCGCGCTCCTTCTGCGCCTGCACTTCCCTACGCAGCTCTTCATTCATACGGTTCAACTCTTCGTTTCTTCTCTGCGATGCAGCCAGCTCTGCACGCATCCTCTCTTGCTCAACTCTCGATTCCGCGACGCTATCTTGCAGCGCGCGCATCATCTCCACTACCTGCGCCATGGTAACAGCTCCTTCTTCAGCAGATGACGCAGGTGAGGTTTGCCTGGTTCTTCTACTCATCTCCTCTGCACTTCGATTTAACTTCAAGAAACCTCGACGAAATGATTAAGAAGCTCCAAGAAACTTCAAGAAACTTCAAGAACTGCGACGTGGATGGGAACCATATTTACACGGGCCCCACGGTGGGTGCCTAATGATCCCGCCGCTTGACTCGAACGTGGAGGACTGCCTCGTCACTCCTTCGTCTAGCCCTCTGTTCTGCAGGAACGCTCCAAGAACCACCGCCGGAACTCCAGACGCTGCCTGCAAAACACACAGACGACGCCTCTAGCGGCCGTTGTAGCTCCGACGCTCAAGTCAGGCAACAGGAACACTAAAACTATATCTGAATCTCTCTGTGAGACCCGTGTGTGACTGAAACTCTCAGATGTGTGAGCTTTGAGAATCTGTCAAAAACCCTCCCTCTAATTTCGTTAAGAGTTTGTGTATATAACTGAGTATTTCTCTCTCCTGACGGTTATTCCTCTTGACACGTGGATAACGTCTGGTTGTACACGTGTCACCATCTGGAGTATCTGCAGCTGAAACGTTACTTCCACTGTGCCCCTGCGACTAAGTTATCCACACAGGGAGTAGCTTAGTACGCAGGCTACTCTGGGCATTGCAGCTCGCACTACACATGGTGGCAGATATGCCACTTATCCTCTGTACTTAGACCATACAACAAGTGCATGCCAAGTCTTCTCAAACACCCGGCGATGTGCTCTTTCGGCGACTTGCTGACCACCTGATCTCCCAACCTTAACACACGGCGATCATGTGCAATCTGGGCGATTACTGATCCTCACCGGCGATGACCGACTACTCATCCTCAAGGCGATAGGCGATTACTCACCTCAAGGCGATAGGCGATTACTCATCATCACAGGCGAGAGGCGATTACCATTCTGAGTGATCACCTCCCTGACTCGCCTGCTATCCTCTACCACGTGTTATTCTGTGAATGGTCCACGTGGTCAACTGCTGCTGATGTCATCGACTACCGATGACCGACCGGAACAACTTCTTTGATCTGATCGCCCGTCCTACTCCCTTGGTTGGTGTCACTCTCATGAACACATGATCTCCAACAGCAAACTCTAAAGGTCTTCTCCTCATTGTCAACATCATCACTGTGTAAGGACATGTAAAATTGAATTGGAATAAAAAAAAAGGTTATATATTAAAAGAATTCTATGTATGTTTTATTTAAAATAAAAAGGGAGGAAAAGTTAAGTTAGAAGGCTATGAGATCGCCGGTCGCCTGCTACACATGAGCGCCAGGTGGACGTCGCCAGGGCGCGAGGCATGCAGGCATCGCGCGGGCGCGAGAGGCATGCAGGCATCGCGCGGGCGCGAGAGGCATGCAGGCATCGCGCGGGCGC
Source organism: Phaseolus lunatus (assembly GCA_013389735.1). NCBI lineage: Eukaryota > Viridiplantae > Streptophyta > Magnoliopsida > Fabales > Fabaceae > Phaseolus > Phaseolus lunatus. Next base: position 15,156,458 of record CM023859.1, on the reverse strand, counting down.
GAGAGGCATGCGGGCATCGCGCGGGCGCGAGGCATGCGGGCATTGCCAGAGCGCGAGGCACGTGGACATGGCCAAGGCGCGAGAGGCATGCGGGCTTTGCCAGGGGGAGACATCGGTCGTCCACCAGGAGATGTCATCGGTTGATAGCCTTCGCGCGAGATGTCATCGGTGGATAGTCTTCGCGCGAGAGGTCATCGGTGGATAGTCTACGCGCGAGATGTCATTCGGTGGATTGTTTTCGCGCGAGGGGTCATCGACGAAAGATTATCGCGCGAGGTCGAGTTGCACACAGAGGGGGTAAGACCCAGACTCCCAGCAGGAAGCGTAGTGCACGCACGCCACGTAGACAAAAAGGGTGGTTCAGAATAGTGACATCAGAATGTTGGCATGCGCAGGGGACACTCGCGGACGTACTGTTCAGAGCAGTGGCTGGCATGCACAAGCGACAACAGTGGCAGTACTGTTCAGAGCAGTGGTTGACATGCACCAGAGACAACAGTGGTCGTACTATTCAGGGCAGTGGTTCTCAGACTTCTCTGCAGAGTGGGTGGTGGCAGCTGCTTTTGGTGGATAAGTTGGTTTAAGATGCAGAAAACCCACTGCTGAGAGGAAAAAACGTTGCAGCCTTCAAAGAGAGAAAGAGTGAGTTACCTCCCTTCTCCTCCAGTTGCCTCCTTCGCGCTGCGATTCTAGCACCTTCACACGAGAGTACGACGAGCGACAGTCACCATTAGAGCACCTGGGCAGTTCTCTGCAAGTCCTTCGACCAGACGCAAAAACAGAGCCAAGGCGTTCTTCAAGCTTTGTTGGGTTTCGGAACTCTAGGTGTTTGCGCAAGTCCAGGTAAGGGAAGCTAGACCTCTTCTTCCATACAAGCCATAGTGTAGCTATCTCTGAAGTGAGGGCGACGTGGTCGCCATTTTTGTTTTCATCTGCGTAAAATGCTCTGTTTGTGTGCTTGGGCGACGTGGTCGCCGGTTTTATATACAGTCTTCGAAACACCCTGTTTTTGAACTAGATCGCCGGTTTTGGCGTTGTTTGTGAACTCTCTGTTTTTGGGTGTTGTTTTGAAACTACTTGAGATTTAAATGAAATATTCGAAGATCTGAACCTTGAAATGATTCGTTGCTGTGACTTGAATCAATTACTCGAGTGGTATGATGTTTTTGAATGCTGTGAATGTGGGATCGAGGCATAGTATTTTCAGGAAAGAAAATACCGTGTAAGATCTTGTAGTAGGTGCATTGATCGGTGATTCCTAAGGGGATATCCTGACTCTGCTGAGGTAATGGAATCACGTAGAGGAAGTTACTCAGTTGTTGAGAGTCGAAGGAGGTCTATATGATGGGCGTCTCGTGTGAAAAAGAACGAGCTCCGCCTGTTCTATGGATTAACCCTGTCATGCTTGGATGGTGATGATATTGAGATTCATTCTACGCTTGTGAATGTGTGTGATTTCACGGCGACCCTGTGAATGTGTGTGATTTCACAGTGGGCAGTATGACAGGTGCAGATCTCTGAGTCTAATCAATGCATGAGTCTTCCGGAAGTAGTGTCAAGTGTCTTGTGTGTTGAGTCAGTGGTGGTCTGACGTGAGAAATGAGAAACATTGAATTGATAGACACTTGATGCAGTTTTGTGAAATAGAATGACTCTTGAGAATATTGTGAGATGTGTGATTTCTGGGTGATCAGGTGAAGAGTATGAGAAACTTGATAACTTTACGTGAATATCTTGAAATTGTTTACCTTGATTTTATTTTAAGTATCCTTATTTAAACTCTTTTTAAATGTCTAGCTTACCCTGTGTTTTCGTTTGTGTTGTGGCCTTTTCTTAAACCTGTAATGATCGTGTATAATTTACACGGGAGCAGATGATGTTGCAGGAAGCAGAGCTCTTTAGAAAATTGTCGCTGGAAGGAGATCGCCTGTTTTCTTTTCTGTTGGGTGATCGCCCCTCTTGCTGCTTTATAATAGGAGATCGCCTTTATGAAAGGAGATCGCCCTTCTTATAGGAGATCGCCTATATGAAAGGAGATCGCCCTTTTTGCCAGGAGATCGCCTATCTGTCTTTTGTATTGTATTTCGTTTACGTTTTTAATGGAGAAGTGATCGTTTGTATTAAACTCCCTGTGAGGAGAAACTTATTTATTTTATATAAAGATTTTGCTCACTTCAATCTATTTGTCACCTTTATTTTCGTTTTATATTTATTTTCAAAGAAATTTGGCGGGATGTTACATTAATGGTATCAGAGCAGTTCGTCCTTAGGATGACCTGAGGGCTGTGGATCCATTGTGTTTCTTCTGCTCATGAAAGTTATTTGAGTTTAAAATAATAACTATAGTGAAAGGTTTTCAAACGTTTTTGTATTGAAATTTTGTGTGTGCTTTGGTGAATATATGTTCTAATTGAAAATCTTAGTATTAAGAATGAGAAGGTCTTGATAAAGTAGTGAGGGTGCACACTCATAACTGGATCGAGATGAGTCTCAATCTTAATTCCAAAGGTTTGATGTTTAGCATATATTAAATTCTGGTGTGAGCTATCTCATCCTCTTGAGTGTCTTTGTAATTGATTGAAAATGGTTGATTGGATTGGTGACTGCATACCAGTAGTTGTGCTGGTGTTATGCTTGATGTTATAAGCATTATGATTCTGTTGATGAGCTCAAATTCTTAATGATTTTGAGATGCTGACCTTTGTAAGGTCTAGCTGTTACCCCCCTTGAATGAATTGATTTCTTATCGATCTCATTCTTGTAGTTGTAGGGAATATAGGAATCTTATAATTTCAAAATCTGAAAACGAAGGAGATGGCACGTAGACCTTCTACCCCTCCCCAACCTCCTTCGGAGATGAGCCAGATTGCCAAGGCTATCGAGATGATGGCAACTGCCATCCAACAGCAGAATACGGTAATGGCCCAGATTCATCTGGCTGTAATGAATCATTTGGGAACTGCTGGATCGGCTGCAACAGCTTCCCAGGTCAATCAGCCTCGGGAGCAGGTAGGGATGACCGAGTTCATGAGGCACAACCCACCCAAGCTCAGTGGGAGTGCTACCCCTGATCAAGCAGATCCGTGGACCAGGGAGTTACATGCCTTAGTAAGGAAGGCAAAGGTAGTGGAGACCCTGGAGAGGAGTGATTCCAGGATAATCAGATCACACCCAGGGGGTCCCTCCAGTGGGAAGGCCAAGGTGCAGCACCCACAAAGCAAGCCTTATGCGAGACCTCCACCACGTCGGGCAGGAGCAGTTCCGCTCCAGTTTCAGCGGCAACAACCATGGAAACCAAAGTGTTTCCGTTGTGGTGGGTTACATAACGTCAAGGTGTGCTCCAAGAGGAATTCAGAGAAAGGGTGTTTCACATGCCAAGAAATGGGGCACATTTCTAGAGATTGTCCTAACAGAAAAAGGATGACTCAACCCAGTGGTTCTCGGCAGTTGAGGAATGAAGGCAGCAGACCGCAGGCAACAGGGAGAGTGTTTGCCATGTCAGGAGCAGAGGCGTCTCAGTCAGGTAACCTCGTGCAGAGTATATGTTTTATAGCTGGTAGGAGTGTAAAGGTTTTGTTTGATTCTGGAGCGACACACTCCTTTGTGTCAAGCCTGTGTGTAGCCGAGTTGGGCCTTCTAGTGAAGGAGTTACCTTTCGAACTGTTGGTCTCTACACCTGCGTCAGGGCAGGTGATGACCTCTACAGTTTGCCCCGAATGTCCAGTGATAGTAGAGGGACGCAGATTCAAGGTGAACTTGATCTGCCTACCTCTTCGGGACCTAGATGTTATCCTGGGAATGGATTGGTTAGCTGCCAATCACGTTCTCATTGACTGCGGTGGTCAGAGGATTGCATTTCCAGACCTCCAAGGATCAGATGTAATATCTGCTCAGCAAGGGCAGTCAGCGTTGGAAGAAGGGGCGAGGTGCTTCGTGATACTCGCTCGGTCGGAGGTGGAGAATAAAGGGGACGTAAGCAGAATACCCGTGGTGAAAGATTTCACGGATGTATTTCCAGAAGAGGTACCTGGGTTACCTCCTAAGAGAGAGGTGGAACTCTCTATTGTTTTGGTACCTGGAGCTGGACCAGTGTCAACGGCTCCAGCTGAGTTGATGGAATTAGAGAAGGAAGTGTAAGTTAGATTTAGTGTACCAAGGTGTAGGTTCAGCTACATATAAGTTATGGAGAGTATGTAAGCAGAATGTTGAGGGTTTAAAGACTTAAGCATGTGTATCCATGGGAAGTACTGGAGTTAAGTTCCAAGATGAAAGTAGGAATCTTTCTTTAATCTGGAGCTTGGTGATGACCTCTAGCTGGACACAAGGCTTGAAATGGAAATTTGAGATTTGGTAGAGAATAAGTTTACAAGATGATTATATCATCTTGAGATGTATCAATGATTTTGGGAAAGAGGAAAGATGAAATATCTTAATTGTGTTTAAAGTTACATTTAGGCAAAGAAAATTGTTGAAAAGCAACAGGCGGAGAAATTGCTTGGATGAGAGAGAAAGTCTCACGTGGGATGGATGTTGTTTAATTAATTTGGATTTGAAAGCTGTATGTGATTCGAAATTGGACACTAGTTTATGTTGAGTATGTAGGAGATGAATTGGATGTTATTCCAGAAAAGGGATTAGTGATCTGTCAATCACGTTTCCAAAGGTTAAGCTCAACGAAAGATAGTGTTTCCAAAGTTCAGCCGAGTTGATTAAATTGAAGAAAATAAGTGGAAGAGTTGTTAGAGACGCAGTTAGTCAAGCCCAATATATCTCCTTGGAGTTTCCAGCATTGTTGGTTAAAAAGGAAGAGGAAGGACCTCAACTGTGTAGGGACTACAGGAAGTTGAATAAGTTGACCATCCAGGACAACTACCCTCTACCCGTAATTGATGAGTTGAGGGATCAGTTAGATGGAACTTCAGTGTCCTTAAAGTTTTATCGGAAATCTGGATAAAACCAGATTTTGCTAAGACAGAAGATGTGCAGAAGACAAGCCTTTTGAGGTTTAGTATGATGCCTCACATCAAAGTTGGAATTGTGTCTGAATACAAGAGAAGACAGGAGTTGCATATGTTCAATGCAACTCAAATTTCATGAGAGAAATTATTCTACTTATGATTTAGAATCGGCAGTGGTAGTGTTGTTATGGAGATTTGAAGACAGTAATTGTGTGAAGCTTTGTATGGGAGGAAATGCAGAATTCCCTTATTGTTGGAACCAGGAGGGCGAATCAGTTTTGATTGAACAGTGAGAGGATCCTAGTCTGAAACGTATTGTGGAATTTGCTAGGCACCGATCAGGCTAAAGGCTTTGTAACGGGTAAAGATGGAATATTGAGATTAATGGCAGAATTTGCATACCAGCAGATGGAGAATGGAAATTGATGAAGTATTGGAGTAGTAAGAGTTGGTTCAACAGACAACCGAGAAGGTGAAACTGATGCAAGGCAGAATGAAAGCTTCTGAAAGTCGGCAGATGTCCTCGGCAGATCAGAGGAGAAGACCTTTGGAGTTTGCTGCTGGGGATCATGTCTTTATGAGGGAAGCACCAGCCAAGGGTGTAGGACGAGCTATCAGATCAAAGAAGCTGTCCCCTAAGTTGGTTGGGCCATATCAGACCCAAGGGGGATCAGTCCAGTGGCTTATGAGATCACCCCACCTCCCCAATTAGCAAACCTGCATAATGTGTTTCACGTATCACAGCTAAGGAAGTATCTTGCAGACCCTAGTCATGTGTTGGAAGTGGACGACGTGCAGATCGGGTGATTCACCATGGAATTTGAAGGAAACCATGAGAGATGCATATGCCCACCTCTTTTCCTTATAATTCAATTTTCGAGGACGAAAATTTTTCTTGTTGGGGAGAATGTAAGGACCTGTAAAATTGAATTGGAATAAAAAAAAAGGTTATATATTAAAAGAATTCTATGTATTTTTTATTTAAAATAAAAAGGGAGGAAAAGTTAAGTTAGAAGGCTATGAGATCGCCGGTCGCCTGCTACACATGAGCGCCAGGTGGACGTCGCCAGGGCGCGAGGCATGCAGGCATCGCGCGGGCGCGAGAGGCATGCAGGCATCGCGCGGGCGCGAGAGGCATGCGGGCATCGCGCGGGCGCGAGGCATGCGGGCATTGCCAGAGCGCGAGGCACGTGGACGTGGCCAAGGCGCGAGAGGCATGCGGGCTTTGCCAGGGGGAGACATCGGTCGTCCACCAGGAGATGTCATCGGTTGATAGCCTTCGCGCGAGATGTCATCGGTGGATAGTCTTCGCGCGAGAGGTCATCGGTGGATAGTCTTCGCGCGAGATGTCATTCGGTGGATTGTTTTCGCGCGAGGGGTCATCGACGAAAGATTATCGCGCGAGGTCGAGTTGCACACAGAGGGGGTAAGACCCAGACTCCCAGCAGGAAGCGTAGTGCACGCACGCCACGTAGACAAAAAGGGTGGTTCAGAATAGTGACATCAGAATGTTGGCATGCGCAGGGGACACTCGCGGACGTACTGTTCAGAGCAGTGGCTGGCATGCACAAGCGACAACAGTGGCAGTACTGTTCAGAGCAGTGGTTGACATGCACCAGAGACAACAGTGGTCGTACTATTCAGGGCAGTGGTTCTCAGACTTCTCTGCAGAGTGGGTGGTGGCAGCTGCTTTTGGTGGATAAGTTGGTTTAAGATGCAGAAAACCCACTGCTGAGAGGAAAAAACGTTGCAGCCTTCAAAGAGAGAAAGAGTGAGTTACCTCCCTTCTCCTCCAGTTGCCTCCTTCGCGCTGCGATTCTAGCACCTTCACACGAGAGTACGACGAGCGACAGTCACCATTAGAGCACCTGGGCAGTTCTCTGCAAGTCCTTCGACCAGACGCAAAAACAGAGCCAAGGCGTTCTTCAAGCTTTGTTGGGTTTCGGAACTCTAGGTGTTTGCGCAAGTCCAGGTAAGGGAAGCTAGACCTCTTCTTCCATACAAGCCATAGTGTAGCTATCTCTGAAGTGAGGGCGACGTGGTCGCCATTTTTGTTTTCATCTGCGTAAAATGCTCTGTTTGTGTGCTTGGGCGACGTGGTCGCCGGTTTTATATACAGTCTTCGAAACACCCTGTTTTTGAACTAGATCGCCGGTTTTGGCGTTGTTTGTGAACTCTCTGTTTTTGGGTGTTGTTTTGAAACTACTTGAGATTTAAATGAAATATTCGAAGATCTGAACCTTGAAATGATTCGTTGCTGTGACTTGAATCAATTACTCGAGTGGTATGATGTTTTTGAATGCTGTGAATGTGGGATCGAGGCATAGTATTTTCAGGAAAGAAAATACCGTGTAAGATCTTGTAGTAGGTGCATTGATCGGTGATTCCTAAGGGGATATCCTGACTCTGCTGAGGTAATGGAATCACGTAGAGGAAGTTACTCAGTTGTTGAGAGTCGAAGGAGGTCTATATGATGGGCGTCTCGTGTGAAAAAGAACGAGCTCCGCCTGTTCTATGGATTAACCCTGTCATGCTTGGATGGTGATGATATTGAGATTCATTCTACGCTTGTGAATGTGTGTGATTTCACGGCGACCCTGTGAATGTGTGTGATTTCACAGTGGGCAGTATGACAGGTGCAGATCTCTGAGTCTAATCAATGCATGAGTCTTCCGGAAGTAGTGTCAAGTGTCTTGTGTGTTGAGTCAGTGGTGGTCTGACGTGAGAAATGAGAAACATTGAATTGATAGACACTTGATGCAGTTTTGTGAAATAGAATGACTCTTGAGAATATTGTGAGATGTGTGATTTCTGGGTGATCAGGTGAAGAGTATGAGAAACTTGATAACTTTACGTGAATATCTTGAAATTGTTTACCTTGATTTTATTTTAAGTATCCTTATTTAAACTCTTTTTAAATGTCTAGCTTACCCTGTGTTTTCGTTTGTGTTGTGGCCTTTTCTTAAACCTGTAATGATCGTGTATAATTTACACGGGAGCAGATGATGTTGCAGGAAGCAGAGCTCTTTAGAAAATTGTCGCTGGAAGGAGATCGCCTGTTTTCTTTTCTGTTGGGTGATCGCCCCTCTTGCTGCTTTATAATAGGAGATCGCCTTTATGAAAGGAGATCGCCCTTCTTATAGGAGATCGCCTATATGAAAGGAGATCGCCCTTTTTGCCAGGAGATCGCCTATCTGTCTTTTGTATTGTATTTCGTTTACGTTTTTAATGGAGAAGTGATCGTTTGTATTAAACTCCCTGTGAGGAGAAACTTATTTATTTTATATAAAGATTTTGCTCACTTCAATCTATTTGTCACCTTTATTTTTGTTTTATATTTATTTTCAAAGAAATTTGGCGGGATGTTACACACTGCCTCTACAAGAGTTATTATCCTTGTCCTCATGAGCAACATAGAGTGGCTCCCTCAAAGTTATTCTCTTCATATTTTCCAGATCCACAAGGGTTTCCCAACCAAACGATTCTTGCTCACCTTCTTAGCAACTTCAACTTTGGGGATGGATGATGATTCACTTTCTAAGGTAGAGCAATCCAGCGAAGATCCATCTACTACCGACATTAGCTGCAGTCACAACACCTTCCCGCCACTCATCATACCACCAGGCATACACTGCTGATTCAAACTCAAGAGGGCGACCTGAATGGCGTTCAGGAGAGCATGGCTTGACTGTTAAGCGGTCTGAACATCGCATACCCAAATTAATCAGTGGCTGCCACTCTAAACGAAGAGACCCATTCCTCTAGTTTCTGCGGTCCCTCTTTATCAAGCAACTCATCGTACTGGACCTCCAGCAGCCTTGGAGACACACTCCAGATTTTTCATCTAAATCAGCATTCTGCAACGTCACCATCACGCCAGAGTACCCCTATACTAGCACCGACCTGGAAGAACAGATACAGCTGACAATGCAACATTGTTTCTAAAATCAGAAACGAAACGCTGACCACCACAACTGCCCATCTAAAGGATTAGCTGCAAATCCCATCCCATTAGAAACACAAGGCACGGAAAGTTCTGCTTCCACCTCCAACTTTCTGCAATTTACTAACATTGCTAGAAGAACTCAACATCATCATAACACGGCTTACCCTTATTCTATCCATAGCCATTACCTCCTTCCCTTCTACGTTCACAGGCAGAACTGCATCCTCATTTGCCAAGTTCAGGAGACTTACTGCATCAGGAGCCTTAAATCTCAACTCACCATTTCCATACTCATCTTCCAAATCACGATCCACAAAACAACATCCATTTTGCGTGAAGCTTTCTCCCTTATCCCAGTAACTTCTCTACTTGGTATTTTTCAGCAAATTTCTCTGTCTAATTTGAACTTTAGACATAAATACAATATCTCCTCTTTCCTTTTAAGCTTGTGGTTAAGCTAGAGTCATCTCATGCTGTTTCATCGACATAAACATCTCCCAAGCTTCAAATAAAAGAAAATTCATTCTTTCATTCTTGGAACTTAACCCCGGTACTTCCCATGGATACACATGCTTAAGTCTTTAAACCCTCAACATTCTGCTTATATACTCTCCATAACTTATATGTAGCTGAAACTAAACCTTGGGTACACTAAATCTAACTTACACTTCCTTCTTTAATTCCATCAACTCAGCTGGAGCCATTGACACTGGTCCAGCTCCAGGTACCAAAACAGTAGAGAGTTCCACCTCTCTCTTAGGAGGTAATCCAGGTATTTCTTCTGGAAATACATCCATGAAATCTTTCACCAAGGTATCTTGCTTACGTCCTCTTCATTCTTCACTCCCAACCGAGCTAGGATCATGAAGCACCTCGCCCCTTTTTCCCAACTCCGACCACCCATGCTGAACAGATATCACATCTGACTCTTGGAGATCTGGAAACGCTAATTTTCTGCCTACCTCAATCTATGAGAATGTGATTGGCAGATAGCCAATCCATTCCTAGGATAACATTCAGATCCTGAAGAGGTAGGCAGATCAAACTTACTTTGAACCTGCGTCCCTCTACCATCACATAACATTCAGAGCAAACTATGGAGGTCGCAACCTGTCCTGATGCAGGTGTAGAGACCAACAGTTCAAACGGTAACTCCTTCACTAGAAGGCCCAACTCGGCTACACACAGGCTTGACACAAAAGAGTGTGTCGCTCCGGAATCAAACAAAATTCTAACGCATCTACTAGCTATAGAGTAAACACCTTGTACTAAGTTACCTGACTGAGATGCCTCAGCTCCCGACATAGCAAACTCTCTCCCTGCTGTCTGCGGCCTACGGTCTTCATTCCTAAACTGCCGAGAACCACCAGGTTGAGTCACCCTACTCTTGTTAGGACACTTTCTAGCAATATGTCCCATCTTTTGGCATTTGAAGCATCCTTTCTCTGAATTCCCCTTGGGGCACACCTTGACGTTATGTGACCCACCACAACGGAAACATCTTAGTTTCCATGGTTGTTGCTGCTGAAACTGGGGCGGAACTGCTCCTGCCCGATGTGGTGGAGGTCTCGCATAAGGCTTGCTTTGTGGGTGCTGCACCTTGGCCTTCCCACTGGAGGGACCCCCTGGGTGTGATCTGATTACTCTGGAATCACTCCTCTCCAGGGTCTCCACCACCTTTGCCTTCTCTACTAAGGCATGAAACTCCCTGATCCACGGATCTGCTTGATCAGGGGTAGCATTCCCACTGAACTTGGGTGGGTTGTGCCTCATGAATTCGGTCAGTCCCATCTGTTCCTGAGGCTGACCGACGTGGGAAGCTGTTTCAGCCGACCGAGCAGTTTCCCAATGATGCATTACAGCCTGATGAATCTGGGCCATTACCGTATTCTGTTGTTGGATAGCACTTGCCATCATCTCTATAGCCTTGGCAATCTGGCCCATTTCCGAAGAAGGTTGGGGAGGGGTAGGAGGTTTACTTGCCATCTTTCTTCGTTTCAGATTTTGAAACTATAAGATTCCTATATTCCCTACAACTACAAGAATGAGATCGATAAGAAATCAATTCATTTAGGAGGTAACGTCTAGACCTTACAAAGGTCAGCATCTCAAAGTCATTAAGAATTTGAGTTCATCAACAGAATCATCATACTTATAACCTCAAGCAAAACACCAGAATAGCTACTGGTATACAACCATCAATCCAATCAACCACTTTCAACCAATTACAAAAAAACATTCAATAAAATGAAATAAATCACACCAGAATTCAATGTATGCTAAACATCAAACCTTTGGAATTAAGATTGAGAATCATCTCGATCCAGTTATGAGTGTGCACCCTCACTACTTTATCAAGATCCTCTCATTCTTAATACTAAGATTTTCAGTTATGGCATATATTCACTAAAGCACACACAAAATCTCAATACAAAAACGTTTGAAAATCTTCCACTATAGTTGTTATTTAAAACTCAAACAGATTTTATGAGCAGAAGAAACACAATGGATCCACAGCCCTCAGGTCATCCTAAGGACGAACTGCTCTGATACCATTACTGTAACATCCCGCCAAAATACTATTCATATTTATATAATGAAAATAAAGGTAAGCAAATATTTTGAAGTGAACAAAATTATATATATGTAATGAAGTTTCTCCTCACAGGGAGTTTAATACAAATTCGGTCGATTTCCAACACTTAAACAAAATTACATTAAAATAGAAAGATAGGCGATCTCCTATCAAAAAAGGCGATCTCCTATCAGAGAACGGCGATCTCCTATCAGAGAACGGCGATCTCCTATCAAAAAACAGAAGAAGGGTGATCGCCTAACAGAAATAGGAACAGGTGATCTCCTTCCGGCGACCACTCACTGAGGAGCTCTACTTCCTGCAACATCATCTGCTCCCGTGTAAATTATACACGATCATCACAGGTTTAAGAAAAAGCCAAACACAACACCAAAAATCACAGGGTAAGCTAGACATTTGAAAAAGAGTTAGATATGAAACTTTAAAATCAAGATGAAACAAATTAAAGACACCCACGTAAAAACTATCAATTTTCTCGTTCCCTTCACATGACCACCAAGTAATCACACATTTCACAATATTCTCAAGAGTCATTCTATTTCACATAATGCATCAAGTGTCTATCAATTTCAATGTTCCTCATTTCTCACGTCAGACTTCCACTGACTCATCACACAAGACACTTGACCCTACTTCCGGAAGACTCGTGCGTTGAACTTAGCATCTAGAGACATGCACCTGTCATACTGCCCCACTGTGAAATCACACACATTCACAGGGTCGCCGTGAAATCACACACATTCACAAGCGTATAAATGAATCTCAATATCTTCACTCTCCTAGTATGACAGGGTTAATTCATATAACAGGCCGAGCTCGTTCTTTTTCACACGACTCACCCATTCATATGAACCTCCTTCGACTCTCACCAACTGAATAACTTCCTCTATGTGATTCCATTATCTCAGCAGAGTCAGGATCGCCTCATTCACAGGATACTCACAGATCAATACACCCTCATAAATCTCCACACGGTATTTTCTTTCCTGAAAATACTATGCTTTGATCACTCTTTCACATTCGTCCAATGCATCATTCAACACGTAAAAGCACAATACCATCATATAACATTTGAATCTTTTCTCAAACAATCCCAATCACAGTAACAAGCATACCATCGATCAGGTTTTCGAATAACATATACATTTTTCATTTCAATCTCGACAAGTTCAAAGCGACACTAAACAGGGGAGTTCGAAATCTGTATTTAAAACCGGCGATCACGTCGCCCAAACACATAAGAACAGAACATCATGAAAAAGGGGTTTAAAACCGGCGATCACGTCGCCCAAACACATAAGAACAGAACATCACGAAACAGAATATGAAACCGGCGACCACGTCGCCCTCACTTCAGAAACAGCAAATCTACGGCTTTTATTGAAAATAAAGCTAGCTTCCCTTACCTGGACTTGCGCAAAACACCAAGAGCTCCAAGACCCACCGAGCTTAAAGGATGCCTTAGCTCTGTTTTAGCGTCTGGTTTGTGGGACTTGCAGAGAAACCCTTGGAGAAACATATACATTTTTCATTTCAATCTCGACAAGTTCAAAGCGACACTAAACAGGGGAGTTCGAAATCTGTATTTAAAACCGGCGATCACGTCGCCCAAACACATAAGAACAGAACATCATGAAAAAGGGGTTTAAAACCGGCGATCACGTCGCCCAAACACATAAGAACAGAACATCACGAAACAGAATATGAAACCGGCGACCACGTCGCCCTCACTTCAGAAACAGCAAATCTACGGCTTTTATTGAAAATAAAGCTAGCTTCCCTTACCTGGACTTGCGCAAAACACCAAGAGCTCCAAGACCCACCGAGCTTAAAGGATGCCTTAGCTCTGTTTTAGCGTCTGGTTTGTGGGACTTGCAGAGAAACTCCCAGGTGCTCCAAGGGCAGTCGTCGCTCGTCGCACTGGTGCTTGAGGATGCCTGAATCGTAGCGCGAAGGAGAGAAAAGAGAGAGATGAAGATGCACTCACTCTTTCACTCTTGAGTCACTGCAACGTTCTTTGCCACCTTGTAGTGGGTTTTTGAATCCAAGCCTACTTGTCCACGCATGCTGCTGCCACCACCCCCTCTGCAAGAAAGCCAGAGTGTACGTTTCACTGAACAGTACGGCCATGGTTGTCTTCTTGTGCATGCCAACCACTTCCCTGAACAGTACAACCGCGAGTGTCTCTTGCGCATGCCAACCTTCTGATGTCACTATTCTGAACCACCCTTTTTGTCCACGTGGCGCGCGTGCAGGAGGTGCCATGCTGGGAGTCTGGGTCCCACCTTATCTGTGTGAAACTCAACATCGCGCGATAACCTTCCACCGATGACCGCTCGCGCGATGACTATCCACTGAGGTCTCATACTGGCAAACGACCGATGTCTCTCCTTGGAAGACGACCGATGTCTCTCTCTGGGAGACGACCGATGTCTATTCTTGGCGACGCCCGCGTGCCTCTCGCGCCCTGGCGATGCCTACATGCCTCACGCCCCGACGACGCCTGCATGCCTCTCGCGCCCCAGCGTTGCCCGCATGCCTCGCGCCCCGGCGTTGCCCGTATGCCTCTCGCGCCCTGGCGACGTCCACATGCCTCGCGCCCTGGCGATGTCCGCATGTCTCTCGCGCCCTGGCGATCATGTGTAGTAGGCGACCGGCGATCTCATAGTCTTCTAAACTACACTTTCCTTCCTTTTTATTTTAAATAAAAACATACTTAGAATTCATTTAAAATATATTCCTTTTTATTCCAATTTAATTTTACAGGTCCTTACACCACCTGTTCTAGGAGTGCCTTCACTGTTCATGTGCCATGCATCCAGCCTTACTGGGAAACCCTAATCCTGATGAGTACTCAACCCCTCAGGACTCTGCACCTAACTGTGCTTTCCCTGCCATACGCATAGGCACTTTGTGACTTAGGCTTCTCCCTACCTCTAGGCACTTTACTGATAACTGGTCTTCTCTCGGGACCCACATCAGATGTTCTAGTTCTGTTGTTCAAAACACCCAAGATCGATGTCACATCGTCCCACTCTATTGCCAAGGACTCATCTCCCTGTTGAGTGACGAGGACACATTAGTCCACTCTGGTGATCGACACGCTGATGACTAATCATCCCACTAGTCCATTCTAGCTGTGGGGTCCATCCCACGTGGCTTTGGCCCATGCTGTGGGACCCATCCCACATGGAACGTGGTCTTAGCCCATACTGTGGGACCCAACTGACGTGGCTCACCATTACTAGCTGTTCTTAGTGTTCGAGGACTGGTCGGTACACAAGCCCCCAGTCTCGAGCTGTTAACTTGTTCAGTAAAGAGACTAAGTCATCGGCTTGGGTGACCTACGTGGCACTGAGGGAAAGGACATGAACAACGCGCTGAAGGGACATTTCACCAACCCCCTTTAATCTGCGAACACGTGGTTAGATCAATGGTTGGGGCTTCTTAACATTTGCGCTGCCTTGCCTACGTTAAACCCCTTCAAAACCCCGCGCCTCAGCACTGTTTCATCACTTTTCACTTAAACCTCCATAATCACTTTCTTCTCTCGAACGCTTCCACTCTACTCCAACTCTCGCAACCCCTTGTCTTCGCTTACTCAAAGGTATGATTTTTACCCTTCCTCCTACCTTCGTTTTATGATTTTGCTTCCCTTTACATGCTTAAGCTGCTCTGGGCCTGTTTATAATTTCTGTATTTTAGGGTTTTTGTTCATCTTTCTTGTTTTCGTTCTTCTTCTGCGAGTCTTTGTTTGCCATTTGTTCACGCCATCACTTTCTTCTAAACCCTTTTCTCCTTCTCCTTGCCTCTTATTGGTTTTCGATTCGAGATGGCAAGAACCAAAACCACCTCCAACCCTCCTTCCGCCATCGATTATAGGGCCCTCTACTCTTGGGCCTCTAAGGAGCTCTTGGCTGAGACCTCTAAACTCACGACCTGTGAAGACCTGAGAAAACATAGGGACAATGAGCACGAGATCAAGGTCACGTCTTTGGCAGGGAAAGTGACGTGTATATCTCAGTTCGACCCTACACAGAGGGTGAACCTGTATGCGATGATGATCGCTGCAATGACAGGGAGCCCTTTTTCTTCCTGTACGCCACCATCTTCAAACGGGTTAAGGTTCACCTGCCCTTCACCGGATTCGAGAGGGCCCTGCTCACCGAGCTCAACGTGGCGCCTGCCTAGCTACACCCCAACAGTTGGGCCTTCATTAGGGCCTTCTCCATCCTCTACAACAACCTGGGGTTCCCTCCCTCGGTAGATGTCTTCTTATACTTCTTCAAGGCGAAGAGCCCTAGGAAAAGGCTTTGGGTAAGCCTTAATGGGGTGGCGGGGAGAGGTCTGTTAACTCTTTTCCAGCAGTCTTACAAGGGCTTCAAGGGAAAGTTCTTCAGAGTCTGCTACAGCTCCTACGATTCCACAATGCTCGACGGGTTTCCCTTATACTAGGTGGGGAAACTCAAACTCAAGAAACCTCGAGGATTGGAGGAGCTTACACCCTTCGATCGTGACTTCTGCCTGCTTCTTTCCAGCTGGGGAGTGATGTTCGACACCACCCAGCTGATCAGGCACGAGTACGATGCTGAAACTCTCAGCGTCTATGTTGGTATACTTCATCTCACCTTACCCCTTTTGTATCTGCCTGCATTTGTACTTAACGCGTGCCACTTCTCATCTGTTGCTTGTTGTTTGTTGCAGATATGGTGTTAGACGCTAAGAAGAAGAAAAGGCTGGTAGCCTTGCTGGATCGTCGCACAATAGGTGGCTCATGCCCTGCTGGCCCTTCTTCGCCCGCCACGGCTGCCCCAGGCCACACCTCTGATAACAAATTAAAGAGGGCAGCCGCCATGGTGATCTCTGAAGACGAGGACACGTGCTCAGGCCTCGTCTTCAAGAGGAAGAGGGTGGAGGTTGCTGCGGCGACCTCATCTGCAACAGAGGGGCAACCTCCATCTTTCAAGGAGCACCCCCCTAGCGCCTCTTCTCCCCCCAAGCCACTCTTGGCGCTCGAGGGTGGGGGAGAGAGTGCCCCCCAACCTGACCAGGCACCTCCCGCTCTCGAACTTCCTCCTCTCCTCCAGCAGACCCTTGTGCACCTACCTGCCAAAGAGGCCATCGAGGCCCTGGATAGGGATTCGCTAAGAGACCGCGTAAGCCACGACCTTGGTGAGTTCCTCGCCGCCTCCAGCGTCCTGCTGACCCAAGGGGATGTTGAGATGAAGCTGAAAGAGGAAGTTGCCCAGCTAAGGCGGGACCTAGAGAGGGAAATGGTGCAGAAGAAGGAGTTGGAGCTTCAAGTCCAAACAGCTGCCAAGCGTGAGACTGCTCTGCACCAGGAGCTGAGTAGTCTCTGCCAATCAGAGAAGGAAGCCAAGAAGCTCCTCTTTGCCAAGGGGCAGGAGGCCCTCCAACTTGAATCCAAGATCCTCCCCCTCCGCAACAAAGTCATCGAACTAGAAGAACAGTTGGAGGGGGCTTAAGAAAAAACGACTAAGCTGGAGGAGAGGGCCACGAATCAAGAAGTCCAGCTGGGCAAGGTAGAGGAAGAACTTGCCCAACAAGCCGAGCTGTTCAAGAAGACCGAGGCCGAGTTGATAGAAGATGTCGTCGACGGCTACGGGGAGGGATTTGGCGATGCCCTTGCTCAGGTTGCCTGCGCACATCCTGATATGGACCTCTCGCCCTTTCCTATTTCCATGCAGGTAGTCGACGGGCAGATAGTGCCTAGATAGGTCTCTTGAGCAGCTATATTCTGTAGCTGGACTCCTTGTAATCATCTTTGTAACCACTCTTCCAATGTAATAAAATATTTAACTTTGTGTTACTCAACTATACTTGCTCATATCTATCTTGCTTAGCTTGTTTACTCTGGCGCTTCATACTTTCTTCACACAATTGTACTTTCAATACTCAACAATTGCTTGGATGCTTTACATTTGTCCTCCTGAATTGTAGCGCGCTTAACTCTGATAAGACGTTATGAGCATGATTCTTCATTAGGATAGGAGACCATACCGTGGGTGAGACTTTATGAGAACTTTCCTGCTGAAAGGTACCTCACCGACCTCATCATCGCCCATAAGCGTGTGTGAGTCTCATTGGCAAACTATGCCCTTCAATCTGGTGCTTTTTGTAACATCCCTTCAAATTACTTTGAAATAAATATAAAATGAAAGTAAAGGTGACAAATAGATTCTATGAACAAAATATTATATATATGAAATGAAGTTGCTCCTCTTAGGGAGTTTAATACAAATTCGGTCAAATTTTCCAGAAACATAAACAAAATACAGTAAAAAAATCAAAGCAGGCGATCTCCTATCGGAAGAAACCGATCTCCTATCGGGCGAGACCGATCTCCTATCAGAGGAGCCAAAACAGCCGATCACCTATCAGGACAGAAAAAAAACAGGCGATCACCCGATAGAGGCAGAAACAGGCGATCACCCGATAGAGACAGAAAACCGGCGATCTCCTTCTCGGTGATCACTCACTAAGGAGCTCTACTTCCTGGAAGATCATCTGCTCCCGTGTAAAATACACGATCATCACAGTTTTAAGAGAAAACCACAGAACCAAAATACGCAGGGTAAGCTAGATATTTTAAAGAGAGTTTAAATCATGAACATGACAATCAAAGTAAAACAAGTTTCAAAATATCCATGTAAAACGTAGAGTTGCTCATATCATTCACCTGATCGCCCAAAATCACACATTTCACAACATTCACCCATATTCATTCCATTTCACAATACTGCATCAAGTGTCTATAAAAATTCCAAGTTCCTCATTCCACACGTCAGACTTTCCACTGACTCACCACACAAGACACTTGACACTACTTCCGGATTGACTCGTGCGTTGATTAGACTCAGAGATCTGCACCTGTCATACCACACCACTGTGAAATCCACACAGGGTCGCTGTGAATCCACACAGCATGCGCATATATCATCTCAATGTCAATAGTTCTCCTGGTATGACAGGGTTAATCCATAGGACAGGCGGAGCTCGTTCTTTTTCACACGAGACGCCCATCATATAGACCTCCTTCGACTCTCAACAACTGAGTAACTTCCTCTACGTGATTCCATTACCTCAGCAGAGTCAGGATATCCCCTTAGGAATCACCGATCAATGCACCTACTACAAGATCTTACACGGTATTTTCTTTCCTGAAAATACTATGCCTCGATCCCACATTCACAGCATTCAAGACGTCATGCCATACAAAGGAATATTTCAAATCACAGCAACAACCATTTCAACGTTTCAAACTTTCGAATATCACATATATATTGTATTTAAATTCCAAACAGCTTCAAACAACGTCAAACACAGGGGAGTTTGTAAAACAGCGCCAAAACCGGCGATCTAGTTCAAAAACAGGGTGTTTCGAAGACTGTATATAAAACCGGCGACCACGTCGCCCAAGCACACAAACAGAGCATTTTACGCAGATGAAAACAAAAATGGCGACCACGTCGCCCTCACTTCAGAGATAGCTACACTGTGGCTTGTATGGAAAAAGAGGTCTAGCTTCCCTTACCTGGACTTGCGCAAAACACCAGGAGCTCCGAAACCCAACGAAGCTTGAACAACGCCTTGGCTCTGTTTTTGCGTCTGGTTGAAGGACTTGCAGAGAACCTCCCAGGTGCTCTAATGGCTGTCGTCGCTCGTCGCACAGGTGCTGGAGTTTGCCTGAGTTACAGCGCAAAGGAGAGAATGGAGGAGAAGGGAGATAAACGCACCCTTTAGCTCTGGAACCACAACAACGTTTCTTTCCTTCTCCCTCAGAAATGGGTTTTTGCATCTTAAGCTGACTTCTCCACAAAAACCGCTGCCACCACCCACTCTGCAGGGAGTTTGCGTGTACGCTTCGCTGAACAGTACACCTAAGCGTGCCTCTGCGCAGGCTAACACTCTGAGGTCACTAGCCTGAACCACTCTTTTTGTCTACGTGGCGCGCGTGCAGGACGTTCCATGCTGGAAGTCTGGGTCCCACTTTACTCTGTGTGAAACTCGACGTCGCGCGATAACTTTCCACTGCTGACTCATCCTGGCGAACGACCGATGTCTCCTTCGTCCTGGAAGACGACCGATGACTTCTTCTGGGAGACGACCGATGTCATCCCTGGCGACGCCCTCATAACTCTCGTGCCCTGGCCACGTCCACATGCCTCGTGCCCTGGTGATGCCCGCATGCCTCTCGCGCTCTGACGATGCCTCATGCCTCGCGCGTCCTGGCGACGTCCACACGCCTCGCGCACCCTGGCGACGTCCGCATACCTCGCGCGCCCTGGCGACGTCCACATACCTCGCGCGCCCTGGCGACGTCCACACGCCTCGCGCGCCCTGCATGCAACACTAAGGGTGATCTCTTTTGCTCAAGCGTAGAGCTTCGCATGCACAGCATATCTAAGGCTTAACCCACACCTTGATACGCGTGGTTGTTGGAACCCACTCTGGTTGATTCAGTATCTTGACCACATACTACGTGCATTCCCGCCGATCACGTACACTCTAGGCGATTGGCGCTCATGTCTCCTCTAGGCGACAGGCGATTATGTGCCAGAGGAGTCAGAGATCGCCTCCATCTTCAATAACGGCGATCTCGTAGGAGACTTCTTAGCTACACATTTCCTCCTTTACTCTTCTTGATCTACATGTCAGCCGACCGACCTCTACCAGCTGACCCCAGATCTTGGGCGACGTCCGAGGTCCGACTACTACGAAACTTCATTTACCAGCTCTTTGTATTTTAAATAATAACATCTTCTGAAATTATTTAAATATACGACTTTTATTCCAATTCAATTTTACAGGTCCTTACACTTTTACTCAAAGAGAAAGTGTTTTCCACGAACCCTCTCTTTACCTCTATGAGGGTTCCAGCACCGATCTGTACTCACCTGACCCCTCCTTACTCGAGACAAGGGAAGATTTCACTGGAAGGAGTCATCCTTGGTGTTCTCACTCGAAAGGGGAGGCGTTCTCTGCAAACCTTCCTTTCCCGCTTCCGAGACTTATACCCCAAGCTAACGAGTTTTAACTAACCACTCATTGCCCTTAGGCGAGGGTGGACTTTGACTGGTGAACCTTATTGTTCAAGTTGGGAGTTCTCACTCGAAGAGGAGGTGTTCTATGCGAACCTACCTTCCAACTGTCGAGACCTCTAACCCCAAATGACAGGCTCGAACTGACCTCACATCGCTCATAGGCGAGGGAGGATTTAACTGACGAACCCTTCTATTTGACTTGGCGTTCTCACTTGAAGAGGAGGTGTTCTTGACGAACCTACCTTCCTACTTATGAGACCTCTAACCCCAAGTGACAGGTTCTAACTGACCTCTCATCGCTCATAGGCGAAAGAGGATTTCACTGGTGAACCTTTCTGATCCTGCCGCGGACTCGAGCGTGGGGAATGTGCCTCATCACTCCTTCGTCTAGCCTTCTAACTGCTGCGCGTTCTGCAAGGGGGTTCCAGGAACCTTCACCGGAACTCCAAATGATGCCTGCAAAACACACAGACGGCGCCTCTAACGGCCGTTGTAGCTCCGATGCTCAAGTCAGGCAACGGGAACACCAAAACTCTCTCTTGGATCTATCTGTGTGAGACTCGTGTGTACCCTCAGTCCTCTTTGATTCGAAAACTGAGTGTTCTCGGTTTTGTGTTGTGTGTTTTTGGCAAAAATTGCGTACCTGGTTTAGTGTTCTTCTTCCTCATATAAACCCGCGTCGCCCCCTATTGGCTACCTCTAGGGCCACTTGATTACTCTGTACCGCCGTTATCTACCCCCCCAGGGCTACCTTGCATGCAGGCCTTCCTCACTTGAGTGCAAAGTCTGACAGGGGAGGCCGCGTGGGTACCTCTGTACCCCTCGATTTCTGTGCCCATCTGCCCTACCTAATCTCTAGGAACATCTTCACGGTCCACGTGGCATGTATGCAACCTCACTGGGAGACTCTAACCTTGATGGGTTCTTGTCCCAGCAGGATTCTGCACCTAACTGCGTCTTCCCATCTTCATGCATGGTCGTCTCGCGAATAAGGCCACTCCCTGCCTCTGGGCGCTTTACTGATCACTGGTCGCGTTGTTCACATCGCCGCGGCCGATGTCACCTCGACACATACCGATGATCGATGTGTCACCCTGACCGATGACCGATGGCGCTTCTTTACGTTGTCGTGCTCGGCTTATGGAATTAGGCGTGGTCCTTGGGTAACGTTCTCGCTGGGAGCCTGGGTCCCAGTTTAACACGCGTTGGCAAGGACCCCCGATGACTGATCGCTCTGTATGCACCGATGACTGATCGGTGCTTCATCACTTCTCGCGCTCTGTTTCCAGGCGCTCATGTAGGAACTGATCTGCTGGTGGTGGTCACTCGGTAACTGACCACTGATCGCCGTTCTTGAACGATCTCCACCCTGGTTCATCTGCTATCTCATGCCACGCGTCACTCTGTGACTGGCCCACGTGGTCATCTGCTGCTGACGTCATCGACTACCGATGACCGACCGGATCACAAGCCCCCCAGTCTCGAGCTGTGAACTTGTTCTCAGCGAAGAGACTAAGTGGTCTTCCGTGCCAAAGAGAAGAAGGAGCTCGAAGCCGATGTACCTGAGACCATGGATGCTGGTGCCGAGGCTCTGATAGATGGGTTCCATGGGCTTTGCAGCAGGTTCACTGCCTCCTGCCAGACTTGGACTCTACCCAACCTAGCCTCCACCATTCAGTGGTCGACGGCAAGTTCACTCTTCTTCCTTGAGATTTTTTCCTTGCAACTCTTTCTTCTATGTAATCTCTTTTTCTGCTACAAACTTGTGTATAAACCTTTTATGCATAAATTCATGTTGGATGACTGACCTGATGGTGTCTAAATGCTTCGACTGATCGCCCAAGAGCTTGTATGGGGAAGCTTTCATACTCAGAGCTTTACCACCAACCACCGACTAGCTTGCTAGTGCACCACCGATCAGTCATCGCGCTTCAGGCTTTGCTTTACTTCTCTGTTACTCCAGCGCTAGGTGCATAGAGGGCCCGAACGCCAAAGATGACGCCTGTGTTTTGGGGAAGGAAAATGCTTCTCGATGACCCCTCTTGCCTCAGCCTCGCTGTAAGAAGTCGAGGTGAGGTCTTTCTCCTCTCGCCTCAGCCTCGCTGTACAAAGTCGAGGTGAGGACTCTTTTCACTCGCTCCAACCTTGCTGTAAAAAGCAGAGGAAGAGGACTTTCTCTGTTGCCTTAACCTTGCTATATGAAGCAGAGGAGAAGGACTTGGTTCTCTTGCCTCAACCTTGCTGTAAGAAGCAGAGGAAGAGGACTTTTCCCTCGCCTCAACCTTGCTGTAAAAAGTAGAGGAAGAGGACTTTCTCGGCCTGCACCTCGCTGTACAAAGTCGAGGGAGAGGACTTTCTCTCGCCTACACCTCGCTATACAAAGTCGAGGGAGAGGACTTTCTCTCGCCTGCACCCCGCTGTACAAAGTCGAGGGTGAGGACTTTCTTCTCTGAGTGGATGCATGCTCCCAGGGGAGCACCAGGGGTGGCTGTCCAAGCGCACTCGCCAGGCGCATCCCTGCCTGCATGGTATCACCGCACGCCCTTTGAGTGGGCAACTCCTCTTCTTTTGGTTTGGAATCATGCGAGGTGCATGCGTAACGCTCTCGCTGGGAGCCCGGGTCCCAGCTTAACACGTGTTAGCAAGCCCCCGATGACCATGCACCGATCGAGTGCTCTGCATCTGGAACCATGCGAGGTGCATGCGTAACACTCTCGCTGGGAGCCTGGGTCCCAGCTTAACACGTGTTAGCAAGACCCCGATGACCATGCACCGACCGAGTGCTCTGCATCTGGAACCATGCGAGGTGCATGCGTAACGCTCTCGCTGGGAGCCTGGGTCCCAGCTTAACACGTGTTAGCAAGACCCTGATGACCATGCACCAATGAATGCTTGCTTCTGGAATCATGCGAGGTGCATGCGTAACGCTCTCGCTGGGAACTTGGGTCCCAGCTTAACACGTGTTAGTATGACCCCGATGACCGATCTTCTTCTGGAATCATGTGAGGTGCATGCGTAACGCTCTCGCTGGGAACTTGGGTCCCAGCTTAACACGTGTTAGCAAGACCCCGATGACCATGCACCGACTGAGTGCTCACTCCCGACATGCACCGACGACTGATCTTGCTTTGGGTGTACCGATGACTGATCGCGCTCTGCTTCTTGGTGCTTAAACGCGAAGATGATGTCTTGCTTAGGGGAAGAAGAGTTTTTCTTGTTGACCCCTCTTGCTTGCCCTAAGGTCATCGACCTTTAGGTCTGGTTCCTGTTGCCTCCGCCTCGCTGTAAGAAGTCGAGGGTGAGGTCTTTCTTCTCCCAGCCAACCTCAACTCGCCAAGGAAGACCTTCTGATGTGCGACTTTGAGTCCTTCATTGAGGTGGACCGCCCTATCTTCTCTCACTCCTGGGGTGGGAAGAGCCTCCACTAAGGGCTTTACTTAGCCAAAAATGGTATACGCCAAGTGGGCAAGGATGTTTCTCGAAATCTTCCCTTTCCCTCTCTTGGTCTTACTAGTACTCCCGAGTTTCCAAACTTTAGCCACCTGCACTCACGCCTGGGGTGAGGAGAATACAGGTCAGTGGTCCGTACTCGCGCCTGGGGCGAGCAGGCTCCAACCGATCACTTGCACTTGCATCTGGGGCAAGTAGAACTTGAAACTGGGAAACATGTGCACACTTGATATACTGAAATCTTTTTTATTGGGTGGCCTCGTTAAAAACCCTCATCAGGAAAAGAGTGCCCCCTGATCTGCTCAACTTTTTACAGTATATACATTGAGTGTGTGTACAATGCAAGAATGCATCTACTTTATAACTTAACTGAAGTAGAATCTCAAGTGTGTAGCGTTCCATGTCCTGGGGATAGGTGCTCCATCCAGAGTCTCCAGCCGATAAGCTCCATTCTCCAACGCCTCAACTACTCTGTATGGACCCGTCCACTTTGGAGATAACTTGTTCTCCATCTCATTCTGATGTGCTTTCCTCATCACCAGATCGCTCTCCTGGAAACGCCTGGGCTTCACCTTGGAATTGTGCCTCCGTTCTACTCTTCTCTTGACAGCTTCAGCACTAACCCTGGCTCCCTCTCGCACTTCGTCTAGGAGGTCCAGATTCACCTTTCGCTCTTGATTGGACTCTTCGGCGATGAAGTTCAGGAATCTAGGGGAGCTCTCCTGTATCTCCACGGGGATCATAACATCTGTCCCACAGACAAGACTAAAGGGTGTCTCTTGGGTGCTAGACTGTGGGGTGGTATGGTAGGACCATACAATTCTGGGAACTTCTTCTGCCCAATTCCCCTTAGCTTTCTCTAACCTTCGCTTCAGTCCCCTGAGCAGCACTCGGTTGGCTGACTCCACCTGCCCGTTTGTCTACGGGTGTTCTACTGAGGCGAACACTTGTTGTATCTTCAATTCTTCGCACATCTTTCTCAACTGATGACTGGTGAACTGAGTGCCGTTGTCGGATACCAGCCTCTTGGGTACTCCAAAACGACAGACAATATTCCTCAAGACAAAATGCTCGACCTTCTGAGCGGTGATGTGGGCCACTGGTTCCACCTCCACCCACTTTGTGAAATACTCGATGGCCACTATGAGGAACTTCATCTGCCTGATCGCCAGAGGAAAAGGTCCCAGGATGTCGATTTCCCACGTGTGAAATGGCCACGGGCTATGGATGGACTTCAACTCCTCCGGGGGTGCCTTATGCTAGTCTGCATGAAGTTGGCACTGTTTGTACCGCTGAGCGTACTTCACACAGTCTTCCTTCAGCGTTGGTCAGTAGTACCCCGCGCGGAGGATTCTACTTGCCAAAGCGCGACCACCGACGTGGCTTCCGCACACCCCCTCGTGCAACACTGACATGAGTCTTGTGCATTGCTCCCCATGCACGCACATTTGTACAGGATGGGAAAAGCCAAATCTAAACAAATTCCCATCAATGAGAGTAAACTTACTCGAGCTCTTCTTTATCTTCTTTGCCTCTGCCGAGACCAGTGGAAGCACACCATCCTCTAGGTACAATTGGTACGGCGTTATCCACGTATCGGGCTCCTTGACAGCGCAGACTTCCATCGCCTCATCGGTCCTTGCCGGTCGCGCCCTCACTCTCGGCACTTTCAGCGTTTCTTGAGTCAGGGACCGATGACTGATCGCCAGACGCTTCACCGACTTGGATACTTGAAGCACTTGATTGTCTGACACGAACGCTTGTGGCACCTTTAGAGTCTCTTGAATGACGGTCCTCTGCTTTCCCCCTTTGCCTGAGCTGGCCAGCTTGGCAAGCAGATCTGCTCTGGCATTTTGCTCGCGGGGCACATGCACCAACTCAAACTCATCGAAGGACGTCTTCATGAGCTGCACGTACTCCAAGTAAGCTGCCATCTGAGGATCTTTCGCCTGGAACTCCCCTGTAACTTGCCCAGTGACTAGCAATGAATCACTCTTAGCCACCAGACTTCTTGCTCCCATTTCTCTTGCCAGCAACATTCCTGTGATCAGGGCTTCATACTCCGCCTGATTGTTGCTAGCCTTGAAGGCGAAGCGAAGGGACTGTTCGATCAGCACCCCGTTCGGGCCTTCTAGAATGACTCCAACACCGCTTCCCTGCTGATTGGAGGAGCCATCCACCGATAAGACCCATCGAAAAACTACGCCTTCTGCAGGTGTCGCGACCGACGACAGTTCGACCACGAAGTTAGCGAACACCTGCCCCTTGATCGGTCCTTGGGGCTCGTACTGGATGTCAAATTCTGAGAGTTCCACAACCCACTTCACCATCCTTCCTGCTACGTCTGGCTTCTTCAACACCTTCTGGATGGGCAAGTCTGTCATGACCACTATGGGGAAGCTGTGGAAATAGTGTCTGAGCCTTCTGGCTGAAAAAACTACCGCCAGCGCTGCCTTCTCCAGAGCCTGATACCTTGTTTCCGGGCCCTGCAGCACCTTACTTACAAAATACACAGGCTTCTGAACCTGATCTTGCTCTTGCACCAGGACCGAGCTGACTGCCCTCTCCATCACAGCAAAGTACAGACGAAGAGGGGTGCCCACTTGTGGTTTACACAATACTGGTGGGCTCGCAAGATACTCCTTCAGCTTTAGGAAGGCCTCTTCGCACTCCTGTGTCCAAAAGAATCTGTTGTTGCGCTTGAGACACTGGAAATACGGATGACCCTTCTCTCCTCCAGCAGACATAAACCGCGACAATGCGGCCAACCGACCAGTGAGCTGCTGCACCTCTTTCACTGTCGTTGGGCTCCTCATTGCCATGATTGCTGCACACTTCTCTGGATTCGCCTCGATCCCACGCTCTGTTAGAAGGAAACCCAAGAATTTCCCAGCCTCCACACCGAAGATACACTTTTCAGGGTTGAGCTTCAACCTGTACTTGGCGAGGGTGGTGAAAAGTTCCTCCAGATCAACTACATGATGCGCCTTCTCTCGCGACGTGACCACCATGTCATCTACGTATGCATGCACGTTCCTTCCAAGCATGGGCGAGAGCACCCTATCCATAAGTCTCTGATAGGTAGCTCCTGCGTTCTTCAACCCAAACGGCATCACTTTGTAGCAGTAGAAAGATCGTTCCGTCATGAAAGCAGTCTTGCACTCGTCCATGGGGTGCATCCTTATCTGGTTGTAGCCTGAGAAGGCGTCCAGAAAGCTGAGGAGCTTCCCCCCTGATGCGCTGTCCACCAGTGCATCTATACTAGGGAGAGGGTAGGAGTCCTTGGGGCAAGCCTTATTGAGGTCAGTGAAGTCCACACACATCCTCCACTTGCTGTTTGACTTCTGCACCAGTACCACGTTTGCCAGCCACTCGGGGTACTGGATCTCTCTGATATGTCCAGCAGCAAGGAGCTTCTGCGTCTCATCATGGATCACCTTCCTCTTCTCTTCATTGAATCTCCTTCGCCTTTGGCACACTGGCCGCGCCTTGGGGTCCATTGATAGGTGGTGGCAAAGGAAATCAGGGTCGATTCCTGGCATGTCAGAAGCTGACCACGCAAAGGCGCCCATGTGCCTCTCAATCACACAGGCGATCTGTGCTCAGTCTTCTGCAGCGAGCGATTCCCCCAACTTAAACCTCTTTCCCCTTATCTCCACCTCTTCCCATCCCTTAGCTGGATGGGATCTCCTTTCATGGGCGATGACCGCCCTGGCGATGTCTAACTCACGAGGAGGGATCATGCCCCCTGCTTCATCTTCAACTTGAGCTACCTGGGAGCCCCCCAGCGTAGCATCTTCCATTACCTGATCTGCCTGTGCCCCACGAACCACCAATCTCTCCTGGAGCACGCCTGCTGGTGGTGTTGTAGTGACATGGCAGATGCTTCTCTTCTGCTTGAGGCTGTTCTCATAGCAGCGTCTAGCCTCAGCCTGATCTGACTTGATGGTAATGACAGCCCCTTCCACCGACGGCAGCTTCAACTTCATGTGCCTCGTCGATGGCACTGCACCCAACCTGTTGAGCGTGGGTCTTCCCAGCAAGATATTGTATGCAGATGGGGCGTTTACCACCAAGTACTTTATCTTCTCTGTGCGGGACGCCACTCCATCGGTGAACGTCGTCCTCAGCTCTATGTAGCCCCGCACCTCGACCTGGTCCCCTGCAAAACCATATAGACACCCAACATATGGCCTCAACTGATCGGGGGACAGCTGCAACTTGTTGAACGTCGGCCAGAACATGACGTCTGCTGAGTTTCCTTGGTCTACGAGCGCCATGTGCACTCGTCTTCCTGCTGTCACCAGGGAGATGACCACAGGGTCGTTGTTGTGGGGTATTACGTCCTGCAGATCAGCCCTTGTGAAGGTGATGTCCACCTCGGGAAAATGGCGTTCATCTACCGAGTCGACGGCCATCACTGACCGTGCATACCTTCTTCTCTGCGACCTGGAGCACCCTCCGCTGGAAAAGCCCCCCGCAATGGTCATCACCTCCCCATGCACAGGGATTTCATGTTGTTGATCACCCGCTTGAGACCCCGAAGCGCGATCACCCTGCGCTCCCCGTAGATAATCGGTCAGGAGACCTGTCTTCACCAACTCAGCGAGTTGACGCCCCAACGCCAGGTAGGTGCGGAGTGTATGTCCATGAGCCTGATGGAACTCACACCACTCATCCTTCTTCCTTCCAAGTACCCTATCAGTTTTCTCTGGTACTCGGAGCCTTGCAGCCATGGCAGGGATGGCGATCAGCTCCGCCAACTCTACCATGAAATCGTACCTAGGGGGTGCGTCGTGCTCCCTCGCACGCCCCCTGACCTGGTCTTTCCTGGGTGTATAGGGGCGAGGCCTCCCTTGCACCCTCTTTCCTTCCTTGGCCTCATACACCCGCGCCTGTTGCTGTTGCTTCCCATGACCCTCGCGTGGCTTCGATGGTGCAACACTGCCTCTCTTCTCAGAGACCTCTGTCTCTGCTACTATGTGCGCCACCGCTCGTCGCCGAATCTCAGCGAAGGTGGCAGGGTGGCTTCTGATGAGCGATTCACTGAAAGGGCCAGGTAGCACGTCTTTCTTGAATGCATGCACCAGCATGCTCTCATCCTTGCTGGGCAATCTCACCACCTGTGCACCAAAGCGGTTGAGGAAGTCCTTCAGCGACTCCCCCTGGTATTGGCGCACGTCAAACAGGTTGTAAGACACCACCGGCGGCGCTCTGTTGACTATATACTGCTCCGTGAATAGCTTTGAGAACTGATGGAAGGAGGTGATGTGGCCCTCCGGCAGGCTCACGAACCACTCCATAGCTATTCCGCTCAGTGTACTCATAAACAGTTTGCAGTACACAACGTCTGAGCCTCCAGACAGCATCATCTGAGTGTGGAATGCCTTCAAATGCGCTTCTGGGTCTTCCACCCCAGTGAACGATGCTTTCACTCCCACCAGGTTGGGAGGCACCACCGTGGTCATGATCTCGGTGGAGAAAGGCATAGGAAATGCTCTAGGAGGCGACGGCGGCATCGACGTCCTATCTTCGAATACGCGCTCATTCTGCGCCTGCAATTCCCTACGCAACTCCTCGTTCACGCGGTTCAGCTCTTCATTCCTGCTATGCGATGCAATCAACTCTGCATGCATCTTCTCTTTCTCAACTCTCGACGCCGCGACATTCTCTTGCAGCGCGCGCATCATCTCCATGACCTGCGCCATGGTAACAGCTCCTTCTTCAGCAGATGGCGCAGGTGCCGTTTGTCTGGTTCTTTTACTCATCTTCTCAGAAGCTTCGACAAACAACTTCAAGACCTGCGATGTGGATGGGAACGAAATTCACACGGGCCCCACGGTGGGCGCAAAATGATCCTGCCGCGGACTCGAGCGTGGGGAATGTGCCTCGTCACTCCTTCGTCTAGCCTTCTAACTGCTGCACGTTCTGTAAGGAGGTTCCAGGAACCTTCGCCGGAACTCCAAATGATGTCTGCAAAACACACAGACGGCGCCTCTAGCGGCCGTTGTAGCTCCGACGCTCAAGTCAGGCAACGGGGACACCAAAACTCTCTCTTAGATCTATCTGTGTGAGACTCGTGTGTGCCCTCATTCCTCTTTGATTCGAAAATTGAGTGTTCTCGGTTTTGTGTTGTGTGTTGTGTGGCAAAAATTGTGTACCTGGTTTAGTGTTCTTCTTCCTCATGCATGGTCGTCTCGCGACTAAGGCCACTCCCTGCCTCTGGGCGCTGTACTGATCACTGGTCGCGTTGTTCACATCACCGCGGCCGATGTCACCTCGACACATACCAATGACCGAGGTGTCTCTCATCCTGGCCGGTGATCGATGTGTCACCCTGACCGATGACCGATGGCACTTCTTTACGTTGTCGTGCTCTGCTTATGGAATCAGGCGTGGTCCTTGGGTAACGTTCTCGCTGGGAGCCTGGGTCCCAGTTTAACACGCGTTGGCAAGGACCCCCGATGACTGATCGCTCTGTATGCACCGATGACTGATCAGTGCTTCATCACTTCTCGCGCTCTGTTTTCAGGCGCTCATGTAGGAACTGATCTACTGGTGGTGGTCACTCAGTAACTGACCACTGATCGCCGTTCTTGAACGATCTCCACCCTGGTTCATCTGCTATCTCATGCCACGCGTCACTCTGTGACTGGCCCACATGGTCATCTGCTGCTAACGTCATCGACTAC
The DNA here is from genome assembly GCA_013389735.1 of Phaseolus lunatus. Taxonomy (NCBI): domain Eukaryota; kingdom Viridiplantae; phylum Streptophyta; class Magnoliopsida; order Fabales; family Fabaceae; genus Phaseolus; species Phaseolus lunatus. The sequence goes on along the minus strand of CM023859.1, from coordinate 15,125,751 downwards.
CGATGACCGACCGGATCACTTTCTGTTCAAATTGGGAGTTCTCACTCGAAGAGGAGGTGTTCTTGACGAACCTACCTTCCCACTTACGAGACCACTAACCCCAAATGACAGGTTTGATCTGACCTCTCATCGCTCATAGGCGAAGGAGGATTTTGCTGGTGAACCTTTCTATTCAAATTGGGAGTTCTCACTCAAAGAGGAGGTGTTCTTTACGAACCTACCTTCCAACTGTCGAGACCTCTAACCCCAAATGACAGGTTCGATCTACATTGTACAAACACATTCAAGAATATATCTTAATTGAAAATTTTATTGGGTGACCTCATTAAAAACCCTTAGAAGGGAAAAAAGAGTGTCCCCTAAACTGTGTACAACGTTACATCTTAGTCTTAACTGAAATAAAACTTCAGGTGAGTCACATTCCATGTACGAGGAATCGGACCACCCTCTAGAGTTTCAAGCCTGTACGCTCCATTCCCTAGGGCCTCTGTCACTCTAAAGGGACCAGTCCACTTGGGGGACAGCTTGTTCTCTATCTGGTAGGGAGATGGCTTCCGCATGACTAGGTCGGCGACTTGGAACTGCCGAGCTCTCAACTTGGAACTGTGCTTGAGCTCAACCCTTCTCTTCAACGCTTCGGCTTTGATTCCTGCCTCTTCCCTTACCTCATCCAAGAGATCAAAATTCACTTTCCTTTCTTCGTTGGACTCCTCAGCCACAAAGTTCTGGAAATGTGGCGAGCTCTCCTGGATCTCTACAGGGATCATGGCATCTGAACCTTACACCAAGCTGAAAGGGGTCTCCTTGGTGGTGGACTGAGGGGTGGTATGGTAGGTCCACACAATTCTGGGAACCTCCTCAGCCCAAGTCCCCTTGGCCTTCTCCAGCCTTCTCTTCAGTCCTCTGAGTAGGACTCGGTTGGCTGACTCAACCTGCCCATTAGTCTGAGGATGCTCGACTGAAGCAAACACCTGTTTGATTCCCAACTCGGTACATAACTTCCTCAGTTGTTGGCTTGCAAACTGGGTACCATTATCAGATACTGATGGAAGAGGCCCAAGCTCCAACCCAAGTTCAGGCCCAACACAAGGTCCATGGCCAAGCACATTCACGCCCAAATGAGTCAAGCCACGGATGGGAGGGAGAAGACCTTGTACATGCTACTTGGAGGTGTAACATCCCGCCAAATCCTTTTCATATTTATAAAATGAAATAAAGGTAAAACAATAATATCAAAGTGAACATATGTATATATATATATGTAAAATGAAATTTCTCCTCACAGGGAGTTTAATACATACCCAGTCAGTTTTCCAAAACTTAAACAAAATACAGCAAAATAGAAAAACAGGCGATCTCCTAACAGAAAACAGAAAACAGGCGATCGCCTAACAGAAACAGAAACAGGCGATCTCCTTCTGGCGACCACTCACTGAGGAGCTCTACTTCCTGCAACATCATTTGCTCCCGTGTAAATTATACACGATCATCACAGGTTTAAGAAAACATCAACAAAACAAAAACACAGGGTAAGCTAGATATTTGAAAGAGAATTTAGATATGAAACTTTAAAATCAAGATAAAACAAATTTAAGACACCCACGTAAAAACCATCAACTTTCTCATTCCCTTCACATGACCATCAAGTAATCACATATTTCACAGTTTCCTCAAGAGTCGTTCAATTCACATAATCCATCAAGTGTCTATCAATTTCAATGTTTCTCATTTCTCACGTCAGACTTCCACTGACTCATCACACATAGACACTTGACACTACTTCCGGAAGACACGTGCATTGACTAGACTTAGAGATCTGCACCTGTCATACTACACTGCTGTAAAGTTCCCACAGCTCTGCGCTTCAACATAATCTCAATCTCAATCTCATCACTCTCCTAGTATGACAGGGTGAATCCACACAACAGGTCAAGTAGTTATCTTTCAAACAACTTACCCATACGTATGAACCTCCATCGACTCTCAACGCCTGAATAACTTCATCTATATGATTTCATTATATCAGGAGAGTCAGGATATCTCATTATAGAAATCACCGATCAATGCACATCCTACACGATCTTACACGGTATTTTCTTTCCTGAAAATACTATGCCTTGATCCCACATTCACAATATTCAACACATTATATAACACTTAAATGAACGATTCCAATCACAGCAACAATCATTCCAAGGTTCAGATTTTCGAATATCACATTTCAATCTCAAACAGTTTCAAACGAAACTAAAACAAGAGAGTTCAAAATCAACATTTAAAACCAGCGATCACGTCGCCCCACACATAAAAACAGAGCATCGTGAAAAGGAATATGAAAACCGGCGACTACGTCGCCCTCACTTCAGAACCTACTCGCCTAACTTTTTTTTATAAACGAAAATGCTAGCTTCCCTTACCTAGACTTGCGCAAAACACCAAGAGCTCCAAAACCCACCGAAGCTTAAAGATGCCTTAACTCTGTTCTAGCGTACTGACGGAAAACACGCAGAGAACTCCCCAGGTGTCCAAGGGCAGTCGTCGCTCATCGTACTGGTGCTTGAGGATACCTGAATCGCAGCGCGAAGGAGAGAAAAGAGGAGGATGAAGGTAAACTCACTCTGTCACTCTTGAACCACAGCAACGTTCTCTCTTCTCAGAAATGAGTTTTTGAATCTAAACCAACTTGTCCACAAATGCCGCTGCCACCACCCACTCTGCAGGGAAGCTTGCGTGCACGCTTCCCTGAACAGTACGACCACGCATGTCTCTGTGCATGCCAACTCTCTGATGTCACTATTCTGAACCACCCTTTTTGTCTACGTGTCGCGCGTGCAGGACGTCTCATGCTGGGAGCCTGGGTCCCACCTTATCTGTGTGAAACTCGACATCGAGCAATGACTATCCACCGATGTCCCATCCTGGCGGACAACCGATGTCTCTCCCTGGAAGACGACCGATGTCTCTCTCTGGAAGACGACCGATGTCTCGCCCTGGCGATGCCCGCATGTCTCGCGCCCTGGCGATGCCTGCACGCCTCGCGCCCTGGCAAAGCCTGCATGCCTCGCGCCCTGGCGATGCCCGCATGCCTCGCGCCCTGGCGATGCCCGCATGCCTCGCGCCCTGGCGATGCCCGACGACATCGCCACGCCTTGCTGAGGTTCTTCATCCCACTATGTTACGTCCAAGGTATCATCTCCACATGACTTGGTGGCGTCGGTAGCTTCACATTTCCAAGAGTAGATCAGCGCTACTCCTCGTGTGCCCATGCATGCAACACTAAGGACGATTTCTTATGCTCAAGCATAGAGCTTCGCATGCACAGCGTATCTAAGGCTTAACACACACCTTGATACGCGTGGTTTTTGGAACCCACTATGGTTGATCCAGTATCCAGACCACATACTGAGTGCACTTTCGGCGATCATGTGCACCATAGACGATTGGCGATCATGTACACTACAGGCGATTGGCGATCATGTGTAGTCTAGGCGACAGGCGATTATGTACTAACCAGGCGATCTCATAGTCTTCTAAACTACACTTTCCTTCCTTTTTATTTTAAATAAAACATACTTCGAATTCATTTAAAATATATTCCTTTTATTCCAATTTAATTTTACAGGTCCTTACAGGAGGCCCATTAGGGGTAGCTTAGTAGATTAGTGTAGTGTAGAAAGCAAAACTTGCTCACTTAGGGGTGCGCTATCAAAAAGGTGCCCTTAGCAATAGAAGGAGGGGTGTGCTAGCAAATAGGTGCCTTTAGCAAAAGAAGGAGGGGTGTAACATCCCGCCAAATTCCTTTTCATATTTATGTAATAAAATAAAGGTGAAACAAATATATCGAAGTGAACATAATTATATATATGTAATGAAGTTTCTCCTCACAGGGAGTTTAATACATAATCGGTCAGTTTTCCAAAACTTAAACAAAATACAGCAAAATAAAAAAAATAGGCGATCTCCTAACAGAAAAAGGCGATCTCCTATCAGAAAAGGGCGATCTCCTATCAGACAACAGAAAAAGGGTGATCGCCTAACAGAAACAGAAACAGGCGATCTCCTTCCGGCGACCACTCACTGAGGAGCTCTACTTCCTGCAACATCATCTGCTCCCGTGTAAATTATACACGATCATCACAGGTTTAAGAAAAAAGCCAAACACAACACCAAAATGACAGGGTAAGCTAGATATTTGAAAGAGAATTTAGATATGAAACTTTAAAATCAAGATAAAACAAATTTAAGGCATCTACGTAAAAACCATCAATTTTCTCATTCCCTTCACATGACCATCAAGGAATCACACATTTCACAATTTCCTCAAGAGGCTTTCAATTCACATACACCATCAAGTGTCTATCAATTCAATGTTTCTCATTTCTCACGTCAGACTTCCACTGACTCATCACACAAGACACTTGACACTACTTCCGGAATACTCGTGCGTTGAACTTAGCATCCAGAGACCTGCACCTGTCATACTTCATTTGCTGTAATGTTCCCACAGCCATGCGCATCAACACAATCTCGATCTCAATTTCATCACTCTCACAGTATGACAGGGTTAATCCATATAACAGGTCAAGTCAGTTATCTTTCAAACGACTTACCCATACATATGGACCTCCTTCGACTCTCACCAACTGAATGACTTCATCTATGTGACTCCATCATATCAGCAGAGTCAGGATCGTCTCATTCACAGGATACTCACTGATCAATACACCTCATAACCAATCTCAACACGGTATTTCCTTTCCTAAAAATACTATGTCTTGATCCCACATTCACAACATTTAACACATCATATAACACTTAAATGAACGATTCCAATCACAGCAAAACTCATTCCAAGGTTCAGATTTTCAAATACCACATTTAAATCTCAAACAGTTTCAAACAACCCAAAAACAGGGGAGTTCGAAAAACAACGCCACAACCGGCGATCTCGTCCAAAAACAGGGGATTATGCAATAGTAGTTGAAAACTGACGACCACGTCGCCCCATCATCTCAATCATCTAATATAAGGTTTTCGTTGGAAATAAGGCTAGCTTCCCTTACCTGAGCTTGCGCAAAACACCAAGTGTTCCAAAACCCACCGAAGCTTAAAGATGCCTTAGCTCTGTTTTAGCGTCTGGTTTGTAGAACTTGCAGAGAACCTCCCAGGTGCTCCAAGGGCAGTCGTCGCTCGTCGTACTGGTGCTTGAGGATGCCTGAATCGCAGCGCGGAGGAGAGAAAAGAGAAGGATGAAGGTAACTCACTCTTTCACTCTTGAACCACTGCAATGCTCTTTTCCTCTCAGAAGTGGGTTTTTGAATCTAAACTAACTTGTCCACAAAAGCCGCTGCCACCACCCACTTTGCAGGGAAGTTTGCGTGTACGCTTCCCTGAACAGTACGACTACGCGTGCCTCTGCGTAGGCCAACACTCTGATGTCACTATTCTGAACCACCCTTTTTGTCTACGTGTCGCGCGTGCAGTACGTCTCATGCTGAGAGCCTGGGTCCCACCTTATCTGTGTGAAACTTGACATCGCGCGATAATCTTCCACCGATGACCGCTCGCGCGATGACTATACACCGATGCCTCATCCTGGCGGACGACCGATGTCTCTCCCTGGGAGACGACCGATGTCTCACCCTGGCGATGACCGCATGCCTTGCGCCCTGGCGATGCCCGGAAGCCTCGCGCCCGGCGATGCCTGCAAGTCTCGCGCCCTGGCGATGTAACATCCCGCCAAATCCTTTTCATATTTATAAAATGAAATAAAGGTAAACAAATATATCGAAGTGAACATAATTGTATATATGTAATGAAATTTCTCCTCACAGGGAGTTTAATACATAATCGGTCAATTTTCCAAAACTTAAACAAAATACAGTAAAATAGAAAGACCGGCGATCTCCTAACAGCAAAAAGGCGATCTCCTATCAGGAAAGGCGATCTCCTATCAGAAAAACAGAAAAAGGGTGATCGCCTAACAGAAACAGAAACAGGCGATCTCCTTCCAGCGACCACTCCCAGAGGAGCTCTACTTCCTGCAACATCATCTGCTCCCGTGTAAATTATACACGATCATCACAGGTTTAAGAAAAATCCAAACACAACACCAAAAACACAGGGTAAGCTAGATATTTGAAAGAGAGTTTAGATATGAAACTTTAAAATCAAGATAGAACAAATTTAAGACACCCACGTAAAAACCATCAATTTTCTCATTCCCTTCACATGACCATCAAGTAAACACATAGTTCACAATTCCTCAAGAGTCGTTCAAATCACATAATTCATCAAGTGTCTATCAATTTCAAAGTTTCTCTTTTCTTACGTCAGACTTCCACTGATTCAACACACATAGACACATACCACACCACTGTAAAGTCCACACAGGACAGCTAGTAAAGTCCACACAGGACAGCTAATGAAGTCCACACAGGACAGCAAGTAAAGTCCACACAGGACACTTGACACTACTTCCGGAAGACTCGTGCGTTGACTAGACTCAGAGATCTGCACCTGTCATACTGCACCACTGTGAAATCACACACATTCACAGGGTCGCTGTGAAATCACACACATTCACAAGCGTATAAATGAATCTCAATATCATCACCATCCTAGCATGATAGGGTTAATCCATACAACGGGTCGAGCTCGTTCTCTTTCAAACAACTCACCCATACATATGAACCTCCTTCGACTCTCAACGCCTGAATAACTTCATCTATATGATTCCATTATATCAGGAGAGTCAGGATATCTCATAAAAACGAATCACCGGTCAATGCACACTCTACACGATCTTACACGGTATTTTCTTTCCTGAAAATACTATGCCTTGATCCCACATTCACAATATTCAACACATCATACAACACTTAATGAACGATTCCAGTCACAGCAACATTCATTCTGTAAGGACTTGAAAAATTAAATTGGAATAAAAGGATATATTTTAAATGAATTCTAAGTATGTTTTTATTTAAAATAAAAAAGGAAGGAAAGTGTAGTTTAGAAGATTATAAGATTTCCTTGTTAGTACATAATCGCCGGTCGCCTAGACTACAAGTCATCGCCAGGGCGCGAGGCATGCAGACGTCGCCAGGGCGCGATGCATGCGGGCATCATCAGGGCGCGAGGCATGCGGGCATCTTCCAGGGGGAGACATCGGTCGTCCGCCAGGATGGGGCATCGGTGGATTGTCTTCGCGCGAGAGGTCATCGGTGGATAGCCTTCGCGCGAGAGGTCATCGGTGGATAGTCTTCGCGCGAGAGGTCATCGGCGAAAGGTTATCGCGCGATGTCGAGTTGCACACAGAGAAGGTGGGACCCAGACTCCCAGCATGGAACGTCCTGCACGTACGCCACGTAGACAAAAAGGATGATTCAGAATAGTGACATCAGAATGTTGGCATGCGCAGGAGACACTCGCGGTCGTACTGTTCAGGAAGTGGTTGGCCTGTGCAAGAGACAAACATGGTCGTACTGTTCAGAGAAACGTACACTCAGACTTCTCTGCAGAGTGGGTGGTGGCAGCTGCTTTTGTGGACAAGCTGGTTTAAGATGCAAAAACCCATTTCTGAGAGAGGGGAACGTTGCAGTTGTTCAAGAGCGAAAGAGTGAGTTTACCTCCCTTCTCCTCCATTCTCTCCTTCGCACTGCGATTCTGGCACCTTCACACAAGAGTACGACGAGCGACGGCCACCATTAGAGCACCTGGGAGGTTCTCTGCAAGTCCTTCAAACCAGACGCAAAAATAGAGCCAAGGCATTCTTTAAGCTTCGTTGGGTTTCGGAGCTCCTGGTGTTTTGCGCAAGTCCAGGTAAGGGAAGCTAGCCTTCATTTTCAATACAAGCCATAGATTAGCTGTTTCTGAAGTGAGGGCGACGTGGTCGCCGGTTTCGTTTTCATCTTCGTGAATGCTCTGTTCTATGTGTTTGGGCGACGTGGTCGCCGGTTTTATATACAGACTTCGAAATACCTTGTTTTTGAACCAGATCGCCGGTTTTGGCGTTGTTTGCGAACTCCCTGTTTTTGGTGTTGCTTTAAAACTGTTTGAGATTTAAATGAGATATTCGAAAATACGAAGCTTGGAGTAAGTTCTGCTGTGATTGAAATCATTCATTTAAGTGTTGTATTATGCGTTGAATGTTGTGGATGTGGGATCAAGGCATAGTATTTTCAGGAAAGAAAATACCGTGTAAGATCGTGTAGGATGTGCATTGATCGGTGATGTCTATAATGAGATTATCCTGACTCTCCTGAGATAATGGATTCATATAGATGAAGTTATTCAGGCGTTGAGAGTCGAAGGAGGTTCATATGAATGGGTGAGTCGTGTGAAAAAGAACGAGCTCGGCCTGTTGTGTGGATTAACCCTGTCATGCTAGGATAGTGATGATATTGAGATTCATTTATTCGCTTGTGAATGTGTGTGATTTCACGGTGACCCTGTGAATGTGTGTGATTTCACAGTGGGCAGTATGACAGGTGCAGATCTCTGAGTCTAGTCAATGCACGAGTCTTCCGGAAGTAGTGTCAAGTGTCTTGTGTGCTGAGTCAGTGGTAGTCTGACGTGAGAAATGAGGAACATTGAATTGATAGACACTTGATGCATTTTGTGAAATAGAATGACTCTTGAAAATATTGTGAAATGTATGATTTCTTGGCGATCAGGTGAAGGGAATGAGAAACTCTATAGTTTTACGTGGGTATCTTGAATTTGTTTTATCTTGATTTTAATGTTCATATTTAAACTCTCTTTAAAATATCTACCTTACCCTGCGTGTTTTGGTTTTGTGGCTGTTTTCTTAAAACTGTGATGATCGTGTATAATTTACACGGGAGCAGATGATCTTCCAGGAAGTAGAGCTCCTTAGTGAGTGGTCGCCGGGGAAGAGATCGCTTGTTTCTATCTCTTTGTGGTGATCGCCTGTTTTCTGCCCTGATAGCAGATCGCCTATTTTGGGGCTTCTGTTAGGAGATCGCCGGTTTATGTATGGAGACCGCCGGTTTCGATGTATTTGACTGTATTTTGTTAAGTTTTGAGAAAATTTGACCAGTTATGTATTAAACTCCCTGTGAGGAGCAACTTCATTACTTATATATATAATTATGTTCTCTTCAACATTATTTGTTTACCTTTATTTTCATTATATAAATATGAATAGTTTTTGGCGGGATGTTACACATTCCGCGGTTCAGATTTTCGAATATCATATGCATTTCACATTTAAATCTCAAACATTTTCAAACAACACTAAAACAGGGGAGTTCGAAAAACAACGCCAAAACCGGCGATCTGGTCCAAAAGCAGGCGATTATGCATTAACAGTTGAAAATCGGCGACCCCGTCGCCCCATCATCTCAATCATCTAATATAAGGTTTTCGTTGGAAATAAGGCTAGCTTCCCTTACCTGGACTTGCGCAAAACACCAAGAGCTCCAAAACCCACCGAGCTTAAAGATGCCTTAGCTCTGTTTTTGCGTCTGGTTTGTAGAACTTGCAGAGAACCTCCCAGGTGCTCTAAGGGCAGTCGTCGCTCGTCGTACTGGTGCTTGAGGATGCCTGAATCACAGCGCGAAGGAGAGAAAAGAGAAGGATGAAGGTGAGCTCACTCTTTCACTCTTGAACCACTGCAACGTCCTTTGCCTCTCAGAAGTGGGTTTTTGAATCTTAAACCAACTTGTCCACAAAAGCCGCTGCCACCACCCACTCTGCAGGGAAGTTTGCGTGTACGCTTCCCTGAACAGTACGACCACGCATGACTCTGCGCATGCCAACTCTCTAATGTCACTATTCTGAACCACCCTTTTTGTCTACGTGTCGCGCGTGCAGTACGTCTGATGCTGAGAGCCTGGGTCCCACCTTATCTGTGTGAAACTCGACATCGCGCGATAACCTTCCACCGATGACCGCTCGCGCGATGACTATCCATCGAGGCCTCATCCTAGAGGACGACCGATGTCTCTCCCTGGGAGACGACCGATGTGTCTCTCATACCGGCGATGACTGATGTGCCTCATACCGGTGATGACTGGTTCCTCTTCCTGATGGACGACTGATTCCTCATCCTGGCAGACAACCGATGTATCACCCTGGAGGTCCACCGATGTCTCACACTGGCAGACAACCGATGTCTCACCCTGGCAGACAACCGATGTCTCTCCCTGGCAGACCACCGATGTGTCTCCGATCCTGGTTGATGATCGATGTTCCTCTCATCCTGTTGGCGATCTCTTATCACCCTTGTGTGTGACGAGAACACGTCGCCTTACTCTGGTCACCGATGTCACATCGTCACACCTTGCTGAAGGTTCATCCTCCCATTATGTTACGTCCAAGGTATCACCTCCACATGGCTTGGTGACGTCGGTAGCTTCACATTTCCAAGAGTAGATCAGCACCACTCCTCTTGCGCCCATGCATGCAACACTAAGGACGATCTCTTATGCTCAAGCATAGAGCTTCGCATGCACAGCGTATCTAAGGCTTAACCCACACCTTGATACGCGTGGTTTTTGGAACCCACTATGGTTAATCCAGCATCTTGACCAGATACTACGTGCACTCCCGTCGATCACGTACACCATAGGCGATTGGCGGTCATGTCTCCTCTAGGCGACAGGCGATTATGTCCCAGAGAATTCGGAGATCGCCTTCGTCTTCAATAACGGCGATCTCGTAGAAGACTTCTTAGCTACACTTTTCTTCCTTTACTCTTCTTGATCTACATGCCAGCCGACCGACCTCTACCAGCTGACCCCAAACCTTGGGCGACGTCCGATGTCCAACTACTACGAAACTTCATTTACCAGCTCTTTGTATTTTAAATAATAACATCTTCTGAAATTATTTAAATATAATACTTTCATTCCAATTAAAGTTTCTAGGTCCTTACAGGCGATGCCCGCATGCCTCGCGCCCGGCGATGCCCGCATGCCTCGCGCCCGGCGATGCCCGCATGCCTCGCGCCCGGCGATGCCCACATGCCTCGCGCCCGGCGATGCCCGACGACACATCGCCACGCCTTGCTGAAGGTTCTTCATCCCACTATGTTACGTCCAAGGTATCATCTCCACATGACTTGGTGACGTCGGTAGCTTCACATTTCCAAGAGTAGATCAGCACTACTCCTCGTGCGCCCATGCATGCAACACTAAGGACGATTTTCTTATGCTCAAGCATAGAGCTTCGCATGCACAGCGTATCTAAGGCTTAACCCACACCTTGATACGCGTGGTTTTTGGAACCCACTCTGGTTGATCCAGTATCCTGACCACATACTGAGTGCACTTTCGGTGATCATGTGCACCATAGGCGACTGGCGATCACGTGTAATCTAGGCAACAAGCGATCATGTACTAACCAGGCGATCTCATAGTCTTCTAAACTACACTTTCCTTCCTTTTTATTTTAAATAAAAACATACTTAGAATTCATTTAAAATATATCCCTTTTTATTCCAATTTAATTTTACAGGTCCTTACAAGGGGTGTACTATCAAATGTTGCATTTTTTACCTATCTTCTAGAATATTAGGATGATGGTGTGGTTTGACTAAAGTCAATACCCTAGGCAGCCCCACTTTTTGTATTTCCATCCCTACCCTTTAAGCTTGCTCACCAAGGCTCCTAAATCTATAAATAAGGAGGCCTACCTCATGTATTTTCAAGATTAATTTGAGTAAAGTTATGCTGCCAAATTTGTGCCATACTTACTCCCTTGCCTAAATCTCTTGATTTATGGTTTTAATCTTCACTCCTTCACCACCAAAGAGAGCTGGCCAAACCTCTCTCATTTTCATACACTTCATGCACCTTCAAGATCACCATCACTCCTAGGAGGGTCTTGCTTATTTCAACCATTGCTTCCGCACCATCTTCAACATCCAAGGAGAGCACAACATGTGAAGGCCATCAGATACCAAGCGCTTGGGTACACCAAAATGACATACTATGTTCTTCCACACGAAGTGCTGGATCTTATGGGCTGTGATTTGTGCTACTGGTTCAACCTTGATCCACTTCGTGAAGTATTCTATGGCGACCACGAGATACTTCATCTTCCGCACAGCCAAAGGAAAGGGGCCCAGGATATCAATTCCCCATGTGTGGAATGGCCAAGGGCTATATATGGATCTGACCTCTTCTGGAGGTGCCTTGTGCCAATCAGCATGTAGTTGACACTGCTTGCACTACTGCTCATACTTCGTGCAATCTTCCCTCATGGTCAGCCAGTAATACTCTGCTCGGATGGCCTTAGATGCCAAAGCATGATCCCCTACGTGGCTCCCACATATTCCTTCGTGGAGTTTCGCCATTATCCGCATGCATTGCTCACCATGCACGCACACCAGAATAGGGTGTGTGAACCCGTGCCTGTACAATTCCCCATCAATGAGTGTATACTTGGTCGAGTTCCTCTTTACTTTTCTCGTCTCCATTGGCTCCATTGGCAACATCCCATCAGCTAGGTAGCGCTTATAGGGCGTCGTCCACGTCTCTCCACTTTGCAACAGACAAACTTACGACAACACCTCCTCTAACACCACATATGCGTTGACCCTTGGCTTCTTCAAAGTTTCCTGGGTCAACAACCGATGAGTCCCCTTCTCACCCTCTGACTGGCTGATCTGGTGGACTCCTACTAAATTATCAGCCGTGTAGGTGCGAGGTGTTCTTAGGGTCTCCTGTATGACCGTCCTCTGCCTGCCCCCTTGCCCGAGCTCGGGCATTCTGTTCTCTAGGCACATGCACCAACTCAAAAGTTGCAAAGGAACTCTTCAACACCTGGACATATTCTAGGTAGGAGGCCATCTGAGGGTCTTTGGCTTGGTACTCTTCCGCCACTTGACCTGTGACCAATAGGGAGTCACTCTTTGCCAAAAGACTCTGCGCTCCCATCTCCTTAGCCAATAGCATTCCAGCGATTAAAGCCTCAATATCTGCCTGATTGTTGCTGGCCTTGAAGGCAAACCATAGGGCCTGCTCAATCAACAACCCCTTTGGTCCTTCCAAAATTACCCCAGCTCCACTACCTTGCTGATTGGAAGACCCATCTACTAAGAGCACCCATCTGAAGTTAGGTCCATCCTGTTGGGTTTCTGCCAAGGACATCTCGGCTACAGAGTCAGCATAAACTTGGCCTTTGATTGGGCCTCTGGGCTCATACTGTATGTCGAACTCAGATAACTCCACCACCCATCGTACCATCCTTCCTGCTACGTCTAGCTTCTGCAAGACCTTTCGGATGGGTAGGTCTGTCATCACCACCACTGTAAAGCTCTGGAAGTAATGGTGAAGCATACGCGCAGAGAACACCATGGCCAATGCCGCCTTTTCTATGGCCTGGTATCTTACCTCAGGCCCTCGCAGCACCTTGCTAACAAAGTAGATAGGCTTTCAGCTCTGATCTGCACCAAAACTGAGCTCACTGCCTTCTCAGTGACCGCGAAGTACAAACGCAACGGGGTGCCGATCTGAGGTTTGCATAGCACCGGTGGGCTGGCCAGATATTGTTTCCGCTTGAGGAATGCTTCCTCACACTCCTTGGTCCACAAGAACCTGCTGTTCCTCCTCAAGCATTGAAAATAAGGGTGGCCCTTATCTCCCTCAACTGACACGAACCTGGAAGAGTAGCCATCCGACCTGTCAACTGTTGCACCTCCTTTACCGATGTCAGGCTCCTCACAGCTACGATCGTCGCGCACTTGTCTGGGTTGGCCTCAATCCTGCGTTCGGTGAGCAAGAAACCAAGGAATTTGCCTGCTTCCACCCCAAAGACGCATCAGGAAATCATGTCTGGGGGGCACATCCTCCTTCGCGCGTGCCCTGGTTTGTGGTTTCCTGGATTCATAGGGCTTCTGCTTTCCCTGGGTTCTCTTCTTCGTTGTCGCCTCATGCACCCGTAGGGGCTGGGGGCGGTTGGGCGCCCGTGATCATGAAGGGGCAACGCTTTCACGCTTCTCATTGAGTTCCCCTTCAGTCGCGATGTGAGCGACGGCACGACGCCTGATAGCATCATCTGTGTGTGAAATGCTGTGAGATGCGCTTCTGGATCCTCCACCCCTGTGAACACAGTCTTAGGGCCCACGAAGGTGGCTGGGACCACCATATCCATGATTGCTTGGGAGAAGGGCATTGGGAACGCCCTAGGTGGTGTTGGTGGAGCCCAATCATCCACCACACGATCCCCTGCTTGCTGTAAATTATGCAAATTCACGCGCAATTCTTCGTTTGCCCTGTGCAGCTCCTCATTCCTGGCCTGCGATGCAGCCAAGTCTATCTGCATACGCACTTGATCTGCCCTAGATTCCGCCACCGTCTCCTGGAGGGAACGCATTGTTTTCATGAGTTGTTGCATGGTAACACTCTCACCCCCATTTGGTGGGATAGATCCTTGCCTGGTATTCCTCACGTCTCTGGTTTCTTCTCTTTTGCTTGTGTATGGGACCTTGTTTTACTTCGGCCCCACGGTGGGCGCCAAATGTTCTTGTTGGTTGACTCTACGACGATCACACACCTCCTTTCCTCACCTTGAATTATGCTTTCCTGTCTCGAAACAACCTGCACCTGCAAAATAGAAAGGGGCACCCTAGAGGCCGTTTGCACTCCGATGCTCAAGTCAAAAACTAGGGCAAGCACACCAAGTGTATTGAGTATCTCTGTTTAGGTCTAGAAACTGCATACCTTTATAAAGTGTTTTACTACTCTTTATATAGTCTAGGATTTCCTCTGCGCCCCGCTACCCATATTTAGGGTTTACAGGAATACCCTTGCGTCGCTATCACCCAGACTTAGGGTAATCTAGCACATAAGGTTTCCTTAACTGGAGTGCAAATTCTAAAAGGATGGCCACCTGGGTGCCCCCTCATGCACCTAGTCTGTGGGGCCACCTGTTCTGGGAGTGTCTTCACTGTTCATGTGCCATGCATGCAGCCTCACTGGGAAACCCTAATCCTGATGAGTACTCAACCCCTCAGGACTCTGCACCTAACTATGCTTTCCCTGCCATACGCATAGGCACTTCGTGACTTATGCTTCTCCCTACCTCTGGGCACTTTACTGATAACTGGTATTCTCTCGGGACCCACATCAGATGTTCTAGTTTTGTTTTTCAAAACACCCAAGATCGATGTCACATCGTCCCACTCTGTTGCCCAGGACTCATCACCCTGCTGAGTGACGAGGACACATTAGTTCACTCTGGTGATCGACACGCTGATGACTAATCATCCCACTAGTCCATTCTACCTGTTGGGTCCATCCCACGTGGGTTTGGCCCATGCTGTGGGACCCATCCCACGTGGTACGTGGTCTTGGCCCATACTGTGGGACCCAGCTGACGTGGCTCACCATTACTAGCTATTCTCGGTGTCCGAAGACTAGTCGGTACATCTTGAAATTTGCAGTCTCAAGTTTGCACTTTTATTAGTGTTTTACTTGAATTTTCTTAGGAGTTGGCCTAACCTCTCTTAAGCTTCATTATCATTCTCCATACACAAATACTTCACAGTTTCTTTCACCCATTTTAGCCACCCAATCCCACCAAATTAAACAAAAGACTCATAGCAATGCAAGCTAGGATTGCATCACAATCCCACCAAATTCCTGATGCGGACATCCAAGGTTTTTCTCAAGAAGGAGGGAATGATGCGAACATCCAAGGTCTTTCTCAAGAAGGAGGGAAACGATCAATTGTTGAATGGCCCACAGTTTAAAAAAACTAAGCTGATTACATGCAAAACATGCTTGGAGTATTAAAATAAAATAATATTATTATTTTTCTTGGAGTTAGGATTTGAACCCAAGACCTATAACTAAATTTGTATTTATACACTTTTGGAAATCAAAATGAGGGGTGAATATTTTGACAATTTTAAGAGAGAATATTTCTGTGCTAGGGATTTTCCCTGCATGTTGCGATCTTATCAAGAATCCACCAATTCTTGTGCTGATCATCCTTAGACTTATCAAACTTTGTTTGTGGCGCCTTCCTTTATCCAGGTTTTTATTGTTTTTATTTTTAATTGATTAATTTCCGTAACCCAATTCCCAATTCTACTGTTAGTTCTATTTGGAATCATATCAATTCCAAACCCTAAAAAATACAAAACAAAAGACTCATAACAATGCAAGCTAGGATTGCATCAAGTGGTATCAGAGCATTAGGTTCACGGTTCTTCAAGAGATAAGTTCTCAAAAATTTTGTTCTTAATTTTTCCATATTGTTTACATGTTATTTTTCATGTCTTGATTGTATTTTTGTTTTAGTTCTACCATTCTATTTGTTGTTTATTTGGTTTAATCAGTTTAAATAACTTGTTCTTTCTTGAACCATCTATATTGGTGTTTAGGAGTTCTTTATGAGTTTATCTTGTGTGTTTTTGAATTTTGTTGAGTCTTTTTTTTTATTTTCTTTTGGTAAAAATAGTTTATGTTGGTTTCATTTTTATTTTATGATCCATTTCTAGTTGTCTAAAGTCATGTTGTTTCCATATATGTCATAAAATCAAGGTGTCCTTTGTTTGATTTTTTTTGTTTCTTGTTTTACAATGAATATTCATGTGGTTTGAGTCATTTTGTGTCTTTTTTGTGCTCTTCTTTTTATGTTTTTTAGTATCTTATATTGTTATTAGATCATTAACAAGTTCATTAGAGTTAGGTTTCTATTATGTCTTGAGTTCCAATTCTTTTTTTCAAATCCCTTAGGTTTCTTGTTTTCCAGTTTTTTTGAAATTTTGTCTCTGTTATGAGAATTTATCGTGGGTTTGAATTTTGGTAAACAAAATTTGAAAAAATTCATAGAACCCTATTGAGATGTTGTTGGTATCTAGTTAAAACAGAGCGTCCAAAAATAAAAGAGAAAAAAAGTTATAAACAGTAAAATTGAGGACGTTTTCAGCCTAGAAAAAAACAATTTCAGTGTGGTGTTTCTCTCAATATAAATTTTAGTGCACCTTATTCCTTGGGCTTTTTAACCTGAAATTCTTACCACACCTTACTTGATGTGTTCTAGAGTTGGGAAAAAAGTTTGGGATAAATTCATAAAAATATTTCCCCAGTAAATTTTTGAATCATCTCTGCTAGTGCTAAAAAAAATTTCAATGTCTGAATACTAGTGCTGTAGTGTTTGATTTATTTCTCTCAGAATACACATTTGTTTGACCTAAAATTTGTTCCATTTGATCAAATATTGTGTTGAGATTCTCACATCAAAATTTCATACATAAAATGTTTTTGGATGAAGTTTCACAAATTTTGGAAGTTTCAGTGTCTATTTCATTCTAGATTTCTTTTTTGTTTGAAATCTATTCTAGTTCCATTCTTAGGTTTCCTATTTTTGTGCTCATTTTTTTTGTTATCTTTAATTGTTGATTTGTGTCTCAAAATACTCCTTGTAGTTTTCAAATTAATCCATTTGAGTTTAGTAATTTTAATTGAGTTTTTCTTGATTTTTTACTTGTTGGGCTCATAAGGTGAAATTCATATTGAGTGGAAGTTTGGTTTTGAAGTTGTGAATCTAATTTCTACTTGATGATTCATAGATAAAGGCTAAAAATAATGATTATTTGGAGAGGGCAGCAAATGAAGACATGAATCAAGTTCATATAGAGAGAAGGAAGATTTGACAACTTAAAGAAAAGAAATTCATACAAAAAAAAATGTTTTATTTTGGGCTTTGTTTCACGGAACCTTTGTGTACAAGTTTAATTTGTTTTGCTTTTCTTATCTTTTTTATATTAGTTGGTGGGGAAAATTATTTCAAATCAAACCCATTAAAAACATTGTAATAGCTAAATTCATTCATTACTAGTGAAAATGAGTCAAGGGGCTCCAAGTGTCACTTGTACTTTCACATAGGACATGTCTTGTTTACTTTTCCGTCTTTCCTTCTTTATTTTCTTTGCCTTTAATTCTTTCTTGTTTAATTTCTTGCTTTCCTTTATTTTTCCAAGTCTCCGTGATACCTAGGTGATTACTCTTCATTTGTAATTGATCTTCCTTTGATTACTAGGACGTCTTGCATACATCACATTTAGGGAAAATTGGTTTTGAAGTTTCTTTTGAGGAAAAAATTTAAGACTATCTGATCTTTAATAGAGATTCTAAACACCCTATTCTAAACCCAACTCAAAAAGCATCAGATTCTCCAAGCTTTAAGAGGATTTGAAAACATCAAAGCTTCCCTTGTTCAACAATTTTCGTCCTCCAAAATACCCTAGACGTTTTATGGTTACATTGGGCTCAAAGAAGCCCAATTGTTACCCTAACTAGTCATTTTTAACCTTAACTAGTCATATTTTACTATTGGCCCAAATACAATCCCAAAAACCTATGCTACTTGGCCCAAGTATTTGGTCCAATTATTTTATGCTACTAGGCCCAATACATGGCCCATGAAATCCTAAACAACTTTATACAATTTATTTAAGCTAAAGCTTGGCCCAAAATAATGTTGACTAGTCAGCAGGAACTCAGTCTTCTTGTGTTCTTCTGACTAAAGCTTTAGTTTATGTTTTGATGACTTGGAGGTCTTCTTGGATATGGTTGTACATTCCTTCACCCTAGAGTTCTCCTCTTGATTGGGCCTACAAAAAGAAACAAAAGCCTAATTAGACCAATATTTGCAAAAAAATCTATAAACAACCTTTAGGTCTTCATCCTCTTTATTATGTGGTTGTGTGTGGCTGGAGGCTCTGCCATCAAAAGGAGTGTAGAGTCCATGAGGCATTGTCTTAGACTTAGCTTGGAAACATGAAATAAATCTGCTCCGGTCAGTCATCGGTAGGTGATGATGTCAGCAGCAGATGACCACGTGGACCAGTCACAGGGTGACACGTGGCATGAGATGGCAGGCGAATCAGGGAGGAGACCACTTAGAATGGTGATCGGTGGTCAGTTACCAAGTGGCCACCACCCCCAGAGCGGTGCCTAGATAAGCGCCTGGAAGCACTGCACGAACGTCGGTGGAAAGTAATGAGGCACCGCACGGACGTCGGTGGAATGTAATGAGGCACCGCACGGACGTCGGTGGAAGGTCATGAGGCACCGCACGGACGTCGGTGGAAAGTCATGAGGCACCGCGCGACCATCAGTGGATGGTCATGGGGCACCGCTCGGTCATTAGTGCATGCAGAGCGCGATCGGTCATCGGGGTTCTTGCCAACACGTGTTAAGCTAGGACCCAGGTTGCCAGCGAGAGCGTTACGCATGCACCTCGCATGATGCCCACTCAGAGGACGTGCGGTGAGACCATGCAGGCAGGATGCACCTGGTGAGCGTGCTCAGACCAGCCACACCTGGTGCTCTCCTGGGAGCATGCGGCTCACTTAGAGAGAAGAAACGCGCTAAGTTACTCCGCAAGAGGATAACTTAGCCGCACAGAGACAAGTGCAGGAGCCCTTCAGGTGTGACACGTGTATGGTACATGCCAGTTGCATGCCTCCACGTGTCACCATCTGAGAGAGAGGCGCGACCCAGGTATAAAGGTACTCTACCTTATGTCAGGTACAAACAAGTTTTTCAAATTACAAGTTTACACAGATTTACTACACACCGTTTCTGAGTCATTGTGGGGACGTTTATACACGTTGCACAGTGATAACAGAATTGGGTTACACATAGAGAGAAAGTGGATCTGAGCACACACGAGTCTCACAGAGAGATTCAGTGAGAGTTTTTGGTGTTCCTGCTGCCTGACTTGAGCGTCGGAGCTACAACGGCCGCCAGAGGTGCTGTCTGTGTGTTTTGCAGGCATCGTTTGGAGTTCCGGCGAAGGTTCTTGGAGCGTTCTTGCAGAACGCGCAGTTGCAGAAGGCTAGACGAAGGAGTGACGAGGCACATCCTCCACGTTCAAGTCCGCGGCAGGATCATTTGGCGCCCACCGTGGGGCCCGTGTGAATCTTGTTCCTATCCACGTCGCAATTCTTGAAGTTTCTTGAAGTTCTTACAGTTTCTTGAAGCTTTCATCGAAGTTCTTGAGAAGATGAGTAGAAGAACCAAACAAACCATACCTGCGCCACCTGCGGAAGAAGGAGCTGTTACCATGGCGCAGGTCATGGAGATGATGCGCGTGCTGCAGGATAACGTCGCGGCATCAAGAGTTGAGCAAGGGAAGATGCATGCAGAGCTAACTGCATCGCATAGCAGAAATGAGGAGTTGAACCGCATAAACGAGGAACTGCGTAAGGAGTTGCAGGCGCAAAGGGAGCGCGCAGTCGAAGATAGGACGTCGACTCCGCCGTCGCCTCCTAGAGCATTTCCTATGCCTTTCTCCCCCGAGATCATGAACACAGTGGTGCCTCCCAACCT
This sequence comes from Phaseolus lunatus, assembly GCA_013389735.1. NCBI lineage: Eukaryota > Viridiplantae > Streptophyta > Magnoliopsida > Fabales > Fabaceae > Phaseolus > Phaseolus lunatus. The sequence goes on along the minus strand of CM023859.1, from coordinate 15,105,433 downwards.
GGTGGGAGTGAAGGCGTCGTTCACGGGGGCGGAAGATCCAGAAGCGCATCTGACAGCCTTCCACACTCAGATGATGCTGTCTGGAGGGTCAGATGCTGTGTACTACAAGATGTTTATGAGCACGCTGAGCGGAGTAGCTATGGAGTGGTTCGTGAGCCTGCCAGAGGGCCATATCACCTCTTTCCATCAGTTTTCAAAGCTGTTCACGGAGCAGTACATCGTCAACAGAGCACCACCAGTGGTGTCTTATGATCTGTTCGATGTGCGCCAGTACCAGGGGGAGTCGCTGAAGGACTTCCTCAATCGTTTTGGTGCGCAGGTGGTGAGGTTGCCCAGCAAGGATTCAAGCTAGGACCCAGGTTGCCAGCGAGAGCGTTACGCATGCACCTCGCATGATGCCCACTCAAAGGGCGTGCGGTGAGACCATGCAGGCAGGATGCGCCTGGTGAGTGCGCTTAGACAGCCACACCTAGTGCTCTCCTGCGAGCATGCACCCACTCAAAGGGCGTGCGGTGCGACCATGCAGGCAGGATGTGCCTGGTGAGTGCGTTTAGACGGCCACACCTGGTGCTCTCTTGGGAGCATGCACCCACTAAGAGAAAAAAGTCCTCACCTCGACTTTGTACAGCGAGGCTGAGGCAAGAGAAGAAAGTCCTCACCTCGACTTTCTACAGCGAGGCTGAGGCGAGATAAGAAAGTCCTCTCCCTCGACTTTGTACAGCGAGGCAGAGGCGAGAGAAAAGTCCTCTCCCTCGACTTTGTACAGCGAGGCTGAGGCAAGAGAAGAAAGTCCTCACCTCGACTTTGTACAGCGAGGCAGAGGCAGGAGAAGAAAGTCCTCACCTCGACTTTGTACAGCGAGGCTGAGGCGAAAGAAAGACCTCACCCTCGACTTTGTACAGTGAGGATGAGGCGAGAGCAGAAAGACCTCACCCTCGACTTTGTACAGCGAGGCTGAGGCGAGTTAAAAAAGTCCTCACCTCGACTTTGTACAGCGAGGCTGAGGCGAGAGGAGCAAGACCTCACCCTCAACTTTGTACAACGACGCTGAGGCGAGATAAGAAAGTCCTCTCCCTCGACTTTGAACAGCGAGGCAGAGGCGAGAGAAAGTCCTCACCCTCGACTTTGTACAGCGAGGTTGAGGCGAGAGCAGAAAGACCTCACCTCGACTTTGTACAGCGAGGCTGAGGCGAGAGCAGAAAGACCTCACCTTGACTTTGTACAGCGAGGCTGGGGCGAGGGGAGAAAGACCTCACCTCGACTTTGTACAGCGAGGCTGAGGCGAGAGGAGAAAGACCTCACCTCGACTTTGTACAGCGAGGCTGAGGCGAGAGGAAAAAGACCTCACCTCGACTTCTTACAGCGAGGCTGAGGCAAGAGGGGTCATCGAGAAGCACTTTTCTTCCCCAAAACATAGGCATCATCTTTGGCGTTCAGGCGTATGTGCTTAGCGTTGGAGTAACAGAGAAGTAAAGCAGAGCCTGAGGCGCGATGACTGATCGGTGGTGCACTAACATGCTAGTCGGTGGTCGGTGGTAGAAGCAAGTTCTGCTGCGTGAAGCCGAAGCATTTAGGCCCCGTGAAGTCAGTCGTCCAGCATGAAGTTATGCATAAAAGCTATTAAAGACAATGCTGAAGTAACAGTTAGTAGTGATCAAGTCAGAAGCCAAGTTTCAAGTGTTACAGTGAGATCGCACTAAAGCCTAAGCCAGTTAACGGTTAGTCACATGCAGAGAGTTCCAAAATGGAAAGAGACATGCAGCTGGAGCAAAGATTTCATTCATATTGAAGTCAATACAGAGAGCCTTTACAGCTAAAAGGTTTATACACAAGTTATGAAGCAGAAAAAGGAATTACACAGAAGAAGCTCAAGGAGGAGGAATGAGCTTGCCATCGACCACTGAATGGCGGAGACTGAATTGGGCAAGGTCCAAGTCTGGTGGGACGCAGAGAATCTGCTTCAAGGCCATCCTGAACCCATCTATCAAAGCCTCAGCACCAGAAGAAGAGGCAACAAGGCGTGCCGTTTGCTTTACACGAGCCATTGCCAAAAGCTGCAATGGAGGAAAGCTAGGAGCAAGATCAGATGAATGAAGCGGGAAGGAAGGTTCAGGTGAAGAAGAGGAAGAAGGAGAAGCAGAGAGTGAGAGAGAAATGCAGTGAACCCTAGCGTGGTTGAGAAGAAGAAAAGATGAACCTGTAGATGATCAAGAAGAATGCGCGCGCGCCTCTTTTGAATGAAGGAAGCGTTAGCGACACTCAGTGTGGGCCATTGATGCATCCACGTGTCGAGAGAGCAGAGACATGGACAGCACGTGGTGAGGCCCCACCTGCCACATGGACCGAGGGCGCGACCATTTAGTCTCTTCGCTGACAAAAAGTTCACAGCTCGAGACTGGGGGGCTTGTGATCCGGTCGGTCATCGGTAGGCAATGACGTCAGCAGCAGATGACCACGTGGACCAGTCACAGGGTGACACGTGGCATGAGATGGCAGGCGAATCAGGGAGGAGACCACTTAGAATGGTGATCGGTGGTCAGTTACCAAGTGGCCACCACCCCCAAAGTAGTGCCTAGATAAGCGCCTGGAAGCACTGCACGGACGTCGGTGGAAAGTAATGAGGCACCGCACGGACATCGGTGGTAGGTCATGGGGCACCGCACGGACGTCGGTGGAAAGTAATGAGGCACCGCACGGACATTGGTGGAAGGTCATGAGGCACCGCACGGACGTCGGTGGAAAGTCATGAGGCACCGCGCGGCCATCGGTGGATGGTCATGGGGCACCGCTCGGTCGTTAGTGCATGCAGAGCGCGATCGGTCATCGGGGTTCTTGCCAACACGTGTTAAGCTGGGACCCAGGTTGCCAGCGAGAGCGTTACGCATGCACCTCGCATGATGCCCACTCAGAGGACGTGCGGTGAGACCATGCAGGCAGGATGCGCCTGGTGAGCGTGCTCAGACTAGCCACACCTGGTGCTCTCCTGGGAGCATGCGGCTCACTTAGAGAGAAGAAACGCGTTAAGTTACTTCGCAAGAGGATAACTTAGCCGCACAGAGACAAGTGCAGGAGCCCTTCAGGTGTGACACGTGTATGGTAGATGCCAGTTGCATGCCTCCACGTGTCACCATCTGAGAGAGAGGCGCGACCCAGGTATAAAGGTACTCTACCTTATGTCAGGTACACACAAGTTTTTCAGATTACAAGTTTACACAGATTTACTACACACCGTTTCTGAGTCATTGTGGGGACGTTTATACACGTTGCACAGTGATAACAGAATTAGGTTAAACACAGAGAGAAAGTGGATCTGAGCACACACGAGTCTCACAGAGAGATTCAGTGAGAGTTTTTGGTGTTCCTGTTGCCTGACTTGAGCGTCGGAGCTACAACGGTCGCCAGAGGCGCCGTCTGTGTGTTTTGCAGGCATCGTTTGGAGTTCCTGCGAAGGTTTTTGAAGCGTTCTTGCAGAACGCGCAGTTGCAGAAGGCTAGACGAAGGAGTGACGAGGCACATCCTCCATGTTCAAGTCCGCGGCAGGATCAAAATCTATGACAATATATTTGGACATCTTTCCTCATGTGTGGCCCAAAGAATTTTCCTTTCAAAAGCTTAAGATTTTTGTCAACTCCAAAATGGCCCATGAGTCCTCCTTCATGTGATTCTTTTACAAGGAGTTTTCTATGTGTTCCTTGAGGTATGCAAAGTTTTCCTTCTTTAAATAAGTACCCCTCAGAAACATAAAATCCTCCTTGTGCTCTATGTTGGCATTTAGAAAAAATGGGTGCAAAATCATAATCTTCTTTATAAAGTTCAGGTATGTTTTCAAATCCAAGAATTTGGGCTCCAAGTTTAGAAAAGAAGGCATGTCTCCTTGATAGAGCATCAGCCACAATATTTGTATTGCCCTTCTTGTATTTGATAACATATGGAAATTGCTCAAGTAATTCCATCCACTTTGCATGTCTTTTGTTCAACTTGTGTTGACCCTTCAAATATTTCAAAGACTCATGATCACTACGTATGACAAATTCTTTTCAAACTAGATAGTGTTCCCAAGTCTGCAGGGCACTCACAAGTGCATAGAGCTCTTTGTAATAGGTGGGGTAGTTTAGGGTGGCACCATGAATTTTTTCACTAAAATATGCAATTGGGTGCCCACCTTGCAACAACACAGCACCTCTTCCTACTCTCGATGCGTCACACTCTAGCTCAAAAGTTTTTGAAAAGTTTGACAAAGCTAGAATGGGTGCATTAGTGAGTTGAGCTTTCAACCTTTAAAAGGCTTGCTCATGCTTCTTCATCCCAAAAAATGGAGTGTTTTTCTTCACTAACTCATTGAGTGGTGAAGCTAGACTTGAGAAGTGTAAGGACCTAGAAACTTTAATTGGAATGAAAGTGTTACATTTAAATAATTTCAGAAGATGTTATTATTTAAAATACAAAGAACTGATAAATGAAGTTTCTCAGTGGTCGGACCTCGAACGTCGCCCAAGGTCTGGGGTCAGCTGGTAGAGGTCGGTCGGCTTACCATTGCAGTAACATAGTAGTCAGGTGCGATGACTTTATCGTGAGGTAATCACGTGGATGTGCTCGAGGAAGACATGTGGATCAAGAAGAGTAAAGGAAGAAAAGTGTAGCTAAGAAGTCTCCTATGAGATCGCCTGGTTAGTGCATGATCGCCTATCAAGTAGGTTGCACATGATCGCCTGCCACCTATGGTGCACATGATCGCCGAAAGTGCACTCAGTATGTGGTCAAGATACTGGATCAACTAGAGTGGGTTCCAACAACCACGCGTATCAAAGTATGGGCTAAGCCTTAGATACGCTGTGCATGCGAGGCTCTATGCTTGAGCATAAGAGATCGCCCTTAGTGTTGCATGCATGGGCGCAAGAGGAGTGGTGCTGATCCACTCTTGGAAATGTGAAGCTACCGACGTCACCAAGCCATGTGGAGGTGATACCTTGGACGTAACATAGTGGGATGAAGAACCTTCAGCAAGGTGTGACGATATGACATCGGTGAGCAGTAAGGCGATGTGTTCTCGTCACACACAGGGGCGATAAGAGAACGCCAACAGGATGAGAGGAACATCGGTCATCAACCAGGATGGGAGACACATCGATGGTCTGCCAGGTTGAGACATCGGTGGTCTGCTAGGTTGAGACATCGGTTGTCTGCCAGGGTGACACATCGGTGGTCCTCCAGGGTCACACATCGGTTGTCTGCCAGGATGGGGAATCAGTCATCACCGGGATGAGGCATCAGTCATCGCCGGTATGAGAGGCAGACGGTCATCGCCGGGATGAGGGACACATCGGTCGTTTTCCAGGGAGAGACATCGGTCGTCCTCCAGGATGAGCCCTCGGTGGATAGTCATCGCGCGAGCGGTCATCGGTGGAAGGTTATCGCGCGATGTCGAGTTTCACACAGATAAGGTGGGACCCAGGCTCTCAACATCAGACGTACTGCACGCGCGACACGTAGACAAAAAGGGTTTTTCAGAATAGTTAGCATCAGAGGGTTGGCATGCGTAGAGTCACGCGTGGTCGTACTGTTCAGGGCAGCGTGCACGCAAGCTTCCTGCAGAGTGGGTGGTGGCAGCGGCTTTTGTGGACAAGTTGGTTTAAGATTTAAAAACTCACTTCTGAGAGGCAAAGAGGGTGCTGTGGTTCAAGAGTGACAGAGTGAGTGAGTGAGTTACCTTCATCCTTCTCTTTTCTCTCCTTCACTCTGCCATTCAGGCCTTATCACGTTCCTGCTTAGCTATCGACGACTGCCCTTGGAGCACCTGGGAGGTTCTCTGCAAGTTCTACAAACCAGACGCTAAAACAGAGCCAAGGCATCCTGTAAGCTCGGTGGATTTCGGAGTTCTTGGAGTTTTGCACAAGTCCAGGTAAGGGAAGCTAGCTTTATTTTCAATAAAAGCCGTAGATTAGCTGTTTCTGAAGTGAGGGCGACGTGGTCGCCGGTTTTAAACCCCTTTTTCATGATGCTCTGTTTTTACGCGTGGGGCGACGTAATCGCCGGTTTTAAATGTTGTCTTCGAAATCCCCTGTTTTAGTGTCGCTTTGAACTTGTTTGAGATTGATATGTGAAATGCACGTGTTATTGGAAAAATCTGAACCTGGATACGTTTGTTGCTGTGGTTGAGATCGTTCATTTAAGTATTGTATGGTGCATTGGGTGAATTGATGATCTTTAGCTATCCTGTGTGGACTTTACTTGCTGTCCTCTGTGGACTTTGCTTGCTGTCCTCTGTGGACTTTGCTTGCTGTCCTGTGTGGACTTTCCTTGCTGTCCTGTGTGGACTTTCCTTGCTGTCCTGTGTGGACTTTGCTTGCTGTCCTGTGTGGACTTTGGTTGCTGTCCTGTGTGGACTCTGGTTGCTGTCCTGTGTGGACTTTCCTTGCTGTCCTGTGTGGACTTTCCTTGCTGTCCTGTGTGGACTTTGCTTGCTGTCCTGTGTGGACTTTCCTTGCTGTCCTGTGTGGACTTTGCTTGCTGTCCTGTGTGGACTTTACTTGCTGTCCTGTGTGGACTTTACAGTGGTGTGGTAAGTGTCTATGTGTGTTAAATCAGTGGAAGTCCGACGTAAGAAATGAGAAACTTTGAATTTGATAGACACTTGGTGAATTATGTGAATAGAATGACTCTGTGCAAATATTATAAAGTGTGTGATTTCTTGGCGATCAGGTGAAGGGAATGAGAAACTTTATAGTTTTATGTGGGTATCTGGAATTTGTTTTATCCTGATTTTTATGTTCATATTTAAACTCTCTTTAAAATATATAGCTTACCCTGCGTGTTCTGCTCTATGGCTGTTTTTCTCTTAAAACTGTGATGATCGTGTAATTTTTACATGGGAGCAGATGATCTTCCAGGAAGTAGAGCTCCTTAGTGAGTGGTCGCCGGGGAAGAGATCGCCTGTTTCTATCTCTTGGTGGTGATCGCCGGATTTATGTCCTGATAGCAGATCGCCTGTTTTGGGGTCTTCTGTTAGGAGATCGCCGGTTTATGTATGGAGACCGCCGTTTTCGTTGTATTTGATTGATTTCGTTAAGTTTTGAAAAACATTTGACTGGTTATGTATTAAACTCCCTATGAGGAGCAACTTCATTACTTATATATATAATTATGTTCTCTTCAACATTATTTGTTTACCTTTATTTTCATTATATAAATATGAATAGTTTTTGGCGGGATGTTACAAGAAGTTAGGAACAAATCTTCTATAAAAACTTGCTAGACCATGAAAGCTCCTAACGTCTCCTACATTTTGTGGGGTTGGCCACTCTTGGATGACTTTGATTTTCTCGGGGTCAACATGTACCCCATTTTTGTTTACTATAAAACCTAAAAACACTACACTATCTACACAAAAAGTGCATTTATCTATATTAGTAAACAAACTATTTTTCCTAAGCACTAAAAGAACCTCCCTAAGGTGACTTAGGTAGGACTCTAGGCTTTGACTATATACTAATATATCATCAAAATAAACTACTACATATTTACTTTTGAGATCAATTTTGGTCTCAAAAGCAGTTTTCCACTCATCACCTTCTTTGATTCTTATTTGGTGATATCCACTTTTGAGATAAATTTTAGAAAATATGGTAGACCCATGTAATTCATCAAGCATATCATCAAGTTTAGGAATTGGATGCCTGCATTTGATGGTGATATTGTTGATGGCTCTACAATCACAACACATTCTCCACTTGCCATCTTTCTTTGGCACCAACAAAATAGGTACAACCCAAGGACTTAGACTCTTTTGAAACCAGCCCTTCTCCAATAATTCCTAAACTTGTGATTCTATCTCCTTAGTCTCCTCCGGATTAGTTCTATAAGCCGGTCTATTTCGTAGACTAGCTCCCGGAACTAAATCTATTTGGTGTTCTATACACCTAAAAGGTGGAAGTCTAATAGATCCTTCCTTAGGAAATACATCACCAAATTCTTTTAAAAGTCTTTGGACTTGAGGAGGAATTTCACAATTTTCAGAAAGTGTGGCAGTGCATGCAAGTGTTCCTTTACAAAGAATGAGGCCTAAAGGTTGTTCAGATAGAAGTATCTTTTCAATTTTATTTTCAAATTTTTCTTCTTTTGGAATGACCTTGTGGGAAGGAACACTCTTCTCCCATGCCTCAGCTTTCTCTCTAAGGTCTTTTTTCTTGTTTTTCTATTTTTTTTCTTCATTTTCTCTTTTTTGTTTCATTTGTACTTGGTCCTTTACCACTTGTGAGGGTGTTAAAGGATAAAGAACAAAAAAATTTCTCTGTGAGTAAAATCTCGTTGGTAAGACCATGGTCTTCCCAATAAGATATGACAGGCTTCCATGGGTACTACATCACATAAAATCTCATCCTTATAGTTTCCTGTAACGCCCCTCAAAATCTTGGTCATTTTTATATAATGAAATAAAGGTGAAACAATAATATCAAAATTTAACATAGATGTATACATAATATAATTCATCCATTAATACAAATGTGCCTCAAAATAATATCCCTTTTCGAGGAAGTTTTAATACATCTCCATACAGGAGTTTTCAAAATAAAACAAAAACCACAGCATTCAAAACCGGCGATCTCCTCCTCCAGAAAGTGCTCACTGAGGAGCTCTACTACCTGCAACCTCATCTGCTCCTGTGCAAATATACACGATCATCACAGGTTTAAGAAAAACAACCACGATACAAAACAAAGGGTAAGCTAGATATTTTTAAAAACTTTAAATATGAAGCTTTATATCAATAGAAAGCATAAATCTTCACACCATTCATAATCTATATCTATTTCAACCATCAACATCCCCATATTCCACAAACTCGTCAAGTGTCTATTCAATACATTCAATACTCATGGTTCACACGTCAGACTTTCCACTGACTCATAACATATAGACACATGACTCTACTTCCGGAAGACTCGTGCGTTTACTCAGACTCAGAGATCTGCACCTGTCATACCACACCACTGTGAAATCCACACAGGGTCGCTGTGAAATCCACACAGCCATGCGTATACATCATCTCAATATCATCACTCTCCCGGTATGACAGGGTTAATTCATATAACAGGTCAAGTCAGTTATCTTTCAAACAACTTACCCATACATATTGTAAGGACCTGTACTTTTGGATTGGAATAAAAGGGTATATTTTAAATGAATTCTAAGTATGTGTTTATTTAAAATAAAAATGGAAGGAAAGTGTAGTTTGGAAGACTATGAGATCGCCTAGTAGTGCATGATCGCCAGGGCGCGAGGACGTCGCCAGGGCGCGAGGACGTCGCCAGGGCGCGCGAGGCATGTGGACGTCGCCAGGGCGCGCGATGCATGTGGACGTCGCCAGGGCGCGCGAGGCATGTGGACGTCGCCAGGGCGAGTGATGCATGTGGACGTCGCCAGGGCGCGAGGCATGCAGGCATCGAGCGGGCGAGAGGCATGCGGGCATCGCCAGGGCGCGAGGCATGCGGGCATTGCCAGGGCTAGACATCGGTCGTCTCACAGATGGAGACATCGGTCGTTCGCCAGTATGAGACCTCAGTGGATAGTCATTGCGCGAGCGGTCATCGGTGGAAGGTTATCGCGCGATGTCGAGCTTCACACAGAGAAAGTGGGACCCAGACTCCCAGCATGAAACGTCCTGCACACGTGCCACGTAGACAAAAGGGTGGTTCAGAATAGTGACATCAGAATGTTGGCATGCGCAAGAGACACTCGCGGTCGTACTGTTCAGAGCAGTGGTTGGCATGCACAAGCGACAACAGTGGTCGTACTGTTCAGAGCAGTGGTTGGCATGCACAAGCGACAACAGTGGTCGTACTGTTCAGGGCAGTGGTTCTCAGGCTTTCCTGCAGAAGGAGTGGCAGCGGCAGCATACGTGGACAGGTAAGCTGGGATTCAAAAGCCACTGCGGGAAGGCAAAGAGTGTTACAGAATCAAGAGTGTTAGAGTGAGTGCAAAACTTCCTCCCTCCCTTCTTCTCTCCTTTGCGTTGTGACTCAGGCAACCTCAAGCATCAGTGCGACGAGCAACGTTTGCCCTTGGAGCACCTGGGAGATTCTCTGCAAGTTCTTCAAACCAGACGCTGAAACAGAGCCAAGGCATCCTTTAAGCTCGGTGGGTCTCGGAACTCTTGGTGTTTGCGCAAGTCCAGGTAAGGGAAGCTAACCTTCATTTTCAATACAAGCCATAGATTAGCTGCTTCTGAAGTGAGGGCGACGTGGTCGCCGGTTTTCGTTTTTATCTTCGTGAATGCTCTGTTCTGTGTGTTTGGGCGACGTGGTCGCCGGTTTTAAATACAGACTTCGAAATACCTTGTTTTTGAACCAGATCGCCGGTTTTGGCGTTGTTTGCGAACTCCCTGTTTTTGGTGTTGTTTTGAAAACTATTTGGGATTTAGATGTGATATTCGAAAATATGAACCTTGGAGTGAGTTTTACTGTGATTGGAATCATTCACTTAAGTGTTATATGATGTGTTGAATGTTGTGAATGTGAGATCAAGGCATAGTATTTTCAGGAAAGAAAATACCGTGTAAGATCGTGTAGGATGTGCATTGACCGGTGATTCGTCATGATATCCTGACTCTCCTGATATAATGGAATCATATAGATGAAGTTATTCGGGCGTTGAGAGTCGAAGGAGGTTCATACGTATGGATGAGTTGTTTGAAAGAGAACGAGCTCGACCTGTTGTGTGGATTAACCCTGTCATGCTAGGATAGTGATGATATTGAGATTCAATTATACGCTTGTGAATGTGTGTGATTTCACAGCGACCCTGTGAATGTGTGTGATTTCACAGTGGGCAGTATGACAGGTGCAAATCTATGAGTCTAGTCAATGCATGAGTCTTCCGGAAGTAGTGTCAAGGGTCTTCTGTGCTGAGTCAGTGGTAGTCTGACGTGAGAAATGAGGGACCTTGAAATTGATAGACACTTGATGCTTTATGTGAAAATGAATGACTCTGGAGAATATTGTGAACTGTGTGATTTCTTGGTGGTCATGTGAAGGGAACGAGGAATTGATAGTTTTTACGTGGGTGATTTTGATTTGTTTCATCTTTATGATTTTTAAGTTTCCTATCTAACTCTCTTTAAAATATATAGCTTACCCTGCGTATTTTGGTTCTGTGGCTGTTGTTTTCTTAAAACTGTGATGATCGTGTAATTTTTTTACACGGGAGCAGATGATCTTCCAGGAAGTAGAGCTCCTTAGTGAGTGGTCGCCGGGGAAGAGATCGCCTGTTTCTGTCTCTATCGGGTGATCGCCTGTTTCTGCCTCTATCGGGTGATCGCCTGTTTTTCTGTCCTGATAGCAGATCGGCTGTTTTGGGTCTTCTGATAGGAGATCGCCTATTTTGTCCTTTTTATGCTGCATCTGGTTTTATTTCGAAAGAGTTGATGAAATGTATTAAAACCTTATAAGAGGGACGTCTCTTTTTGAATATGATGTACGGGATGATGTATTTTCAATATCTATATACATATGTTGATTTTATAAATTTAATATCTACGCTTTATTCTATTATATAAATATGGAAAGGTTTTGGAGGGATGTTACACATATGAACCTCCTTCGACTCTCAACAACTGAATAACTTCATCTATGTGATTCCATTATATCAGCAGAGTCAGGATATCTCCTTCTAGACAAGTCCCTAGTCAATGCACGTTACACACGATCTTACATGGTATTTTCTTTCCTGAAAATACTATGCCTTGATCCCACATTCACAACATTCAATGCATCATACAACACGTAAAAGCACAATTCCATCATATAATATTTTGAATCTTTTCTTAAACAATCCCAATCACAGAAATAATCATTCCAAGGTTCAGATTTTCGAATATCACATGCATTTCACATTTCAATCTCAAACAGTTTCAAACGACACTAAAACAGGGGAGTTCAAAATCAACATTAAAACCGGCGATCACGTCGCCCCACACATAAAAACAGAGCATCGTGAAATAGAATATGAAACCGGCGACCACGTCGCCCTCACTTCAGAACCTACTCGCCTAAAGTTTTTATAAACGAAAATGCTAGCTTCCCTTACCTGAACTTGCGCAAAATCACCAAGAGCTCCAAAACCCACCAAAGCTCAAAGATGCCTTAACTCTGTTTTAGGGCTTTGAGCAGAAAACTTGCAGAGCACAACGTCAGGAATCCAGGGTAGTCGCCGATCTTCAACTGGTTCGCTAGGACGTATGAACGCAGGGAGAAGTAGACGAAAGAAACAGGGAACCAAAGTTAACTTACTCAATCACTCTCGAACCACAGCAACGTTCACTGCCTCTCAGGAGTGAGTTTTGAATCTAAGCCAACTTGCCCAGAAATGCCGCTGCCCCCCGCCCACTCTTCAGGAAAGCTTGCGTGCACACTTCCTTGAACAGTAAGACCACGTGGGTTTCTGCGCATACCAACTCTCTGATGCTAACTATTCTGAAACACCCTTTTTGTCTACGTGTCGCGCATGCAGGACGTCTCATGCTGGGAGCCTGGGTCCCACCTTATCTGTGTGCAACACGACATCGCGCGATAACCTTCCACCGATGACTGCTCGCGCGATGACTATCCACCGATGTCTCATCCTGGCAGACGACCGATGTCTCTCCCTGGAAGACGACCGATGTCTCTCCCTGGAAGATGACCGATGTGTCCCTCATCCTGGCGATGACTGTCTGTCTCTCGCCCTGGCGATGCCCGCGTGTCTCTCGCCCTAGCGATGCCCGCATCTCTCTCGCCCTGGCGATGCCCGCGTCTCTCTCGCCCTGGCGATGCCCGCGTCTCTCTCGCCCTAGCGATGCCCGTGTCTCTCTCGCCCTGGCGATGCCCGCGTCTCTCTCGCCCTGGCGATGCCCGCGTCTCTCTCGCCCTGGCGATGCCCGCGTGTCTCTCATCCCGGCGATGACTTATGACACATCGCCACGCCTTACTGAAGGTTCTTCATCCCACTATGTTACGTCCAAGGTATCACCTCCACATGGCTTGGTGACGTCGGTAGCTTCACATTTCCAAGAATAGATCAGCACTACTCCTCGTGCGCCCATGCATGCAACACTAAGGACGATTTCTTATGCTCAAGCATAGAACTTCGCATGCACAGCGTATCTAAGGCTTAACCCACACCTTGATACGCGTGGTTTTTGGAACCCACTATGGTTGATCCAGTATCTTGACCACATACTAAGTGCACTTTCGGCGATCATGTACACCATAGGCGATTGGCGATCATGTGTATTCTAGGCGAAAGGCGATTATGTACCAGAGAAGTCGGAGATCGCCTCCGTCTTCAACAACGGCGATCTCGTAGACTTCTAAGCTACACTTTCCTTCCTTTATATTTTAAATAAAAACATACTTAGAATTCACTTAAAATATATCACTTTCATTCCAATAAAATTTTCTAGGTCCTTACATTCTCCCCAACAAGAAAAATTTTCGTCCTCGAAAATTGAATTACAAGGAAAAGAGGTATGGATAGGCTTCTCTCATGGTTTCCTCTAATTCCCAAGTTGAATCACCCGATCTGTCATCCCACACTACTTTCACCATGTTGATGGTCTTGCCTCTGAGCTACTTACTCTGCTGATTGTCAATCCTGACTGGTTTCACTTCAAATGACAAGTCATCCCTGATCTGCACATCGTCCACTTCCAACACGTGACTAGGGTCTGCAAGATACTTCCTTAGCTGTGACACGTGAAAGACATTATGCAGATTTGCTAATTGGGGAGGTAGGGCGATTTCATAAGCCACTGGACCGATCCTCCTTAAGATCTGATATGGTCCAACAAACTTAGGAGACAACTTCCTTGATCTGATAGCTCGTCCTACACCCTTGGTTGGCGTCACTCTCATAAACACATGATCCCCAGCAGCAAACTCCAAAGGTCTTCTCCTCTGATCTGCATAGGATTTCTGCCGGCTTTGAGAGGCTTTCATTCTGCCTTGTATCTGTTTCACCTTCTCGGTCGTCTGCTGAATCAACTCTGGCCCAACCAAGACTGCTTCGCCCTCCTGGTACCAACATAAGGGAGTTCTACATTTCCTCCCATACAGGGCTTCATATGGTGCCATCCCAATACTGGCGTGGTAACTGTTATTATAAGTAAACTCTACCAGCGGCAACACCTCATCCCAACTGCCCAATTGATCCAAGACACACGTCCTCAGTAGATCTTCCAAGGACTGGATCGTTCTCTCTGACTGTCCATCCGTTTGAGGATGATATGCCGAGCTCATTCTCAACTTAGTTCCCAAGCAATCTTGTAAGGTCTGCCAAAACCGTGAAGTGAACCTGGGATCTCTATCCGAAACAATGCTGGAAGGCACTCCATGCAACCTCACAATTTCTCTGATGTACAGCTGTGCCAACTTGGCCATAGGCATCCTCATATTCACTGGAAGAAAGTGAGCACTCTTCGTCAGTTGATCAATGATGACCCAGATTGCATCATGACCCTTTACCGATCTGGGTAAATGGGTAACAAAATCCATGGCGATGTTATCCCATTTCCATTCAGGGATATCCAATTGCTGCAACAAACCGCCAGGTCTTTGATGCTCTACCTTTGCCTTCTGACACGTCAAGCAGGTAGTAACATACTGGGCGATGTCTCTCTTCATGCCTGACCACCAAAATGACTCCTTCAAGTCATGGTACATCTTGTTCATGCCTGGATGTAGGCTAAGGCAACTCCGGTGACCTTCCTCTAGGATCATCTTCTTCAACTCTTCATTTGCAGGTATGCAAATTCTGCCATTAAATCTTAAGATCCCATCATCGCCCATCACAAAGTCTTTAGCCTGATCGGTGCCTAGTAATTCTACAATACGCTTCAGGCTAGGATCCTCTAATTGCTTATCCTTTATCATTCCAATGAAATCATTAGTTATAGTTAACTTACTACAATTAATATGATTTACATGAAATTCCACTCCAAAGTTTAAATCTCTAAACTGCTCAATCAATTTCTGCTCTTCAATCATCATGGTTGATACTTGTATTTATTTCCTACTCAAGGCATCTGCCACTACATTGGCCTTCCCTGGATGATATATCAGTTGGAAGTCATAATCTTTTAGGAACTCCATCCATCTTCTTTGTCTCATATTTAACTCCTTCTGATCAAACAGATATTTCAGGCTTTTATGGTCACTGAACACCTGAAACCGAGCTCCATACAAATAATGCCTCCAAATCTTCAAGGCAAACACCACAGCCGCCAACTCCAAGTCATGGGTAGGATAGTTCCTCTCGTGAACTTTGAGTTGCCTTGAAGCATATGCAACCACTCTTTTCTCTTGCATCAACACACATCCCAAACCTTGATGTGAAGCATCACACTAAACATCAAAAGGATTTCCCACATCCGGGATCACTAACACTGGGGCGCTAGTCAACCTCTTCTTCAGCCCCATGAAACTCTGCTGACACTTTTCAGTCCAAGCAAAAGGTTGATCTTTGCGAGTTAACTGAGTCAAAGGAGCTACTACCTTGGAAAAATCTTCAATGAACCTCCGATAGTAGCCTGCTAAACCCACAAAACTCCTTATCTCAGTAACTGTCTTAGGACGTTCCCACTGAAGCACTGCCTCCACTTTGGCTGGATCCACCGAGATCCCCTGGGCAGATATTACATGTCCTAAGAAGTTGACTTCCTTCAACCAGAACTCACACTTAGAGAACTTGGCATATAATTGCTTCTCCCTCAGGATCTCCAATACTGTCTTCAGATGTTCTTCATGTTCTTCCTCGGTCCTTGAATAAATGAGTATGTCGTCTATGAAGACTACCACAAACTTATCCAAGAAAGGACGAAAAATTCTATTCATGAAATCCATGAACAGAGCTGGAGCGTTTGTTACTCCAAACGGCATCACCACATACTCATAGTGCCCATACCGAGACCTAAATGTTGTCTTTTGAACATCTTCAGCTTTTACCAAAATTTGGTGGTACCCCGATCTCAGATCAATCTTTGAGAACACCGAGGCCCCATGTAATTGATCCATCAAATCATCAATTCTAGGTAGAGGATACTTGTTCTTGATGGTCAACTTGTTCAACTGCCTATAATCTATACACAGCCGAGACCCTCCATCCTTTTTCTTAACTAGAAGCACTGGAGCCCCCCATGGAGATACACTGGGTTTAATGAATTGTTTCTCCAACAACTGTAAGGACCTAGAAAATTTTATTGGAATGAAAGTGATATATTTTAAGTGAATTCTAAGTATGTTTTTATTTAAAATATAAAGGAAGGAAAGTGTAGCTTAGAAGGCTACGAGATCACCGTTGTTGAAGACGGAGGCGATCTCCGACTTCTCTGGTACATAATCGCCTGTCGCCTAGTGATGGGTTGTTCTTCATGACCATTTGTTCTTCTTAAAATATGAGGTAAAAAGGTGGTGGAAGCTATGGATGATATGGGTCAAGGATGACTCATATAGAGCTATGGGTTCCTTGTAGGTGCATGAAAGGTATGGAGAGTGATAGGTTAGGCCAAATCACTTGGAGGAAGGTGAAGATGAAGATCAAAGTGTCTAACCTAGAGAGACTAGACAAAGAGTAGAAGCTAGCATAATTTTGGCAGCATTTACTCATATAAATTGATCTTAAAAAAACATGAGCCAAAGCACCCTATTTATAGGAGATGGTGCCTTGGAGAGTAAGAAGCAAGGGTGGGATGGGGAATACATAAAAGAGGGGGCTGCTAGGGTGTTGACTAAAGGTCAATGCAGCCCCTTAGCATGCTTCTAGAAGGTAAGGCTACATTCCTACCCTAAAAGGCCTAGGTACAAGCTAAATTGTTAAATACACCCCCCCTATTGTGCTAAATGAACCCTACTCTACTAAATTGTTAAATACACCCCCGATTGTGCTAAATGAACCCTACGCTACTGAAATTATAAATAAATTGAAATTAATTGATGCTCAGCTCCCATGGCTTGGGCTTTACTCCTTGTGGTCCTCTGAGGGGTCTTTGAATATGTAGAGAAAAGTTTCTCTGCCATCAGTAGCAGAGTCCCACTCTTCTTGAATCCTCTTTGCCATGGACCTAGTTGTTGGGAGCTTGGGCCTCTTCCATCATGATGAAGCTTTCCTCCACAGAAAAGCCAAGTGAGGGGTTGTTTGAAAAAGAAGAAGTGGAATCTAGAAAGAAAGAAGAGTATCTTACAACACCTCCTACAAGCATAGTGGCAAAAGAACCCTTAAAGGGGGATTGCAATACTTTGAACTCTTCTTTTCCTTTGAATCATGATGCTTACTCTTATTCTCAAAAATCACAAAAACAACACTTTGTGATGTTGTTGCTTATCTTGGGCAATGAACAACACAAAGGAAACAAAAATATTTTTGAAAAGGGCCCTATTTCTTTCAAACAAAACTTTTATAAAAATAGCAAAGGGCCTTATTTCCTTACTATTTTATTTGAATACACTAGTCTTAATTTTCTTATCTCACTTTTCTTTAATGTTTACTGTAGGTTAATATTTGATCCTGGAGGCCGAGCATAGTTTTCAAAGCAGGAATAAGGCTGCTGTTTGAGATCAACCCTGTAGATCTGAGGACAGATCCTCTCAAGAAAGAGGGGATGATGGAAGAGGCCCAAGCTCCCAACAACTAGGTCCATGGCAAAGAGGATTCAAGAAGAGTGGGACTCTGCTACTGATGGCAGAGAAACTTTTCTCTACATATTCAAAGATCCCTCAGAGGACCACAAGGAGTAAAGCCCAAGCCATGGGAGCTGAGCATCAATTAATTTCAATTTATTTATAATTTCAGTAGCGTAGGGTTCATTTAGCACAATCGGGGGTGTATTTAACAATTTAGTAGAGTAGGGTTCATTTAGCACAATAGGGGGGGTGTATTTAACAATTTAGCTTGTACCTAGGCCTTTTAGGGTAGGAATGTAGCCTTACCTTCTAGAAGCATGCTAAGGGGCTGCATTGACCTTTAGTCAACACCCTAGCAGCCCCCTCTTTTATGTATTCCCCATCCCACCCTTGCTCCTTACTCTCCAAGGCACCATCTCCTATAAATAGGGTGCTTTGGCTCATGTTTTTTTAAGATCAATTTATATGAGTAAATGCTGCCAAAATTATGCTAGCTTCTACTCTTTGTCTAGTCTCTCTAGGTTAGACACTTTGATCTTCATCTTCACCTTCCTCCAAGTGATTTGGCCTAACCTATCACTCTCCATACCTTTCATGCACCTACAAGGAACCCATAGCTCTATATGAGTCATCCTTGACCCATATCATTCATAGCTTCCACCACCTTTTTACCTCATATTTTAAGAAGAACAAATGGTCATGAAGAACAACCCATCACCTAGAGTACACATGATCGCCAATCGCCTATGGTGCACATGATCGCCGAAAGTGCACTTAGTATCTGGTCAAGATACTGGATCAACCATAGTGGGTTCCAAAAACCACGCGTATCAAGGTGTGGGTTAAGCCTTAGATACGCTGTGCATGCGAAGCTCTATGCTTGAGCATAAGAAATCGTCCTTAGTGTTGCATGCATGGGCGCACGAGGAGTAGTGCTGATCTGTACCGACAGTCCTTGGACACCGAGAACAGGTAGTAAAGGGCGAACCACGTCAGCTGGGTCCCAAAGCATGGGCCAAAACCACGTGGAGTGGACCCCGCAGGCAGCTTGGAGAGAAGGGTGATCAGTCATCGGTGTGTCCCCTGAGAGAAGGGTGAGTCATCAGCATGTTCCCACAGAGAAGGGTGATTAGTCATCAGCGCGTCCCCACAGGGAAGGGTGAGTAGTCGTCAGACCACCAGGATGGGCTGAGGTGTCATCGCCACTCAGAGTATGGCGAGGTGACATCGGCCTTGGGTGAGGACGAGGTGACATCGGCCTTGGGGGAAGACCAGTTAAATACCCAGAGACTAGGTGCACAAGGAGGCACCCAGGTGATCACCCTATTAAAGTTTGCACTCCAGAGAAGGAAACCTTATGCGCTAGATTACCCTAAGACTGGGTGATAGCGGCGCAGGGGTATTCCAGTAAACCCTAAATATGGCTAGCAGCGCAGGAAACCCTAATTAGGGCTAGCGGCGCAGTAAACCCTAGACTATATAAGGGACAGTAAAATACTTCACAGAGGTACGCAGTTTCTAGACCTAAACACAAAGAGAAACTCAATACACTTGGTGTTCCTTGCCTTACACTGACTTGAGCGTCAGAGTGCAAACGGCCTCTAGGGCGCCCCCTTTCTCTTTTGTAGGTGCATATTGCTTCGAAAGAACCAAGCATATATCAACGTGAGGAAGGAGGCGTGTGAGTGTCGTGAGTCAATCGACAGGCGGGTCAACCGGCAAGAACATTTGGCGCCCACCGTGGGGCCGGAGTAAAATGAAGGTCCCATACACAAGAACGAGAGTAGAAATCGCAGAGAATGAGGAATACCAGACATGGATCTGTTCCGCCGAATGGAGCCGACGGCATTACCATGCCACAAATCATGGAAACGATGCGCGCCCTCCAAGAGACGGTGGCAGAGTCCAGGGCGCAACAGGCGCGGATGCAGCAGGACCTGGCCGCCTCTCAGGCCAGGAATGAGGAGTTGCGCAAGGCAAACGAGGAGCTGCGCTCGAGTCTGCACCACATGCAGCAAGCTGGGGGTTGCGTGGGAGAGGATCAGGCTCCACTGACGCCCTCAAGGGCCTTCCCTATGCCTTTCTCCCCTGAGATCATGAACACAGTGGTGCCTCCCAACCTGGTGGGAGTGAAGGCGTCGTTCACGGGGAAGGAAGATCTAGAAGCGCATCTGATAGCCTTCCACACTCAGATGATGTTGTCTGAAGGCTCAGACGCTGCGTACTGCAAGGTGTTTATGAGTACGCTGAGTGGAGTAGCTATGGAGTGGTTCGTGAGCCTGCCAGAGGGCCACGTCACCTCCTTCCAGCAGTTTTCGAAGCTGTTCACCGAGCAGTACATCGTCAACAGAGCGCTACCGATGGTGTCCTACGACCTGTTCGACGTGCGCCAGTACCAGGGGGAGTCGTTGAAGGACTACCTCAACCGTTTTGGTGCGCAGGTAGTGAGGTTGCCCAGCAAGGACGAGGACATGCTGGTGCATGCATTCAAGAAAGGTGTGCTGCCTGGTCTTTTCAGTGAATCGCTTATCAGAGACCACCCTGCCACCTTCGCTGAGATTCGGCGACGCGCGGTGGCGCATATTGTAGCAGAGACGCAGGTCTCTGAGAAGAAAAGCAGTGTTGCACCACCAAGGCGCGAAGGACAGGGGAAGCAGCAGCGGCACGCATGGGTGCATGAGGCCAGAGAAGGGAAGAAAGCGCAGGGTAGGTCTCGCCCCTACACATCCAGGAAGGATCAGGCCAGGGGGCGTGCAAGGGAGAACAATACACCCCCCAGGTATGATTTCATGATAGAGTTGGCGGAGCTGATTGCAATTCCCACTGTAGCTGCAAGACTCCGAGTACCAGAGAAAACCGACAAGGTGCTTGGAAGCAGGAAGGATGACTGGTGTGAATTCCATCAGGCTTATGGACACACACTCTACACCTGCCTGGCGCTGGGGCATCAACTTGCTGAGTTGGTGAAAACTGGTTTCCTAACCGATTACCTGAGGGAGCCGCAATGTGATCGCGCTTTGGGATCCCAGGCAGGTGACCAGCAGCATGAGATCCCTGTGCACGGGGAAATCAGGTGATGGAGGGAGCTACGCTAGGGGGGCTCCCAGGTAGCTCGGGGGGAAGCTGAAGCAGAGGGCATAATCGCTACTCTTGAGGTCGGTCATCGCCAATGAAAGGAGACCCAGCATATATACACCCAGTTAAGATGTAAAGTAGATGCGTTCTCGCGCTATACACTGTAAACAGTTGAATACACCAGGGGGCACTTTTTTCCCTAAGGAGGGTTTTTAACGAGGCCACCCAATAAAAAAGACTTTAGTACATAAAGTAAGTGTGTGTTTTCCAGTTTAAAGTTCCCCTTGCCCCAAGCGTAAGTGCAGGTGATAAGTGGTCAGTACCAAGTGACCACCACCTACAGATCAGCGCCTGGACAAGCGCCTGGGAGCAGAGTGCGAGAAGTCATCGATGGTTATTCATCGCACGATCAGTTATCGCCCCGTGCAAGCACGATCAGACATCGCCGCATGAGGACGCTATCTGATGGAGGAGGGCCAAGCACATCTAGCCAAGGAAGCAAAGGCCCAAACCAAGAAGATCGTCTAGACCAAGAGGAGCGTCTAGCTCCAGGAAGTGAGCGTCTAGAACGTGAAGGAGGGAGGCTATCCATGGAGCTAGACCGTCTAAGACCTCTCACAAGATCCATGGCTAAACATATCCAAGCACACATAGAAGAAGCCACGGATGGAAGAGAGAGATCCTTGTACATGTTTCATAAAGGCCCAAAGGGGGAGGGGGTGCTTAGTAGATTAGTGTAGTGTAGAAAGCAAAACTTGCTCACTTAGGGGTGTGCTATCAAAAAGGTGCCCTTAGCAATAGAAGGAGGGGTGTGCTAGCAAATAGGTGCCTTTAGCAAAAGAAGGAGGGGTGTACTATCAAATGTTGCATTTTTGACCTATCTTCTAGAATATTAGGATGATGGTGTGGTTTGACTAAAGTCAATACCCTAGGCAGCCCCACTTTTTGTATTTCCATCCCTACCCTTTAAGCTTGCTCACCAAGGCTCCTAAATCTATAAATAAGGAGGCCTACCTCATGTATTTTTAAGTTTATTTGAGTATTGTTATGCTGCCATTTTTTGTGCACAAGCTTTACTCCTCCTAGAAATCTAGGCTATAAACTTCAATCCTTTCACCTTCTCCCTTGAGCTGGCCGAACCACTCAACCCATACTCACCATGCACCTTCAAGACCAACACAACTCCTAGGAGGGTCTTGTTTCACTCATCCATTGCTTCCGCTCCATCTATTTCTACTTTGATTCAAGAAGAACACATGAAAATGCCATCATTTGGTATCATGAGCTTTTGGTTCTTCAAGATGAGTAGCTTGTCTTTTTAAATTTTCAGTTTTCTTTATTTTGATCTTGTCATTTCAATTCCATAATTGTCTTGCTGTTTTTTACATTTTAAATTGTTCTTGGTGTGCTTATGGAAGATCCAACCGAAGCACATGTGTTCAATTGATCTTGAACATTTTCTTGTGCAATTGTGATAGGATTCCTTACACATTGAGTGGCTGTTTTCTTTTAGGAATTTGAGTCTTTATTGCTTTCTTATAATTGCTTCATATTATGCTTTGAGTCTTTATTTTCTGAATCTATAAATGTTGTGTCAAGTCATGTGAATCCATAATTGTCATCAATTCTTAGTAGTCCTATTTTTTTGGCTTGATTGTTTCTTGTTTTTGGGTCTCTTTAAGTTGCCTTAATCTGCTGTTTTTTTTTTTTGATCCTTTGCTGCCTTTTTAATTTTAGTTTGAGTTCATAATTGTGTCTTAGTTCTTACACAATTTCCTTCTTACCTTTCCTTTGTGTTAAATTTTGGTATCTTGCTGTTTTTTTTTCCAGTTTTCCAGATTTCCCCTGTTTCTCTCTCTGTCTGTCTGTTTTTTGTTTCAAAAATTATTTCCACTCATAGGAAATTTGTGATTCTCTGGAAAATGCAAGTTTGAAGTGTTACAAAAAGGACAAAAAAAGAATCAGATCAAAAGAAGCAACAGAAAAGATATGATAAATCTTACAAAATCAGAGTGCAAACCTTGAGCGCTCCAGCTGGCCTAACTGCACACCAAATTTGCAAAAATTATTAAAAAAAATGGTGCATGCGTTTTAGGTGATTCCAAAGCCATTGTTTAGATAAGATCCTGAATTTTCTTGCATATAAATTTCAGAGACAAATTTTAAAAATACAGCTCAGCATAAATCGGGGAACAAACACGTTTTCTGGCCCACAACAATTTTCAGTGGTGCTGTTTTTTTTTTTATTTGGTCATCTAATCTAGTGCTTTTCTTTAGGTATTCCTTTTGTGTGCCAACTTTTATTGAGTACCTTTAATTGTTTGCTTTAATTTCTTGACTCTCTTTCTAAGTTGTCATTTTATAAATCCTTTTGGTGGTACTGTTTTTATTCAATTAAATTTGTTTCTTGCTTTTGTTTCTTGACCTCTCTTTTGGGTGCTGGAATTTAATTCTCCTTGGTGCATATGTGCATGGAACTTGACTTGGTTTAGGTTTAGCTCTTGTGAGTAGGTGCTGGAAATTGGAGAATTAAAGCCATCATTTTAAGGAGGAGACAAAGCTAAAGCCGAAACAAGGTTGCTTGAAGCAAACAATACAAACACCTAGGAGATAAAAAATTCAAGACAACAAAGAAGTGCACTAACCCAAAAGAGGATCAACAAAGGGAGTCTTCTTTTCCTTTGCAACTTGGTTTATTGTTAATTACCTCTTTAATTACGTTTAGACGGTGAGTGTGTCTTCAAGGGCTCAAAGTGTCCAAGAAGCCTCACCTAGGGCCGAATAGCATAGTAAATTTTTTTTACTTAGTAATTTGTTGCTTGTTTGAACTTGTTTTCTATTGTTTTGGTAGAAACGTTTTGCATGATTAGTTTAGTTTAATTTTGTGCTAAAACCGACTAGTTTGTTGCATATTTTTTTTTTTTTTAGCTTACATAGTTTTATTGCTTTTTGATTTCTCAACTTCTTGTGTTTTAAGTGTTTCACTAAGAGAAATTTTTGTGTGAAGGCATTGGAGACTAGTTTTTGGCAAGGAAAAGGCTTGGTACTTAAGTAGTCCTTTGAGACTCACCTCCCTTACCTGGAAAACTACCTTCTTTATCTTCCCTAATCTTTCTCAAAGTAAAAACGCCTAAATACACAAAGGTATAGCCATGTCTTCTTCTTCTAATTCTCCAAAGTCTATAGAATGTGAAGTAAAATCTTTGAAAACCCTTTTGAAAGAGGTATCCCAAGCGGTACAATTAATCTCTTTTAGGCAAGTGGAGAATGAAAACAAGATTAATGAGTTGGCTAGAGCTCAAGAAGAGAAATCCCAAAAATCTCAAAAATAAAAAAAAAACAAATACTCATGCATCGCAAAGCATTGCAACTCTAGGGGAGGGAAGCCTTAGAATTAATGACTACTACCAACCACCCCCTAGAAGAACTAGGCAAAGGGAACAAGAGGTGCCAAGGGAAACTAGAGTAGACCTACCTCATTTTCATGGAAAGGAAAATGTAGAAATATATCTAGATTGGGAGATGAAGGTAGAGCAACTCTTTGCTTGCCATAGGGTAAGTGAGGAACGAAAAGTACCCTTAGCCACCCTTAGTTTCCAAGGAAATGCCATGTATTGGTGGACCTCTTTAGAAAGAGACCGACGTCTTCATAGGGACCCTCCCATAGAATATTGGAATGACCTTAGGGGAGCCCTAAGACGTCGACATATACCTTCTTACTACCATAGGGAGTTGATGGACAAGCTCCAAAGACTCCAACAGAAGAATATGAGTGTAGAAGAGTATAGGCAAAAGATGGAGCTCTATATGATGAGAGCCTCTATTAGAGAGGAAGAGGAAACCACCATATCTAGGTTCCTTAGTGGCCTATCACTTGAGATAAGAGATAGAGTAGAGCTCTTACCTTATCAAGACTTGAATGATTTGGTTCAACTTTGCATTAAAGTTGAGCAACAAAATTTGCGCAAAACATCAAGTCAAAAGGTGAGCCCCTATTCTAACTTTTATCCCAAGAGAGAGTTTAAAAGGGAGGGTAGTACATCTAAGGAAAAACCAAAAGAACCTACCAAACCCTTCACCAAAGAAACCTCAACCCCACCCATCCGAGCTAGAGATGTTAAATGTTTTAAGTGCTATGGTAGGGGGCATGTGCAAGCACAATGTCCAAACCAAAGGACTTTGTTTCTTAAAGGTGTAGACGAATACACTAGTGGCGAGGATGAGCTTAGTGAGAAAGAGGAAGGGGGAGAGGATGAGAGGGTAGCTCCATTAGAGGGAGAATTACTTATGATTAGGAGAACCCTCAACAATCACCCTAGCACATCCATTGAAACACAAAGGGAGAACATATTTCATACAAGATGCAATGTTTTAGAAAATATATGTTCCCTCATTGTGGATAGTGGATCTAGTTGTAATTGTTGTAGTGCTAGGATGGTTGAAAAGCTTAAGCTACAAGTGGTTCCTCACCCAAAACCTTACAAACTTCAATGGCTTAATGAAAATGGGGAACTACATGTAGATAAGCAAGTGGAAATCAAGTTTTCCATAGGGAACTACAAAGATAAAGTTTTATGTGATGTAGTGCCTATGGAAGCTTGCCATATCTTATTAGGGAGGCCATGGCAATTTGACAAGAAAACCTTGCATGATGGTCTCACTAACGAGATTTCCTTCACCCATAAATATAAGAAGTTTGTACTTAGTCCTTTACCACATTCTCAAGTGGTGAAAGACCAAATACAAATGAAACAAAAGAGGGATGAGGAAAACAAAAAAAAAAAGAGTGCTAGAAAAAGAGAAAATCCTTAGGGATAGGAAGGCGTGGGAGAAGAGTGTTCCTTCCCACAAGGTTGGTCTACAAGAAAAGCCTTTTGAAAATGTTTTAGAAAACTTGCTTCTTGTTGAACAACCAAGCCTTATCTTTTGTAAAGGAGCACTTACATGCACTGCCACAAGTAATGAACTCATGGTTTTACCTCCTCAAATAGAAAACCTTTTGAGTGAATTTGACGATCTATTCTCACAAGAAGGACCCAATGGGCTTCCTCCTCTTAGGGGGATAGAACATCAAATTGACTTCATTCCGGGGGCAAGCCTACCAAATAGGCCTGCTTATAGAACCAACCCCGAGGAAACAAAGGAGATAGAATCACAAGTTCAAGACTTGTTGGAGAAGGGTTGGGTTCAAAAGAGTCTAAGCCCTTGTGCTGTACCTGTCTTGTTGGTGCCCAAAAAAGATGGAAAATGGCGCATGTGTTGTGATTGTAGAGCAATCAACAACATCACCATCAAGTATAGGCATCCAATCCCAAGGCTTGATGATATGCTTGATGAATTGCATGGGTCAACTCTATTCTCCAAAATTGACCTTAAAAGTGGATATCACCAAATTCGAATCAAGGAGGGTGATGAGTGGAAAACCGCTTTCAAGACCAAATTTGGATTATATGAGTGGTTGGTGATGCCCTTTGGACTCACTAACGCTCCAAGCACATTCATGAGGCTTATGAATCACACCTTGAGGGATTGTATAGGTAAATATGTAGTAGTTTACTTTGATGATATCTTAGTATATAGTAAAACCCTAGAAGACCATCTAAGTCACCTTAGGGAAGTCTTTCTAGTTCTTAGGAAAAATAGTCTTTTTGCAAATAGGGATAAGTGTACCTTTGGTGTAGATAGTGTAGTCTTTTTAGGCTTTATAGTAAACAAAAAGGGGGTGCATGTAGATCCCGAGAAAATCAAAGCCATCCAAGAGTGGCCAACTCCACAAAATGTAAGTGATGTAAGAAGTTTTCATGGGTTAGCTAGCTTCTATAGAAGGTTTGTGCCTAATTTTTCTAGCCTAGCTTCGCCTTTGAATGAACTTGTTAAAAAAGATGTTGCCTTTTGTTGGAATGAAAAGCATGAGCAAGCCTTTCAAAGGCTAAAAGCTCAACTCACCAATGCACCCATCCTATCTCTCCCAAATTTTTCCAAAACTTTTGAGATAGAGTGTGATGCATCGGGAGTAGGCATAGGCGCGGTATTGTTGCAAGGTGGACACCCCATTGCTTATTTTAGTGAAAAACTCCATGGTGCCACCCTCAACTACCCCACTTATGACAAAGAGCTCTATGCTCTTGTGAGAGCCCTAAAGACTTGGGAACACTATCTTGTGTCCAAAGAATTTGTTATCCATAGTGATCACGAGTCTTTAAAATATTTAAAGGGCCAACACAAGCTCAATAAGAGACATGCAAAATGGATGGAATTTCTTGAACAATTTCCTTATGTAATCAAATACAAGAAAGGAAGCACCAATATAGTGGCCGATGCTCTTTCAAGACGCCACACACTCTTTTCAAAATTGGGTGCCCAAATTCTTGGATTTGACCACATAAGAGAGCTTTACCAAGAAGATCAAGAACTTTCATCCATCTATGCCCAATGTCTACATAGAGCGCAAGGAGGTTACTATGTGTCCGAGGGATATCTTTTTAAAGAAGGAAAACTTTGCATTCCTCAAGGAACACATAGAAAACTCCTTGTCAAAGAATCACATGAAGGGGGACTCATGGGCCATTTTGGAGTTGATAAGACTCTAGATCTTTTGAAAGCAAAATTTTGTTGGCCACACATGAGGAAAGATGTCCAACGCCATTGCTCTAGATGTATCTCATGTTTAAAAGCAAAGTCTAGAACAATGCCGCATGGACTCTACACCCCTTTGCCGATTGCAAATGCTCCTTGGGAAGACATTAGCATGGATTTCATTTTAGGACTTCCTAGGACTGCAAGAGGCCATGACTCTATCTTTGTGGTAGTGGACCGTTTTAGCAAAATGTCTCACTTTATTCCATGCCACAAAGTAGATGATGCTCAAAATATTTCTAAACTCTTCTTTAGAGAAGTGGTGAGACTCCATGGTCTCCCTAGAAGTATAGTGTCCGATAGAGATCCCAAGTTTATAAGTCACTTTTGGAAAACTCTTTGGGGTAAACTTGGAACAAGACTACAATTTTCAACTTCTTGTCATCCTCAAACGGATGGGCAAACAGAAGTAGTCAATAGATCTCTTGGAACTATGCTTAGGGCTATCATGAAGGGCAGCCACAAATCTTGGGATGAGTACCTTCCCCACATTGAATTTGCTTACAATAGAGTAGTTCACAAGACTACTAATGCTTCTCCTTTTGAGGTAGTATATGGTTTTAATCCTCTCACGCCCATGGATTTAATTCCCCTTCCTAATCCACAAGATTTTGTGCATAAGGAAGGAGTAATCAAGGCTGATTTTGTCAAGAAAATGCATGAGAAGATTAAAATTCAAATACAACAACAAAATGAGAAGTACACAAAACACAACAACAAAGGGAAGAGAGAAATAATTTTTGAGGAAGGAGACTTAGTTTGGCTTCATCTTCGAAAAGATAGATTTCCAAATCAAAGGAAGTCCAAACTAAGTCCCCGAGGTGATGGACCCTTCCAAGTCCTTAAGCGAGTCAACAACAATGCGTATAAATTGGACCTACCTCTTGAATATGGAGTACATGACACATTTAATGTAATTGATCTTTCTCCATTTGTAGGTACCAATGACGATGACGAACTGGATTTGAGGACAAATCCTTTCCAAGGGGGAGGGGATGATGGAGGAGGGCCAAGCACATCTAGCCAAGGAAGCCAAGGCCCAAACCAAGAAGATCGTCTAGACCAAGAGGAGCGTCTAGCTCTAGGAAGTGAGCGTCTAGAACGTGAAGGAGGGAGGCTATCCATGGAGCTAGACCGTCTAAGACCTCTCACAAGATCCATGGCTAAACATATCCAAGCACACATAGAAGAAGCCACGGATGGAAGAGAGAGATCCTTGTACATGTTTCATAAAGGCCCAAAGGGGGAGGGGGTGCTTAGTAGATTAGTGTAGTGTAGAAAGCAAAACTTGCTCACTTAGGGGTGTGCTATCAAAAAGGTGCCCTTAGCAATAGAAGGAGGGGTGTGCTAGCAAATAGGTGCCTTTAGCAAAAGAAGGAGGGGTGTACTATCAAATGTTGCATTTTTGACCTATCTTCTAGAATATTAGGATGATGGTGTGGTTTGACTAAAGTCAATACCCTAGGCAGCCCCACTTTTTGTATTTCCATCCCTACCCTTTAAGCTTGCTCACCAAGGCTCCTAAATCTATAAATAAGGAGGCCTACCTCATGTATTTTTAAGTTTATTTGAGTATTGTTATGCTGCCATTTTTTGTGCACAAGCTTTACTCCTCCTAGAAATCTAGGCTATAAACTTCAATCCTTTCACCTTCTCCCTTGAGCTGGCCGAACCACTCAACCCATACTCACCATGCACCTTCAAGACCAACACAACTCCTAGGAGGGTCTTGTTTCACTCATCCATTGCTTCCGCTCCATCTATTTCTACTTTGATTCAAGAAGAACACATGAAAATGCCATCACTATCTGTCGCCGCCACGTACAGAGCACGATCACTCATCGGCGCATGGTCATCGGGGTCTCGCCAACACGTGTTAAGCTGGGACCCAAGCTCCCAGCGAGAGCGTTACGCATGCACCTCGCATGATTCCAGAAGAAGAGCTCCTCGCCGGTGGGAACGTGCATGAAACAGTGTGATGAGGCCATGCAGGCAGGATGCGCCTGGCGAGTGCTCTCAGACCAGCCACGCCAGGTGCTCTCCTGGGAACATGCACCCACTCAGAGAACATTGGCGAACAGTCCTCTTCCTCTGCTTCTTACAGCAAGGTTGAGGCGAGAGGAAAAGTCCTCTTCCTCTGCTTCTTACAGTAAGGTTGAGGCGAGAGAAAAGTCCTCTTTCTCTGCTTCTTACAGCAAGGTTGAGGCCAGAGGTAAGTCCTTTTCCTCTGCTTCTTACAGCAAGGTTGAGGCCAGAGATAAGTCCTTTTCCTCTGCTTCTTACAGCAAGGTTGAGGCCAGAGATAAGTCCTTTTCCTCTGCTTCTTACAGCAAGGTTGAGGTGAGAGGAAAAGTCCTCTTCCTCTACTTCTTACAGCAAGGTTGAGGCGAGATAGAACCCGTCACTTGGGGTTAGAGGTCTCGTGAGTGGAGAGGTAGGTTCGTAGAGAACACCTCCATTTTGAGTGAGAACTTCCAACGTGAATAGAAGGGTTCGCCCAGATAAATCCTCCTCGCCTGTGAGCGAGGTGAGGTCAGATAAATCCTCCTCGCCTATGAGCGATGTGAGGTTAGTTAAGTCCTCCCTCGCCTGTGAGCGATGCGAGGCAAGATCGAACCTGTCACTTGGGGGTTAGAGGTCTCGCAAGCGGGAAGGTAGGTTCGTCAAGAACACCTCCCCTTCGAGTGAGAACGCCCAACGTGAACAGCCAGGTTCACCAGTTAAGTCCTCCCTCGCCTGTGAGCGATGCGAGGCAAGTTTGAACCTGTCACTTGGGGTTAGAGGTCTCGTAAGCGGGAAGGTAGGTTCGTCGAGAACACCTCCCCTTCGAGTGAGAACACCCAACGTGAACAGCAAGGTTCACCAGAGAAGAAAGTCCTCACCCTCGACTTTGTACAGCGAGGCTGAGGCAAGAGAAAAAGAAGACCTCACCTCGACTTTGTACAGCTCGGCTGAGGCGAGATAAGAAAGTCCTCACCTCGACTTTGTACAGCGAGGCTGCGGCGAGATAAGAAAGTCCTCACCTCGACTTTGTACAGCGAGGCTGAGGCGAGATAAGAAAGTCCTCACCTCGACTTTGTACAGCGAGGCTGGGGCGAGATAAGAAAGACCTCACCCTCGACTTTGTACAGCGAGGCTGAGGCAGGCCCTCTATGTGCTTAGCGCTGGAGTAACAGAGAAGTAAAGCAGAGCCTGAAGCGCGATGACTGATCGGTGGTGCACCAACATGCTAGTCGGTGGTCGGTGGTAGAAGCAAGTTCTGCTGCGAGAAGCTGAAGCATTTAGGCCCTTCAAGTCAGTCGTCCAGCATGAAGTTATGCATAAAGTTGTTAAAGACAATGCTGAGTCACATGCAGAGAGTTAAAAATGGAAAGGGACATGTAGCTGGAGCAAAGATTTCATTCATATTGAAGTCAATGCAGTGAGCCTTTACAGCTAAAAGGTTTATATAAGTTATGAAGCAGAAAAAGAAATTACACAGAAAAGAAGAAGTTGCAAAGGGAGAAGCTCAAGGAGGAGGAATGATCTTGCCATCGACCACTTAGTCTCTTCGCTGAGAACGAGTTCACAGCTCGAGACTAGGGGGCTTGTGATCCGGTCGGTCAGCTAGTCGATGACATCAGCAGTAGATGACCACGTGGACCATTCACAGGGTGACACGTGGTAGAAGATAGCAGGTGAATCAGAGGGGAGATCACTCAGAACGGTGATCGGTGGTCAGTTGCTAAAGTGACCACCACCAGCAGATCAGTGCCTAGATGAGCGCCTGACAGCAGAGCGCGAGAAGTAATGAAGCACTGATCAGTCATCGGTGCAAGGTCATCAGGAAGAAGGGTGATTAACACCTCTTTGTCGAGAAAGAAGTCCTCAATTCGAGCAGAGAGCTCACCAATGAAGTCCTCAGAGGGTAAGAGATGTGGGCGATGACAAGGTGGTGAGATGTCCCTTCAGCACGCTACTCATGTCCTTACGCGCAGAGCCACGTAGGTTGTAACATCCCGCCAAAATACTATACAAATGTATATAATGAAAATAAAGGTAACAAATAGATTGAAGTGAACAAAATATTTTATATATGAAATGTAGTTTCTCCTCACAGGGAGTTTAATACAAATTCGGTCAAATTTTCCAGAAACATAAACAAAATACAGTACAAAAAACAAAGCAGGCGATCTCCTATCGGAAGAGACCGATCTCCTATCGGACGAGGCCGATCTCCTATCAGAGGACCCAAAACAGCCGATCTGCTACCAGAACAGAAATCAGGCGATCTCCTTCCGGCGACCACTCACTAAGGAGCTCTACACCCTGGAAAATCATCTGCTCCCGTGTAAAATACAGGATCATCACAGTTTTAAGAGAAAACAACCAGAGAACAATACAAAGGGTAAGCTAGATATTTTTAAACTTTAAATTTTAAACTGGACAACCTACGTAGATCAGCCTTTTTAAACATTCGCAAGAGTCCATGACTTTCTCATTCATATCACACAGCCATCAAGAAATCACATGTTTCACAATATTTTCAAGAGTCGTTCTATTTCACATAATGCACCAAGTGTCTATCAATTCAATGTTTTTATTTCTCACGTCAGACTACCACTGACTCAGCACACAAGACACTTGACACTACTTCCGGAAGACTCGTGCATTGACTAGACTCAGAGATTCTGCACCTGTCATACAAAGTTGTTGTAATGTTTCCACAGCTATGCGCATCAACACATTCTCAATCTCAAGTTCACCATTCTCACAGTATGACAGGGTTAATCCATATGACAGGCCGAGCTCGTTCTGTTTCACACGACTCACCCATACATATGAACCTCCTTCGACTCTCAACGCCTGAATAACCTCATCTATATGAATCCATTATCTCAGGAGAGTCAGGATAATCCCATTATAGACATCACCGATCAATGCACATCCTACACGATCTTACACGGTATTTTCTTTCCTGAAAATACTATGCCTCGATCCCACATTCACCACATCCAACACATCACATAACACTAAAAAGAATGATTTCAATCACAGCAAAACTCAATCCAAGGTTCTTATTTTCGAATATCTCATTTAAATCTCAACAGTTTCAAAGCAACACCAAACACAGAGAGTTCGCAAACAACGCCAAAACCGGCGATCTGGTTCAAAAACAAGGTATTTCGAAGTCTGTATATAAAACCGGCGACCACGTCGCCCAAACACATAGAACAGAGCATTCACGAAGATGAAAACGAAAACCGGCGACCACGTCGCCCTCACTTCAGAAATAGCTAAACTATGGCTTGTATTGAAAATGAAGTCTAGCATCCCTTACCTGGACTTGCGTAAAAATACCGCGAGCTCAAAACCCACCGAGCCTGAAGGATGCCTTAGCTCTGTTTTCAGCGCCTGGTCTGTAGAACTTGCAGAGAACCTCTTAGGTGCTCTAAGGGCAACGTCGCTTGTCGCACTGATGCTGGAGGTTGCCTGAGTCTCAACGCAAGGAAGGGAAGAAGGGAGGGAGGAAGTTTGCACTCACTCTAACACTCTTGAGTCTGTAACGTTCTTTGCCTTCCCGCAGTGGCTTTTGTATCCCAACTTACCTGTCCACGCATGCTGCTGCTGCCACCCCTTCTGCAGGAAAGCCTGAGAACCACTGCCCTGAACAGTACGACCACTGTTGTCTCTGGTGCATGCCAACCACTGCTCTGAACAGTACTACCGCTGTTGTCGCTTGTGCATGCCAACCACTGCTCTGAACAGTACGACCGCGAGTGTCCCCTGCGCATGCCAACATTCTGATGTCACCACTCTAAACCACCCTTTTTGTCTACGTGGCGCGTGTGCAGGACGTTTCATGCTGGGAGTCTGGGTCCCACTTTACTCTGTGTGAAACTCGACGTCGCGCGATAACTTTCCACTGCTGACTCATCCTGGCGAACGACCGATGTCTCCTTCGCCCTGGAAGACGACCGATGTCTTCCTCTGGGAGACGACCGATGTCTTCCCTAGCGACGCCCTCATAACTCTCGCGCCCTGGCCACGTCCACATGCATCGCGCCCTGGCAAAGCCCGCATGCCTCGCGCCCGCGCGATGCCCGCATGCCTCTCGCGCCCGCGCGATGCCTGCATACCTCTCGCGCCCGCGCGATGCCTGCATGCCTCTCGCGCCCGCGCGATGCCTGCATGCCTCGCGCCCTGGCGACGTCCACCTGGCGCTCATGTGTAGCAGGCGACCGGCGATCTCATAGCCTTCTAAACTTAACTTTTCCTCCCTTTTTACTTTAAATAAAACATACATAAAATTCTTTTAAAATATAACCCTTTTTATTCCAATTCAATTTTACAGGTCCTTACATAGGTCGCCCGGGCCGATGGCTTAGTCTCTTCGCTGAAACAAGTTAACAGCTTGAGACTGGGGGGCTTGTGTACCGACCAGTCCTCGGACACCGAGAACAGGTAGTAAAGGGCGAACCACGTTAGCTGGGTCCCACAGCATGGGCCAAAACCACGTGGAGTGGACCCCACAAGCAGCTTGGAGAGAAGGGTGATCAGTCATCGGTGTGTCCCCTAAGAGAAGGGTGAGTCATCAGCATGTTCCCACAGAGAAGGGTGATTAGTCATCAGCGCGTGCCCACAGGGAAGGGTGAGTAGTCGTCAGACCACCAGGATGGGCTGAGGTGTCATCACCACTCAGAGTATGGCGAGGTGACATCAGCCTTGGGTGAGGACGAGGTGACATCGGCCTTGGGGTAAGACCAGTTAAATACCTAGAGACTAGGTGCACAAGGAGGCACCCAGGTGATCACCCTGTTAAAGTTTGCACTCCAGAGAAGGAAACCTTATGTGCTAGATTACCCTAAGACTGGGTGATAGCGGCGCAGGGGTATTCCAGTAAACCCTAAATATGGCTAGCAGCGCAGGAAACCCTAATTAGGGCTAGCGGCGCAGTAAACCCTAGACTATATAAGGGACAGTAAAATACTTCACAGAGGTACGCAGTTTCTAGACCTAAACACAGAGAGAAACTCAATACACTTGGTGTTCCTTGCCTTACACTGACTTGAGTGTCGGAGTGCAAACGGCCTCTAGGGCGCCCACTTTCTCTTTTGCAGGTGCAGATTGCTTCGAAAGAACCAAGCATATATCAACGTGAGGAAGGAGGCGTGTGAGTGTCGTGAGTCAATCGACAGGCGGGTCAACCGGCAAGAACATGATCTATTCTTGGAAATGTGAAGCTACCGACGTCACCAAGCCATGTGGAGGTGATACCTTGGACGTAACATAGTGGGATGAAGAACCTTCAGCAAGGCGTGGCGATGTGTCATAAGTCATCGCCAGGGCGAGAGACACGCGGGCATCGCTAGGGCGAGAGACACGCGGGGATCACCAGGGCGAGAGACACGCGGTCATCGCTAGGATGAGGGACACATCGGTCGTCTTCCAGGGAGAGACATCGGTCGTCTTCTAGGGAGAGACATTGGTCGTCCGCCAGGATGAGACATCGGTGGATAGTCATCGCGCGAGCAGTCATCGGTGGAAGGCTATCGCGCGATGTCGTGTTTCACACAGATAAGGTGGGACCCAGGCTCCCAGCATGAGACGTCCGGCATGCGCGACACGTAGACAGAAAGGGTGTTTCAGAATAGTTAGCGTCAGAGAGTTGTTATGCGCAGAAACCCACATGGTCATACTGTTCAAGGAAGTGTGCACGCAAGCTTTCCTGCAAAGTGGGCGGGGGCAGCGGCATTTCTAGGCAAGTTGGCTTAGATTCAAAACTCACTCCTGAGGGGCAGTGGACGTTGCTGTGGTTCGAGAGTGATTGAGTGAGTTAACTTTGGTTCCCTGTTTCTTTCCTCTCCTTCTCCATACGTTCAGACGTCCTAGCGCACCAGTTGGCTATCGGCGACTACCATAGAGCACCTGGGAGGTTCTCTGCAAGTTCTCCAAACCGGACACTAAAACAGAGTAAGTCGTTTCGCTCTGTTCTTCGAGTCGATCCTGCACTTGAGAGGGTTGCCTCTGCATAGGTGTTGCATGCAGCTCTCTTGGCTTCAGGAATCGTCTCTGTTAACGTAGAAATGAGTGGTATAGCTAGTTTTGTGACTAAGGCTCCATGGTGCAGGTTAAGGCATCCTTGAATCTCGTTGGGTTGGAGCTCTTAGTGAAGTTTACGCTAGTCCAGGTAAGGGAAGCTAGCATTTTCGTTTATAAAAACTTTAGGCGAGTAGGTTCTGAAGTAAGGGCGACATGGTCGCCGGTTTCATATCCTATTTCACGATGCTCTGTTTTTATGTGTGGGGCGACGTGATCGCCGGTTTTAATGCAAATTTCGAAATCCCCTGTTTTAGTGTCGTTTTGAAATTGTTTGAGATTGGAAGGTGAAATGCATATGATATTCAAAAATCTGAACTTTGGTGTGATTGTTTCTGTGATTGTGATTGTTTAAGAAAAAGATTCAAAATATTATATGATGCAGTTGTGCTTTTACGTGTGATATGATGTACTGGATGAATGTGAAATTGTGATTAAGACATAGTATTTTCAGGAAAGGAAATACCGTGTTGAGATTGGTTATGAGGTGTATTGATTAGTGAGTATCCTGTGAATGAGGCAATCCTTACTCTGCTGATATGATGGAATCACATAGATGAAGTCATTCAGTTGGTGAGAGTCAAAGGAGGTCCATATGTGTGGGTAAGTCGTTTGAAAGATAACTGACTTGACCTGTTATATGGATTAACCCTGTCATACTGAGAGAGTGAGGATATTGAGATTGAGATTGAGCTCGGGATTATGTTTATGCGCATGGCTGTGGAAACTTTACAGCAATTTCGTATGACAGGTGCAGACCTCTGGATGCTAAGTTCAACGCACGAGTCTTCCGGAAGTAGAGTCATGTGTCTATGTGTTATGAGTCAGTGGAAAGTTTGACATGTGAACCATGAGTATTGAATGTATTGAATAGACACTTGACAAGTTTGTGGAATATGGGGATGTTGATGGTTGAAATTGATATAGATTATGAATGGTGTGAAGATTTATGCTTTCTATTGATATAAAGTTTCATATTTAAAGTTTTTAAAAATATCTAGCTTACCCTTTGTTTTGTATCGTGGTTGTTTTTCTTAAACCTGTGATGATCGTGTATATTTGCACGGGAGCAGATGAGGTTGCAGGTAGTAGAGCTCCTCAGTGAGCACTTTCTGGAGGAGGAGATCGCCGGTTTTGAATGCTGTGGTTTTTGTTTTATTTTGAAAACTCTTGTATGGAGATGTATTAAAACTTCCTCGAAAAGGGATATTATTTTGAGGCACATTTGTATTAATGGATGAATTATATTATGTATATATCTATGTTAAATTTTGATATTATTGTTTCACCTTTATTTTATCATATAAAAATGACCAATATCTTGAGGGGCATTACATTAATGGTATCAGAGCAGTTCGTCCTTAGGATGACCTAAGGAGAGTGGGTTCATTGTGTTTCTTCTACTATTGGAGTCTTAATCAAAGCTATAGTGAAAGGTTTTCAAATGTTTTCTGATTGAAATCTTGTTTGTGCTTTAGTAGATATAGGCTCTAAATGAAAAATTTTAGTATTAAGAGTGAAAGGATCTTGATAAAGTAGTGAGGGTGCACACTTATAACTGAATCGAGATGTTCTCAATCTTAATTCTAAAAGTTTGATGTTGAGCATATATCCACTTCTGGTATGTTTTGTCCCAATTATTAAGTGTGGTGATATTTGATTGATAGTTTTGTACCCATGACTGTTCGGTGTTATGCTTTCTATTTTGAGCATTATGATTCTGTTGATGAACTCAAATTCTTAATGACTTTGAGATGCTGACCTTTGTAAGGTCTAGATGTTACCTCCTGAATGAATTGATTTCTTATCGATCTCATTCTTATAGTTGTAGGGAATATAGAAACCAATAGTTTCAAATTCTGAAACGAAGAAAGATGGCTCGTAGACCTCCTACCCCTCCCCAACCTTCTTCGGAAATGAGCCAGATTGCCAAGGCTATTGAGATGATGGCAACTGCCATCCAACAACAGAATGCAGCAATGGCTCAAAATCATCAAGCTGCAATGCACCACTAGGAAACTGCTCGGTCGGCTGAAACAGCTTCCCACGTCGGTCAGCCTCAGGAACAGATGGGACTGACCGAGTTTATGAGGCACAACCCACCCAAGTTCAGTGGGAATGCTACCCCTGACCAAGCAGATCAGTGGGTCAGGGAGTTGGAGAAAATCTTTAGGGCGACCTCCTGCCCTGAAGAGAAGAAATTGGTGTTCGCCACCTACCTGCTATCTGGAGAAGCCGAGTTCTGGTGGATGGGAGCTCAGCAGATGATGGAAGCCAGAGCTGATGTTTTAGACTGGGAAAGCTTCCGAGAGAGGTTCCTAGAGAAATACTTCCCAGATAGTGCAAGGTTTGCGAAGGAAGCAGAATTCCTCAGGTTGGAGCAGAGGGAGATGTCTGTGACTGCTTATGCTGCTCGGTTTGAGTACCTCGCCCGATTCTATACCCAGGCGACCTCTGAGGCTTGGAGGTGTAGGAAGTTTGAAGAAGGACTGAAGCATGGGCTGAAGAGGACCATAGCCCCTATGTGCATCAGGGAATTTCACACCTTAGTAGAGAAGGCAAAGATGGTGGAGACTCTGGGAAAGGGTGATTCTCGGGTGATTAGGTCATACCCAGGGGATTCTTCCAGTGGGAAGGCCAAGGTGCAGCACCCACAAAGCAAGCCTTATGCGAGACCTCCACCACATCGGGCAGGAGCAGTTCCGCCCTAGTTTCAGCAGCAACAAACATGGAAACCCAGATGTTTCACGTGCCAAAAGATGGGGCACATTTCTAGAGATTGTCCTAGCAGAAATAGGATGACTCAACCCGTTGGTTCTCAGCAGTTGAGGAATGGAGGCAGTAGACCTCAAGCAGCAGGGAGAGTGTTTGTCATGACAGGAGCAGAGGCGTCTCAGTCAGGTAACCTAGTGCAAGGTGTTTGTTTTATAGCTGGTAGAGGTGTAAAAGCCTTGTTTGATTCTGGAGCGACACACTCCTTTGTGTCAAGCCTGTGTGTAGCCGAGTTGGGCCTTCTAGTGAAGGAGTTACCGTTTGAACTGTTGGTCTCTACACCTGCGTCAGGACAGGTGTTGACCTCTACAGTTTGCTCTGAATGTCCAGTGATAGTAGAGGGACGCAGGTTCAAAGTAAACTTGATCTGCCTACCTCTTCAGGACCTGGATGTTATCCTGGGAATGGATTGGCTATCTGCCAATCACGTTCTCATAGACTGCGGTAGTCAGAAAATAGCGTTTCCAGACCTTCAAGAGTCAGATGTGATATCTGCTCAGCATGGGTGGTCGTAGTTGGAAAAAGGGGCGAGGTGCTTCGTGATCCTAGCTCGTAAGCAGGATACATGTGGTGAAAGATTTCATGGATGTATTTCCAGAAGAAATACCTGGATTACCTCCTAAGAGAGAAGTGGAATTCTCTATTGATTTGGTACCTGGAGCTGGACCAGTGTCAATGGCACCTTACAGGATGGCTCCAGTCGAGTTGGTAGAATTAAAGAAGCAAGTGGAAGAGTTGTTGGAAGACGACCGATGTCTCTCCCTGGAAGACGACCGATGTGTCCCTCATCCTGGCGATGACCGTCTGTCTCTCGCCCTGGCGATGCCCGCGTCTCTCTCGCCCTGGCGATGCCCGCGTCTCTCTCACCCTAGCGATGCCCGCGTCTCTCTCGCCCTGGCGATGCCCACGTGTCTCTCATCCCGGCGATGACTTATGACACATCGCCACGCCTTGCTGAAGGTTCTTCATCCCACTATGTTACGTCCAAGGTATCACCTCCACATGGCTTGGTGATGTCGGTAGCTTCACATTTCCAAGAATAGATCAGCACTACTCCTCGTGCACCCATGCATGCAACACTAAGGACGATTTCTTATGCTCAAGCATAGAGCTTCGCATGCACAGCGTATCTAAGGCTTAACCCACACCTTAATACGCGTGGTTTTTGGAACCCACTATGGTTGAACAAGTATCTTGACCACATACTAAGTGCACTTTCGGCGATCATGTACACCATAGGCGATTGGCGATCATGTGTATTCTAGGCGACAGGCGATTATGTACCAGAGAAGTCGGAGATCGCCTCCGTCTTCAACAACGGCGATCTCGTAGACTTCTAAGCTACACTTTCCTCCTTTATATTTTAAATAAAAACATATTTAGAATTCACTTAAAATATATCACTTTCATTCCAATAAAATTTTCTAGGTCCTTACATTTCCCACTGAAAGATTGACTTTTACTTGCTTGTCTACAGTTAGTTCCCCATCTTCATTGATCCATTGAAGCAATCATTTAAAGTTAATAATTTTCAATGTTTATAATTATAAAAAAAAAAACACCAATAAAGATTTAAATACACTAATTCCTCATTGATGGATGCATGTATAAAATTAGCTTTCATCCCAGCAAAATGTTCCGGAACATCTTTTCTAGAAGCAATATATGCAAGCAAAGTTTGCATTTTATTTTTCACAATTGCAAGCTGTAACGCCCCTCAAAATATTTGTTCATTTTTATATAATAAAATAAAGGTGAAACAATAATATCAAAATTTAACATACGTATATACATAATATAATTCATCCATTAATACAAATGTGCCTCAAAATAATATCCCTTTTCGAGGAAGTTTTAATACATCTCCATACAGGAGTTTTCAAAATAAAACAAAACAGCAGCATTCAAAAACCGGCGATCTCCTCCTCCAGAAATGCTCACTGAGGAGCTCTACTACCTGCAACCTCATCTGCTCCCATGCAAATATACACGATCATCACAGGTTTAAGAAAAACAACCACGATACAAAACAAAAGGGTAAGCTAGATATTTTTAAAAACTTTAAATATGAAACTTTATATCAATAGAAAGCATAAATCTTCACACCATTTGTAACATCCCGCCAAATCCTTTTCATAATTATAAAACGAAATAAAGGGAAAACAATAATATTGCAGTGAACATATGTATATATATATATAATGAAATTTCCCCTCACAGGGAGTTTAATACATATTCGGTCAGTTTTCCAAAACTTAAACAAAATACAGCAAAATAAAAAAAAAAGGCGATCTCCTATCAGAAAAGGGCGATCTCCTATCAGACAACAGAAAAAGGGTGATCGCCTAACAGAAACAGAAACAGGCAATCTCCTTCCGGCGACCACTCACTGAGGAGCTCTACTTCCTGCAACATCATCTGCTCCCGTGTAAATTATACACGATCATCACAGGTTTAAGAAAAAGCCAAACACAACACCAAAACACAGGGTAAGCTAGATATTTGAAAGAGAATTTAGATATGAAACTTTAAAATCAAGATAAAACAAATTTAAGACACCCACGTAAAAACTATCAACTTTCTCATTCCCTTCACATGACAATCAAGTAAATCACATATTTCACAATTCCTCAAGAGTCGTTCAATTCACATAATTCATCAAGTGTCTATCAATTTCAATGTTCCTCATTTCTCACGTCAGACTTCCACTGACTCATCACACAAGACACTTGACACTACTTCCGGAAGACTCGTGCGTTGAACTTAGCATCCAGAGACCTGCACCTATCATACTTCATTGCTGTAATGTTCCCACAGCCATGCGCATCAACATAATCTCGATCTCAATCTCATCACTCTCACAGTATGACAGGGTTAATCCATATAACAGGTCAAGTCAGTTATCTTTCAAACGACTTACCCATACATATGGACCTCCTTCGACTCTCACCAACTGAATGACTTCATCTATGTGACTCCATCATATCAGCAGAGTCAGGATCGTCTCATTCACAGGATACTCACTGATCAATACACCTCATAACCAATCTCAACACGGTATTTCCTTTCCTGAAAATACTATGTCTTGATCCCACATTCACAACATTCAACACATCATATAACACTTAAATGAACGATTCCAATCACAGCAACAATCATTCCAAGGTTCAGATTTTCGAATATGGCATGCATTTCACATTCCAATCTCAAACAGTTTCAAACGACACTAAAACAGGGGAGTTCGAAATCAACATTTAAAATCGGCGATCACGTCGCCCCACACATAAAAACAGAGCATCGTGAAAAAGAATATGAAACCGGCGACCACGTCGCCCTCACTTCAGAACCTACTCGCCTAAATTTTTTATAAACGAAAATGCTAGCTTCCCTTACCTGGACTTGCGCAAAACACCAAGAGCTCCAAAACCCACCGAAGCTTAAAGATGCCTTAGCTCTGTTTTAGCGTCTGGTTTGGAGAACTTGCAGAGAACCTCCCAGGTTCTCTAAGGGCAGTCGTCGCTCGTCGTACTGGTGCTTGAGGATGCCTGAATCACAGCGCGAAGGAGAGAAAAGAGAGGTAAACTCACTCTTTCACTCTTGAACCACTGCAACGTTCTTTGTCTCTCAGAAGTGGGTTTTTGAATCTAAACCAACTTGTCCACAAAAACCGCTGCCACCACCCACTCTGCAGGGAAGCTTGCGTGCACGCTTCCCTGAACAGTACGACCACGAGTGCCTCTGCGCATGCCAACACTCTGATGTCACTATTCTGAACCACCCTTTTTGTCTACATGTCGCGCGTGTAGTACGTCTCATGCTGGGAGCCTGGGTCCCACCTTATCTATGTGAAACTCGACATCGCGCGATGACTATCCACCGATGTCTCATCCTGGAGGACGACCGATGTCTCTCCCTGGGAGACGACCGATGTCTCGCGCCTTGGCGGTGCCCGCATGCCTCGCACCCTGGCGATGCCGCATGCCTCGCGCCCTGGCGATGCCCACATGCCTCGCGCCCTGGCGATGCCCGCATGCCTCGCGCCCTAGCGATGCCCGACGACACATCGCCACGCCTTGCTGAAGGTTCTTCATCCCACTATGTTACGTCCAAGGTATCATCTCCACATGACTTGGTGACGTCGGTAGCTTAACATTTCCAAGAGTAGATCAGCACTACTCCTCGTGCGCCCATGCATGCAACACTAAGGACGATTTCTTATGCTCAAGCATAGAGCTTCGCATGCACAGCGTATCTAAGGCTTAACCCACACCTTGATACGCGTGGTTTTTGGAACCCACTATGGTTGATCCAGTATCCTGACCACATACTGAATGCACTTTCGGCGATCATGTGCACCATAGGCGATTGGCGATCATGT
The DNA here is from genome assembly GCA_013389735.1 of Phaseolus lunatus. NCBI lineage: Eukaryota > Viridiplantae > Streptophyta > Magnoliopsida > Fabales > Fabaceae > Phaseolus > Phaseolus lunatus. Next base: position 15,062,845 of record CM023859.1, on the reverse strand, counting down.
ACACTACAGGAGATTGGCGTTCATGTGTAATCTAGGCGACAGGCGATTATGTACTAACCAGGCGATCTCATAGTCTTCTAAGCTACACTTTCCTTCCTTTTTATTTTAAATAAAAACATACATAGAATTCATTTAAAATATATTCCTTTAATTCCAATTTAATTTTACAGGTCCTTATACCATTCATAATCTATATCAATTTCAACCATCAATATCCCCATAGTCCACAAACTCGTCAAGTGTCTATTCAATACATTCAATACTCATGGTTCACATGTCAGACTTTCCACTGACTCATAACACATAGACACATGACTCTACTTCCGGAAGACTCATGCGTTGCCTCAGACTCAGAGATCTGCACCTGTCATACTACACCATTGTGAATCCACACAGGGTCGCTGTGAATCCACACAGCCATGCGCATAAATAAATCTCAATATCATCACTCTCCCAGTATGACAGGGTTAATCCATACAACAGGTCAAGTTAGTTATCTTTCAAACAACTTACCCATACATATGAACCTCCTTCGACTCTCAACGCCTGAATAACTTCATCTATATGATTCCATTATATCAGGAGAGTCAAGATATCTCCTTCTAGACAAGTCCCTAGTCAATGCACATTACACACGATCTTACACGGTATTTTCTTTCCTGAAAATACTATGCCTTGATCCAACATTCACAACGTTCAATGCATCATACAACACGTAAAAGCACAATTCCATCATATAATATTTTGAATCTTTTCTTAAACAATCCATATCACAGAAACAACCATACCAAAGTTCAGATTTTCGAATATCATATGTGTAAGGACCCAGAAAATTTTATTGGAATAAAAATGGTATATTTAAATAATTTCAGAAGAAGTTATTATTTAAAATACAAAGAGCTGGTAAATGAAGTTTCGTAGTAGCTGGACCTCGGAAGTCGCCCAAGAGCTGGGGTCAGCTGGTAGAAGTCGGTCGGATGATGTGTGGATCAAGAAGAGTACAGGAAGAAAAGTTAAGTTTAGAAGGCTACGAGGTCGCCGGTCGCCTGCTACACATGAGCGCCAGGTGGATGTCGCCAGGGCGCGAGAGGCATGCAGGCATCGCGCGGGCGCGAGAGGCATGCAGGCATCGCGCGGGCGCGAGAGGCATGCAGGCATCGCACGGGCGCGAGAGGCATGCAGGCATCGCGCGGGCGCGAGAGGCATGCAGGCATCGCGCGGGCGCGAGAGGCATGCAGGCATCGCGCGGGCGCGAGAGGCATGCAGGCAGCGCGCGGGCGCGAGAGGCATGCAGGCATCGCGTGGGCGCGAGGCATGCGGGCATTGCCAGGGCGCGAGGCATGTGGACGTGGTCAAGGCGCGAGAGTTATGAGGGCGTCGCCAGGGAAGACATCGGTCGTCCCCCAGAGGAAGACATCGGTCGTCTTCCAGGGCGAAGGAGACATCGGTCGTTCGCCAGGATGAGTCAGCAGTGGAAAGTTATCGCGCGACGTCGAGTTTCACACAGAGAAGGTAAGACCCAGACTCCCAGCATGAAGCGTAGGGCATGCGCGCCACGTAGACAAAAAGGGTGGTTCAGAATAGTGACATCAGAATGTTGGCATGCGCGGGAGACACTCGCGGTCGTACTGTTCAGAGCAGTGGCTGGCATGCACAAGCGACAACAGTGGCAGTACTGTTCAGAGCAGTGGTTGGCATGCACCAGAGACAACAGTGGTTGTAACATCCCGCCAAAATAATACATACATCCATGTATAATTGAAATTAAGTGTAACCAAATAATATTGAAGAGTGCAAAATAATATGTATTTATATATATATCAGAAATGAAGTTACTCCTCTTAGGGAGTTTAATACATAACCAAATCAAATGTTTGCAAGATTTTACGAAAATAAAAGAAATGCAGTAAGACAGGCGGTCTCAAAAGAAAACGGCGATCTCCAACTTTAAAACGGCGATCTCTAACAGAAGACCTCAAAACGGGCGATCTTCTATCAGGACACGAAAACCGGCGATCACCACCGAGAGGTAGAAACCGGCGATCTCTCCCTCGGCGACCACTCACTAAGGAGCTCTCCTTCCTGGAAGATCATCTGCTCCCGTGTAACAATTACACGATCATCACAGTTTTTAAAGAGAACCAAGCACAACACCAAAGAAAACACCACAGGGTAAGCTAGACATTTTAAAGAGAGTTTAAATAGGAACATTAAAATTAAAGTAAAACAAGTTTCAAGATTATCCATGTAAAACGTAGAGCTGCTCATCCCTTCACCTGATCACCCAAAAATCCAAACATTTCACAGCATTTCTCAGAATCAATCTATTTCACAAACTGCATCAAGTGTCTATCAATATTCAAGTTTCTCATTTCACATGTCAGACTTTCCACTGACTCACAACACAAGACACTTGACACTACTTCCGGATTGACTCGTGCGTTGAACTTAGTATCCAGAGACATGCACTTGTCATACCATACCACTGTGAATCCACACAGCATGCGCATATACAATCTCAATGTTACCATTCTCCTGGTATGACAAGGTTAATCCATACAACAGCTCGAGCTCGTTCCCATTTGAACAACTCGCCCATACGTATGAACCTCCTTCGACTCTCACCAACTGAATAACTTCATCTACGTGATTCCATTATCTCAGCAGAGTCAGGATCGTCTCATTAACAGGTTACTCACTGATCAATGCACTTCCTAACCAATCTCAACACGGTATTTCCTTTCCTGAAAATACTATGCCTCGATCCCACATCCAAACACATCATACCATTCAAGTAAATGATTCAAATCACATCAACAAACATTTCAAAGCTTCAGATCTTCGAATATCTCATGTAAATCTCAAGTAGTTTCAAAACAACATCAAAAACAGAGATTTCGCAAAACAGCGCCAAAACCGGCGACCTGGTTCAAAAACAAGGTATTTCGAAGGCTTTATATAAAACCGGCGACCACGTCGCCCAAAACACATAGAACAGAGCATTTTACACAGATGAAAACGAAACCGGCGACCACGTCGCACTCATTTCAGAAATAGCTAAACTATGGCCTTTATTGAAAATGGAGTCTAGCTTCCCTTACCTGGATTTTGCGCAAATACCAGGGGCTCCGAAATCCAACGAAGCTTGAAGAACGCCTTGGCTCTGTTTTTGCGTCTGGTTGAAGGACTTGCAGAGGACTGCCCAGGTGCTCTAATGGTGGCTGTCGCTCGTCGTACTCTCGTGTGAAGGTGTTAGAATCGCAGCGCGAAGGATATATCTGGAGGAGAAGGGAGGTAACTCACTCTTTCTCTCTTCGAAGGCTGCAACGTTTCTTCCCCTTCAGTAGTGGATTTCAGTGACTTAAACCAACTTATCCCTCCAAAAGCAGCTGCCACCACCTACTCTGCAGGGAAGTTTGCGTGCACGCTTCCCTGAACAGCACGACCACTGTTGCCTCTGGTGCATGCCAACCACTGCTCTGAACAGTACTGCTACTGTTGTCGCTTGTGCATGCCAGCCACTGCTCTGAACAGTACGACCGCGAGTGTCTCCCGCGCATGCCAACATTCTGATGTCACTATTCTGAACCACCCTTTTCGTCTACGTGGCGCGCGTGCAGAACGTCTCATGCTGGATGTCTGGGTCCCACGTTCTCTGTGTATAACTTAACGTAGCGCGATGACCTTTTCACCGATGACCACAGGCGCGAAGACTAACAACCGATGACCTCTCGCGCGAAGGCTAACAACCGATGACCTCTCGCGCGAAGGCTAACAACCGATGACCTCTCGCGCGAAGGCTAACAACCGATGACCTCTCGCGCGAGGGCTAGCAACCGATGACCTCTCGCGCGAAGGCTAACAACCGATGACCTCTCCCCCTGATGATGCCCGCATGCCCCTCGCGCCCAGGCGATCCTGCATGCCTTGCGCCCTGGCGATGCTCGATGACACATCGCCACGCCTTCCTGGAGGTTCTTCATTCCACTATGTTACATCCAAGGTATTCTCTCCACAAGGCTTGGTGACGTCGGTAGCTTCACACTTCCAAGAGTTGATTAGCACAAGTCCTCGTGCGCCCAAGCGTGTAACGTTAAGGATGATTCTCTTATGCTCAAGTATAGAGCTTCGCCTGCCCAGCGTATCCAAGGTTTAACCTACACCTTGATACGCGTGGCCTTTGGGACGTACCAGGGTTGATCCAACATTTTGGCTACACACTAAGTGTAGTTTCGGCGATTAGGTGTACTCTAGGCGACAGGCTACTAGGTACACACAGGCGATAGGCGTTCAAGCATAATCTAGGCGATAGGCGTTCAAGCATAAGCTAGGCGATAGGCGTTCAAGCATAAGCTAGGCGATAGGCGTTCAAGCATAAGCTAGGCGATAGGCGTTCAAGTGCCAGAGAAGTTGGAGATCGCCTACCCGCTTAATAACGGCGATCTCGTAGTTTTCTCAGCTATACATTCCTTCCTTTATATTTAAATAAACACGTGCTTCGAATTTATTTATAATATAACACTTTTATTCCAATATAAACTTCTAGGTTCTTACAATCTCCCCAACAAGAAAAATTTTCGTCCCCGAAAATGAATTACAAGGAAAAGAGGTATGGGTAGGCTTCCCTCATGGGTTCTTCTAACTCCCACGTTGAATCACCCGATTTCTCATCCCACACCACTTTCACCATGTTGATGGTCTTGCCTCTGAGTTGTTTACCCTGCCGGTCATCAATTCTAACTGGTTTTGCTTCAAAGGACAAGTCATCTCTGATCTGCACCTTCTCGGTCGTCTGCTGAATCAACTCTGGTTCAACCAATACTGCTTCCTGGTACCAGTACAAAGGAGTTCTGCATTTCCTTCCATACAAAGCTTCATACGTTGCCATCCCAATGCCAGCATGATCGCCGTTATTATAGGTAAACTCTTCTAACTCGGCTGGGGCCCTCCTGTAAGGTGCCATTGACACTGGTCCAGCCCCAGGTACCAAAATCAATAGAGAACTCCACTTCTCTCTTAGGAGGTAATCCGGATATTTCTTCTGAAATTACATCCATGAAATCTTTCACCACAGGTATCCAACTTACGTCCTCTTTATTCTTCACTCCCAACTGAGCTAGGATTCACGAAGCACCTCGCTTCTTTCTCCCAACTCCGACTACCCATGCTGAGCTGATAACACGTCTGCCTCTTGGAGGTCTGGAAACGCTATCTTCTGACTACCACAGACTATGAGAACGTGATTGGCAGCTAGTCAATCCATTCCCAGGATAACATTCAGATCCTGAAGAGGTAGGCAGATCAAGTTCACCTTGAATCTGCGTCCCTCTACTATCACTGGACATTCGGGGCAAACCGTAGAGGTCAACACCTGTCCTGATGCAGGTGTATAGACCAACAGTTTCAAACGGCAACTCCTTCACTAGAAGGCCCAACTCGGCTACACACAGGCTTGACACAAAGGAGTGTGTCGCTCCAAAATCAAACAAAATTCTAACGCATCTACCAGCTATAGAGCAACATTCTGTATTAAGTTACCTGACTGGGATGCCTCCGCTCCAGCCATGGCAAACACTCTCCCTGCTGCCTGAGGTCGACTGCCTCCATTCCTCAACTGTTGGGATCCACTGGGTTGAGTCATCCTATTCTGGGTAGGACAATCTCTAGCAACGTGTCCCGTCCTTTGACAGGCAAAACATCTTCTCTCTGAATCTCTTTTGGGGCACACATTGGCTGTGTGTGGTCCACCACAGTGGAAACATTTAAGTTTCCAGGGTTGTTGCTGCTGAAGCTGGGGCGGTGCTGCTTCTGCCCTATGCTGAGAGGGTCTCGAATAAGGCTTGCTTTGTGGGTGCTGCACCTTGGCCTTCCCACTGGAGGGACCCCCTGGTTGTGATCTGATTACTCTGGAACCACTCCTCTCCAGGGTCTCCACTACCCTTGCCTTCCTTACTAGGGTATGTAACTCCCTGGTCCACGGATCTGCTTGATCAGGGGTAGCACTCCCACTGAGCTTGGGTGGGTTGTGCCTCATGAACTCGGTCATCCCTACCTGCTCCCGAGGCTGATTGACCTGGGAAGCTGTTGCAGCCGATCCAGCAGTTTCCAAATGATTCATTACAGCCTGATGAATCTGGGCCATTACCGTATTCTGCTGTTGGATGGCAGTTGCCATCATCTCGATAGCCTTAGCGATCTGGCTCATCTCCGAAGAAGATTGGGGAGGGGTAGAAGGTCTACGTGCCATCTCTCTTCGTTTTCAGATTTTGAAACTATAATATTCCTATATTCCCTACAACTACAAGAATGAGATCGATAAGAAATCAATTCATTCAAGGGGGGTAACAGCTAGACCTTACAAAGGTTAGCATCTCAAAATCATTAAGAATTTGAGCTCAACAACAGAGTCATAATGCTTATAACATCAAGCATAACACCAGCACAACTACTGGTATGCAGTCACCAGTCCAATCAGCCATTTCCAATCAATTACAAAGACACTCAAGAGAATGAGATAGCTCACACCAGAATTCAATATATGCTAAACATCAAACCTTTGGAATTAAGATTGAGACTCATCTCGATCCAGTTATGAGTGTGCACCCTCACTACTTTATCAAGACCTTCTCATTCTTAATACTAAGATTTTCAATTAGAACATATATTCACCCAAGCACACACAAAATTCAATACAAAAACGTTTGAAAACCTTTCACTATAGTTATTATTTTAAACTCAAATAACTTTCATGAGCAGAAGAAACACAATGGATCCACAACCCTCAGATCATCCTAAGGACGAACTGCTCTGATACCATTAATGTAACATCCCGCCAAAATAATACATACATCCATGTATAATTGAAATTAAGTGTAACCAAATAATATTGAAGAGTGCAAAATAATATGTATTTATATATATATCAGAAATGAAGTTACTCCTCTTAGGGAGTTTAATACATAACCAAATCAAATGTTTGCAAGATTTTACGAAAATAAAAGAAATGCAGTAAGACAGGCGGTCTCAAAAGAAAACGGCGATCTCCAACTTTAAAACGGCGATCTCTAACAGAAGACCTCAAAACGGGCGATCTTCTATCAGGACACGAAAACCGGCGATCACCACCGAGAGGTAGAAACCGGCGATCTCTCCCTCGGCGACCACTCACTAAGGAGCTCTCCTTCCTGGAAGATCATCTGCTCCCGTGTAACAATTACACGATCATCACAGTTTTTAAAGAGAACCAAGCACAACACCAAAGAAAACACCACAGGGTAAGCTAGACATTTTAAAGAGAGTTTAAATAGGAACATTAAAATTAAAGTAAAACAAGTTTCAAGATTATCCATGTAAAACGTAGAGCTGCTCATCCCTTCACCTGATCGCCCAAAAATCCAAACATTTCACAGCATTTCTCAGAATCAATCTATTTCACAAACTGCATCAAGTGTCTATCAATATTCAAGTTTCTCATTTCACATGTCAGACTTTCCACTGACTCACAACACAAGACACTTGACACTACTTCCGGATTGACTCGTGCATTGAACTTAGTATCCAGAGACATGCACTTGTCATACCATACCACTGTGAATCCACACAGCATGCGCATATACAATCTCAATGTTACCATTCTCCTGGTATGACAAGGTTAATCCATACAACAGCTCGAGCTCGTTCCCATTTGAACAACTCGCCCATACGTATGAACCTCCTTCGACTCTCACCAACTGAATAACTTCATCTACGTGATTCCATTATCTCAGCAGAGTCAGGATCGTCTCATTAACAGGTTACTCACTGATCAATGCACTTCCTAACCAATCTCAACACGGTATTTCCTTTCCTGAAAATACTATGCCTCGATCCCACATCCAAACACATCATACCATTCAAGTAAATGATTCAAATCACATCAACAAACATTTCAAAGCTTCAGATCTTCGAATATCTCATGTAAATCTCAAGTAGTTTCAAAACAACATCAAAAACAGAGATTTCGCAAAACAGCGCCAAAACCGGCGACCTGGTTCAAAAACAAGGTATTTCGAAGGCTTTATATAAAACCGGCGACCACGTCGCCCAAAACACATAGAACAGAGCATTTTACACAGATGAAAACGAAACCGGCGACCACGTCGCACTCATTTCAGAAATAGCTAAACTATGGCCTTTATTGAAAATGGAGTCTAGCTTCCCTTACCTGGATTTTGCGCAAATACCAGGGGCTCCGAAATCCAACGAAGCTTGAAGAACGCCTTGGCTCTGTTTTTGCGTCTGGTTGAAGGACTTGCAGAGGACTGCCCAGGTGCTCTAATGGTGGCTGTCGCTCGTCGTACTCTCGTGTGAAGGTGTTAGAATCGCAGCGCGAAGGATATATCTGGAGGAGAAGGGAGGTAACTCACTCTTTCTCTCTTCGAAGGCTGCAACGTTTCTTCCCCTTCAGTAGTGGATTTCAGTGACTTAAACCAACTTATCCCTCCAAAAGCAGCTGCCACCACCTACTCTGCAGGGAAGTTTGCGTGCACGCTTCCCTGAACAGCACGACCACTGTTGCCTCTGGTGCATGCCAACCACTGCTCTGAACAGTACTGCTACTGTTGTCGCTTGTGCATGCCAGCCACTGCTCTGAACAGTACGACCGCGAGTGTCTCCCGCGCATGCCAACATTCTGATGTCACTATTCTGAACCACCCTTTTCGTCTACGTGGCGCGCGTGCAGAACGTCTCATGCTGGATGTCTGGGTCCCACGTTCTCTGTGTATAACTTAACGTAGCGCGATGACCTTTTCACCGATGACCACAGGCGCGAAGACTAACAACCGATGACCTCTCGCGCGAAGGCTAACAACCGATGACCTCTCGCGCGAAGGCTAACAACCGATGACCTCTCGCGCGAAGGCTAACAACCGATGACCTCTCGCGCGAGGGCTAGCAACCGATGACCTCTCGCGCGAAGGCTAACAACCGATGACCTCTCCCCCTGATGATGCCCGCATGCCCCTCGCGCCCAGGCGATCCTGCATGCCTTGCGCCCTGGCGATGCTCGATGACACATCGCCACGCCTTCCTGGAGGTTCTTCATTCCACTATGTTACATCCAAGGTATTCTCTCCACAAGGCTTGGTGACGTCGGTAGCTTCACACTTCCAAGAGTTGATTAGCACAAGTCCTCGTGCGCCCAAGCGTGTAACGTTAAGGATGATTCTCTTATGCTCAAGTATAGAGCTTCGCCTGCCCAGCGTATCCAAGGTTTAACCTACACCTTGATACGCGTGGCCTTTGGGACGTACCAGGGTTGATCCAACATTTTGGCTACACACTAAGTGTAGTTTCGGCGATTAGGTGTACTCTAGGCGACAGGCTACTAGGTACACACAGGCGATAGGCGTTCAAGCATAATCTAGGCGATAGGCGTTCAAGCATAAGCTAGGCGATAGGCGTTCAAGCATAAGCTAGGCGATAGGCGTTCAAGCATAAGCTAGGCGATAGGCGTTCAAGTGCCAGAGAAGTTGGAGATCGCCTACCCGCTTAATAACGGCGATCTCGTAGTTTTCTCAGCTATACATTCCTTCCTTTATATTTAAATAAACACGTGCTTCGAATTTATTTATAATATAACACTTTTATTCCAATATAAACTTCTAGGTTCTTACAGTGGTCGTACTGTTCAGGGCAGTGGTTCTCAGACTTCTCTGCAGAGTGGGTGTAGCAGCTGCTTTTGATGGATAAGTTGGGTTAAGATGCAGAGACTCACTGCGGAGAGAAAGGAAAAACGTTGCAGCTTTCAAAGAGAGATAGAGCGAGTTACCTCCCTTCTCCTCCAGATATCTCCTTCGCGCTGCGATTCTAACACCTTCACACGAGAGTACGACGAGCGACAGCCACCATTAGAGCACCTGGGCAGTTCTCTGCAAGTCCTTCAACCAGACGCGAAAACAGAGCCAAGGCGTTCTTCAAGCTTTGTTGAGTTTCGGAACTCTAGGTGTTTGCGCAAGTCCAGGTAAGGGAAGCTAGACTTCATTTTCAATACAAGCCATAGTTTAGCTGTTTCTGAAGTGAGAGCGACGTGGTCGCCGGTTTTCGTTTTCATCTTCGTGAATACTCTGTTTCATGTGTTTTGGGCGACGTGGTCGCCGGTTTTATATACAGACTTTGAAATACCCTGTTTTTGAACCAGGTCGCCGGTTTTGGCGCTGTTTGCGAAACTCTCTGTTTTTGGTGTTGCTTTGAAACTGTTGAGATTTAAAGGAGATATTTGAAAATAAGAACCTTGGATCGAGTTTTGCTGTGATTGAAATCATTCCTTTAAGTGTTGGGTGACGTTTTGAATGTCGTGAATGTGGGATCGAGGCATAGTATTTTCAGGAAAGAAAATACCGTGTAAGATCGTGTAGGATGTGCATTGACTGGTGATTCGTCATGATATCCTGACTCTCCTGAGATAATGAATTCATATAGATGAAGTTATTCAGGCGTTGAGAGTCGAAGGAGGTTCATACGTATGGGTGAGTCGTGTGAAACAGAACGAGCTCGGCCTGTTGTGTGGATTAACCCTGTCATGCTTGGATGGTGATGATATTGAGATTCATTATACGCTTGTGAATGTGTGTGATTTCACGGCGACCCTGTGAATGTGTGTGATTTCACAGTGGGCAGTATGACAGGTGTGAATCTATGAGTCTAGTCAATGCACGAGTCTTCCGGAAGTAGTGTCAAGTGTCTTCTGTGTTGAGTCAGTGGTGGTCTGACATGTGAAATGAGGAACTTGAAGTGATAGACACTTGATGCAGTATTGTGAAAATGAATAACTCTTGTGAATATTGTGAAATGTGTGATTTCTGGGTGACCAGGTGCAGAGTATGAGAAACTTGATAACTTTACGTGAATGTCTTGAAATTGTTTACCTTGATTTTATTTTAAGTATTCTTATTTAAACTCTCTTTAAAATATCTAGCTTACCCTGCGTGTTTTGCTCGTTGGCTGTTTTTCTCTTAAAACTGTGATGATCGTGTATAATTTACACGGGAGCAGATGATCTTCCAGGAAGTAGAGCTCCTTAGTGAGTGGTCGCCGGAAGGAGATCGCCTGATTTCTGTTCTGGTAGCCGATCGGCTGTTTTGGGTCCTCTGATAGGAGATCGGCCTCATCCGATAGGAGATCGGTCCTTTCCGATAGGAGATCGCCTGCTTTGTTCTTTTACTGTATTTTGTTTATGTTTCTGGAAAATTTGACTGAAGTTGTATTAAAACTCCCTGTGAGGAGAAACTACATTTCATATATATAATATTTTGTTCACTTCAATCTATTTGTTACCTTTATTTTCATTATATACATTTGTATAGTATTTTGGCGGGATGTTACATTAATGGTATCAGAGCAGTTCGTCCTTAGGATGACCTGAGGGCTGTGGATCCATTATGTTTCTTCTGCTCATGAAATTTATTTGAGTTTAAAATAACAACTATAGTGAAAAGTTTTCAAACGTTTTTGTATTGAGATTTTGTGTGTGCTTTGGTGAATATATGTTATAACTGAAAATCTTAGTGTTAAGAATGAGAAGGTCTTGATAAAGTAGTGAGGGTGCACACTCATAACTGAATCGAGATGAGTCTCAATCTTAATTCCAAAGGTTTGATGTTTAGCATATATTGAATTCTGGTGTGAGCTATTTCATTCCCTTGAGTGTCTTTGTAATTGATTGAAAATGGTTGATTGGATTGATGACTGCATACCAGTAGTTGTGCTGGTGTTATGCTTGATGTTATAAGCATTATGATTCTGTTGATGAGCTCAAATTCTTAATGATTTTGAGATGCTGACCTTTGTAAGGTCTAGCTGTTACCCCCTTGAATGAATTGATTTCTTATCGATCTCATTCTTTTAGTTGTAGGGAAATATAGGAATCTTATAGTTTCAAAATCTGAAAACGAAGGTGATGGCACGTAGACCTTCTACCCCTCCCCAACCTTCTTCAGAGATGGGTCAGATCGCCAGGGCCATGGAGGTGATGGCAACTGCCATCCAACAGCAGAATACGGTAATGGCCCAGATTCATCAGACTGTAATGAATCATTTGGAAACTACTGGATCGGCTGCAACAGCTTCCCATGTCAATCAGCCTCGGGAGCAGATGGGAATGACCGAGTTCATGAGGCACAACCCAACCCAGTTCCGTGGGAACGTTTCTCCGAACCAACCAGATCAGGGGATCAGAGAGTTCCATGCCTTAGTGGAGAAGGCAAAGAGGGTGGAGACCCTGGAGAGGGGTGGTTCCAGGGTAATCAGATCACACCCAGGGGGTCCCTCCAGTGGGAAAGCCAAGGTACAGCACCCACGAAGCAAGCCTTATGTGAGACCTCCCCCACATCGGGTAGGAGCAGTTCCGCCCCAGTTTCAGCAACAACAACCATGGAAACCAAGATGTTTCCGTTGTGGTGGATCACAGAACGTCAAAGTGTGCCCCAAGGGGAATTCAGGGAGAAGATGCTACATCTGCCGAAAGACGGGACACGTTGCTAGAGATTGTCCTGCCCAGAATAGAATGACTCAACCCAGTGGATCCCAATAGTTGTGGAATGGAGGCAGTCGACCTCAGGCAGCAGGGAGAGTGTTTGCCATGTCTGGAGTTGAGGCATCTCAGTCAGGTAACTTAGTACCGAGTGTTACTCTATAGCTGGTAGATGCGTTAGAATTTTGTTTGATTCTAGAGCGACACACTCCTTTGTGTCAAGCTTGTGTGTAGCCGAGTTGGGCCTTCTAGTGAAGGGGTCACCTTTCGAACTGTTGGTCTCTACACCTGCGTCAGGACAGGTGTTGACCTCTACAGTTTCCCCTGAATGTCCAGTGATAGTAGAGGGACGCAGATTCAAAGTGAACTTGATCTGTCTACCTCTTCAGGACCTGGATGTTATCCTGGGAATGGATTGGCTAGCTGCCAATCACGTTCTCGTAGTCTGCGGTAGTTAGAAATTAGCGTTTCCAGATCTCCAAGAGTCAGATGGCGAGGTGCTTCGTGAATCCTAGCTCAGTTGGGAGTGAAGAATGAAGAGGACGTAAGTCGGATACCTTGGTGAAAGATTTCATGGATGTAATTTCAGAAGAAATATCTGGATTACCTCCTGAGAGAGAAGTGGAGTTCTCTATTGATTTTGGTACCTGGGGCTGGACCAGTGTCAATGGCACCTTACAGGAGGGCTCCAGCCGAGTTGGAAGAGTTTACCTATAATAACGGCGATCATGCTGGCATTGGGATGGCAACGTATGAAGCTTTGTATGGAAGGAAATGCAGAACTCCTTTGTACTGGTACCAGGAAGCAGTATTGGTTGAACCAGAGTTGATTCAGCAGACGACCGAGAAGGTGCAGATCAGAGGAGAAGACCTTTGGGGTTTGCTGCTGGAGATCATGTCCTTATGAGGGTGACACCAGCCAAGGGTGTAGGATGAGCTATCAGATCAAAGAAGCTGCCCCCTAAGTTTGTTGAGCCATACCAGATCCTGAGGAGGATCGGTCCAATAGCTTGATATCGCCCCACCTCCCCATTCGCAAACCTGCATAATGTATTTCACGTATCACAGCTAAGGAAGTATCTTGCAGGCCTAGTCACGTATTAAAAAGTGGACGACGTGCGGATCGGGTGATTCAACATGGGAAATAGAAGAAACCACGAGAGAAGCCCATCCATACCTCCTTTCCTTATAATTCAATTTTCGGGGACGAAAATTTTTCTTGTTGGGGAGATTGTAAGGACCCAGAAAATTTTATTGGAATAAAAATGGTATATTTAAATAATTTCAGAAGAAGTTATTATTTAAAATACAAAGAGCTGGTAAATGAAGTTTCGTAGTAGCTGGACCTCGGAAGTCGCCCAAGAGCTGGGGTCAGCTGGTAGAAGTCGGTCGGATGATGTGTGGATCAAGAAGAGTACAGGAAGAAAAGTTAAGTTTAGAAGGCTACGAGGTCGCCGGTCGCCTGCTACACATGAGCGCCAGGTGGACGTCGCCAGGGTGCGAGAGGCATGCAGGCATCGCGCGGGCGCGAGAGGCATGCAGGCATCGCGCGGGCGCGAGAGGCATGCAGGCATCGCGCGGGCGCGAGAGGCATGCAGGCATCGCGCGGGCGCGAGAGGCATGCAGGCATCGCGCGGGCGCGAGAGGCATGCAGGCATCGCGCGGGCGCGAGAGGCATGCAGGCAGCGCGCGGGCGCGAGAGGCATGCAGGCATCGCGTGGGCGCGAGGCATGTGGACGTGGTCAAGGCGCGAGAGTTATGAGGGCGTCGCCAGGGAAGACATCGGTCGTCCCCCAGAGGAAGACATCGGTCGTCTTCCAGGGCGAAGGAGACATCGGTCGTTCGCCAGGATGAGTCAGCAGTGGAAAGTTATCGCGCGACGTCGAGTTTCACACAGAGAAGGTAAGACCCAGACTCCCAGCATGAAGCGTAGGGCATGCGCGCCACGTAGACAAAAAGGGTGGTTCAGAATAGTGACATCAGAATGTTGGCATGCGCGGGAGACACTCGCGGTCGTACTGTTCAGAGCAGTGGCTGGCATGCACAAGCGACAACAGTGGCAGTACTGTTCAGAGCAGTGGTTGGCATGCACCAGAGACAACAGTGGTCGTACTGTTCAGGGCAGTGGTTCTCAGACTTCTCTGCAGAGTGGGTGTAGCAGCTGCTTTTGATGGATAAGTTGGGTTAAGATGCAGAGACTCACTGCGGAGAGAAAGGAAAAACGTTGCAGCTTTCAAAGAGAGATAGAGCGAGTTACCTCCCTTCTCCTCCAGATATCTCCTTCGCGCTGCGATTCTAACACCTTCACACGAGAGTACGACGAGCGACAGCCACCATTAGAGCACCTGGGCAGTTCTCTGCAAGTCCTTCAACCAGACGCGAAAACAGAGCCAAGGCGTTCTTCAAGCTTTGTTGAGTTTCGGAACTCTAGGTGTTTGCGCAAGTCCAGGTAAGGGAAGCTAGACTTCATTTTCAATACAAGCCATAGTTTAGCTGTTTCTGAAGTGAGAGCGACGTGGTCGCCGGTTTTCGTTTTCATCTTCGTGAATACTCTGTTTCATGTGTTTTGGGCGACGTGGTCGCCGGTTTTATATACAGACTTTGAAATACCCTGTTTTTGAACCAGGTCGCCGGTTTTGGCGCTGTTTGCGAAACTCTCTGTTTTTGGTGTTGCTTTGAAACTGTTGAGATTTAAAGGAGATATTTGAAAATAAGAACCTTGGATCGAGTTTTGCTGTGATTGAAATCATTCCTTTAAGTGTTGGGTGACGTTTTGAATGTCGTGAATGTGGGATCGAGGCATAGTATTTTCAGGAAAGAAAATACCGTGTAAGATCGTGTAGGATGTGCATTGACCGGTGATTCGTCATGATATCCTGACTCTCCTGAGATAATGAATTCATATAGATGAAGTTATTCAGGCGTTGAGAGTCGAAGGAGGTTCATACGTATGGGTGAGTCGTGTGAAACAGAACGAGCTCGGCCTGTTGTGTGGATTAACCCTGTCATGCTTGGATGGTGATGATATTGAGATTCATTATACGCTTGTGAATGTGTGTGATTTCACGGCGACCCTGTGAATGTGTGTGATTTCACCGTGGGCAGTATGACAGGTGCGAATCTATGAGTCTAGTCAATGCACGAGTCTTCCGGAAGTAGTGTCAAGTGTCTTGTGTGTTGAGTCAGTGGTGGTCTGACATGTGAAATGAGGAACTTGAAGTGATAGACACTTGATGCAGTATTGTGAAAATGAATAACTCTTGTGAATATTGTGAAATGTGTGATTTCTGGGTGACCAGGTGCAGAGTATGAGAAACTTGATAACTTTACGTGAATGTCTTGAAATTGTTTACCTTGATTTTATTTTAAGTATTCTTATTTAAACTCTCTTTAAAATATCTAGCTTACCCTGCGTGTTTTGCTCGTTGGCTGTTTTTCTCTTAAAACTGTGATGATCGTGTATAATTTACACGGGAGCAGATGATCTTCCAGGAAGTAGAGCTCCTTAGTGAGTGGTCGCCGGAAGGAGATCGCCTGATTTCTGTTCTGGTAGCCGATCGGCTGTTTTGGGTCCTCTGATAGGAGATCGGCCTCATCCGATAGGAGATCGGTCCTTTCCGATAGGAGATTGCCTGCTTTGTTCTTTTACTGTATTTTGTTTATGTTTCTGGAAAATTTGACTGAAGTTGTATTAAAACTCCCTGTGAGGAGAAACTACATTTCATATATATAATATTTTGTTCACTTCAATCTATTTGTTACCTTTATTTTCATTATATACATTTGTATAGTATTTTGGCGGGATGTTACAATATGCATTTCACCTTTCAATCTCAAACAATTTCAAAACGACACTAAAACAGGGGATTTCAAAATTTGCATTAAAACCGGCGATCACGTCGCCCCACACATAAAAACAGTGCATCGTAAAATAGAATATGAAACCGGCGACCACGTCGCCTCACTTCAGAACCTACTCGCCTAAAGTTTTTATAAACGAAAATGCTAGCTTCCCTTACCTGGACTTGCGTAAAATCTCACTAAGAGCTCCAAACCCACCAAGAACTCAAGGATGCCTTAACTTGCACCATAGAGTCCCGATCACAAAACTAACAAGATTACTCATTTTCTGTGTTAACAGAGACGATTTCTGAAATTAAAAGAGTTGTATGCACAACCTATGCAAAGACGACCCTCTTAAATTTAAACTCGACTCAAAGAACAGAGCAAAACGACTTACTGTGTTTTAGGGCTTTGAGCAGAAAACTTGCAGAGACTTCCCAGAAGGACAAAGGCAGTCGCCGATCGCAGCACTGGTACGTGAGGATAGCTGCGTCTTCGAGTGGAGGAGAAAGGAAAAAGGGGAACTAAATGAGCTGATTCCCTCAGCTCTTAAGGTCGAACGGCTCTTTAGCCTTCACTGCCATTACCCACTCTCTAAGCAACCTTGCGTGCACACTTCCTTGAACAGTATCACCACGTGGGTTTCTGCGCATACCAACTCTCAGATGCTAACTATTCTGAAACACCCTTTTTGTCTACGTGTCGCGCATGCAGGACGTCTCATGCTGGGAGCCTGGGTCCCACCTTTTCTGTGTGAAACACGACATAAGCGATAACCTTCCACCGCTGACTGCTCGCGCGATGACTATGCCTCTCATACCGGCGATGACCGATTCCTCTTCCTGACAGACGACCGATGTGTCACCCTGGCAGACAACCGATGTCTCACCCTGGCAGACCACCGATGTCTCACCCTGGCAGACAACCGGAATCTCACCCTGGCAGACAACCGATGTCTCATTCAGGAAGACGACCGATGTGTCCCTCATCCTGGCGATGACCGTCTGTCTCTCGCCCTGGTGATCCCCGCGTGTCTCTCGCCCTGGCGATCTCCGCGTGTCTCTCGCCCTGGCAATCTCCGCGTGTCTCTCACCCTGGCGATCTCCGCGTGTCTCTCATCGTCCTTGATGTGGCAAGGACACATCACCTTGCTTCTGTCAACTGATGTCATCGTCACACCCTGTTGAGGGCTCGTCCTACTATTACTCCACGCCTGTGTTATCACTCCCACATGGCTCGGTGACGTCGGTAGCTTCTCCTGCCCGAGGGCAGCTCAGTACTCAATCCTTACGTGCCTAAGCATGCAACACTAAGGTAAATCCCTTATGTCCAAGCGTAAAGTCCCGTAGTCATTCTGCATGCATGGCGCTCCTAAGGTTCAAATCACACCTCCCTACATGTGATTTCTGGAACCCACTATGGTCCACCGACCGACCTCTACCACGCCGCCCTCAGACCTTGGGCGACATCCGAGGTCTGACCACCATGAAATTTCCATTACAAGCTCTTTTCGTTTTAAGTAATAACATATTCAGAATTCATTAAAATTATACTTCTTCTATTCCAAATAATTATCTAGATCCTTACAATCTCCCCAACAAGAAAAATTTTCGTCCCCGAAAATTGAATTACAAGGAAAAGAGGTAGGGATAGGCTTCTCTCATGGTTTCTTCTAATTCCCAAGTTGAATCACCCGATCTGTCATCCCACACCACCTTCACCTTGTTGATGGTCTTGCCTCTGAGCTGCTTACTCTGTTGATCGTCAATCCTGACTGGTTTCGCTTCAAACGACAAGTCATCCCTGATCTGCACATCGTCCACTTCCAACACGTGACTAGGGTCTGCAAGATACTTCCTTAGCTGTGACACGTGAAAGACATTATGCAGATTTGCTAATTGGGGAGGTAGGGCGATTTCATAAGCCACTGGACCGATCCTCCTTAAGATCTGATATGGCCCGACGAACTTAGGAG
This sequence comes from Phaseolus lunatus, assembly GCA_013389735.1. NCBI lineage: Eukaryota > Viridiplantae > Streptophyta > Magnoliopsida > Fabales > Fabaceae > Phaseolus > Phaseolus lunatus. Next base: position 15,044,516 of record CM023859.1, on the reverse strand, counting down.
ACAGCTCCTTTGATCTGATAGCTCGTCCTACACCCTTGGTCGGTGTCACTTTCATAAATACATGATCTCCAACTACAAACTCCAAAGGTCTTCTCCTCATTGTCAACATCATCACTGCCTCTACAAGAGTTATTATCCTTGTGTTCATTTAAGGCCAGAAGTGTCTTCACAGCCTTGTCAGCTTCATCATCACAACCACCACCAGAGTTGTTACCCTTGTCCTCATGAGCGACATAGAGTGGCTCCCTCAAAGTTATTCCCTTCATATTTTCCAGATCCACAGGGGTTTCCAAACCAAACGATTCTTGCTCAACCTTCTTAGCAACTTCAACTTTGGGGATGGATGATGATTCACTTTCTAAGGCAGAGCAATCTGACTAAGATCCATTTACCACTGACATTAGCTGCAGTTACAACACCTTCCCACCATCCATCACACCACCAGGCATCCACTGCTGATTCAAACTCAAGAGGGCGACCTGAATGGCGTTCAGGAGAGCATGGCTTGACTGTTAAGCGGCCTGAACATCGCATACCCAATTAATCAGTAGCTGCCCCTCTAGATGAAGGGACCCATTCCTCTAGTTTCTGTGGTCCCTCTTTATCAAGTAAATCATCGTACTAGACCTTCAGCAACCTTGGAGACACACTCCAGATTTTTCATCTAAACCAGCATTCTCTAATGCCACTATCTTGCCAAAGTACCTCTATCCTAGCACCGACTTGAAAGAACAGTTTAGGCTTTGGTCCACATTTTGTCATTTCATTGGTAGGAGTAGAGACTTGCAGACCAGAAAACCCCTCTCAAAATTTGATCCTTAAACTTCTAATTCCTCTTGTTTCAGATGTCCATCATTGGCACGAACTGATTTGCCATGATTTGGGTTGGCATCAACATTGTTATTCTGTCTAGAAACTGCAGAGATAGAGTTTCTTCCAGGATTTTCACTTTTCAGTTCAAAAACGACAGGTTTGTAGCTCGAATTCACATTAGGCACCGTTTCTTGTCGAACCGATTGTGAAGCAGCAAAAGACTGAAAGAGAACGGCTTCTTTCCTTCAGGCGCCCATCTGGTTCATTTCTTCTTTGATTACTAATAGCAGATTATGAAAAACCCACCTCTTTAGCAACTGGTTGGGATTTCAGAGCTGCTAACTCAGGAATTCCAATGGATACATCCATATTAGCATTGCATGGGATCTCAGGGTGCTCAGTATTCAACACACAGATCATAAATCCCTCACTGTGTTCAGGGTGAGGACTTGTTGCTACAGCTGACGATGCAGCATTGTTTCTAGGATCAGAAACGAAATGCTGATCACCACAACTGCCACCTAATGGATTAGCTGTAAATCGCATCCCATCAGAAACACAAGGCACAGAAAGTTTTGCTTCCACATCCAACTTTTTGCAATTCACTAACATCACCAGAAGAACTCAACGGAAGTGAATCAACACCATCATAACATGGCTTATCCTTATTCTTATCCGTGGCCATTACCTCCTTCCCTCCTACATTCACAGACAGAGCTGCATCCTCATTTGCCAAGTTCAGGAGACTTTCGGCATCAGGAGCCTTTAACTTCAACCCACCATTCCCACACTTATCTTTCAAATCCCGATCAACAAAACAACACCCATTCTACGTAAAACCTTCTCTCTTAGGAGGTAGTCCAGGTATTTCTTCTGGAAATACATCCATGAAATCCTTCACCACATGTATCCTGCTTACGTCCTCTTCATTCTTCACTTCCAATCGAGCTAGGATCACGAAGCACCTCGCCCCTTTTTCCAACTCCGACCACCCATGCTGAGCAGATATCATATCTGACTCTTGGAGGTCTGGAAACGCTATTTTCTGACTACCGCACTCTTATGAGAACGTGATTGGCAGATAGCCAATCCATTCCCAGGATAACATCTAGGTCCTGAAGAGGTAGGCAGATCAAGTTTACTTTGAACCTGCGTCCCTCTACTATCACTGGACATTCAGAGAAAACTGTAGAGGCCAACACCTGTCCTGACGCAGGTGTAGAGACCAATAGTTCAAACGGTAACTCCTTCACTAGAAGGCTCAACTTGGTTACACACAGGCTTGACACAAAGGAGTGTGTCGCTCCAGAATCAAACAAGGCTTTTACACCTCTACCAGCTATAAAACAAACACCTTGCACTAGGTTACCTGACTGAGACGCCTCTGCTCCTGTCATGGCAAACACTCTCCCTGCTGCTTGAGGTCTACTGCCTCCATTCCTCAACTGCTGAGAACCAACGGGTTGAGTCATCCTATTTCTGCTAGGACAATCTCTAGAAATGTGCCCCATCTTTTGGCACGTGAAACATCTGGGTTTCCATGTTTGTTGCTGCTGAAACTGGGGCGGAACTACTCCTGCCCGATGTGGTGGAGGTCTTGCATAAGGCTTGCTTTGTGGGTGCTGCACCTTGGCCTTCCCACTGGAGGAACCCCCTGGGTGTGATCTGATTACCCTGGAATCACTCCTCTCCAGGGTCTCCACCACCTTTGCCTTCTCCACTAAGGCATGAAACTCCCTGATCCACTGATCTGCTTGATCAGGGGTAGCATTCCCACTGAACTTGGGTGGGTTGTGCCTCATGAACTCGGTCAGTCCCATCTGTTCCTGAGGCTGATCGACGTGGGAAGCTGTTGCAGCCGACCGAGCAGTTTCCCAATGATGCATTACAGCCTGATGAATCTGAGCCATCGCCGCATTCTGCTGCTGGATAGCACTTGCCATCATCTCAATGGCTTTGGTGATTTGGCCCATTTCCGAAGAAGGTTGGGGAGGGGTAGGAGGTCTACGAGCCATCTTTCTTCGTTTCAGATTTTGAAACTACAGGTTTCTATATTCCCTACAACTATAAGAATGAGATCGATAAGAAATCAATCCATTCAGGAGGTAACATATAGACCTTACAAAGGTCAGCATCTCAAAGTCATTTAGAATTTGAGTTCATCAACAAAATCATAATGCTCAAAATAGAAAGCATAACACCGAATAGTCATGGGTACAAAACTATCAATCAAATATCACCACACTCAATAATTGGGATAAAACACACCAGAAGTGGATATATGCTCAACATCAAACTTTTAGAATTAAGATTGAGAACATCTCGATTCAGTTATGAGTGTGCACCCTCACTACTTTATCAAGATCCTTTCACTCTTAATACTAAAATTCTTCATTTAGAGCCTACATCTACTAAAGCACAAACAAGATTTCAATCAGAAAACATTTGAAAGCCTTTCACTATAGCTTTGATTAAGACTCCAATAGTAGAAGAAACACAATGAACCCACTCTCCTCAGGTCATCCTAAGGACGAACTGCTCTGATACCATTAATGTAACGCCCCTCAAAATATTTGTTCATTTTTATATAATAAAATAAAGGTGAAACAATAATATCAAAATTTAACATACGTATATACATAATATAATTCATCCATTAATACAAATGTGCCTCAAAATAATATCCCTTTTCGAGGAAGTTTTAATACATCTCCATACAGGAGTTTTCAAAATAAAACAAAACAGCAGCATTCAAAAACCAGCGATCTCCTCCTCCAAAAATGCTCACTGAGGAGCTCTACTACCTGCAACCTCATCTGCTCCCGTGCAAATATACACGATCATCACAGGTTTAAGAAAAACAACCACGATACAAAACAAAAGGGTAAGCTAGATATTTTTAAAAACTTTAAATATGAAACTTTATATCAATAGAAACCATAAATCTTCACACCATTCATAATCTATACCAATTTCAACCATCAATATCCCCATAGTCCACAAACTCGTCAAGTGTCTATTCAATACATTCAATACTCATGGTTCACATGTCAGACTTTCCACTGACTCATAACACATAGACACATGACTCTACTTCCGGAAGACTCTGCGTTGACTCAGACTCAGAGATCTGCACCTGTCACACTACACCACTGTGAATCCACACAGGGTCGCTGTGAATCCACACAGCCATGCGCATAAATAAATCTCAATATCATCACTCTCCCAGTATGACAGGGTTAATCCATACAACAGGTCAAGTTAGTTATCCTTCAAACAACTTACCCATACATATGAACCTCCTTCAACTCTCAACGCCTGAATAACTTCATCTATATGATTCCATTATATCAGGAGAGTCAGGATATCTCCTTCTAGACAAGTCCCTAGTCAATGCACATTACACACGATCTTACACGGTATTTTCTTTCCTGAAAATACTATGCCTTGATCCCACATTCACAACGTTCAATGCATCATACAACACGTAAAAGCACAATTCCATCATATAATATTTTGAATCTTTTCTTAAACAATCCCAATCACAGAAACAACCATACCAAAGTTCAGATTTTCGAATATCATATGCATTTCACCTTTCAATCTCAAACAATTTCAAAACGACACTAAAACAGGGGATTTCGAAATTTGCATTAAAACTGGCGATCACGTCGCCCCACACATAAAAATAGAGCATCGTGAAATAGAATATGAAACCAGTGACCACGTCGCCCTCACTTCAGAACCTACTCGCCTAAAGTTTTTATAAACGAAAATGCTAGCTTCCCTTACCTGGACTTGCGTAAAATCTCACTAAGAGCTCCAAACCCACCAAGAACTCAAGGATGCCTTAACTTGCACCATAGAGTCCCGATCACAAAAATAACGAGATTACTCATTTTCTGTGTTAACAGAGACGATTTCTGAAATTAAAAGAGTTGTATGCACAACCTATGCAAAGACGACCCTCTTAAATTCAGACTCGACTCAAAGAACAGAGCAAAACGACTTACTCTGTTTTAGGGCTTTGAGCAAAAAACTTGCAGAGACTTCCCAGAAGGACAAAGGCAGTCGCCGATCGCAGCACTGGTACGTGAGGATAACTGCGTCTTCGAGTGGAGGAGAAAGGAGAAAGGGGAACTAAATGAGCTGATTCCCTCAGCTCTTAAGGTCGAACGGCTCTTTAGCCTTCACTGCCATTACCCACTCTCTGAGCAACCTTGCGTGCACACTTCCTTGAACAGTATGACCACGTGGGTTTCTGCGCATACCAACTCTTTGATGCTAACTATTCTGAAATACCCTTTTTGTCTACGTGTCGCGCATGCAGGACGTCTCATGCTGGGAGCCTGGGTCCCACCTTATCTGTGTGAAACACGACATTGCACGATAACCTTCCACCGCTGACTGCTCGCGCGATGACTATGCCTCTCATACCGGTGATGACCGATTCCTCTTCCTGACAGACGACCGATGTGTCACCCTGGCAGACAACCGATGTCTCACCTTGGCAGACCACCGATGTCTCACCCTGGCAGACAACCGATGTCTCACCCTGGCAGACAACCGATGTCTCATTCAGGAAGACGACCGATGTGTCCCTCATCCTGGCGATGATCGTCTGTCTCTCGCCCTGGCGATCCCTGCGTATCTCTCGCCCTGGCGATCTCCGCGTGTCTCTCATCGTCCTTGATGTGGCGAGGACACATCGCCTTGCTTCTGTCGACTGATGTCACATCGTCACACCCTGTTGAGGGCTCGTCCTACTATTACTCCACGCCTGTGTTATCACTCCCACATGGCTTGTAAGGACCTGTAAAATTAAATTGGAATAAAAGGAATATATTTTAAATGAATTCGAAGTATGTTTTTATTTAAAATAAAAAAGGAAGGAAAGTGTAGTTTAGAAGACTATGAGATCGCCTGGTTAGTACATAATCGCCTGTCGCCTAGACTACACATGATCGCCAATCGCCTATGGTGCACATGATCGCCGAAAGTGCACTCAGTATGTGGTCAAGATACTGGATCAACCATAGTGGGTTCCAAAAACCACGCGTATCAAGGTGTGGGTTAAGCCTTAGATACGCCGTACATGCGAAGCTCTATGCTTGAGCATAAGAAATCGTCCTTAGTGTTGCATGCATGGGCGCACGAGGAGTAGTGCTGATCTACTCTTGGAAATGTGAAGCTACCGACGTCACCAAGTCATGTGGAGATGATACCTTGGACGTAACATAGTGGGATGAAGAACCTCAACAAGGCGTGGCGATGTCATCGGGCATCGCCAAGGCGCGAGGCATGCGGGCATCGCCAGGGCGCGAGGCATGCGGGCATCGCCAGGTCGCGAGGCATGCGGGCATCGCCAGAGCGCGAGGCATGCGGGCTTTGCCAGGGCGCAAGGCATGCAGACATTGCCAGGGCGCGAGGCATGCGGGCATCGCCAGGGCGAGACATTGGTCGTCTTCCAGAGAGAGACATCGGTCGTCTTCCAGAGAAAGACATCGGTCGTCTTCCAAGGAGAGACATCGGTCGTCCACCAGGATGAGACATCGGTGGATAGTCATCGTGCGAGCGGTCATCGGTGGAAGGGTATCGCGCGATGTCGTGTTTCACACAGATAAGGTGGGACCCAGGCTCCCAGCATGAGACGTCCTGCACGCGCGACACGTAGACAAAAAGGGTGGTTCAGAATAGTAACATCAGAGAGTTGGCATGCATAGAGACACACGTGGCCGTACTGTTCAGGGAAGCGTGCATGCAAGCTTCCTGCAGAGTGGGTGGTGGCAGCGGCATTTTTGGACAAGTTGGTTTAGATTCAAAAACTCACTTCTGAGAGGAGAGAATGTTGTTGTGGTTCAAGAGTGACAGAGTGAGTTCACCTTCATCCTTCTCTTTTCTCTCCTTCGCGCTGTGATTCAGGCATCCTCAAGCACCAGTACGACGAGCGACGACTGCACTTGGACACCTGGGAGGTTCTCTGCAAGTTCTCCAAACCGGACGCTAAAACAGAGTTAAGGCATCTTTAAGCTTCGGTGGGTTTTGGAGCTCTTGGTGTTTTGCGCAAGTCCAAGTAAAGGAAGCTAGCATTTTCGTTTATAAAAACGTTAGGCGAGTAGGTTCTGCAGTGAGGGCGACGTGGTCACCGATTTTCATATTCCTTCCCACGATGCTCTGTTTTTATGTGTGGGGCGACGTGATCGCCGGTTTTAAATGTTGATTTCGAACTCCCCTGTTTTAGTGTCGTTTGAAACTGTTTGAGATTGAAATGTGATATTCGAAAATCTAAACCTTGGAATGATTGTTGCTGTGATTGGAATCGTTCATTTAAGTGTTATATGATGTGTTGAATGTTGTGAATGTGGGATCAAGGCATAGTATTTTCAGGAAATAAAATACTGTGTAAGATCGTGTAGGATGTGCATTGATCGGTGATTTCTATAATGAGATATCCTGACTCTCCTGAGATAATGAAATCATATAGATGAAGTTATTCAGGCGTTGAGAGTCAATGGAGGTTCATACCTATGGGTAAGTTGTTTGAAAGATAACTACTTGACCTGTTGTGTGGATTCACCCTGTCATACTAGGAGAGTGATGAGATTGAGATTGAGATTATGTTCTTGCGCATAGCTGTGGGAACTTTACAGCAATGTAGTATGACAGGTGCAGATCTCTGAGTCTAGTCAATGCAATTGTCTTCCGGAAGTAGTGTCAAGTGTCTGTGTGTGATGAGTCAGTGGAAGTCTGACGTGAGAAATGAGAAACATTGAAATTGATAGAAACTTGATGGATTATGTGAATTGAACGACTCTTGAGGAAACTGTGAAATATGTGATTACTTGATGGTCATGTGAAGGGAATGAGAAAGTTGATGGTTTTTACATGGGTGTCTTAAATTTGTTTTATCTTGATTTTAAAGTTTCATATCTAAATTCTCTTTCAAATATCTAGCTTACCCTGCGTTTTCGTTTTGGGGATGTTTTCTTAAACCTGTGATGATCGTGTATAATTTACACGGGAGCAGATGATGTTGCAGGAAGTAGAGCTCCTCAGTGAGTGGTCGCCAGAAGGAGATCGCCTGTTTCTGTTTCTGTTAGGGGATCGCCTGTTTTCTGTTTCTGATAGGAGATCGCCTGTTTTCTGATAGGAGATTGCCTTTTTCTATTAGGAGATCGCCTGTTTTTCTATTTTGCTGTATTTTGTTTAAGTTTTGGAAAACTGACTAGGTATGTATTAAACTCCCTGTGAGGAGAAATTTCATTTTACATATATATATACATATGTTCACTTTGATATTATTGTTTTACCTTTATTTCATTTTATAAATATGAAAAGAATTTGACGGGATGTTACATGGCTCGGTGACGTCGGTAGCTTCTCCTGCCCGAGGGCAGCTCAGTACTCAATCCTTACGTGCCTAAGCATGCAACACTAAGGTAAATCCCTTATGTCCAAGCGTAAAGTCCCGTAGTCATTCTGCATGCATGGCGCTCCTAAAGTTCAAATCACACCTCCCTACATGTGATTTTTGGAACCCACTATGGTCCACGGACCGACCTCTACCACGCCACCCTCAGACCTTGGGCAACATCCGAGGTCTGACCACCATGAAATTTCCATTACAAGCTCTTTTCGTTTTAAGTAATAACATATTCAGAATTCATTAAAATTATACTTCTTCTATTCCAAATAATTATCTAGATCCTTACACAAGCTCACTTCCCATTTGAACTACCTTTTCTTCCACATTTGATGAAGTTGAACTAGAGGAAGCATAGTTCATACCACTTATCCTTGTTATGGATCTTTTAAAAAGCAAGGTTGGGACAAGATCCCCTTATGGAGTGCATATCCCCTTTGTATCTTGTTTCCAATTCGGGTTTGTGTTCTTCTTGTGATGTTATTTGCGTTTATGTTCTGTTTTTAATTCTGCATTTGTTCTATTTTTCTTCTGCACCTAATTGTCATCCATTCATCACTTTTAATTGCGTTTTTCCTTTGGTCTTATGGAAATGAACCTTCACATCTACTTAACACTTGTTAAGTTAATGTCCAGTGGGAATTTTCCTTAGACTTCTCACCTTAATTGCTTAAGAATCTTGATCCTAATTCTAAAAAGTGTCACCTAATGAATCAATCTAAATCAACTCACATCATACATGCTCAACAAAAAATTGAGATATCACTATCCAATGTATTTTCATTGTAAATTTCTTATAGATATTACAATAAAGGCCTAGATTATAGGATTTATTTCCTCATTATATTCTTCTTCTTACATACTTTTTAAAACAATTTTTTTTATTTTAATAAATAATTATTAACTACAAGTTACATGACCTATTAATATTTGCTGATATAACACACTAAACAGAGGATATTAGATTTGAACTAGCTTGGTTGGGCATTAGTTAAAGGATTAGTAGTTTCTAAAGAAAAAGATATGGGAATGAAGGGGTTCAAGAAAACATGAGAATAATTATTTGTTTGATAGGATTGGACGAAATTTTCCACAAAATTGAAAAAGTCAAAAGTTAAAATTAATTTTTCATAAATAAAAGTTAATAAAGGTAGACTAATTAAAAGTTTTAGATTATGAATAATCTTATATTTCTTTAAAAAAAATATTAAAAAAAACTAATAATGTTGACAAATCCAAAAATTGCTTCAGATATATCTCTATATGATCCAATTGGTGTCATATTTGGTAAGGAGTATCCGGGTCGAGTTAAAGGGCTATCATTTGGAGCTTGTCCCAACCTTGCTTTTTAAAAGATCCATAACAAGGATAAGTGGTATGAACTATGCTTCCTCTAGTTCAACTTCATCAAATGTGGAAGACAAGATAGTTCAAATGGGAAGTGAGCTCGCAACTGCGAAAAATCAAATGCAAACTTTGCTTGCATATATTGCTTCCAGAAAAGATGTTCCAGAATATTTTGCTGGAATGACAGCTAATTTGATACATGCATCCATCAATGAGGAATTAGTATATTTAAATCTTTATTGGTGTCTTCTTTTTTTATAATTATAAACATTGAAATTATTAACTTCAAATTATTTATTATTTATTTCAGGCACTGTACCGACCAGTCCTCTGACATCGACGATCGCTAACAGTAGTGGGCCACATAAGCTAGGTCCCACAAGCGGCGTGAGATAGTATCCTTCAAGCGGCATGAGCCAGCGTGTCGATTAGTGGTCGGAGATCGATCATCAAAGTATGCCGATGTGTACTCGGCAACAGAGTGAAGCCGATGTGATGTGAGTTGATTTTATGATTGTTCATTTTTATGGTGAAACTTTACTTAGGTGGATTTTATGAGACAAGTATGGCGAGAACCTAAGGAAAATCCCCACTAGACATTAACTTAACCAAGTGGTTAAGTAGATGTGAAGGTTCATTTCACAAAGGCAAAAGGAAAACACAATTATAAGGTGATGATGATGACAAGTTATGGTGTGGAATTACCTAAGGAAAACAAGAGCAACATATAAAAACCGAATAGACATAATGAAGCAAAATAAGAACATGTTTATGAATAGATGGAATGATAATGGAAGGAAAAGATGAAGGAAAAGGAAGCTTATGAGAAATGGAATTGAGAATGGTTGTACACCACTTGGATGGTGAAATGACTCCAGTGAAGGATGCTGCCACTTGAGAGCTCTCAAAACTCACAAGATAAGACCAATTTTAGAGGAGCTCACTCACTCACAATTCACACAAGAATTTGTGTATAGTAACTTTACTCTAATTTTCAACTTATGAATACAAGAGGTAGGCCTCCCTATTTATAGATTTAGGAGCCTAGGAAAGCAAGCTTAAAGGGTAGAATGGGAAAAGGGAAAAAAGTGGGCAGCCATAGGGTTTGACTAAGTCAATCCCGTATTCTTGGCTTATCCTTCTAGAAATTAGGTCAAAATGCCTTCAAATGGGCTAGGAACAAGCAAGAATGCTACCCACACCCCCTACTATGCTAAAGACACTTTATTCTACCTTATTTCTACTGTTTGGACCCCTCATTTGAGCCCAATTTATGTACAACATTTTTCTAAATATTTAAGAAGACTAATAGGAAGAACTTCAAGTGCTCTGGACCTTGTCCCTTCCTCCTATTGAAGAGGTCTTCCTTTACTTGTTGAGATGACCCTTTATAGTTGGCATTCTTGGTCATCTTCTTGTGGACTTGGTTTTGGAGTCTTTGTGGGTTTGTATCACGATGTGACATCGGGCATCAACAGTTCAAACAGCTAAACTGGGCCACGAGAGGTGGACCCCAGGAGACACACCAGTTATTAGTGAAACGCCCAGAGTTAGGGGGAAGCTTGAGTCATAAGGTGCTCGTGCGTGTGGTGTGAATAGCGCTTGTGGGTGCAACACCAGCAAAGTGCCCTAGGAACTCTAAGGTCTGTTAGGGTTTTGGTTTTCCAGGGGCAGTCTGCATGCATGGCACGTGAACAGTTAAGGGCACTCCTAGAATGGATGGCCCCTAGAGATTAGGTGCACAGGTTGGTACCCAGGTGGCCATACAGTAAGAGGTTGCACTCCAGCAACGAAAGTCTTACACGCTAGATTACACTAAGACTGGGTAATAGCAGCGCAAGGGCATTCCCTCATAAACGCTAAGTGCGGGTAACAAAGACTGGGGAAACCCTAGACTATATAAACAACAGTAAGAAACCCTAAAAAGGTACGCAGCTCTTGAGACTAGAACTGTTACACACATACACACTGTTTTTGAGCCCCAGTATTGACTTAAGCGTCGGAATGCAAATGGCCTCTAGGGTGCCCCCTTGTCTTTGCAGGTATAGAGTGTTTCGATCCAGTGAAGCAGCAACCTGATAAAGAAGAAGAGGGTGTGAGATTGTCGTAGAGTCAACCGATAGGAGAGTCAACTGGCATGAACAGGCACCAAATGTTGGAAGTGGTGCTCCATCAACTAGTGAAGTAATAGGATCAAGTGTTGGAAGAAAAACTAATGAAGGATGAACATGTTGTAATAGTTTGAATGTTATGATGACATTTAAAAATATTTTGTGTGTTTTCTTTACTTTTGAACAATTATGTATCAACTTTGTTCTAATTTTCAATGCAATGAATGGATGTTTATAAATTTCTATAGTATTTCATTTTATTAGTATTTAATTCTTTTATTATGAAAATATATTTAATTAAATATGTTTAGTTGTTTAATTATGCAAACAAAATTATAAAAAGTGGTGGTTGAATTCATTTATTTATAATTAAAATTACGTCAGTCGAAATCGACATATTATTTTTTACAATTTTATTGTAATAGTGACAGTTAAAAACGTCATTATACCTGTAGTGGCCAGACCTCAGACGTCGGCAATATACAGTACAGGTTGACGTGGCAGAGATCGGCACAGTAGGACCCACAGAGGGACCCCTAGAGACTACATGTCGTAGTAGCAGACCTCAAACGTCGGCAATGTACAGTAGAGGTCGACGTGGCAGAGGTCGGCACAGTAGAGTATTACATTAGTGAAAGCCTGATTCACAGAGATACCTTGCATGCGGAATGTGTATAAGGCATTTGGGTCTGGCACAAGCAGATTAACCCTAGGGGCGCCAATGCCCAAGAGCGCTAGGGTTCTCATAGAAAGATGCATGCAAGGCACGTGCGAAATTAGGGCACTTACAAGAACGGATTGGTCTCGCAGTGCTGGTATACACGTTGTAACCCTAGCGGCCATACCGTTAGATACACGCTCCAAAAAAGGAATGTTGCCATGAGAGTTGCACTCTGAGAAAGGAATGTTGCCGCGAGAGTTGCACTAAGGCTGTGCGATGGCATCCCGAAAAGGTAACCCTAAATTTGCTAGAGGCAAGGCTTTGGCAAGAGAATGTCAGTGGCAGGTTAACCTATAAACAATTATATAAGGGGGGTAAACCCCAAGGTAAAGGCACGCTGTCTTTTACGCAAGACATAGTTCTTACCCACACATTATAAGCTTAAGCACTTTTTTGCTTGTTTGATGTTTCTTGCCCTGTATTGACTTGAGCATCGGAGTGCAGTTACAGGTAGGGCCCCCCTCTGTTTCAACGGAGCCATACTTTGGAGAACCACCACGAAGATAGGAGGAGCCACCCTCTGCCTCAGAGTCAATGGTGGTTGAGTCAATCGGTGAGAACATTTGGCGCCCACCGTGGGGCCTGATAAAACTAGGTCCCATCCACAGTTGTGATCAGAGATACCAGACGACATGAGGAATACTAGGCAAGGCACTGCTGGAAGGGAGGAGGACAATCACATAACCATGCAGGAACTCATGGAGACTATCAGCAACCTTCAGCAGGCATTCGCGACATTCAGGGCTGACCAGGAGAGGGTTTTGGTTGAGGTTCATGCTGAACAAACCCTCAGATAGGATCAGTTCAGGGTTGAACTGGACGCGTTGTTGGCAACCAATGAAGAGTTGCACAGGGCCAACGAAGAATTGAGAAGGGGAATGGGAGAGTGCGTGGCTAGAGAGACAAGCGCACCCACACTTGTTAGGGCACGCCCCATGCCTTTCTCCCAGGCCATCATGGAAGCAGTAATCACCTCAACGTTAATGGTCCCAAAGATTACCTTCACAAGTGTTGAAGACCCCGAGGCCCACATCACGGCTTTTCACACTCAGATGATGATTTCAGGAGGGATTAATGCCATGCACTGTAAGTTATTTCTGGGAACTTTTTCAGGAACGACACTGGACTGGTTCATTAGCCTCCTTGATGGACACATCACATCGTTTGACCAATTCTCATCACTATTCAAGGAGCAGTTCATTGTCAACCAAGCTCCCCCTCCCGTTTCCTTCGACCTTTTTGATGTGAAGCAATACCAAGGAGAACCATTGAAGGACTTCCTGAATCGCTTTGGAGTGCTCGTGGTAAAGTTACATACCAAAGACGAGGCCATGATGGTACACGCCTTCAGGAGGGGAATCCTGCCCGCACCTTTCAGCGTTCCCTGATCAGGTGTTAACCCAAGACTTTCAACGAGATCCACCGTCGAGCTATGGCCCACATTAGCACAGAAGAGCAGGTAACAGAAAAGCGCATGAGGGTCGATCTATCCAAGCCCCGTGCAACAGGTCGCATTCAACCTATGAGGGTGCACAAGGCCACAACAGGGAAGAAGGCTAAATCGACGCCCTATGAGTTGAAAAAACCTAAGCCCACTAGGCATAACTTCAAAGTAGACCTCAAGAAGCTGATCGCCATTCCCGAGATGGCTAGCAGACTAAAGTTTCCTTAAAAGACTGACAAGAGACTAGGACCCAGCAAAGACAAGTGGTTTGATTTCCACTAGGCGCGTGGTCACGGTCTAGGCAACTGCTTAGCGCTAGGACACCAACTCAACGAATTGGTAAGAAACGGTTTTCTGACAGATTACTTGCAGGAAACCCTAGCAACGGTGGCCCTAGCAGGAGACCAGGGGCACGAGATACCCATCCATGGAGAAATCAATACCATCTTTGGAGGGTTCTCAGGAGGAGCGTGTACCGCTTTCCAGTGAAGAAAGTATGCCAGAGGAGTGATGACTGTCGAGGAAAGGGAAGCCAACTAGTTCCCAGAACCTGACCTCATTTTTACAAAGGCTGATCGGCTGGATGTGGACCCACACGACAATGACTTAATGGTGATTTCAGTGGTGACAATAGGAAGGAAGGTCCACCGGGTCCTCATCGACCAGGGAGTTCGACATATGTGATGTTCTGGCCGACCTTCAACAAACTGCAGTTATCCCCTGACCAGCTGAGGCCTTACAATGGCTGCCTATATGGTTTTGTAGGAGACCAAATGGAGGTCAGGGGTTACGTCGAGTTGAGGATGACGTTCACAAACGACAATGCCTCTCACACTGTTAACATAAGGTATCTTGTGGTAAACGCTCCCTCTGCTTATAACATTCTTTAAGGTAGGCCAACTTTGAACAGATTTGGAGTAGTACCCTCAACAAGGCACATGAAGATGAAGTTACCCTCACTTGATGGAACGGTGATCACCATCAAGTCTGACCAAAAGATGACTAGGAAGTGTTATGAGAACAACCTCAAGACAAAGAGAGGGGTGTGCTCTGTCACCAGTTGTGCACCCATGAATGAAGGAATTGTCCGTGTAGAGGTCGCCCCTAAGAGACGAACTGATGGAGAGAGGCCAAGCTCACCCCACCATGAAAGCCAAGGGCCAAGACTAGGCCGTCTAGAACCACATGGAGAGCGTCTAGCATAAGACAAGGGGGAGCTACATGAGGAGCGTCTAGGAGGGAGCCTAGACCGTCTAGGACCTCTCACAAGGTCCATGGCCAAGCACATTCACGCCCAAATGAGTCAAGCCACGGATGGGAGGGAGAAGACCTTGTACATGCTACTTGGAGGCCCATTAGGGGTAGCTTAGTAGATTAGTGTAGTGTAGAAAGCAAAACTTGCTCACTTAGGGGTGTGCTATCAAAAAGGTGCCCTTAGCAATAAAAGGAGGGGTGTGCTAGCAAATAGGTGCCTTTAGCAAAAGAAGGAGGGGTGTACTATCAAATGTTGCATTTTTGACCTATCTTCTAGAATATTAGGATGATGGTGTGGTTTGACTAAAGTCAATACCCTAGGCAGCCCCCACTTTTTGTATTTCCATCCCTACCCTTTAAGCTTGCTCACCAAGGCTCCTAAATCTATAAATAAGGAGGCCTACCTCATGTATTTTCAAGATTAATATGAGTAAAGCTATGCTGCCAAATTTGTGCCAAGCTTTGCTCTCTCCTAGTTTCTAGGAATTGATCTTCATCTCCTTCACCTCACCAAGGGTTGGCCGAACCTCCCTACTCCCATACACATCATGCACCTTCAAGATCACCATTACTCTTAGAAGGGTCTTGCTCATTTGAACCATTGCTTCCGCACCATCTTCAACAGCCAAGGAGAGCTCAGCTTGTGAAGGCCATCACGAACCGAGCCAACAAAAGAGGTTGTGGAACAAGAGATCGGAGGCAGACAGTTCAAACTTGGTAAGTCCCTGAGTTAGGAAGCACAGGACCAGGTCGCCGGGGACTTGGCCTGACATCTGGATGCCTTCGTGTGGACTACCTTAGACATGTCAAGTATTGACCCTGACTTCTTGTGCCATCATCTTACCATGGACCCGCAGGTCCGACCTGTACGCCAGATACGGAGAAAGTTCAATGAGGAGAGATGGCAGGTCATTAGGCAGGAAACCCAAAAGCTGTTGGAGGCCGGTCACATCAGGGAGATCCAATACCCTGAGTGATTGGCCAATATGGTGTTAGTAAAGAAAATAAATGGCAAGTGGAGCATGTGCGTCGACTTCACAGACCTGAATAAAGCCTGTTCCAAGGACTCTTACCCATTACCCAGCATTGATGCCTTGGTGGACAGCGCGTCAGGATAAACTCCTCAACTTCTTGGATACATTCTCTGGATATAACCAGATCCAGATGCACCCTAGAGACGAATGCAAGACAACATTCATGATAGAGCTCTCAAGTTATTGTTACAAAGTGATGCCTTTTGGATTAAAGAACGCTGGAGCGACCTACCAGAGACTAATGGACAGGATACTCGCCCCTATGATAGGGCGAAATGTGCAGGCATACGTGGACGACATGGTCATCACCTCTCAAGAGAAGGACCAGCACGTTGCTGACCTGGTAGAGCTATTTAACACCACAGCCAGGTACAAGTTAAAACTGAACCCAGAAAAATGCATGTTTGGGGTAGAAGCGGGAAAATTCTTGGGGTTCTTGCTGACAAAACGTGGAATAGGAGCAAACCTCGAGAAGTGCATAGCAATCATGGCCATGAGGAGCCTGGTCTCAATGAAAGAAATACAGCAGTTGACAAGACGAATGGGCGCCCTGTCCCGGTTTGTTTCAGCAGGAGAGGACAAGGGCTATCCTTACTTCCAGTGTTTGAAGAGAAACAACCGGTTTGTATGGACTGATGAGTGTGAGGAATCATTCCTCAAGAGAAAGTGTAAGGACCTGTAAAATTAAATTGGAATAAAAGGGTATATTTTAAATGAATTCTAAGTATGTTTTTATTTAAAATAAAAAGGAAGGAAAGTGTAGCTTAGAAGACTATAAGATTTCCTAGTTAGTACATAATCGCCGGTCGCCTACCACACATGATCGCCAGGGCGCGAGGCATGTGGACGTCGCCAGGGCGCGAGAGGCATGCAGGCATCGCCAGGGCGCGAGGCATGTGGACGTCGCCAGGGCGCGAGACATGTGGACGTCGCCAGGGCGCGAGAGGCATGCAGGCATCACCAGGGCGCGAGAGGCATGCGGGCGTCGCCAGGGATAGACATCGATCGTCTCCCAGAGAGAGACATCGGTCGTCTTCCAGGGAGAGACATCGGTCGTCTTCCAGGGAGAGACATCGGTCGTCCGCCAGGAGGAGACATCGGTGGATAGTCATCGCGCGAGCGGTCATCGGTGGAAGATTATCGCGCGATGTCGAGTTTCACATGAATAAAGTGGGACCCAGACTCCCAGCATGACACGTCCTGCACGCGCGCCACGTAGACAAAAAGGGTGGTTCAGAATAGTGACCTCAGAGTGTTAGCCTGCGCAGAGGCACGCGTAGTCGTACTGTTCAGGGAAGCGTACACGCAAACTTCCCTGCAGAGTGGGTGGTGGCAGCGGTTTTTGTGGACAAGTTGGTTTAAGATACAAAAACCCACTTCTGAGAGGAAAAAGAACGTTGCAGTGGTTCAAGAGTGAAAGAGTGAGCTCACCTTCATTCTTCTCTTTTCTCTCCTTCGCGCTGCGATTCAGGCATCCTCAAGCACCAGTGCGACGAGCGACGACTACCCTTAGAGCACCTGGGAGGTTCTCTGCAAGTTCTACAAACCAGACGCAAAAACAGAGCTAAGTCACCTTTAAGCTTCGGTGGGTTTTGGAGCTCTTAGTGTTTTGCGCAAGTCTAGGTAAGGGAAGCTAGCTTTATTTTCAATAAAAAGTCGTAGATTTGCTGTTTCTGAAGTGAGGGCGACGTGGTCGCCGGTTTCATATTCTTTTCATGATGTTATGTTCTTATGTGTTTGGGCGACGTGATCGCCGGTTTTAAATACAGATTTCGAAATCCCCTGTTTTGGACGTGATCGCCGGTTTTGGCGTTGTTTTTCGAACTCCCCTGTTTTAGTGCTGTTTGAAAACTATTTGAGATTTAAATGTGAAATACATGTGATATTTGAAAATCTGAACCGTGGAATGAATGTTGCTGTGACTGAATCGTTCATTCAGTGTTGTATGATGTATTGATTGTTGTGAATGTGGGATCAAGGCATAGTATTTTCAGGAAAGAAAATACCGTGTAAGATCGTGTGTAATGTGTATTGACTAGGGGCTTGTCTAGAAGGAGATATCCTGACTCTGCTGATATAATGGAATCACATAGACGAAGTTATTCAGTTGTGGAGAGTTGAAGGAGGTTCATATGAATGGGTGAGTCGTGTGAAAAAGAACGAGCTCGGCCTGTTATATGAATTAACCCTGTCATACCGGGAGAGTGATGATATTGAGACTATGTATGCGCATGGCTGTGTGGATTTCACAGCGACCTTGTGTGGATTTCACAGTGGTGTGGTATGACAGGTGCAGATCTCTGAGCCTGAGTCAACGCACGAGTCTTCCGGAAGTGGAGTCATGTCTCTATATCTTATGAGTCAGTGGAAAGTCTGACGTGTGAACCATGAATATTGAGGTAGCGAATAGACACTTGACGAGTTGGTGGAATATGGGAATGTTGATGGTTGAAATTGATATGGATTATGAATGGCGTGAAGATTAATGTTTTCTATTGATTTAAAGTTTCATATTTAAGGTTTTTAAAACATCTAGCTTACCCTTTCATCTGGTATTGTGATTGTTTTCCAAAACATGTGATGATTGTGTATTTTTGCACGGGAGCATACGAGGTTGCAGGAAGTAGAGCTCATCAGTGAGTGGTTGCCGGAAGGAGATCGCCAATTTCTATTTCTGTTAGGCGATCACCCTTTTTCTGTTGTCTGATGGGAGATCGCCCTTTTCTGATGGGAGATCGCCCTTTTCTGATACGAGATCGACTGTTTGTCTTTTGCTGTAATTTTGTTTACGTTTTGGAAAATCTGTCCGAGTATGTATTAAACTCCCTGTGAGGAGAAACTTCATTACATATATATAATTATGTTCACTTCAATATATTTGTTTACTTTTATTTTTATTATATAAATATGAAAAGGATTTGGCGGGATGTTACATTAATGGTATCAGAGCTGTTCGTCCTTAGGATGACCTGAGGGCTGTGGATCCATTGTGTATCTTCTGCTCATAAAGTTTATTTGAGTTTTAAATAACAACCATAGTGAAAGGTTTTCAAACGTTTTTGTATTGAAATTTTGTGTGTGCTTTAGTGAATATATGCCCTAACTGAAAATCTTAGTATTAAGAATGAGAGGGTCTTGATAAAGTGGTGAGGGTGCACACTCATAACTGGATCTAGATAATTTTCAATCTTAATTCCAAAGGTTTGATGTTTAGCATACATTGAATTCTGGTGTGACTTACGTCATTTTATGGAGTGTTTTTGTAATTGACTGAAAGTGGTTGTTTCGATTGATGGTTGTATACCAGTGGCTGTTCTGGTATTTTGCTTGAGATTATAAGTATTATGATTCTGTTGATGAGCTCAAATTCTTGATGACTTTGAGATGCTGACCTTTGTAAGGTCTAGATGTTACCTCCTGAATGAATTGATTTCTTATCGATCTCATTCTTGTAGCTGTAGGGAATATAGAAACCCATAGTTTCAAAATCTGAAACGAAGAAAATGGCACGTAGACCTCCTACCCCTCCCCAACCTTCTTCAGAGATGAGCCAGATTGCCAAGGCTATAGAGATGATGGCAACTGCCATCCAACAACAGAATGCAGCGATGGCTCAGAACCATCAAGCTACAATGCACCATTGGGAAGCTGCTCGGTCGGCTGAGACAAATTCCCACGTCGGTCAGCCTCAGGAACAGATGGGACTGACCGAGTTCATGAGGCACAACCCACCCAAGTTCAGTGGGAATGCTACCCCTGATCAGGCAGATCAGTGGGTCAGAGAGCTGGAGAAAATCTTTAGGGCGACCTCCTGCCCTGAAGAGAAGAAATTATTGTTCGCCACCTATCTGCTATCTGGAGAAGCCGAGTTCTGGTGGATGGGAGCTCAGCAGATGATGGAAGCCCGAGAGGATGTGTTGGATTGGGAGAGCTTCAGGGTGAGGTTCCTGGAGAAATACTTCCCAGACAGCGCAAGGTTTGCGAGGGAAGCTGAGTTCCTAAAGTTGGAGCAGGGGGATATGTCTGTGAACGCCTATGCTGCTCGATTTGAGTACCTCGTCCGATTCTATACCCAGGCGACCTCCGAGGCCTGGAGGTGTAGGAAGTTCGAAGAGGGACTGAAGCACGGGCTGAAGAGGACCATAGCCCCGATGTGCATAAGGGAATTTCACGCCTTAGTAGAGAAGGCGAAGATGGTGGAGACCCTGGAAAAGGGTGATTCTCGGGTGATCAGGTCACACCCAGGGGGTTCTTCCAGTGGGAAGGCTAAAGTGCAGCACCCACAAAGCAAGCCCTATGCGAGACCTCCACCACATCGGGCGGGAACAACGTCATCCCAGTTTCAGCAGCAGCAACCTTGGAAACCCAAGTGTTTCCATTGTGGTGGACCACACACCTCCAATGTGTGCTTCAAGAAGAATTCAGAGAAAAGGTGTTACACCTGCCAAAAGACGGGGCACGTTGCTAGAGAATGCCCTAACAGGAATGGGGCGACTCAACCCAGTGGTTCTCAGCAGTGGAGAAACGAAGGTAGCAGACCTCAAGCAACAGGGAGAGTGTTTGCCATGTCAGGAGCAGAAGCGTCTCAGTCAGGTAACCTCGTGCAAGGTGATTGTTTTATAGCTGGTAGAGGTGTAAAAGCCTTGTTTGATTCTGGAGCGACACACTCCTTTGTGTCAAGCCTGTGTGTAGCCGAGTTGGGCCTTCTAGTGAAGGAGTTACCTTTCGAACTGATGGTCTCTACACCTGCGTCAGGACAGGTGTTGACCTCTACAGTTTGCCCCGAATGTCCAGTGATAGTAGTGGGACCTGGGTTACCCCCTAAGAGAGAAGTGGAATTCTCTATTGATTTGGTACCTGGAGCTGGACCAGTGTCAATGGCACCTTACAGGATAGCACCAGCCGAGTTGGTAGAATTAAAGAAGCAAGTGGAAGAGTTGTTGGAGAAACAATTCATCAGACCCAGTGTATCTCCATGGGGGGCTCCAGTGCTCCTAGTTAAGAAGAAGGATGGAGGGTCTCGGCTGTGTATAAATTACAGGCAGTTGAACAAGTTGACCATCAAGAACAAGTACCCCTTACCTAGAATTGACGATTTGATGGATCAAATACATGGGGCCTCGGTGTTCTCCAAGATTGATCTGAGATCGGGGTACCACCAAATTTTCGTAAAAGCTGAAGATGTTCAAAAGACAGCTTTTAGGTCTCGGTATGGGCACTATGAGTATGTGGTGATGCCGTTTGGAGTAACCAATGCTCCAGCTCTGTTCATGGACTACATGAATAGGATTTTTCGCCCTTTCTTGGATAAGTTTGTGGTAGTCTTCATAGACGACATACTCATTTATTCAAGGACCGAGGAAGAACATGAAGAACATCTGAGGACAGTGTTGGAGATTCTGAGGGAGAAGCAACTCTATGCCAAGTTGTCCAAGTGCGAGTTCTAGCTGAAGGAAGTCAATTTCTTAGGACACGTGATATCTGCTTAGGGAATCTTAGTGGATCCAGCCAAGGTAGAGGCAGTGCTGCAGTGGGAACATCCTAAGACAGTCACTGAGATAAGGAGCTTTGTGGGTTTAGCGGGCTACTATCGGAGGTTTATTGAGGACTTTTCCAAGATAGTGGCTCCTTTAACACAGCTGACCCGCAAGGATCAACCTTTTGCTTAGACCGACCGATGTGAGCAGAGCTTCATGGAACTAAAGGAGAGGTTGACTAGTGCTCCAGTGCTGGTGATCCCAGAGGTAGGAAGACCTTTTGATGTCTACTGTGACGCTTCACATCAGGGATTGGGATGTGTTTTGATGCAAGAGAAAAGAGTGGTTGCATATGCTTCAAGGCAACTCAAGGTTCATGAGAGGAACTACCCTACTCATGATTTGGAGTTGGCGGCTGTGGTGTTTGCCTTGAAGATCTGGAGACACTATTTATATGGAGCTCGGTTCCAGGTGTTCAGTGACCATAAGAGTCTGAAATACCTGTTCGATCAGAAGGAACTAAACATGAGACAAAGAAGGTGGATGGAGTTTCTGAAGGACTACGATTTTCAACTCATGTATCATCCAGGGAAGGCCAATGTAGTGGCAGATGCTTTGAGTAGAAAATCAATACAAGTAGCCACCATGATGATGGAAGAGCAGAAACTGATCGAGCAGTTCAGAGACTTAAACCTTGGGGTAGAATTTCACGTAAATCACATTAGTTGTAGTAAGCTGGCTATAACTAATGACTTCCTTGGAATGATAAAGGACAAGCAGTTGGAGGACCCTAGTCTGAAGCGTACTATGGAGTCACTAGGGACCGACCAGGCTAGAGACTTTGGGATGGGCGATGATGGGATCTTGAGATTTAATGGCAGAATTTGCATACCTGCAAATGCAGAGTTGAAGAAGATGATCCTAGAGGAAGGTCATAAGAGTCGTCTTAGCCTACATCCAGGCATGAACAAGATGTACCATGACTTGAAGGAGTCATTTTGGTGGTCGGGCATGAAGAGAGACATCGCCCAGTATGTTACTACCTGCTTGACGTGTCAGAAGGCAAAGGTAGAGCATCAAAGACCTGGCGGGTTGTTACAGCAACTGGATATCCCTGAGTGGAAGTGGGACAGCATCGCCATGGATTTTGTTACCCATTTTCCCAAATCGGTAAAGGGTCACGATGCAATCTGGGTCATCATTGATAGGCTGACGAAGAGTGCCCACTTTCTTCCAGTGAATTTGAAAATGCCCATGACCAAGTTGGCACAGTTGTACATCAAAGAAATAGTGAGGTTGCATGGAGTGCCTTCCAGCATTGTTTCAGATAGAGATCCCAGGTTCACTTCACGGTTTTGGCAGACCTTACAAGATTGCTTGGGGACTAAGTTGAGAATGAGGTCGGCATATCATCCTCAAACAGATGGTCAGTCGGAGAGAACGATCCAGTCCTTGGAAGATCTGCTGAGGACGTGTGTCTTGGATCAATTGGGAAGTTGGGATGAGGTGTTGCCGCTAGTGGAGTTTACCTATAATAACAGTTATCACGCCAGCATAGGGATAGCGCCATACGAAGCCTTGTATGGAAGGAAATGCAGAACTCCATTGTGCTGGTACCAGGAGGGCGAAACAGTATTGGTTGGACCAGAGTTGATTCAGCAGACGACCGAGAAGGTGAAACAGATACAAAGCAGAATGAGAGCTTCTCAAAGTAGGCAGAAGTCCTATGCAGATCAGAGGAGAAAGCCTTTGGAGTTTGCTGCTGGAGACCATGTGTTCATGAGAGTTACACCAACCAAGGGTGTAGGACGGGCGATCAGATCAAAGAAGTTGTCCCCTAAGTTCGTGGGACCATATCAGATCTTAAGGAGGATTGGTCCAGTGGCTTATGAGATCGCCCTACCTCCCCATTTAGCGAATCTGCACAACGTCTTTCACGTATCACAGCTGAGAAAGTACATGGCAGACCCTAGTCATGTACTGGAAGTGGACGATGTACAGATCAGGGATGACTTGTCCTTTGAAGCGAAACCAGTCAGGATTGACGATCGGCAAAGTAAACAGCTCAGAGGCAAGACCATCAACATGGTGAAAGTGGTGTGGGATGAGAGATCGGGTGATTCAACTTGGGAGTTAGAAGAACCCATGAGAGAAGCCTATCCATACCTCTTTCCCTTGTAATTCAATTTTTGAGGACGAAAATTTTGCTTGTTGGGGAGAATGTAAAGACCTGTAAAATTAAATTAGAATAAAAGGGTATATTTTAAATGAATTCTAAGTATGTTTTTATTTAAAATAAAAAGGAAGGAAAGTGTAGCTTAGAAGACTATAAGATTTCCTGGTTAGTACATAATCGTCGGTCGCCTACCACACATGATCGCCAGGGCGCGAGGCATGTGGACGTCGCCAGGGCGCGAGGCATGTCAATGTCGCCAAGGCGCGAGGCATGTGGACGTCGCCAGGGCGCGAGAGGCATGCAGGCATCGCCAGGGCGCGAGGCATGTGGACGTCGCCAGGGCGCGAGACATGTGGACGTCGCCAGGGCGCGAGAGGCATGCAGGCATCACCAGGGCGCGAGAGGCATGCGGGCGTCGCCAGGGATAGACATCGGTCGTCTCCCAGAGAGAGACATCGGTCGTCTTCCAGGGAGAGACATCGGTCGTCCGCCAGGAGGAGAAATCGGTGGATAGTCATCGCGCGAGCGGTCATCGGTGGAAGATTATCGCGCGATGTCGAGTTTCACACGAATAAAGTCGGACCCAGACTCCCAGCATGACACGTCCTGCACGCGCGCCACGTAGACAAAAAGGGTGGTTCAGAATAGTGACCTCAGAGTGTTAGCCTGCGCAGAGGCACACGTAGTCGTACTGTTCAGGGAAGCGTACACGCAAACTTCCCTGCAGAGTGGGTGGTGGCAGCGGTTTTTGTGGACAAGTTGGTTTAAGATACAAAAACCCACTTCTGAGAGGAAAAAGAACGTTGCAGTGGTTCAAGAGTGAAAGAGTGAGCTCACCTTCATCCTTCTCTTTTCTCTCCTTCGCGCTACGATTCAGGCATCCTCAAGCACCAGTGCGACGAGCGACGACTACCCTTAGAGCACCTGGGAGGTTCTCTGCAAGTTCTACAAACCAGACGCAAAAACAGAGCTAAGTCACCTTTAAGCTTCGGTGGGTTTTGGAGCTCTTAGTGTTTTGCGCAAGTCCAGGTAAGGGAAGCTAGCTTTATTTTCAATAAAAAGTCGTAGATTTGCTGTTTCTGAAGTGAGGGCGACGTGGTCGCCGGTTTCATATTCTTTTCATGATGTTATGTTCTTATGTGTTTGGGCGACGTGATCGCCGGTTTTAAATACAGATTTCGAAATCCCCTGTTTTGGACGTGATCGCCGGTTTTGGCGTTGTTTTTCGAACTCCCCTGTTTTAGTGCTGTTTGAAAACTGTTTGAGATTTAAATGTGAAATAAATGTGATATTTGAAAATCTGAACCGTGGAATGAATGTTGCTGTGACTGAATCGTTCATTTAGTGTTGTATGATGTATTGATTGTTGTGAATGTGGGATCAAGGCATAGTATTTTCAGGAAAGAAAATACCGTGTAAGATCGTGTGTAATGTGTATTGACTAGGGGCTTGTCTAGAAGGAGATATCCTGACTCTGCTGATATAATGGAATCACATAGACGAAGTTATTCAGTTGTGGAGAGTCGAAGGAGGTTCATATGAATGGGTGAGTCGTGTGAAAAAGAACGAGCTCGGCCTGTTATATGAATTAACCTTGTCATACCGGGAGAGTGATGATATTGAGACTATGTATGCGCATGGCTGTGTGGATTTCACAGCGACCCTGTGTGGATTTCACAGTGGTGTGGTATGACAGGTGCAGATCTCTGAGCCTGAGTCAACGCACGAGTCTTCCGGAAGTGGAGTCATGTGTCTATATCTTATGAGTCAGTGGAAAGTCTGACGTGTGAACCATGAATATTGAGGTAGCGAATAGACACTTGACGAGTTGGTGGAATATGGGAATGTTGATGGTTGAAATTGATATGGATTATGAATGGCGTGAAGATTAATGTTTTCTATTGATTTAAAGTTTCATATTTAAGGTTTTTAAAACATCTAGCTTACCCTTTCATTTGGTATTGTGATTGTTTTCCAAAACCTGTGATGATCGTGTATTTTTGCACGGGAGCAGACGAGGTTGCAGGAAGTAGAGCTCATCAGTGAGTGGTCGCCGGAAGGAGATCGCCAATTTCTATTTCTGTTAGGCGATCACCCTTTTTCTGTGTTCTGATGGGAGATCGCCCTTTTCTGATGGGAATCGCCCTTTTCTGATACGAGATCGATTGTTTGTCTTTTGCTGTAATTTTGTTTACGTTTTGGAAAATCTGTCCGAGTATGTATTAAACTCCCTGTAAGGAGAAACTTCATTACATATATATAATTATGTTCACTTCAATATATTTGTTTACTTTTATTTTTATTATATAAATATGAAAAGGATTTTGCGGGATGTTACAGAAAGAGTATCTGGCCAGTCCCCTAGTGTTCTGCTAGCCACTGCCAGGTACTCCACTCTGCTTGTACTTCGCCATCATGGAGCGGGCGATCAGTTCAGTCCTCGTCCAAGAGCAAGACCAGGTGCAAAAACCCATTTACTTTGTCAGTAAGGTCTTGCAGGGACCTGAGGTACGCTACCAGGCCATAGAGAAGGCAGTGCTAGCTGTAGTATTTTCAACACGGAGGCTCCGACATTATTTTCACAGTTTCACTATCATTGTGATGACAAACCTCCCCATTCGCAAGTTGCTGCAGAAACCTTATGTAGCAGGGAGGATGGTCTGCTGGGCAGTTGAGTTATCTGAATTCGAGGTGCAGTTTGAGACCAGAGGGCCAATCAAGGGCCAAGTTTATGTCGATTTTGTAGTGGAGCTATCCTCAGAAGCCACACAGCAGGGAGAGGCAGACTTTAGATGGGTCCTCTCAGTAGATGGGTCGTCAAACCAGCAGGGCAGCGATACTGGAGTGATCTTGGAGGGACCAGGTGGGGTCTTGATCGAACAGGTCTTACGTTTTGCCTTTAAAGCTAGTAACAACCAAGCAGAATATGAGGCTTTGATTGCAGGAATGCTGCTAGCTAAGGAGATGGGTGCGAAATGTCTGTTGGCCAAGAGTTATTCATTGCTGATAACAGGGTAGGTGACAGGTGAGTACTAGGCCAAGGACCCCCAGATGGCTGCTTACCTCGAGTATGTGGAGCTCCTAAAGAGAACTTTCATTGTGTTCGAGTTGCTACATGTCCCTCGAAAACAGAATGCTAGAGCTGACTTGCTGGCAAAGCTCGCCAGCTCAGGCAAGGGGGGCAGACAGAGGACAGTCATACAGGAGACTCTTAAAGCACCTCGAACAACCACAGACAGTATGGGTGACATTCAAATGATACGCGATTTAGAAGAAGGAAAAAGAAGTCACAGATTGCTAACCCAGGAGATGCTGAGAACATCCCGCATAAGCGCATATGGTCTGCCAGAGGAGAGATCGCTACAGGTTCACCTGGTCGAGGAAGGGGAAACCTGGATGACCCCCCTATAGACGCTACCTGGCTGACGGAGTGCTCCCCATGGACCCAGCAGAGGCCAGAATTGTGAAAAAGAATGCAGCTCACTACACTTTGATCGATGGAAACTTGTTTAGGAATGGCTACACCCATCCGATCTTGACTTGTGTAAACGGAGCGCAGTGTACCCGTATCATGTCTGATCCGGTTGGTCATCGGTAGTCTATGATGTCAGCAGCAGATGACCACGTGGACCATTCACAGGGTGACACGTGGAATAAGTTAGCAGGAGAATCAGGGAGGAGATCACTCAGAACGGTGATCGGTGGTCAGTTACCGAGTGACCACCACCCAAAAATCAGTACCTAGATGAGCGCCTAGAAGCAGAGCGCGAGAAGTAATGAAGCACCGATCAGTCATCGGTGCATGGTCATCAGGGTTTCTTGCTACACGCAGTTAAATTGGGACCCAAGCTCCCAACGAGAGCGTTACGCATGCACCTCGCATGATTCCAAACCAGAAGAAGAGGAGTTCATCGCCAGTAGGGTCGTGCATGAGGATGGTATGAGAGAGCTAGTAAGCTGGTCAGTGATCAGTGACTCTCTTAACCCGTTATGTGCATGGCACTGTGCGGTGAGGCCATGCATGCAGGATGCAGCGCTTGGTGAGTGTGCCTAGACCAGCCACACCTGGTGTTCTCCTGGGAGCATGCGACTCACTCAGAGGGAAGAAACGCCCTAAGTTACTCCGCAAGGGAATAACTTAGGCGCACAAAGAAAAGCGCAAAGGCCCTTCAGGTGTGACACGCGTACGGTTAGATGTAAGTTGCATGCCTCCACGTGTCACCACCTGAGAGAGAGGCGCGGCCCAGGTATAAAAGCACTCCACGTCATGTAAGGTACACAGTTTTTACAGTTTTACATTCATTACACATATTTTTGAGTCATTGTGAGCACGTTTTACACACGTTGTACAGTGATAACAGAATTCAGTTATAGAGAGAGAAAGTGGATTTGAGAGCACACACGAGTCTCACAGAGAGATTCAGAGAGAGTTTTTGGTGGTTCTATTGCCTGACTTGAGCGTCAGAGTGCACACGGCCGCTAGAGGCGCCGTCTGTGTTGTTTTACAGGCATCGTTGGGAGTTCTAGAGAAGGTTCTTGGAGCGTTCTTGCAGAACACGCGGTTGCAGAGGGCTAGACGAAGGAGTGACGAGGCACATACTCCACATTCAAGTCCGCGACAGGATCAATGTCTAAGCTCCATGAAGGCATATGCGGAAGTCACATCTATGGTCGAGCCCCGTCATCCAAAACCATTCAAGCTGGGTACTACTAGCCAATTATGAAAGAAGATTGCATGAGAGATGTACAGCGGTGCAAGAAGTGCCAACAGCACGCCGATTGGCATAATGCGCCACCAAAGGAATTGGGGTCGATCCACAGCCTATGGCCTTTCCATACATGGGGGATAGATATCTTGGGGCCTTTCCCTTAGCGATTCGACAAATAAAGTACCTTGTGGTGGCCATAGAATATTTTACCAAGTGGATCGAGGCTGAGCCAGTGGCGCAGATCACAATCACAAAGTCCAACACTTTGTGTGGAAAAATATAGTTTATCGTTTCGGGATCCCAAAGTGTTTGGTGTTTGACAATGGCACCCAGTTCGCAAGCCAGCAGTTGAGCAAGTTATGCACAAAGATCAGCATCAAGCAGGTATTTGCGTCAGTCGAGCACCCCCAGACTAACGGACAGGTCGAATCGGCCAATAGAGTTCTGCTCAGGGGTTTAAAGAGAAGATTATAAAAAGCTAAAGGAACTTGGGCAAAGGAGGTTCCCAGGATTGTGTGGGTGTATCACACCACCCCACATTCCAGTACCAAAGAAAAACCCTAGCTTGGTGTATGGGTCAAATGCCATGATTCCCATAGAGATCCAGGAAAGCTCGCCTCGCTTTCCAAACTTTGTGGCTGAAGAAACTAACAATGAAAGAAGAATGAACTTAGATCTGCTAGATAAGGTCAGGGAGGAGGCCTACATGAAATCTGAAGCTTTAAAGAGAAAGATAGAATATAAGCATAAATCCAGGCTGAGACCTTGGCAGTTCCAGGTAGCCGACTTGGTGATACGAAAGGCTCGCCCCTACCAGCTAGAGAACAAGTTGTCTCCTAAGTGGACTTGTCCATTCCATGTGACAAAGGCCCTTGGGAACGGAGCATACAGGCTGGAGACCTTGGAAGGTGGGGCAATTCCCCGCACATGGAATGGTGCCAACCTCAAATTCTATTTCAGTTAATTACATTGTATTCAGATTTCATTTAGTTGCATTCAGTTAAATTGTATTTCAACTGTATTCAGTTAAGCAGACATTCTTTTTCCCTACGGGGTTTTTTAACAAGGTCACCCAATAAAAGAAAAAAGAATTGAGAAAGACATGTTTGTGTTGAGCAATAAGCGAACCTCTCCCTTGCCTTATATGCCAAGGATGAGAATAGTATGGTTCCAGAGTAAAAGTCCCCTTTCTTGTCTTTGTACTGCAAGGTTGAGGCAAGTGAGAGGTTTTCCTTAACTTGTCAGTCAAGGTCAACACCAGTGAAAGTCCTCTTCCTTGTCTTTGTACCGCAAGGTTAAGGAAAGTGAGAGGTCTTCCTTGACTTGTCAGTCAAGGTCGACACCAGTGAAAGTCCTCTTCCTTGTCTTTGTACAACAAGGTTGAGGCAAGTGAGAGGTTTTCCTTGACTTGTCAGTCAAGGTCGACACCAGTGAAAGTCCTCTTCCTTGTCTTTGTACAGCAAGGTTGAGCAAAGTGAGAGGTCTTCCTTGACTTGTCAGTCAAGGTCGACACCAGTGAAAGTCCTCCCTTAACTTGGCCAGCTCCACATCCCGCTGGGCCAAGTCTTCATTCCTTTGCCCCAACTCCTCAGCTACCTGGGCCATGGCCTCATCCTTGCCACCCAGCTCTTTCTTCAGGTCATCCACGGAGAGGCAGAGGTCATTGTTTCTTGCATATAACTGAAGGACCACTTGCAATTTTGCAAACAAGAAGTCCTTGGTCTCTTTGTCAGCCTTGTGAAGCTTAGCCACCTCTAAGGTGAGCCCCGTTAGGCGACGCTCAGCCCCAACAGCCACGAGAACTCTTCATTCAGCCTCTTCCTAGGCCCTCCACACCTTGGTAAGAAAGAGGTTGGACCCAGCAAGAGCCTCCCCGAAGCTCTTGGCCACTTGTTCCGTGAGAGAGCCCACCTCCATGCTCTCCAGATCCTCCTGAGCTTGAGTGGACTTTAGCACCCGTTGGAGGAATGGAGAGAGGGTAGTAGGAGGACCCCATGCTCCACCCTCAGGGACACTCTCCCCCTGGCCCTTTTGCTCTTCAGCATTAAGGGGAGAGGAGGCACTTGGTAGGCACTCCCTGAAGGAAGGGGTCCCTCTGTCTTCTGAACTTGAAGCCACTGGGATGGCAGCCTCGGCCTTGCGTTTCCTTTTGAAGACCTAGCCAGAACAGTTGTCCTCGTCATCAAAAGGAGTGGCCTCAGCGGCCACGACCACACCCTGGGACCTAGTGGCGTGTGAATGGCTTGGAGCAAGC
Source organism: Phaseolus lunatus (assembly GCA_013389735.1). Classification (NCBI taxonomy): domain Eukaryota; kingdom Viridiplantae; phylum Streptophyta; class Magnoliopsida; order Fabales; family Fabaceae; genus Phaseolus; species Phaseolus lunatus. Next base: position 15,013,753 of record CM023859.1, on the reverse strand, counting down.
AGGAGGGAGAGGATGACGGCAGAGGAGCCAGCAGGAGCAGCAGCAACCTTGGACGGAGCAGTAGTGGAGGGGCCAACACCACCCTTCTTTGCGGCTAGGACAACCAGGCGCCTACTTCTATCACCACCAATCATCATGCCTATAACAAAATAGGAAGACTCAGTTAGCCACAGGAGAAGGATAAGCAGATCACAGGCATATGCAGAACAAGTAATGATAATAGCAAGAAGACAAGTACCGATATAGCCCTTCAAGGTTTTAGGCTTGTTGATGTGAGTTGATTTTATGATTGTTCATTTTTATGGTGACACTTTACTTAGGATTGGATTTTATGAGACAAGTATGGTGAGAACCTAAGGAAAATCCCCACTAGACATTAACTTAACCAAGTGGTTAAGTAGATGTGAAGGTTCATTTCACAAAGGCAAAAGGAAAACACAATTATAAGGTGATGATGATGACAAGTTATGGTGTGGAATTACACAAGGAAAACAAGAGTAACATATAAAAATCGAATAGACATAATGAAGCAAAATAAGAACATGTTTATGAATAGATGGAATGATAATGGAAGGAAAAGATGAAGGAAAAGGAAGCTTATGAGAAATGGAATTGAGAATGGTTGCACGCCACTTGGATGGTGAAACGACTCCAAGATAAGTGAAGGATGCCGCCACTTGAGAGCTCTCAAAACTCACAAGATAAGACCAAGAGAGGAGGAATTTCACTCATTCACAAATCACACAAAAATTGTGTATAGTTTCTTTACTTTAATTTTCAACTTGGAAATATATGAGGTAGGCCTCCCTATTTAGAGATTTAGGAGCCTTGGAAAGCAAGCTTAAAGGGTAGAATGGGAAAAAGGAAAAAAGTGGGCAGCCATAGGGTTGATGATGGAGGAGGGCCAAGCACATCTAGCCAAGGAAGCCAAGGCCCAAACCAAGAAGACCGTCTAGACCAAGAGGAGCGTCTAGCTCCAAGAAGTGAGCGTCTAGGACGTGAAGGAGGGAGGCTATCCATGGAGCTAGACCGTCTAGGACCTCTCACAAGATCCATGGCTAAACATATCCAAGCACACATAGAAGAAGCCACGGATGGAAGAGAGAGATCCTTGTACATGTTTCATAAAGGCCCAAAGGGGGAGGGGGTGCTTAGTAGATAGGATAGTTGTAAGGACCTGAAAAATTAAATTGGAATAAAAAAGTTATATTTTAAATGAATTCTAAGTATGTTTTTATTTAAAATAAAAAGGGAGGAAAAGTTAAGTTTAGAAGGCTACGAGGTCGCCGGTCGCCTGCTACACATGAGCGCCAGGTGGACATCGCGCGGGCGTGAGAGGCATGCAGGCATCGCGCGGGCGCGAGAGGCATGCAGGCATCGCGCGGGCGCGAGAGGCATGCAGGCATCGCGCGGGCGCGAGAGGCATGCAGGCATCGCGCGGGCGTGAGAGGCATGCAGGCATCGCGCGGGCGTGAGAGGCATGCAGGCATCGCGCGGGCGCGAGAGGCATGCGGGCATCGCGTGGGCGCGAGGCACGCGGGCATTGCCAGGGCGCGAGGCATGTGGACGTGGCCAAGGCGCGAGAGTTATGAGGGCGTCGCCAGGGAAGACATCGGTTGTCTCCCAGAGGAAGACATCGGTCGTCTTCCAGAGGAAGACATCGGTCGTCTTCCAGGGCGAAGGAGACATCGGTCGTTCGCCAGGATGAGTCAGCAGTGGAAAGTTATCGCGCGACGTCGAGTTTCACACCGAGAAGGTAAGACCCAGACTCCCAGCATGAAGCGTAGTGCACGCACGCCACGTAGACAAAAAGGGTGGTTCAGAATAGTGACATCAGAATGTTGGCATGCGCGGGAGACACTCGCGGTCGTACTGTTCAGAGCAGTGGCTGGCATGCACAAGCGACAACAGTGGCAGTACTGTTCAGAGCAGTGGTTGGCATGCACCAGAGGCAACAGTGGTCGTACTGTTCAGGGCAGTGGTTCTCAGACTTCTCTGCAGAGTGGGTGGTGGCAGCTGCTTTTGGTGGATAAGTTGGTTTAAGATGCAGAAAACCCACTGCTGAGAAAAAGAAACGTTGCAGCCTTCAAAGAGAGAAAGAGTGAGTTACCTCCCTTCTCCTCCAGTTGCCTCCTTCGCGCTGCGATTCTAGCACCTTCTCACGAGAGTACGACAAGCGACAGCCACCATTAGAGCACCTGGGCAGTTCTCTGCAAGTCCTTCGACCAGACGCAAAAACAGAGCCAAGGCGTTCTTCAAGCTTTGTTGGGTTTCGGAACTCTAGGTGTTTGCGCAAGTCCAGGTAAGGGAAGCTAGACCTCTTTTTCCATACAAGCCATAGTGTAGCTATCTCTGAAGTGAGGGCGACGTGGTCGCCATTTTTGTTTTCATCTGCGTAAAATGCTCTGTTTGTGTGCTTGGGCGACGTGGTCGCCGGTTTTATATACAGTCTTCGAAACACCCTGTTTTTGAACTAGATCGCCGGTTTTGGCGTTGTTTGTGAACTCTCTGTTTTTGGGTGTTGTTTTGAAACTACTTGAGCTTTAAATGAAATATTCGAAGATCTGAACCTTGAAATGATTCGTTTGCTGTGACTTGAATCAATTACTCGAGTGGTATGATGTTTTTGAATGCTGTGAATGTGGGATCGAGGCATAGTATTTTCAGGAAAGAAAATACCGTGTAAGATCTTGTAGTAGGTGCATTGATCGGTGATTCCTAAGGGGATATCCTGACTCTGCTGAGGTAATGGAATCACGTAGAGGAAGTTACTCAGTTGTTGAGAGTCGAAGGAGGTCTATATGATGGGCGTCTCGTGTGAAAAAGAACGAGCTCCGCCTGTTCTATGGATTAACCCTGTCATGCTTGGAGGGTGATGATATTGAGATTCATTCTACGCTTGTGAATGTGTGTGATTTCACGGCGACCCTGTGAATGTGTGTGATTTCACAGTGGGCAGTATGACAGGTGCAGATCTCTGAGTCTAATCAACGCACGAGTCAATCCGGAAGTAGTGTCAAGTGTCTTGTGTGATGAGTCAGTGGAAGTCTGACGTGAGAAATGAGAAACATTGAATTTATAGACACTTGGTACAGTTGTGAAATAGAATGACTCTTGAGAATATTGTGAAATGTGTGATTTCTGGGTGATCAGGTGAAGAGTATGAGAAACTTGATAACTTTACGTGAATATCTTGAAATTGTTTACCTTGATTTTATTTTAAGTATCCTTATTTAAACTCTTTTTAAATGTCTAGCTTACCCTGTGTTTTCGTTTGTGTTGTGGCCTTTTCTTAAACCTGTAATGATCGTGTATAATTTACACGGGAGCAGATGATGTTGCAGGAAGTAGAGCTCTTTAGAAAATTGTCGCTGGAAGGAGATCGCCTGTTTTCTTTTCTGTTGGGTGATCGCCCCTCTTGCTGCTTTATAATAGGAGATCGCCTTTATGAAAGGAGATCGCCCTTCTTATAGGAGATCGCCTATATGAAAGGAGATCGCCCTTCTTATAGGAGATCGCCCTTTTTGTCAGGAGATCGCCTATCTGTCTTTTGTATTGTATTTCATTTACGTTTTTAATGGAGAAGTGATCGTTTGTATTAAACTCCCTGTGAGGAGAAACTTATTTATTTTATATAAAGATTTTGCTCACTTCAATCTATTTGTCACTTTATTTTCGTTATATATTTATTTTCAAAGAAATTTGGCGGGATGTTACATTAATGGTATCAGAGCAGTTCGTCCTTAGGATGACCTGAGGGCTGTGGATCCATTGTGTTTGTTCTGCTCATGAAAGTTATTTGAGTTTAAAATAATAACTATAGTGAAAGGTTTTCAAACGTTTTTGTATTGAAATTTTGTGTGTGCTTTGGTGAATATATGTTCTAATTGAAAATCTTAGTATTAAGAATGAGAAGGTCTTGATAAAGTAGTGAGGGTGCACACTCATAACTGGATCGAGATGAGTCTCAATCTTAATTCCAAAGGTTTGATGTTTAGCATATATTGAATTCTGGTGTGAGCTATCTCATTCTCTTGAGTGTCTTTGTAATTGATTGAAAATGGTTGATTGGATTGGTGACTGCATACCAGTAGTTGTGCTGGTGTTATGCTTGATGTAATAAGCATTATGACTCTGTTGTTGAGCTCAAATTCTTAATGATTTTGAGATGCTGACCTTTGTAAGGTCTATATGTTACCTCCTGAATGAATTGATTTCTTATCGATCTCATTCTTGTAGTTGTAGGGAATATAGAAACCTGTAGTTTCAACTCTAAAACAAAGAGAGATGGCACGTAGACCTTCTACCCCTCCCCAATCTTCTTCGGAGATGAGCCAGATTGCTAAGGCTATCGAGATGATGGCAACTGCCATCCAGCAGCAGAATGCAGCGATGGCTCAGAACCATCAAGCTACAATGCACCACTGGGAAACTGCTCGGTCGGCTGAGACAAACTCCCACGGCGGTCAGCCTCAAGAACGGATGGGACTGACCGAGTTCATAAGGCACAACCCACCCAAGTTCAGTGGGAATGCTACCCCTGATCAGGCAGATCAGTGGGTCAGAGAGTTGGAGAAAATCTTTAGGGCGACCTCCTGCCCTGAAGAGAAGAAATTGCTGTTCGCCACTTATCTGCTATCAGGAGAAGCTGAGTTCTGGTGGATGGGAGCTCAGCAGATGATGGATGCCCGAGGGGATGTTTTGGATTGGGAGAGCTTCAGGGTGAAGTTCTTGGAGAAATACTTCCCTGACAGCGCCAAGTTTGCGAGGGAAGCTGAGTTCCTGAAGCTGGAGCAGGGGGATATGTCAGTAAATGCCTATGCTGCTCGGTTTGAGTACCTCACCCGGTTCTATACCCAGGCGACCTCCGAGGCCTGGAGGTGTAGGAAGTTCGAAGAGGGGCTGAAGCATGGGCTGAAGAGGGCCATAGCCCCGATGTGCATCAGGGAATTTCACGCCTTAGTAGAGAAGGCGAAGATGGTGGAGACTCTGGACAAGGGTGATTCTCGGGTGATGAGGTCACACCCAGGGAGTTCTTCCAGTGGGGAGGCCAAGGTGCAGCACCCACAAAGCAAGCCTTATTCGAGACCCTCTCAGCATAGGGCAGAAGCAGCACCGCCCCAGTTTCAGCAGCAACAACCCTGGAAACTTAAATGTTTCCACTGTGGTGGACCACACACAGCCAATGTGTGCCCCAAGAGAGATTCAGAGAGAAGATGTTTTGCCTGTCAAAGGACGGGACACGTTGCTAGAGATTGTCCTACCCAGAATAGGATGACTCAACCCAGTGGATCCCAACAGTTGAGGAATGGAGGCAGTCGACCTCAGGCAGCAGGGAGAGTGTTTGCCATGACTGGAGCGGAGGCATCTCAGTCAGGTAACTTAGTACAGAATGTTGCTCTATAGCTGGTAGATGCGTTAGAATTTTGTTTGATTTTGGAACGACACACTCCTTTGTGTAGAGCCTGTGTGTAGCCGAGTTGGGCCTTCTAGTGAAGGAGTTACCGTTTGAAACTGTTGGTCTATACACCTGCATCAGGACAGGTGTTGACCTCTACAGTTTGCCCCGAATGTCCAGTGATAGTAGAGGGACGCAGATCCAAGGTGAACTTGATTTGCCTACCTCTTCAGGATCTGGATGTTATCCTGGGAATGGATTGGCTAGCTGCCAATCACGTTCTCGTAGTCTGTGGTAGTCAGAAGATAGCGTTTCCAGACCTCCAAGGGGCAGACGTGATATCTACTCAGCGAGGGTGGTCGGTGTTGGAGGAAGGGGCGAAGTGCTTCGTGAATCCTAGCTCAGTTGGGAGTGAAGAATGAAGAGGATGTAAGTTGGATACCTGTGGTGAAAGATTTCATGGATGTAATTTCAGAAGAAATATCCGGATTACCTCCTAAGAGAGAAGTGGAGTTCTCTATTGATTTTGGTACCTGGGGCTGGACCAGTGTCAATGGCACCTTACAGGAGGGCTCCAGCCGAGTTGGAAGAGTTTACCTATAATAACGGTGATCATGCTGGCATTGGGATGGCAACGTATGAAGCTTTGTATGGAAGGAAATGCAGAACTCCTTTGTACTGGTACCAGGAAGCAGTATTGGTTGAACCAGAGTTGATTCAGCAGACGACCGAGAAGGTGCAGATCAGGGATGACTTGTCCTTTGAAGTGAAACCAGTCAGGATTGACGATAGGCAAAGTAAACAGCTCAGAGGCAAGACCATCAACATGGTGAAAGTGGTGTGGGATGAGAGATCGGGTGATTCAACTTGGGAATTAGAAGAACCCATGAGAGAAGCCTATCCATACCTCTTTTCCTTGTAATTCAATTTTCGAGGACGAAAATTTTTCTTGTTGGGGAGAATGTAAGGACCTGAAAAATTAAATTGGAATAAAAGAGTTATATTTTAAATGAATTCTAAGTATGTTTTTATTTAAAATAAAAAGGGAGGAAAAGTTAAGTTTAGAAGGCTACGAGGTCACCGGTCGCCTGCTACACATGAGCGCCAGGTGGACATCGCGCGGGCGTGAGAGGCATGCAGGCATCGCGCGGGCGCGAGAGGCATGCAGGCATCGCGCGGGCGCGAGAGGCATGCAGGCATCGCGCGGGCGCGAGAGGCATGCAGGCATCGCGCGGGCGTGAGAGGCATGCAGGCATCGCGCGGGCGTGAGAGGCATGCAGGCATCGCGCGGGCGCGAGAGGCATGCGGGCATCGCGTGGGCGCGAGGCACGCGGGCATTGCCAGGGCGCGAGGCATGTGGACGTGGCCAAGGCGCGAGAGTTATGAGGGCGTCGCCAGGGAAGACATCGGTTGTCTCCCAGAGGAAGACATCGGTCGTCTTCCAGAGGAAGACATCGGTCGTCTTCCAGGGCGAAGGAGACATCGGTCGTTCGCCAGGATGAGTCAGCAGTGGAAAGTTATCGCGCGACGTCGAGTTTCACACCGAGAAGGTAAGACCCAGACTCCCAGCATGAAGCGTAGTGCACGCACGCCACGTAGACAAAAAGGGTGGTTCAGAATAGTGACATCAGAATGTTGGCATGCGCGGGAGACACTCGCGGTCGTACTGTTCAGAGCAGTGGCTGGCATGCACAAGCGACAACAGTGGCAGTACTGTTCAGAGCAGTGGTTGGCATGCACCAGAGGCAACAGTGGTCGTACTGTTCAGGGCAGTGGTTCTCAGACTTCTCTGCAGAGTGGGTGTTGGCAGCTGCTTTTGGTGGATAAGTTGGTTTAAGATGCAGAAAACCCACTGCTGAGAAAAAGAAACGTTGCAGCCTTCAAAGAGAGAAAGAGTGAGTTACCTCCCTTCTCCTCCAGTTGCCTCCTTCGCGCTGCGATTCTAGCACCTTCACACGAGAGTACGACGAGCGACAGCCACCATTAGAGCACCTGGGCAGTTCTCTGCAAGTCCTTCGACCAGACGCAAAAACAGAGCCAAGGCGTTCTTCAAGCTTTGTTGGGTTTCGGAACTCTAGGTGTTTGCGCAAGTCCAGGTAAGGGAAGCTAGACCTCTTTTTCCATACAAGCCATAGTGTAGCTATCTCTGAAGTGAGGGCGACGTGGTCGCCATTTTTGTTTTCATCTGCGTAAAATGCTCTGTTTGTGTGCTTGGGCGACGTGGTCGCCGGTTTTATATACAGTCTTCGAAACACCCTGTTTTTGAACTAGATCGCCGGTTTTGGCGTTGTTTGTGAACTCTCTGTTTTTGGGTGTTGTTTTGAAACTACTTGAGCTTTAAATGAAATATTCGAAGATCTGAACCTTGAAATGATTCGTTTGCTGTGACTTGAATCAATTACTCGAGTGGTATGATGTTTTTGAATGCTGTGAATGTGGGATCGAGGCATAGTATTTTCAGGAAAGAAAATACCGTGTAAGATCTTGTAGTAGGTGCATTGATCGGTGATTCCTAAGGGGATATCCTGACTCTGCTGAGGTAATGGAATCACGTAGAGGAAGTTACTCAGTTGTTGAGAGTCGAAGGAGGTCTATATGATGGGCGTCTCGTGTGAAAAAGAACGAGCTCCGCCTGTTCTATGGATTAACCCTGTCATGCTTGGAGGGTGATGATATTGAGATTCATTCTACGCTTGTGAATGTGTGTGATTTCACGGCGACCCTGTGAATGTGTGTGATTTCACAGTGGGCAGTATGACAGGTGCAGATCTCTGAGTCTAATCAACGCACGAGTCAATCCGGAAGTAGTGTCAAGTGTCTTGTGTGATGAGTCAGTGGAAGTCTGACGTGAGAAATGAGAAACATTGAATTTATAGACACTTGGTACAGTTGTGAAATAGAATGACTCTTGAGAATATTGTGAAATGTGTGATTTCTGGGTGATCAGGTGAAGAGTATGAGAAACTTGATAACTTTACGTGAATATCTTGAAATTGTTTACCTTGATTTTATTTTAAGTATCCTTATTTAAACTCTTTTTAAATGTCTAGCTTACCCTGTGTTTTCGTTTGTGTTGTGGCCTTTTCTTAAACCTGTAATGATCGTGTATAATTTACACGGGAGCAGATGATGTTGCAGGAAGTAGAGCTCTTTAGAAAATTGTCGCTGGAAGGAGATCGCCTGTTTTCTTTTCTGTTGGGTGATCGCCCCTCTTGCTGCTTTATAATAGGAGATCGCCTTTATGAAAGGAGATCGCCCTTCTTATAGGAGATCGCCTATATGAAAGGAGATCGCCCTTCTTATAGGAGATCGCCCTTTTTGTCAGGAGATCGCCTATCTGTCTTTTGTATTGTATTTCGTTTACGTTTTTAATGGAGAAGTGATCGTTTGTATTAAACTCCCTGTGAGGAGAAACTTATTTATTTTATATAAAGATTTTGCTCACTTCAATCTATTTGTCACTTTATTTTCGTTATATATTTATTTTCAAAGAAATTTGGCGGGATGTTACAATAGTGTAGAAAGCACTTTGGATGGAAACATTCTAAGAGCTAGGGTTGGTATGGCCGGTCATGGCACCTTAGATTTTAGAATTAATTTTGGTTTTCTTTTTATTAAAATGTAGCTTGCACCTCAAGTCCCAAATAGCCTATAAATAGGAAGGCTATCTCTTTGTATTGGACAAGTTTATTTGAGTAATCTTATGCTGCCATTTTTTGTGCACAAGCTTTACTCCTCCTAGAAATCTAGGCTATAAACTTCAATCCTTTCACCTTCTCCCTTGAGCTGGCCGAACCACTCAACCCATACTCACCATGCACCTTCAAGACCAACACAACTCCTAGGAGGGTCTTGTTTCACTCATCCATTGCTTCCGCTCCATCTATTTCTACTTTGATTCAAGAAGAACACATGAAAATGCCATCATTTGGTATCATGAGCTTTTGGTTCTTCAAGATGAGTAGCTTGTCTTTTTAAATTTTCAGTTCTTCTTTATTTTCATCTTGTCATTTCAATTCCATAATTGTGTTGCTGTTTTTTTACATTTTAAATTGTTCTTGGTGTGCTTATGGAAGATCCAACCGAAGCACATGTGTTCAATTGATCTTGAACATTTTCTTGTGCAATTGTGATAGGATTCCTTACACATTGAGTGGCTGTTTTCTTTTAGGAATTTGAGTCTTTATTGCTTTCTTATAATTGCTTCATTTTATGCTTTGAGTCTTTATTTTCTGAATCTATAAATGTTGTGTCAAGTCATGTGAATCCATAATTGTCATCAATTCTTAGTAGTCCTATTCTTTGGCTTGATTGTTTCTTGTTTTTGGGTCTCTTTAAGTTGCCTTAATCTGCTGTTATTTTTGATCCTTTGCTTCCTTTTTAATTTTAGTTTGAGTTCATAATTGTGTCTTAGTTCTTACACAATTTCTTTCTTACATTTCCTTTGTGTTAAAATTTTTTGGTATCTTGCTGTTTTTTTTTCCAGTTTTCCAGATTTCCCCTGTTTCTCTCTGTCTGGCTGTTTTTTGTTTCAAAAATTATTTCCACTCATAGGAAATTTGTGATTCTCTGGAAAATGCAAGTTTGAAGTGTTACAAAAAGGACAAAAAAAGAATCAGATCAAAAAAGGCAACAGAAAAGATATGATAAATCTTACAAAATCAGAGTGCAAACCTTGAGCGCTCCAGCTGGCCTAACTGCACACCAAATTTGTAAAAATTATTAAAAAAAAATGGTGCATGCGTTTTAGGTGATTCCAAAGCCATTGTTTAGATAAGATCCTGATTTTTTCTTGCATATAAATTTCAGAGACAAATTTTAAAAATACAGCTCAGCATAAATCGGGGAACAAACACGTTTTCTGGCCCACAACAATTTTCAGTGGTGCTGTTTTTTTTATTTGGTCATCTAATCTAGTGCTTTTCTTTAGGTATTCCTTTTGTGTGCCAACTTTTATTGAGTACCTTTAATTGTTTGCTTTAATTTCTTGACTCTCTTTCTAAGTTGTCATATTATAAATCCTTTTGGTGGTACTATTTTTATTCAATTAAATTTGTTTCTTGACCTCTCTTTTGGGTGCTGGAATTTAATTCTCCTTGGTGCATATGTGCATGGAACTTGACTTGGTTTAGGTTTAGCTCTTGTGAATAGGTGCTGGAAATTGGAGAATTAAAGCCATCATTTTAAGGAGGAGACAAAGCTAAAGCCGAAACAAGGTTGCTTGAAACAAACAATACAAACACCTAGAAGATCAAAAATTCAAGACAACAAGGAAGTGCACTAACCCAAAAGAGGATCAACAAAGGGAGTCTTCTTTTCCTTTGCAACTTGGTTTATTGTTAATTACCTCTTTAATTACGTTTAGACGGTGAGTGTGTCTTCAAGGGCTCAAAGTGTCCAAGAAGCCTCACCTAGGGCCGAATAGCATAGTAAATTTTTACTTAGTAATTTGTTGCTTGTTTGAACTTGTTTTCAATTGTTTTGGTAGAAACGTTTTGCATGATTATTTTAGTTTAATTTTGTGCTAAAACCGACTAGTTTGTTGCATATTTTTTTTTAGCTTACATATTTTTATTGCTTTTTGATTTCTCAACTTCTTGTGTTTTAAGTGTTTCACTAAGAGAAATTTTTGTGTGAAGGCATTGGAGACTAGTTTTTGGCAAGGAAAAGGCTTGGTACTTAAGTAGTCCTTTGAGACTCACCTCCCTTACCTGGAAAACTACCTTCTTTATCTTCCCTAATCTTTCTCAAAGTAAAAACGCCTAAATACACAAAGGTATAGCCATGTCTTCTTCTTCTAATTCTCCAAAGTCTATAGAATGTGAAGTAAAATCTTTGAAAACCCTTTTGAAAGAGGTATCCCAAGCGGTACAACTAATCTCTTTTAGGCAAGTGGAGAATGAAAACAAGATTAATGAGTTGGCTAGAGCTCAAGAAGAGAAATCCCAAAAATCTCAAAAATCAAAAAAAAACAAATACTCATGCATCACAAAGCATTGCAACTCTAGGGGAGGGAAGCCTTAGAATTAATGACTACTACCAACCACCCCCTAGAAGAACTAGGCAAAGGGAACAAGAGGTGCCAAGGGAAACTAGAGTAGACCTACCTCATTTTCATGGAAAGGAAAATGTAGAAATATATCTAGATTGGGAGATGAAGGTAGAGCAACTCTTTGCTTGCCATAGGGTAAGTGAGGAACGAAAAGTACCCTTAGCCACCCTTAGTTTCCAAGGAAATGCCATGTATTGGTGGACCTCTTTAGAAAGAGATCGACGTCTTCATAGGGACCCTCCCATAGAATATTGGAATGACCTTAGGGGAGCCCTAAGACGTCGACATATACCTTCTTACTACCATAGGGAGTTGATGGACAAGCTCCAAAGACTCCAACAAAAGAATATGAGTGTAGAAGAGTATAGGCAAAAGATGGAGCTCTATATGATGAGAGCCTCTATTAGAGAGGAAGAGGAAACCACCATATCTAGGTTCCTTAGTGGCCTATCACTTGAGATAAGAGATAGAGTAGAGCTCTTACCTTATCAAGACTTGAATGATTTGGTTCAACTTTGCATTAAAGTTGAGCAACAAAATTTGCGCAAAACATCAAGTCAAAAGGTGAGCCCCTATTCCAACTTTTATCCCAAGAGAGAGTTTAAAAGGGAGGGTAATACATCTAAGGAAAAACCAAAAGAACCTACCAAACCCTTCACCAAAGAAACCTCAACCCCACCCATCCGAGCTAGAGATGTTAAATGTTTTAAGTGCTATGGTAGGGGGCATGTGCAAGCACAATGTCCAAACCAAAGGACTTTGTTTCTTAAAGGTGTAGACGAATACACTAGTGGCAAGGATGAGCTTAGTGAGAAAGAGGAAGGGGGAGAGGATGAGAGGGTAGCTCCATTAGAGGGAGAATTGCTTATGATTAGGAGAACCCTCAACAATCACCCTAGCACATCCATTGAAACACAAAGGGAGAACATATTTCATACAACATGCAATGTTTTAGAAAATATATGTTCCCTCATTGTGGATAGTGGATCTAGTTGTAATTGTTGTAGTGCTAGGATGGTTGAAAAGCTTAAGCTACAAGTGGTTCCTCACCCAAAACCTTACAAACTTCAATGGCTTAATGAAAATGGGGAACTACATGTAGATAAGCAAGTGGAAATCAAGTTTTCCATAGGGAACTACAAAGATAAAGTTTTATGTGATGTAGTGCCTATGGAAGCTTGCCATATCTTATTAGGGAGGCCATGGCAATTTGACAAGAAAACCTTGCATGATGGTCTCACTAACGAGATTTCCTTCACCCATAAATATAAGAAGTTTGTACTTAGTCCTTTACGACATTTTCAAGTGGTGAAAGACCAAATACAAATGAAACAAAAGAGGGATGAGGAAAACAAAAAAAAAAAAAGAGTGCTAGAAAAAGAGAAAATCCTTAGGGATAGGAAGGCGTGGGAGAAGAGTGTTCCTTCCCACAAGGTTGGTCTACAAGAAAAGCCTTTTGAAAATGTTTTAGAAAACTTGCTTCTTGTTGAACAACCAAGCCTTATCTTTTGTAAAGGAGCACTTACATGCACTGCCACAAGTAATGAACTCATGGTTTTACCTCCTCAAATAGAAAACCTTTTGAGTGAATTTGACGATCTATTCTCACAAGAAGGACCCAATGGGCTTCCTCCTCTTAGGGGGATAGAACATCAAATTGACTTCATTCCGGGGGCAAGCCTACCAAATAGGCCTGCTTATAGAACCAACCCCGAGGAAACAAAGGAGATAGAATCACAAGTTCAAGACTTGTTGGAGAAGGGTTGGGTTCAAAAGAGTCTAAGCCCTTGTGCTGTACCTGTCTTGTTGGTGCCCAAAAAAGATGGAAAATGGCGCATGTGTTGTGATTGTAGAGCAATCAACAACATCACCATCAAGTATAGGCATCCAATCCCAAGGCTTGATGATATGCTTGATGAATTGCATGGGTCAACTCTATTCTCCAAAATTGACCTTAAAAGTGGATATCACCAAATTCGAATCAAGGAGGGTGATGAGTGGAAAACCGCTTTTAAGACCAAATTTGGATTATATGAGTGGTTTGTGATGCCCTTTGGACTCACTAACGCTCCAAGCACATTCATGAGGCTTATGAATCACACCTTGAGGGATTGTATAGGTAAATATGTAGTAGTTTACTTTGATGATATCTTAGTTTATAGTAAAACCCTAGAAGACCATCTAAGTCACCTTAGGGAAGTCTTTCTAGTTCTTAGGAAAAATAGTCTTTTTGCAAATAGGGATAAGTGTACCTTTGGTGTAGATAGTGTAGTCTTTTTAGGCTTTATAGTAAACAAAAAGGGGGTGCATGTAGATCCCGAGAAAATCAAAGCCATCCAAGAGTGGCCAACTCCACAAAATGTAAGTGATGTAAGAAGTTTTCATGGGTTAGCTAGCTTCTATAGAAGGTTTGTACCTAATTTTTCTAGCCTAGCTTCGCCTTTGAATGAACTTGTTAAAAAAGATGTTGCATTTTGTTGGAATGAAAAGCATGAGCAAGCCTTTCAAAGGCTAAAAGCTCAACTCACCAATGCACCCATCCTATCTCTCCCAAATTTTTCCAAAACTTTTGAGATAGAGTGTGATGCATCGGGAGTAGGCATAGGCGCGGTATTGTTGCAAGGTGGACACCCCATTGCTTATTTTAGTGAAAAACTCCATGGTGCCACCCTCAACTACCCCACTTATGACAAAGAGCTCTATGCTCTTGTGAGAGCCCTAAAGACTTGGGAACACTATCTTGTGTCCAAAGAATTTGTTATCCATAGTGATCACGAGTCTTTAAAATATTTAAAGGGCCAACACAAGCTCAATAAGAGACATGCAAAATGGATGGAATTTCTTGAACAATTTCCTTATGTAATCAAATACAAGAAAGGAAGCACCAATATAGTGGCCGATGCTCTTTCAAGACGCCACACACTCTTTTCAAAATTGGGTGCCCAAATTCTTGGATTTGACCACATAAGAGAGCTTTACCAAGAAGATCAAGAACTTTCATCCATCTATGCCCAATGTCTACATAGAGCGCAAGGAGGTTACTATGTGTCCGAGGGATATCTTTTTAAAGAAGGAAAACTTTGCATTCCTCAAGGAACACATAGAAAACTCCTTGTCAAAGAATCACATGAAGGGGGACTCATGGGCCATTTTGGAGTTGATAAGACTCTAGATCTTTTGAAAGCAAAATTTTGTTGGCCACACATGAGGAAAGATGTCCAACGCCATTGCTCTAGATGTATCTCATGTTTAAAGGCAAAGTCTAGAACAATGCCGCATGGACTCTACACCCCTTTGCCGATTGCAAATGCTCCTTGGGAAGACATTAGCATGGATTTCATTTTAGGACTTCCTAGGACTGCAAGAGGCCATGACTCTATCTTTGTGGTAGTGGACCGTTTTAGCAAAATGTCTCACTTTATTCCATGCCACAAAGTAGATGATGCTCAAAATATTTCTAAACTCTTCTTTAGAGAAGTGGTGAGACTCCATGGTCTCCCTAGAAGTATAGTGTCCGATAGAGATCCCAAGTTTATAAGTCACTTTTGGAAAACTCTTTGGGGTAAACTTGGAACAAGACTACAATTTTCAACTTCTTGTCATCCTCAAACGGATGGGCAAACCGAAGTAGTCAATAGATCTCTTGGAACTATGCTTAGGGCTATCATGAAGGGCAGCCACAAATCTTGGGATGAGTACCTTCCCCACATTGAATTTGCTTACAATAGAGTAGTTCACAAGACTACTAATGCTTCTCCTTTTGAGGTAGTATATGGTTTTAATCCTCTCACGCCCATGGATTTAATTCCCCTTCCTAATCCACAAGATTTTGTGCATAAGGAAGGAGTAATCAAGGCTGATTTTGTCAAGAAAATGCATGAGAAGATTAAAATTCAAATACAACAACAAAATGAGAAGTACACAAAACACAACAACAAAGGGAAGAGAGAAATAATTTTTGAGGAAGGAGACTTAGTTTGGCTTCATCTTCGAAAAGATAGATTTCCAAATCAAAGGAAGTCCAAACTAAGTCCCCGAGGTGATGGACCCTTCCAAGTCCTTAAGCGAGTCAACAACAATGTGTATAAATTGGACCTACCTCTTGAATATGGAGTACATGACACATTTAATGTAATTGATCTTTCTCCATTTGTAGGTACCAATGACGATGATGAACTGGATTTGAGGACAAATCCTTTCCAAGGGGGAGGGGATGATGGAGGAGGGCCAAGCACATCTAGCCAAGGAAGCCAAGGCCCAAACCAAGAAGACCGTCTAGACCAAAAGGAGCGTCTAGCTCCAAGAAGTGAGCGTCTAGGACGTGAAGGAGGGAGGCTATCCATGGAGCTAGACCGTCTAGGACCTCTCACAAGATCCATGGCTAAACATATCCAAGCACACATAGAAGAAGCCACGGATGGAAGAGAGAGATCCTTGTACATGTTTCATAAAGGCCCAAAGGGGGAGGGGGTGCTTAGTAGATAAGATAGTGTAGAAAGCACTTTGGATGGAAACATTCTAAGAGCTAGGGTTGGTATGGCCGGTCATGGCACCTTAGATTTTAGAATTAATTTTGGTTTTCTTTTTATTAAAATGTAGCTTGCACCTCAAGTCCCAAATAGCCTATAAATAGGAAGGCTATTTCTTTGTATTGGACAAGTTTATTTGAGTAATCTTATGCTGCCATTTTTTGTGCACAAGCTTTACTCCTCCTAGAAATCTAGGCTATAAACTTCAATCCTTTCACCTTCTCCCTTGAGCTGGCCGAACCACTCAACCCATACTCACCATGCACCTTCAAGACCAACACAACTCCTAGGAGGGTCTTGTTTCACTCATCCATTGCTTCCGCTCCATCTATTTCTACTTTGATTCAAGAAGAACACATGAAAATGCCATCAGTTTGACTAAGTCAATCCCGTATTCTTGGCTTATCCTTCTAGAAATTAGGTCAAAATGCCTTCAAATGGGCTAGGAACAAGCAAGAATGCTACCCACACCCGTTACTATGCTAAAGGCACTTTATTCTACCTTATTTCTACTATTTGGACCCCTCATTAGAGCCCAATTTATTTACAACATTTTTCTAAATACTAAAGAAGACTAATAGGAAGAACTTCAAATGTTTTGGCCCTTGTCCATTCCTCCTATGAATGAGGTCTTTATTTTCTTGTTGAGATGACCCTTCAAGTTTAGCATCCTTTGTCATCTTTATGTGGTCGTGGCTTGCATCACTTGTACTCGTTCTTTATTAAGTCAATAGTGCTGAATATAGTTTAGAGGCTAGAAAGGAACTCGCACACCTCTCGATCTTTGGAGTGCAAGTCTGGGAGACTCCTAGGCTTTTTTGCCAATGTGGGTTTCTCAACCCAATACAGGGGAAACCCATCTAGGAGGGTGGGGTTGCGGTCGTTGCAACGAACTTTGAAGAATTTCCCCTTGAAGCCTTTGTAAGATTGCTGGAAGAGAGTCAACAGTGATCTTCCAACAACCTCGTTGATACTCACCCACAAGTTCTTCCCCGGGATCTTGGCCTTGAAGAAGTACAGGAAGGCATCCACGGAGGAAAGGTGGCCAAAGTGTTTGCACAGGATGGCGAAGACCCTGACGAAGGCCCAGCCATTAGGATGGAGTTGGGCGGGGGCGACGTTCATCTCTGTCAACAGCACTCGCTCGAAACTGATGAAAGGAAGGCGGAGGAGGACCTTCCTGAAGACTGTTGAGTATATAAAGCAGAACGGACCCTCCTGGCCAGACGCCTCATCAGAGCAAACTGGCTCCCTTACCTTACAGGGGGCCACCCACACAAAATTGTCGTGTTTTTTCGCGAAGATACGGGAGGGGTGGCAGGTCTTGCTCTTCCTATAGTCCACTATACTCTTGGAGGTAGTGAACTCAGAGACCACCTTCAAGAGCCTGCTGGAAGCCCAAGGGTATAGTGTTTGGTAATGAGTAGGGGAAAAGCTAGGGTTATTGGTGGAGTCGAGGGTTGGGGTGAGTTGGATTCATCCATGGGCTGGGGTGAGTTAGACTGATCCATCGTATGAAGAAACGGTTAAAAACAAAGAAAAGAAAAAGAAAGGCGAGGTTCAGAATGGGAAGAACGCGTGCATTTCAAAGAACGTAGCAACAGAAAAACAGAGAACAAGGAAACGTAAAATGCAAGAATCATAAATAGTCCCAGGTAGTTATAGCAGATTACAAGACATAACAATAGTAGAAACGAAGACAGAAATGGAAAAAAGAATGTACCTTTAAGTGATTTTGATTGTAGATGAAGAGGTATTGAGAAGGGAAGCAGAGTGCTCGAGAAGCAGAAACATTTGAAAGATGAGCAAGAGAGGGAATGAAACAGTGAAGGGTGTATGAGGGCAAAGGGTTTAACGTATAGGGGAAACACGAAGCGACAACGCTCCCCAATCGTTAAGATTGCCATGTGTACATTCTAGGAAAAGTGTGGTGGGACGTCACCTCGAGGCACTGTGCACGTCCAATGATGTGAATTCAAGAACATAATATGAAAAGTTCTTGACATTCTTAGGAGACATCTTGAGTTGGTCATATGAGAGGCACTTTCTCTTAGAATTGGATCAATGTTCTAAGACAAGAACTCACCAAAACTAATGCCAAAACACAATCTCAATTAGACGTTCCATCTATTGTCAAATTGAACCGATTGAAATACAAGAAAAAGGAAAAGAAACAGAACATAGGTGCTGGAAAATGAAAAATGCTGGACAGATTTGAAATAGGAACAAAAAACACCGAATAGAATTGCAAGATAAGAACAAAATAGGAAATGGAATGGAGAATGGATTAGAAGACTTATGAAGATGAGACTTGGAGATGATCTCGCCACTTGAAGGTTGGATTGCTTCAAGATAAGAGTGTGATGCTGCCACTTGAGTTCCAAGAGCTCTCAAGATGAAGCAAGGAAGAAGAGACACACAAGTGCTCACATATGCTCTCAAAAAAATGAGTAGAGTTTTCTTACTAATAATTTCCAATCTGCATATACAAGGGGCAGCACCTCTATTTATATTTTTTAGGTGCTGAAATGCAAGCTAAAAGAAACCAAAATTCCCCCCAAATTCAAATGAAAAATGGCGCCTAACAAGACATGAGGAAGGTGTGATTTCTTTTCTCACTTTGGCACCTCCTATTTTAACTTCTACACCTATTTACTCACGCACCCCCCTCCTAATGCTCCTAACTAAAAAAAACCTAAAGATGCTTTCACACAAGAGGTTTCTCATGTTTTCCTCTAAGCACCTTCACATAATGAAATTGCAAAAAGGGAAAATAAACGTCCCCTAGCTCCTAATATTTTGAACATGCTTCTTGTGATCCTTTGAGGTTGACTTTGATCTCCATGAACGTCCTCAACCTCTTCTTCTTCATGATGTTTGGCCTCCATGTCCTCTTGAGCTTGATCTCCATCATACTCCCCGAGTTGGAGAGAATTCGACCACGAATTCTGGAGACCTACAGAAAAAGGAGTTAGATCGCTGACATTAAAAGTATGACTACCTAAGAATGTATCAGGCATATCTAACTCATAAGCATTGTCATTAATCCTCTTGAGGATTTGGAAAGGTCCATCTCCGCGAGGCATAAGTTTGGACTTCCTTTGAGTAGGAAAACGATCCTTCCTTAAATGAAGCCAAACCCAATCACCTTCATCAAAGACCAATGCTTTTCTCCTTTGGTTGGCAAGTTCCGCATACTTGCCAACCTTCTTCTCAATTCTCTTCTTGATGTCTTTATGCAAAGTTTTCACAAAAGAAGCCTTTTCATCACCATCTTTGCACAAAACATCCTTAAGAAGGGGAATAGGAAGAAGATCAAGAGGTGTTAAGGGATTAAACCCATAGACAACCTCAAAAGGAGAATGAGAAGTGGTAGAATTTACTACACGATTATATGCAAACTCAACATGAGGTAGTAAATTCTCCCATACTCTAGGGTTTCCCGAAATAAAGCATCTCAATAGTTGACCCAATGTTCTATTAACCACTTCGGTTTGACCATCAGTTTGTGGGTGACAAGTGGTAGAAAATAAAAGCTTAGTACCAAGCTTGCCCCACAAGGTCTTCCAAAAATGACTCAAGAACTTGGGGTCTCTATCGGACACAATAGTCCTAGGTATCCCATGCAAGCGAACCACTTCTTGGAAGAAGAGGTTTGCTATATGACATGCATCATCCACTTTGTGGCAAGGAATAAAGTGAGCCATCCTTGAAAAACGATCCACTACCACAAAAATGGAGTCCTTTCCCTTTGATGTCTTGGGTAATCCTAAGATGAAATCCATAGAAATATCAACCCAAGGCATTGAAGGAATAGGAAGGGGAGTATACAAACCATGGGGATGCATCCTAGATTTAGCTTTGCGGCAAGCTATGCATTTATCACACAAACTATGAACATGTTTATGCATATGAGGCCAAAAGAAATGTTCATGCAACACATCCAAAGTTTTAGCGACCCCAAAATGTCCCATCAAACCCCCTTCATGTGCTTCTCTAACAAGAGATGATCTAATAGAACCATGAGGAACACAAAGACGTTTTCCTTTAAAAAGAAATCCATTTTGTATAAAAAAATCTTTGTGTCCTCCCTTAAGACACTCTTGAAAGATTTGAGAAAAATCAAGGTCATCATGATAAAGATCCTTAATGTGATCAAAGCCAAGAAATTGAGATCCCAAAATGTTTAGCAAAGTATATCTTCTAGAAAGTGCATCCGCCACAATGTTTACTTTGCCTTGCTTGTGCTTGATCACATAAGGAAATTGCTCAAGGAATTCTACCCATTTGGCGTGCCTCTTGTTGAGCTTGTTTTGGCTTTTCAAATATTTAAGAGATTCATGATCACTATGGATCACAAACTCTTTAGGAAAAAGATAATGTTGCCAAGTATGCAAAGCTCTAACAAGTGCATATAACTCTTTATCATAGGTAGAATAGTTGAGATGACTACCTTTCAATTTCTCACTAAAATAGGCTATGGGGTGGCCCTCTTGAAGGAGGACAGCCCCAATACCTATATTGGAAGCATCACACTCTATCTCAAATGTCTTAGTGAAATTAGGAAGGGCCAATATGGGAGCATTAGTCAATCTTTCTTTTAAAATCTCAAAAGCTTTTTGTTGTGCTTCTCCCCATTGAAAGACCACATCCTTTTTCACTATGTCATTGAGTGGTGCGGCAATTGTACCAAAGTTAGGTACAAAGCGTCTATAGAAAGACGCAAGTCCATGGAAACTTCGGACTTCATTGATGTTTGAAGGTGTAGGCCAATTTTGAATGGCCACCACCTTAGCTTGGTCCACATGGACCCCTTTACAACTCACAACAAACCCTAGGAATTCTATATGATCAAGAGCAAACATACATTTAGCAAGGTTAGCATACAAATGTTCCTTCCTAAGGGTTTCTAAAACTTTCCTAACATGCAACCTATGTTCATTCAAAGATAAGCTATAAATGAGAATATCATCAAAATAAACAACAACAAACTTACCAATGAAAGGTCTTAACACATGATGCATGAGGCGCATGAAAGTACTTGGTGCATTGGTCAAGCCAAAAGGCATAACCAACCATTCATAGAGACCAAAGTTGGTCTTAAAAGCCGTCTTCCATTCATCACCCGGTTTGATACGGATTTGATTGTAGCCGCTTTTAAGATCAATCTTTGAAAATATTTTAGAACCATGCAACTCATCCAACAAGTCATCAAGCCTAGGTATGGGATGCCTATACTTATTTGTTATGTTGTTTATGGCCCTACAATCTGAACACATCCTCCATGATCCATCTTTCTTAGGCACTAGGATGACAGGCATAGCACACGGGCTCATACTATCTTGGACCCACCCTTTCTCTATTAAGGCTTCTACTTGTTGGCGAATTTCCATGGTTTCACTTGGATTGGTCCTATAGGCTGGACGATTTGGTAAAGAAGAGCCCGGTATCAAATCAATTTGGTGCTCAATCCCTCGCAAAGGTGGAAGTCCTTTTGGAGGATCTTGAAACACATCTTGAAACTCTTCTACCAACTTTTCCAAACTATGAGGACTATCAACAAGTGGTTCTATCTTAAGAGTTCTAGGGATGGCTAAGAAAAGAGGATGGTGTGCCACTAATTCCCTATGAAGCTCATGCCTAGACACAAGGAGTGTAGGCTTGGAACTCTTATCCTTTTTATCTTTTTTAGCTTTTCCCTCTGTTTCACTCTCCCTCTTTTTCTTCATTAAGATTTGGTCCTCATGGACTTCTCTAGGAGAGAGAGATTTTAGAGTAATCTTGTGACCATGGAAATCAAAAGAAATTTTGTTGGAAAAACCATCATGTAAAATTTTTCGATCATATTGCCAAGGCCTTCCCAAAAGCACATGTGTGGCTTCCATGGGCACAACATCACACAAGACCTCATCTTTGTATTTTCCAATAGAGAAATGGATGAGGACTTGCCTATTCACAACTATTTCTCCTACTTCACTAAGCCATTGCAACTTATAGGGTTGGCTATGAGAGATGGTAGGCAAGCCAAGCTTATCTACAACTCTTGTACTAGCTACGTTTGCACAACTACCTCCATCCACTATCAAGGAGCATATGTTGTTTTGAATAAGACATCTTGTATGAAAAATATTTGCCCTTTGACTTTCATCAAAGGGTTGTGAAACTTGACCAAGAAGTCTTCTCACAACCAACAAGTCTCCTTGTAAGGGACTCTCACTCTCATTCCCACTAGATGCACTTGAATGTGAAGAATGCCTAGGTGTATCCGAATCATGCTCACTCATAATAATGCCATTATGCATGTACATGTTCCTTTTAGAAGGACAATTTGAAGCAATATGACCATAACCCAAACACTTAAAGCATTTCTTACTAGACGTTTTGATTGGTGACTTAGGCCTAGAAGTAGATGGCTTAGATTCCTTGGGTTTGAAAGAGGAATCTTGGGAAGGAAATTTTGAAAAAGATTTTTTATTTCTCCAAGACTTGTTATAGTAGCCATCATTGGAAGAGTTTTTAAAAGAATTTTTCTTAGCAAGTTGGGCTTCCACCTTCATTGCTAAGTGAACTAAAGATCCCAATGATGAGTACTCTTGCAATTCCACAATGTCTTGAATATCCTTCCTAAGTCCACTAATAAACCTAGCAATCATGGCTTCCTCACTTTCTTCTAATTCAATTTTAAGCACAAGTGTTTCAAGCTCTTTGAAATATTCATCCACATTTAGCGTGCCTTGTTGAAACCGTTGGAGTTTCAACATAAGGTCTTTCCTAAAATGTGGAGGCACAAACCTAGCGCGCATTTGATATCTTAAAGTGTTCCAAGAGTCCACGGGAGGACTCTTGTGATATATAATGTCCTTTACAAGTCCATGCCACCATTTCATGGCATAATCACTAAATTCTAATGTAGCTAGCTTAATTTTGTGCTCCTCTTGAACCTCATGAATCTCAAAGATTTGCTCACACTTGGCTTCCCAATCTAAATATACATTTGGATCACTAGAGCCATTGAAACAAGGAAGCTTGACCGAAGGTAGCCTAGCCTTTGCATCTTGGTAGTAGCCATTGCCATGGTGAGGTCTCTCCCGTTGATTGTAATGTCTTTGGTCATGCATTTGGGATGGAGTCCTTCTTCTCCTATGATCCTCTTCACGGCCATTGTCATTGGATGAAGCTCTTGTGGAATGCCTTGGGGAATGGTGTCCATCATGAATAGAAGGGGATGGCCGAGATTGTTGCAACGCCATTGCTTGCAACCTTTCTTCCAAGCGTCTAATAGTTCTTTGTGCCTCATGTAATTCACCAATGAGTGAGGCCTTGGAAGGAGAGGGCTGTTTGTAGGATGCATCACTAGAAAATCCTGCCATTGTAATTAAAAAAAATAAAAACAGCAAAGGTACCAAAACAGCAAACAAGTTAAGAATTAAAATTGCAAAAACAGCAACTGTGGTAATGAATCTGCCAAAGAGAATGGAGGAAGAAAAATGTCACTCTCAAAGAAAATAAGGTCCTTTCACCAAGCTGATCTTGAAGCCTTGGAAACCTCAAATGAAAAATGTCACAGCAAGCACACCAATCTTTGAAGGCAACACCACAAAACCAAAGAAAGAAGAAAGACAATCAAGAAAAGGTATAAAGAAGGAAAGGCAATGCAAAAGGAATACAAGATTGATGACAAACACAAAGAATAGAGAACAAAAGACAAGCAAGAAAAATAAGGAACTCAATGAGAAAGTAAGGACACAAAAGAATACTTAAAGAAAGGCACTAGAGTAGATGAAGAAAACAAAAATTAGCTACTGGAAAAAAATTTCTATGCAAACTGTGCGTGAGATTCATTGATTAATCTGGAAAGATATACAGCGAACTGGACTATCAAATTTTAACCACACAAACTTCAAGATGTTAACTCAAAAATGGCACTGGAATTATGTAAAAACAGTAAGCCAATTGAGAGAAATAAATTTTTCAAAATCGCTGCCCGATTACCGTATTTTTTTCGGCAGGAATGTACACTTTTCGTATTTTATTTATCATATTTTGTGTACGTTGAATTTTATTGTACTTCTTTTTTCTATTCTTTTCTAACACTTTGAGGATCACAAATCCAGAATTTCAGAAATTTCCAGTGAGTAAATCAATTGCAATAAGCAAAAACAGTAAGCACTTGTTTTCAGAAACAGAGGAATCCTAAGAGGAATGAAAAACAGAATTATGAACTAGCAAAGACATAATGGAAATTGTGTAATAGAACTTGTATAGGTCTAAACTACAAGTATGAACTCAATCTAAAACAGAAAATGCACAAAGGATCAAGCAATAAACTCAAAAACAGAATGTAAACCAAAGCAAGAAACAATCAAAGCAATAAAAGTACTACTAGAAGTAATGACAATTATGGAATAACATGACTTAAGACAAAACTTGACATGATTACAAAATTAAAAGACATATCACAAGATATAACAAGTGAAAGGAAGCTTAAGGTCAGCTCTAGGAAGGAGAATGCCATTCCAAAAGAGCAACCAAACTCATATGAACAATGAGTGCCATAAACCTTTTCACAAACACTTGGTGGAACAAAGAAAAACAGCAAGAAAACTCAAAGCAAGCCTAAAAACAGAATTGAAAACACAAGATGATAAAGCTCTTGAATTAAAGTGCAACACAACTCAAAAATTAAACAAGAACACACCTAAACTCTAGATACCACATGATGTGAATTCAAGAACATAATATGAAAAGTTCTTGACATTCTTAGGAGACATCTTGAGTTGGTCATATGAGAGGCACTTTCTCTTAGAATTGGATCAATGTTCTAAGACAAGAACTCACCAAAACTAATGCCAAAACACAATCTCAATTAGACGTTCCATCTATTGTCAAATTGAACCGATTGAAATACAAGAAAAAGGAAAAGAAACAGAACATAGGTGCTGGAAAATGAAAAATGCTGGACAGATTTGAAATAGGAACAAAAAACACCGAATAGAATTGCAAGATAAGAACAAAATAGGAAATGGAATGGAGAATGGATTAGAAGACTTATGAAGATGAGACTTGGAGATGATCTCGCCACTTGAAGGTTGGATTGCTTCAAGATAAGAGTGTGATGCTGCCACTTGAGTTCCAAGAGCTCTCAAGATGAAGCAAGGAAGAAGAGACACACAAGTGCTCACAAATGCTCTCAAAAAAATGAGTAGAGTTTTCTTACTAATAATTTCCAATCTGCATATACAAGGGGCAGCACCTCTATTTATATTTTTTAGGTGCTGAAATGCAAGCTAAAAGAAACCAAAATTCCCCCCAAATTCAAATGAAAAATGGCGCCTAACAAGACATGAGGAAGGTGTGATTTCTTTTCTCACTTTGGCACCTCCTATTTTAACTTCTACACCTATTTACTCACGCACCCCCCTCCTAATGCTCCTAACTAAAAAACCTAAAGATGCTTTCACACAAGAGGTTTCTCATGTTTTCCTCTAAGCACCTTCACATAATGAAATTGCAAAAAGGGAAAATAAACGTCCCCTAGCTCCTAATATTTTGAACATGCTTCTTGTGATCCTTTGAGGTTGACTTTGATCTCCATGAACGTCCTCAACCTCTTCTTCTTCATGATGTTTGGCCTCCATGTCCTCTTGAGCTTGATCTCCATCATCCAATCACTTAGAGCCACCTTAGTGTCACGTAGGTTGCCAGGAAGAGGAGTTAGGCTTTTCACTGAAGCAAGCTCCAGCTTAAGCCTAGGGGGCTTGTGTAGTGGCTAGACCTCGGACGTCGACAATATACAGTAGAGGTCAACGTGGCAGAGATCGGCACAGTAGGACCTATAGAGGGACCCCCAGAGATTACATGTCGTAGTAGCAAACCTCGGATGTCGGCAGTGTATAGTAGAGGTCGACGTGGCAGAGGTCGGTGTAAGGACCTGTAAAATTAAATTGGAATAAAAGGAATATATTTTAAATGAATTCTAAGTATGTTTTTATTTAAAATAAAAAGGAAGGAAAGTGTAGCTTAGAAGACTATGAGATCGCCTGGTTAGTACATAATCGCCTGTCGCCTAGACTACACATGAACGCCAATCGCCTGTAGTGTACATGATCGCCAAAAAGGGGCACATCGCCGAGTATTCGAGAAGACTTAGTAAGTAATTAGTATGTGGTCTAATTACAGAAGATGAGTTATATAGAAGATAGGTAGCATATCTGCCACCATGAGTAGGGTGGACTGTGATACCCAAAGTTAACCAGCACACCATGTTGAAGGTGGAAGTCTTTGGTGATGTGAATTCAAGAACATAATATGAAAAGTTCTTGACATTCTTAGGAGACATCTTGAGTTGGTCATATGAGAGGCACTTTCTCTTAGAATTGGATCAATGTTCTAAGACAAGAACTCACCAAAACTAATGCCAAAACACAATCTCAATTAGATGTTCCATCTATTGTCAAATTGAACCGATTGAAATACAAGAAAAAGGAAAAGAAACAGAACATAGGTGCTGGAAAATGAAAAAATGCTGGACAAATTTGAAAATAGGAACAAAAAACACCGAATAGAATTGCAAGATAAGAACAAAATAGGAAATGGAATGGAGAATGGATTAGAAGACTTATGAAGAGGAGACTTGGAGATGATCTCGCCACTTGAAGGTTGGATTGCTTCAAGATAAGAGTGTGATGCTACCACTTGAGTTCCAAGAGCTCTCAAGATGAAGCAAGGAAGAAGAGACACACAAGTGCTCACAAATGCTCTCAAAAAAATGAGTAGAGTTTTCTTACTAATAATTTCCAATCTGCATATACAAGGGGTAGCACCTCTATTTATAGTTTTTAGGTGCTGAAATGCAAGCTAAAAGAAACCAAAATTCCCCCCGAATTCAAATGAAAAATGGCGCCTAACAAGACATGAGGAAGGTGTGATTTCTTTTCTCACTTTGGCACCTCCTATTTTAACTTCTACACCTATTTACTCACGCACCCCCCTCCTAATGCTCCTAACTAAAAAAAACCTAAAGATGCTTTAACACAAGAGGTTTCTCATGTTTTTCTCTAAGCACCTTCACATAATGAAATTACAAAAAGGGAAAATAAACGTCCCCTAGCTCCTAATATTTTGAACATGCTTCTTGTGATCCTTTGAGGTTGACTTTGATCTCCATGAGCGTCCTCAACCTCTTCTTCTTCGTGATGTTTGGCCTCCATGTCCTCTTGAGCTTGATCTCCATCATACTCCCTGAGTTGGAGAGAATTCGACCACGAATTCTGGAGACCTACAGAAAAAGGAGTTAGATCGCTGACATTAAAAGTATGACTACCTAAGAATGTATCAGGCATATCTAACTCATAAGCATTGTCATTAATCCTCTTGAGGATTTGGAAAGGTCCATCTCCGTGAGGCATAAGTTTGGACTTCCTTTGAGTAGGAAAACGATCCTTCCTCAAATGAAGCCAAACCCAATCACCTTCATCAAAGACCAATGCTTTTCTCCTTTGGTTGGCAAGTTCCGCATACTTGCCAACCTTCTTCTCAATTCTCTTCTTGATGTCTTTATGCAAAGTTTTCACAAAAGAAGCCTTTTCATCACCATCTTTGCACAAAACATCCTCAAGAAGGGGAATAGGAAGAAGATCAAGAGGTGTTAAGGGATTAAACCCATAGACAACCTCAAAAGGAGAATGAGAAGTGGTAGAATTTACTACACAGTTATATGCAAACTCAACATGAGGTAGTAAATTCTCCCATACACTAGGGTTTCCCGAAATAAAGCATCTCAATAGTTGACCCAATGTTCTATTAACCACTTCGGTTTGACCATCAGTTTGTGGGTGACAAGTGGTAGAAAATAAAAGCTTAGTACCAAGCTTGCCCCATAAGGTCTTCCAAAAATGACTCAAAAACTTGGGGTCTCTATCGGACACAATAGTCCTAGGTATCCCATGCAAGCGAACCACTTCTTGGAAGAAGAGGTTTGCTATATGATGTAACATCCCGCCAAAATACTATACAAATGTATATAATGAAAATAAAGGTAACAAATAGATTAAAGTGAACAAAATATTATATATATGAAATGTAGTTTCTCCTCACAGGGAGTTTTAATACAACTTCGGTCAAATTTTCCAGAAACATAAACAAAATACAGTAAAAGAAACAAAGCAGGCGATCTCCTATCGGGAGGGACCGATCTCCTATCGGAAGAGACCGATCTCCTATCAGAGGACCCAAAACAACCGATCTGCTGCCAGAACAGAAATCAGGCGATCACCTTCCGGCGACCAGTCACTAAGGAGCTCCACTTCCTGGAAAATCATCTGCTCCCGTGTAAATTACACGATCATCACAGTTTTAAGAGAACAGCCACAGAACCAAAACACGCAGGGTAAGCTAGATATTTTTAAAGAGAGTTTAAATCATGAACATGACGATCAAAGTAAAACAAGTTTCAAAATATCCATGTAAAACGTAGAGTTGCTCATATCATTCACCAGATCGCCCAAAATCACACATTTCACAACATCCACCCATAGTCATTCCATTTCACAATACTGCATCAAGTGTCTATAAACTATCAATGTTTCTCATTTCTCACGTCAGACTTTCCACTGACTCACCACACAAGACACTTGACACTACTTCCGGATTGACTCGTGCGTTGATTAGACTCAGAGATCTGCACCTGTCATACTGCCCACTGTGAAATCACACACATTCACAGGGTCGCCGTGAAATCTCACACATTCACAAACGTACGATGAATCTCAACACATCACCATACAGCATGACAAGGTTAATCCATAGGACAGGCGGAGCTCGTTCTTTTTCACACGAGACGCCCATCATATAGACCTCCTTCGACTCTCAACAACTGAGTAACTTCCTCTACGTGATTCCATTACCTCAGCAGAGTCAGGATATCCCCTTAGGAATCACCGATCAATGCACCTACCACAAGATCTTACACGGTATTTCCTTTCCTGAAAATACTATGCCTCGATCCCACATTCACAGCATTCAAAGACATCATGCCACACTTGAAAGAATGATTTCAATCACAGCAATAGCCATTTCAAAGGATTCATATTTTCGAATATCTCATGTAAATCTCAAGCAGTTCTCAAAACAACATCAAACACAAGGAGTTCGCAAAACAGCGCCAAAACCGGCGATCTAGTTCAAAAACAGGGTGTTTCGAAAACTGTATATAAAACCGGCGACCACGTCGCCCAAGCACACAAACAGAGCATTTTACGCAGATGAAAGCAAAAATGGCGACCACGTCGCCCTCACTTCAGAGATAGCTACACTGTGGCTTGCATGGAAAAAGAGGTCTAGCTTCCCTTACCTGGACTTGCGCAAACACCTAGAGTTCTGAAACCCAACAAAGCTTGAAGAACGCCTTGGCTCTGTTTTTGCGTCTGGTTGAAGGACTTGCAGAGGACTGCCCAGGTGCTCCAATGGTGGCTGTCGCTCGTCGTACTCTCGTGTGAAGGTGCTAGAATCGCAGCGCGAAGGAGGCAACTGGAGGGGAGAGGAGGTAACTCACTCTTTCTCTCTTTGAAGGCTGCAACGTTTTCCTTCTCTCAGCAGTGGGTTTTCTGCATCTTAAACCAACTTATCCACCAAAAGCAGCTGCCACCACCCACTCTGCAGAGAAGTCTGAGAACCACTGCCCTGAACAGTACTGCCACTGTTGTCTCTGGTGCATGCCAACCACTGCTCTGAACAGTACTGCCACTGTTGTCGCTTGTGCATGCCAGCCACTGCTCTGAACAGTACGACCGCGAGTGTCTCCCGCGCATGCCAACATTCTGATGTCACCATTCTGAACTACCCTTTTTGTCTACGTGGCGCGCATGCCCTACGCTTCATGCTGGGAGTCTGGGTCTTACCTTCTCTGTGTGAAACTCGACGTCGCGCTATAACTTTCCACTGCTGACTCATCCTGGCGAACGACCGATGTCTCCTTCGCCCTGGAAGACGACCGATGTCTTCCTCTGGGGGACGACCGATGTCTTCCCTGGCGACGCCCTCATAACTCTCGCGCCTTGACCACGTCCACATGCCTCGCGCCCTGGCAATGCCCGCATGCCTCGCGCCCACGCGATGCCTGCATGCCTCTCGCGCCCGCGCGCTGCCTGCATGCCTCTCGCGCCCGCGCGATGCCTGCATGCCTCTCGCGCCCGCGCGATGCCTGCATGCCTCTCGCGCCCGCGCGATGCCTGCATGCCTCTCGCGCCCGCGCGATGCCTGCATGCCTCTCGCGCCCGCGCGATGCCTGCATGCCTCTCGCGCCCCGCGCGATGCCTGCATGCCTCTCGCGCCCGCGCGATGCCTGCATGCCTCTCGCGCCCTGGCGACGTCCACCTGGCGCTCATGTGTAGCAGGCGACCGGCGACCTCGTAGCCTTCTAACTTAACTTTTCCTCCCTTTTTATTTTAAATAAAAACATACTTAGAATTCATTTAAAATATAACTCTTTTATTCCAATTTAATTTTTTTCAGGTCCTTACATATGACATGCATCATCCACTTTGTGGCAAGGAATAAAGTGAGCCATCTTTGAAAAACGATCCACTACCACAAAAATGGAGTCCTTTCCCTTTGATGTCTTGGGTAATCCTAAGATGAAATCCATAGAAATATCAACCCAAGGCATTGAAGGAATAGGAAGGGGAGTATACAAACCATGGGGATGCATCCTAGATTTAGCTTTGCGGCAAGCTATGCATTTATCACACAAACTATGAACATGTTTATGCATATGAGGCCAAAAGAAATGTTCATGCAACACATCCAAAGTTTTAGCAACCCCAAAATGTCCCATCAAACCTGTTCTTGCCGGTTGACCCGCCTGTCAGTTGACTCACGACACTCACACGCCTCCTTCCTCACGTTGATATGTGCTTGGTTCTTTCGAAGCAATCTGCACCTGCAAAAGAGAAAGGGGGCGCCCTAGAGGCCGTTTGCACTCCGACGCTCAAGTCAGTGTCAGGCAAGGAACACCAAGTGTATTGAGTTTCTCTCTGTGTTTAGGTCTAGAAACTGCGTACCTTTGTGAAGTATTTTACTGTCCCTTATATAGTCTAGGGTTTACTGCGCCGCTAGCCCTAATTAGGGTTTACTGTGCTGCTAGCCATATTTAGGATTTACTGGAATACCCTTGCGCCGCTATCACCCAATCTTTGGGTAATCTAGCACATAAGGTTTCCTTCTTTGGAGTGCAAACTTTAACAGGGTGACCACCTAGGTGCCTCCTTGTGCACCTAGTCTCTGGGGCCGCCTGTTCTGGGAGTGCCTTCACTGTTCACGTGCCATGCATGTAGCTTCACTGGGAAAATCCTAGTTCTGGTGAGTACTCGTCCCTTCAGGACTTTACACCTAACTGTGCTCTCCCTGCTACCCACATGGGCTCTTCGTGATTCAGGCCTCTTCCTACCTCTGGGTATTTAACTGGTCTTTCCCCAAGGCCGATGTCACCTCGTCTTCACCCAAGGCCGATGTCACCTCGCCATACTCTGAGTGGCGATGACACCTCAGCCCATCCTGGTGGTCTGACGACTACTCACCCTTCCCTGTGGGGACGCGCTGATGACTAATCACCCTTCTCTGTGGGAACATGCTGATGACTAATCACCCTTCTCTCAGGGGAAACACCGATGACTGATCACCCTACTCTGAGGGGAATGACTGATCACCCTTCTCTAAGGGAACACACCGATGACTGATCACCCTTTAATCCAAGCTGCCTGCGAGGTCCACTCCACGTGGCTTTGGCCCATGCTGTGGGACCCAGCTGACGTGGTTCGCCCTTTACTACCTATTCTCGGTGTCCGAGGACTGGTCGGTACACAAGCCCCCCTGTCTCAAGCTGTTAACTTGTTTCAGCGAAGAGACTAAGTCATTGGCCCGGGCGACCTACGTGGCTCTATGCGTATGGACATAAGTAGCGCGTTGAAGGGACATCTCACCACCTTGTCATCGCCCACATCTCTTACCCTCTGAGGACTTCATTGGTGAGCTCTCTGCTCGAATTGAGGACTTCTTTCTCGACAAAGAGGTGTTAATCACCCTTCTCCCCGATGACCTTGCACCGATGACTGATCGGTGCTTCATTACTTATCGCGCTCTGCTGTCAGGCGCTCATCTAAGCACTGATCTGTCGGTGGTGGTCACTTTAGCAACTGACCACCGATCACCGTTCTGAGTGATCTCCCCTCTGATTCACCTGTTATCTTCTACCATGTGTCACACTGTGAATGGTCCACGTGGTCACCTGCTGCTGACGTCATCGACTACCGCTGATCGACCGGATCACAAGCCCCCCAGTCTCGAGCTGTGAACTCGTTCTCAACGAAGAGACTAAGTGGTCGATGGCAAGATCATTCCTCCTCCTTGAGCTTCTCCCTTTGCAACTTCTTCTTTTCTGTGTAATTTCTTTTTCTGCTTCATAACTAGTATAAACCTTTTAGCTGTAAAGGCTCACTGCATTGACTTCAATATGAATGAAATCTTTGCTCCAGCTGCATGTCCCTTTCCATTTTTAACTCTCTGCATGTGACTCAGCATTGTCTTTAACAACTTTATGCATAACTTCATGCTTGACGACTGACTTGAAGGGCCTAAATGCTTTGGCTTCTCGCAGCAGAACTTGCTTCTACCACCGACCACCGACTAGCATGTTGGTGCACCACCGATCAGTCATCACGCTTCAGGCTTTGCTTTACTTCTCTGTTACTCCAGCGCTAAGCACATAAAGGGCCTGAACGCCAAAGATGATGCTTGTGTTTTGGGGAAGAAAAGTGCTTCTCGATGACCCTTCTTGCCTCAGCCTCGCTGTAAGAAGTCGAGGTGAGGTCTTTCTCCTCTCGCCTCAGCCTCGCTGTATAAAGTCGAGGTGAGGTCTTTCTCCTCTCGCCTCAGCCTCGCTGTAAAAAGTCGAGGATGAGGACTTCTCTCGCCTCAGCCTCGCTGTAAGAAGTCGAGGTGAGGTCTTCTTTTTCTCTTGCCTCAGCCTCGCTGTACAAAGTCGAGGGTGAGGACTTTTCTCGCCTCAGCCTCGCTGTAAGAAGTCGAGGTGAGGACTTTCTTATCTCGCCTCAGCCTCGCTGTACAAAGTCGAGGGTGAGGACTTTCTTCTCTGGTGAACCTTGCTGTTCACGTTGGTGGTTCTCACTCGAAGGGGAGGTGTTCTCGACGAACCTACCTTCCCGCTTACGAGACCTCTAACCCCAAGTGACAGGTTCAATCTTGCCTCGCATCGCTCACAGGCGAGGGAGGACTTAACTGGTGAACCTGGCTGTTCACGTTGGGCGTTCTCACTCGAAGGGGAGGTGTTCTTGACGAACCTACCTTCCCGCTTACGAGACCTCTAACCCCCAAGTGACAGGTTCGATCTTGCCTCGCATGGCTCACAGGCGAGGGAGGACTTAACTAACCTCACATCGCTCATAGGCGAGGAGGATTTATCTGACCTCACATCGCTCACAGGCGAGGAGGATTTATCTGGGCGAACCCTTCTGTTCACGTTGGAAGTTCTCACTCGAAATGGAGGTGTTCTCTACGAACCTACCTCTCCACTCACGAGAGCTCTAACCCCAAGTGACAGGTTCTATCTCGCCTCCGCCTCGCTGTAAGAGTCGAGGGAAGAGGACTTTTCTCTCGCCTCAACCTTGTTGTAAGAAGCAGAGGAAGAGGACTTTTCTCTCACCTCAACCTTGCTGTAAGAAGTAGAGGAAGAGGACTTTTCTCTCGCCTCAACCTTGCTGTAAGAAGCAGAGGAAGAGGACTTTTCTCCAATGTTCTCTGAGTGGGTGCATGCTCCCAGGAGAGCACCTGGCGTGGCTGGTCTGAGCGCACTCGCCAGGCGCATCCTGCCTGCATGGCCTCATCGCACGGTTCCATGCACGTTCCCACCGGTGAGGAGCTCTTCTTCTGGAATCATGCGAGGTGCATGCGTAACGCTCTCGCTGGGAGCTTGGGTCCCAGCTTAACACGTGTTGGCAAGACCCCGATGACCATGCGCCGATGAGTGATCGTGCTCTGTACGTGGCGGCGACAGATCGCGCCTTCATGCGGCGATGTCTGATCGTGCTCGCACGGGGGGATGACTGATCATCGCTCTCGTGCGGCGATGACTGATCGCGCGATGAATAACCACCGATGACTTCTCGCACTCTGCTCCTAGGCGCTTGTCAAGGCGCTGATCTGTGGGTGGTGGTCACTTGGTGCTGACCACCTATCACCTGCACTTGCGCTTGGGGCAAGGGGAACTTTAAACTGGAAAACACACACTTTATGTACTGAAGTCTTTTTATTGGGTGGCCTCGTTAAAAACCCTCCTTAGGGAAAAGAGTGCCCCCTGGTGTATTCAACTGCTTACAGTGTATAGCGCGAGAACGCATCTACTTTACATCTTAATTGGGTGTATATATGCTGGCTCTCCTTTCATTGGCGATGACCGACCTCACGAGTAGCGATCATGCCCTCTGCTTCAACTTCCCCTCGAGCTACCTGGGAGCCCCCCTAGCGTAGCTCCCTCCATCACCTGATTTCCCCGTGCACAAGGATCTCATGCTGCTGGTCACCTGCCTGGGACCCCGAAGCGCGATCTCCTTGCGGCTCCCTCAGGTAATCGGTTAGGAAACCTGTTTTCACCAACTCAGCAAGTTGATGCTCCAGCGCCAGGCAGGTGTAGAGTGTGTGTCCATAAGCCTGATGGAATTCACACCAGTCATCCTTCCTACTTCCAAGCACCTTGTCAGTTTTCTCTGGTACTCGGAGTCTTGCAGCTACAGCGGGAATTGCAATCAGCTCCGCCAACTCTATCATGAAATCATACCTGGGGGGTGTATTGTTCTCCCTTGCACGCCCCCTGGCCTGATCCTTCCTGGGTGTGTAGGGGCGAGACCTGCCCTGCGCTTTCTTCCCTTCTCTGGCCTCATGCACCCATGCCTGTCGCTACTGCTTCCCCTGTCCTTCGCGCCTTGGCGATGCAGCACTGCTTTTCTTCTCAGAGACCTGCGTCTCTGCTACAATATGCGCCACCGCGCGTCGCCGAATCTCAGCAAAGGTGGCAGGGTGGTCTCTGATGAGCGATTCACTAAAAAGACCAGGCAGCACACCTTTCTTGAATGCATGCACCAGCATGTCCTCGTCCTTGCTGGGCAACCTCACTACCTGCGCACCAAAACGGTTGAGGTAGTCCTTCAACGACTCCCCCTGGTATTGGCGCACGTCGAACAGGTCGTAGGACACCATCGGTAGCGCTCTATTGACGATGTACTGCTCTGTGAACAGCTTCGAAAACTGCTGGAAGGAGGTGACGTGGCCCTCTGGCAGGCTCACGAACCACTCCATAGCTACTCCACTCAACGTACTCATAAACACCTTGCAGTACACAGCGTCTGAGCCTCCAGACAACATCATCTGGGTGTGGAAGGCTATCAGATGCGCTTCTGGATCTTCCTTCCCCGTGAACGACGCCTTCACTCCCACCAGGTTGGGAGACACCACTGTGTTCATGATCTCAGTGGAGAAAGGCATAGGGAAGGCCCTTGGGGGCGTCAGTGGAGCCTGATCCTCTCCCACGCGACCCCCAGCTTGCTGCATGTGGTGCAGACTCGAGCGCATCTCCTCATTTGCCTTGCGTAACTCCTCATTCCTGGCCTGAGAGGCGGCCAAGTCCTCCTGCATCCGCGCCTGATGCGCCCTGGACTCTGCCACCGTCTCTTGGAGGGCGCGCATCGTTTCCATGATTTGTTGCATGGTAACACCGTCGGATCCATTCGGCGGAACAGATCCATGTCTGATATTCCTCATTTTCTGCAATTTCTGCTCTCGTTCTTGTGTATGGGACCTTCGTTTTACTCCGGCCCCACGGTGGGCGCCAAATGTTCTTGCCGGTTGACCCGCCTGTCAGTTGACTCACGACACTCACACGCCTCCTTCCTCACGTTGATATGTGCTTGGTTCTTTCGAAGCAATCTGCACCTGCAAAAGAGAAAAGGGGCACCCTAGAGGCCGTTTGCACTCCGACGCTCAAGTCAGTGCCGGGCAAGGAACACCAAGTGTATTGAGTTTCTCTCTGTGTTTAGCTCTAGAAACTGCGTACCTTTGTGAAGTATTTTACTGTCCCTTATATAGTCTAGGGTTTACTGCGCCGCTAGCCCCAATTAGGGTTTACTGCGCTGCTAGCCATATTTAGGGTTTACTGGAATACCCTTGCGCCGCTATCACCCAATCTTTGGGTAATCTAGCACATAAGGTTTCCTTCTCTGGAGTGCAAACTTTAACAGGGTGACCACCTGGGTGCCTCCTTGTGCACCTAGTCTCTGGGGCCGCCTGTTCTGGGAGTGCCTTCACTGTTCACGTGCCATGCATGTAGCTTCACTGGGAAAATCCTAGTTCTGGTGAGTACTCGTCCCCTCAGGACTTTACACCTAACTGTGCTCTCCCTGCTACCCACATGGGCTCTTCCTAAGGGTTTCCAAAACTTTCCTAACATGCAACCTATGTTCATTCAAAGATAAGCTATAAATGAGAATATCATCAAAATAAACAACAACAAACTTACCAATGAAAGGTCTCAACACATGATGCATGAGGCGCATGAAAGTACTTGGTGCATTGGTCAAGCCAAAAGGCATAACCAACCACTCATAGAGACCAAAGTTGGTCTTAAAAGCCGTCTTCCATTCATCACCCGGTTTGATACGGATTTGATTGTAGCCGCTTTTAAGATCAATCTTTGAAAATATTTTAGAACCATGCAACTCATCCAACAAGTCATCAAGCCTAGGTATGGGATGCCTATACTTAATTGTTATGTTGTTTATGGCCCTACAATCCGAACACATCCTCCATGATCCATCTTTCTTAGGCACTAGGATGATAGGCATAGCACACGGGCTCATACTATCTTGGACCCACCCTTTCTCTATTAAAGCTTCTACTTGCTGGCGAATTTCCATGGTTTCACTTGGATTGGTCCTATAGGCTGGACGATTTGGTAAAGAAGAGCCCGGTATCAAATCAATTTGGTGCTCAATCCCTCGCAAAGGTGGAAGTCCTTTTGGAGGATCTTGAAACACATCTTGAAACTCTTCTACCAACTTTTCCAAACTATGAGGACTATCAACAAGTGGTTCTATCTTAAGAGTTCTAGGGATGGCTAAGAAAAGAGGATGGTGTGCCACTAATTCCCTATGAAGCTCATGCCTAGACACAAGGAGTGTAGGCTTGGAACTCTTACCCTTTTTATCTTTTTTATCTTGTCCCTCTTTTTCACTCTCCCTTTTTTTCTTCATTAAGATTTGGTCCTCATGGACTTCTCTAGGAGAGAGAGATTTTAGAGTAATCTTGTGACCATGGAAATCAAAAGAAATTTTGTTGGAAAAACCATCATGTAAAATTTTTCGATCATATTGCCAAGGCCTTCCCAAAAGCACATGTGTGGCTTCCATGGGCACAACATCACACAAGACCTCATCTTTGTATTTTCCAATAGAGAAATGGATGAGGACTTGCCTATTCACAACTATTTCCCCTACTTCACTAAGCCATTGCAACTTATATGGTTGGCTATGAGAGATGGTAGGCAAGCCAAGCTTATCTACAACTCTTGTACTAGCTACATTCGCACAACTACCCCCATCCACTATCAAGGAGCATATGTTGTTTTGAATAAGACATCTTGTATGAAAAATATTTGCCCTTTGACTTTCATCAAAGGGTTGTGAAACTTGACCAAGAAGTCTTCTCACAACCAACAAGTCTCCTTGTAAGGGACTCTCACTCTCATTCCCACTAGATGCACTTGAATGTGAAGAATGCCTAGGTGTATCCGAATCATGCTCACTCATAATAATGCCATCATGCATGTACATGTTCCTTTTAGAAGGACAATTTGAAGCAATATGACCATAACCCAAACACTTAAAGCATTTCTTACTAGACGTTTTGATTGGTGACTTAGGCCTAGAAGTAGATGGCTTAGATTCCTTGGGTTTGAAAGAGGAATCTTGGGAAGGAAATTTTGAAAAAGATTTTTTATTTCTCCAAGACTTGTTATAGTAGCCATCATTGGAAGAGTTTTTAAAAGAATTTTTCTTAGCAAGTTGGGCTTCCACCTTCATTGCTAAGTGAACTAAAGATCCCAATGATGAGTACTCTTGCAATTCCACAATGTCTTGAATATCCTTCCTAAGTCCACTAATAAACCTAGCAATCATGGCCTCCTCACTTTCTTCTAACTCAATTTTAAGCACAAGCGTTTCAAGCTCCTTGAAATATTCATCCACATTTAGCGTGCCTTGTTGAAACCGTTGGAGTTTCAACATAAGGTCTTTCCTAAAATATGGAGGCACAAACCTAGCGCGCATTTGATATCTTAAAGTGTTCCAAGAGTCCACGGGAGGACTCTTGTGATATATAATGTCCTTTACAAGTCCATGCCACCATTTCATGGCATAATCACTAAATTCTAATGTAGCTAGCTTAATTTTGTGCTCCTCTTGAACCTCATGAATCTCAAAGATTTGCTCACACTTGGCTTCCCAATCTAAATATACATTTGGATCACTAGAGCCATTGAAACAAGGAAGCTTGACCGAAGGTAGCCTAGCCTTTGCATCTTGGTAGTAGCCATTGCCATGGTGAGGTCTCTCCCCTTGATTGTAATGTCTTTGGCCATGCATTTGGGATGGAGTTCTTCTTCTCCTATGATCCTCTTCACGGCCATTGTCATTGGATGAAGCTCTTGTGGAATGCCTTGGGGAATGGTGTTCATCATGAATAGAAGGGGATGGCCTAGATTGTTGCAACGCCATTGCTTGCAACCTTTCTTCCAAGCGTCTAATAGTTCTTTGGGCCTCATGTAATTCACCAATGAGTGAGGCCTTGGAAGGAGAGGGCTGTTTGTAGGATGCATCACTAGAAAATCCTGCCATTGTAATTAAAAAAAATAAAAACAGCAAAGGTACCAAAACAGCAAACAAGTTAAGAATTAAAATTGCAAAAACAGCAACTGTGGTAATGAATCTGCCGAAGAGAATGGAGGAAGAAAAAATGTCACTCTCAAAGAAAATAAGGTCCTTTCACCAAGCTGATCTTGAAGCCTTGGAAACCTCAAATTAAAAATGTCACAGCAAGCACACCAATCTTTGAAGGCAACACCACAAAACCAAAGAAAGAAGAAAGACAAGCAAGAAAAGGTATAAAGAAGGAAAGGCAATGCAAAAGGAATACAAGATTGATGACAAACACAAAGAATAGAGAACAAAAGACAAGCAAGAAAATAAGGAACTCAATGAGAAAGTAGGCACACAAAAGAATACTTAAAGAAAAGCACTAGAGTAGATGAAGAAAACAAAAATTAGCTACTGGAAAAAAAAAATTTCTATGCAAACTGTGCGTGAGATTCATTGATTGATCTGGAAAGATATACAGCGAACTGGACTATCAAATTTTAAACACACAAATTTCAAGATGTTAACTCAAAAATGGCACTGGAATTATGTAAAAACAGTAAGCCAATTGAGAGAAATAAATTTTTCAAAATTGCTGCCCGATTACCGTATTTTTTTCGGCAGGAATGTACACTTTTCGTATTTTATTTATCATATTTTGTGTACTTTGAATTTTATTGTACTTCTTTTTTTTATTCTTTTCTAACACTTTGAGGATCACAAATCCAGAATTTCAGAAATTTCCAGTGAGTAAATCAATTGCAATAAGCAAAAACAGTAAGCACTTGTTGTCAGAAACAGAGGAATCCTAAGAGGAATGAAAAACAGAATTATGAACTAGCAAAGACATAATGGAAATTGTGTCATAGAACTTGTATAGGTCTAAAATACAAGTATGAACTCAATCTAAAACAGAAAATGCACAAAGGATCAAGCAATAAACTCAAAAAACAGAATGTAAACCAAAGCAAGAAACAAAAAATTGCAATAAAAGTACTACAAGAAGTGATGACATATTACGGAAAAACAAGACAATGACAAAACTATTATAGATTCAAAAAGGAAAATACTCAAACATATGATAGGCACAAAAAAGAAAACAGCAATAAAACTCAAAATAAGCCTAAAAACAGAAATGTAAACACAAGAATATAGAGCTCTTGAATCAAAGTGCAACACAACTCAAAAATTAAACAAGAACACACCTAAACTGTAGATACCACATGATGTGAATTCAAGAACATAATATGAAAAGTTCTTGACATTCTTAGGAGACATCTTGAGTTGGTCATATGAGAGGCACTTTCTCTTAGAATTGGATCAATGTTCTAAGACAAGAACTCACCAAAACTAATGCCAAAACACAATCTCAATTAGACGTTCCATCTATTGTCAAATTGAACCGATTGAAATACAAGAAAAAGGAAAAGAAACAGAACATAGGTGCTGGAAAATGAAAAAATGCTGGACAGATTTGAAAATAGGAACAAAAAACACCGAATAGAATTGCAAGATAAGAACAAAATAGGAAATGGAATGGAGAATGGATTAGAAGACTTATGAAGAGGAGACTTGGAGATGATCTCGCCACTTGAAGGTTGGATTGCTTCAAGATAAGAATGTGATGCTGCCACTTGAGTTCCAAGAGCTCTCAAGATGAAGCAAGGAAGAAGAGACACACAAGTGCTCACAAATGCTCTCAAAAAAATGAGTAGAGTTTTCTTACTAATAATTTCCAATCTGCATATACAAGGGGCAGCACCTCTATTTATAGCTTTTAGGTGCTGAAATGCAAGCTAAAAGAAACCAAAATTCCCCCCAAATTCAAAT
This sequence comes from Phaseolus lunatus, assembly GCA_013389735.1. Taxonomy (NCBI): domain Eukaryota; kingdom Viridiplantae; phylum Streptophyta; class Magnoliopsida; order Fabales; family Fabaceae; genus Phaseolus; species Phaseolus lunatus. Next base: position 14,972,971 of record CM023859.1, on the reverse strand, counting down.
GAAAAATGGCACCTAACAAGACATGAGGAAGGTGTGATTTCTTTTCTCACTTTGGCACCTCCTATTTTAACTTCTACACCTATTTACTCACGCACCCCCCTCCTAATGCTCCTAACTAAAAAAAACCTAAAGATGCTTTAACACAAGAGGTTTCTCATGTTTTCCTCTAAGCACCTTCACATAATGAAATTACAAAAAGGGAAAATAAACGTCCCCTAGCTCCTAATATTTTGAACATGCTTCTTGTGATCCTTTGAGGTTGACTTTGATCTCCATGAACGTCCTCAACCTCTTCTTGTTCGTGATGTTTGGCCTCCATGTCCTCTTGAGCTTGATCTCCATCATTTGGTGTGCTTGGTGTGGAGCTGGAGAGGGGGAAGCTTTGACATTTTGGTCGAGGTACTGGATCAACCATAGTGGGTTCCAAAAACCACGCGTATCGAGGTGTGGGTTAAGCCTTAGATACGCTGTGCATGCGAAACTCTATGCTTGAGCATAAGAGATCGTCCTTAAGTGTGGCACGCGTGGGTGCACGAGGAGTAGTGTTGATCTATTCTTGGAAATGTGAAGCTACCAACGTCACTAAGCCATGTGGAGATGATAACTTAGATGTAACATAGTGGGTTGAAGAACCTTCAGCAAGGCGTGGCGATGTGGCACAAGTCATCGCCGGGATGAGAGGCATCGGTCGTCGCTGGTATGAGAGGCACATCAGGCATCGGTGGGTGGAGGATAGTCATCGCGCGGTTCCCTGCTAAGAGTGTTAAAGTGGGACCCAGGCTCACAGTGAAAACGCTCTGCATGCGCAACACGTAGACAAAAAGGGGTGTTTCAAAATAGTTGGCATCAGAGAGTTGGTATGCGCAGAGACACCCGTGGCCATACTGTTCAAGGAAGTGTGCACGCAAGCTTTCTTGTAGAGTGGGTAGTGGCAGCGTGATGGAGATCAAGTAGAAGAGGATTTTACTAATGAAGGAAGAGGTCATCCACCCAAGCATTTAAAATTCTTCTTACTAGTCTTCTTAAAAAGTAGAACAGTTTGGGTTCTCTTGAAAATTCAAAAGATAGTAGTATAAATAAATCTTTGTAAATACTCTTGTATAAATTTGTAAATAATATAGAAATATCCTTAGGAGTATGCCAAAGAGGAAAACCAAAAGAAACCTCTAAATGTAAGGCATTTTAGGCACTTTCTTTAGGAAAAACTGGAAAAAGTGACTTTTCTACTCCTTTCTCTCTTAGGCACTAGAAGGAGCTAGAAGAGTGACTCTTCCCACTCCTTCCCCTTTTTAACATGACCAGCCCTCTACATTATAAATAGGGCTGCTTGGTACTTTGAATAAAACAAGTTGAAAGTTAGAAGAAAAGAAACTATCTTGAAATTGAGAAAGAGTGAGTTTGTGAGACTTGTCTCTTCTTCTCCTTCATGTCTTATCTTGTGAGCTTTGGAGACTCTCAAGTGGCGGCACCACCCACTCATCTTGGAAGAACCACCCTCCAAGTGGCGTGAATCACATCTCCAAAAGGCTACAACCACATAAGTCATTTCTATTCATCTTCTAAAAATACCCATTTGTGTTTTCTTGTAGTTTTTCCATTTTTAATCGGTTCAATCTTTTCCATGAGTTGTTTCCTTTCATTTGCTGCCATTGTTCTGCACTTTGTTTGGTTTATTTCCTTGTTTTCTTGCTGTTTTAATTTTGTCCAAACCATGGGTTTCCATATACATGTGTTGTTCTTGTTTTCCATCCATGGGTTTTTTGTTCTTTGATGAGTTTCTTGTGATTTTCTAATTCCTATTGAATTTCAATCTGTATTTTCACTTCTTCTTGGTGTTCTTATGATGTTCTTGTGTTTCCTTTGAAGTTTGGTACTGTTCTTGAATTACCCATTCATATTCCATTGTTATCTTACACTACAAGTTACCTATTCATGTGTTTTTAGTATGAACCTTTGTTTTCTTGAGTAGAAACTCTATTAATTGTTCTTTAGAATTTTGATCCTAATTCTTGAAAGTGTCATGAATACAATGAAACCTATATCAACTCAACCCAAACCAAGAAAGTTTCATAAGAGACTCACATCACAGTGGCAATTGTGGACAAGTTGGTTTAGATTCAAAAAACTCACTTCTGAGAGGCAAAGAACGTTGTTGTGGTTCAAGAGTGACAGAGTGAGTTTACCTTCATCCTTCTCTTTTCTCTCCTTCGCGCTGCGATTCAGGCATCCTCAAGCACCAGTACGACGAGCGACGACTGCCCTTGGACTCCTGGGAAGTTCTCTGCGAGTTTTCCGATCAGGACGCTAAAACAGAGTTCGGGTATCCTTAAGTTCGGTGGGTTAGAGCTCGTAGTGAGATTTTACGCAAGTCCAGGTAAGGGAAGCTAGCCTTATTTCCAACGAAAACCTTAAGTTAGATGATTTTGATGATGGGGCGACGTGGTCGCCGGTTTTCAACTGTTATTGCATAATCCCCTGTTTTTGGATGTGATCGTCGGTTTTAATGTTGTTTTCGAACTCTCCTGTTTTAGTGTCGCTTTGAACTTGTTGAGATTGAAATAAAAAATGTATATGCTATTCGAAAACCTGAACGGTGGTATGCTTGTTTTTGGTGAGTGGGGTTGTTTAAGAAAAGATTCAAAGTATTCTATGATGGAATTGTTCTTTATGTGTGGTATGATGTATGGAATGTGGTGAATGTGGGATCAAGGCATAGTATTTTCAGGAAAGAAAATACCGTGTAAGATCGTGTAGAGTGTGCATTGACCGGTGATTCGTTTATTATGAGATATCCTGACTCTCTTGATATAATGGAATCATATAGATGAAGTTATTCAGGCGTTGAGAGTCGAAGGAGGTTCATATGTATGGGTGAGTTGTTTGAAAGAGAACGAGCTTGACCCGTTGTATGGATTAACCCTGTCATGCTAGGATAGTGATGATATTGAGATTCATTTATACGCTTGTGAATGTGTGTGATTTCACAGCGACCCTATGAATGTGTGTGATTTCACAGTGGTGCGGTATGATAGGTGCAGATCTCTGAGTCTAGTCAATGCACGTGTCTTCCAGAAGTAGTGTCAAGTGTCTATGTGTGATGAGTCAGTGGAAGTCTAACGTGAGAAATGAGAAACATTGAAATTGATAGACACTTGATGGATTATGTGAATTGAACGACTCTTGAGGAAATTGTGAAATATGTGATTACTTGATGGTCATGTGAAGGGAATGAGAAAGTTGATGGTTTTTACGTGGGTGTCTTAAATTTGTTTTATCTTGATTTTAAAGTTTCATATCTAAATTCTCTTTAAAATATCTAGCTTACCCTGCGTTTTTGTTTTGTAGATGTTTTCTTAAACCTGTGATGATCGTGTATAATTTACATGGGAGCAGATGATGTTGCAGGAAGTAGAGCTCCTCAGTGAGTGGTCGCCGGAAGGAGATCGCCTGTTTTATGTTTCTGTTAGGAGATCGCCTGTTTTCTATTTTGCTGTATTTTGTTTAAGTTTTGGAAACTGACTGGATATGTATTAAACTCCCTGTGAGGAGAAATTTCATTACATATATATATATATGTTCACTTCGATATTATTGTTTTACCTTTATTTCATTATATAAATATGAAAAGGATTTGGCAGGATGTTACAGTCGGTACAGTAGAGTATTACATTAGTGAAAGCCTGATTCACAAAGATACCTTGCATGCGAAACGTGTATAAGACATTTGGGTCTGGCACAAGTAGATTACCCCTAGGGGCGCCAATGCCCAAGAGCGCTAGGGTTCTCAAAGAAAGCTGCATGCAAGGCACATGGGAAATTAGGGCACTTACAAGAACGGATTGGTCTCGCGGTGCTGGTACACACACGTTGTAACCCTAGCAGCCATACCGTTAGATACGCACTCCAGAAAAGGAATGTTGCCACAAGAGTTGCACTCTAAGAAAGGAATGTTGCCACGGGAGTTGCACTAAGGCTGTACGATAGTATCCCGAAAAGGTAACCCTAAATTTGCTAGAAGCAATGCTTTGGCAAGAGAATGTCAGCGGCAGGTTAACCTAGAAACAATTATATAAGGGGGGTAAACCCCAAGGTAAAGGCACGTTGTCTTTTACGCAAGACATAGTTCTTACACACACATTATAAGCTTAAGCACTTTTTTGCTTGCTTGATGTTTCTTGCCCTGTATTGACTTAAGCATCGGAGTGCACTTACAGGTAGGGCCCCCCTCTGTTTCAACGAAGCCATACTTTGGAGAACCACCACGAAGATAGAAGGAGCCACCCCCTGCCTTAGAGTCGATGGCGGCTGAATCAACCAGCAAGAACAATACCATATATAATGGCGTTTACATGCGTCTTGTTTTTGTGTTGAAATCCTTTTCAATGAAATAAATTGCGAAAATTTTGACGCATACTAATTACATAAAAAAACCGCCACTTTATACAAATTGTTAAATAACGGGTGTTACAACGGGTCACATAAAACTAACATATTAACCTTTGATGCAACCAGTTTTAAGGCGATTTAGGAAACCGCCACACTCGTATATTGTGACATTTATAAATGTCAGTTTATACGAAAATAACCACCACCACATAAACAATTTTTTGTAGTGTAAACCCTAACCCATGAGAAAATCGAAGAAAAAACGAACCACAGAAGAACAAACTACAGAGCTGCGACTACCGCGATCGTGAGTAACACGTATATTAGAAGAAGGAACTAAAGAAGAACTGTAACTTAGTGTGTGAGCTTGTTCTTGAATTTATCGAATTTCAAAGGGCGCTATTTGGTTTAACGAGTATTTGTGGTTTTGTTTCGAAAGGCGGGATTTGGGAAATGTGGGAAACACTTTCAAAGTGTGCTATTGAAAAGGGTTTTAGGTTTTTGGAATTTTTTACTGATAAAAATGTTTTGGATTATGTTTAAGGTTGGAGTGTGTGGAAATCACTGGAGTGAAGTGAAATTAACCACTTAGAATAGCTATGTTACATGAAATATTAAAAAAAAACACCTAATAAATGTAGTCTATATATTATTTAAGGCACCTACAATTTAAGAGATGTGGCATAAAATATTATTTAAAACATATTCATTTTGAAAAACGTTGCCTAAAGCACTTGTAATATTTTAATGTTAGTCTACGTTTTATAACTATTGTTTAAAATAAATAGACAACGTATTTTTCCAAATATTTTGAGTTAGAGAAAAATAAATCTTACTACATGGACAACAATAAAAAAAACATTGATTATTTAAACAACACCTTTTTACCCATTAATATGTGAGTGTGATCTAACATGGAAAATGGTATAGTAAAATTGTAAGAACCTAGAAGTTTATACTGGAATAAAAGTGTTATATTATAAATAAATTCGAAGCACGTGTTTATTTAAATATAAAGGAAGGAATGTATAGCTGAGAAAACTACGAGATCGCCGTTATTAAGCGGGTAGGCGATCTCCAACTTCTCTGGCACTTGAACGCCTATCGCCTAACTTATGCTTGAACGCCTATCGCCTAGCTTATGCTTGAACGCCTATCGCCTGTGTGTACCTAGTAGCCTGTCGCCTAGAGTACACCTAATCGCCGAAACTACACTTAGTGTGTAGCCAAAATGTTGGATCAACCCTGGTACGTCCCAAAAGCCACGCGTATCAAGGTGTGGGTTAAACCTTGGATACGCTGGGCAGGCGAAGCTCTATACTTGAGCATAAGAGAATCATCCTTAACGTTACACGCTTGGGCGCACGAGGACTTGTGCTAATCAACTCTTGGAAGTGTGAAGCTACCGACGTCACCAAGCCTTGTGGAGAGAATACCTTGGATGTAACATAGTGGAATGAAGAACCTCCAGGAAGGCGTGGCGATGTGTCATCGAGAATCGCCAGGGCGCAAGGCATGCAGGATCGCCTGGGCGCGAGGGGCATGCGGGCATCATCAGGGGGAGAGGTCATCGGTTGTTAACCTTCGCGCGAGAGGTCATCGGTTGTTAGCCTTCGCGCGAGAGGTCATCGGTTGTTAGCCTTCGCGCGAGAGGTCATCGGTTGTTAGCCTTCGCGCGAGAGGTCATCGGTTGTTAGCCTTCGCGCGAGAGGTCATCGGTTGTTAGCCTTCGCGCGAGAGGTCATCGGTTGTTAGCCTTCGCGCGAGAGGTCATCGGTGGATAGTCTTCGCGCCTGTGGTCATCGGTGAAAAGGTCATCGCGCTACGTTAAGTTATACACAGAGAACGTGGGACCCAGACATCCAGCATGAGACGTTCTGCACGCGCGCCACGTAGACGAAAAAGGTGGTTCAGAATAGTGACATCAGAATGTTGGCATGCGCGGGAGACACTCGCGGTCGTACTGTTCAGAGCAGTGGCTGGCATGCACAAGCGACAACAGTGGCAGTACTGTTCAGAGCAGTGGTTGGCATGCACCAGAGGCAACAGTGGTCGTGCTGTTCAGGGAAGCGTGCACGCAAACTTCCCTGCAGAGTAGGTGGTGGCAGCTGCTTTTGGAGGGATAAGTTGGTTTAAGTCACTGAAATCCACTACTGAAGAGGAAGAAACGTTGCAGCCTTCGAAGAGAGAAAGAGTGAGTTACCTCCCTTCTCCTCCAGATATATCCTTCGCGCTGCGGTTCTAGCACCTTCACACGAGAGTACGACGAGCGACGGCCACCATTAGAGCACCTGGGCAGTCCTCTGCAAGTCCTTCAACCAGACGCAAAAACAGAGCCAAGGCGTTCTTCAAGCTTTGTTGGGTTTCGGAACTCTAAGTGTTTGCGCAAGTCCAGGTAAGGGAAGCTAGACCTCTTTTCCATACAAGCCATAGTGTAGCTTTTTCTGAAGTGTGGGCGACGTGGTCGCCGTTTTCGCTTTTGTCTTCGTGAAATGCTTGGTTTGTGTGTTTGGGCGACGTGGTCGCCGGTTTTAAACATAGCCTTTGAAATACCATGTTTTTGAACTAGATCGCCGGTTTTGGCGTTGTTTACGAACTCCCTGTTTTTGATGTTGCTTTGAAACGGTATGGGATTTAAATGGGATATTCGAAAATAAGAACCTTGGATTGAGTTTTGCTATGATTGAAATCATTCCTTTAAGTGTGGCATGATATGTTGAATGTTGTGAATGTGGGGTCGAGGCATAGTATTTTCAGGAAAGGAAATACCGTGTAAGACCATGTTAGATGTGCATTGATCGGTGATTCCTAACGAGATATCCTGACTCTGCTGATAATGGAATCACATAGAGGAAGTTACTCAGTTGGTGAGAGTCGAAGGAGGTCCATGTGATGGGCGCCTCGTGTGAAACAGAACGAGCTCCACCTATCCAGGATGGGCGCCTCGTGTGAAACAGAACGAGCTCCACCTGTCCATGATGGGCGCCTCGTGTGAAACAGAACGAGCTCCACCTGTCTTATGGATTAACCTTGTCATGCTGTATGGTGATGTGTTGAGATTCATCGTATGCTTGTGAATGTGTGAGATTTCACGACGACCCTGTGGATGTGTGTGATTCCACAGTGGGCAGTGTGACAGGTGCAAATCTCCGAGTCTAATCAATGCATGAGTCAATCCGGAAGTAGTGTCATGTGTCTATGCTTTGTGAGTCAGTGGAAAGGCTGACATGTGAAATGGTGAAATGAGAAACTTGAATATTGATAGACACTTGATGCTGTATTGTGAAATGGAATGACTATGGGTGAATGTTGTGAAGTGTGATTTTGGGCGATCAGGTGAATGAGATGAGTGGCTCTACGTTTTACATAGATATTTGAAAAATGTTTTACCTTGCTCTATTATGTTCATGATTTTAATGCCTTATTCTAAACTCTCTTTAAAATGGCTAGCTTACCCTTTTATCTGTTATTGTGGTTGTTTTCTCAAAACTGTGATGATCGTGTAATTGTTACACGGGAGCAGATGATCTTCCAGGAAGAAGAGCTCCCTAATGGGTGGTCGCCGAGGGCTGAGATCGCCCATTTCCACCTCTCGGTGGTGATCGCCGGATTTTGCCCTGCTATCAGATCGCCTGTTTTGAGGTCGTCTGTTATGAGATCGCCGATTTTATGTCTGGCTAGCAAGTCGCCTATTTTTGGGGACTTCTGGTGATCGCTGGTTTTATGTATGGAGACCGCCGGTCTTGCTGTATTTGATTGTTTTCTTTAAACTTCGAAAAACATTTGATTTCGTTTATGTATTAAACTCCCTAAGAGGAGCAACTTCATTTCAAATATATATATTATCATGTTATTCTCTTCAATATTATTTGGTTACATTTAATTTCATTATACCTGTATGTATGTATTACTTTGGCGGGATGTTACAAAAATTAAAGTTACAAGGAGTCTAAACATGTCATATAAGAGAAAATCTTTTCAAAATCAACATACGAATTTAGAAGTTTTGCTTTATTCCTTTGAATTAAGTCATATAAATTATTACTTTGTATACTCATTTCACAGTAATAACTTTTTTGACATTTAATTTCTCAATCAACTCCCATGTTTTGTTCTTTTCAATGACTTTAATATCTTGTTGCATAACCTAAAATCATAATATTTTCCTTCAATTGAAGGAATTTGGATATTGTTATAAATTATGCTAATTGTGCTTGCTGAGAGTTGGAGTGTTGTGTATAGCTATAACTTTTAATTATTGATCCGGTCGGTCATCGGTATCCGATGACGTCAGCAGCAAATGACCACGTGGGCCAGTCACAGAGCAACGCGTGGCATGAGATAGCAGATGAACCAGGGTGGAGATCGTTCAAGAACGGCAATCAGTGGTCATTTACCGAGTGACCTCCACCAGCAGATTAGTTCTTACATGAGCGCCTGGAAGCAGAGCGCGAGAAGTGATGAAGCACCGATCAGTCATCGGTGCATGCAGAGTGATCAGTCGTCGGGGGTTCCTTGCCAACACGTGTTAAACTGGGACCCAGGCTCCCAGCGAGAACGTTACCCAAGGACCTCGCCTGATTCCATAAGGAGAGCACGACAACGTGAAGAAGCGCCATCTGTCATCGGTCCGGGTGACACATCGATCACCGGCCAGACCATCAGTCAGGATGAGAGATACCTCAGTCATCGGTGTGTGGCGAGTGACGTCGGCCACGACGATGTGAATAACGCACTAAGTTACTCCGCAAGGGGATTGTAGTGGCCAGACCTCAGACATCAGCCAGGGGCTGAGAGATCGATGAGCCCTCAGAAGAGTCGATCACCAAGAACAAGGGCGATGAGAGATCGCCAACAGGGTGACACATCGGTCATCGGTGCCCAGAGCCAGGGAGCGGCCTTAGTCACGGAACGACCATGCATGAAGATGGGAAGACGCAGTTAGGTGTAGAATCCTGCTGGTACAAGAACCCATCAAGGTTAGAGTCTCCCAGTGAGGTCGCATGCATGCCACGTGGACTGTGAAGATGTTCCCAGAGAATAGGTAGGGCAGATAGGCACAGAAGTCGAGGGGTACAGAGGTACCCACGCAGCCTCCCCTGTCAGACTTTGCACTCAAGTGAGGAAGGCCTGCATGCAAGGTAGGCCTGGGGGGTAGATAGCAGCGGTGCAAAGCAATCAAGTGGCCCTAGAGGTAGCCAGTAGGGGGCGACATGGGTTTCTATGTGGAAGAAGAACGCTGAACCAGGTATGAGATACGTAACCCAGAAATTAGACAAGGAGATTTCTTGGTGTTCCTTGCCCAAACTGACTTGAGCGTCGGAGCTACACCGGCCGCTAGGGCGCCCCTCTGTGTTTGCAGGAACCGTTCGCTTCGTTCGAAGGGAAGCCAACCGGAGGAACAGACACGGACGCGGGAGGAACGCGGAGCCCATCCACGCTCGAGTCCGCGACGGGATCATTTGGCGCCCACCGTGGGGCAAGAAGTAAAACGAAGGCCCCATACACAAGAACGAGAGTAGAAATCACACAGATGAGTAGAAGAACCAGACAAACAGTACCTGCGCCATCTGCTGAAGAAGGAGCTGTTACCATGGCGCAGGTCATGGAGATGATGCGCGTGCTGCAAGAGAATGTCGCGGCGTCGAGAGTTGAGCAAGAGAAGATGCATGCAGAGCTGACTGCATCGCACAACAGAAATGAAGAGCTGAACCGCGTGAATGAGGAGTTGCGTAGGGAATTGCAGGCGCAGAATGAGCGCGTATTCGAAGATAGGACGTCGATGCCGCCGTCGCCCCCTAGAGCATTTCCTATGCCTTTCTCCCCCGAGATCATGAACACGGTGGTGCCTCCCAACCTGGTGGGAGTGAAGGCGTCGTTCACGGGGGTGGAAGACCCAGAGGCACATTTGACAGCCTTCCACACTCAGATGATGTTGTCTGGAGGTTCAGACGCTGTGTATTGCAAAATGTTTATGAGCACGCTGAGCGGAGTAGCTATGGAGTGGTTCGTGAGCCTGCCGGAGGGCCACATCACCTCTTTCCATCAGTTTTCAAAGCTGTTCACGGAGCAGTACATCGTCAACAGAGTGCCACCAGTGGTGTCTTACGATTTGTTCGACGTGCGCCAGTACCAGGAGGAGTCGCTGAAGGACTTCCTCAACCGTTTCGCTGCGCAGGTGGTGAGATTGCCCAGCAAGGACGAGAAAATGTTAGTGCACGCGTTCAAGAAAGGAGTGCTGCCTGGTCCTTTCAGTGAATCCCTCATCAGGAGCCACCCCGCCACCTTTGCTGAGATACGGTGACGCGCGGTGGCGCACATTGTAGCAGAGGCAGAGGTCTCTGAGAAGAGAGGCAGCACTGCACCGACGAAGCCGCGCGGAGGTCAGGGGAAGCAGCAGCAGCAGGTGCGGGTGTATGAGACCAGGGAGGAGAGGAAGGCGCAGGGAAGGCCTCGTCCGTATGCACCCAGGAAGGACCAGCCCAGGGGGCATGCAAGGGAGAACAACACACCCCCTAGGTATGATTTCGTGATAGAGTTGGCAGAGCTGATCGCCATCCCTGCCGTGGCTGCAAGACTCCGAGTACCAGAGGAAACTGACAAGGTACTTGGAACGAGGAAGGACGAGTGGTGTGAGTTCCATCAGGCTTATGGACACACACTCCACACATGCCTGGCGTTGGGGCGTCAACTTGCTGAGTTGGTGAAGACAGGTTTCCTGACCGATTACCTGAGGGAGGCGCAAGGTGATCGCGCTTCGGGGTCCCAGGCAGGTGATCAGCAGCATGAAATCCCTGTGCACGGGGAAATCAGGTGATAGAAGATGCTACACTGGGGGGGCTCCCAGGTAGCTCAGGTGGAAGCTGAGGCAGAGTCTTTAAGCTCGGCGATAGAAAGTTGCAAAGAGAAAGGCGAAGAGTCCAGTTCTTTAGCTGTTGACTTTGTATATCCGCCAGTCGATCCCAAGACCTGGATGAACGAGGGTTACGCTTCTGTGAACTTCGCCAGACCCCAGGTAGTGTGGGATTTTTGCACGTTTGCAGGAGAAAGAGGGATTGGAGAAGCACTTGAAATCAGGAGCTTCCCGCACGAGTTCGAGGAAGTCCAGTCAGTTCGCTTTAACGCACCTCGCGATGGTGTAACGAAAGGGAAGCAACGAGCTTATGGAGAGTTTGGGAAGCGCGAACAAGTTTGAAGTGAAGGACAAAGCTTTTCGTCGTTGCGGGAAGAATGGTGTGCTCGCCAGGTCGGTCGTCGCCAAGCTCCACGCAGATTAGTTGAGGCGTCGGAGATTGAAGCTCATCAGCTAAAGACCCTGGATGGAGCACCTATCCCCAGGACATGGAACGCTACACACTCAAGATTCTACTTCAGTTAAGTTGTAAGATAGATGCGTTCTTGCGCTGTACACACACTCAATGTATATACTGTAAATAGTTGAGTAGATCAGGGGGCACTCTTTTCCCTGATGAGGGTTTTTAACGAGGCCACCCAATAAAAAAGATTTCAGTATGTCAAGTGTGCACATATTTCCCAGTTTCAAGTTCTGCTTGCCCCAGATGCAAGTGCAAGTGATCGGTTGGAGCCTGCTCGCCCCAGGCGCGAGTACGGACCACTGACCTATATTCTCCTCACCCCAGGAGTGAGTGCAGGTGGCTAAAGTTTGGGAACTCAGGAGTACTAGTAAGACCAAGAGGGGGAAAGGGAAGATTTCGAGAAACGTCCTTGCCCACTTGGCGTATACCATTTTTGGCTAAGTAAAGCCCTTAGAGGAGGCTCTTCTCACCCCAAGAGTGAGAGAAGACAGGGCGGTCCACCTCAATGAAGGACTCAAAGTCGCACATCAGAAGGTCTTCCTTGGCGAGTTGAGGTTGGCTGGGAGAAGAAAGACCTCACCCTCGACTTCTTACAGCGAGGCAGCAACAGGAACCAGACCTAAAGGTCGATGACCTTGGGGCAAGCAAGAGGGGTCAACAAGAAAAACTCTTCTTCCCCGAAGCAAGACATCATCTTCGCGTTTAAGCACCAAGAAGCAGAGCGCGATCAGTCATCGGTGCACCTAAAGCAAGATCAACCGTTGGTGCATGTCGGGAGTGAGCACTCGGTCGGTGCATGGTCATCGGGGTCTTGCTAACACGTGTTAAGCTAGGACCCAGGTTCCCAGCGAGAGCGTTACGCAAGCACCTCACATGATTCCAGAAGCAGAGCACTCATCGGTGCATGGTCATTGGGGTCTTGCCAACACGTGTTAAGCTGGGACCCAGGCTCCCAGCGAGAGCGTTATGCATGCACCCCGCATGATTCCAAACCAGAAGAAGAGGAGTTGCCCACTCAAAGGGCGTGCGGTGATACCATGCAGGCAGGGATGCGCCTAGCGAGTGCGCTTAGACAGCCACCCCTCGTGCTCCCCTGGGAGCATGCACCCACTCAGAGGAGAAAGTCCATACCCTCGGCTTTGTACAACGGGGTGCAGGCAGAGAAAGTCCTCTTCCTCTGCTTTTTACAGCAAGGTTGAGGCGAGAGAAAAGTCCTCTTCCTCTACTTCTTACAGCAAGGTTGAGGCAAGAGAACCAAGTCCTTCTCCTCTGCTTCATACAGCAAGGTTAAGGCAACAGAGAAAGTCCACTTCCTCTGCTTTTTACAGCAAGGTTGAGGCGAGATAAAAAGTCCTCACCTCGACTTTGTACAGCGAGACTGAGGCGAGAGGAGAAAGACCTCACCTCGACTTCTTACAGCGAGGTTGAGGCAAGAGGGGTCATCGAGAAGCATTCCCCAAAACACAGGCGTCATCTTTGGCGTTCGGGCCCTCTATGCAACTAGCGCTGGAGTGACACAGAAGTAATGCGAAACCTGAAGCGCGGTGACTGATCGGTGGTGTGCTAACATGCTAGTCGGTGGTCGGTAGTAAAGCTCCGAGTATGAAAGCTTCCCCAAACAAGCTCTTAGGCGATCAGTCGAAGCATTTAGACGCCATCAGGTCAGTCATCCAACATGAATTTATGCATAAAAGGTTTATATACAAGTTTGTAGCAGAAAAAGAAATTACACAAAAGGAGAAGTCGCAAGGGAAGAAGCTCAAGGAGGAGGAATGAGCCTGCCATCGACCACTGAATGGTGGAGGCTAGGTTGGGTAGAGTCCAAGTCTGGAAGGACGTAGTGAACCTGCTGCAAGCCCATGGAACCCATCTATCAGAGCCTCGGCACCAGCAGCCATGGTCTCAGGTACATCGGCTTCGAGCTCCTTCTTCTCTTTGGAAGACCACTTAGTCTCTTCGCTGAGAACAAGTTCACAGCTCGAGACTGGGGGGCTTGTGATCCGGTCGGTCATCGATATCCGATGACGTCAGCAGCAGATGATCACATGGGCCAGTCACAGAGCAACGTGTGGCATGAGATAGCAGATGAACCAGGGTGGAGATCGTTCAAGAACGGCGATCAGTGGTCAGTTACCGAGTGACCTCTACCAGCAGATCAGTTCCTACATGAGCGCCTGGAAGCAGAGCGCGAGAAGTGATGAAGCACCGATCAGTCATCGGTGCATGCAGAGTGATCAGTTGTCGGGGGTTCCTTGCCAACACGTGTTAAACTGGGACCCAGGCTCCCAGCGAGAACGTTACCCAAGGACCTCGCCTGATTCTATAAGGAGAGCACGACAACGTGAAGAAGCGCCATCGGTCATCGGTCCGGGTGACACATCGATCACCGGCCAGACCATCGGTCAGGATGAGAGATACCTCGGTCATCGGTGTGTGGCGAGTGACGTCGGCCACGACGACGTGAATAACGTGCTAAGTTACTCCGCAAGGGGATTGTAATGGCCAGACCTCAGACATCAGCCAGGGGCTGAGAGATCGATGAGCCCTCAGAAGAGTCGATCACCAAGAACAAGGGCGATGAGAGATCGCCAACAGGGTGACACATCGGTCATCGGTGCCCAGAGCCAGGGAGCGGCCTTAGTCACGGAACGACCATGCATGAAGATGGGAAGACGCAGTTAGGTGCAGAATCCTGCTGGTACAAGAACCCATCAAGGTTAGAGTCTCCCAGTGAGGTTGCATGCATGCCACGTGGACTGTGAAGATGTTCCCAGAGAATAGGTAGGGCAGATAGGCATAGAAGTCGAGGGGTACAGAGGTACCCACGCAGCCTCCCCTGTCAGACTTTGCACTCAAGTGAGGAAGGCCTGCACGCAAGGTAGGCCTGGGGGGTAGATAGCAGCGGTGCAAAGCAATCAAGTGGCCCTAGAGGTAGCCAGTAGGGGGCGACATGGGTTTCTATGAGGAAGAAGAACGCTGAACCAGGTATGAGATACGTAACCCAGAAATTAGACAAGGAGATTTCTTGGTGTTCCTTGCCCAAACTGACTTGAGCGTCGGAGCTACACCGGCCGCTAGGGCGCCCCTCTGTGTTTGCAGGAACCGTTTGCTTCGTTTGAAGGGAAGTCAACCGGAGAAACAGACACGGACGCGGGAGAAACGCGGAGCCCATCTACGCTCGAGTCCGCGGCGGGATCAATTATACTATTGCCTTTTATTGTAGGCAGTAGCTTTTACTTATTCAATTTTCAATACAATGGTCATGACTATCCAAGGTCCTTAATTTTTTCAAACAAACACAAATGTCTTCTGAAATTGTGGTGGTTAGTGAACAGACACCTTCAAAACTGAAATTTCATTAACGAAAAATATTGTTATTTTCTTTTCCATGTTCCTATAATTCATTTCTTTCGAAGAATATAACATAATACCTATTGTTAATTAAAAAAACTATCATCATGTTATGGAGAATTGATGGAGATCTCATTCAGACCATTCAAGGCTGCTGTGGCATTGATATATGTATTGTTCTGTATACACTGCTATGCATATATGCTTTCTATATATAGTTTGGAATTGAATTCCTTAAACACATGCATAAAAATATATCTACCATTTCCTTACAAAACTTATGAGTTATAACATAGAGAGAAATGTGAGAATTAAATTTCGATTGTTGAATTACACGAAGGTACGTACAAATATATGTACATATTCTGAATGAATACGGTGTAAAGCTATGTTAGAGGACTATACAAAATAATAAAGAATTAAAGAATATTGTATCGTCAGATGAAATGTTATCCTAATTAAAAGAGCTTGCTGGCGAATTCTTCTACGACCATTCCTTCCATACCAGAGGAAGCAGATTTTGAGGCAAGGCGTCTGAGCTCCGAAACGCTTCTTCCCAACTTCATTGCCACCTTCATTTCAAATACCTCACCGTTTTCTCTTTTCTCAATGTCTTTTTCTTCTAGCGTGTCCCTAATCGTCTCTTCCAACAACGTGAAGAATCCACCACAGTTTCTGTACATTTCAAACACCATGCCTACTTGGCCACCATGCTCAAATGCATTAACTGCTGAAGCCAATGAGCCAGCCATGAGAGGCACTAATGCCGCCAATGATCCATTCCCCACAAACGAAGACCCCACTGCTGCAATCCCACTCAGTAAAGGCCCCGCAATTGCAAGACTCTTGCTCACCTTCAACGCTATGTTTCCAAGCCTCTCGTAGTCCTCACAGTCTTTCTTCTTTATCACTTCAATCACTTCCCTCAATTCCTTTTCAAGGTCTTCACTCCATCCATTATTAGTCCTTTTGCTCTCTTGTGTTTTACTTCTTCTTTGGGACTGAGACGAAGGCCACCAGACTGCAGGTTCATATTTTGCGGGAAACTTGTCAAGCATGGCTCCCAACAAGGGAAGTGGGTAAGCTCTGTCGATTGCCAACACCTTCTCCATTGAAGTCTTCACTTCTTTCTCTGTGGGATTTCCAAGAGCGATTATGGTTTGGATTTGGGTATGAAGCTGCTTGAACAGCCTTGTAGCATTGCGTTGCTCCTCAGCGAGTTGTGAGGGCTGAATTTTGTTCATGATGAGTGACATTCCAGTGGCCGCAGAAAACAAGAGAGTGGATGATAGTTTCAAGCCCAAAAGAGGTGTCTCAGTGTCGCCATTGGTGGCTGCAGCAACACTAGCCATGGCTGTGGCGGTAAGAGTGATCATGTTGACGGAGTTAAGAAGAAGAGTGTTCCAGTTGTTTCTTTGTTCGCAAATGTTTGTGTGCATTTGAATTCTGTCGGCGACTTGCTCTAGAATTGCGTAGAGTTGAATTGTGAGGTTATTAGATTTGTTGGTGGGACTGTATAAATCTTCATATATCTGTGTGGTACTGAGATTCCTCTCTAATGGAATTGTGTCTTTGGATCCATGAAGTTCATGAATCCTCAGTGTTCTTGATGGCAGTTTTGGAACCGAATAATTGAGTGGTGAAGGGATAGGGAGACGGATAGAAGCGTTGACTTTTCTTACCCGAGAAGAGGATAAAGAGAGTATAGGTGTGGTTTGTAAAGAAGCCATGGGATGTGTCTCTACTGTTTGTGTAGATGAGATTGAGTTTGGAGATGAGAATGAAAGATAAGGGTAGGGTTGGCGTGTGTATATATAGAGAGCGAAACTGATCCAAAGGAAGAAGTCACGTTTAAGGAAAACGTTGACTAATTAATATTTAGGAAAAGAAAAGTAGAAGATTAGACTAGGCCTTGGTGTGATGGCGGACTCTTTCAGCTCTCAGATTTTGGTGAGTTCGAAATTTCAACATCTTGGCTTTCAATGTGAGACGTAGTAAAGCCACCAACAGCGCCATCAAATCAGAACGTCAAATCGATCTGCATTATATTTAATTCACTAGGACATAAGCTCACTTAATTGCTATTTACTCATTATGGATATTAGTTCCTAGTGTCTTTAATTAAATGTTTATTGTCTTGATCAGAAGGTATAAAAAATAAAACACTCACAAGGAACTCAATTAAATAGTAAGGTCGTTTTGTCTCTTACATTTCCATATTTTTTTATATTTTAAAACACATTTGTTTATTTGTATACTCACCGGTCCTCGGACACTGAGAACAGCTACTAATGGAAGGTCACGTGAGATGGGCCCAACAGGGGGTTCCACAGCATGGGTCAAAGCCACGTGGGATGGGCCCCACAGGTAGTATGGACTAGTGGGATGACTAGTCATCAACGTGTCGATCACCAGAGTGGACTGATGTGTCCTCGTCACTCAGCAGGGTGATGAGTCCTCGGCAACAGAGGGTAACGATGTGACATCAGTTTTGGGTGTTTTTGAACAACAGAACTAGAATATCTAAGGTAGGTCCCAAGGGACTACCAGTGATCAGTAAAATGCCCAGAGGTAGGGAGAGGCCTAAGTCACGAAGCACCCATGCGTGTGGCAGGGAAAGCACAGTTAGGTGCAGAGTCTTGAGGGGTTGAATACTCATCAGGATTAGGGTTTCCCAATGAAGCTACATGCATGGCACGTGAACAGTGAAGGCGCTCCTAGGATAGGTGGCCCCAGAGATTAGGTGCACGAGAGGGTACCCAGGTGGCCATCCTGTTAGAATTTCACTCCAGTTAAGGAAACCTTACGCGCTAGATTATCCTAAGTCTGGGTGATAGCAGCGCAAGGGTATTCCTGTAAACCCTAAATATGGGTAGCGGCATAGAGGAAACCCTAGGCTATATAAAGGGTAGTAAAACATTTTACAAAGGTACGCAGTTTCTAGACCTAAACAGATATACTCAATACACTTGGTGTACTTGCCCTAGTTTTGACTTGAGCGTCGGAGTGCAAACGGCCTCTAGGGCGCCCCTTTCTATCTTCCAGGTGCAGGTTGTTTCGAAACAGCAAAGCCTAATTCAAGGTGAGGAAAGGAGGCGCGTGATTGTCGTAGAGTCAACCGACAAGAAAGTCAATCGGTGTAACATCCCGCCAAATACTTTGGAATAATTATAAAATGAAATAAAGGTAAACAAATATATTGAAAAGAACAAAATTATATATATATAAAGAAGTTTCTCCTCACAGGGAGTTTAATACATATTCGGTCAATTTTCCAAAAACGTAAACAAAATACATTAAAATATGAATACAGGCGATCTCCTAACAGCAAAAAGGCGATCTCCTATTAGAGAACGGCGATCTCCTATCAGAAAACAGAAAAAGGGTGATTGCCTAACAGAAAGAGGAACAGGCGATCTCCTTCCGGCGACCACTCACTGAGGAGCTCTACTTCCTGCAACATCATCTGCTCCCGTGTAAATTTTACACGATCATCACAGGTTTAAGAAAAGCCAAACACAACACCAGAAATCACAAGGTAAGCTAGATATTTAAAAGAGAGTTTAGATATGAACTTTAAAAATCAAGGTAAAACAAATTCAAGATACCCACGTAAAACTATCAATTTTCTCATTCTCTTCACATGACCATCAAGTAAACACGTATTTCACAATTCCTCAAGAGTCATTCAAATCACATAATGCATCAAGTGTCTATCAAATTCAATGTTCCTCAATTCTCACGTCAGACTTCTACTGACTCATCACACAAGACACTTGACACTGTAAGGACCTGTAAAATTAAATTGGAATAAAAGAAATATATTTTAAATGAATTCTAAGTATGTCTTTATTTAAAATGAAAAGGAAGGAAAGTGTAGTTTGGAAGACTATGAGATCGCCTAGTAGTACATGATCGCCGGTCGCCTGCTACACATGAGCGCCAGGGCGCGAGGTATGCAGGCATCGCGCGGGCGCGAGGCATGCGGGCATTGCCAGGGCGCGAGAGGCATGCGGGCTTTGCCAGGGGGAGACATCGGTCGTTCGCCAGGGGGAGACATCGGTGGATTGTCTTCGCGCGAGGGGTCATCGGCAGATTGTCTTCGCGCGAGAGGTCATCGGTGGATGGCCTTCGCACGAGAGGTCATCGGTGGATAGCCTTTGCGGGAGAGGTCATCGGTGGATAGACTTCGCGCCTGTGGTCATCGGTGAAAGGTCATCGCGCGACGTCGAGTTACACACAGAGAAGGTGGGACCCAGACTTCCAGCATGGAACGTCCTGCACGCGCGCCACGTAGACAAAAAGAGTGGTTCAGAATAGTGACCTCAGAGTGTTAGCCTGCGCAGAGGCACGCTCAGTAGTACTGTTCAGGGAGTTGTTGGCCTGCGCAAGAGACAACTGTAGTCGTACTGTTCAGGGAAACGTACACTCAGACTTCTCTGCAGAGTGGGTGGTGGCAGCTGCTTTTGGTGGATAAGTTGGTTTAAGATGCAGAGACCCACTGCTGAGAGAAAAAAAGACGTTGCAGCATTCAAAGAGAGAAAGAGTGAGTTACCTCCCTTCTCCTCCAGATATCTCCTTCGCGCTGCGATTCTAGCACCTTCACACGAGAGTACGACGAGCGACAGTCACCATTAGAGCACCTGGGAGGTTCTCTGCAAGTCCTTCAACCAGACGCAAAAACAGAGCCAAGGCGTTGTTCAAGCTTCGTTGGGTTTCGGAGCTCCTGGTGTTTTGCGCAAGTCCAGGTAAGGGAAGCTAGACTTCATTTTCAATACAAGCCATAGTTTAGCTATTTCTGAAGTGAGGGCGACGTGGTCGCCGGTTTTCGTTTTCATCTTTGTAAAATGCTCTGTGCTATGTGTTTGGGCGACGTGGTCGCCGATTTTATATACAGACTTCGAAATACCCTGTTTTTGAACTAGATCGCCGGTTTTGGCGTTGTTTGCGAACTCCCTGTTTTTGGTGTTGCTTTGAAACTGTGAGATTTAAATGAGATATTCGAAAATAAGAACCTTGGATTGAGTTTTGCTGTGATTGAAATCATTCCTTTAAGTGTTATGTGATGTGTTGGATGTGGTGAATGTGGGATCGAGGCATAGTATTTTCAGGAAAGAAAATACCGTGTAAGATCGTGTAGGATGTGCATTGATCGGTGATGTCTATAATGAGATTATCCTGACTCTCCTGAGATAATGGATTCATATAGATGAGGTTATTCAGGCGTTGAGAGTCGAAGGAGGTTCATATGTATGGGCGAGTCGTGTGAAACAGAACGAGCTCGGCCTGTCATATGGATTAACCCTGTCATACTGTGAGAATGGTGAACTTGAGATCGAGAATGTGTTGATGCGCATAGCTGTGGAAACATTACAACAGCTTTGTATGACAGGTGCAGAATCTCTGAGTCTAGTCAATGCACGAGTCTTCCGGAAGTAGTGTCAAGTGTCTTGTGTGCTGAGTCAGTGGTGGTCTGACATGTGAAATGAGGAACTTGAAATTGATAGACACTTGATACAGTTGTGAAATAGAATGACTCTGGAAAATATTGCAAAATGTGTGATTTCTAGGCGATCAGGTGAAGAGTATGAGAAACTTGATAACTTTACGTGAATATCTTGGAAATTGTTTACCTTGATTTTATTTTAAGTATTCTTATTTAAACTCTCTTTAAAATATCTAGCTTACCCTGCATGTTTTGTTCGTTGGCTGTTTTTCTCTTTAAACTGTGATGATCGTGTATAACTTACACGGGAGCAGATGATCTTCCAGGAAGTAGAGCTCCTTAGTGAGTGGTCGCCGAGGAAGAGATCGCCTGTTTGTGGTGATCGCCGGTTTTCTATCTCTTGGTGGTGATCGCCGGATTTATGTCCTGCTGCAGATCGCCTGTTTTGGGCCTTCTGTTACCAGATCGCCGGTTCATGTATGGAGATCGCCGGTCTTGTTGTATTTGGTTGAATTTCGTTTTAAATTTTGAAAACATTTGACCTGGTTATGTATTTAACTCCCTAAGAGGAGCAACTTTGTAACATCCCGCCACAATAATACATACATCCATGTATAATTGAAATTAAGTGTAACCAAATAATATTGAAGAGTGCAAAATAATATGTATTTATATATATCAGAAATGAAGTTACTCCTCTTAGGGAGTTTAATACATAACCAAATCAAATGTTTGCAAGATTTTACGAAATTAAAAGAAATGCAGTAAGACAGGCGGTCTCAAAAGAAAACGGCGATCTCTAACAGAAGACCTCAAAACGGGCGATCTTCTATCAGGACACGAAAACCGGCGATCACCCGATGGAGGCATAAACCGGCGATCACCCGGTAGAGACGGAGATAGGCGATCTCCTTCCGGCGACCACTCACTGAGGAGCTCTACTCCCTGGAAGATCATCTGCTCCCGTGTAAAAGACACGATCATCACAGTTTTTAATAGAAAACAGCCACAGAGCAATACAAAATAAAGGGTAAGCTAGATATCTTTAAATAGAGTTTAAATCATGAACATGACAATCAAAGTAAACCAAGTTCCAAATATCCATGTAAAACGTAGAGCTACTCATAGCATTCAGCTGATCGCCCAAAATCACATTTCACAACATTCACCCATAGTCATTCCATTTCACAATACAGCATCAAGTGTCTATCAATATTCAAGTTTCTCATTTCCCTTGTCAGACTTTCCACTGACTCACAACACAAGACACTTGACACTACTTCCGGATTGACTCGTGCGTTGAACTTAGTATCCAGAGACATGCACTTGTCATACCATACCACTGTGAATCCACACAGCATGCGCATATACAATCTCAATGTTACCATTCTCCTGGTATGACAAGGTTAATCCATACAACAGCTCGAGCTCGTTCCCATTTGAACAACTCGCCCATACGTATGAACCTCCTTCGACTCTCACCAACTGAATAACTTCATCTACGTGATTCCATTATCTCAGCAGAGTCAGGATCGTCTCATTAACAGGTTACTCACTGATCAATGCACTTCCTAACCAATCTCAACACGGTATTTCCTTTCCTGAAAATACTATGCCTCGATCCCACATCCAAACACATCATACCATTCAAGTAAATGATTCAAATCACATCAACAAACATTTCAAAGCTTCAGATCTTCGAATATCTCATGTAAATCTCAAGTAGTTTCAAAATAACATCAAAAACAGAGATTTCGTAAAACAGCGCCAAAACCGGCGATCTAGTTCAAAAACATGGTATTTCAAAGGCTATGTTTAAAACCGGCGACCACGTCGCCCAAACACATAACACAAAGCATTTCATGAAGACGAAAGCGAAAACGGCGACCACGTCGCCCACCCTTCAGAAAAGGCTAAACGATGGTTCGTATTAAAGATGAAGGCTAGCTTCCCTTACCTGGATTTTGCGCAAATACCAGGGGCTCCGAAATCCAACGAAGCTTGCAGAACCTTGGCTCTGTTCTTGAGTCTGGTTTTGAAGAGCTTGCAGAGAACCACCCAAGTGCTCCAATGGTGGCTGTCGCTCGTCGTATTCCCGCGTGAAGGTGTACTAGAATCGCAGTGCGAAGGAGAGAATGGAGGAGAAGGGAGATAAACGCACCCTTTAGCTCTGGAACCACAGCAACGTTTCTTTCCTTCTCCCTCAGAAATGGGTTTTTGCATCTTAAGCTGACTTCTCCACAAAAACCGCTGCCACCACCCACTCTGCAGGGAGTTTGCGTGTACGCTTCGCTGAACAGTACACCTAAGCGTGCCTCTGCGCAGGCTAACACTCTGAGGTCACTATTCTGAACCACTCTTTTGTCTACGTGGCGCGCATGCAGAACGTCTCATGCTGGATGTCTGGGTCCCACGTTCTCTGTGTATAACTTAACGTAGCGCGATGACCTTTTCACCGATGACCACAGGCGCGAAGACTATCCACCGATGACCTCTCGCGCGAAGGCTAACAACCGATGACCTCTCGCGCGAAGGCTAACAACCGATGACCTCTCGCGCGAAGGCTAACAACCGATGACCTCTCGCGCGAAGGCTAACAACCGATGACCTCTCGCGCGAAGGCTAACAACCGATGACCTCTCGCGCGAAGGCTAACAACCGATGACCTCTCCCCCTGATGATGCCCGCATGCCCCTCGCGCCCAGGCGATCCTGCATGCCTTGCGCCCTGGCGATGCTCGATGACACATCGCCACGCCTTCCTTGAGGTCCTTCATTCCACTATGTTACGTCTAAGGTATCTTCTCCACATGACTCGGTGACGTCGGTGGCTTCATATTTCCAAGAGTAGATCAGCACTTCTCTTTGTTCTTCCATGCATGCTACACTAAGGGTGATCTCTTTCGCTCAAGCATAGAGTTCGCATGCACAGCGCATCTAAGGTTTAACCCACACCTTGATACGCGTGGCTGTTGAAACCCACTCTGGTTGATCCAGGATGGTGACCACCTACTACGTGCATTTTCGGTGATCATGTACAACCTACTCGACAGGCGATCATGTCCCAGGTCAAGGGCGACGTCCGATGTCTGCCACTACGAAACTTCATTTACCAACTTTGTATTTTAGATAATGACACCTTCCGAAATTATTTAAATATACCACTTTTATTCCAATTTAATTTTCCAGGTCCTTACATTCTCCCCATCAAGAAAAATTTTCGTCCTCGAAAATTGGGTTACAAGGAAGGAGGTAAGGATATGCTTCTCTCATGGTTTCTTCAAATTCCCATGGTGAATCACCCGATCTTCACGTTGTCCACTCCCAACACGTGAGTAGGGTCTGCAAGGGACTTCCTTAGCTATGATACGTGGAATACATTATGTAGACTTGCTAATTGGGGAGGTGGGGCGATCTCATAAGCCACTAGACTTATCCTCCTTAAGATCCGATATGGCCCAACAAACTTAGGGGACAGCTTCTTTGATCTGATCGCCTACCCTACACCCTTGGCTGGTGTCCCCCTTCATAAAGACATGACCCCAGCAGCAACCTCCAAAGGTCTCCTCCTCTGCTCTGCCTAGGACATTTGCTGACCTTAAGAAACTTTTATTCTGTCCTGTATCAAATTCACCCTCTCGGTGATCTATTGAACCAACTCTTCCTACCTCAATACTTCATCAAAATCCATTTTACATCCCTGTACATGGGATATGCTGTCCCATAGAGTGCCAACTCCAGCATTCACACTCTACTTCCAACCTTGAAGACTTTGTTGAACAAGTCTAGAACTAGGTCCTTAACGTAACCAGGACTAGCCCCTTTAGAGAAAGCGGGCAAGATCCCTTCATTGGGAGGAAAGGGGACAGCTGTCCACAACTCATGCCACCCCCTAGCGAACTCAAACTAGGGTCCGAAGTGTCCTTCTAGGAATCAACTCCTGCATCTTGATCAAATCATTCACCGACTTCTCAACTGCTGATCAAATTCCCACGCTCCCAAAAGGGACACTTTTCATTCATTACTCCGCTGCATAATTCTGTACCTTACAAAGACAAGGTTTCTGTTGCTGTTACCTTCCAAATTATCATTATGACCCCTTTTGCCAACTCGACTTCCTGTTCCCATTACGACCTTCTTCTTCAATGTATACGTCGGATGCATTGACGTCGGTTTCAGGTGCCTATCCAGAAGGCATACGAGAACGAACGCACCTCTGCCTCCAGAATCTCTTGCCTAAGGATAACTCTATTCTCCTTCTGTCCCAGATACCACAGGCTATTTCCACTCACAATCCCTTCCACACCCATCATTCTGAAATTTACTACATCTCTAGAAAGACTCAACATCATCATAACACGGCCTACCCTCATTTTTATCCACAGCCATATCCTCCTTCCCTTCTACATTCACAGGTCGATCTACATCTTATTTGCCAAAAACTTCGGAGGCTTACATTTTCGGAAGCCTTTTATCTCAACCCACCATTTCCATAATCCTCTTTCAAATCCCGGTCAGCCAAACAGCATCCATTCTGCGTGAAGCCTAAGCTAGAACCATCTCATGCTGTGTCATTGACATGAGCATCTTCTACGCTTCAAAAGAAAATTCCTTCCTTGGAATTTAACTCTGGTACTTCCCATGGTTACACATGCTTAAGCTTTAAACCCCCAGCCTCTTGCTTATTTACTCTCCATGACTTATACGTAACTGGGACTAAACCTTGGTACTGCCAAATCTAACTCACACTTGTTCCTTTCATTCCATCTACTATCACTGGGCATTCAGAGCAACCTAGGGAGGTCAAAACCTGTTTTTGAAGCAGGTGCAGAGGCCAATCGTTCAAACGACAGCTCCTCCACTATATGGCCCAAGCTCGGTTGCACACCGATTTGACACAAAAGAGTGTGTCTCTCCAGAATCAAACAAAACTATAACGTATCTATCAGCTATAAACAAGTATCTTGTACTAGATTACCTGATTGAGAGGCTTCCGCTCCAGACATGGCAAACACTCTCCCTGCTGCTTGAGGTCTTCTGCCCTCGTTTCTCAACTGCTGTGAATTAACGGGTTGAGTCATCCTTTTTCTGTTGGGACAATCTCTAGAAAGGTGCCCTATCTCTTGGCATGTGAAACACCTGGGTCTCCACGTTTGTTGTTGCTGAAATTGGGACGAAGCTGTTCCCACCCGATGTGGTGGAGATCTCACATATGGCTTGCTGTGTGGGTGCTGCACCTTCGCCTTCCCACTGGAAGAGCCTCCTTGGTGTGACCTGATCACTCGAGGATCACCCCTTTCCAGGGTCTCTACCATCTTTGCCTTCTCTACTAAGGCGTGAAATTCCCTGATGCACATCGGGGCTATGGTCCTCTTCAGTCCATGCTTCAGCCCCTCTTCGAATTTTCTACACCTCCAGGCCTCGGAGGTCGCCTGGGTATAAAACCGGGCGAGGTACTCAAAACGAGCAGCATAGGCGTTCACTGACATCTCCCCCTGCTCCAACTTCAGGAACTCAGCTTCTCTTGCAAACTTGGCACTGTCAGGGAAGTATTTCTCCAAGAACTTCACCCTGAAGCTCTCCCAATCCAGAACATCCTCTCGGGCCTCCATCATCTGCTGAGCTCCCATCCACCAGAACTCAGCTTCTCCTGATAGCAGATAAGTGGCGAACAGCAGCTTCTTTTCTTCAGGGCATGAGGTCGCCCTAAAGATTTTCTCCACCTCCCTGACCCACTGATCTGCCTGATCAGGGGTAGCATTCCCACTGAACTTAGGTGGGTTGTGCCTCATGAACTCGGCCAGTCCCATCTGTTCTTGGGGCTGACCGACGTGGGAGTTTGTTTCAGCCGACCGAGCAGTCTCCCAGTGCTGCATTGTGGCTTGATGGTTCTGAGCCATCGCCGCATTCTGCTGCTGAATGGCAGTCGCCATCATCTCTATGGCCTTGGCGATCTGACTCATCTCTGAGGAAGGTTGAGGTGGGGTAGCAGGTCTACGTGCCATCTTCTGAATCTATTGACTTCTATATTCCCTACAACTATAAGAATGAAATCGATAAGAATCAATTCATTCAAGGGGTAACAGCTAGACCTTACAAAGGTCAGCATCTCAAAGTCATCTAGAATTTGAGTTCATCAACAGAATCATAACACTTATAACTTCACACAAAACACCAGAACAGTTACTGGTGTGCAAACATCAGTCCAAACTACCACCTCAGTCAAATTCAAGAACACTCAAAAATCACACCAGAATTCAATGTAGGCTAAACATCAAACCTTTGGAATTAAGATTAAGAATCATCTTGATCCAGTTATGAGTGTGCACCCTCACCACTTTATCAAGACCTTCTTATTCTTAATACTAAGATTTTCAGTTAGGCATACATTCACCAAAGCACACGCAAGAGTTCAATACAAAAACGTTTGAAAACCTCCCACTATAGTGGTTATTTAAAACTCAAATAAATTTTATGAGCAGAAGAAACACAATGGATCCACAGCCCTCAGGTCATCCTAAGGCGAACTGCTCTGATACCATTAATGTAACATCCCGCCACAATAATACATACATCCATGTATAATTGAAATTAAGTGTAACCAAATAATATTGAAGAGTGCAAAATAATATGTATTTATATATATCAGAAATGAAGTTACTCCTCTTAGGGAGTTTAATACATAACCAAATCAAATGTTTGCAAGATTTTACGAAATTAAAAGAAATGCAGTAAGACAGGCGGTCTCAAAAGAAAACGGCGATCTCCAACTTTAAAACGGCGATCTCTAACAGAAGACCTCAAAACGGGCGATCTTCTATCAGGACACGAAAACCGGCGATCACCCGATGGAGGCATAAACCGGCGATCACCCGGTAGAGACGGAGATAGGCGATCTCCTTCCGGCGACCACTCACTGAGGAGCTCTACTCCCTGGAAGATCATCTGCTCCCGTGTAAAAGACACGATCATCACAGTTTTTAATAGAAAACAGCCACAGAGCAATACAAAATAAAGGGTAAGCTAGATATCTTTAAATAGAGTTTAAATCATGAACATGACAATCAAAGTAAACCAAGTTCCAAATATCCATGTAAAACGTAGAGCTACTCATAGCATTCAGCTGATCGCCCAAAATCACATTTCACAACATTCACCCATAGTCATTCCATTTCACAATACAGCATCAAGTGTCTATCAATATTCAAGTTTCTCATTTCCCTTGTCAGACTTTCCACTGACTCACAACACAAGACACTTGACACTACTTCCGGATTGACTCGTGCGTTGAACTTAGTATCCAGAGACATGCACTTGTCATACCATACCACTGTGAATCCACACAGCATGCGCATATACAATCTCAATGTTACCATTCTCCTGGTATGACAAGGTTAATCCATACAACAGCTCGAGCTCGTTCCCATTTGAACAACTCGCCCATACGTATGAACCTCCTTCGACTCTCACCAACTGAATAACTTCATCTACGTGATTCCATTATCTCAGCAGAGTCAGGATCGTCTCATTAACAGGTTACTCACTGATCAATGCACTTCCTAACCAATCTCAACACGGTATTTCCTTTCCTGAAAATACTATGCCTCGATCCCACATCCAAACACATCATACCATTCAAGTAAATGATTCAAATCACATCAACAAACATTTCAAAGCTTCAGATCTTCGAATATCTCATGTAAATCTCAAGTAGTTTCAAAATAACATCAAAAACAGAGATTTCGTAAAACAGCGCCAAAACCGGCGATCTAGTTCAAAAACATGGTATTTCAAAGGCTATGTTTAAAACCGGCGACCACGTCGCCCAAACACATAACACAAAGCATTTCATGAAGACGAAAGCGAAAACGGCGACCACGTCGCCCACCCTTCAGAAAAGGCTAAACGATGGTTCGTATTAAAGATGAAGGCTAGCTTCCCTTACCTGGATTTTGCGCAAATACCAGGGGCTCCGAAATCCAACGAAGCTTGCAGAACCTTGGCTCTGTTCTTGAGTCTGGTTTTGAAGAGCTTGCAGAGAACCACCCAAGTGCTCCAATGGTGGCTGTCGCTCGTCGTATTCCCGCGTGAAGGTGTACTAGAATCGCAGTGCGAAGGAGAGAATGGAGGAGAAGGGAGATAAACGCACCCTTTAGCTCTGGAACCACAGCAACGTTTCTTTCCTTCTCCCTCAGAAATGGGTTTTTGCATCTTAAGCTGACTTCTCCACAAAAACCGCTGCCACCACCCACTCTGCAGGGAGTTTGCGTGTACGCTTCGCTGAACAGTACACCTAAGCGTGCCTCTGCGCAGGCTAACACTCTGAGGTCACTATTCTGAACCACTCTTTTGTCTACGTGGCGCGCATGCAGAACGTCTCATGCTGGATGTCTGGGTCCCACGTTCTCTGTGTATAACTTAACGTAGCGCGATGACCTTTTCACCGATGACCACAGGCGCGAAGACTATCCACCGATGACCTCTCGCGCGAAGGCTAACAACCGATGACCTCTCGCGCGAAGGCTAACAACCGATGACCTCTCGCGCGAAGGCTAACAACCGATGACCTCTCGCGCGAAGGCTAACAACCGATGACCTCTCGCGCGAAGGCTAACAACCGATGACCTCTCGCGCGAAGGCTAACAACCGATGACCTCTCCCCCTGATGATGCCCGCATGCCCCTCGCGCCCAGGCGATCCTGCATGCCTTGCGCCCTGGCGATGCTCGATGACACATCGCCACGCCTTCCTTGAGGTCCTTCATTCCACTATGTTACGTCTAAGGTATCTTCTCCACATGACTCGGTGACGTCGGTGGCTTCATATTTCCAAGAGTAGATCAGCACTTCTCTTCGTTCTTCCATGCATGCTACACTAAGGGTGATCTCTTTCGCTCAAGCATAGAGTTCGCATGCACAGCGCATCTAAGGTTTAACCCACACCTTGATACGCGTGGCTGTTGAAACCCACTCTGGTTGATCCAGGATGGTGACCACCTACTACGTGCATTTTCGGTGATCATGTACAACCTACTCGACAGGCGATCATGTCCCAGGTCAAGGGCGACGTCCGATGTCTGCCACTACGAAACTTCATTTACCAACTTTGTATTTTAGATAATGACACCTTCCGAAATTATTTAAATATACCACTTTTATTCCAATTTAATTTTCCAGGTCCTTACAAACTTCATTTCTTATATATATAATATCATGTACTCTTCAATATTATTTGTTTACCTTTATTTTCATTATACATGTATGTATGGTTTTATTTTGCGGGATGTTACAGACACTACTTCCGGAAGACTCGTGCGTTGAACTTAGCATCCAGAGACCTGCACCTGTCATACTTCATTTGCTGTAATGTTTCCACAGCCATGCGCATCAACACAAACTCGATCTCAATTCATCACTCTCACAGTATGACAGGGTTAATCCATATAACAGGCCGAGCTCGTTCTTTTTCACACGACTCACCCATTCATATGAACCTCCTTCGACTCTCACCAACTGGATAACTTCCTCTATGTGATTCCATTATCTCAGCAGAGTCAGGATCGCCTCATTCACAGGATACTCACAGATCAATACACTTCATAACCAAATCTCAACACGGTATTTCCTTTCCTGAAAATACTATGTCTTAATCCCACATTCACGACATTCCACACATCATATAACACTTAAATGAATAATTCCAATCACAACAACAATCATTTCATGGTTCATATTTTCGAATATCACATTTAAATCTCAAACAGCTTCAAACAACACAAAACAGGGGAGTTCGAAAAACAACGCCAAAACCGGCGATCTCGTTCAAAAACAGAGGATTGTACAATAACAGTTGAAAAACCGGCGACCACGTCGCCCCCATCTGTAACATCCCACCAAAATAATACATACATACATGTATAGTTGAAATTAAGTGTAACCAAATAATATTGAAGAGTGCAAAATAAAATGTATATATATATATATCAGAAATGAAGTTACTCCTCTTAGGGAGTTTAATACATAACCAAATCAAATGTTTGCAAGATTTTACGAAATTAAAAGAAATGCAGTAAGACAGGCGGTCTCAAAAGAAAACGGCGATCTCCAACTTTAAAACGGCGATCTCTAACGGAAGACCTCAAAACGGGCGATCTTCTATCAGGACACGAAAACCGGCGATCACCCGATGGAGGCATAAACCGGCGATCACCCGATAGAGACGGAGATGGACGATCTCCTTCCGGCGACCACTCACTGAGGAGCTCTACTCCCTGGAAGATCATCTGCTCCCGTGTACAATTACACGATCATCACAGTTTTGAGAAAACAACCACAATAACAGATAAAAGGGTAAGCTAGATAATTTAAAAGAAGTTTAACTCATGAACATGAAAATCCAAGTAAACCAAGTTCCAAATTATCCATGTAAAACGTAGAACTACAATTAGCATTCAGCTGATCGCCCAAAATCACAAATTCACTACATTTCCCATAGTCATTCCATTTCACAACACAGCATCAAGTGTCTATCAATATTCCAGTTTCTCATTTCACATGTCAGACTTTCCACTGCTGAATCATCCTGGTGAACGACCGATGTCTCCTTCGCCCTGGAAGACGACCGATGTCTCCTTCGCCCTGGAAGACGACCGATGTCTTCCTCTGGGAGACGACCGATGTCTTCCCTGGCGACGCCCTCATAACTCTCGCGCCTTGGCCACGTCCACATGCCTCGCGCCCTGGCAATGCCCACATGCCTCGCGCCCGCGCGATGCCTGCATGTCTCTCGGGCCCGCGCGTCGCCTGCATGCCTCTCGCGCCCGCGCGATGCCTGCATGCCTCTCGCGCCCGCGCGATGCCTGCATGCCTCTCGCGCCCGCGCGATGCCTGCATGCCTCTCGCGCCCTCGCGATGCCTGCATGCCTCTCGCGCCCGCGCGATGCCTGCATGCCTCTCGCGCCCGCGCGACGTCCACCTGGCGCTCATGTGTAGCAGGCGACCGGCGATGATGTATAAACAAGGAACTCTTATAGTTTTTTCTAGACTACACTTTCCTTCCCTTTTAACTTAGATAAAACATACTTAGAATTTACTTAAAACATACTCTTTCATTCCAATAAATTTCAGGTCCTTACACCATCATCTTAATCATCGAATATAAGGATTTTCGTTGGAAATAAGGCTAGCTTCCCTTACCTGGACTTGCGCAAAACACCAAGAGCTCCAAAACCCACCGAGCTTAAAGGATGCCTTAGCTCTGTTTTAGCGTCTGGTTTGTAGAACTTGCAGAGAACCTCCCAGGTGCTCTAAGGGCAGTCGTCGCTGGTTGCACTGGTGCTTGAGGTTGCCTGAATCGCAGCTCGAAGGAGAGAAAAGAGAGGGATGAAGATGCACTCACTCTTTCACTCTCGGGTCTCTGTAACGTTCTTTGCCTCCTCGCAGTGGGTTTTTGAATCCAAGCCTACTAGTCCACGCATGCTGCTGCCACCACCCCCTCTGCAAGAAAGCCAGAGTGTACGTTTCACTGAACAGTACGGCCATGGTTGTCTTCTTGTGCATGCCAACCACTTCCCTGAACAGTACGACCGCAAGTGTCTCTTGCGCATGCCAACCTTCTGATGTCACTATTCTGAACCACCCTTTTTATCCACGTGGCGCGCGTGCAGGACGTGTCATGCTGGGAGTCTGGGTCCCACTTTATCTGTGTGAAACTCGACATCGCGCGATAACCTTCCACCGATGACCGCTCGCGCGATGACTATCCACTGAGGTATCATACTGGCAAACGACCGATGTCTCTCTCTGGGAGACGACCGATGTCTCTCTCTGGGAGACGACCGATGTCTCTCCCTGGCGGCGCCCGCATGCCTCTCGCACCCCGACGACGCCCGCATGCCTCTCGCGCCCCGACGACGCCCGCATGCCTCTCGCGCCCCGGCGTTGCCCGCATGCCTCTCTTGCCCTGGCGACGTCCACATGCCTCGCGCCCTGGCGATGCCCGCATGCCTCTCGCGCCCTGGCGACGTCCACATGCCTCGCGCCCTGGCGATGCCCGCATGCCTCTCGCGCCCTGGCGATCATGTGTAGTAGGCGACAGGCGATCACGTACTAACCAGGCGATCTCATAGTCTTCTAAGCTACACTTTCCTTCCTTTTTATTTTAAATAAAAAATACTTAGAATTCATTTAAAATATATCCCTTTTTATTCCAATTGAATTTTACAGGTCCTTACAATCGGCAAGAACAATTTTTTTATTGACAAAAAATTAAATCAATTAAAAGAAGTTTTTCAAGAATGTTATAATCTGTTCTTGCCGGTTGACTCGCCTGTCAGTTGACTCTGTGACACTCACACGCCTCCTTCCTCACGTTGATACGTGCTTGATTCTTGCGAAACAATCTGCACCTGCAAAAGAGAAAGGGGCGCCCTAGAGGCCGTTTGCATTCCGACGCTCAAGTCAATATTGGGCAAGCAACACCAAGTGTATTGAGTCTCTCTGTGTTTAGGTCTAGAAACTGCGTACCTTTGTGAAGTATTTCACTTTCCCTTATATAGTCTAGGGTTTACTGCGCCGCTAGCCCTAATTAGGGTTCACTGCGCTGCTAGCTATATTCAGGGTTTACTGGAATACCCTTGCGCCGCTATCACCCAGTCTTAGGGTAATCTAGCACATAAGGTTTCCTTTTCTGGAGTGCAAACTCTAACAGGGTGACCACCTGGGTGCCTCCTCGTGCACCTAGTCTCTAAGGCCACCTGTTCTGGGAGTGCCTTCACTGTTCACGTGCCATGCATGTAGCCTTCACCGGGAAAATCCTAGTTCTGGTGAGTACTCGTCCCCTCAGGACTCTGCACCTAACTGTGCTCTCCCTGCTACCCGCATAGGTTCTTCATGATTCAGGCCTCTCCCTACCTCTGGGTATTTAACTGGTCATTGGCCCACTCTGGGAACCAATCTTAGCTGTTCTGGTTACGCTGTTCAAATCACCCAAGACCGATGTCACCTCGTCACACTCTGTTGCCGAGGACTGATCACCCTGCGGAGTGACGAGGATACATCAGTCCCTTCTGGCGATCATCACAGCGATGACTAATCACCCTTCTCTCTGGGGACATGCTGATGACTAATCACCCCTCTCTCTGGGGACATGCTGATGATTGATCACCCTTCTCTGAGGGGACACACCGATGACTGATCACCCTTCTCTCTGGGGACATGCTGATGACTGATCACCCTTCTCTGAGGGGACACAGCGATGACTGATAAGACACCACCCACTCATCTTGGAAGAACCACCCTCCAAGTGGTGTGAATCACATCTCCAAAAGGCTACAACCACATAAGTCATTTTTATTGATCTTCTAAAAATACCCATTTGTGTTTTCTTGTAGTTTTTCCATTTTTAATCGGTTCAATCTTTTCCATGAGTTGTTTCCTTTCATTTGCTGCCATTGTTCTGCACTTTGTTTGGTTTATTTCCTTGTTTTCTTGCTGTTTTAATTTCGTCCAAACCATGGGTTTCCATATACATGTGTTGTTCTTGTTTTCCATCCGTGGGTTTTTGTTCTTTGCTGAGTTTCTTTGTGATTTTCTAATTCCTATTGAATTTCAATCAGTATTTTCACTTTTTCTTGGTGTTCTTCTTATGTTGTTCTTGTGTTTCCTTTGAAGTTTGGTACTGTTCTTGAATTACCCATTCATATTCCATTGTTATCTTACACTACAAGTTACCTATTCATGTGTTTTTAGTATGAACCTTTGTTTTCTTGAGTAGAAACTCTATTAATTGCTCTTTAGAATTTTGATCCTAATTCTTGAAAGTGTCATGAATACAATGAAATCTATATCAACTCAACCCAAACCAAGAAAGGTTCATAAGAGACTCACATCATGTGGTATCAGAGCCATGGTGTTGATTTGTTGATTGTGAGTTGAATAGACACTTTCTTTTTGGGCAATTTTTTTTCCAGCACCTATAATTTCGTGTTTCTTGTTTTTCCAGCACCTTATATTCATACTTTTGTTTGGTTTGAATATGTTTTAGTTGTGCCTTTTCATTGATCATACTTTTTGCTTTGAGTTTTATGTTCATAGTGTTCTAGGTGTCCAAATCTTGTCTCTACTTGCTTGCTTTTGATTTTGAAAGTTTGTGTTTCTCTTGAATTTGTTTTAGTACTTGTGATTGGAGGTTCCAAACATTTGATTTCAAGTGTTCAATTGTCTTGAATCCTTCATAAAATTTTTGTGCAATTTGATTGATGTTTCAACTTCCATATGATGCATATTATGGTTCTTTCACTACATAAGTTCCATTTGGTATAAAAAAAAAAAAAAAAAACAGAACTGAAACAGAACAAAACAGAACCAATTCTGTTTTTAAATCCTTCAAAACAGTTTGGTATTTGCATCTATTCATTCTTTTGCACATTAATTTTGATACCAAAGTTGGATTCATAGGGATTGGCAAATTGTGGTCTACTTTGTGGAACTTTTGATCCTTGTATTTTGACAAGTTTATGAGTTGTACTTTCTTTCTTGATTATAAAGTTTAGTGAGTATTCTTTGAGTCTTATTGTGTGCCTTTTATTGCTTGTCTTTCATTCCTTAAGTTTTGTCATATATCTTGTATTCCTTTTGCACTACCCTTTCTTGTTTTGTACCTTTTCTTGCTTGTCTTTTATTGTTCTTCAAGTTTTGTGGTGGTTATTTTTGGATGAGTGGTTGAGTGCTTTGGCATCTTTCATTTGAGGTTACTCCATTCCACAAGAGAAGCTTGATTGAGGGAAGTATAATTTCTTGGAGTGATTTTGAGTGCCTTAATTTTTTTACCAAAACTGCACCACTTATTTCTTTGTTTTCTAACCTTGTTTCCTTTAATTGTTTGCTATTTGTGTTTGCTGTACTATTTTGAAAATGGCTCAATATTCAAGTGGAGAATCTTCCAAACCATACTCTCCACAAAAAGCTTTCATTCTTGGTGAATTAAAAGAAGCCAAAAGGTCACTTGCACAAAAAGATGAAGCTATAAGACAATTGGAAGAAAAATTGCAAAGGCTTGAAGTGACTAATGAAAGGTCAAGCCATACACACCATAGAAGACACCATTCTTCAAGGCATTCATCAAGAACTTCTTCCAACTATCATGGACATGAAGATGAAACCGAATGGAGGAGGCATCATCATTATGAAGAAAGGCGCCAACATGTGGCAAAGCCTTATATGCCTTTTATAAAATTACCTAGCTTTAGTGGTGAAGGTGATCCAAATGT
This sequence comes from Phaseolus lunatus, assembly GCA_013389735.1. NCBI lineage: Eukaryota > Viridiplantae > Streptophyta > Magnoliopsida > Fabales > Fabaceae > Phaseolus > Phaseolus lunatus. The sequence goes on along the minus strand of CM023859.1, from coordinate 14,937,205 downwards.
ATATTTGGGGTGGGAAGCAAAGGTTGAACAAATCTTTCATGTACATGAGGTCCAAGAAGACCAAAGGGTAAAACTAGCTACTTTAGAATTTCTAGACTATGCCATGCAATGGTGGCATAAAACTCTTATGGACATTGGGCTAAACAAGAGACCTCCCGTGGTTTCTTGGAACAATTTGAAAGAGTGTATGCGCGCTAGATTTGTTCCACCACACTTTAGGAAAGACCTATTGTTGAAGCTCCAAAGGCTTCACCAAGGCACGCTAAGTGTGGATGCTTATTTTAAAGAGCTAGAAACGCTTATGCTTAAAGTTGATATACATGAAAGTTGTAAGGACCTAGAAACTTTAATTGGAATGAAAGTGTTATATTTTAAATAATTTCAGAAGATGTTATTATTTAAAATACAAAGAGCTGGTAAACGAAGTTTCATAGTGGTCGGACCTCGGACGTCGCCCAAGATCTGAGGTCAGCTGGTAGAAGTCGGTCGGCTTACCATTGCAGTAACATAGTAGTCAGGTGCGATGACTTTATTGTGAGGTAATCACGTGGATGTGCTCGAGGAAGACATGTGGATCAAGAAGAGTAAAGGAAGAAAAGTGTAGCTAAGAAGTCTCCTATGTGATCGCCTGGTTAGTGCATGATCGCCTGCCGCCTATGGTGCACATGATCGCCGAAAGTGCACTCAGTATGTGGTCAAGGTACTGGATCAACTAGAGTGGGTTCCAACAACCACGCGTATCAAGGTGTGGGTTAAGCCTTAGATACGTTGTGCATGCGAAGCTCTATGCTTGAGCAAAAGAGATCGCCCTTAGTGTTGCATGCATGGGCGCACGAAGAGTGGTGCTGGTCTACTCTTGGAAATGTGAAGCTACCAACGTCACCGAGTCATGTGGAGATGATACTTTGGACGTAACATAGTGGAATGAAGAACCTTCGGGAAGGCGTGACGATGTGTCGTCGGGCATCGCCAGGGCGCGAGGCATGCGGTCATCGCCAGGGCGCGAGGCATGCGGTCATCGCCAGGGCGCAAGGCATGCGGTCATCGCCAGACACGGGACATGCGGGCATCGCCAGGGCGCGAGGCATGTGGACATCGGTCGTCTACCAGGGAGAGACATCGGTGGTCCACCAGGGTGATACATCGGTCGTCCTCCAGGATAATCCATCGGTGGAAGGTCATCGCGCGAGATGTCATCAGTGGTAGTCATCGCGCGAGAGGTCATCGGTGGAAGGTCATCGCGCGGGATGTCATCAGTGGATAGTCATCGCGCGAGATGTCATCGGTGGATAGTCATCGCGCGAGAGGTCATCGGTGGAACGTTATCGCGCGATGTCGAGTTTCACGCCGATAAGGTGGGACCCAGGCTCTCAGCATCAGACGTACTGCACGCGCGACACGTAGACAGAAAGGGTGGTTCAGAATAGTGACCTCAGAGTGTTAGCCTGCGCAGAGGCATGCGTAGTCGTACTGTTCAGGGAAGCGTACACGCAACCTTTCCTGCAGAGTGGGTGGAGGCAGCGGCATTCCTGGGCAAGTTGGCTTAGATTTAAACTCACCCCTGAGAGGTAAGAGACGAGAGGTGATTAGAAAGTGATTTAGAGAGTTAACGTTGGCTCCTTCTCCTCCAGATATCTCCTTCGCGCTACGATTCTAGCATCTTCACACAAGAGTACGACGAGAGGCAGCACCATTAGAGCACCTGGGAGGTTCTCTGCAAGTCCTTCAACCAGACGCAAAAACAGAGCCAAGGCGTTGTTCAAGCTTCGTTGGGTTTCGGAGCTCCTGGTGTTTTGCGCAAGTCCAGGTAAGGGAAGCTAGCCTTCATCTTTACTACGAGCCATAGTTGAACCATTTCTGAAGTGTGGGCGACGTGGTCGCCGTTTTCGCTTTCGTCTTCGTGAAATGCTCTGTGTTGTGTGCTTGGGCGACGTGGTCGCCTGTTTTAATATACAGCCTTCGAAATACCATATTTTGAACTAGATCGCCGGTTTTGGCGCTGTTTTGCGAACTCCTTGTGTTTGATGTTGTTTTGAGAACTGCTTGAGATTTACATGAGATATTCGAAAATATGAATCCTTTGAAATGGCTATTGCTGTGATTGAAATCATTCTTTTAAGTGTGGCATGATGTCTTTGAATGCTGTGAATGTGGGATCGAGGCATAGTATTTTCAGGAAAGAAAATACCGTGTAAGATCTTGTGGTAGGTGCATTGATCGGTGATTCCTAAGGGGATATCCTGACTCTGCTGAGGTAATGGAATCACGTAGAGGAAGTTACTCAGTTGTTGAGAGTCGAAGGAGGTCTATATGATGGGCGTCTCGTGTGAAAAAGAACGAGCTCCGTCTGTCCTATGGATTAACCCTGTCATACCAGGAGAACTATGGTAACATTGAGATGATATATGCGCATGCTGTGTGGATTCACAGCGACCCTGTGTGGATTTCACAGTGGTGTGGTATGACAGGTGCAGATCTCTGAGTCTAATCAACGCACGAGTCAATCCGGAAGTAGTGTCAAGTGTCTTGTGTGGTGAGTCAGTGGAAAGTCTGACATGTGAAATGAGAAACTTGAATATTGATAGACACTTGATGCTGTATTGTGAAATGGAATGACTATGGGTGAATGTTGTGAAGTTTGTGATTTTGGGCGATCAGCTGAATGCTATGAGCAGCTCTACGTTTTACATGGATATTTTGGAACTTGGTTTACTTGGATTTTCATGTTCTTGATTTAAACTTCTTTTAAATTATCTAGCTTACCCTTTTATCTGTTATTGTGGTTGTTTTCTCAAAACTGTGATGATCGTGTAATTGTTACACGGGAGCAGATGATCTTCCAGGAAGAAGAGCTCTCAGTGAGTGGTCGCCGGAAGAGATCGCCTGTTCATGCCTCCATCGGGTGATCGCCTGTTTTTCTGTCCTAATAGCAGATCGGCTGTTTTGGGCCTTCTGTTACAGATCGCCGGTTCATGAATGGAGATCGCCGGTCTTGTTGTATTTGGTTGAATTCCGTTTTTAAATTTTGAAAACATTTGACCTGGTTATGTATTTAACTCCCTAAGAGGAGCAACTTCATTTCTTATATATATAATATCATGTACTCTTCAATATTATTTGTTTACCTTTATTTTCATTATACATGTATGTATGGTTTTATTTTGCGGGATGTTACATTAATGGTATCAGAGCAGTTCGTCCTTAGGATGACCTGAGGGCTGTGGATCCATTGTGTTTCTTCTGCTCATGAAAGTTATTTGAGTTTAAAATAACAACTATAGTGAAAGGTTTTCAAACGTTTTTGTATTGAAATTTTGTGTGTGCTTTGGTGAATATATGTTCTAACTGAAAATCTTAGTATTAAGAATGAGAAGGTCTTGATAAAGTAGTGAGGGTGCACACTCATAACTGGATCAAGATGAGTCTCAATCTTAATTCCAAAGGGTTGATGTTTAGCATATATTGAATTCTGGTGTGAGCTATTTCATTTTCTTGAGTGTCCTTGTAATGGATTAAAAATGGTTGATTGGATTGATGACTGCATACCAGTAGTTGTTCTGGTGTTATGCTTGATGTTATAAGCATTATGATTCTGTTGTTGAACTCAAATTCTCAATGACTTTGAGATGCTGACCTTTGTAAGGTCTAGATGGTACCTCCTGACTGAATTGATTTCTGATCGATCTCATTCTTGTAGTTGTAGGGAATATAGAAACCAATAGATTCAGAATCCAGAACGAAGAAGATGGCACGTAGACCTTCTACCCCACCCCAACCTTCTTCGGAAATGAGCCAAATTGCCAAGGCTATTGAGATGATGGCAACTGCCATCCAACAACAGAATGCAGCAATGGCTCAGAATCATCAGGCGGCAATGCACCATTGGGAAACTGCTCGGTCGGCTGAAACAGCTTCCCACGTCGGTCAGCCTCAGGATCAGATGGGACTGACTGAGTTCATGAGGCACAACCCACCCAAGTTCAGTGGGAATGCTACCCCTGATCAAGCAGATCAGTGGGTCAGGGAGTTGGAGAAAATCTTTAGGGCGACCTCCTGCCCTGAAGGGAAGAAATTGGTATTCGCTACCTATCTGCTATCTGGAGAAGCCGAGTTCTGGTGGATGGGAGCTCAGCAGATGATGGAAGCCAGAGCTGAAGTGTTAGACTGGGAGAGTTTCAGGGTGAGATTTCTGGAAAAATACTTCCCAGATAGTGCAAGATTTGCGAGGGAAGCAGAATTCCTCAGATTGGAGCAGGGGGAGATGTCAGTGAATGCTTATGCTGCTTGGTTTGAGTATCTCGCCCGATTCTATACCCAGGCGACCTCTGAGGCTTGGAGGTGTAGGAAATTTGAAGAAGGACTGAAGCATGAGCTGAAGAGGACCATAGCACCTATGTGCATAAGAGAATTTCACGCCTTAGTGGAGAAGGCGATGATGGTGGAGACACTGGAAAAGAGTGACTCTCGGGTGATCAGGTCACACCCAGGGGGTTTTTCCAGTGGGAAGGCCAAGGTGCAGCAACAGCAGAATAAGCCTTATGCGAGACCTCCACAGCATCGGGCAGGAGCAGCACCTCCCCAGTTCCAACAGCAACAACCTTGGAAACCTAAGTGTCTTCACTGTGGTGGACCACACGCCTCCAATGCTTGTTTCAAGAAGACTTCAGAGAGGAAATGTTTTGTCTGCCAAAGGACAGGGCACGTTGCTAGAGAGTGCCCTAGCAGGAATGGGGCGACCCAACCCAGTGGCTCCCAACAGTTGAGAAACGAGGGCGGCAGACCTCAGGCAACAGGGAGGGTGTTCGCCATGTCTGGAGCAGAGGCAGCTCAGTCAGGTAACCTCATCCAAGGTGTTTGTTTTATTGCTGGTAGAGGTGTAAGGGCCTTGTTTGATTCTGGAGCGACACACTCCTTTGTGTCAAGCCTGTGTGTAGCCGAGTTGGGCCTCCTAGTGAAGGAGTTACCTTTCGAGCTGTTGGTCTCTACCCCTGCGTCAGGACAGGTGTCGACCTCTACAGTGTGCCTTGAATGTCCAGTGATTGTAGAAGGACGCAGATTCAAGGTGAACTTGATCTGCCTACCCCTTCAGGACCTGGATGTCATCCTGGGAATGGATTGGTTAGCTGCCAATCACGTTCTCATAGACTGTGGTAGGCAGAAGGTAGCGTTTCCAGACCCCCAAGAACCGGATGTGTTGTCAGTTCAACAAGGGCGATCAGAGCTGGAAGGAGAGGCGAGGTGCTTCGTAGTGCTCGCCCGGTTGGAAGTGGAGAATAAAGGGGACGTAAACAGGATACAAGTGGTGAAAGATTTCACAGATGTATTCCCAGAAGAGGTGCCTGGGTTACCCCCTAAGAGAGAAGTGGAATTCTCTATTGATGGCATTTTCATGTGTTCTTCTTGAATCAAAGTAGAAATAGATGGAGCGGAAGCAATGGGTGAGTGAAACAAGACCCTCCTAGGAGTTGTGTTGGTCTTGAAGGTGCATGATGAGTATGGGTTGAGAGGTTTGGCCAGCTCAAGGGAGAAGGTGAAAGGATTGAAGTTTATAGCCTAGATTTCTAGGAGGAGTAAAGCTTGTGCACAAAAATGGCAGCATAACATTACTCAAAATAAACTTGAAAATACATGAGGTAGGCCTCCTTATTTATAGATTTAGGAGCCTTGGTGAGTAAGCTTAAAGGGTAGGGATGGAAATACAAAAAGTGGGGCTGCCTAGGGTATTGACTTTAGTCAAACCACACCATCATCCTAATATTCTAGAAGATAGGTCAAAAATGCAACATTTGATAGTACACCCCTCCTTCTTTTGCTAAAGGCACCTATTTGCTAGCACACCCCTCCTTCTATTGCTAAGGGCACCTTTTTGATAGCACACCCCTAAGTGAGCAAGTTTTGCTTTCTACACTACACTAATCTACTAAGCACCCCCTCCCCCTTTGGGCCTTTATGAAACATGTACAAGGATCTCTCTCTTCCATCCGTGGCTTCTTCTATGTGTGCTTGGATATGTTTAGCCATGGATCTTGTGAGAGGTCCTAGACGGTCTAGCTCCATGGATAGCCTCCCTCCTTCACGTTCTAGACGCTCACTTCCTGGAGCTAGATGCTCCTCTTGGTCTAGACGGTCTTCTTGGTTTGGGCCTTGGCTTCCTTGGCTAGATGTGCTTGGCCCTCCTCCATCATCCCCTCCCTCTTGAAAAAGGATTTGTCCTCAAATCCCTTGCTTTGTCTTCAACTAGGGGGATGGATGGGGCTGGATGGTGTCCATCATCTCCTCCTCCTTTGAGAAGATCTATCCTCAGATCTACAGATTTGATCTCGGATAGCAGCCTATTGTTTCGGCAAGGCTTGTCCTCCCGGATCAAACGTCCACCTATGGAAATCATCAAACAAAGTAAAGGTGTTAGTGTGAGCAATTGGAGAGAACTTAATTGTATGAAGTTGCCATTTTTGTTTTTCTTTTGTTTTTGGCAACTTTGTACAATATTTCTCTTTTGATGGTTGTATGTGTTCTCTAATCCTCTTATGTATTTGAAAATTTTCAATATTGGTTACCTTTTCCTTAGGCACAATACCTTTAGGAAAGGGTAACAACTTAAAAAGCGAAAGAGGATTAAGTCCACATGCAATTTCAAATGTAGAAATATTAGTAGTCTTGTGGACTACTCCATTGTATGCATGCTCAAAAGGATACTCATCCCAAGAATTGTGATTGTCTTTCATGATTTCTCTAGGCATAGTAAAAAGAGCTATGTTTTCAATTTTATTTTGACCATTCTTTTGAGGATAAAATTTGAAGAGTACAACTTAATTTCAAGTTTTTCTAAAAGATTCCTCAAATGATGGTTTTCAAATTTTGGAGCTCTATCCAATACTATGCTTGAAGATAAACCATGAAGACTTGTCACTTCTATATAGAAGAGATTATCCATATCCATAAAAATGGAATCAAAACCTTTTGTTGTCCTAGGAAGCTCTAAGATAAAATTGAGGTTTATGTCTTCCCAAGGATCATTTGCAAAAGGTAAAGGAGTATAGAGTTCATGAGACATCACCTTAGGTGTATTTTTAAAACAAGAAATGTATCTAGGGTAATGTCTTTGAACATCTTTTCTCATGGGTGACAAAAGTTTTCCTTTTAAAAGCTCTAGAGTTTTATCAACTCTAATTTGGTCCATGAGTTCTCCTTCATGAAGAATTTTTCTCTTATGTGTAAAGATAGTCTCGCTGTTACAACCATTGTTTATGAGAAGTTGCACACTTGGCAATGGTTGTCTCAATAGGACATGACAAGTTTCTTTAGGCACTACACATAAAAATTTGTTTTTGTAGATGCTTGTAAATAACTTGACATTATTCACTTGGTGATATCCTAGCACATATGAGAAATAATCCACTTTATCTTTATCTATGCAAGCTTCTTTTGAAGACTCTTTTTTTGTTACTATGCTTGCAAGTGTTCCTTTACAAAAGGAAAGGCTAGGTTGTTCAACAAGACGTATATTTTCAAAGGTATTTTTAAATCTTTTGTCTTGTTGAATGACCTTGTGAGAAGGAACACTATTCTCCCACGCCTTTTGTTTCTCAAGGGTCTTCTCATGCTTTTCTTTTTCTTTTTCTTTTTCTTTAGCTTCCCTTTCGGCTTCCTCTCTTTTCTTTTGTATCTTTCTTTCCTTTCTTTCTTTATGGGAAGCAAACAATTTTTCTACCCTCATTTCCCAATCTAGGCAAGTTTCTATATTTTCTTTTCCATGGGAATGGGGTAGGTCTACCCTAACCTCTCTTGGGCTTTCTTGTTCTTTTCTATCTCTTCTATGTCTTCCCTCCCCAAAAGAATCATGCTTTTTAGAGATAGATGCATGAGAAGGTAATTTTTTTGAAATGTGAGACTTCTCATCCTTTGAATTAGTCAATTCATTAGTTTTGGCCTCATTCTCCAATTGTTTAGATGAAATTGATTGAATATTCTTGGAAAGTTGTTCCAAAAGAGATTTCAAGGATTTCACCTCACTTTTAAGAGATTTAAAGGAATGAGAAGACATGACTAGACCTTTGGGTATAGAAATATTTTACCTTGAGAAAATTTAGGGAAGTCAAAGAAGGTAGTCTTCCAGGTAAGGGAGGTGAGTCACAATGGACTACTTAAATACCAAGCCTTGCCTTAGCCAAAGACTATCCCTCAATGTCTTCACACAAAGCTTTCTCTTAGTAAACCACTTAAAACACAATTAGGTTGAAGAAATCAAATTTTGATGCAAGAAAACAATGCAAACTAGCTAATTAACCAAGCAAAAGAATTAACGAACTTAAACAAAACAAAACAATTACCAAACGTAACTAATTAAGCAAGGAAAGCAATTAAAACAATTAACACATGCTAAAACAAGTAAGGTCTACACTAGTCGGCCCTAGGTGAGGCTTCTTGGACACTTTGAGCCCTTGAAGACACACTCACCGTCTAAACGTAATTAAAGAGGTAATTAACAATAAACCAAGTTGCAAAGGAAAAGAAGACTCCCTTTGTTGATCCTCTTTTGGGTTAGTGCACTTCCTTGTTGTCTTGAATTTTTGATCTTCTAGGTGTTTGTATTGTTTGTTTCAAGCAACCTTGTTTCGGCTTTAGCTTTGTCTCCTCCTTAAAATGATGGCTTTAATTCTCCAATTTCCAGCACCTATTCACAAGAGCTAAACCTAAACCAAGTCAAGTTCCATGCACATATGCACCAAGGAGAATTAAATTCCAGCACCCAAAAGAGAGGTCAAGAAACAAAAGCAAGAAACAAATTTAATTGAATAAAAACAGTACCACCAAAAGGATTTATAATATGACAACTTAGAAAGAGAGTCAAGAAATTAAAGCAAACAATTAAAGGTACTCAATAAAAGTTGGCACACAAAAGGAATACCTAAAGAAAAGCACTAGATTAGATGACCAAATAAAAAAAACAGCACCACTGAAAATTGTTGTGGGCCAGAAAACGTGTTTGTTCCCCGATTTATGCTGAGCTGTATTTTTAAAATTTGTCTCTGAAATTTATATGCAAGAAAAATTCAGGATCTTATCTAAACAATGGCTTTGGAATCACCTAAAACGCATGCACCATTTTTTTTTAATAATTTTTGCAAATTTGGTGTGCAGTTAGGCCAGCTGGAGCGCTCAAGGTTTGCACTCTGATTTTGTAAGATTTATCATATCTTTTCTGTTGCCTTTTTTGATCTGATTCTTTTTTTGTCCTTTTTGTAACACTTCAAACTTGCATTTTCCAGAGAATCACAAATTTCCTATGAGTGGAAATAATTTTTGAAACAAAAAACAGCCAGACAGAGAGAAACAGGGGAAATCTGGAAAACTGGAAAAAAAAACAGCAAGATACCAAAATTTAACACAAAGGAAATGTAAGAAGGAAATTGTGTAAGAACTAAGACACAATTATGAACTCAAACTAAAATTAAAAAGGCAGCAAAGGATCAAAAATAACAGCAGATTAAGGCAACTTAAAGAGACCCAAAAACAAGAAACAATCAAGCCAAAAAAATAGGACTACTAAGAATTGATGACAATTATGGATTCACATGACTTGACACAACATTTATAGATTCAGAAAATAAAGACTCAAAGCATAAAATGAAGCAATTATAAGAAAGCAATAAAGACTAAAATTCCTAAAAGAAAACAGCCACTCAATGTGTAAGGAATCCTATCACAATTGCACAAGAAAATGTTCAAGATCAATTGAACACATGTGCTTCGGTTGGATCTTCCATAAGCACACCAAGAACAATTTAAAATGTAAAAAACAGCAAGACAATTATGGAATTGAAATGACAAGATGAAAATAAAGAAGAACTGAAAATTTAAAAAGACAAGCTACTCATCTTGAAGAACCAAAAGCTCATGATACCAAATGATGGCATTTTCATGTGTTCTTCTTGAATCAAAGTAGAAATAGATGGAGCGGAAGCAATGGGTGAGTGAAACAAGACCCTCCTAGGAGTTGTGTTGGTCTTGAAGGTGCATGATGAGTATGGGTTGAGAGGTTTGGCCAGCTCAAGGGAGAAGGTGAAAGGATTGAAGTTTATAGCCTAGATTTCTAGGAGGAGTAAAGCTTGTGCACAAAAATGGCAGCATAACATTACTCAAAATAAACTTGAAAATACATGAGGTAGGCCTCCTTATTTATAGATTTAGGAGCCTTGGTGAGCAAGCTTAAAGGGTAGGGATGGAAATACAAAAAGTGGGGCTGCCTAGGGTATTGACTTTAGTCAAACCACACCATCATCCTAATATTCTAGAAGATAGGTCAAAAATGCAACATTTGATAGTACACCCCTCCTTCTTTTGCTAAAGGCACCTATTTGCTAGCACACCCCTCCTTCTATTGCTAAGGGCACCTTTTTGATAGCACACCCCTAAGTGAGCAAGTTTTGCTTTCTACACTACACTAATCTACTAAGCACCCCCTCCCCCTTTGGGCCTTTATGAAACATGTACAAGGATCTCTCTCTTCCATCCGTGGCTTCTTCTATGTGTGCTTGGATATGTTTAGCCATGGATCTTGTGAGAGGTCCTAGACGGTCTAGCTCCATGGATAGCCTCCCTCCTTCACGTTCTAGACGCTCACTTCCTGGAGCTAGATGCTCCTCTTGGTCTAGACGGTCTTCTTGGTTTGGGCCTTGGCTTCCTTGGCTAGATGTGCTTGGCCCTCCTCCATCACTGGAGCTGGACCAGTGTCAATGGCACCTTACAGGATGGCACCAGCCGAGTTAGTGGAGTTAAAGAAGCAAGTGGAAGAGTTGCTGGAGAAGCAGTTCATCAGACCCAGCGTATCTCCATGGGGAGCTCCAGTGCTCCTAGTCAAGAAGAAGGATGGAGGGTCTCGGCTGTGTATAGACTACAGGCAATTGAACAAATTGACCATCAAGAACAAGTACCCCCTACCTCGGATTGATGATTTGATGGACCAAATTCATGGGGCCTCGGTGTTCTCCAAGATTGACCTGAGATCGGGGTATCACCAAATCTTGGTAAAAGCTGAAGATGTTCAGAAGACAGCTTTTAGGTCTCGATATGGGCACTACGAGTATGTAGTGATGCCATTTGGAGTCACCAATGCTCCAGCTCTATTCATGGACTACATGAATAGGATCTTTCGCCCTTTCTTGGATAAGTTTGTGGTGGTCTTCATAGATGACATCCTCATTTATTCAAGGACCGAGGAAGAGCATGAGGAACACCTGAGGACAGTATTGGAAATACTGAGGGAGAAGCAGCTCTATGCCAAGTTCTCTAAGTGTGAGTTCTGGCTAAGGGAAGTCAACTTCTTAGGACACGTGATATCTGCCCAGGGGATCTCGGTAGATCCAGCCAAGGTAGAGGCAGTGCTGCAATGGGAACGTCCTAAGATAGTGACTGAGATAAGGAGCTTTGTGGGGTTGGCGGGCTACTATCGGAGGTTTATTGAGGATTTTTCCAAAGTAGTGGCTCCTTTAACACAACTGACCCGCAAGGACCAACCCTTTGCTTGGACCGACCGATGTGAGCAGAGCTTCAGGGAACTAAAGGAGAGGTTGACCAGTGCTCTAGTGCTGGTGATTCCAGAAGTAGGAAGACCTTTTGATGTCTTCTGTGATGCCTCACATCAAGGCTTGGGATGCGTCTTGATGCAAGAAAAGAGAGTGGTTGCATATGCTTCAAGGCAACTCAAGGTGCATGAGAGAAACTACCCTACTCATGATTTGGAGTTGGCAGCGGTAGTGTTTGCCTTGAAGATCTGGAGGCATTATCTTTATGGAGCTCGGTTCCAGGTATTCAGTGACCACAAGAGCTTGAAGTACCTGTTCGATCAGAAGGAACTAAACATGAGACAAAGAAGGTGGATGGAATTCCTAAAGGACTACGACTTTCAACTCATGTATCACCCAGGGAAGGCCAATGTAGTGGCAGATGCCTTGAGTAGGAAGTGTAAGAACCTAGAAGTTTATATTGGAATAAAAGTGTTATATTATAAATAAATTCGAAGCACGTGTTTATTTAAATATAAAGGAAGGAATGTATAGCTGAGAAGCCTACGAGATCGCCGTTATTAAGCGGGTAGGCGATCTCCAACTTCTCTGGCGCTTGAACGCCTATCGCCCAGCTTATGCTTGAACGCCTATCGCCCAGCTTATGCTTGAACGCCTATCGCCTAGATTATGCTTGAACGCCTATCGCCCAGCTTATGCTTGAACGCCTATCGCCCAGCTTATGCTTGAACGCCTATCGCCTGTGTGTACCTAGTAGCCTGTCGCCTAGAGTACACCTAATCGCCGAAACTACACTTAGTGTGTAGCCAAAATGTTGGATCAACCCTGGTACGTCCCAAAAGCCACGCGTATCAAGGTGTGGGTTAAACCTTGGATACGCTGGGCAGGCGAAGCTCTATACTTGAGCATAAGAGAATCATCCTTAACGTTACACGCTTGGGCGCACGAGGACTTGTGCTAATCAACTCTTGGAAGTGTGAAGCTACCGACGTCACCAAGCCTTGTGGAGAAAATACCTTGGATGTAACATAGTGGAATGAAGAACCTCCAGGAAGGCGTGGCGATGTGTCATCGAGCATCGCCAGGGCGCAAGGCATGCAGGATCGCCTGGGCGCGAGGGGCATGCGGGCATCATCAGGGGGAGAGGTCATCGGTTGCTAGCCCTCGCGCGAGAGGTCATCGTTGTTAACCTTCGCGCGAGAGGTCATCGGTTGTTAACCTTCGCGCGAGAGGTCATCGGTTGTTAGCCTTCGCGCGAGAGGTCATCGGTTGTTAGCCTTCGCGCGAGAGGTCATCGGTTGTTAGCCTTCGCGCGAGAGGTCATCGGTTGTTAGCCTTCGCGCGAGAGGTCATCGGTGGATAGTCTTCGCGCCTGTGGTCATCGGTGAAAAGGTCATCGCGCTACGTTAAGTTATACACAGAGAACGTGGGACCCAGACATCCAGCATGAGACGTTCTGCATGCGCGCCACGTAGACAAAAGAGTGGTTCAGAATAGTGACCTCAGAGTGTTAGCCTGCGCAGAGGCACGCTTAGGTGTACTGTTCAGCGAAGCGTACACGCAAACTCCCTGCAGAGTGGGTGGTGGCAGCGGTTTTTTGTGGAGAAGTCAGCTTAAGATGCAAAAACCCATTTCTGAGGGAGAAGGAAAGAAACGTTGCTGTGGTTCCAGAGCTAAAGGGTGCGTTTATCTCCCTTCTTCTCCATTCTCTCCTTCGCACTGCGATTCTAGTACACCTTCACGCGGGAATACGACGAGCGACAGCCACCATTGGAGCACTTGGGTGGTTCTCTGCAAGCTCTTCAAAACCAGACACAAGAACAGAGTCAAGGCGTTCTTCAAGCTTCGTTGGATTTCGGAACTCCTGGTGTTTGCGCAAGTCCAGGTAAGGGAAGCTAGACCTCTTTTCCATACAAGCCATAGTGTAGCTTTTTCTGAAGTGTGGGCGACGTGGTCGCCATTTTCGTTTTCATCTGCGTAAAATGCTTGGTTTGTGTGCTTGGGCGACGTAGTCGCCGGTTTTAAACACAGCCTTCGAAATACCATATTTTGAACTAGATCGCCGGTTTTGGCGCTGTTTTACGAAATCTCTGTGTTTGATGTTGTTTTGAGAACTGCTTGAGATTTAAATGGGATATTCGAAAATAAGAACCTTGGATTGAGTTTTGCTGTGATTGAAATCATTCCTTTAAGTGTGGCATGATATGTTGAATGTTGTGAATGTGGGGTCGAGGCATAGTATTTTCAGGAAAGGAAATACCGTGTAAGACCATGTTAGATGTGCATTGATCGGTGATTCCTAACGAGATATCCTGACTCTGCTGATAATGGAATCACATAGAGGAAGTTACTCAGTTGGTGAGAGTCGAAGGAGGTCCATGTGATAGGCGCCTCGTGTGAAACAGAACGAGCTCCACCTATCCAGGATGGGCGCCTCGTGTGAAAAAGAACGAGCTCCACCTGTCCATGATGGGCGCCTCGTGTGAAAAAGAACGAGCTCCACCTGTCTTGTGGATTAACCTTGTCATGCTGTATGGTGATGTATTGAGATGCATCGTATGCTTGTGAATGTGTGAGATCTCACGGCGACCCTGTGGGTGTGTGTGATTCCACAGTGGGCAGTGTGACAGGTGCAAATCTCCGAGTCTAATCAATGCATGAGTCAATCCGGAAGTAGTGTCATGTGTCTATGCTTTGTGAGTCAGTGGAAAGTCTGACATGTGAAATGGTGAAATGAGAAACTTGAATATTGATAGACACTTGATGCTGTATTGTGAAATGGAATGACTATGGGTGAATGTTGTGAAGTGTGATTTTGGGCGATCAGGTGAATGAGATGAGTAGCTCTACGTTTTACATAGATATTTGAAAAATGTTTTACCTTGCTCTATTATGTTCATGATTTTAATGCCTTATTCTAAACTCTCTTTAAAATGGCTAGCTTACCCTTTTATCTGTTATTGTGGTTGTTTTCTCAAAACTGTGATGATCGTGTAATTGTTACACGGGAGCAGATGATCTTCCAGGAAGAAGAGCTCCCTAATGGGTGGTCGCCGAGGGCTGAGATCGCCCATTTCCACCTCTCGGTGGTGATCGCCGGATTTTGCCCTACTATCAGATCGCCTGTTTTGAGGTCGTCTGTTATGAGATCGCCGATTTTATGTCTGGCTAGCAAGTCGCCTATTTTTGGGGACTTCTGGTGATCGCTGGTTTTATGTATGGAGACCGCCGGTCTTGCTGTATTTGATTGTTTTCTTTAAATTTCGAAAAAACATTTGATTTCGTTTATGTATTAAACTCCCTAAGAGGAGCAACTTCATTTCAAATATATATATTATCATGTTATTCTCTTCAATATTATTTGGTTACATTTAATTTCATTATACCTGTATGTATGTATTACTTTGGCGGGATGTTACAGGAAGTCTATACAAGTCGCCACCATGATGATGGAAGAGCAGAAACTGATCGAGCAGTTCAGAGACTTAAACCTTGGAGTGGAATTTCACGTGAATCACATTAGTTGTAGTAAGCTGACTATAACTAATGACTTCCTTGGGATGTTGAAGGATAAACAATTGGAGGACCCTAGCCTGAAGCGCACTGTGGAGTCACTAGGGACAGATCAGGCGAGAGGCTTTGAGATGGGCGATGATGGGATCTTGAGGTTTGATGGCAGAATTTACATACCTGCAAATGATGAGTTGAAGAAGATGATCCTAGAGGAAGGTCATAAGAGCCGCCTCAACCTTCACCCAGGCATGAACAAGATGTACCATGACTTGAAGGAGTCATTTTGGTGGTCAGGCATGAAGAGGGACGTCGCCCAGTACGTGGCAACCTGCTTAACGTGTCAAAAGGCGAAGGTAGAGCATCAAAGACCTGGCGGGCTGTTGCAGCAACTGGATATCCCCGAGTGGAAGTGGGACAGCATTGCCATGGATTTTGTCACCCATTTACCCAGATCGGTAAAGGGTCATGATGCAATCTGGGTCATCATTGATAGGCTGACGAAGAGTGCCCACTTCCTCCCAGTAAATATGAAGATGCCCATGGCCAAGTTGGCACAGCTGTACATCAAGGAGATTGTGAGGTTGCATGGAGTGCCTTCCAGCATCATTTCAGATAGAGATCCCAGGTTCACTTCACGGTTTTGGCAGACCTTGCAAGAGTGTTTGGGAACCAAGTTGAGGATGAGCTCTGCATATCATCCCCAAACAGATGGTCAGTCAGAGAGGACGATCCAATCTTTGGAAGATCTGCTGAGGGCATGCGTTTTGGATCAATTGGGAGGTTGGGAGGAGGTGTTGCCACTAGTGGAGTTTACCTATAACAATAGCTACCACGCCAGCATTGGGATGACACCATATGAAGCCCTGTATGGGAGGAAATGCAGAACTCCCTTATGTTGGTACCAGGAGGGCGAGGCAGTCTTGGTTGGGCCAGAGTTGATTCAGCAGACGACCGAGAAGGTGAAGCAGATACAAAGCAGAATGAAAGCCTCTCAGAGTAGGCAGAAGTCCTATGCAGATCAGAGGAGAAAGCCTTTGGAGTTTGCTGTTGGAGATCACGTGTTTATGAAAGTGACGCCGACCAAGGGTGTAGGACGAGCTATCAGATCAAAGGAGCTGTCTCCTAAGTTAGTCGAGCCATATCAGATCTTAAGGAGGATAGGTCTAGTGGCTTATGAAATCGCCCTACCTCTCCAATGAGCAAAATCTGCATAATGTCTTTCACGTGTCACAGTTAAGGAAGTATCTTGCAGACCCTAGGCACGTGTTGGAAGTAGACGATGTGCAGATCAGGGATGACTTGTTGTTGGGACGAAACCAGTAAGGATTGACGATCAGCAGGGTAAGCAGTTCAGAGGCAAGACCGTGAAGGTGGTGTGGGATGGCAGATCGGGTGATACAAATTGGGAATTTGAAAGAAACCCTGAGAGAAGCCTATCCCTACCTCTTTTCCTTGTAATCCAATTTTCGAGGACGAAAATTTTTCTTGTTGGGGAGAATGTAAGGACCTAGAAACTTTAATTGGAATGAAAGTGTTATATTTTAAATAATTTCAGAAGATGTTATTATTTAAAATACAAAGAGCTGGTAAACGAAGTTTCATAGTGGTCGGACCTCGGACGTCGCCCAAGATCTGAGGTCAGCTGGTAGAAGTCGGTCGGCTTACCATTGCAGTAACATAGTAGTCAGGTGCGATGACTTTATCGTGAGGTAATCACGTGGATGTGCTCGAGGAAGACATGTGGATCAAGAAGAGTAAAGGAAGAAAAGTGTAGCTAAGAAGTCTCCTATGTGATCGCCTGGTTAGTGCATGATCGCCTGCCACCTATGGTGCACATGATCGCCGAAAGTGCACTCAGTATGTGGTCAAGGTACTGGATCAACTAGAGTGGGTTCCAACAACCACGCGTATCAAGGTGTGGGTTAAGCCTTAGATACGCTGTGCATGCGAAGCTCTATGCTTGAGCAAAAGAGATCGCCCTTAGTGTTGCATGCATGGGCGCACGAAGAGTGGTGCTGGTCTACTCTTGGAAATGTGAAGCTACCGACGTCACCGAGTCATGTGGAGATGATACTTTGGACGTAACATAGTGGAATGAAGAACCTTCGGGAAGGCGTGACGATGTGTCGTCGGGCATCGCCAGGGCGCGAGGCATGCGGTCATCGCCAGGGCGCGAGGCATGCGGTCATCGCCAGGGCACAAGGCATGCGGTCATCGCCAGACACGGGACATGCGGGCATCGCCAGGGCGCGAGGCATGTGGACATCGGTCGTCTACCAGGGAGAGACATCGGTGGTCCACCAGGGTGATACATCGGTCGTCCTCCAGGATAATCCATCGGTGGAAGGTCATCGCGCGAGATGTCATCAGTGGATAGTCATCGCGCGAGAGGTCATCGGTGGAAGGTCATCGCGCGGGATGTCATCAGTGGATAGTCATCGCGCGAGATGTCATCGGTGGATAGTCATCGCGCGAGAGGTCATCGGTGGAACGTTATCGCGCGATGTCGAGTTTCACGCCGATAAGGTGGGACCCAGGCTCTCAGCATCAGATGTACTGCACGCGCGACACGTAGACAGAAAGGGTGGTTCAGAATAGTGACCTCAGAGTGTTAGCCTGCGCAGAGGCATGCGTAGTCGTACTGTTCAGGGAAGCGTACACGCAACCTTTCCTGCAGAGTGGGTGGAGGCAGCGGCATTCCTGGGCAAGTTGGCTTAGATTTAAACTCACCCCTGAGAGGTAAGAGACGAGAGGTGATTAGAAAGTGATTTAGAGAGTTAACGTTGGCTCCTTCTCCTCCAGATATCTCCTTCGCGCTACGATTCTAGCATCTTCACACAAGAGTACGACGAGAGGCAGCACCATTAGAGCACCTGGGAGGTTCTCTGCAAGTCCTTCAACCAGACGCAAAAACAGAGCCAAGGCGTTGTTCAAGCTTCGTTGGGTTTCGGAGCTCCTGGTGTTTTGCGCAAGTCCAGGTAAGGGAAGCTAGCCTTCATCTTTATTACGAGCCATAGTTGAACCATTTCTGAAGTGTGGGCGACGTGGTCGCCGTTTTCGCTTTCGTCTTCGTGAAATGCTCTGTGTTGTGTGCTTGGGCGACGTGGTCGCCTGTTTTAATATACAGCCTTCGAAATACCATATTTTGAACTAGATCGCCGGTTTTGGCGCTGTTTTGCGAACTCCTTGTGTTTGATGTTGTTTTGAGAACTGCTTGAGATTTACATGAGATATTCGAAAATATGAATCCTTTGAAATGGCTATTGCTGTGATTGAAATCATTCTTTTAAGTGTGGCATGATGTCTTTGAATGCTGTGAATGTGGGATCGAGGCATAGTATTTTCAGGAAAGAAAATACCGTGTAAGATCTTGTGGTAGGTGCATTGATCGGTGATTCCTAAGGGGATATCCTGACTCTGCTGAGGTAATGGAATCACGTAGAGGAAGTTACTCAGTTGTTGAGAGTCGAAGGAGGTCTATATGATGGGCGTCTCGTGTGAAAAAGAACGAGCTCCGTCTGTCCTATGGATTAACCCTGTCATACCAGGAGAACTATGGTAACATTGAGATGATATATGCGCATGCTGTATGGATTCACAGCGACCCTGTGTGGATTTCACAGTGGTGTGGTATGACAGGTGCAGATCTCTGAGTCTAATCAACGCACGAGTCAATCCGGAAGTAGTGTCAAGTGTCTTGTGTGGTGAGTCAGTGGAAAGTCTGACATGTGAAATGAGAAACTTGAATATTGATAGACACTTGATGCTGTATTGTGAAATGGAATGACTATGGGTGAATGTTGTGAAGTTTGTGATTTTGGGCGATCAGCTGAATGCTATGAGCAGCTCTACGTTTTACATGGATATTTTGGAACTTGGTTTACTTGGATTTTCATGTTCTTGATTTAAACTTCTTTTAAATTATCTAGCTTACCCTTTTATCTGTTATTGTGGTTGTTTTCTCAAAACTGTGATGATCGTGTAATTGTTACACGGGAGCAGATGATCTTCCAGGAAGAAGAGCTCTCAGTGAGTGGTCGCCGGAAGAGATCGCCTGTTCATGCCTCCATCGGGTGATCGCCTGTTTTTCTGTCCTGATAGCAGATCGGCTGTTTTGGGCCTTCTGTTACAGATCGCCGGTTCATGAATGGAGATCGCCGGTCTTGTTGTATTTGGTTGAATTCCGTTTTTAAATTTTGAAAACATTTGACCTGGTTATGTATTTAACTCCCTAGGAGGAGCAACTTCATTTCTTATATATATAATATCATGTACTCTTCAATATTATTTGTTTACCTTTATTTTCATTATACATGTATGTATGGTTTTATTTTGCGGGATGTTACAAAAGTGATGAAGCTAAGATGGCTAGATTTGTAAGTGGTCTTAGAAGGGACATTCAAGATGTTGTTGAACTTTATGAGTACTCTTCTTTAGAAAACTTGGTTCACCTTGCCATCAAGGTTGAAACCCAAATTGCAAAGAAACTTGCTTTCAAAAATACTCATAATGATGGCTATTACAACAACTCTTGGAAAAATAAAAACAAGTCTTTGTCCAAATTTCCTTCTAAAGATTCATCTTTCAAATCCAAGGATTCAAAGCCTTCCACTTCAACTAATAAATCACCAACCAAAACCTCAAGTAAGAAATGTTTTAAGTGTTTAGGTTATGGTCATATAGCCGCAAATTGTCCAACAAAAAGAACCATGATGGTAAAAGGGGGTTTAGTTGTAAGTGAACATAGTGATAATTCGTCTAAATCTAACTCCCCTTCCCCTAGCCCTAGTGATAATGAATGTGAAATACCATGTGAAGGTGACTTATTGGTGATAAGGCGCATGATGGGCACAATTCAAAAACCTTTGGATGATACCCAAAGAGAAAATATTTTCCATACCCGGTGCCTTATCAACAAAAAGTTATGTTCCATGATAATTGATGGGGGTAGTTGTACAAATGTGGCTAGTACAAGAGTGGTGGATAAGCTTGTTTTACCCACTATCTCTCATCCCAAGCCCTATAAGCTCCAATGGCTTACTAAAAAGGGAGAAATCATGGTTAATAAACAAGTCCTCATAAATTTTGAAATAGGAAAGTATAAAGATGAGGTTTTATGTGATGTTGTGCCTATGGAAGCAACCCATATTCTTTTAGGGAGGCCTTGGCAATTTGATAGACATGTTTTACATGATGGCCTCACCAATATAATGTCTTTTTCCTTCCAAGGGCGCAAGGTTACCTTAAAACCCCTCTCTCCACAAGAAGTTCATGAGGACCAATTAAAAATGAAAAATAAAAGAGAAAATGAAAAAGAAGAAAATGATCAAACGAGTCATAATACCTTATCAACTAAATCAATCTTTTTGACTCATGCTATGCCTCAATTTGAGCATCCAAGGTATTCTTCTTCTTTGTCTTTTTCATTACCAAAAGTTCCTACTTGCACTCCATATTGGTTGAAAAATGTTAGGGATGATTTTTCCATACCTACTAATGGTTTTTACCCTTTAAAGGGAATTTTTCCTAAGAAAATAATCATTCCCCCAAATTTTTTTCCAACATGGTCTGTCTATAGGACTTTTTTTTCCGACATCCCAATGATTCATAATGCTAAGTCAAGTTTACCTTTATTATCATCCACTGCTTTATTTGATAGCAAACTGACTTTGTTATATGTAGGGATTCTGAATTCGCGAACGAATTCTCTCCAACCTGGGGTGCATGATGGAGATCAAGTAGAAGAGGATTTTACTAATGGAGGAAGAGGTCATCCACCCAAGCATTTAAAATTCTTCTTACTAGTCTTCTTAAAAAGTAGAACAGTTTGGGTTCTCTTGAAAATTCAAAAGATAGTAGTATAAATAAATCTTTGTAAATACTCTTGTATAAATTTGTAAATAATATAGAAATATCCTTAGGAGTATGCCAAAGAGGAAAACCAAAAGAAACCTCTAAATGTAAGGCATTTTAGGCACTTTCTTTAGGAAAAAGTGGAAAAAGTGACTTTTCTACTCCTTTCTCTCTTAGGCACTAGAAGGAGCTAGAAGAGTGACTCTTCCCACTCTTTCCCCTTTGTAACATGACCAGCCCTCTCCATTATAAATAGGGGTGCTTGGTACTTTGAAAAAAAAAAGTTGAAAGTTAGAAGAAAAGAAACTATCTTGAAATTGAGAGAGAGAGTGAGTTTGTGAGACTTGTCTCTTCTTCTCCTCCATGTCTTATCTTGTGAGCTTTGGAGACTCTCAAGTGGCGGCACCACCCACTCATCTTGGAAGAACCACCCTCCAAGTGGCGTGAATCACATCTCCAAAAGGCTACAACCACATAAGTCATTTCTATTCATCTTCTAAAAATACCCATTTGTGTTTTCTTGTAGTTTTTTCCATTTTTAATCGGTTCAATCTTTTCCATGAGTTGTTTCCTTTCATTTGCTGCCATTGTTCTGCACTTTGTTTGGTTTATTTCCTTGTTTTCTTGCTGTTTTAATTTCGTCCAAACCATGGGTTTCCATATACATGTGTTGTTCTTGTTTTCCATCCATGGGTTTTTTGTTCTTTGATGAGTTTCTTGTGATTTTCTAATTCCTATTGAATTTCAATCAGTATTTTCACTTCTTCTTGGTGTTCTTATGATGTTCTTGTGTTTCCTTTGAAGTTTGGTACTGTTCTTGAATTACCCATTCATATTCCATTGTTATCTTACACTACAAGTTACCTATTCATGTGTTTTTAGTATGAACCTTTGTTTTCTTGAGTAGAAACTCTATTAATTGCTCTTTAGAATTTTGATCCTAATTCTTGAAAGTGTCATGAATACAATGAAACCTATATCAACTCAACCCAAACCAAGAAAGGTTCATAATGAGACTCACATCAACTTCTTACAGCGAGGCTGAGGCGAGAGAAGTCCTCACCCTCGACTTCTTACAGCGAGGCTGAGGCGAGAGAAGTCCTCACCTCGACGTCTTACAGCGAGGCTAAGGCCAGAGAAGAAGTCCTCACCCTCGACTTCTTACAGCGAGGCTGAGGCGAGAGGAAAAGATCTCACCCTCGACTTCTTACAGCGAGGCTGAGGCGAGAGCAGAAAGTCCTCTCCCTCGACTTTGTACAGCGAGGTAGAGACAAGAGAAAAAAGTCCTCACCTCGACTTTGTACAGCGAGGCAGAGGCGAGAGAAAAGTCCTCTCCCCCTCGACTTTGTACAGCGAGGCAGAGGCAAGAGGAAAAAGTCCTCACCTCGACTTTGTACAGCGAGGCTGAGGCGAGATAAGAAAGTCCTCTCCCTCGACTTCTTACAGCTAGGCTGAGGCGAGAGAAGTCCTCACCCTCGACTTCTTACAGCGAGGCTGAGGCCAGAGAAAAAGACCTCACCCTCGACTTCTTACAGCGAGGCTGAGGCCAGAGAGAAGACCTCACCCTCGACTTCTTACAGCGAGGCTGAGGCGAGAGAAGTCCTCATCCTTGACTTCTTACAGCAAGGCTGAGGCGAGAGAAGTCCTTGTAACATCCCGCCAAAATAAAACCATACATTCATGTTTAATGAAAATAAAGGTACACAAAAATCTTGAAGAGAACAACATTACATATATATATAATAAACGGGGTTGCCCTTTTAGGGAATTAAATACATAATTCAGTCAAGAGTTTTGCAAAACTTTAACGAAAACCAATTGATTATAAAGAAAACGGCGATCTCCAACATAAACCGGCGATCTCAAAACAGAAGACCTCAAATCAGGCGATCTTCTATCAGGACACAAATCCGGCGATCACCACCGAGAGGTGGAAATGGGCGATCTCTTCCCTCGGCGACCACCCATTAGGGAGCTCTTCTTCCTGGAAGATCATCTGCTCCCGTGTAAATTATACACGATCATCACAGTTTTAAGAAAAACAACCACAGAACCAAAATACGCAGGGTAAGCTATATAATTTAAAGGAAGTTTAAATCATGAACATGACAATCAAAGTAAAACAAGTTTCAAAATATCCATGTAAAACGTAGAGTTGCTCATATCATTCACCTGATCGCCCAAAATCACACATTTCACAACATTCACCCATAGTCATTCCATTTCACAATACTGCATCAAGTGTCTATAAAAATTCAAATTTCTCATTTCACCTGTCAGACTTTCCACTGACTCACCACACAAGACACTTGACACTACTTCCGGATTGACTCGTGCGTTGATTAGACTCAGAGATCTGCACCTGTCATACCACACCACTGTGAAATCCACACAGGGTCGCTGTGAATCCACACAGCATGCGCATATATCATCTCAATGTCAATAGTTCTCCTGGTATGACAGGGTTAATCCATAGGACAGGCGGAGCTCGTTCTTTTTCACACGAGACGCCCATCATATAGACCTCCTTCGACTCTCAACAACTGAGTAACTTCCTCTACGTGATTCCATTACCTCAGCAGAGTCAGGATATCCCCTTAGGAATCACCGATCAATGCACCTACTACAAGATCTTACACGGTATTTTCTTTCCTGAAAATACTATGCCTCGATCCCACATTCACAGCATTCAAAAACATCATACCACTCGAGTAATTGATTCAAGTCACAGCAACGAATCATTTCAAAGATTCATGTTTTCGAATATGTCATTTGAATCTCTAACAGTTTTCAAAGCAACACCAAAAACAGAGAGTTCGCAAACAACGCCAAAACCGGCGATCTAGTTCAAAAACAGGGTGTTTCGAAGACTGTATATAAAACCGGCGACCACGTCGCCCAAGCACACAACAGAGCATTTTACGCAGATGAAAACAAAAATGGCGACCACGTCGCCCTCACTTCCGAGATAGCTACACTATGGCTTGTATGGAAAAAGAGGTCTAGCTTCCCTTACCTGGACTTGCGCAACCACCAGGAGCTTCGAAATCCAACAGAGCTTGAAGAATGTCTTGGCTCTATTCTTGAGTCTGGTTTTGAAGGAGTTGCAGAGAACTTTCCCAGGTGCTCCAATGGTGTTGCTTCTCGTCGTACTCTTGTGTGGAGATGCTGAAATCGCAACGCGGAGGAGGTAACTGGAGGAGAAGGGAGGGAACTCACTCTTTCTCTCGTCGAATACAACAATGTTTTATTTTCTCTCAGCAGTGGATTTTTTGTAACTTAAACCAACTTATCCCTCCAAAAGCAGCTGCCACCACCTACTCTGCAGGGAAGTTTGCGTGCACGCTTCCCTGAACAGTACTACTAAGCGTGCCTCTGCGCAGGCTACGCTCTGAGGTCACTATTCTGAACCACTCTTTTGTCTACGTGGCGCGCGTGCAGAACATCTCTTGCTGGGAGTCTGGGGCCCACGTTCTCTGGGTGTAACTCAACGTCGCGCGATGACCTTTCGCCGATGACTACCAGCTCGAAGAGAAACCACTGATGACCTCTCGCGCGAAGACGATCCACCGATGACCTCGCGCGAAGACAACCACCGATGACCTCGCGCGAAGACAACCACCGATGACCTCGCGCGAAGACTACCACCGATGACCTCGCGCGAAGACTACCAGCTCGAAGAGAAACCACTGATGACCTCTCGCGCGAAGACGATCCACCGATGACCTCGCGCGAAGACAACTACCGATGACCTCGCGCGAAGATAACCACCGATGACCTCGCGCGAAGACTACCACCGATGACATCTTCCTGGCGAACGACCGATGTCTCCCCCCCCTGATGATGCCCGCATGCATCGTGCCCTGGCGACGCCTGCATGCCTCGCGCCCAGGCGATGACGTGTAGTCTAGGCGACCGGCGATTATGTTTAAACCAGGAACCCTTATAGTTTTTCTAGACTACACTTTCCTTCCTTTTTAACTTAAATAAAAACATACTTAGAATTTATTTAAAACATACTCTTTCATTCCAATAAATTTTTCAGGTCCTTACAGTCCTCACCCTCGACTTCTTACAGCGAGGCTGAGGCGAGAGAAGTCCTCACCCTCGACTTCTTACAGCGAGCCTGAGGCAAGAGAAAAAGACCTCACCCTCGACTTCTTACAGCGAGGCTGAGGGGAGAAAGAATAGTACTGTCCTCCTCAATATAGCACTCGAGGTCGACCCACCAAGAGGTCTTCCTTGATGAGTTAAGATCGATCGAGTTAAGGCTTTCCTTGGCTTGTCAGTCAAGGTTGACTCAGGAGGAATCTCCCATCTCCCAGTATAAGTAGGAGGTCTTCTGGAGGTTATCGGCAGGCAAGAGGGGTCATCGAGAAACACTCTTCCTCCCCAGAGCAAGGCATCATCTTTAGCGCTTAGGCCCTCTATGCACTTAGCGCTGGAGTGTCAAAGAAGTGAAGCAAAGCCTGAAGCGCGATGACTGATCGGTGGTGAACTAACGTGCTAGTCGGTGGTCGGTGGTAAAAGCTTTGAGTAAGAAAGCTTTTCCAGGCAAGTTCTTGTGCGATAAGCCGAAGCATTTAGGCCCCGTTAAGTCAGTCATCCAGCATGAAGTTATGCATAAAGACTATTAAAGACAATGCTAAGGTAACAGTTAGTCGCGATCAAGTCAGAAACCAAGTTTGAAGAGTTACAGTGAGATTGCGCTAAAGCCTAAGCTAGATTAACAGTTGGTCACATGCAGAGAGTCAACACAGAGAGCCTTTATAGCTAAAAGGTTTATACATAAGTCATGCAGCAGACAAAGAAATTACAGAAAAGAAGAAGTTGTAAGGGGAAAAGCTCAAGAAGGAGGAATGATCTTGCCATCGACCACTTAGTCTCTTCACTGAGAACGAGTTCACGGCTCGAGACTGGGGGGCTTGTGATCCGGTCGGTCATCGGTAGTCGATGATGTCAGCAGCAGATGACCACGTGGACCATTCACAATGTGACACGTGGTAGAAGATAGCAAGTGAATCAGAGAGGAGATTACTCAGAACGGTGATCGGTGGTCAGTTGCTAAAGTGACCACCACCAACAGATCAGTGCCTAGATGAGCGCCTGACAGAAGAGCACGAGAAGTAATGAAGCATCGGGGAGAAGGGTGATTAACACCTCTTTATCGAGAAAAAAGTCCTTAATTCGAGCAGAGAGCTCACCAATGAGGTCCTCAGAGGGTTAAGAGATGTGGGCGATGACAAGGTGGTGAGATGTCCCTTCAGCGCGCTACTCATGTTGTAAGGACCTAGAAACTTTAATTGGAATGAAAGTGTTATATTTAAATAATTTCAGAAGATGTTATTATTTAAAATACAAAGAGTTGGTATTAGAAGTTTCGTAGTAGTCGAACCTCGGAAGTCGCCCAAGGTCTGGGGTCAGCTGGTAGAGGTCGATCGGCTGGCCATTGTATTAACCAAGTAGTCAGGTGCGATGACTTTATTGTGAGGTAATCACGTGGGTGTGCTCGAGGAAGACATGTTGATGGAGATCAAGCTCAAGAGGACATGGAGGCCAAACATCATGAAGAAGAAGAGGTTGAGGACGTTCATGGAGATCAAAGTCAACCTCAAAGGATCACAAGAAGCATGTTCAAAATATTAGGAGCTAGGGGACGTTTATTTTCCCTTTTTGCAATTTCATTATGTGAAGGTGCTTAGAGGAAAACATGAGAAACCTCTTGTGTGAAAGCATCTTTAGGTTTTTTTTTAGTTAGGAGCATTAGGAGGGGGGTGCGTGAGTAAATAGGTGTAGAAGTTAAAATAGGAGGTGCCAAAGTGAGAAAAGAAATCACACCTTCCTCATGTCTTGTTAGGCGCCATTTTTCATTTGAATTTGGGGGGAATTTTGGTTTCTTTTAGCTTGCATTTCAGCACCTAAAAAAATATAAATAGAGGTGCTGCCCCTTGTATATGCAGATTGGAAATTATTAGTAAGAAAATTCTACTCATTTTTTGAGAGCATTTGTGAGCACTTGTGTGTCTCTTCTTCCTTGCTTCATCTTGAGAGCTCTTGGAACTCAAGTGGCAGCATCACACTCTTATCTTGAAGCAATCCAACCTTCAAGTGGCGAGATCATCTCCAAGTCTCATCTTCATAAGTCTTCTAATCCATTCTCCATTCCATTTCCTATTTTGTTCTTATCTTGCAATTCTATTCGGTGTTTTTGTTCCTATTTCAAATCTGTCCAGCATTTTTTCATTTTCCAGCACCTATGTTCTGTTTCTTTTCCTTTTTCTTGTATTTCAATCGGTTCAATTTGACAATAGATGGAACGTCTAATTGAGATTGTGTTTTGGCATTAGTTTTGGTGAGTTCTTGTCTTAGAACATTGATCCAATTCTAAGAGAAAGTGCCTCTCATATGACCAACTCAAGATGTCTCCTAAGAATGTCAAGAACTTTTCATATTATGTTCTTGAATTCACATCATGTGGTATCTAGAGTTTAGGTGTGTTCTTGTTTAATTTTTGAGTTGTGTTGCACTTTAATTCAAGAGCTCTATCATCTTGTGTTTTCAATTCTGTTTTTTAGGCTTGCTTTGAGTTTTCTTGCTGTTTTTCTTTTGTTCCACCAAGTGTTTGTGAAAAGGTTTATGGCACTCATTGTTCATATGAGTTTGGTTGCTCTTTTGGAATGGCATTCTCCTTCCTAGAGCTGACCTTAAGCTTCCTTTCACTTGTTATATCTTGTGATATGTCTTTTAATTTTGTAATCATGTCAAGTTTTGTCTTAAGTCATGTTATTCCATAATTGTCATTACTTCTAGTAGTACTTTTATTGCTTTGATTGTTTCTTGCTTTGGTTTACATTCTGTTTTTGAGTTTATTGCTTGATCCTTTGTGCATTTTCTGTTTTAGATTGAGTTCATACTTGTAGTTTAGACCTATACAAGTTCTATTACACAATTTCCATTATGTCTTTGCTAGTTCATAATTCTGTTTTTCATTCCTCTTAGGATTCCTCTGTTTCTGAAAACAAGTGCTTACTGTTTTTGCTTATTGCAATTGATTTACTCACTGGAAATTTCTGAAATTCTGGATTTGTGATCCTCAAAGTGTTAGAAAAGAATAGAAAAAAGAAGTACAATAAAATTCAACGTACACAAAATATGATAAATAAAATACGAAAAGTGTACATTCCTGCCGAAAAAAATACGGTAATCGGGCAGCGATTTTGAAAAATTTATTTCTCTCAATTGGCTTACTGTTTTTACATAATTCCAGTGCCATTTTTGAGTTAACATCTTGAAGTTTGTGTGGTTAAAATTTGATAGTCCAGTTCGCTGTATATCTTTCCAGATTAATCAATGAATCTCACGCACAGTTTGCATAGAATTTTTTTTTTCCAGTAGCTAATTTTTGTTTTCTTCATCTACTCTAGTGCCTTTCTTTAAGTATTCTTTTGTGTGCCTACTTTCTCATTGAGTTCCTTATTTTCTTGCTTGTCTTTTGTTCTCTATTCTTTGTGTTTGTCATCAATCTTGTATTCCTTTTGCATTGCCTTTCCTTCTTTATACCTTTTCTTGATTGTCTTTCTTCTTTCTTTGGTTTTGTGGTGTTGCCTTCAAAGATTGGTGTGCTTGCTGTGATATTTTTCATTTGAGGTTTCCAAGGCTTCAAGATCAGCTTGGTGAAAGGACCTTATTTTCTTTGAGAGTGACATTTTTCTTCCTCCATTCTCTTTGGCAGATTCATTACCACAGTTGCTGTTTTTGCAATTTTAATTCTTAACTTGTTTGCTGTTTTGGTACCTTTGCTGTTTTTATTTTTTTTAATTACAATGGCAGGATTTTCTAGTGATGCATCCTACAAACAGCCCTCTCCTTCCAAGGCCTCACTCATTGGTGAATTACATGAGGCACAAAGAACTATTAGACGCTTGGAAGAAAGGTTGCAAGCAATGGCGTTGCAACAATCTCGGCCATCCCCTTCTATTCATGATGGACACCATTCCCCAAGGCATTCCACAAGAGCTTCATCCAATGACAATGGCCGTGAAGAGGATCATAGGAGAAGAAGGACTCCATCCCAAATGCATGACCAAAGACATTACAATCAACGGGAGAGACCTCACCATGGCAATGGCTACTACCAAGATGCAAAGGCTAGGCTACCTTCGGTCAAGCTTCCTTGTTTCAATGGCTCTAGTGATCCAAATGTATATTTAGATTGGGAAGCCAAGTGTGAGCAAATCTTTGAGATTCATGAGGTTCAAGAGGAGCACAAAATTAAGCTAGCTACATTAGA
This sequence comes from Phaseolus lunatus, assembly GCA_013389735.1. NCBI lineage: Eukaryota > Viridiplantae > Streptophyta > Magnoliopsida > Fabales > Fabaceae > Phaseolus > Phaseolus lunatus. Next base: position 14,908,024 of record CM023859.1, on the reverse strand, counting down.
ATTTAGTGATTATGCCATGAAATGGTGGCATGGACTTGTAAAGGACATTATATATCACAAGAGTCCTCCCGTGGACTCTTGGAACACTTTAAGATATCAAATGCGCGCTAGGTTTGTGCCTCCACATTGTAGGAAAGACCTTATGTTGAAACTCCAACGGTTTCAACAAGGCACGCTAAATGTGGATGAATATTTCAAAGAGCTTGAAACACTTGTGCTTAAAATTGAATTAGAAGAAAGTGAGGAAGCCATGATTGCTAGGTTTATTAGTGGACTTAGGAAGGATATTCAAGACATTGTGGAATTGCAAGAGTACTCATCATTGGGATCTTTAGTTCACTTAGCAATGAAGGTGGAAGCCCAACTTGCTAAGAAAAATTCTTTTAAAAACTCTTCCAATGATGGCTACTATAACAAGTCTTGGAGAAATAAAAAATCTTTTTCAAAATTTCCTTCCCAAGATTCCTCTTTCAAACCCAAGGAATCTAAGCCATCTACTTCTAGGCCTAAGTCACCAATCAAAACGTCTAGTAAGAAATGCTTTAAGTGTTTGGGTTATGGTCATATTGCTTCAAATTGTCCTTCTAAAAGGAACATGTACATGCATAATGGCATTATTATGAGTGAGCATGATTCGGATACACCTAGGCATTCTTCACATTCAAGTGCATCTAGTGGGAATGAGAGTGAGAGTCCCTTACAAGGAGACTTGTTGGTTGTGAGAAGACTTCTTGGTCAAGTTTCACAACCCTTTGATGAAAGTCAAAGGGCAAATATTTTTCATACAAGATGTCTTATTCAAAACAACATATGCTCCTTGATAGTGGATGGGGGTAGTTGTGCAAACGTAGCTAGTACAAGAGTTGTAGATAAGCTTGGCTTGCCTACCATCTCTCATAGCCAACCCTATAAGTTGCAATGGCTTAGTGAAGTAGGAGAAATAGTTGTGAATAGGCAAGTCCTCATCCATTTCTCTATTGGAAAATACAAAGATGAGGTCTTGTGTGATGTTGTGCCCATGGAAGCCACACATGTGCTTTTGGGAAGGCCTTGGCAATATGATCGAAAAATTTTACATGATGGTTTTTCCAACAAAATTTCTTTTGATTTCCATGGTCACAAGATTACTCTAAAATCTCTCTCTCCTAGAGAAGTCCATGAGGACCAAATCTTAATGAAGAAAAAGAGGGAGAGTGAAAAAGAGGGAAAAGCTAAAAAAGATAAAAAGGATAAGAGTTCCAAGCCTACACTCCTTGTGTCTAGGCATGAGCTTCATAGGGAATTAGTGGCACACCATCCTCTTTTCTTAGCCATCCCTAGAACTCTTAAGATAGAACCACTTGTTGATAGTCCTCATAGTTTGGAAAAGTTGGTAGAAGAGTTTCAAGATGTGTTTCAAGATCCTCCAAAAGGACTTCCACCTTTGCGAGGGATTGAGCACCAAATTGATTTGATACCGGGCTCTTCTTTACCAAATCGTCCAGCCTATAGGACCAATCCAAGTGAAACCATGGAAATTCGCCAACAAGTAGAAGCCTTAATAGAGAAAGGGTGGGTCCAAGATAGTATGAGCCCGTGTGCTATGCCTGTCATCCTAGTGCCTAAGAAAGATGGATCATGGAGGATGTGTTCAGATTGTAGGGCCATAAACAACATAACAATTAAGTATAGGCATCCCATACCTAGGCTTGATGACTTGTTGGATGAGTTGCATGGTTCTAAAATATTTTCAAAGATTGATCTTAAAAGCGGCTACAATCAAATCCGTATCAAACCGGGTGATGAATGGAAGACGGCTTTTAAGACCAACTTTGGTCTCTATGAATGGTTGGTTATGCCTTTTGGCTTGACCAATGCACCAAGTACTTTCATGCGCCTCATGCATCATGTGTTAAGACCTTTCATTGGTAAGTTTGTTGTTGTTTATTTTGATGATATTCTCATTTATAGCTTATCTTTGAATGAACATAGGTTGCATGTTAGGAAAGTTTTAGAAACCCTTAGGAAGGAACATTTGTATGCTAACCTTGCTAAATGTATGTTTGCTCTTGATCATATAGAATTCCTAGGGTTTGTTGTGAGTTGTAAGGGGGTCCATGTGGACCAAGCTAAGGTGGTGGCCATTCAAAATTGGCCTACACCTTCAAACATCAATGAAGTCCGAAGTTTCCATGGACTTGCGTCTTTCTATAGACGCTTTGTACCTAACTTTGGTACAATTGCCGCACCACTCAATGACATAGTGAAAAAGGATGTGGTCTTTCAATGGGGAGAAGCACAACAAAAAGCTTTTGAGATTTTAAAAGAAAGATTGACTAATGCTCCCATATTGGCCCTTCCTAATTTCACTAAGACATTTGAGATAGAGTGTGATGCTTCCAATATAGGTATTGGGGCTGTCCTCCTTCAAGAGGGCCACCCCATAGCCTATTTTAGTGAGAAATTGAAAGGTAGTCATCTCAACTATTCTACCTATGATAAAGAGTTATATGCACTTGTTAGAGCTTTGCATACTTGGCAACATTATCTTTTTCCTAAAGAGTTTGTGATCCATAGTGATCATGAATCTCTTAAATATTTGAAAAGCCAAAACAAGCTCAACAAGAGGCACGCCAAATGGGTAGAATTCCTTGAGCAATTTCCTTATGTGATCAAGCACAAGCAAGGCAAAGTAAACATTGTGGCGGATGCACTTTCTAGAAGATATACTTTGCTAAACATTTTGGGATCTCAATTTCTTGGCTTTGATCACATTAAGGATCTTTATCATGATGACCTTGATTTTTCTCAAATCTTTCAAGAGTGTCTTAAGGGAGGACACAAAGATTTTTTTATACAAAATGGATTTCTTTTTAAAGGAAAACGTCTTTGTGTTCCTCATGGTTCTATTAGATCATCTCTTGTTAGAGAAGCACATGAAGGGGGTTTGATGGGACATTTTGGGGTCGCTAAAACTTTGGATGTGTTGCATGAACATTTCTTTTGGCCTCATATGCATAAACATGTTCATAGTTTGTGTGATAAATGCATAGCTTGCCGCAAAGCTAAATCTAGGATGCATCCCCATGGTTTGTATACTCCCCTTCCTATTCCTTCAATGCCTTGGGTTGATATTTCTATGGATTTCATCTTAGGATTACCCAAGACATCAAAGGGAAAGGACTCCATTTTTGTGGTAGTGGATCGTTTTTCAAGGATGGCTCACTTTATTCCTTGCCACAAAGTGGATGATGCATGTCATATAGCAAACCTCTTCTTCCAAGAAGTGGTTCGCTTGCATGGGATACCTAGGACTATTGTGTCCGATAGAGACCCCAAGTTCTTGAGTCATTTTTGGAAGACCTTGTGGGGCAAGCTTGGTACTAAGCTTTTATTTTCTACCACTTGTCACCCACAAACTGATGGTCAAACCGAAGTGGTTAATAGAACATTGGGTCAACTATTGAGATGCTTTATTTCGGGAAACCCTAGAGTATGGGAGAATTTACTACCTCATGTTGAGTTTGCATATAACCGTGTAGTAAATTCTACCACTTCTCATTCTCCTTTTGAGGTTGTCTATGGGTTTAATCCCTTAACACCTCTTGATCTTCTTCCTATTCCCCTTCTTGAGGATGTTTTGTGCAAAGATGGTGATGAAAAGGCTTCTTTTGTGAAAACTTTGCATAAAGACATCAAGAAGAGAATTGAGAAGAAGGTTGGCAAGTATGCGGAACTTGCCAACCAAAGGAGAAAAGCATTGGTCTTTGATGAAGGTGATTAGGTTTGGCTTCATTTGAGGAAGGATCGTTTTCCTACTCAAAGGAAGTCCAAACTTATGCCTCGCGGAGATGGACCTTTCCAAATCCTCAAGAGGATTAATGACAATGCTTATGAGTTAGATATGCCTGATACATTCTTAGGTAGTCATACTTTTAATGTCAGCGATCTAACTCCTTTTTCTGTAGGTCTCCAGAATTCGTGGTCGAATTCTCTCCAACTCGGGGAGTATGATGGAGATCAAGCTCAAGAGGACATGGAGGCCAAACATCATGAAGAAGAAGAGGTTGAGGACGTTCATGGAGATCAAAGTCAACCTCAAAGGATCAGAAGAAGCATGTTCAAAATATTAGGAGCTAGGGGACGTTTATTTTCCCTTTTTGCAATTTCATTATGTGAAGGTGCTTAGAGGAAAACATGAGAAACCTCTTGTGTGAAAGCATCTTTAGGTTTTTTTTTAGTTAGGAGCATTAGGAGGGGGGTGCGTGAGTAAATAGGTGTAGAAGTTAAAATAGGAGGTGCCAAAGTGAGAAAAGAAATCACACCTTCCTCATGTCTTGTTAGGCGCCATTTTTCATTTGAATTTGGGGGGAATTTTGGTTTCTTTTAGCTTGCATTTCAGCACCTAAAAAAATATAAATAGAGGTGCTGCCCCTTGTATATGCAGATTGGAAATTATTAGTAAGAAAATTCTACTCATTTTTTGAGAGCATTTGTGAGCACTTGTGTGTCTCTTCTTCCTTGCTTCATCTTGAGAGCTCTTGGAACTCAAGTGGCAGCATCACACTCTTATCTTGAAGCAATCCAACCTTCAAGTGGCGAGATCATCTCCAAGTCTCATCTTCATAAGTCTTCTAATCCATTCTCCATTCCATTTCCTATTTTGTTCTTATCTTGCAATTCTATTCGGTGTTTTTGTTCCTATTTCAAATCTGTCCAGCATTTTTTCATTTTCCAGCACCTATGTTCTGTTTCTTTTCCTTTTTCTTGTATTTCAATCGGTTCAATTTGACAATAGATGGAACGTCTAATTGAGATTGTGTTTTGGCATTAGTTTTGGTGAGTTCTTGTCTTAGAACATTGATCCAATTCTAAGAGAAAGTGCCTCTCATATGACCAACTCAAGATGTCTCCTAAGAATGTCAAGAACTTTTCATATTATGTTCTTGAATTCACATCACATGTGGATCAAGAAGAGTAAAGGAAGAAAAGTGTAGCTTAGAAGTCTACGAGATCGCCGTTGTTGAAGACGGAGGCGATCTCACTTCTCTGGCACATAATCGCCTGTCGCCTAGAGGACACATGATCGCCAATCGCCTATGGTGCACATGATCGCCGAAAGTTCACTCAGTATGTGGTCAAGATACTGGATCAACCATAGTGGGTTCCAAAAACCACGCGTATCAAGGTGTGGGTTAAGTCTTAGATACACTGTGCATGCGAAGCTCTATGCTTGAGCATAAGAAATCGTCCTTAGTGTTGCATGCATGGGCGCACGAGGAGTAGTGCTGATCTACTCTTGGAAATGTGAAGCTACCGACGTCACCAAGTCATGTGGAGATAATACCTTGGACGTAACATAGTGGGATGAAGAACCTTCAGCAAAGCGTGGCGATGTGTCGTCGGGCATCGCCTGGGCGAGAGACATGCGGGCCTCGCCAGGGCGAGAGACATGCGGGCACCGCCAGGGCGAGAGACATGCGGGCACCGCCAGGGCGCGAGACATGCGGGCATCGCCAGGGCGCGAGACATGCGGGCATCGCCAGGGCGCGAGACATGCGGGCATCGCCAGGGCGCGAGACATGCGGGCATCGTGTAAGGACCTAGAAACTTTAATTGGAATGAAAGTGTTATATTTAAATAATTTCAGAAGATGTTATTATTTAAAATACAAAGAGCTGGTAAATGAAGTTTCGTAGTAGTCGGACCTCGAACGTCGCCCAAGGTGATGGAGATCAAATAGAAGAGGAAAGTGAGGATAAAAGCCAAGAACCTCAAGGACAAGTTAGCTCAAAATCCTTCATACCTCAAAGGATCACAAGGAGCAAGGCTAGAGATTTGGGTAAAGAACATCAATTGTTTTCTCTTTTTGTAATTACCCATGTATAAACATTTGTAAATATTTGTAAATAAATATAAAATTAGCTTTAGGAATATGCCAAAGAGGGAAACCAAAGAAACCTCTAATGTAAGGCATTTTAGGCACTTTCTTTAGGAAAAAGTGGAAAAAGTGACTATTCTACTCCTTTCTCTCTTAGACACTAGAAGGAGCTAGAAGAGTGACTCTTCCCACTCCTTCCCCTTTGTAACATGTCCAGCCCTCCTTATTATAAATAGGAGTGCTTGGTCCTTAATAAAAAAAACAAGTTGAAAGTTAGAAGAAAAGAAACTATCTTGAAATTGAGAGAGAGTGAGTTTGTGAGACTTGTCTCTTCTTCTCCTTCATGTCTTATCTTGTGAGCTTTGGAGACTCTCAAGTGGCGGCACCACCCACTCATCTTGGAAGAACCACCCTCCAAGTGGCGTGAATCACATCTCCAAAAGGCTACAACCACATAAGTCATTTCTATTCATCTTCTAAAAATACCCATTTGTGTTTTCTTGTAGTTTTTCCATTTTTAATCGGTTCAATCTTTTCCATGAGTTGTTTCCTTTCATTTGCTGCCATTGTTCTGCACTTTGTTTGGTTTATTTCCTTGTTTTCTTGCTGTTTTAATTTCGTCCAAACCATGGGTTTCCATATACATGTGTTGTTCTTGTTTTCCATCCATGGGTTTTTTGTTCTTTGATGAGTTTCTTGTGATTTTCTAATTCCTATTGAATTTCAATCAGTATTTTCACTTCTTCTTGGTGTTCTTATGATGTTCTTGTGTTTCCTTTGAAGTTTGGTACTGTTCTTGAATTACCCATTCATATTCCATTGTTATCTTACACTACAAGTTACCTATTCATGTGTTTTTAGTATGAACCTTTGTTTTCTTGAGTAGAAACTCTATTAATTGCTCTTTAGAATTTTGATCCTAATTCTTGAAAGTGTCATGAATACAATGAAATCTATATCAACTCAACCCAAACCAAGAAAGGTTCATAAGAGACTCACATCACAAGGTCTGGGGTCAGCTGGTAGAGGTCGGTCGGCTGACCCTTGTATTAACCAAGTAGTCAGGTGCGATGACTTTATCGTGAGGTAATCACGTGGATGTGCTCGAGGAAGACATGTGGATCAAGAAGAGTAAAGGAAGAAAACTGTAGCTAAGAAGTCTTCTACGAGATCGCCGTTATTGAAACGGAGGCGATCTCCGACCTCTCTGGCACATAATCGCCTATGGTGTACATGATCGCCGAATGTGCACTTAGTATGTGGTCAAGGTGCTGGATTAACCATAGTGGGTTCCAAAAACCACGCGTATCAAGGTGTGGGTTAAGCCTTAAATACGCTGGGCGTGCGAAGCTCTATGCTTGAGCATAAGAAATCATCCTTAGTGTTGCATGCATGGGCGCACGAGGAGTAATGCTGGTCTATTCTTGGAAAGGTGAAGCTACCGACGTCACCAAGCCATGTGGAGGTGATACCTTAGACGTAACATAGTGGGATGAAGAACCTTCAGCAAGGTGTGACGATGTGACATCGGTGAGCAGAGTAAGGCGATGTGTTCTCGTCACACACAAGGGTGATAAGAGATCGCCAACAGGATGAGAGGAACATCAGTCATCAACCAGGATGGGAGACACATCGGTGGTCTGCCAGGGTGAGACATCGGTGGTCCTCTAGGGTGAGACATCGGTTGTCTGCCAGGGTGAGACATCGGTGGTCCTCCAGGATGAGACATTGGTTGTCTGCCAGGATGAGGAATCAGTCATCAGCGGGATGAGGCACGTCAGTCATCGCCTGTATGAGAGACAGACGGTCATCGCCAGGATGAGGGACACATCGGTCATTTTCCAGGAAGAGACATCGGTCGTCCGCCAGGATGAGACATCGGTGGATGGTCATCGCGCGAGCGGTCATCGGTGGAAGATTATCGCACGGTGTCGAGTTTCACACAGATAAGGTGGGACCCAGGCTCTCAGCATGAGACGTACTGCACGCGCGACACGTAGACAAAAAGGGTGGTTCAGAATAGTGACATCAGAGTGTTGGCCTGCGCAGAGGCACGCGTAGTTGTATTGTTCAGGGAAGCGTACACGCAAACTTCCCTGCAGAGTGGGTGGTGGCAGCTGCTTTTGTGCACAAGTTGGTTTAAGATTCAAAAACCCACTTCTGAGAGGCAAAGAACGTTGCAGTGGTTCAAGAGTGAAAGAGTGAGTTTACCTTCATCCTTCTCTTTTCTCTCCTTCGCTCTGCGATTCAGGCATCCTCAAGCACCAGTACGACGAGCAACGACTGCCCTTAGAGCACCTGGGAGGTTCTCTGCAAGTTCTACAAACCAGACGCTAAAACAGAGCTAAGGCATCTTTAAGCTTCGGTGGGTTTTGGAGCTCTTGGTGTTTTGCGCAAGTCCAGGTAAGGGAAGCTAGCCTTATTTCCAACGAAAACCTTATATTAGATGATTGAGATGATGGGGCGACGGGGTCGCCGGTTTTCAATTGTTATTGCATAATTCCCTGTTTTTGGACGAGTAGGTTCTGAAGTGAGGGCGACGTGGTCGCCGGTTTCATATTCTTTTTCACGATGCTCTGTTTTTACGTGTGGGGCGACGTAATCGCCGGTTTTAATGTTGTCTTCGAAATCCTCTGTTTTAGTGTCGCTTTGAACTTGTTTGAGATTGATATGTGAAATGCATGTGTTATTGGAAAAATCTGAACCTTGATACGTTTGTTGCTGTGGTTGAGATCGTTCATTTAAGTGTTGTATGGTGCATTGGGTGAATTGATGATCTTTAGCTGTCTTGTGTGGACTTTACTTGCTGTCCTGTGTGGACTTTACTTGCTGTCCTGTGTGGACTTTACTTGCTGTCCTGTGTGGACTTTACAGTGGTGTGGTATGTGTCTATGTGTGTTGAATCAGTGGAAGTCTGACATAAGAAATGAGAAACTTTGAAATTAATAGACACTTGATGTTTTATGTGAAACAAATAACACTTGATGAAATTGCGAAGTGTGTGAAATGAATGGGAAAATTGATAGATTTTACGTGAGTGTGTTAAAATTGTTTTATCTTGATTTTAAAGTTTCATATCCAAATTCTCTTTAAAATATCTAGCTTACCCTGCGTGTTTGGTTCTGTGGCTGTTTTCTTAAAACTGTGATGATCGTGTATAATTTACAGGGGAGCAGATGATGTTGCAGGAAGGAGAGCTCCACAGTGAGTGGTCGCTGGAAGGAGATCGCCTGTTTCTGTTTCTGTTAGGCGATCACCCTTTTTCTGTTGTCTGATAGGAGATCGCCTGTTTTTTTCTATTTTGCTGTATTTTGTTTAAGTTTTGGAAAAACTGACTGGTTATGTATTAAACTCCCTGTGAGGAGAAATTTCATTACATATATATATTTATGTTCACTTCGATATATTTGTTTCACCTTTATTTTATTACATAAATATGAAAAGTAATTTGGCGGGATGTTACACATCGCCAGGGCGCGAGGCATGCGGGCATCGCCAGGGCGAGAGACATGCGGTCGTCGCCAGGGATAGACATCGGTCGTCTTCCAGAGAGAGACATCGGTCGTCTTCCAGAGAGAGACATCGGTCGTCCTCCAGGATGAGTCATCGGTGGAAGTTATCGCGCGATGTCGTGTTTCACACAGATAAGGTGGGACCCAGGCTCCCAGCATGAAACGTCCTGCACGCGCGACACGTAGACAAAAAGGGTGTTTCAGAATAGTTGGCATCAGAGAGTTGGTATGCACAGAGACACACGTGGCCGTACTGTTCAAGGAAGTGTGCACGCAAGCTTTCCTGCAGAGTGGGTGGTGGCAGCGGCAATTGTGGACAAGTTGGTTTAGATTCAAAAACTCACTTTTGGGAGGAAAAGAACGTTGCAGTGGTTCAAGAGTGACAGAGTGAGTTCACCTTCATCCTTCTCTTTTCTCTCCTTCGCGCTGCGATTCAGGCATCCTCAAGCACCAGTACGACGAGCGACGACTGCCCTTGGACACCTGGGAGGTTCTCTGCAAGTTCTCCAAACTGGACGCTAAAATAGAGTTAAGGCATCCTTGAATCTCGTTGGGTTGGAGCTCTTAGTGAAGTTTACGCAAGTCCAGGTAAGGGAAGCTAGCATTTTCGTTTATAAAAACTTTAGGCGAGTAGGTTCTGAAGTGAGGGCGATGTGGTCGCCGGTTTCATATTCTTTTTCACGATGCTCTGTTTTTATGTGTGGGGCGACGTGATCGCCGGTTTTAAATGTTAATTTCGAACTCCCCTATTTTAGTGTCGTTTGAAACTGTTTGAGATTGAAATGTGAAATGCATGCGATATTCGAAAATCTGAACCTCAGAATGATTGTTGCTGTGATTGGAATCGTTCATTTAACTGTTATATGATGTGTTGAATGTTGTGAATGTGGGATCAAGACATAGTATTTTCAGGAAAGGAAATACCGTGTTGAGATTGGTTATGAGGTGTATTGATCAGTGAGTATCCTGTGAACGAGACGATCCTGACTCTGCTGATATGATGGAGTCACATAGATGAAGTCATTCAGTTGGTGAGAGTCGAAGGAGGTCCATATGTATGGGTGAGTCGTTTGAAAGATAACTGACTTGACCTGTTATATGGATTAACCCTGTCATACTGTGAGAGTGATGAGATTGAGATCGAGATTATGTTGATGCGCATGGCTGTGGGAACATTACAGCAATGAAGTATGACAGGTGCAGGTCTCTGGATGCTAAGTTCAACGCACGAGTCTTCCGGATGTAGTGTCAAGTGTCTGTGTGTGATGAGTCAGTGGAAGTCTGACGTGAGAAATGAGAAACATTGAAACTGATAGACACTTGATGGAGTATGTGAATTGAACGACTCTTGAGGAAATTGTGAAATATGTGATTACTTGATGGTCATGTGAAGGGAATGAGAAAGTTGATGGTTTTTACGTGGGTGTCTTAAATTTGTTTTATCTTGATTTTAAAGTTTCATATCTAAATTCTCTTTAAAATATCTAGCTTACCCTGCATATTTGTTTTGTGGATGTTTTCGTAAACCTGTGATGATCGTGTATAATTTACACGGGAGCAGATGATGTTGCAGGAAGTAGAGCTCCTCAGTGAGTGGTCGCCGGAAGGAGATCGCCTGTTTTCTGTTTCTGTTAGGAGATCGCCTATTTTCTGTTTCTGTCAGGAGATCGCCTGTTTTCTGTTTCTGATAGGAGATCGCCTGTTTTCTATTTTGCTGTATTTTGTTTAAGTTTTGGAAACTGACTGGATATGTATTAAACTCCCTGTGAGGAGAAATTTCATTACATATATATATATATATATATTTATGTTCACTTCGATATTATTGTTTTACCTTTATTTTATTATATAAATATGAAAAGGTTTTGGCGGGATGTTACATTAATGGTATCAGAGCAGTTCGTCCTTAGGATGACCTGAGGGCTGTGGATCCATTGTGTTTCTTCTGCTCATAAAATTTATTTGAGTTTAAAAAAAAAAAAAAACTATAGTGAAAAATTTTGAAACGTTTTGTATTGAAATTTTGTGTGTGCTTTAGTGAATATATGCCCTAACTGAAAATCTTAGTATTAAGAATGAAAGGATCTTGATAAAGTAGTGAGGGTGCACACTCATAACTGGATCAAGATGATTCTCAATCTTAAATTCTGAAAGTTTGATGTTTAGCATATATTGAATTCTAGTGTGTTTTATTTCAGTTTATTGAGTGTTTTTGTATTGATTGAAAGTGGTCGTTTGAATTGATGGTTTTATACCAGTAGCTGTTTTGGTGATGTGCTTGTATAAGTATATTGATCTTGCTGATAAACTCAAATTCTAGATGGATTTGAGATGCTGACCTTTGTAAGACCTAGTGTGGTCTTCTAAATGAATTGATTCGTTACCAAGTTCATTTTATAGGAGTATGATTAGAGAAAAATAGTTTCCTAATCTTTCGCAGAAAATGGCTCCTAGACCGCCTACCCCTCCCCAACCTTCTACAGAAATGGGCCAGATCGCCAGGTCCATTGAGATGATGGCAACTGCCATCCAACAACAGAATGCAGCAATGACTCAGAATCATCAAGCTGCAATGCACCATTGGGAAACTACTCGGTCGGCTGAAACAGCTTCCCACGTCGGTCAGCCTCAGGAACAGATGGGACTGACCGAGTTCATGAGGCACAACCCACCCAAGTTCAGTGGGAATGCTACCCCTGATCAAGCAGATCAGTGGGTCAGGGAGTTGGAGAAAGTCTTTAGGGCGACCTCCTGCCCTGAAGAGAAGAAATTGGTGTTTGCCACCTATCTGCTATCTGGAGAAGCCGAGTTCTGGTGGATGGGAGCTCAGCAGATGATGGAAGCCAGAGCTGACGTTTTGGACTGGGAAGGTTTCCGAGAGAGGTTCCCGGAGAAATACTTCCCAGATAGTGCAAGGTTTGCCAAGGAAGCTGAATTCCTCAGGTTGGAGCAGGGGGAGATGTCAGTGACTGCTTATGCTGCTCGGTTTGAGTACCTCGCCCGATTCTATACCCAGACGACCTCTGAGGCTTGGAGGTGTAGGAAGTTTGAAGAAGGACTGAAGCATGGGCTGAAGAGGACCATAGCCCCTATGTGCATCAGGGAATTTCACGCCTTAGTAGAGAAGGTGAAGATGGTGGAGACCCTGGAGAGGAGTGATTCCAGGGTAATCAGATCACACCCAGGGGGTTCCTCCAGTGGGAAGGCCAAGGCGCAACAACCACAAAGCAAGCCTTATGCGAGACCTCCACAGCATAGGGCAGAAGCAGCACCGCCCCAGTTTCAGCAGCAACAGCCCTGGAAACTCGGATGTTTCCATTATGGTGGACCACACACATCCAATGTGTGCCCCAAGAGAAATTAAGAGAAAAGATGCTACAAATGCCAAAAGATGGGACATGTTGCTAGAGAGTGTCCTAACAAGAATAGGATGACTCAACCCGGTGGTTCTTGGCAGTTTAGGAATGAAGACCGTAGACCACAGACAGCAGGGAGAGTGTTTGCTATGTCTGGAGCGGAGGCATCTCAGTCAGGTAACCTAGTACAAGGTGCTTGTTTATAGCTGGTAGATACATTAGAATTTTGTTTGATTCCGGAGCGACACACTCTTTTGTGTCAAGCCTGTGTGTAGCCGAGTTGGGCCTTCTAGTGAAGGAGCTGCCGTTTGAATTGTTGGTCTCTACACCTGCATCAGGACAGGTTGCGACCTCCACAGTTTGCTCTGAATGTCCAGTGATGGTAGAGGGAAGCAGGTTCAAAGTAAATTTGATCTGCCTACCTCTTCAGGATCTGGATGTTGTCCTAGGAATGGATTGGCTATCTGCCAATCACATTCTCATAGATTGCAGTAGGCAGAAAATAGCATTTCCAGATCTCCAAGAGTCATGATATCTGCTCAGCATGTGAGGTCGGAGTTGAAAGAAGGGGCGACATGTTTTGTGATCCTAGCTAAAGGGGGAGTGAAGAGTGAAGAGGACGTAAGCAGGATACATGTGGTGAAAGATTTCATGGATGTATTTCCAGAAGAAATACCTGGACTACCTCCTAAGAGGGAAGGTTTCACGCAGAATGGGGGTTGTTTTGTTGATCGGGATTTGAAAGATGAGTGTGGGAATGGTGGGTTGAAGTTAAAGGCTCCTGAACTTGGCAAATGAGGATGCAGCTCTGTCTGTGAATGTAGAAGGGAAGGAGGTAATGGCTACGGATAAGAATAAGGATAAGCCATGTTATGATGGTGTTGATTCACTTCCGTTGAGTTCTTCTAGTGATGTTAGTGAATTGCAAAAAGTTGGATGTGGAAGCAAAACTTTCTGTGCCTTGTGTTTCTGATGGGATGGGATTTGCAGCCAATCCATTAGGTGACAGTTGTGGTGATCAGCATCTCGTTTCTGATCCTAGAAACAATGCTGCATCGTCAGCCGTAGCAACAAGTCCTCACCCTGAACACAGTGAGGGATTTATGATCTATGTATTGAATATTGAGCACCCTGAGATCCCATGCAATGCTAATATGGATGTATCCATTGGAATTCCTGAGTGAGCAGCTCTGAAATCCCAACCAGTTGCTAAAGAGGTGGGTTTTTCATAATCTGCTATTAGTAATCAAAGAAAAGATGAACCAGAGGGGCGCCTGAAGGAAAGAAGCCGTTCTCTTTCAGTCTTTTGCTGCTTTAAGATCGGTTCGACAAGAAACGGTGCCTAATGTGAATTCGAGCTACAAACCTGTCGTTTTTGAACTGAAAAGTGAAAATCCTGGAAGGAACTCTATCTCTGCAGTTTCTAGACAGAATAACAATGTGGATGCCAACCCAAGTCATGGCAAATCAGTTCGTGCCAATGATGGACATCTGAAACAAGAGGAATTAGAAGTTTAAGGATCAAATTTTGAGAGGGGTTTTCTGGTCTGCAAGTCTCTACTCCTACCAATGAAATGACAAAATGTGGACCAAAGCCTAAATTGTTCTTTCAGGTCGGTGCTAGGATAGAGGTACTTTGGCAAGATAGTGGCATTAGAGAATGCTGGTTTAGATGAAAAATCTGGAGTGTGTCTCCAAGGCTGCTGAAGGTCCAGTACGATGATTTACTTGATAAAGAGGGACCACAGAAACTAGAAGAATGTGTCCCTTCATCTAGAGGGGCAGCTACTGATTAATTGGGTATGCGATGTTCGGGCCGCTTAACAGTCAAGCCATGCTCTCCTGAAGGCCATTCAGGTCGCCCACTTGGGTTTGAATCAGCAGTGGATGCCTGGTGGTATGATGGGTGGTGGGAAGGTGTTGTAACTGCAGCTAATGTCAGTGGTAGATGGATCTTCGTCAGATTGCTCTGCCTTAGAAAATGAATCATCATCCATCCCCAAAGTTGAAGTTGCTAAGAAGGTGGGCAAGAATCGTTTGGTTGGGAAACCCCTGTGGATCTGGAAAATATGAAGGGAATAACTTTGAGGGAGCCACTCTATGTCACTCATGAGGACAAGGGTAACAACTCTGGTGGTGGCTGTGATGATGAAGCTGACAAGGCTGTGAAGACACTTCTGGCCTTAAATGAACACACGATAATAACTATTGTAGAGGCAGTGATGATGTTAACAATGAGGAGAAGACCTTTGGAGCTTGTAGTTGGAGATCATGTATTTATGAAAGTGACACCGACCAAGGGTGTAGGACGAGCTATCAAATCAAAGGAGCTGTCTCCTAAGTTTGTTGGACCATATCAGATCTTAAGGAGGATCAGTCCAGTGGCTTATGAAATCGCCCTACCTCCCCAATTAGCAAATCTGCATAGTGTCTTTCACGTGTCACAGCTAAGGAAGTATCTTGCAGACCCTAGTCACGTGTTGGAAGTGGACGATGTGAAGATCAGGGATGACTTGTCGTTTGAAGCGAAACCAGTCAGGATTGACGATCAACAGAGTAAGCAGCTCAGAGGCAAGACCATCAACATGGTGAAGGTGGTGTGGGATGACAGATCGGGTGATTCAACTTGGGAATTAGAAGAAACCATGAGAGAAGCATATCCCTACCTCTTTTCCTTGTAATTCAATTTTCGAGGACGAAAATTTTTCTTGTTGGGGAGAATGTAAGGACCTAGAAACTTTAATTGGAATGAAAGTGTTATATTTAAATAATTTCAGAAGATGTTATTATTTAAAATACAAAGAGCTGGTAATAGAAGTTTCGTAGTAGTCGGACCTCGAAAGTCGCCCAAGGTCTGGGGTCAGCTGGTAGAGGTCGGTCGGCTGACCATTGTATTAACCAAGTAGTCAGGTGCGATGACTTTATCGTGAGGTAATCACGTGGGTGTGCTCGAGGAAGACATGTGGATCAAGAAGAGTAAAGGAAGAAAAGTGTAGCTTAGAAGTCTACGAGATCGCCGTTGTTGAAGACAGAGGCGATCTCACTTCTCTGGCACATAATCGCTTGTCGCCTAGAGGACACATGATCACCAATCGCCTATGGTGCACATGATCGCCGAAAGTGCACTCAGTATGTGGTCAAGATACTGGATCAACCATAGTGGGTTCCAAAAACCACGCGTATCAAGGTGTGGGTTAAGTCTTAGATACGCTGTGCATGCGAAGCTCTATGCTTAAGCATAAGAAATCGTCCTTAGTGTTGCATGCATGGGCGCACGAGGAGTAGTGCTGATCTACTCTTGGAAATGTGAAGCTACCGACGTCACCAAATCATGTGGAGATGATACCTTGGACATAACATAGTGGGATGAAGAACCTTCAGCAAAGCGTGGCGATGTGTCGTCGGGCATCGCCTGGGCGAGAGACATGCGGGCCTCACCAGGGCGAGAGACATGCGGGCACCGCCAGGGCGAGAGACATGCGGGCACCACCAGGGCGAGAGACATGCGGGAATCGCCAGGGCGCGAGACATGCGGGCATCGCCAGGGCGCGAGACATGCAGGCATCACCAGGGCGCGAGACATGCGGGCATCACCAGGGCGCGAGACATGCGGGCATCGCCAGGGCGCGAGGCATGCGGGCATCGCCAGGGCGAGAGACATGCGGTCGTTGCCAGGGATAGACATCGGTCGTCTTCCAGAGAGAGACATCGGTCGTCTGCCAGGATGAGTCATCAGTGGAAGGTTATCGCGCGATGTCGTGTTTCACACAGATAAGGTGGGACCCAGGCTCCCAGCATGAGACGTCCTGCACGCGCGACACGTAGACAAAAAGGGTGTTTCAGAATAGTTGGCATCAGAGAGTTGGTATGCGCAGAGACACACGTGGCCGTACTGTTCAAGGAAGTGTGCACGCAAGCTTTCCTGCAGAGTGGGTGGTGGGAGCGACAATTGTGGACAAGTTGGTTTAGATTCCAAAACTCACTTCTGAGAGGAAAAGAACGTTGCAGTGGTTCAAGAGTGGCAGAGTGAGTTTACCTTCATCCTTCTCTTTTCTCTCCTTCGCGCTGCGATTCAGGCATCCTCAAGCACCAGTACGACGAGCGACGACTGCCCTTGGACACCTGGGAGGTTCTCTGCAAGTTCTCGAAACCGGACGCTAAAATAGAGTTAAGGCATCCTTAAATCTCTTTGGGTTGGAGCTCTTACTGAAGTTTACGCAAGTCCAGGTAAGGGAAGCTAGCATTTTCGTTTATAAAAACTTTAGGCGAGTAGGTTCTGAAGTGAGGGCGACGTGGTCGCCAGTTTCATATTCTTTTTCACGATGCTCTGTTTTTATGTGTGGGGCGACGTGATCGTCGGTTTTAAATGTTAATTTCGAACTCCCCTGTTTTAGTGTCGTTTGAAACTGTTTGAGATTGAAATGTGAAATGCATGCGATATTCGAAAATCTGAACCTCGGAATGATTGTTGCTGTGATTGGAATCGTTCATTTAACTGTTAGATGATGTGTTGAATGTTGTGAATGTGGGATCAAGACATAGTATTTTCAGGAAAGAAAATACCGTGTTGAGATTGGTTATGAGGTGTATTGATCAGTGAGTATCCTGTGAATGAGACGATCCTGACTCTGGTGATATGATGGAGTCACATAGATGAAGTCATTCAGTTGGTGAGAGTCGAAGGAGGTCCATATGTATGGGTGAGTCGTTTGAAAGATAACTGACTTGACCTGTTATATGGATTAACCCTGTCATACTGTGAGAGTGATGAGATTGAGATCGAGATTATGTTGATGCGCATGGCTGTGGGAACATTACAGCAATGAAGTATGACAGGTGCAGGTCTCTGGATGCTAAGTTCAACGCACGAGTCTTCCGGAAGTAGTGTCAAGTGTCTGTGTGTGATGAGTCAGTGGAAGTCTGACGTGAGAAATGAGAAACATTGAAATTGATAGACACTTGATGTAGTATGTGAATTGAACGACTCTTGAGGAAATTGTGAAATATGTGATTACTTGATGGTCATGTGAAGGGAATGAGAAAGTTGATGGTTTTTACGTGGGTGTCTTAAATTTGTTTTATCTTGATTTTAAAGTTTCATATCTAAATTCTCTTTAAAATATCTAGCTTACCCTGCATTTTTGTTTTGTGGATGTTTTCGTAAACCTGTGATGATCGTGTATAATTTACACGGGAGCAGATGATGTTGCAGGAAGTAGAGCTCCTCAGTGAGTGGTCGCCGAAAGGAGATCGCCTGTTTTCTGTTTCTGTTAGGAGATCGCCTGTTTTCTGTTTCTGTCAGGAGATCGCGTGTTTTCTGTTTTGCTGTATTTTGTTTAAGTTTTGGAAAATGACTGGATATGTATTAAACTCCCTGTGAGGAGAAATTTCATTACATATATATATTTATGTTCACTTCGATATTATTGTTTTACCTTTATTTTATTATATAAATATGAAAAGGTTTTGGCGGGATGTTACACATGTCCTTACGCGCAGAGCCACGTAGGTCGCCCGAGCCGATGACTTAGTCTCTTCGCTGAAACAAGTTAACAGCTTGAGACTGGGGGGCTTGTGTACCGACCAGTCCTCGGACACCGAGAAAAGGTAGTAAAGGGCGAACCACGTCAGCTGGGTCCCACAGCATGGGCCAAAGCCACGTGGAGTGGACCCCGCAGGCAGCTCGGATTAGAGGGTGATCAGTCATCGGTGTGTCCCCTCAGAGAAGGGTGATCAGTCATCGGTGTATCCCCTCAAAGAAGGGTGATCAAGGTGATCAGTCATCGGTGTGTCCCCTCAAAGAAGGGTGATCAGGGTGATCAGTCATCGGTGTGACCCCTCAGAGGGGGGGATCAGTCATCGGTGTGTCACCTCAGAGAGGCGTGATCAGTCATCGGTGTGTCCCCTCAGAGAATCGGTGTGTCCCCTCAGAGGAGGGTGATTAGTCATCATCATGTTCCCACAGAGAAGGGTGATTAGTCATCAGCATGTTCCCACAGAGAAGGGTGATTAGTCATCAGCGTGACGATCACCAGAAAGGGCTGATGTGTCCTCATCACTCCGCAGGGTGATCAGTCCTCGGCAACAGAGTGTGACGAGGTGACATTGGTCTTGGGTGATTTGAACAGCGTAAACAGAACAGCTAAGATTGGTTCCCAGAGTGGGCCAATGACCAGTTAAATACCCAGAGGTAAGGAGATGTCTGAATCACGAAGAGCCTATGCGGGTAGCAGGGAGAGCACAGTTAGGTTCAGAGTCCTGAGGGGTCGAGTACTCATCAGAACTAGGGTTTCCCAGTGAAGCTACATGCATGGCATGTGAACAGTGAAGGCACTCCCAGAGCAGGTGGCCCTAGAGACTAGGTGCACAAGGAGGCACCCAGGTGGTCACCCCGGGAGAGTTTGCACTCCAGAGAAGGAAACCTTATGTGCTAGATTACCCTAAGATTGGGTGATAGCGGCGCAAGGGTATTCCAGTAAACCCTAAGTATGGCTAGTAGCGCAGTGAACCCTAATTAGGGGTAGCGGCACAGTAAACCCTAGACTATATAAGGGATAGTAAAAGACTTCACAAAGGTACGCAGTTTCTAGACCTAAACATAGAGAAACAAAGGTACACTTGGTGTTTCTTGCCCAATATTGACTTGAGCGTCGGAGTGCAAACGGCCTCTAGGGCGCCCCCTTTCTCTTTTGCAGGTGCATATTGTTTCGGAAGAACCAAGCACATATCAACGTGAGGAAGGAGGCGTGTGAGTATCGTGGAGTCAACTGACAAGCGAGTCAACCGATAAGAACAGTATATAATCACACAGTAGTACTCAATATAAAACTATGTGGTTATACAATGTCAACTCTTTCTTAAGTTGTTGTTAACAACAAATGAGGGCCAAATTATGCATGTAACTCATATTAATAGAAATTATATTGTTTTTAATTTTCATACCTGTATATAAACAATGTAAGGCAGGTTTTGAGGTTTGGTGGAAGGTGACTCATTATCCTAATAGTTAGACATTTAGATGTTGGTTTTTCTTGGGCTAATTTATGTTCCAATTCAAACTAATTTGTACAGATCTTAGACTGTAAAAGGATTATAGAATCCCAAATACTCTCACTTAATATATATATATATATATATGTATATATATATATATCAAAAGAAAAGGCTATTGAAATAATTGATAACTTCAAATTTCTCATATAAATTAAGATATTAAAGTTATTTTACAATTAAGTAATTATTATACTTGAAGCTTACCAGCATTTATATAGCAAAATTGTTGTTAGAAAAATATTATCCATGTTTTTGTGAAGGGAATATGTGTGCTGATAAGTTGGATAATTTATGATTTATTCATAGAGAATTATTTCATTGGTATAATAGGCTTCCATCTAGTCTGTTCTTAGAATTCTTTATGAATAGGTATAGTCTACCTATGTATCGGTTTTGTTAACATATGGATTTTGGTCCAGTCCCCCCATATTCTTCTTTTCCTTTTTCTTTTTTTAATAATACTTTTTTCATGTGATGGTAGATGACTGTTGTTACTTGAGCTGTTAGCCTAGCTGAGATGTCAAGTTGCATAGTGATGCCTAACATGAAATCTTTTATAAAAAAAATATAATCCAACATATTTTTTGATCGACAATGAATGAATTGAATTAAAAGGTGCATGTAAGGGATGCTCCAACCCATATACAAGAGATAGTTTAAAACCTCCATAACAAACCAAAAAGAACTTGTGTATAAGGAAGGGGTAACAAAAGCCAAGTTTGTTAAGAAATTACATGAAAGGATTAAAGATCAAATATAGAAACAAACTAAGAAATATATGAAACATAACAATAAGGGGAAAAGGGAGATAATTTTTTAAAAGGGAGACTAAGTTTGGCTTCACCTTAGAAAAGATAGATTCTCTAGTCAAAGGAAGTCTAAGCTTAGTCCTTGAGGAAATGGTCCTTTCTAAGTCCTCAAGAGAATTAATAATAATGCATATCAACTAGACTTGCCTGAGGAATATGGAGTGCATGCTACCTTTAATGTTATGGACCTAACACCTTTTGCAGGTAGCACAAATGATGAGGTAGAGACATGTGATTTGAGGAAAAATCCTCTTCAAGAGAGAGGGGATGATGGCAGAGGCCCCAACTTAGGCCCCATCACTAGGGCTAATAACATTTGAATTTCCCTCTCATTTTTTGTAAGCAATGCCTGACCCTTAAACCTATAAATTGGGGTGTTTGGCTCATGTTTTTCAAGATCAACTTTATAAGTGTTATGCTACCAAATTGCTAACATAAGCACTTCCTTGTCTAAACTTCTCTAGGATAGACATCTTTGATCGTCTTCTTCACCTTTCCAAGTGATATGGCCAAACCAATCACTTTCCATACTCTTCATGCAGCTACAAGGAATTCATAGCTCAATTGGAGCCATCCTTGATCGATTACATCCATTAAGCTTCTGCAAACTTCATCCAAAACTCCAAGAAAAGATGCAACTGGTTAGAAGGCACCTATCATACTTTGTAATACTGCATATGCTGACTTAACTGAAAAAATTCGTCCTACTACATATACTTTGTCAATTCCATGTATATATATTATTCCTCTTTAGTTGCATAATATCCATTTCTCTCATCAATTGTTCTTGTTGTTCCCTTTCCCACTCGAATCTCTTCTCCATTCTAAATTCCACTCCCATCCGCTATCAGTCCACCTTCCAATTTGTTTAATCACTTTATCTTTATCTTTTTAAATAAAAAACTTTTTTGACCATCATTATCAATTATATCAGGATATTTAGACAACAATATTTCTCTCCAAGTATGATGGAGATCAAGTAGAAGAGGATTTCACTAATGGAGGAAGAGGCCATCCACCCAAGCATTTAAAAATTCTTCTTACTAGTCTTCTTAAAAAGTATAACATTTTGGGTTTTCTTGAAAATTCAAAAGATAGTAGTATAAATAAATCTTTGTAAATACTCTTGTATAAATTTGTAAATAATATAGAAATAGCCTTAGGAGTACGCCAAAGAGGAAAACCAAAAGAAACCTCTAAATGTAAGGCATTTTAGGCACTTTCTTTAGGAAAAAGTGGAAAAAGTGACTCTTCTACTCCTTTCTCTCTTAGGCACTAGAAGGAGCTAGAAGAGTGACTTTTCCCACTCCTTCCCCTTTGTAACATGACCAGCCCTCTCCATTATAAATAGGGGTGCTTGGTACTTTGAATAAAAAAGTTCAAAGTTAGAAGTAAAGAAACTATCTTGAAATTGAGAGAGAGTGAGTTTGTGAGACTTGTCTCTTCTTCTCCTCCATGTCTTATCTTGTGAGCTTTGGAGACTCTCAAGTGGCGGCACCACCCACTCATCTTGGAAGAACCACCCTCCAAGTGGCGTGAATCACATCTCGAAAAGACTACAACCACATAAGTCATTTCTATTCATCTTCTAAAAATACCCATTTTTGTTCTACTTGTTTGTTTTCAATTCTAATCGGTTCATTCTCTTCCTTGTGATGTCCTCTATCATTTTATGTGTTGTTCTTCCATTTTAATCGGTTCAAACTTGTTATAGCAACCTGTTTTTGGTTCAGTTTCTGTTCTTGCCGGTTGACTCGCCTGTCAGTTGACTCCACGACACTCACACGCCTCCTTCCTCACGTTGATACGTGCTTGGTTCTTTCGAAACAATCTGCACCTGCAAAAGAGAAAGGGGCGCCCTAGAGGCCGTTTGCACTCCGACGCTCAAGTCAATAGGGGGCAAGTAACACCAAGTGTATTGAGTCTCTCCGTGTTTAGGTCTAGAAACTGCGTACCTTTGTGAAGTATTTTACTATCCCTTATATAGTCTAGGGTTTACTGCGCCGCTAGCCCTAATTAGGGTTTACTGCGCTGCTAGCCATATTTAGGGTTTACTGGAATACCCTTGCGCCGTTATCACCCAATCTTAGGGTAATCTAGCACATAAGGTTTCCTTCTCTGGAGTGCAAACTTTAACAGGGTGACCACCTGGGTGCCTCCTTGTGCACCTAGTCTCTGGGGCCGCCTGTTCTGGGAGTGCCTTCACTGTTCACGTGCCATGCATGTAGCTTCACTGGGAAAACCCTAGTTCTGGTGAGTACTCGTCCCCTCAGGACTCTACACCCAACTGTGCTCTCCCTGCTACCCGCATAGGCTCTTCGTGATCCAGGCCTCTCCCTACCTCTGGGTATTTAACTGGTCATTGGCCCACTCTGGGAACCAATCTTAGCTGTTCTGTCTACGCTGTTCAAATCACCCAAGACCGATGTCACCTCGTCACACTCTGTTGCCGAGGACTGATCACCCTGCGGAGTGACGAGGACATATCAGCCCTTCCTGGCGATCGTCACGCTGATGACTAATCACCCTTCTCTGTGGGAACATGCTGATGACTAATCACCCGTCTCTGTGGGAACATGCTGATGACTAATCACCCTACTCTGAGGGGACACACCGATAACTGATCACCCTTCTCTAAGGGGACACACCGATGACTGATCACCCTTCTCTGATTGGACATACCGATGACTGATCACCCTCTAATCCAAGCTGCCTGCGGGGTCCACTCCACATGGCTTTGGCCCATGCTGTGGGACCCAGCTGACGTGGTTCGCCCTTTACTACCTGTTCTCGGTGTCCGAGGACTGGTCGGTACAGTTTCCATGGGTATTATGGTTCATGTTGTTTTCTTGAATTTCCAATAGTAGGTTGTGTTCTTGTTGTGTTTCTATTACTAGTTTCAATTCTTGTTGTGTTCTTATTTTAATTCTTGTTTCTTTGTATTGTGTTTGTGTTGTTACTGCACTTTGGTTGCTGTTCTTAAATTACCCATTCATATTCCATTGTTATCTTACACTACAAGTTACCTATTCATGTGTTTTTAGTATGAACCTTTGTTTTCTTGAGTAGAAACTCTATTAATTGCTCTTTAGAATTTTGATCCTAATTCTTGAAAGTGTCATGAATACAATGAAACCTATATCAGCTCAACCCAAACCAAGAAAGGTTCATAAGAGACTCACATCAAAGTATGTGTTGCTTAAGCTCTAAGCCTCCACATCCATTTTGCTAAGAGGACATAATTGAATGTACTTACTTCTATAATTCCCATCCCTCCCTCTTGCTTTGGTCTACCCATGTTTTACCATTTAATCCAGACTATCTTTTTACTATCCGTGCACCACCTATAAAAGAGGTAGAAGAGAAATATGAAACTGATCTCTTGAATATTTTAATTTAGAACTTGCTTTTTATGGCGCAAAAATTTACAATAGGACCTTCAATTATAAAAGACACTATAAAGCCTGTTATTGTTATAGAAAAAACAAAAAAATATGACAAACTAAAAATAGAGATTACTAAGCCATATTTCTAACTAACTTTTTTTCTAAACACCACCAAATTTTAAAATATTTCCAAAATGCTTGACATCTCTTTCAAAGAAAAACATTATGTACTGACCAGTCCTCGGACATCAGCTGGGTCCCACAGCATGAGTCAAAGACACGTGGAATAGACCCCACAGGGTGACGAGTCATCAGCCTACAGAGAGGGGTGACGAGTCATCAGCCTGCAGAGAGGGGTGACGAGTCATCAGCCTACAGAGAGGGGTGACGAGTCATCTGCCTACAGAGAGGGGTGACGAGTCATCAACCTACAGAGAGGGGTGACGAGTCATCAGCCTACAGAGAGGGGTGACGAGTCATCAGCCTATACAGAGAGGGGTGACGAGTCGTCAGCCTATAGAGACGGGTGAGTAGTTGTCAACACCAGGATGGGCGGAGGTGTCATCGTCACTCGGCAGGTCGAGGAGTCCTCGGCAACAGAGTATGGCGAGGTGACATCGGCCTTGGGTGATTTGAACAGCATAAACAGAACAGTTAAGATTGGTTCCCAGAGGGGGCCAATGACCAGTTAAATACCCAGAGGTAGGGAGAGGCCTGAATTACGAAGTGCCTATGCGGGTAGCAGGGAGAGCACAGTTGGGTGTAGAGTCCTGAGGGGACGAGTGCTCACCAGAGCTAGGGTTTTCCCAGTAAAGCTACATGCATGGCACGTGAATAGTGAAGGCACTCCCAGAACAGGTGGCCCCAGAGACTAGGTGCACAAGGAGGCATCCAGGTGGTCACCCTGTTAAAGTTTGCACTCCAGAGAAGGAAACCTTATGTGCTAGATTACCCTAAGATTGGGTGATAGCGGCACAAGGGTATTCCAGTAAACCCTAAATATGGCTAGTAGCGCAGCGAACCCTAATTAGGGCTAGCGGCGCAGTAAACCCTAGACTATATAAGGGACAGTAAGATACTTCACAAAGGTACGCAGTTTCTAGACCTATACACAGAGAAACTCAATACACTTGGTGTTGCTTGCCCTACACTGACTTGAGCGTCGGAGTGCAAACGGCCTCTAGGGCGCCCCCCTTTCTCTTTTGCAGGTGCAGATTGCTTCGAAAGAACCAAGCACATATCAACGGGAGGAAGGAGGCGTGTGAGTGTCGTGAGTCAACCGACAGGCGGGTCAACCGGCAAGAACATTTGGCGCCCACCGTGGGGCCGGAGTAAAACAAGGTCCCATACACGAGAGTGAGAGAAAAAATCACAGAAGATGAGGAATACCAGACACGGGTCCGTTCCACCAAACGGAGGCGACGCCGTTACCATGCAACAGCTGATGGAAACGATGCACGCCCTCCAAGAAACGGTGGCAGAGTCTCAAGCGCATCAAGCGCGTATGCAGGAAGACCTGGCCGCCTCACAGGCCAGGAACGAAGAGTTACACCGGGCAAATGAGGAGCTGCGTTTGAATTTGCAGCATATACAACAAGCTGGAGATCGTGGGGAAGATGATCGAGCCCCACTAGTGCCCCCAAGGGCCTTTCCCATGCCTTTCTCCCAAGCAATCATGAACACGGTGGTCCCAGCTACCTTTGTAGGACCCAAAACCGTGTTCACCGGGAAGGAAGATCCTGAAACGCATCTGACTGCGTTTCACACGCAGATGATGTTGTCAGGAGGGTCCGACGCAGTGCACTGTAAACTCTTCATGGCCACGCTGACAGGAACTGCGCTAGAATGGTTCGTGAGTTTGCCAGAAGGACATATCACGTCTTTCGCTCAGTTTTCCGCGCTATTCAGGGAGCAGTATCTTGTCAACAGGGCCCCTCCGCCAGTGTCTTACGATCTTTTTGATGTAAGGCAGCATCAGAGGGAATCCCTCAAAGAGTACCTCAATAGGTTTGGAGCGATGGTGGTAAGGTTGCACACCAAGGATGAAGACATGGTGGTGCACGCTTTCAGGAAGGGCGTACTGCCAGGGCCTTTCAGCGAGTCCTTAATATGCAGCCGTCCCAAGACCTTCAGCGACATAAAACGGCATGCTGTCGCCCACATTGTCGCTGAGGGGGAGCTCAGCGAGAAGAGAGAAAGTGCGGCCTCGTTAAGGCCCCGAGCGCCTATTCGGCCTCAACCGCTGCGGGTACATGAGGCGACCACGAAGAAAAAAGCTCAAGGGAAACAGAAGCCCTATGAGCCCCGAATGATGTGAATTCAAGAACATAATATGAAAAGTTCTTGACATTCTTAGGAGACATCTTGAGTTGGTCATATGAGAGGCACTTTCTCTTAGAATTGGATCAATGTTCTAAGACAAGAACTCACCAAAACTAATGCCAAAACACAATCTCAATTAGACGTTCCATCTATTGTCAAATTGAACCGATTGAAATACAAGAAAAAGGAAAAGAAACAGAACATAGGTGCTGGAAAATGAAAAATGCTGGACAGATTTGAAATAGGAACAAAAAACACCGAATAGAATTGCAAGATAAGAACAAAATAGGAAATGGAATGGAGAATGGATTAGAAGACTTATGAAGATGAGACTTGGAGATGATCTCGCCACTTGAAGGTTGGATTGCTTCAAGATAAGAGTGTGATGCTGCCACTTGAGTTCCAAGAGCTCTCAAGATGAAGCAAGGAAGAAGAGACACACAAGTGCTCACAAATGCTCTCAAAAAATGAGTAGAGTTTTCTTACTAAGAATTTCCAATCTGCATATACAAGGGGAAGCACCTCTATTTATATTTTTTAGGTGCTGAAATGCAAGCTAAAAGAAACCAAAATTCCCCCCAAATTCAAATGAAAAATGGCGCCTAACAAGACATGAGGAAGGTGTGATTTCTTTTCTCACTTTGGCACCTCCTATTTTAACTTCTACACCTATTTACTCACGCACCCCCCTCCTAATGCTCCTAACTAAAAAAAAACCTAAAGATGCTTTCACACAAGAGGTTTCTCATGTTTTCCTCTAAGCACCTTCACATAATGAAATTGCAAAAAGGGAAAATAAACGTCCCCTAGCTCCTAATATTTTGAACATGCTTCTTGTGATCCTTTGAGGTTGACTTTGATCTCCATGAACGTCCTCAACCTCTTCTTCTTCATGATGTTTGGCCTCCATGTCCTCTTGAGCTTGATCTCCATCATACTCCCCGAGTTGGAGAGAATTCGACCACGAATTCTGGAGACCTACAGAAAAAGGAGTTAGATCGCTGATATTAAAAGTATGACTACCTAAGAATGTATCAGGCATATCTAACTCATAAGCATTGTCATTAATCCTCTTGAGGATTTGGAAAGGTCCATCTCCGCGAGGCATAAGTTTGGACTTCCTTTGAGTAGGAAAACGATCCTTCCTCAAATGAAGCCAAACCCAATCACCTTCATCAAAGACCAATGCTTTTCTCCTTTGGTTGGCAAGTTCCGCATACTTGCCAACCTTCTTCTCAATTCTCTTCTTGATGTCTTTATGCAAAGTTTTCACAAAAGAAGCCTTTTCATCACCATCTTTGCACAAAACATCCTCAAGAAGGGGAATAGGAAGAAGATCAAGAGGTGTTAAGGGATTAAACCCATAGACAACCTCAAAAGGAGAATGAGAAGTGGTAGAATTTACTACACGGTTATATGCAAACTCAACATGAGGTAGTAAATTCTCCCATACTCTAGGGTTTCCCGAAATAAAGCATCTCAATAGTTGACCCAATGTTCTATTAACCACTTCAGTTTGACCATCAGTTTGTGGGTGACAAGTGGTAGAAAATAAAAGCTTAGTACCAAGCTTGCCCCACAAGGTCTTCCAAAAATGACTCAAGAACTTGGGGTCTCTATCGGACACAATAGTCCTAGGTATCCCATGCAAGCGAACCACTTCTTGGAAGAAGAGGTTTGCTATATGACATGCATCATCCACTTTGTGGCAAGGAATAAAGTGAGCCATCCTTGAAAAACGATCCACTACCACAAAAATGGAGTCCTTTCCCTTTGATGTCTTGGGTAATCCTAAGATGAAATCCATAGAAATATCAACCCAAGGCATTGAAGGAATAGGAAGGGGAGTATACAAACCATGGGGATGCATCCTAGATTTAGCTTTGCGGCAAGCTATGCATTTATCACACAAACTATGAACATGTTTATGCATATGAGGCCAAAAGAAATGTTCATGCAACACATCCAAAGTTTTAGCGACCCCAAAATGTCCCATCAAACCCCCTTCATGTGCTTCTCTAACAAGAGATGATCTAATAGAACCATGAGGAACACAAAGACGTTTTCCTTTAAAAAGAAATCCATTTTGTATAAAAAAATCTTTGTGTCCTCCCTTAAGACACTCTTGAAAGATTTGAGAAAAATCAAGGTCATCATGATAAAGATCCTTAATGTGATCAAAGCCAAGAAATTGAGATCCCAAAATGTTTAGCAAAGTATATCTTCTAGAAAGTGCATCCGCCACAATGTTTACTTTGCCTTGCTTGTGCTTGATCACATAAGGAAATTGCTCAAGGAATTCTACCCATTTGGCGTGCCTCTTGTTGAGCTTGTTTTGGCTTTTCAAATATTTAAGAGATTCATGATCACTATGGATCACAAACTCTTTAGGAAAAAGATAATGTTGCCAAGTATGCAAAGCTCTAACAAGTGCATATAACTCTTTATCATAGGTAGAATAGTTGAGATGACTACCTTTCAATTTCTCACTAAAATAGGCTATGGGGTGGCCCTCTTGAAGGAGGACAGCCCCAATACCTATATTGGAAGCATCACACTCTATCTCAAATGTCTTAGTGAAATTAGGAAGGGCCAATATGGGAGCATTAGTCAATCTTTCTTTTAAAATCTCAAAAGCTTTTTGTTGTGCTTCTCCCCATTGAAAGACCACATCCTTTTTCACTATGTCATTGAGTGGTGCGGCAATTGTACCAAAGTTAGGTACAAAGCGTCTATAGAAAGACGCAAGTCCATGGAAACTTCGGACTTCATTGATGTTTGAAGGTGTAGGCCAATTTTGAATGGCCACCACCTTAGCTTGGTCCACATGGACCCCCTTACAACTCACAACAAACCCTAGGAATTCTATATGATCAAGAGCAAACATACATTTAGCAAGGTTAGCATACAAATGTTCCTTCCTAAGGGTTTCTAAAACTTTCCTAACATGCAACCTATGTTCATTCAAAGATAAGCTATAAATGAGAATATCATCAAAATAAACAACAACAAACTTACCAATGAAAGGTCTTAACACATGATGCATGAGGCGCATGAAAGTACTTGGTGCATTGGTCAAGCCAAAAGGCATAACCAACCATTCATAGAGACCAAAGTTGGTCTTAAAAGCCGTCTTCCATTCATCACCCGGTTTGATACGGATTTGATTGTAGCCGCTTTTAAGATCAATCTTTGAAAATATTTTAGAACCATGCAACTCATCCAACAAGTCATCAAGCCTAGGTATGGAATGCCTATACTTAATTGTTATGTTGTTTATGGCCCTACAATCTGAACACATCCTCCATGATCCATCTTTCTTAGGCACCAGGATGACAGGCATAGCACACGGGCTCATACTATCTTGGACCCACCCTTTCTCTATTAAGGCTTCTACTTGTTGGCGAATTTCCATGGTTTTACTTGGATTGGTCCTATAGGCTGGACGATTTGGTAAAGAAGAGCCCGGTATCAAATCAATTTGGTGCTCAATCCCTCGCAAAGGTGGAAGTCCTTTTGGAGGATCTTGAAACACATCTTGAAACTCTTCTACCAACTTTTCCAAACTATGAGGACTATCAACAAGTGGTTCTATCTTAAGAGTTCTAGGGATGGCTAAGAAAAGAGGATGGTGTGCCACTAATTCCCTATGAAGCTCATGCCTAGACACAAGGAGTGTAGGCTTGGAACTCTTATCCTTTTTATCTTTTTTAGCTTTTCCCTCTTTTTCACTCTCCCTCTTTTTCTTCATTAAGATTTGGTCCTCATGGACTTCTCTAGGAGAGAGAGATTTTAGAGTAATCTTGTGACCATGGAAATCAAAAGAAATTTTGTTGGAAAAACCATCATGTAAAATTTTTCGATCATATTGCCAAGGCCTTCCCAAAAGCACATGTGTGGCTTCCATGGGCACAACATCACACAAGACCTCATCTTTGTATTTTCCAATAGAGAAATGGATGAGGACTTGCCTATTCACAACTATTTCTCCTACTTCACTAAGCCATTGCAACTTATAGGGTTGGCTATGAGAGATGGTAGGCAAGCCAAGCTTATCTACAACTCTTGTACTAGCTACGTTTGCACAACTACCCCCATCCACTATCAAGGAGCATATGTTGTTTTGAATAAGACATCTTGTATGAAAAATATTTACCCTTTGACTTTCATCAAAGGGTTGTGAAACTTGACCAAGAAGTCTTCTCACAACCAACAAGTCTCCTTGTAAGGGACTCTCACTCTCATTCCCACTAGATGCACTTGAATGTGAAGAATGCCTAGGTGTATCCGAATCATGCTTGTAACATCCCACCAAATACATTTCATATTTATATAATATAAATGAAGATAAACAAGTATTTTGAAATAAACATAATCATATATATATATAATGGAGTTTCTCCTCATCGGGAGTTTAATACACAAACTGTGAATCTTTCCAAAAGCACTTAACCAAAAAATACAACAAAAGACAAATCGGGCGATATGCTAAAAAAAAAAAAAAAGGGCGATCTCCTAGTCAATCAGGTGATCTCCTATCAGCCAGGCGATCTCCTATCAGACCGGCGATCTCCTATCAGACCGGCGATCTCACTTTCCTGCAACGTCATCTGCTCCCGTGTAAATCATACACGATCATCACAAGTTTTAAGAAGAACATCCACAAACGAAAACGCAGGGTAAGCTAGACAGTTTTAAAAGAGAATTTAGATATGAACTTTAAAATCAAGATAAATTAATTTAAGGCACCCACGTAAAAACATCAGCTTTCTCATTCTTCCCACATACCATCAAGTAAAAACCCACATTTCACAATTCCTCAAGAGTAGTTCATATCACACAGTGCAGCAAGTGTCTATCCACATACAGTGTTCCTCATTTCTCACGTCAGGTTTTCCACTGACTCACAATACATAGACACAAGACACTAATTCCGGAATACTCGTGCATTGATTAGACTCAGAGATCTGCACCTGCCATATTGCCCACTGTGGAATCTCTCACATCCACAGGGTCGCCGTGAAATCTCTCACATTCATCAGCGTATAATGAATCTCACACATCACCATACAGCATGACAGGGTTAATCCACGCGAAACAGGTCGGTTTGTTCTCTTTCAAACAACCCACCCATACAGGTGAACCTCCTTCGACTCTCAACAACTGAGTAACTTCCTCTACGTGAGTCCATTACCTCAGCAGAGTCAGGATATCTCGTTCTTAATCACCGATCAATGCACCTACTACAAGATCTTACACGGTATTTTCTTTCCTGAAAATACTATGCCTCGACCTCACACTCACCACATCCAACACATCATACCATTCAAATAAATCATTCAAATCACATCAACAACCATTTCAAAGCTTCAGATCTTCGAATACCTCATGTAAATCTCAAGTAGTTTCAAAACAGTATCAAAAACAGAGGAGTTCGTAAAACAGCGCCAAAACCGGCGATCTAGTTCAAAAACAGAGTGTTTCGAAGATTGTATATAAAACCGGCGACCTCGTCGCCCAAGCACACAAACAGAGCATTTTACGCAGATGAAAACGAAAATGGCGACCACGTCGCCCTCACTTCAGAAGATAGCTAAACTATGGCTCGTATGGAAAAGAGGTCTAGCTTCCCTTACCTGGACTTGCGCAAACACCAGGAGTTCCGAAATCCAACGAAGCTTGAAGAACGCTTTGACTCTGTTCTTGTGTCTGGTTTTGAAGAGCTTGCAGAGAACCACCCAAGTGCTCCAAGGGCAAACGTCGAACTGGTGCTTGAGGATGCCTGGAAAACGCAGCGCGAAGGGGAGAAAGGAGGAGGATGGAGATAGTCTCGCTCTTTCACTCTTGGGTCACTTGTAACGCTCTTTGCCTCCTCTCAGTGGGTTTTGATCCCAACCATACCTGTCCTCGTATACTGCTGCCCTCCCCTTTTTCTGCAAAAGCCTGGGCGTACGTTCCTCTGAACAGTACGACCCCGGTTGTCTTTTGTGCATGCAAACCACTGCTCTGAACAGTACTGCCACTGTTTGTCGCTTGTGCATGCCAGCCACTGCTCTGAACAGTACGACCGTGAGTGTCTCCCGCGCATGCCAACATTCTGATGTCACTATTCTGAACCACCCTTTTCGTCTACGTGGCGCGCGTGCAGAACGTCTCATGCTGGATGTCTGGGTCCCACGTTCTCTGTGTATAACTTAACGTAGCGCGATGACCTTTCGCGCGAAGACTCTCGACCGATGACCTCTCGCGCGAAGACTCTCGACCGATGACCTCTCGCGCGAAGACTCTCGACCGATGACCTCTCGCGCGAAGACTCTCGACCGATGACCTCTCGCGCGAAGACTCTCGACCGATGACCTCTCGCGCGAAGACTCTCGACCGATGACCTCTCGCGCGAAGACTCTCGACCGATGACCTCTCGCGCGAAGACTCTCGACCGATGTCTTCCTCTGGCGACGCCCTCATAACTCTCGCGCCTTGGCCACGTCCACATGCATCGCGCCCTGGCAATGCCCGCGTGCCTCGCGTCCGCGCGATGCCCGCATGCCCCTCGCGTCCGCGCGATGCCTGCATGCCTCTCGCGCCCGCGCGATGTCCACCTGGCGCTCATGTGTAGCAGACGACCGGCGAC
Source organism: Phaseolus lunatus (assembly GCA_013389735.1). Lineage (NCBI taxonomy): Eukaryota > Viridiplantae > Streptophyta > Magnoliopsida > Fabales > Fabaceae > Phaseolus > Phaseolus lunatus. The sequence goes on along the minus strand of CM023859.1, from coordinate 14,875,095 downwards.
CTCGTAGCCTTCTAAACTTAACTTTTTCCTCCCTTTCTATTCTAAATAAAAACATACTTAGAATTTATTTAAAATATAACTCTTTTATTCCAATAAATTTTTCAGGTCCTTACATTCTCCCCAACAAGAAAATTTTTCGTCCTCGAAAATTGGATTACAAGGAAAAGAGGTATGGATAAGCCTCCCTCATGGGTTCTTCTAACTCCCAAGTAGAATCCCCCGATTTCTCATCCCACACCACTTTCACCATGTCGATGGTCTTACCTCTGAGCTGTTTACATTGCCGATCGTCAATCTTGACTGGTTTTGCTTCAAAGGACAAGTCATCCCTAATCTGCACGTCGTCTACATCCAGCACATGACTAGGGTCTGCCATGTACTTCCTCAGCTGTGACACGTGAAACACATTGTGCAGATTCGCCAGATGGGGAGGTAGGGCGATCTCATACGCCACTGGGCCAATCCTTCTTAAGATCTGATATGGTCCCACGAACTTAGGGGACAACTTCTTCGACCTGATCGCCCGCCCTACACCCTTGGTTGGTGTCACTTTCATGAACACGTGATCTCCAGCAGCAAACTCCAAAGGCTTTCTCCTCTGATCTGCATAGGATTTCTGCCTACTCTGAGAGGCTTTCATTCTGCTTTGTATCTGCTTCACCTTCTCGGTCGTCTGCTGAATCAACTCTGGCCCAACCAAGACTGCCTCGCCCTCCTGGTACCAACATAAGGGAGTTCTGCATTTCCTCCCATACAGGGCTTCATATGGTGCCATCCCAATGCTGGCGTGGTAGCTATTGTTATAGGTAAACTCCACTAGTGGCAACACCTCCTCCCAACCTCCCAATTGATCCAAAACGCATGCCCTCAGCAGATCTTCCAAAGATTGGATCGTCCTCTCTGACTGACCATCTGTTTGGGGATGATATGCAGAGCTCATCCTCAACTTGGTTCCCAAACACTCTTGCAAGGTCTGCCAAAACCGTGAAGTGAACCTGGGATCCCTATCTGAAATGATGCTGGAAGGCACTCCATGCAACCTCACAATCTCCTTGATGTACAGCTGTGCCAACTTGGCCATGGGCATCTTCATATTTACTGGGAGGAAGTGGGCACTCTTCGTCAGCCTATCAATGATGACCCAGATTGCATCATGACCCTTTACCGATCTGGGTAAATGGGTGACAAAATCCATGGCAATGCTGTCCCACTTCCACTCGGGGATATCCAGTTGCTGCAACAGTCCGCCAGGTTTTTGATGCTCCACCTTCGCCTTTTGACACGTTAAGCAGGTTGCCACGTACTGGGCGACGTCCCTCTTCATGCCTGACCACCAAAATGACTCCTTCAAGTCATGGTACATCTTGTTCATGCCTGGGTGGAGGTTAAGGCGACTCTTATGACCTTCCTCTAGGATCATCTTCTTCAACTCATCATTTGCGGGTATGCAAATCCTGCCATCAAACCTCAAGATCCCATCATCGCCCATCTCAAAGCCTCTCACCTGATCTGTTCCTAGCGACTCCATAGTGCGCTTCAGGCTAGGGTCCTCCAATTGCTTATCCTTCAACATTCCCAGGAAGTCATTAGTTATAGTCAGCTTACTACAACTAATGTGATTCACGTGAAACTCTACTCCCAGGTTTAAGTCCCTGAACTGCTCGATCAGTTTCTGCTCTTCCATCATCATGGTGGCGACTTGTATAGACTTCCTACTCAAGGCATCTGCCACTACATTGGCCTTCCCTGGGTGATACATGAGTTGAAAGTCGTAGTCCTTTAGGAATTCCATCCACCTTCTTTGTCTCATGTTTAGCTCCTTCTGATCGAACAGGTACTTCAAGCTCTTGTGGTCACTGAACACCTGGAACCGAGCTCCATACAGATAATGCCTCCAGATCTTCAAGGCAAACACTACCGCTGCCAACTCCAAATCATGAGTAGGGTAGTTTCTCTCATGCACCTTGAGTTGCCTTGAAGCATATGCAACCACCCTCTTCTCTTGCATCAAGACGCATCCCAAGCCTTGATGTGAGGCATCACAGAAGACATCAAAAGGTCTTCCTACTTCTGGAATCACCAGCACTGGAGCACTGGTCAACCTCTCCTTTAGTTCCCTGAAGCTCTGCTCACATCGGTCGGTCCAAGCAAAGGGTTGGTCCTTGCGGGTCAGTTGTGTTAAAGGAGCCACAACTTTGGAAAAATCCTCAATGAACCTCCGATAGTAGCCCGCCAACCCCACAAAGCTCCTTATCTCAGTCACTGTCTTAGGACGTTCCCATTGCAGCACTGCCTCTACCTTGGCTGGATCTACCGAGATCCCCTGGGCAGATATCACGTGTCCTAAGAAGTTGACTTCCCTTAGCCAGAACTCACACTTAGAGAACTTGGCATAGAGCTGCTTCTCCCTCAGTATTTCCAATACTGTCCTCAGGTGTTCCTCATGCTCTTCCTCGGTCCTTGAATAAATGAGGATGTCATCTATGAAGACCACCACAAACTTGTCCAAGAAAGGGCGAAAAATCCTATTCATGTAGTCCATGAATAGAGCTGGAGCATTGGTGACTCCAAATGGCATCACTACATACTCGTAGTGCCCATATCTAGACCTAAAAGCTGTCTTCTGAACATCTTCAGCTTTTACCAAGATTTGGTGATACCCCGATCTCAGGTCAATCTTGGAGAACACCGAGGCCCCCTGAATCTGGTCCATCAAATCGTCAATCCGAGGTAGGGGGTACTTGTTCTTGATGGTCAATTTGTTCAATTGCCTGTAGTCTATACACAACCGAGACCCTCCATCCTTCTTCTTGACTAGGAGCACTGGAGCTCCCCACGGAGATACACTGGGCCTGATGAACTGTTTCTCCAGCAGCTCTTCCAACTGCTTCTTTAACTCTACTAACTCGGCTGGTGCCATCCTGTAAGGTGCCATTGATATTGGTCCAGCTCCAGGTACCAAGTCAATAGAGAATTCCAATTCTCTCTTAGGGGGTAACCCAGGCACCTCTTCTGGAAATACATCCGTGAAATCCCTCACCACGTGTATTCTGCTTACGTCCCCTTCATTCCTCACTTCCAACCGAGCTAGCATCACGAAGCACCTCGCCCCTTCCTCCAACTCTGATCGCCCTCTTTGAACTGGCCACACCTCTGATTCTTGGGGGTCTGGAAATGCTACCTCCTGCCTACCACAGTCTATGAGAACATGATTGGCAGCTAGCCAATCCATTCCCAGGATAACATCCAGGTCCTGAAGAGGTAGGCAGATCAAGTTCACTTTGAATCTACGTCCCTCTACTATCACTGGACATTCAGGGCAAACTGTGGAGGTCAACACCTGTCCTGACGCAGGTGTAGAGACCAACAGTTCGAAGGGTAACTCTCTCACCACAAGGCCCAACTCGGCTACACACATGCTTGACACAAAGGAGTGTGTCGCTCCAGAATCAAACAAAGTTTTTACACCTCTACCAGCTATAAAGCAAACATTCTGCACAAGGTTACCTGATTGGGACGCCTCAGCTCCTGACATGGCAAACACCCTCCCGGTTGCCTGAGGTCTGTTGCCTTCGTTCCTCATCTGCTGGGAACCACTGGGTTGAGTCATTCTGTGCTGAGTAGGACAATACTTGGCAACGTGCCCCGTCTTCTGGCAGGTAAAGCATCTCCTCTCTGAGTCTTTCTTGGGGCACACATTGGCTGCGTGTGGCCCACCGCAAAGGAAGCATTGAAATTTCCTGGTTTGTTGCTGATGAGACTGGGGTGGTGCTGCTCTCGCCCTATGCTGTGGAGGCCTCGCGTAGGGCTTAAACTGCTGTTGCTGTACCCTTGCCTTCCCATTGGAGGGACCGCCTGGGTGGGACCTGCTCACCCGAGACTCACCCTTCTCTAGAGTCTCCACCATTTTCGCCTTCTCCACTAAGGCATGAAATTCTCTAATGCACATCGGGGCTATGGTCCTCTTCAGCCCATGCTTCAGTCCTTCTTCGAATTTCCTACACCTCCAAGCCTCAGAGGTGGCTTGGGTATAAAACCTGGCGAGGTACTCGAACCGAGCAGCATAGGCATTCACAGACATATCCCCCTGCTCCAACCTCAGGAACTCAGCTTCCTTCGCAAATCTTGCGCTGTCTGGGAAGTACTTCTCCAAGAACCTCACTCTGAAGCTTTCCCAATCCATCACTTCCTCTCGGGCCTCCATCATCTGTTGAGTTCCCATCCACCAGAACTCAGCTTCCCCAGACAGGAGGTATGTGGCAAACACCAGCTTCTTGTCTTCAGGGCAGGAAGTCGCCCTGAATATCTTCTCTAACCCCCTGACCCACTGATCTGCTTGATCAGGGGTAACGTTCCCACTGAACTTAGGTGGGTTGTGCCTGAGGAACTCAGTCAGTCCCATATGCTCCTGAGGCTGACCGACGTCGGGGTTTGTTGCGGCCGATCTGGCGGTCTCCCACTGTTGCATTGTAGCTTGGTGATTTTGAGACATCGCCGCATTCTGCTGCTGGATGGCACTTGCCATCATCTCGATGGCCTTGGCAATCTGACCCATTTCAGAAGAAGGTTGGGGAGGGGTAGAGGGTCTACGTGCCATCTCTCTTGTTTCGGATCTTGAAGCTATGAGTTTTCTATATTCCCTACAACTACAGGAATGAGATTGATAAGAAATCAATTCATTCAGGAGGTAATAACTAGACCTTACAAAGGTCAGCATCTCAAAGTCATCAAGAATTTGAGCTTAACAACATACTCGTAATACTTAGAATCTCAAGCAAGGTATTAGAACAGCTACTGATATCATCACCATCAGTTCAAACAACCATTTTCAGTCAATTGCAGAAACACTCAATAAGCTAAACTAGATCACACCAGCATTCAATGTATACTAAACATCAAATCTTTGGAATTAAGATTGAGAATCATCTCGATCCAGTTATGAGTGTGCACCCTCATTACTTCATCAAGATCTTCTCACCCTTAATACTAAGATTTTCAGCTAGAGTATACGTTCACTAAAGCACAGAAGCACACACAAACTTTTCAATACAAAACGTTTGAAAACCTTTCACTATAGTTGTTATTTAAAAACTCAAATAACTTTTATGAGCAGAAGAAACACAATGGATCCACAGCCCTCAGGTCATCCTAAGGACGAACTGCTCTGATACCATTAATGTAACATCCCACCAAATACATTTCATATTTATATAATATAAATGAAGATAAACAAGTATTTTGAAATAAACATAATCATATATATATATAATGGAGTTTCTCCTCATCGGGAGTTTAATACACAAACTGTGAATCTTTCCAAAAGCACTTAACCAAAAAATACAACAAAAGACAAATCGGGCGATATGCTAAAAAAAAAAAAAAGGGCGATCTCCTAGTCAATCAGGTGATCTCCTATCAGCCAGGCGATCTCCTATCAGACCGGCGATCTCCTATCAGACCGGCGATCTCACTTTCCTGCAACGTCATCTGCTCCCGTGTAAATCATACACGATCATCACAAGTTTTAAGAAGAACATCCACAAACGAAAACGCAGGGTAAGCTAGACAGTTTTAAAAGAGAATTTAGATATGAACTTTAAAATCAAGATAAATTAATTTAAGGCACCCACGTAAAAACATCAGCTTTCTCATTCTTCCCACATACCATCAAGTAAAAACCCACATTTCACAATTCCTCAAGAGTAGTTCATATCACACAGTGCAGCAAGTGTCTATCCACATACAGTGTTCCTCATTTCTCACGTCAGGTTTTCCACTGACTCACAATACATAGACACAAGACACTAATTCCGGAATACTCGTGCATTGATTAGACTCAGAGATCTGCACCTGCCATATTGCCCACTGTGGAATCTCTCACATCCACAGGGTCGCCGTGAAATCTCTCACATTCATCAGCGTATAATGAATCTCACACATCACCATACAGCATGACAGGGTTAATCCACGCGAAACAGGTCGGTTTGTTCTCTTTCAAACAACCCACCCATACAGGTGAACCTCCTTCGACTCTCAACAACTGAGTAACTTCCTCTACGTGAGTCCATTACCTCAGCAGAGTCAGGATATCTCGTTCTTAATCACCGATCAATGCACCTACTACAAGATCTTACACGGTATTTTCTTTCCTGAAAATACTATGCCTCGACCTCACACTCACCACATCCAACACATCATACCATTCAAATAAATCATTCAAATCACATCAACAACCATTTCAAAGCTTCAGATCTTCGAATACCTCATGTAAATCTCAAGTAGTTTCAAAACAGTATCAAAAACAGAGGAGTTCGTAAAACAGCGCCAAAACCGGCGATCTAGTTCAAAAACAGAGTGTTTCGAAGATTGTATATAAAACCGGCGACCTCGTCGCCCAAGCACACAAACAGAGCATTTTACGCAGATGAAAACGAAAATGGCGACCACGTCGCCCTCACTTCAGAAGATAGCTAAACTATGGCTCGTATGGAAAAGAGGTCTAGCTTCCCTTACCTGGACTTGCGCAAACACCAGGAGTTCCGAAATCCAACGAAGCTTGAAGAACGCTTTGACTCTGTTCTTGTGTCTGGTTTTGAAGAGCTTGCAGAGAACCACCCAAGTGCTCCAAGGGCAAACGTCGAACTGGTGCTTGAGGATGCCTGGAAAACGCAGCGCGAAGGGGAGAAAGGAGGAGGATGGAGATAGTCTCGCTCTTTCACTCTTGGGTCACTTGTAACGCTCTTTGCCTCCTCTCAGTGGGTTTTGATCCCAACCATACCTGTCCTCGTATACTGCTGCCCTCCCCTTTTTCTGCAAAAGCCTGGGCGTACGTTCCTCTGAACAGTACGACCCCGGTTGTCTTTTGTGCATGCAAACCACTGCTCTGAACAGTACTGCCACTGTTTGTCGCTTGTGCATGCCAGCCACTGCTCTGAACAGTACGACCGTGAGTGTCTCCCGCGCATGCCAACATTCTGATGTCACTATTCTGAACCACCCTTTTCGTCTACGTGGCGCGCGTGCAGAACGTCTCATGCTGGATGTCTGGGTCCCACGTTCTCTGTGTATAACTTAACGTAGCGCGATGACCTTTCGCGCGAAGACTCTCGACCGATGACCTCTCGCGCGAAGACTCTCGACCGATGACCTCTCGCGCGAAGACTCTCGACCGATGACCTCTCGCGCGAAGACTCTCGACCGATGACCTCTCGCGCGAAGACTCTCGACCGATGACCTCTCGCGCGAAGACTCTCGACCGATGACCTCTCGCGCGAAGACTCTCGACCGATGACCTCTCGCGCGAAGACTCTCGACCGATGTCTTCCTCTGGCGACGCCCTCATAACTCTCGCGCCTTGGCCACGTCCACATGCATCGCGCCCTGGCAATGCCCGCGTGCCTCGCGTCCGCGCGATGCCCGCATGCCCCTCGCGTCCGCGCGATGCCTGCATGCCTCTCGCGCCCGCGCGATGTCCACCTGGCGCTCATGTGTAGCAGACGACCGGCGACCTCGTAGCCTTCTAAACTTAACTTTTTCCTCCCTTTCTATTCTAAATAAAAACATACTTAGAATTTATTTAAAATATAACTCTTTTATTCCAATAAATTTTTCAGGTCCTTACAATGCTCACTCATAATAATGCCATTATGCATGTACATGTTCCTTTTAGAAGGACAATTTGAAGCAATATGACCATAACCCAAACACTTAAAGCATTTCTTACTAGACGTTTTGATTGGTGACTTAGGCCTAGAAGTAGATGGCTTAGATTCCTTGGGTTTGAAAGAGGAATCTTGGGAAGGAAATTTTGAAAAAGATTTTTTATTTCTCCAAGACTTGTTATAGTAGCCATCATTGGAAGAGTTTTTAAAAGAATTTTTCTTAGCAAGTTGGGCTTCCACCTTCATTGCTAAGTGAACTAAAGATCCCAATGATGAGTACTCTTGCAATTCCACAATGTCTTGAATATCCTTCCTAAGTCCACTAATAAACCTAGCAATCATGGCTTCCTCACTTTCTTCTAATTCAATTTTAAGCACAAGTGTTTCAAGCTCTTTGAAATATTCATCCACATTTAGCGTGCCTTGTTGAAACCGTTGGAGTTTCAACATAAGGTCTTTCCTAAAATGTGGAGGCACAAACCTAGCGCGCATTTGATATCTTAAAGTGTTCCAAGAGTCCACGGGAGGACTCTTGTGATATATAATGTCCTTTACAAGTCCATGCCACCATTTCATGGCATAATCACTAAATTCTAATGTAGCTAGCTTAATTTTGTGCTCCTCTTGAACCTCATGAATCTCAAAGATTTGCTCACACTTGGCTTCCCAATCTAAATATACATTTGGATCACTAGAGCCATTGAAACAAGGAAGCTTGACCGAAGGTAGCCTAGCCTTTGCATCTTGGTAGTAGCCATTGCCATGGTGAGGTCTCTCCCGTTGATTGTAATGTCTTTGGTCATGCATTTGGGATGGAGTCCTTCTTCTCCTATGATCCTCTTCACGGCCATTGTCATTGGATGAAGCTCTTGTGGAATGCCTTGGGGAATGGTGTCCATCATGAATAGAAGGGGATGGCCGAGATTGTTGCAACGCCATTGCTTGCAACCTTTCTTCCAAGCGTCTAATAGTTCTTTGTGCCTCATGTAATTCACCAATGAGTGAGGCCTTGGAAGGAGAGGGCTGTTTGTAGGATGCATCACTAGAAAATCCTGCCATTGTAATTAAAAAAAATAAAAACAGCAAAGGTACCAAAACAGCAAACAAGTTAAGAATTAAAATTGCAAAAACAGCAACTGTGGTAATGAATCTGCCAAAGAGAATGGAGGAAGAAAAATGTCACTCTCAAAGAAAATAAGGTCCTTTCACCAAGCTGATCTTGAAGCCTTGGAAACCTCAAATGAAAAATGTCACAGCAAGCACACCAATCTTTGAAGGCAACACCACAAAACCAAAGAAAGAAGAAAGACAATCAAGAAAAGGTATAAAGAAGGAAAGGCAATGCAAAAGGAATACAAGAGTGATGACAAACACAAAGAATAGAGAACAAAAGACAAGCAAGAAAATAAGGAACTCAATGAGAAAGTAGGCACACAAAAGAATACTTAAAGAAAGGCACTAGAGTAGATGAAGAAAACAAAAATTAGCTACTGGAAAAAAAATTTCTATGCAAACTGTGCGTGAGATTCATTGATTAATCTGGAAAGATATACAGCGAACTGGACTATCAAATTTTAACCACACAAACTTCAAGATGTTAACTCAAAAATGGCACTGGAATTATGTAAAAACAGTAAGCCAATTGAGAGAAATAAATTTTTCAAAATCGCTGCCCGATTACCGTATTTTTTTCGGCAGGAATGTACACTTTTCGTATTTTATTTATCATATTTTGTGTACGTTGAATTTTATTGTACTTCTTTTTTCTATTCTTTTCTAACACTTTGAGGATCACAAATCCAGAATTTCAGAAATTTCCAGTGAGTAAATCAATTGCAATAAGCAAAAACAGTAAGCACTTGTTTTCAGAAACAGAGGAATCCTAAGAGGAATGAAAAACAGAATTATGAACTAGCAAAGACATAATGGAAATTGTGTAATAGAACTTGTATAGGTCTAAACTACAAGTATGAACTCAATCTAAAACAGAAAATGCACAAAGGATCAAGCAATAAACTCAAAAACAGAATGTAAACCAAAGCAAGAAACAATCAAAGCAATAAAAGTACTACTAGAAGTAATGACAATTATGGAATAACATGACTTAAGACAAAACTTGACATGATTACAAAATTAAAAGACATATCACAAGATATAACAAGTGAAAGGAAGCTTAAGGTCAGCTCTAGGAAGGAGAATGCCATTCCAAAAGAGCAACCAAACTCATATGAACAATGAGTGCCATAAACCTTTTCACAAACACTTGGTGGAACAAAAGAAAAACAGCAAGAAAACTCAAAGCAAGCCTAAAAACAGAATTGAAAACACAAGATGATAGAGCTCTTGAATTAAAGTGCAACACAACTCAAAAATTAAACAAGAACACACCTAAACTCTAGATACCACATGATGTGAATTCAAGAACATAATATGAAAAGTTCTTGACATTCTTAGGAGACATCTTGAGTTGGTCATATGAGAGGCACTTTCTCTTAGAATTGGATCAATGTTCTAAGACAAGAACTCACCAAAACTAATGCCAAAACACAATCTCAATTAGACGTTCCATCTATTGTCAAATTGAACCGATTGAAATACAAGAAAAAGGAAAAGAAACAGAACATAGGTGCTGGAAAATGAAAAATGCTGGACAGATTTGAAATAGGAACAAAAAACACCGAATAGAATTGCAAGATAAGAACAAAATAGGAAATGGAATGGAGAATGGATTAGAAGACTTATGAAGATGAGACTTGGAGATGATCTCGCCACTTGAAGGTTGGATTGCTTCAAGATAAGAGTGTGATGCTGCCACTTGAGTTCCAAGAGCTCTCAAGATGAAGCAAGGAAGAAGAGACACACAAGTGCTCACAAATGCTCTCAAAAAATGAGTAGAGTTTTCTTACTAATAATTTCCAATCTGCATATACAAGGGGCAGCACCTCTATTTATATTTTTTAGGTGCTGAAATGCAAGCTAAAAGAAACCAAAATTCCCCCCAAATTCAAATGAAAAATGGCGCCTAACAAGACATGAGGAAGGTGTGATTTCTTTTCTCACTTTGGCACCTCCTATTTTAACTTCTACACCTATTTACTCACGCACCCCCCTCCTAATGCTCCTAACTAAAAAAAAACCTAAAGATGCTTTCACACAAGAGGTTTCTCATGTTTTCCTCTAAGCACCTTCACATAATGAAATTGCAAAAAGGGAAAATAAACGTCCCCTAGCTCCTAATATTTTGAACATGCTTCTTGTGATCCTTTGAGGTTGACTTTGATCTCCATGAACGTCCTCAACCTCTTCTTCTTCATGATGTTTGGCCTCCATGTCCTCTTGAGCTTGATCTCCATCACCGAAAATCACAGCCTAGGGCGCGAAGCAAAGATGACATGCCCCCTAGGCATGAATTCGTGGTGGAGTTGAAGGAATTGATTGCCATTCCCAATGTGGCAGAAAGATTGAAGGTGCCCCCAAAGAGTGACAAGAGGTTGGGGCCCAATAAAAATGCATGGTGCGAGTTCCATCAGGCTTTTGGGCACCCCATACGAAATTGCCTGGCTCTGGCTCATCAACTGGATGAGTTGGTGAAGAGTGGGTTTTTGAGTGACTATCTGAAGGAGGCGTCGGAAGGTGAGACAGTTGCTGCGCCAAGGGCAGACCAGGGGCATGAAGTGCCCATTCATGGGGAGATCCACACTATATCAGGTGGGTTTTCAGGAGGAGGATGCACCTCTTCACAACGAAAGAAGTATGCGCGTTCAGTGATAGCAGTAGAGGCCTGCGAGGAAGATCACTTTCCGGACATTGACCTCGTCTTTACAAAAGCCGATCGCCGAGATGTTGTTCCCCATGACAACGATCCGGTGGTTATTTCAGTAGTCACTGCCGCGCGTAAGGTGCACCGGGTGCTGGTTGATCAGGGGAGCTCGGCCGATGTGATGTTCTGGTCGACCTTTAACAAACTACAGCTGTCCCCTGATCAGTTGCGACCTTACGTCGGCTGTTTATACGGGTTCGCAGGAGATCAGGTAGAAGTGCGGGGATACATAGAGTTGAGGACCACGTTCACCGACGGAGTAGCGTCCCGCACAGAGAACATCAGGTACCTTGTGGTGAACGCTCCCTCTGCCTACAATATACTTCTGGGCAGACCGGCCCTGAACCGGTTGGGGGTCGTAGTCTCCACAAGGCACATGAAGATGAAGTTGCCATCGATGGAGGGGAAGGTGGTAACCATTAAGTCGGACCAAAAGGAGGCTAAAAGGTGCTACGAAAATAGCCTCAAGACGAAGAGGGGAGTCTGCATGGTGACCACCTCACCACCGGGAGGAGGAACCAATGAAACAGGTATGCCTCGAGGTGATGTCGGGGTCACCCGAGCAGAGGTCGCCCGGGCGAGGCGGCCAGAACCCGCGGAGGAGGTCGTGGAGAAGGAGATCGGAGGGAAGATCTTCAGGCTGGGTAAATCTCTATCTCAGGAGACCCAGGATCAGGTAGCGAGAGTTATAGGGAAGCATCTGGACGCTTTCGCTTGGTCCCCCTCAGACATGCCTGGCATAGACCCTGATTTCCTATGCCACCGCCTGGCACTGAATCCCCAGGCCAGGCCGGTCCGCCAGAGGAGGCGGAAGTTCAATGATGAGCGAAGGCAGGTAGTCAAGGAGGAAACACGCAAATTGCTGAAAGCAGGTCACATACGGGAAATACAATACCCTGAGTGGCTTGCAAACGTCGTCCTGGTGAAAAAGGCCAACGGGAAGTGGAGGATGTGCGTGGACTTTACAGATCTTAACAGGGCGTGTCCGAAAGATTCCTATCCTCTGCCCAACATAGATGCATTGGTAGACAGCGCTTCAGGCTGCAAATTGCTCAGTTTCTTAGACGCTTTTTCTGGGTACAATCAGATCAAGATGCACCCGATGGATGAGAACAAGACGGCGTTCATGACAGAGCTGTCTTGTTACTGCTACACAGTCATGCCGTTCGGTTTGAAGAATGCGGGTGCCACATACCAGAGGCTAATGGACAGGGTTCTCGCACCCATGCTGGGACGCAATGTGCAGGCATATGTAGATGACATGGTGGTGACGTCCCAGGCACGAGATCAGCATGTCGACGACTTGGAGGAGCTGTTCAACACTATAGCAAAGTACAGGTTAAAGTTGAATCCCGAAAAGTGCGTCTTTGGGGTGGAGGCAGGCAAGTTCCTTGGGTTTTTGCTCACGGAAAGAAGGATTGAGGCCAACCCAGACAAGTGTGCAGCAATCATAGCCATGAGGAGCCCGACGTCGGTGAAAGAGGTGCAACAGTTGACAGGTCGAATGGCTGCACTCTCCCGATTCGTGTCAGCCGGGGGAGATAAAGGCCATCTTTATTTCCAGTGCTTAAGGAGGAATAGTAGATTCACCTGGACGGCGGAATGTGAGCAGGCTTTCCTCAAGCTCAAAGAATACCTGGCCAGCCCACCAGTTTTGTGCAAGCCTCAACTTGGAACACCCCTGCGTTTGTACTTTGCGGTTACAGATAGGGCGGTGAGTTCTGTCTTGGTACAAGAACAACAACAGAGCCAGAAGCCCATCTATTTTGTCAGCAAGGTGCTACAGGGACCCGAGACGAGATACCAAGCCTTAGAGAAGGCAGCATTAGCAGTGGTGTTCTCGGCCAGGAGATTACGCCACTATTTCCAAAGCTTCACAGTGGTGGTGATGACAGATCTGCCGATATGTAAGGTCTTGCAGAAGCCTGATGTGGCAGGAAGGATGGTGCGCTGGGCGGTTGAACTGTCGGAATTTGACATCCAGTATGAACCCAGGGGCCCGATCAAAGGACAAGTCTACGCTGATTTTGTGGCAGAGATGTCTTCAACCGAAGCTCAGCAAGAAGGACCCGATTTTAAATGGGTATTGTCAGTAGATGGGTCCTCGAATCAGCAAGGCAGCGGAGCGGGGGTGATCTTAGAAGGACCCAAGGGGTTGTTGATAGAGCAGGCCCTGCGATTCGCATTCAAAGCCAGCAATAACCAGGCGGAGTATGAGGCTTTGATCGCTGGGATGTTATTGGCAAAGGAGATGGGGGCACAGAGCCTTATAGCCAAGAGTGACTCGTTGTTGGTCACCGGTCAGGTGGCCGGGGAATACCAGGCAAAAGATCCTCAGATGGCCTCTTACCTGGAGTATGTCCAGAGATTGAAGAGTTCATTTGGAGTATTTGAACTGGTACACGTGCCCAGGGAGCAAAATGCCAGAGCTGACTTGTTGGCCAAACTCGCCAGCTCAGGCAAGGGAGGCCAACAGAGGACAGTCATCCAGGAGACCCTGAGGGCGCCTCGTACTTATACAGCTGATAACTTAGTGGGAGTCCATCAGATTAGCCAGTCAGATGGCGAGAAGAGGAGTCATCGGTCGTTGACTCAAGAAACTTTAAAAAAGCCACGAGTCAACGCATGCATGCTGTTGGGGGTAGAAGCACCACAGATCTGTCTATTACAAAATGGTGAGACATGGATGATGCCCTACAAGCGTTATATAGCAGATGGAATGCTCCCAGCAGAGCCGGAGGAGGCAAAAAAGATAAAGAAAAACTCGTCCAAGTACACGCTCGTTGAAGGCGAGTTGTACAGACATGGGTTTACTCACCCCATCTTAGTCTGCGTGCATGGCGAGCAGTGTGTGAGGATAATGGCAGAGCTCCATGAAGGTATCTGCGGTAGTCATATCGGAGGCCGAGCACTAGCCTCTAGGACCGTGCGAGCAGGGTACTACTGGCCGACAATGAGGGAAGATTGTACTAAGTATGCACAGCAATGCAAGCAGTGCCAGTTGCATGCTGACTGGCCTAAGGCGCCACCAGAGGAGCTCAGGTCGATTTACAGCCCTTGGCCATTTCACACTTGGGGAATTGACATCCTGTGACCTTTCCCTTTGGCGATAAGGCAGATGAAGTACCTCGTGGTTGCCATAGAATATTTCACGAAGTGGATTGAAGCTGAGCCAGTAGCACAGATTACAGCACAAAAGATCCAACACTTCGTGTGGAAGAACATAGTTTGCCGTTTCGGCATACCAAAACGCTTGGTGTCTGATAATGGCACTCAGTTTGCGAGCCAACAGTTGGGAAAGCTATGTACAGAGCTGGGAATCAAGCAGGTGTTTGCATCAGTCGAGCACCCACAGACCAATGGGCAGGTCGAGTCGGCCAATCGAGTCCTCCTCAGAGGATTGAAGAGAAGGTTGGAGAAAGCAAAGGGAAGGTGGGCTGAGGAGGTTCCCAGAATAGTATGGGCCTACCATACTACCCCCCAGTCCACTACCAAGGAGACTCCCTTTAGTTTGGTGTATGGTTCAGATGCCATGATCCCTGTGGAGATCCAGGAGAGCTCGCCCCGCTTCCAGAACTTTGTGGCTGAGGAATCAAATGAGGAAAGGAAGGTGAATCTTGATCTTTTGGATGAAGCCAGGGAAGAAGCTGGAATCAAGGCTGAGGCGATAAAGAGGAAAGTCGAGCTCAAACACAGTTCCAAGCTGAGAGCTCGGCGGTTCCAGGCGGCAGACCTTGTCATGCGGAAGGCATCTCCATACCAGATAGAGAACAAGCTATCCCCTAAGTGGACTGGTCCTTTCAGAGTGATAGAGGCCCTAGGGAATGGAGCATATAGACTTGAAACTTTAGAAGGAGGTCCGATTCCTCGAACATGGAATGCGACTCACTTGAAGTATTATTTCAGTTAAAAGCTATGTAATCTTGTATGCAACACGATACAGAGGACACTCTTTTTTCCCTTCTAAGGGTTTTTAATGAGGTCACCCAATAAAATTCAGTTAAAGATATATGTTTTTTAGTGTGTTTGTACAATGATGTTAGAACCTGTCACGTGGAGTTAGAAGTCTCGTTAGTGGAGAGGTAGGTTCGTAGAGAACACCTCCACTTCGAGTGAGAACTTCCAATGTGAAAGAAGGGTTCGCCCAGAGAAATCCTCCTCGCCTGTGAGCGATGTGAGGTCAGTTAGAACCTGTCACGTGGAGTTAGAGGTCTCGTTAGTGGAGAGGTAGGTTCGTAGAGAACACCTCCACTTCGAGTGAGAACTTCCAATGTGAAAGAAGGGTTCGCCCAGAGAAATCCTCCTCGCCTGTGAGCGATGTGAGGTCAGTTAGAACCTGTCACGTGGGGTTAGAGGTCTCGTAAGTGGAGAGGTAGGTTCGTAGAGAACACCTCCACTTCGAGTGAGAACTTCCAATGTGAAAGAAAGGTTCGTTTGGTTAAATCCTCCATCGACCGTGAACGATGACAGGTCAGTCAGAACCTATAAGTGGGGTTAGAGGTCTTGTGAGGGGAATGGGAGTTCATGAGGAACACTTTCCCCTCCAAGTGAGAACGCCCAAGTTAAGGTAAAGGTTCATTAATGAAGTAGCGGAAAGACAAGTTACTTGAGGTTCATTTTGCAGGTGTGTTAGTTGTGATCGTGAGCCTATCAAATACAAAGCACAGCAAAAGATGAACAATGCATGAACAAAGTTTTATATTGCAAAGAGGATAATTACAAGAGGTTCAGCTAAAATACAACTGTTTCGAGGACCTATCTGGGCACTATTTGCCCGTCGACTACCTGCAGGGTTGCGGAGTATGGTGAGAGGTCCATCTCAGGATGCACGCAGGCAACTTGAGCAAGGGCATCACCAAAGCCTTCCCCATAGGCGTCAGCGGCATCATCAATAAGCTCAGCCTCGGTCTTCTTCGACAGTTCGATCTGTTGGGCAAGTTCCTCCTCAACCTTGCCCAGCTGAACTTCTCGATTGGTCGCCCTCTCCTCCAGCTTGGCCATTTTAGCTTGGGCCCCCTCCGCTTGCTCTTCCAGCTCAATGATCTTGTTGCGGAGGGGAAGTATCTTAGCTTCAAGCTGGAGGGCCTCCTGCCCCTTGGAGAAAAGAAGCTTCTTGGTCTCCTTCTCGGATTGACGGAGACTACCCAGTTCTTGATTGAGGGCAGTCTCTCGCGTGGTCGCTTGACGAAGTTGGAGATCCTTTTGTTCCAGCTCCCTTCTCAATTGGGCGGCCTCTTCTAGCTTTTGGTCCAACTCCCTCTTCAGCTGGGCGGTCTCCTCTAGCAGCTCCGCCTCAGCGCTACCCTTGACCAGCAAGGAGTTGGAAGCGGCCAAGAACTCCCCGAGACCATGGCTAAGGAGGTTCTCAAGAGAGTTTCTGTCCATGGCCTCCAAGACAACTCTGCCAGGCATTTGAGCGAGCGACCTTTGGAGCAGAGAAGGCAGCTCTGGGGCAGAAGGCATCGGACCAGAGGAAGGAGCACTCTCCCCACCCCCCTCAAGTGTTAGGATTGGCTCAGGAGGGGAAGAGGCGCTGGGAGGGTGCTCCCTAAAGGAAGAAGGGTGCCCTTCTGTGGCTGAGGAGACCTCTGCGGCTGTCTCCACCCTTTTCCTTTTGAAGACGAGGCCGGAGCAGGTGTCCTCGTCGTCAGAAACCTCCACAGGGGCTGCCCTCTTGAATTTTTCAGCGATGGGTTCCAGGGCAACACCCGCGGGTGATGACGGACCTGCAGGGGCTGAACCGCTGGCATTGCGGCGATTCAGCACATCCGCCAGCCTCTTCTTCTTATCAGCGCTGAGTACCATGCCTGCAGTGAATCGAAAGTATTAGAAAGGCAAAGTATTGGGCATGCAAGATGAAGCGGATAAATGCAAAATGAAGTCAGTATACCAAGGTACACGCTGAGAGTCTCAGCGTCATACTCATGCCTAATCAGCTGGGTGGAGTCAAACACCACCCCCCAGCTGGAGATGATTTGGCAGAGTTCTTGATCGGGGACCGTCAACTCCTCGAGCTTGCGTGGCTTTTTGAACTTCAACTCCCCCACCCAGTACAAGGGAAATCCATCGAGCATGATGGGGTCGTAAGAGCTGCAGCAGACTCGTAAGAACTTTCCTTTGAAGTTCTTGTACGACTGCGAGAAGAGCGTTAGGAGGACTCTCCCGGCCACCCCATTCAGGCTCACCCAAAGCCTCTTGCCGGGGCTCTTCGCCTCGAAGAAGTACAGGAAGACATCGACGGAGGGGGTGAACCCTAATTTATTGCAGAGGATGGAGAACGCCCTAATAAAGGCCCAACTGTTGGGGTGCAGTTGAGCGGGCGCCACGTTTAACTCGGTGAGCAAAGCCCTTTCGAATCCTGTGAAGGGGAGACGGACTTTGACTCTTTTGAAAATGGTGGCGTAGAAGAAGAAGAAGGGTTCCCCATCGTTGCAGCGATCATCAGCGCACACAGGCTTGTTCACTGTACAGGGTCGCACAGAGACGTACGCGTCGGTTTCTCTGCCAAAGACGCGTCCTTTAGTCTTAGTCTCATCATCCCTGTGCTTGCGAAGATCCTCGCAGGATGTGAGTTTGGAGGTCTCAGCCAGAAGATCCTCAGAAGCCCATGGGTAGAGGGCCTTGTAATCGACCGCTACGGTTGGAGGTAGTTTTAGTTCTGGCCATGTCGAATCTAAACAAGTGAGAGGCAGGAAAAGAAAGAGGTTTAGAAGAAAGCAATGGTGGACGAAGACTCGAAGGTAGAACGAACCCAGAAAGGAAGAACAAAAACCCTAGAATGCGAAAACCACACCATAAGCCCAGAACAGTCACAACATGCCATAAGGATGATCGAGATTATGTTATGAAGGGGAAGAAGACATAAAAATCATACCTTTGGTCGAATGAGGGCGGAGAAGTGTGGAAAGCTTGGTGAGTAGAAGAGAGCGTGCGCTGGAAGATAGAGTCTACAAAAATGAGAATGCAAAGTGATGAAACAGTGAAGTGGCGCGAGGTTTTGAAGAGGTTTAACGTAGCCCTAGGGAGCGTAAACGTTATGAATCTCAAACCGTTGATACGGCCACGTGTTAGCAGATGAGAGGGGGTTGGTGAAGTGTCTTCTCAGCGTACTATTCATGTACTTACGCGCAGAGCCACGTAGGCCGCCCAAGACAATGACTTAGTCCCTACGCTGGAACAAGTTAACAGCTCGTGACTACGGGGGCTTGTGTACCGATCAGTCCTCGCCTATCACTTAGTCTCTTCGCTGAAACAAGTTAACAACTTGAGACTGGGGGGCTTGTGTACTGACCAGTCCTCGGACATCAGCTGGGTCCCACAGCATGAGTCAAAGACACGTGGAATAGACCCCACAGGGTGACGAGTCATCAGCCTACAGAGAGGGGTGACGAGTCATCAGCCTGCAGAGAGGGGTGACGAGTCATCAGCCTCCAGAGAGGGGTGACGAGTCATCTGCCTACAGAGAGGGGTGACGAGTCATCAGCCTACAGAGAGGGGTGACGAGTCATCAGCCTACAGAGAGGGGTGACGAGTCATCAGCCTACAGAGAGGGGTGACGAGTCGTCAGCCTATAGAGACGGGTGAGTAGTTGTCAACACCAGGATGGGCGGAGGTGTCATCGTCACTCGGCAGGTCGAGGAGTCCTCGGCAACAGATTATGGCGAGGTGACATCGGCCTTGGGTGATTTGAACAGCATAAACAGAACAGTTAAGATTGGTTCCCAGAGGGGGCCAATGACCAGTTAAATACCCAGAGCTAGGGAGAGGCCTGAATCACGAAGTGCCTATGCGGGTAGCAGGGAGAGCACAGTTGGGTGTAGAGTCCTGAGGGGACGAGTGCTCACCAGAGCTAGGGTTTTCCCAGTAAAGCTACATGCATGGCACGTGAACAGTGAAGGCACTCCCAGAACAGGTGGCCCCAGAGACTAGGTGCACAAGGAGGCATCCAGGTGGTCACCCTGTTAAAGTTTGCACTCCAGAGAAGGAAACCTTATGTGCTAGATTACCCTAAGATTGGGTGATAGCGGCACAAGGGTATTCCAGTAAACCCTAAATATGGCTAGTAGCGCAGCGAACCCTAATTAGGGCTAGCGGCACAGTAAACCCTAGACTATATAAGGGACAGTAAGATACTTCACAAAGGTACGCAGTTTCTAGACCTATACACAGAGAAACTCAATACACTTGGTGTTGCTTGCCCTACACTGACTTGAGCGTCGGAGTGCAAACGGCCTCTAGGGCGCCCCCCTTTCTCTTTTGCAGGTGCAGATTGCTTCGAAAGAACCAAGCACATATCAACGGGAGGAAGGAGGCGTGTGAGTGTCGTGAGTCAACCGACAGGCGGGTCAACCGGCAAGAACACATTATATTTAAGAAATTGATATGAAGTGTTAACATGTCTCTTCCATACTATTTTAAAGATCGTTTTCACTCTCAATTTTTTTGGTTTTTCAGTTTATTAGTGTTGATCAAGGTTGATCATGAGCTTTGAAGAATCCAAATCCTATGTGTTTGATGATAGCTGGTGTTGCTGCTATGTATGGGTGGGAACAGGGGTAGAATATGTGTAATCCACACCTTGTTTGAATCCAAAACAAGTTTGATATGAAAGCCTTTTTAAAAGAGTTTGTTTTTCAACTAAGTGAAAAACAACCTGTTGTTTTGTCGAAACAACCGGTTGTTCTTTGGTGAAAAGGTTTTGGAAAAGGCTGAAAAGCTTTGGCTTTGTTGACTAAGCTGTCAAAGCCAAAACAATCGATTGTTTGTTTTGAAAAATCTTAACGGCTTTATGGTTTTGAATTGAATCTTTATTAAATGTTTCTAACTAATTGCGCTCCTGTTTTATATGCTTTTTAACCACTTTGTTGGATTATATAAAATTGGTTAAGTGCTTCTGAAAGAGTAAGAAACAGTTTTGAGAAATCAAAGTGAGATTTGACTAAGTGCTTTCTGTTGAACCTAGTGGTGTTCAAGGTTTTGAAGAATCCAAATCCTTTGAAGGATGATGAAGCTTTTGCTTGCTTGCTGCTGCTGTGCTGCTTTGTTGTTTTGTTCTGGGGTAGTTTAAAGTGTAATCCAACCTAAGATTAAATCTCAAAGCAATTAGCATCTCAGTTTTTGATAAAACAAAAGTGTTTTTCAAACTAAGTTGAAACAACCGATTGTTGTAACATCCCACCAAATCCTTTTCATATTTATATAATGAAATAAAGGTAAAACAATAATATCGAAGGTAAAACGACAAGTCATCCCTGATCTGCATATCGTCCACTTCCAACACGTGACTAGGGTCTGCAAGATACTTCCTTAGCTGTGACACGTGAAAGACATTATGCAGATTTGCTAATTGGGGAGGTAGAGCAATCTCATAAGCTACAGGACCTATCTTCCTTAAGATCTGATATGGTCCAACGAACTTAGGAGACAGCTTCCTTGATCTGATAGCTCGTCCTACACCCTTGGTTGGCGTCACTCTCATAAACACATGATCCCCAGCAGCAAACTCCAAAGGTCTTCTCCTCTGATCTGCATAGGATTTCTGCCGGCTTTGAGAAGCTTTCATTCTGTCTTGTATCTGTTTCACCTTCTCGGTTGTCTGCTGAATCAACTCTGGCCCAACCAAGACTACTTCGCCCTCCTGGTACCAACATAAGGGAGTTCTGCATTTCCTCCCATACAGGGCTTCATATGGTGCCATCCCAATACTGGCGTGGTAACTGTTATTATAAGTAAACTCCACCAGCGGCAACACCTAATCCCAACTTCCCAATTGATCCAAGACACACGTCCTCAGCAGATCTTCCAAGGACTGGATCATTCTCTCTGACTGTCCATCTGTTTGAGGATGATATGCCGAGCTCATTCTCAACTTGGTTCCCAAGCAATCTTGTAAGGTCTGCCAAAACCGTGAAGTGAACCTGGGATCTCTATCCGAAACAATGTTGGAAGGCACTCCATGCAACCTCACAATTTCTCTAATGTACAGCTGTGCCAACTTGGCCATAGGCACCCTCATATTCACCGGAAGAAAGTGAGCACTCTTCGTCAGCCGATCAATGATGACCCAGATTGCATCATGACCCTTTACCGATCTGGGTAAATGGGTAACAAAATCCATGGCGATGCTGTCCCATTTCCATTCAAGGATATCCAATTGCTGTAACAAACCGCCAGGTCTTTGATGCTCTACCTTTGCCTTCTGACACGTCAAGCAGGTAGTAACATATTGGGCGATGTCTCTCTTCATGCCCGACCACCAAAATGACTCCTTCAAGTCATGGTACATCTTGTTCATGCCTGGATGTAGGCTAAGGCGACTCTGGTGACCTTCCTCTAGGATCATCTTCTTCAACTCTTCATTTGCAGGTATGCAAATTCTGCCATTAAATCTCAAGATCCCATCATCGCCCATCACAAAGTCTTTAGCCTGGTCGGTCCTTAGTGACTCCACAGTACGCTTCAGACTAGGGTCCTCCAACTGCTTATCCTTTATCGCTCCAAGGAAGTCATTAGTTATAGCCAGCTTACTACAACTAATGTGATTTACATGAAATTCCACTCCAAAGTTTAAATCTCTAAACTGCTCAATCAATTTCTGCTCTTCAATCATCATGGTTGATACTTGTATTGATTTCCTACTCAAGGCATCTGCCACTACATTGGCCTTCCCTGGATGATATATCAGTTGGAAGTCATAATCTTTTAGGAACTCCATCCATCTTCTTTGTCTCATATTTAACTCCTTCTGATCAAACAGATATTTCAGGCTTTTGTGGTCACTAAACACCTGAAACCGAGCTCCATACAAATAATGCCTCCAAATCTTCAAGGCAAACACCACAGCCGCCAACTCTAAGTCATGGGTAGGATAGTTCCTCTCGTGAACTTTGAGTTGCCTTGAAGCATATGCAACCACTCTTTTCTCTTGCATCAAAACACATCCCAAACCCTGATGTGAAGCATCACAGTAGACATCAAAAGGTCTTCCTACATCGGGGATCACCAGCACTGGAGCACTAGTCAACCTTTCCTTTAGTTCCATGAAGCTCTGCTCACATCGGTCGGTCCAAGCAAAAGATTGATCCTTGCGGGTCAACTGTGTTAAAGGAGCCACTACCTTGGAAAAGTCCTCAATGAACCTCCGATAGTAGCCTGCTAAACCCACAAAACTCCTTATCTCAATAACTGTCTTAGGACGTTCCCACTGAAGCACTGCCTCCACTTTGGCTGGATCCACCGAGATCCCCTGGGCAGATATTACATGTCCTAAGAAGTTGACTTCCTTCAACCAGAACTCACACTTAGAGAATTTGGCATATAATTGCTTCTCCCTCAGGATCTCCAATACTGTCTTTAGATGTTCTTCATGTTCTTCCTCGGTCCTTAAATAAATGAGTATGTCGTCTATGAAGACTACCACAAACTTATCCAAGAAAGGGCGAAAAATACTATTCATGAAATCCATGAACAGAGCTGGAGCGTTTGTTACTCCAAACGGCATCACCACATACTCATAGTGCCCATAACGAGACCTAAATGCTGTCTTTTGAACATCTTCAGCTTTTACCAAAATTTGGTGGTACCCCGATCTCAGATCAATCTTTGAGAACACCGAGGCCCCATGTAATTGATCCATCAAATCATCAATTCTAGGTAGGGGGTACTTGTTCTTGATGGTCAACTTGTTCAACTGCCTGTAATCTATACACAACCGAGACCCTCCATCCTTTTTCTTAACTAGGAGCACTGGAGCCCCCCATGGAGATACACTGGTTCTGATGAATTGTTTCTCCAACAACTCTTCCACTTGCTTCTTTAATTCTACCAACTCGGCTGGAGCCATCCTGTAAGGTGCCATTGACACTGGTCCAGCTCCAGGTACCAAATCAATAGAGAATTCCACTTCTCTCTTAGGAGGTAATCCAGGTATTTCTTCTGGAAATACATCCATGAAATCTTTCACCACATGTATCCTGCTTACGTCCTCTTCATTCTTCACTTCCAACCGAGCTAGGATCACGAAGCACCTCGCCCCTTTTTCCAACTCCGACCACCCATGCTGAGCAGATATCACATCTGACTCTTGGAGGTCTGGAAACGCTATTTTCTAACTACCGCAGTCTATGAGAACGTGATTGGCAGATAGCCAATCCATTCCCAGGATAACATCCAGGTCCTGAAGAGGTAGGCAGATCAAGTTTACTTTGAACCTGCGTCCCTCTACTATCACTGGACATTCAGGGCAAACTGTAGAGGTCAACACCTGTCCTGACGCAGGTGTAGAGACCAACAGTTCAAACGGTAACTCCTTCACTAGAAGGCCCAACTCGGCTACACACAGGCTTGACACAAAGGAGTGTGTCGCTCCAGAATCAAACAAGGCTTTTACACCTCTACCAGCTATAAAACAAACACCTTGCACTAGGTTACCTGACTGAGACGCCTCTACTCCTGTCATGGCAAACACTCTCCCTGCTGCTTGAGGCCTACTGCCTCCATTCCTCAACTGTTGGGAACCACTGGGTTGAGTCATCCTATTCTGGGTAGGACAATCTCTAGCAATGTGTCCCGTCTTTTGACATGCAAAACACCTTCTCTCCGAAGCCTTCTTGGGGCACACATTGGGCGTGTGTGGTCCACCACAATGGAAACATTTGGGTTTCCAAGGTTGTTGCTGCTGAAACTGGGATGACGCTGCTCCTGCCCGATGTGGTGGAGGTCTCGCATAGGGCTTGCTTTGTGGGTGCTGCACCTTGGCCTTCCCACTGAAAGAACCCCCTGGGTGTGACCTGATCACCCGAGAATCACACTTTTCCAGAGTCTCCACCATCTTCGCCTTCTCTACTAAGGCGTGAAATTCCCTGATGCACATAGGGGCTATGGTCCTTTTCAGCCCATGCTTCAGTCCCTCTTCAAACTTCCTACACCTCCAAGCCTCAGTGGTCGCCTGGGTATAGAATCGGGCGAGGTACTCAAACCGAGCAGCATAAGCATTCACTGACATCTCCCCCTGCTCCAATCTGAGGAATTCTGCTTCCTTCGCAAACTTTGCACTATCTGGGAAGTATTTTTCCAGAAATCTCACCCTGAAGCTCTCCCAGTCTAAAACATCAGCTCTGGCTTCCATCATCTGCTGAGCTCCCATCCACCAGAACTCGGCTTCTCCAGATAGCAGATAGGTGGCGAATACCAATTTCTTCTCTTCAGGGCAGGAGGTCGCCCTAAAGATTTTCTCCAACTCTCTGACCCACTGATCTGCTTGATCAGGGGTAGCATTCCCTGTAAGGACCTGTAAAATTGAATTGGAATAAAAAGGGATATATTTTAAATAAATTCTAAGTATGTTTCTATTTAAAATAAAAAGGAAGGAAAGTGTAGTTTAGAAGACTATGAGATCGCCTAGTTAGCACATGATCGCCGGTCGCCTACTACACATGATCGCCAGGGCGCGAGGCATGTGGACATCGCCAGGGTGCGAGGCATGCGGGCATCGCCAGGGCGCGAGGCATGTGGACGTCGCCAGGGCGCGAGAGGCATGCGGGCATCGCCAGGGCGCGAGGCATGTGGACGTCACCAGGGCGCGCGAGGCATGCGGGCAACGCCGGGGCGCGAGGCATGCGGACAACGCCGGGGCGCGAGGCATGCGGGCAACGCTGGGGCGCGAGAGGCATGCGGGCGTTGTCGGGGCGCGAGGCATGCAGGCATCGCCGGGTCGCGAGAGGCATGCGGGCGTCGCCAGGGATAGACATCGGTCGTCTCCCAGGGAGGGACATCGGTCGTCTTCCAGGGAGAGACATCGGTCGTTTGCCAGTTTGAGACCTCAGTGGATAGTCATCGCGCGAGCGGTCATCGGTGGAAGGTTATCGCGCGATGTCGAGTTTCACACAGATAAAGTGGGACCCAGACTCCCAGCATGACACGTCCTGCACGCGCGCCACGTGGACAAAAAGGGTGGTTCAGAATAGTGACATCAGAATGTTGGCATGCACAAGAGACAACAGTGGTCGTACTGTTCAGGGCAGTGGTTGGTATGCACCAGAGACAATAGTGGTCGTACTGTTCAGGGCAGTGGTTGGCAGGCACAAGAGACAACCGTGGCCGTACTGTTCAGTGAGAACGTACACTCAGGCTTTCCTGCAGAAGGGGTGGCAGCAGCAGCATGCGTGGACTGGTAGGCTTGGATTCAAAAGCCCACTGCGGGAAGGCAAAGGGGGTTACAGTGGCTCAAGAGTGAAAGAGTGTCTGCATCTTCATCCCTCTCTTTTCTCTCCTTTGCGCTGCGACTCAGGCAACCTCCAGCACCAGTGTGACGTGCGACGACTGCCCTTAGAGCACCTGGGAGGTTCTCTGCAAGTTCTACAAACCAGACGCTGAAAACAGAGCTAAGGCATCCTTTAAGCTCGGTGGGTTTTGGAGCTCTTGGTGTTTTGCACAAGTCCAGGTAAGGGAAGCTAGCCTTATTTCCAACGAAAATCCTTATATTCATGATTGAGATGATGGGGGCGACGTGGTCGCCGGTTTTTCAACTGTTATTGTATAATCCTCTGTTTTTGAACGAGATCGCCGGTTTTGGCGTTGTTTTTCGAACTCCCCTGTTTTTGGTGTTGTTTGAAGCTATTTGAGATTTAAACGTTAAATACATGTGATATTCGAAAATCTGAACCTTTGAAATGACTGTTGCTGGGATTTGGATCATTCATTTGAGTGGTATGATGTGTGGAATGTCGTGAATGTGGGATCAAGACATAGTATTTTCAGGAAAGGAAATACCGTGTTGAGATTTGGTTATGAAGTGTATTGATCTGTAAGTATCCTGTGAATGAGGCGATCCTGACTCTGCTGAGATAATGGAATCACATCGAGGAAGTTACTCAGTTGGTGAGAGTCGAAGGAGGTTCATATGAATGGGTGAGTCGTGTGAAAAAGAACGAGCTCGGCCTGTCTTATGGATTAACCCTGTCATACTGTGAGAGTGATGAATTGAGATCGAGATTGTGTTGATGCGCATGGCTGTGGAAACATTACAGCAAATGAAGTATGACAGGTGCATGTCTCTGGATGCTAAGTTCAACGCACGAGTCTTCCGAAAGTAGTGTCAAGTGTCTTGTGTGATGAGTCAGTGGAAGTCTGACGTGTGAAATGAGAAACATTGTATTGATAGACACTTGATGAATTTTGTGATTTTAACGACCTTTGAGGAATTGTGCAATATGTGTTTTAATTGATGGTTTACATGGGTGTCTTTAATTTGTTCATCTTGATTTTTAAAGTATAATATCTAAACTTTTTTTTTCAAACGTCTAGCTTACCCTGTGGTGTTTCTTTTGGTGTTGTGTTTGGCTCTTTCTTAAACCTGTGATGATCGTGTATAATTTACACGGAGCAGATGATGTTGCAGGAAGCAGAGCTCCTCAGTGAGTGGTCGCCGGAAGGAGATCGCCTGTCTCTACTTCTGTTAGGCGATCACCCTTTTGCTGTCTTCTGATAGGAGATCGCCCTCTTCTGATAGGAGATCGCCCTCTTCTGATAGGAGATCGCCTTCTTCTGATAGGAGATCGCCTGCTTTGTTTTTTTTACTGTATTTTGTTTATGTTTTCTGGAAAAGTGACCGAATTTGTATTAAACTCCCTGTGAGGAGAAACTACATTTCATATATATAATTTTGTTCACCTCAATCTATTTGTTACCTTTATTTTCATTATATAAACATGAATAGTATTTTGGCGGGATGTTACATTCCCACTGAACTTGGGTGGGTTGTGCCTCATGAACTCGGTCAGTCCCATCTGTTCCTGAGGCTGACCGACGTGGGAAGCTGTTTCAGCCGACCGAGCAGTTTCCCAATGGTGCATTGTAGCTTGATGATTCTGAGCCATTGCTGCATTCTGTTGTTGGATGGCAGTTGCCATCATCTCAATAGCCTTGGTAATCTGGCTCATTTCCGAAGAAGGTTGGGGAGGGGTAGGAGGTCTACATGCCATCTTTCTTCGTTTCAGATTTTGAAACTATTGGTTTCTATATTCCCTACAACTACAAGAATGAGATCGATAAGAAATCAATTCATTCAGGAGGTAACATCTAGACCTTACAAAGGTCAACATCTCAAAGTCATTAAGAATTTGAGTTCATCAACAGAATCATAATGCTCAAAAATAGAAAGCATAACACTGAACAGTCATGGGTACAAACTACCAATCAAATATCACCACACTTAATAATTGGGATAAAACACACCAGAAGTGGATATATGCTCAACATCAAACTTTTAGAATTAAGATTGAGAACATCTCGATTCAGTTATGAGTGTGCACCCTCACTACTTTATCAAGATCATTTCACTCTTCATACCAAAATTTTTCATTTAGAGCCTATATCTACTAAAGCACAAACAAGATTTCAATCAGAAAACATTTGAAAACCTTTCACTATAGCTTTGATTAAGACTCCACTAGCAGAAGAAACACAATGAACCCACTCTCCTCAGGTCATCCTAAGGACGAACTGCTCTGATACCATTAATGTAACATCCCGCCAAATCCTTTTCATATTTATATAATGAAATAAAGGTAAAACAATAATATCGAAGTGAACATATATATATATATATATATATATATATATATATATATATATATATATATATATATAATGAAATTTCTCCTCACAGGGAGTTTAATACATATCCAGTCAGTTTTCCAAACTTAAACAAAATACAGCAAAATAGAAAAATAGGCGATCTCCTAACAGAAAACAGAAAACAGGCGATCTCCTATCAGAAACAGAAAACAGGCGATCGCCTAACAGAAACAGAAACAGGCGATCTCCTTCCGGCAACCACTCACTGAGGAGCTCTACTTCCTGCAACATCATCTGCTCTCGTGTAAATTATACAAGATCATCACAGGTTTAAGAAAACATCCACAAAACAAAAACGCAGGGTAAGCTAGATATTTTAAAGAGAATTTAGATATGAAACTTTAAAATCAAGATAAAACAAATTTAAGACACCCACGTAAAAACCATCAACTTTCTCATTCCCTTCACATGACCATCAAGTAATCACATATTTCACAATTTCCTCAAGAGTCGTTCAATTCACATAATCCATCAAGTGTCTATCAATTTCAATGTTTCTCATTTCTCACGTCAGACTTCCACTGACTCATCACCCAAGACACTTGACACTACTTCCGGAAGACACGTGCATTGACTAGACTCAGAGATCTGCACCTGTCATACTACATTGTTGTAAAGTTCCCACAGCTATGCGCATCAACATAAATCTCAATCTCAATCTCATCACTCTCCTAGTATGACAGGGTGAATCCACACAACAGGTCAAGTAGTTATCTTTCAAACAACTTACCCATACGTATGAACCTCCATCGACTCTCAACGCCTGAATAACTTCATCTATATGATTCCATTATATCAGGAGAGTCAGGATATCTCATTATAGAAATCACCGATCAATGCACATCCTACACGATCTTACACGGTATTTTCTTTCCTGAAAATACTATGCCTTGATCCCACATTCACAACATTCAACACATCATATAACACTTAAATGAACGATTCCAATCACAGCAACAATCATTCCACGGTTCAGAATTTTCGAATATCACATGCATTTCACATTTCAATCTCAAACAGTTTTAAACGACACTAAAACAGGGAAGTTCGAAATCAACATTAAAACCGGCGATCACGTCGCCCCACACATAAAAATAGAGCATTGTGAAAAGGAATATGAAAATCGGCGACCACGTCGCCCTCACTTCAGAACCTACTCGCCTAACGTTTTTATAAACGAAAATGCTAGCTTCCCTTACCTGGACTAGCGTAAACTTCACTAAGAGCTCCAACCCAACGAGATTCAAGGATGCCTTAACTCTGTTTTAGCATCCGGTTTGGAGAACTTGCAGAGAACCTCCCAGGTGTCCAAGGGCAGTCGTCGCTCGTCGTACTGGTGCTTGAGGATGCCTGAATCGCAGCGCGAAGGAGAGAAAAGAGAAGGATGAAGGTGAACTCACTCTGTCACTCTTGAACCACTACAACGTTCTTTTCCTCCCAGAAGTGAGTTTTTGAATCTAAACCAACTTGTCCACAATTGCCGCTGCCACCACCCACTCTGTAGGAAAGCTTGCGTGCACGCTTCCTTGAACAGTACGGCCACGTGTGTTGTAAGGACCTAGAAACTTTAATTGGAATGAAAGTGTTATATTTTAAATAATTTCAGAAGATGTTATTATTTAAAATACAAAGAGCTGGTAAACGAAGTTTCATAGTGGTCGGACCTCGGACGTCGCCCAAGATCTGAGGTCAGCTGGTAGAAGTCGGTCGGCTTACCATTGCAGTAACATAGTAGTCAGGTGCGATGACTTTATCGTGAGGTAATCACGTGGATGTGCTCGAGGAAGACATGTGGATCAAGAAGAGTAAAGGAAGAAAAGTGTAGCTAAGAAGTCTCCTATGTGATCGCCTGGTTAGTGCATGATCGCCTGCCGCCTATGGTGCACATGATCGCCGAAAGTGCACTCAGTATGTGGTCAAGATACTGGATCAACTAGAGTGGGTTCCAACAACCACGCGTATCAAGGTGTGGGTTAAGCCTTAGATACGCTGTGCATGCGAAGCTCTATGCTTGAGCAAAAGAGATCGCCCTTAGTGTTGCATGCATGGGCGCACGAAGAGTGGTGCTGGTCTACTCTTGGAAATGTGAAGCTACCGACGTCACCGAGTCATGTGGAGATGATACTTTGGACGTAACATAGTGGAATGAAGAACCTTCGGGAAGGCGTGACGATGTGTCGTCGGGCATCGCCAGGGCGCGAGGCATGCGGTCATCGCCAGGGCGCGAGGCATGCGGTCATCGCCAGGGCGCAAGGCATGCGGTCATCGCCAGACACGGGACATGCGGGCATCGCCAGGGCGCGAGGCATGTGGACATCGGTTGCTGTCCTGTGTGGACCTTGGTTGCTGTCCTGTGTGGACTTTGCTTGCTGTCCTGTGTGGACCTTGGTTGCTGTCCTGTGTGGACTTTACTTGCTGTCCTGTGTGGACTCCGGTTGCTGTCCTGTGTGGACTTTACAGTGGTATGGTAAGTGTCTATGTGTGTTAAATCAGTGGAAGTCCGACGTAAGAAATGAGAAACTTTATAATTTTATGTGGGTATATGGAATTTGTTTTATCCTGATTTTTATGTTCATATTCAAACTCTTTTTTTAAACCATCTAGCTTACCCCTTTTCTTTTGTATTGCTCTGTGGCTGTTTTCTCTTAAAACTGTGATGATCGTGTATTCTACACGGGAGCAGATGATCTTCCAGGGAGTAGAGCTCCTCAGTGAGTGGTCGCCGGAAGAGATCGCCTGTTCATGCCTCCATCGGGTGATCGCCTGTTTTTCTGTCCTGATAGCAGATCGGCTGTTTTGGGCCTTCTGTTACAGATCGCCGGTTCATGAATGGAGATCGCCGGTCTTGTTGTATTTGGTTGAATTCCGTTTTTAAATTTTGAAAACATTTGACCTGGTTATGTATTTAACTCCCTAAGAGGAGCAACTTCATTTCTTATATATATAATATCATGTACTCTTCAATATTATTTGTTTACCTTTATTTTCATTATACATGTATGTATGGTTTTATTTTGCGGGATGTTACATGTGTCTCTGCGCATGCCAACTCTCTGATGCCACTATTCTGAACCACCCTTTTTGTCTCCGTGTCGCGCGTGCAGGACGTCTCATGCTGGGAGCCTGGGTCCCACCTTATCTGTGTGAAACTCGACATCGCGCGATAACCTTCCACCGATGACTCATCCTGGCGGACGACCGATGTCTTTCTCTGGAAGACGACCGATGTCTCTCTCTGGAAGACGACCGATGTCTCGCCCTGGCGATGCCCGCATGCCTCGCGCCCTGGCGATGTCCGCATGTCTCGCGCCCTGGCGATGCCCGCATGTCTCGCGCCCTGGCGATGCCCGCATGTCTCTCGCCCTGGCGATGCCCGCATGCCTCGCGCCCTGGCGATGCCCGACGACACATCGCCACGCCTTGCTGAAGGTTCTTCATCCCACTATGTTACGTCCAAGGCATGATCTCCACATGACTTGGTGACGTCGGTAGCTTCACATTTCCAAGAATAGATCAGCACTACTCCTCGTGCGCCCATGCATGCAACACTAAGGACGATTTCTTATGCTCAAGCATGGAGCTTCGCATGCACAGCGTATCTAAGGCTTAACCCACACCTTGATACGCGTGGTTTTTGGAACCCACTATGGTTGATCCAGCATCTTGACCACATACTAAGTGCACTTTCGGCGATCATGTACACCATAGGCGATTGGCGATCATGTGCACCATAGGCGATTGGCGATCATGTACCAGAGAAGTCGGAGGTCGCCTCCGTCTTCAGCAACGGCGATCTTGTAGACCTCTAAGCTACACTTTCCTTCCTTTTTATTTTAAATAAAAACATACTTAGAATTCACTTAAAATATATCACTTTCATTCCAATAAAATTTTCTAGGTCCTTACAATTGTTCTATCGAAACAACCGATTATTTATACTTAGATGTTTTGAGAAAGTTTGAAAACTGTTTTTGAATGGAGAAAACTTTTAAGTGACAAAACAACCGATTGATTCGAGGAAACAACCGATTGTTTGTTTTGGAACCATAACAGAAAAACTGTTTTCTTTGGCTGAGCTTTAAATGGTTTGAAACTGATTACGCTCCAGTCATTAAATGCTTTGACCAACCTTTCTGAAAGCTTTTATGGGTTTGTTAAGATTTGATAAACAAACTTCCTTTTATATAATTCAGAAAATATCTTTTAAAAGGTTAAGAATGCTTTTGACAAAGAGCTGCTAAGAGAGTTTTGAAAAATTGCTGAGATTGCTTAAGAGCTAAAGAGATTGATCAAAGTGCTGGAATAGGATTCTACTTGTATTGATTTCAGATCTTCATCTGTAACAAGTGTAATCTGTGTATCTGCTGAAACTTTTCTTTTCTATATTGTTGCTGAGATTGGCTGTGTGCTCTTGAGGTGTTCAAGATCAGCAATCTTAGTGTTGGCCAAGGAGAGTGTGTGTCTTGAGGTTTTCAAGGTCATTCTCTTGGTTGTTGTGTAAGTGATCAAGGTGTGATTGCTTAGTGGATTTCCTCAGGGTTCTGAGAAGACTGGATGTAGCTCTGGGTTGGAGTGAACCAGTATAAACATCTGTGTACAATCTCTCTATCCCTAACTCTTTAATTTCAGTTTGTTTGTTGTTTGCTGGTATAAACAACCGATTGTTTCGAAGAAACAACCGATTGTTTTCCTGGCAGTGTTGTTTTGCTTGCTGTTTTGGCAAACTGAATTGCTTAATCATTTGATTTCTGAAAGATATTCATTCTAGCTTGGAAAAGTTTGCGAAAACCTCTTTAAACAATTCACCCCCCCTCTAGTTTAAAGCCATCTTTCCTAACAATTGGCATCAAGAGCTTGGTTCTTGAAAGTCATTCAAGTTGATCCTAAAATCTTTTTAAAATGGCTGATAGACTACCTTTTAGGGAAGGTGCTTCAATAAACAGACCACCCTTGTTCTGTGGTTTGAATTACCAGTTTTGGAAAGTTAGAATGAAAATATTCATGGAATCTCTTGAGAAAGGAATTTGGGATGCAATTGAAAATGGTCCTTTTATACCAAAGTTTGAAAAAGATGGTTCTGTCATTGAGAAGCCATGGTCTCAATGGACTGATGCAGAAAGCAAAAAGGCCAAATTTGATTGCATTGCCAAATATATTATAACCTCTGCTTTAAATTCTGATGAGTTTTTCAGGGTATCACAATGTAAATCATCAAAGGAAATGTGGGATACTTTGGAGGTCACTCATGAAGGAACAAATGAAGTTAAAAGAGCTAGAAAGCATGCTCTAATCCAAGAGTATGAAATGTTCAGAATGCTTAAAGGTGAAACAATTGCTGAAGTACAGAAAAGGTTTACTCATATCATCAATCACCTTATGAGCCTAGACAAGACTTTTGACAAAGAAGAGCTAAACATCAAGATCTTGAAATGTCTTGATAGAGCATGGCAACCAAAGGTAACTGCAATTTTTGAATCTAAAGATCTAACATCCTTAAGTGTTGCTTCTTTGTTTGGAAAGCTTAGGGAACATGAGCTAGAGATGAATAGACTCAATGTTCAAGAGAATCAAGATAAGCACACAAGGAGCATAGCCTTGAAAGCATCCAAACACAAGAGAAAGCAAGATTCAAGTGATAATAGTGATGAGGAAAATCTGAGTTTGCTGTCAAGAAAATTCAGCAAATTCCTAAAGAGAAACCACAACAAAGACAACAACAAGGATAGGTATGGAAACAAGAAATCCAATGATTTAAATTCAAATAACTATACTTATTTTGGTTGTGGTGAGCAAGGTCACATAAAGGCAGATTCTCCCAACAAAAGCAAGGACAAAAAGACAAGCTATAAGGAGAAGAAAGGCAAGACAAAAAGAGCCTACATAGCTTGGGATGAAAATGAAGTGTTGTTCCGGTCGGTCATCGGTAGTCGATGACATCAGCAGCAGTTGACCACGTGGACCATTCACAGGGTAACACGTGGTAGAGTGTAAGGACCCAGAAAATTTTATTGGAATGAAAGTGTTATATTTAAATAATTTCAGAAGATGTTATTATTTAAAATACAAAGAGCTGGTAAATGAAGTTTCATAGTAGTCGGACATCGGACGTCGCCCAACGTCTGGGGTCAGCTGGTAGAGGTCGATCGGCTGGCACGTGGATCAGGAAGAGTAAAGGAAGAAAAGAGTAGCTAAGAAGTCTCCTACGAGATCACCGTTATTGAAGACAGAGGCGATCTCCGACTTCTTTGGGACATAATCGCCTGTCGCCTAGAGGAGACATGACCGCCAATCGCCTATGGTGTACGTGATCGACGGGAGTGCACGTAGTACGTAGTCAAGATACTGGATCAACCAGAGTGGGTTCCACAAAACCACACGTATCAAGGTGTGGTTAAGCCTTAGATACGCTGTGCATGCAAAGCTCTATGCTTGAGCATAAGAAGTCATCCTTAGTGTTGCATGCATGGGAGCACGAGGAGTAGTGCTGATCTACTCTTGGAAATGTGAAGCTACCAATGTCACTAAGCCATGTGGAGGTAATACCTTGGATGTAACATAGTGGGATGGAGAACCTTCAGCAAGGTATGACGATATGACATCGGTGAGCAGAATAAGGCGATGTGTTATCGTCACACACAAGGGCGATAAGAGATCGCCAGCAGGATGAGAGGAACATCGGTCATCAACCAGGATGGGAGACACATCGGTGGTCTGCCAGGCTGAGACATCGGTGGTCTGCCAGGGTGAGACATCGGTGGTCTGCCAGGTTGAGACATCGGTTGTCTTCCAGGGTGAGACATCGGTGGTCTGCCAGGGTGAGACATCGGTGGTCTGCCAGGGTGAGACATCGGTTGTCTGCCAGTGTGAGGAATCAGTCATCACCGGGACGAGGCGCATCAGTCATCGCCGATATGAGAGACACATCGGTCGTCTCCCAGGGAGAGACATCGGTCGTCCTCCAGGATGAGGTCTCGGTGGATAGTCATCGCGCGAGAGGTCATCGGTGGAAGGTTATCGCGTGATGTCGGTGGAAGGTTTTAAATACAGACTTCGAAATATCTTGTTTTTGAACCAGATCGCCGGTTTTGGCGTTGTTTTTCGAACTCCCCTGTTTTTGGTGTTGTTTGAAACTGTTTGAGATTTAAATGTGATATTCGAAAATCTGAACCTTGGCATGAGTTTTTCTGTGACTGAAATCGTCCATTAAGTGTTATATGATGTGTGGAATGTCGTGAATGTGGGATCAAGACATAGTATTTTCAGGAAAGGAAATACCGTGTTGAGATTTGGTTGTGAAGTGTATTGATCTGTGAGTATCCTGTGAATGAGGCGATCCTGACTCTGCTGAGATAATGGAATCACATAGAGGAAGTTATCCAGTTGGTGAGAGTCGAAGGAGGTTCATATGAATGGGTGAGTCGTGTGAAAAAGAACGAGCTCGGCCTGTTATATGGATTAACCCTGTCATACTGTGAGAGTGATGAATTGAGATCGAGATTGTGTTGATGCGCATGGCTGTGGAAACATTACAGCCAAATGAAGTATGACAGGTGCATGTCTCTGGATGCTAAGTTCAACGCACGAGTCTTCCGGAAGTAGTGTCAAGTGTCTTGTGTGATGAGTCAGTGGAAGTCTGACGTGAGAAATGAGAACCATTGAATTGATAGACACTTGATTGAATTATGTGAATTGAACGACCCTTGAGGAAATTGTGAAATCTGGGATTACTTGATGGCTGTGTGATATGAATGAGAAAGTGATGGACTTTTGTGAATGTTTAAAAAGGCTGATCTACGTTGGTTGTCCAGTTCATAATTTAAAGTTTAAAATATATCTAGCTTACCCTTTGTATTGTTCTCTGGCTGTTTTCTCTTAAAACTGTGATGATCGTGTATTTTACACGGGAGCAGATGATTTTCCAGGAAGTAGAGCTCCTTAGTGAGTGGTCGCCGGAAGGAGATCGCCTATTTCTGTCTCTATGTGGTGATCGCCTGATTTCTGTTCTGATAGCAGATCGGCTGTTTTGGGTCTTCTGATAGGAGATCGCCGGTTTATGTAGGGAGACCGCCGGTTTCAATTTATTTGGCTATATTTTGTTTACGTTTTTGGAAAATTGACCGAATTTGTATTAAACTCCCTGTGAGGAGAAACTTCATTACATATATATAATTTTTTTCACTTCAATCTATTTGTTACCTTTATTTTCATTATATAAATATGAATAGTTTTTTTTTTTGGCGGGATGTTACATTAATGGTATCAGAGCAGTTCGTCCTTAGGATGACCTGAGGGCTGTGGATCCATTGTGTTTCTTCTGCTCATAAAATTTATTTGAGTTTTAAATAACAACTATAGTGAAAGGTTTTCAAACGTTTTTGTATTGAAATTTTGTGTGTGCTTTGGTGAATGTATGCCCTAACTGAAAATCTTAGTATTAAGAATGAGAGGGTCTTGATAAAGTGGTGAGGGTGCACACTCATAACTGGATCGAGATGATTCTCAATCTTAATTCTAAAGGTTTGATGTTTAGCATATATTGAATTCTGGGGTGAATTATTTCATATTATTGAGTGTTTTTAGTAATTGATTGAAAGTGGTTGTTTGGATTGATGGTCTTAAAGCAGTAGCTGTTTTGGTGTTATGCTTGATGTTATAAGTATCATGATCGGCTGATAAACTCAAATTCTAGATGACTTTGAGATGCTGACCTTTGTAAGGTCTAGCTGTTACCCCTTGAATGAATTGATTTCTTATCGATTTCATTCTTATAGTTGTAGGGAATATAGAAACTAGTGGTTTCAAAATCTGAAAACGAAGGAAGATGACTCGTAGACCTCCTACCTCCCCCCAACCTTCTTCGGAAATGGGCCAGATCGCCAGGGCCATTGAGATGATGGCAACTGCCATCCAACAACAGAATACGGTAATGGCTCAGATTCATCAGGCTGTAATGCACCACTGGGAGACTGCTCGGTCGGCTGAAACAGCCTCCCACGTTAGTCAACCCCAGGAGCAAATGGGGATGACCGAGTTCAAGAGGCACAACCCACCCCAGTTCCGTGGGAATGCTTCTCCGAACCAACCAGATCAGTGGATCAGGGAGTTTCATGCCTTAGTGGAGAAGGCAAAGAGGGTGGAGACCCTGGAGAGGAGTGATTTCAGGGTAATCAGATCACACCCAGGGGGTCCCCCCAGTGGGAAGGCCAAGGTGCAGCACCCACAAAACAAGCCTTATGCGAGACCTCCACCACATCGGGCAGGAGCAGTTCCGCCCCAGTTTCAGCAGCAACAACCATGGAAACCAAGATGTTTCGGTTGTGGTGGGTCACATAACGTCAAGGTGTGCCCCAAGGGGAATTCAGAGAAAGGATGCTTCAAATGCCAAAAGATGGGACATATTGCTAGAAAGTGTCCTAACAAGAATAGGATGACTCAACCTGGTGGTCCTCGGCAGTTTAGGAATGAAGACCGTAGGCCGCAGACAGCAGGGAGAGAGTATGCTATGTCGGGAGCTGAGGCATCTCAGTCAGGTAACTTAGTACAAAGTGTTTACTATATAGTTGGTAGATGCGTTAGAATTTTGTTTGATTCCGAAGCGACACACTCTTTTGTGTCAAGCCTGTGTGTAGCCGAGTCGGGCCTTCTAGTGAAGGAGTTACCGTTTGGACTGTGGGTCTCTACACCTGCATCAGGACAGGTTGCGACCTCCATAGTTTGCTCTGAATATCCAGTGATGGTAGAGGGACGCAGGTTCAAAGTAAGTTTGATCTGCCTACCTCTCCAGGATCTGGATGTTATCCTAGGAATGGATTGGCTATCTGCCAATCACATTCTCATAGATTGCGGTAGGCAGAAAATTTGCGTTTCCAGATCTCCAAGAGTCAGATGTGATATCTGCTCAGTGTGTATGGTCGGAGTTGGGAAAAAGGGGCGAGGTGCTTCATGATGCTAGCTCGGTTGGAAGTGAAGGATGAAGGGGACGTAAGCAGAATACATGTGGCGAAGGATTTCATGGATGTAGTTCCAGAAGAAATACCTGGACTACCTCCTAAGAGAGAGATGGAATTCTCTATTGTTTTGGTACTTGGGGCTGGACCAGTGTCCATGGCTCCCTACATAATGGCTCCAGCTGAGTAGATGGAATTAAAGAAGCAAGTGTAAGTTAGATTTAGTTGTACCAAGGTTTAGTTTCAGCTACATATAAGTTATGGAGAGTAAATAAGCTGTATGTTGAAGGTTTAAAGACTTAAGCAGGTGTATCCATGGGAAGTACCAGAGTTAAGTTCCAAGATGAAAGTAGGAATTTTCTTTGATCTGGAGCTCGGAAGGTGTTAGTGTCAGTAACACAACATAAGATGGCTCTAGCTGGACACAAGGCTTAAAATGGAAATTTGAGATTTGGTAGAGAATAAGTTTACAAGATGATTATATCATCTTGAGATGTATCAATGATTTTGGGAAAGAGGAAAGATGAAATATCTTAATTGTGTTTAAAGTTACAGTTAGGCAAAGAAAATTGTTGAAAAGCAACAGGCGGAGAAATTGCTTGGATGAGAGAGAAAGTCTCACGTGGGATGGATGTTGTTTAATTGATTTGGATTTGAAAGCAGTATGTGATTCGAAATTTGGACACTAGTTTATGTTGAGTATGTAGGAAAGATGAATTGGATGTTATTCCAGAAAAGGGATTAGTGATCTGTCAATCACGTTTCAAAAGGTTAAGCTCAACGAAAGATAGTGTTTCCAAAGTTCAGCCGAGTTGATTAAATTGAAGAAAATAAGTGGAAGAGTTGTTAGAGACGCAGTTAGTCAAGCCCAATATATCTCCTTGGAGTTTCCAGCGTTGTTGGTTAAAAAGGAAGAGGAAGGACCTCAACTGTGTAGGGACTACAGGAAGTTGAATAAGTTGATCATCCAGGACAACTATCCTCTACCCGTAATTGATGATTTGAGGGATCAGTTAGATGGAACTTCAGTGTTCTCAAAGTTTTATCTGAAATCTGGATAAAACCAGATTTTGCTAAGACAGAAGATGTGCAGAAGACAAGCCTTTTGAGGTTAGTATGATGCCTCACATCAAAGTTCGAATTGTGTCTGAATACAAGAGAAGACAGGAGTTGCATATGTTCAATGCAACTCAAATTTCATGAGAGAAATTATTCTACTTATGATTTAGAATCGGCAGTGGTAGTATTGTTATGGAGATTTGAAGACAGTAATTGTATGAAGCTTTGTATGGGAGGAAATGCAGAATTCCCTTATTGTTGGAACCAGGAGGGCGAACCCGTTTTGATTGAACAATTAGAGGATCCTAGTCTGAAACGTATTGGGGAATTGCTAGGTGTAACATCCCGCCAATTTCATTGCATAATTATAAAATGAAGTAGAGATAAAATAATAATGTTGAAGTGAACATAATTATATATATATGTAATGAAGTTTTCTCCTCGTAGGGAGTTTAATACAAAGTCTGTCAGTTTTCCAAAAACGTAAACGAAATACAGCAAAATAAAAAGAAACAGGCGATCTCCCAACAGGATGGGCGATCTCCTATCAGAAAACGGCGATCTCCTATCAGACGACAGAAAAAGGTGATCGCCTAACAGAAACATAAATGGGCGATCTCCTTCCGGCGATCACTCACTGAGGAACTCTACCACCTGCAACCTCGTCTGCTCCCGTGCAAAAATACACGATCATCACAGGTTTAAGCAAACAATCACAATACCAGATAAAAGGGTAAGCTAGATGTTTCAAAAACTTTAAATCAATAGAAAAACATAAAACTTCACACCATTCATGATCCATATCAATTACAACCATCAACATTGCCATATTCCACATACTCGTCAAGTGTCCATTTGCTACTTTCAGTATTCAAGATTCACACGTCAGACTTTCCACTGACTCACAATGCATAGACACATGACTCTACTTCCAGATTGACTCGTGCGTTGACTCAGGCTCAGAGATCTGCACCTGTCATACCATACCACTGTGAAATCCACACAGGGTCGCTGTGAAATCCACACAGGGTCGCTGTGAAATCCACACAGCCATGCGCGTATATAATCTCAATGTCATTAACTCTCCCGGTATGACAGGGTTAATTCATAAAACAGGCCGAGCTCGTTCTTTTTCACACTACTCGCCCATTCATATGAACCTCCTCCGACTCTCCACAACTGAATAACTTCATCTAAGTGATTCCATTATATCAGTAGAGTCAGGATATCTCCTTCTAGACAAGCCCTTAGTCAATACACCTATACACGATCTTACACGGTATTTCCTTTCCTGAAAATACTATGCCTTGATCCCACATTCACGACATTCAAAACATCATACCACTCAAAGGAATGATTCAAATCACAGCAACAATCATTTCAAAGGTTCAGACTTTCGAGTATTACATGCATTCCACCTTTAAATCTCAAACAGTTTCAAAGCAACACCAAAAACAGGGAGTTCGCAAACAACGCCAAAACCGGCGATCTGGTTCAAAAACAAGATATTTCGAAGTCTGTATTTAAAACCGGCGACCACGTCGCCCAAACACATAGAACAGAGCATTCACGAAGATGAAAACGAAACCGGCGACCACGTCGCCCTCACTTCAGAAACAGCTAATCTATGGCTTGTATTGAAAATAAAGCTAGCTTCCCTTACCTGGACTTGCGTAAAACCTCACTTCTAGCTCTAACCCACCGAACTTAAGGATGCTCGACCTCTGCCTAAGCGTTCTGATCTAGAGAACTTGCAGAGAACCTCCCAGGTGCTCTATGGCAGTCGTCGATAGCTAAGCAGGGACGTGATAAGGCCTGAATGGCAGAGTGAAGGAGAGAAAAGAGAAGGATGAAGGTAACTCACTCACTCACTCTGTCACTCTTGAACCGTAGCCCTTCTTTGCCTCTCAGAAGTGAGCTTTTAAATCTAACTCAACTTGCCCAGAAATGCCGCTGCCTGCACCCACTCTGCAGGAAAGGTTGCGTGTGCGCTTCCCTGAACAGTACGACTACGCATGCCTCTGCGCAGGCTAACACTCTGAGGTCACTATTCTGAACCACCCTTTTTGTCTACGTGTCGCGCGTGCAGTACGTCTGATGCTGAGAGCCTGGGTCCCACTTTATCTGCGTGAAACTCGACATCGCGCGATAACCTTCCACCGATGACCTCTCGCGCGATAACCTCTCACCGATGACATATCGCGCGATGACCTTCCACCGATGACTTATCCTGGACGACGACCGATGTGCCTCTCTTACCGGCGATGACTGACGTTCCTCATCCCGGTGATGACTGGTTCCTCATCCTGGCAGACAATCGATGTCTCATCCTGGTGGACCACCGATGTCTCTCCCTGGAGGATGACCGATGTCCACATGGCTCGCGCCCTGGCCATGCCCGCATGCCTTGCGCCCTGGCCATGCCCGCACGCCTCGCGCCCTGGCGATACCCGACGACAATCGTCACACCTTCCCGAAGGTTTTTCATTCCACTATGTTACGTCCAAAGTATCATCTCCACATGACTCGGTGACGTCGGTAGCTTCACATTTCCACGAGTAGATCAGCACCACTCTTCGTGCGCCCATGCATGCAACACTAAGGGCGATCTCTTCTGCTCAAGCATAGAGCTTCGCATGCACAGCGTATCTAAGGCTCAACCCACACCTTGATACGCGTGGTTGTTGGAACCCACTCTGGTTGATCTAGTATCTTGACCACGTACTACGTGCACTCCCATCGATCACGTACGCCCTAGACGATTGGCGGTCATGTCTCCTCTAGGCAACAGGCGATTATGTCCCAGAGAAGTCGGAGATCGCCTCCGTCTTCAATAACGGTGATCTCGTAGAAGACTTCTTAGCTACACTTTTCTTCCTTTACTCTTCTTGATCTACATGCCAGCCGACCGATCTCTACCAGCTGACCCCAGACCTTGGGCGACGTCCGATGTCCGACTACTACGAAACTTCATTTACCAACTCTTTGTATTTTAAATAATGACATCTTCTGAAATTATTTAAATATAACACTTTTATTCCAATTTAATTTTACAGGTCCTTACATTCTCCCCATCAAGAAAAATTTTCGTCCCCGAAAATTGAATTACAAGGAAAAAGTAGGGATATGCTCCTCTCATGGTTTCTTCAAATTTCCATGGTGAATCGCCCGATCTGCACGTCGTCCACCTGTAACACGTGACTAGGGTCTGCAAGATGCTTCCTTAGTTGTGATACGTGAAATACATTATGCAGGTTTGCTAATTGGGGGGTGGGATGATCTCATAAGCCACTGGACTAATCCCCCTTAGGATCTGATATGGCCTGACTAACTTAGGAGACAGCTCCTTTGATCTGATAGCTCGTCCTACACCCTTGGTCGACGTCATTTCCATAAATGCATGATCTCCAACCACAACTCCAAAGGGCTTTTCCTCATCGTCAACATCATTACTGCCTCTACAAGAGTTATTATCCTTGTCCTCATGAGCGACATAGAGTGGCTCCCTCAAAGTTATTCCTTCATTTTTTTTCCAGATCCACAAGGGTTTCCCAACCAAACGATTCTTGCTCACCTTCTTAGCAACTTCGACTTTGGGGATGGATGATGATTCACT
Source organism: Phaseolus lunatus (assembly GCA_013389735.1). Taxonomy (NCBI): domain Eukaryota; kingdom Viridiplantae; phylum Streptophyta; class Magnoliopsida; order Fabales; family Fabaceae; genus Phaseolus; species Phaseolus lunatus. The sequence continues at coordinate 14,832,357 of CM023859.1, read as the reverse complement.
TTCTAAGGCAGAGCCATCTGACGAAGATCCCCCTACCACTGCCCTTAGCTGCAGTTACAACGCCTTCCCACCACCCATCACACCACCAGGCATACACTGCTGATTCAAACTCAAGAGGGCGACCTGAAAGGCGTTCAGGAGAGCATGGCTTGACTATTAAGCGGTCCCTCTTTATCAAGCAAATCATCGTACTGGACCTTCAGCAGCCTTGGAGACACACTCCAGATTTTTCATCTAAACCAGCATTCTCTAACGCCACCATCACGTCAGAGTACCCCTATGCTAGCACCGACCTGGATTAACAGATTAGGCTTTTGTCCACATTTTGTCAGTTCATTGGTAGGAGTAGAGACTTGCAGACTAGAAAACCTTTCTCAACTACTTGATCCTTACAACTTCTAATTCCTCTTGTTTTAGATGTCCTTCATTGGCATGAACTGATCTGCAATGACTTGGGTTGACATCGACATTATTATTCTGTCTAGAAACTGCAGAGATGGAGTTTCTTCCAGGATTTTCTTTTCAGTTCAGAAACAATCGGTTTGTAGCTTGACTCCACATTAGGCACCATTTCTTGTCAAACCGATGGTGAAACAGCAAAAGCTTGAGGGAACACGGTTCCTTTCTTCAGGCGCCCCTCTGGTTCGTTTCTCCTTTGGTTACTAATAGTAGAGCAGAAAAAACCCACCTTTTTTTTTTTTTTGCAGATGGTTGGGGTTCCAGAGCTGCTAACTCAGGAATTCCAATGGATGCATCCGTATTAGCATTGCATGGGATCTCCAGGTGCTCAGTATTCAACACGCAGATCATAACTCCCTGACTGTGTTCAGGGTGAGGGCTTGTTGCCACCGCCGACAATGCAGCATTGTTTCTAGGATCAGAAACGAAACGCTGACCACCACAACTGCCCATTTAAAGGATTAGCTGCAAATCCCATTCCATTAGGAACACAAGGCACGGAAAGTTCCGCTTCCACATCCAACTTTCTGGAATTTACTACATCGCTAGAAGAACTCAACATCATCATGACACGGTTTACCCTCATTCTCATCCACAGCCATTACCTCCTTCCCTTCTACATTCACAGTCCGAACTGCATCCTCATTTGCCAAAATCAGGGGGCTTACGGCTTCGGAAGCCTTTTATTTCAACCCACCATTTCCATAATCATCTTTCAAATCACGATCAACAAAACAGCATCCATTCTGCGTGAAGCTTAAGCTAGAACCATCTCATGCTGTTTTATCGACATGAACATCTTCCAAGTTTCAAAAGAAAAATTCATTCTTTCATTCTTGGAACTTAACTCTGGTACTTCCCATGGATACACATGCTTAAGCTTTAAACCCCCAACATACTGCTTATTTACTCTCCATAACTTATATGTGGCTGAAACTAAACCTTGGTACAACTAAATCTAACTTACACTTGCTTCTTTAATTCCATCTATTCAGCTGGGCCATTATGTAGGGAGCCATGGACACTGGTCCAGCTCCAGGTACCAAACAATAGAGAATTCCATCTCTCTCTTAGGAGGTAGTCCAGGTATTTCTTCTGGAACTGCATCCATGAAATTCTTCACCACAGGTATACAGCCCATATCTTCATCATTCCTCACTCCTCCTTGAGCTAGGATTACAAGGCACGTCGCCCTTCTATCAACCCCGACCATACACACTGAGCAGATATCATATCTGACTCTCGGAGGCCCGGAAACACCACGTTCTGCCTACTGCAATCTATGAGAATGTGATTGGCAGATAGCCAATCCATTCCCAGGATAACATCCAGATCCTAAAGAGGTAGACAGATCAATTTCACCTTGAACTTGCGTCCCTCTTCTATCACTGGACATTCAGAGCAAACTGGGGAGGTCAAAACCTGTTTTGATGCCGGTGTAGAGGCCAACCGTTCAAACGGCAGCTCCTCCACTAGAAGGCCCAGTTCGGTTGCACACCGATTTGACACAAAAGAGTGTGTCGCTCCAGAATCAAACAAAACTCTAATGTATCTACCAACTATAAACAAGCACCTTGTACTAGGTTACCTGACTGAGATGCCTCCGCTCCAGACAGGGCAAACACTCTCCCTGTTGCCTGAGGTCTGCTGCCTTCGTTCCTCAACTGCTGGGAAACACTGGGTTGAGTCGCCCTATACCCGTTAGGACACTCTCTAGCAAGGTGTCCCGTCTTTCGGCAGATGTAGCATTTTTTCTCTGAATTCCTCTTGGGGTACACGTTGACGTTATGTGACCTATCATAACGGAAACATCTTGGTTTCCATGGTTGTTGCTGCTGAAGTTGGGGCGGAACTGCTCCTGTTCTATGTTGTGGAGGTCTCGAATAAGGCTTATTCTGCTGCTGCTGCACCTTGGCCTTTCTACAGGAGGAACCCCCTAGGTGTGATCTGATTACCCTGGAATCACTCCTCTCCAGGGTCTCCACCCTCTTTGCCTTCTCCACCAAGGCATGAAACTCCCTAATCCACTGATCTGGTTGGTTCAGAGAAGCATTCCACGGAACTGGGGTGGGTTGTGCCTTATGAACTCGGTCATCCCCCTCTGCTCCCGAGGCTGATTGACATGGGAAGTTGTTGCAGTCGATCCAGCAGTTTCCCAATGATGCATTATGTAAGGACCTGTAAAATTGAATTGGAATAAACAGGGTTATATTTTAAAAGAATTCTATGTATGTTTTATTTAAAAAGGGAGGAAAAGTTAAGTTTAGAAGGCTATGAGATCGCCGGTCGCCTGCTACACATGAGCGCCAGGTGGACGTCGCCAGGGCGCGAGGCATGTGGACGTGGCCAAGGCGCGAGAGGCATGCGGGCATTGCCAGGGCGCGAGGCATGTGGACGTGGCCAAGGCGCGAGAGGCATGCGGGCATTGCCAGGGCGCGAGGCATGTGGACGTGGCCAAGGCGCGAGAGGCATGCGGGCATCGCCAGGGCGCGATGCATGTGGACGTAGCCAGGGTGCGAGAGTTATGAGGGCGTCGCCAGGGAAGACATCGGTCGTCTCCCAGAGGAAGAAATCGGTCGTCTTCCAGGGCGAAGGAAGACATCGGTCGTCTTCCAGGGCGAAGGAGACATCGGTCGTCTTCCAGGGCGAAGGAGACATCGGTCGTCTTCCAGGGCGAAGGAGACATCGGTCGTTCGCCAGGATGAGTCAGCGGTGGAAAGTTATCGCACGACGTCGAGTTTCACACAGAGTAAAGTGGGACCCAGACTCCCAGCATGAAACGTCCTGCACACGCGCCACGTAGACAAAAAGGGTGGTTAAGAGTGGTGACATCAGAATGTTGGCATGCGCAGGAGACACTCGCGGTCGTACTGTTCAGAGCAGTGGTTGGCATGCACAAGCGACAACAGTGGTAGTACTGTTCAGAGCAGTGGTTGGCATGCACCAGAGACAACAGTGGTCGTACTGTTCAGGGCAGTGGTTCTCAGGCTTTCCTGCAGAAGGGGTGGCAGCAGCAGCATGCGTGGACAGGTAAGTTGGGATTCAAAAGCCACTGCGGGAAGGCAAAGAGCGTTACAGACTCAAGAGTGTTAGAGTGAGTGCAAACTTCCTCCCTCCCTTCTTCCCTTCCTTGCGTTGAGACTCAGGCAACCTCCAGCATCAGTGCGACAAGCGACGTTGCCCTTAGAGCACCTAAGAGGTTCTCTGCAAGTTCTACAGACCAGGCGCTGAAAACAGAGCTAAGGCATCCTTCAGGCTCGGTGGGTTTTGAGCTCGCGGTATTTTTACGCAAGTCCAGGTAAGGGAAGCTAGCCTTCATTTTCAATACAAGCCATAGATTAGCTGTTTCTGAAGTGAGGGCGACGTGGTCGCCGGTTTCGTTTTCATCTTCGTGAATGCTCTGTTCTATGTGTTTGGGCGACGTGGTCGCCGGTTTTATATACAGACTTCGAAATACCTTGTTTTTGAACCAGATCGCCGGTTTTGGCGCTGTTTTACGAACTCCCCTGTTTTTGGTGTTGTTTTGAAACTGTTTGAGATGTAAATGTGATATTTGAAAACATGAACCTTGGAGCGAGTTTTGCTGTGATTGAAATCATTCATTTAAGTGTGGCATGATGTGTTGAATGTTGTGAATGGGAGATCAAGGCATAGTATTTTCAGGAAAGAAAATACCGTGTAAGATCGTGTAGGATGTGCATTGACCGGTGATTCGTTATGATATCCTGACTCTCCTGATATAATGGAATCATATAGATGAAGTTATTCGGGCGTTGAGAGTCGAAGGAGGTTCATACGTATGGGTGAGTTGTTTGAAAGAGAACGAGCTCGACCTGTTGTGTGGATTAACCCTGTCATGCTAGGATAGTGATGATATTGAGATTCATTTATACGCTTGTGAATGTGTGTGATTTCACGGCGACCCGGTGAATGTGTGTGATTTCACAGTGGGCAGTATGACAGGTGCGAATCTATGAGTCTAGTCAATGCATGAGTCTTCCGGAAGTAGTGTCAAGTGTCTTGTGTGATGAGTCAGTGGAAGTCTGACGTGAGAAATGAGAAACATTGAATTGATAGACACTTGGTGCATTATGTGAATAGAACGACTCTTGAAAATATTGTGAAACATGTGATTTCTTGATGGCTGTGTGATATGAATGAGAAAGTGATGGACCCTTGTGAATGTTTAAAAAGGCTGATCTACGTTGGTTGTCCAGTTTAAAATTTAAAGTTTAAAAATATCTAGCTTACCCTTTGTATTGTTCTCTTGCTGTTTTCTCTTAAAACTTTGATGATCGTGTATTTTACACGGGAGCAGATGATTTTCCAGGAAGTAGAGCTCCTTAGTGAGTGGTCGCCTGAAGGAGATCGCCTGATTTCTGTTCTGGTAGCAGATCGGCTGTTTTGGGTCCTCTGATAGGAGATCGGCCTCTTCCGATAGGAGATCGGTCTCTTCCGATAGGAGATCGCCTGCTTTGTTTTTTTTACTGTATTTTGTTTATGTTTCTGGAAAATTTGACCGAATTTGTATTAAACTCCCTGTGAGGAGAAACTACATTTCATATATATAATATTTTGTTCACTTCAATCTATTTGTTACCTTTATTTTCATTATATAAACATGAATAGTATTTTGGCGGGATGTTACATTAATGGTATCAGAGCAGTTCGTCCTTAGGATGACCTGAGGGCTGTGGATCCATTGTGTTTCTTCTGCTCAGGAAATTTATTTGGGTTTAAAATAACAGCTATAGTGAAAGGTTTTCAAACGTTTTTGTATTGAAATTTTGTGTGTGCTTTGGTGAATATATGCTCTAACTGAAAATCTTAGTATTAAGAATGAGAAGGTCTTGATAAAGTGGTGAGGGTGCACACTCATAACTGGATCGAGATGATTCTCAATCTTAATTCCAAAGGTTTGATGTTTAGCATACATTGAATTCTGGTGTAATTTATTTCATTTCATTGAGTGTTTTCGTATAGATTGAAAGTGGTTGCTTGGGATTGATGATTGTATACCAGTAGCTGTTCTGGTGTTTTGCTTAAGGTTCTAAGCATCATGATTCTGTTGATGAACTCAAATTCTTAATGACTTTGAGATGCTGACCTTTGTAAGGTCTAGATGTTACCTCCTGAATGAATTGATTTTTAATCGATCTCATTCTTGTAGCTGTAGGGAATATAGAAACCATAGTTTCAAAATCTGAAAACGAAGGAGATGGCACGTAGACCTTCTACCCCTCCCCAACCTTCTTCGGAGATGAGCCAGATTGCCAAGGCTATCGAGATGATGGCAACTGCCATCCAACAACAGAATGCAGCGATGGCTCAGAATCACCAAGCTGCCATGCACCACAGGGAAACCGCTCAGTCGGCTGAGACAAATTCCCACGTCGGTCAGCCTCAGGAACAGATGGGACTGACCGAGTTCATGAGGCACAACCCACCCAAGTTCAGTGGGAATACTACCCCTGATCAGGCAGATCAGTGGGTCAGAGAGGTGGAGAAAATCTTTAGGGCGACCTCCTGCCCTGAAGAGAAGAAGTTGGTGTTCGCCACCTATCTGCTGTCTGGAGAAGCTGAGTTCTGGTGGATGGGAGCTCAGCAGATGATGGAGGCCCGAGAGGAAGTGTTGGACTGGGAGAGCTTCAGAGTGAAGTTCCTGGAGAAATACTTCCCAGATAGCACAAGGTTTGCGAGGGAAGCTGAATTCCTCAGGCAGCAGGGAGAGTGTTTGCCATGACTGGAGCGGAGGCATCTCAGTCAGGTAACTTAGTACAGAATGTTGCTCTATAGCTGGTAGATGCGTTAGAATTTTGTTTGATTCTGGAGCGACACACTCCTTTGTGTCAAGCCTGTGTGTAGCCGAGTTGGTCCTTCTAGTGAAGGAGTTACCGTTTGAAACTGTTGGTCTATACACCTGCGTCAGGACAGGTGTTGACCTCTACAGTTTGCCCCGAATGTCCAGTGATAGTAGAGGGACGCAGATTCAAGGTGAACTTGATCTGCCTACCTCTTCAGGACCTGGATGTTATCCTGGGAATGGATTGGCTAGCTGCCAATCACATTCTCATAGACTGTGGTAGTCAGAAGATAGCGTTTTCAGACCTCCAAGAGGCAGGCGTGATATCTACTCAGCGAAGGTGGTCGGTGTTGGAGGAAGGGGCGAGGTGCTTCGTGAATCCTAGCTCAGTTGGGAGTGAAGAATGAAGAGGACGTAAGTAGGATACCTGTGGTGAAAGATTTCATGGATGTAATTCCAGAAGAAATATCTGGATTACCTCCTAAGAGGGAAGTGGAATTCTCTATTGATTTTGGTACCTGGGGCTGGACCAGTGTCAATGGCACCTTACAGGAGGGCTCCAGCCGCGTTGGTAGAGTTTACCTATAATAACGGTGGTCATGCCAGCATTGGGATGGCAACGTATGAAGCTTTGTATGGAAGGAAATGCAGAACTCCTTTGTACTGGTACCAGGAAGCAGTATTGGTTGGACCAGAGTTGATTCAGCAGACGACCGAGAAGGTGCAGATCAGGGATGACTTGTCCTTTGAAGTGAAACCAGTCAGGATTGACGATAGGCAAAGTAAGCAGCTCAGAGGCAAGACCATCAACATGGTGAAAGTGGTGTGGGATGAGCGATCGGGTGATTCAACTTGGGAATTAGAAGAACCCATGAGAGAAGCCTATCCATACCTCTTTTCCTTGTAATTCAATTTTCGAGGACGAAAATTTTTCTTGTTGGGGAGAATGTAAGGACCTGAAAAAATTAAATTGGAATAAAAGAGTTATATTTTAAATGAATTCTATGTATGTTTTATTTAAAACAAAAAGGGAGGAAAAGTTAAGTTTAGAAGGCTATGAGATCGCCGGTCGCCTGCTACACATGAGCGCCAGGTGGACGTCGCCAGGGCGCGCGAGGCATGCAGACATCGCGCGGGCGCGCGAGGCATGCAGGCATCGCGCGGGCGTGAGAGGCATGCAGGCATCGCGCGGGCGCGAGAGGCATGCAGGCATCGCGCGGGCGCGAGAGGCATGCGGGCATCGCGCGGGCGCGAGGCACGCGGGCATTGCCAGGGCGCGAGGCATGTGGACGTGGCCAAGGCGCGAGAGTTATGAGGGCGTCGCCAGGGAAGACATCGGTTGTCTCCCAGAGGAAGACATCGGTCGTCTTCCAGGGCGAAGGAGACATCGGTCGTTCGCCAGGATGAGTCAGCAGTGGAAAGTTATCGCGCGACGTCGAGTTTCACACAGAGAAGGTAAGACCCAGACTCCCAGCATGAAGCGTAGTGCACGCACGCCACGTAGACAAAAAGGGTGGTTCAGAGTGGTGACATCAGAATGTTGGCATGCGCGGGAGACACTCGCGGTCGTACTGTTCAGAGCAGTGGCTGGCATGCACAAGCGACAACAGTGGCAGTACTGTTCAGAGCAGTGGTTGGCATGCACCAGAGACAACAGTGGTCGTACTGTTCAGGGCAGTGGTTCTCAGACTTCTCTGCAGAGTGGGTGGTGGCAGCTGCTTTTGGTGGATAAGTTGGTTTAAGATGCAGAAAACCCACTGCTGAGAGGAAGAAACGTTACAGCCTTCAAAGAGAGAAAGAGTGAGTTACCTCCCTTCTCCTCCAGTTGCCTCCTTCGCGCTGCGATTCTAACACCTTCACACGAGAGTACGACGAGCGACAGCCACCATTAGAGCACCTGGGTAGTTCTCTACAAGTCCTTCAACCAGACGCAAAAACAGAGACAAGGCGTTGTTCAAGCTTCGTTGGGTTTCGGAGCTCCTGGTGGTTTGCGCAAGTCCAGGTAAGGGAAGCTAGACTTCATTTTCAATACAAGCCATAGTTTAGCTATTTTCTGAAGTGAGGGCGACGTGGTCGCCGGTTTTCGTTTTCATCCTTGTAAAATGCTCTGTGCTATGTGTTGGGCGACGTGGTCGCCGGTTTTAAATGCAGACTTCAAAATACTCTATTTTTGAACCAGGTCGCCGGTTTTGGCGTTGTTTGCGAAACTCTCTGTTTTTGGTGTTGCTTTGAAACTGTTGAGATTTAAATGAGATATTCGAAAATAAGAACCTTGGATTGAGTTTTGCTGTGATTGAAATCATTCCTTTAAGTGTTATATGATGTGTGGAATGTTGTGAATGTGGAATCGAGGCATAGTATTTTCAGGAAAGAAAATACCGTGTAAGATCGCGTAGGATGTGCATTGACCGGTGATTCGTCATGATATCCTGACTCTCCTGAGATAATGAATTCATATAGATGAAGTTATTCAGGCGTTGAGAGTCGAGGGAGGTTCATACGTATGGGTGAGTTGTTTGAAAGAGAACGAGCTCGACCTGTGGTGTGGATTAACCCTGTCATGCTTGGATGGTGATGATATTGAGATTCATTATACGCTTGTGAATGTGTGTGATTTCACGGCGACCCTGTGAATGTGTGTGATTTCACAGTGGGCAGTATGACAGGTGCGAATCTATGAGTCTAGTCAATGCATGAGTCTTCCGGAAGTAGTGTCAAGTGTCTTGTGTGATGAGTCAGTGGAAGTCTGACGTGAGAAATGAGAAACATTGAATTGATAGACACTTGATGCAGTTTTGTGAAATAGAATGACTCTTGAGAATATTGTGAAATGTGTGATTTCTGGGTGATCAGGTGAAGAGTATGAGAAACTTGATAACTTTACGTGAATATCTTGAAATTGTTTACCTTGATTTTATTTTAAGTATCCTTATTTAAACTCTTTTTAAATGTCTAGCTTACCCTGTGTTTTCGTTTGTGTTGTGGCCTTTTCTTAAACCTGTAATGATCGTGTATAATTTACACGGGAGCAGATGATGTTGCAGGAAGTAGAGCTCTTTAGAAAATTGTCGCTGGAAGGAGATCGCCTGTTTTCTTTTCTGTTGGGTGATCGCCCCTCTTGCTGCTTTATAATAGGAGATCGCCTTTATGAAAGGAGATCGCCCTTCTTATAGGAGATCGCCTATATGAAAGGAGATCGCCCTTCTTATAGGAGATCGCCGTTTTTGCCAGGAGATCGCCTATCTGTCTTTTGTATTGTATTTCGTTTACGTTTTTAATGGAGAAGTGATAGTTTGTATTAAACTCCCTGTGAGGAGAAACTTATTTATTTTATATAAAGATTTTGCTCACTTCAATCTATTTGTCACCTTTATTTTCGTTTTATATTTATTTTCAAAGAAATTTGGCGGGATGTTACATTCTCTATTGATTTGGTACCTGGGGCTGGACCAGTGTCAATGGCACCTTACAGGATGGCTCCAGCCGAGTTGGCAGAATTAAAGAAGCAAGTGGAAGAGTTGTTGGAGAAACAACTCATCAGACCCAGTGTATCTCCATGGGGGGCTCCAGTGCTCCTAGTTAAGAAAAAGGATGGAGGGTCTCGGTTGTGTATAGATTACAGGCAGTTGAACAAGTTGACCATCAAGAACAAGTACCCCCTACCTAGAATTGATGATTTGATGGATCAAATACATGGGGCCTCGGTGTTCTCAAAGATTGATCTGAGATCGGGGTACCACCAAATCTTGGTAAAAGCTGAAGATGTTCAAAAGACAGCATTTAGGTCTCGTTATGGGCACTATGAGTATGTGGTGATGCCGTTTGGAGTCACAAATGCTCCAGCTCTGTTCATGGACTACATGAATAGGATTTTTCGCCCTTTCTTGGATAAGTTTGTGGTAGTCTTCATAGACGACATACTCATTTATTCAAGGACCGAGGAAGAGCATGAAGAACATCTGAGGACAGTATTGGAGATCCTGAGGGAGAAGCAACTCTATGCCAAGTTCTCTAAGTGTGAGTTCTGGCTGAAGGAAGTCAACTTCTTAGGGCACGTGATATCTGCTCGGGGGATCTCAGTGGATCCAGCCAAGGTAGAGGCAGTGCTGCAGTGGGAACGTCCTAAGATAGTTACTGAGATAAGGAGTTTTGTGGGCTTAGCAGGCTACTATCGGAGGTTTATTGAGGACTTTTCCAAGGTAGTGGCTCCTTTAACACAGTTGACCCGCAAGGATCAACCTTTTGCTTGGACCGACCGATGTGAGCAGAGCTTCATGGAACTAAAGGAAAGGTTGACTAGTGCTCCAGTGCTGGTGATCCCAGAGGTAGGAAGACCTTTTGATGTCTACTGTGATGCTTCACATCAGGGTTTGGGATGTGTTTTGATGCAAGAGAAAAGAGTGGTTGCATATGCTTCAAGGCAACTCAAGGTTCATGAGAGGAACTACCCTACGCATGATTTGGAGTTGGCGGCTGTGGTGTTTGCCTTGAAGATCTGGAGGCACTATTTATATGGAGCTCGGTTCCAGGTGTTCAGTGACCATAAGAGCCTGAAATACCTGTTCGATCAGAAGGAACTAAACATGAGACAAAGAAGGTGGATGGAGTTTCTAAAGGACTACGATTTTCAACTCATGTATCATCCAGGGAAGGCCAATGTAGTGGCAGATGCTTTGAGTAGAAAATCAATACAAGTAGCCATCGTGATGATGGAAGAGCAGAAACTGATCGAGCAGTTCAAAGACTTAAACCTTGGGGTAGAATTTCATGTAGATCACATTAGTTGTAGTAAGTTGACTATAACTAATGACTTCCTTGGAATGATAAAGGATAAGCAGTTGGAGGACCCTAGTCTGAAGCGTACTGTGGAGTCACTAGGGACCGACCAGGCTAGAGACTTTGTGATGGGCGATGATGGGATCTTGAGATTTAATGGCAGAATTTGCATACCTGCAAATGCAGAGTTGAAGAAGATGATCCTAAAGGAAGGTCACAAGAGTCGTCTTAGCCTACATCCAGGCATGAACAAGATGTACCATGACTTGAAGGAGTCATTTTGGTGGTCGGGCATGAAGAAAGACATCGCCCAGTATGTTACTACCTGCTTGACGTGTCAGAAGGCAAAGGTAGAGCATCAAAGACCTGGCAGGTTGCTACAGCAACTGGATATCCCTGAGTGGAAATGGGACAGCATCGCCATGGACTTCGTCACCCATTTACCCAGATCGGTAAAGGGTCATGATGCAATCTGGGTCATCATTGATAGGCTGACGAAGAATGCCCACTTCCTTCCAGTGAATTTGAAAATGCCCTTGGCCAAGTTGGCACAGCTGTACATCAAAGAAATAGTGAGGTTGCATGGAGTGCCTTCTAGCATTGTTTCGGATAGAGATCCCAGGTTCACTTCACGGTTTTGGCAGAATTTACAAGATTGCTTGGGAACTAAGTTGAGAATGAGCTCGGCATATCATCCTCAAACAGATGGACAGTCAGAGAGAACGATCTAGTCCTTGGAAGACCTACTGAGGACGTGTGTCTTGGATCAATTGGGAAGTTGGGATGAGGTGTTGCCGCTGGTGGAGTTTACCTATAATAACAGTTATCACGCCAGCATAGGGATAGCGCCATACGAAGCCTTGTATGGAAGGAAATGCAGAACTCCATTGTGCTGGTACCAGGAAGGCGAAACAGTATTGGTTGGACCAGAGTTGATTCAGCAGACGACCGAGAAGGTGAAACAGATACAAGGCAGAATGAGAGCTTCTCAAAGTAGGCAGAAATCCTATGCAGATCAGAGGAGAAAGCCTTTGGAGTTTGCTGCTGGAGACCATGTGTTCATGAGAGTGACACCAACCAAGGGTGTAGGACGGGCGATCAGATCAAAGAAGTTGTCCCCTAAGTTCGTGGGACCGTATCAGATCTTAAGGAGGATTGGTCCAGTGGCTTATGAGATCGCCCTACCTCCCCATTTAGCGAATCTGCACAACGTCTTTCACGTATCACAGCTGAGAAAGTACATGGCAGACCCTAGTCATGTACTGGAAGTGGACGATGTGCAGATTAGGGATGACTTGTCCTTTGAAGCGAAACCAGTCAGGATTGACGATCGGCAAAGTAAACAGCTCAGAGGCAAGACCATCAACATGGTGAAAGTGGTGTGGGATGAGAGATCGGGTGTGATCCGGTCGGTCATCAGTAGTTGATGACGTCAGCAGCCGTTGACCACGTGGACCATGCACAGGGTGGCACGTGGTAGAAAGAGCAAGTGAATCAGGGAGGAGATCACTCATAATGGTAATCGCCTATCGCCTGTGATGTTGAGTGATCGCCTGTCGCCTTGAGGTGAGTACTCGCCTATCGGTTTGAGTATGAGTAATCGCCCATCGCCTTGAGGATGAGTAGTCGGTCATCGCCGGCATGGATGAGTAATCGCCCAGATTGCACATGATCGCCGCATGTGAAGGTTGGGAGATCAGATGGTCAACAAGTCGCCGAAAGAGCACATCGCTGGGTGCTTGAGAAGACTTGGTTGCGCCCAGAGTAGCCTGCGTACTAAGCTACTCCCTGTGTGGATAACTTAGTCGCAGGGGCATAGTGGAAGTAACGTTTCAGCTGCAGACAGTTCAGATGGTGACACGTGTACGTCCAGATGTCATCCACGTGTCAAGAGGAATAACCGTCAGGAGAGAGAAAGACTCAGGTATAAATATGAACTCTTAACAGAATTAGAGGAGAGTTTTTTCAGATCTTGCACCTTACACACTTGAGAATTTGAGTCACACACGGGTCTAACAAAGAGATTCAGAGATAGTTTTAGTGTTCCTATGCCTGACTTGAGCGTCGGAGCTACAACGGCCGCTAGAGGCGCCATCTGTGTGTTTTGCAGGCAGCGTTTGGAGTTCCGGCAGTGGTTCTTGGAGCGTTCCTGCAGAACAGAGGGCTAGGCGAAGGAGCGACGAGGCAGTCCTCCACGTTCGAGTCAAGCGGCAGGATCATTTGGCGCCGTCTGTGGGAACGTGTAAATCTGGTTCCCATCCACGTCACAGTTCTTGAAGTTTCTTGAGGTTTCTTGGAGCTTCTTGATCATTTTCGTCGAGGTTTCTTGAAGTTACGTCGAAGTGCAGAGGAGATGAGTAGAAGAACCAGGCAAACCTCACCTGCGTCATCTGCTGAAGAAGGAGCTGTTACCATGGCGCAGGTAGTGGAGATGATGCACGCGCTGCAAGATAGCGTCGCGGAATCGAGAGTTGAGCAAGAGAGGATGCGTGCAGAGCTGACTGCATCGCAGAGAAGAAACGAAGAGTTGGACCGTATGAATGAAGAGCTGCGTAGGGAATTGCAGGCGCAGAAGGAGTGCGCAGCTGAAGAGAGGACGTCGACGCCACTGTCGCCTCCGCGAGCATTCCCTATGCCTTTCTCCCCCGAAATCATGAACACGGTGGTGCCTCCCAATCTGGTGGGACTGAAAGCGTCGTTCACGGGGGTGGAAGATCCAGAAGCACACCTGACAGCTTTCCACACTCAGATGATGCTGACTGGAGGTTCAGATGCTGTGTACTGCAAGATGTTCATGAGCACGCTGAGCGGAGTGGCTATGGAGTGGTTCGTGAGCCTGCCAGAGGGCCGCGTCACTTCCTTCCATCAGTTCGCGAAGCTGTTCACGGAGCAGTACATCATTAACCGACCTGCGCCAGTAATGTCCTACGACCTGTTTGACGTGCGCCAGTATCAGGGGGAGCCGTTGAGGGACTACCTCAATCGCTTTGGGGCGCAGGTGGTGAGATTGCCCAGCAAGGACGAGGACATGCTGGTGCATGCGTTCAAGAGAGGTGTCCTCCCTGGTCCTTTCAGTGAATCGCTCATCAGGAGCCACCCTGCCACCTTCACCGAGATACGGCGACGTGCGGTGGCACACATAGTAGCAGAGACCGAGGTCTCTGAGAAGAGAGGAAGTGCTGCACCGTTGAAGCCACGGGGAGGTCAGGGGAATCAACAGCAACAGGCGCGGGTGCATGAGGTCAAGTAAGGGAGGAAGGAGCAGAGAAGGTCTCGCCCTTATGCACCAAGGAAGGACCAGAACAGGGGGTGTGCAAGCAACGCACCCCCCAGGTATGATTTCATGATAAGTTTGGTAGAGCTGATCGCCATCCCTGCTGTGGCAGCAAGACTCCATGTGCCAGAGAAGACCGACAGGGTACTTGGAGGGAGGAAGGATGAGTGGTGTGAATTCCATCAAGCTTATGGACATACACTCCGTAACTGCCTGGCGTTGGGGCGTCAGCTTGCTGAGTTGGTGGAGACAGGGTTCCTGACCGATTACCTGCAGAAGACACAAGGTGATCGCGCTTCGGGGTCCCAGGAAGGCGACCAGCAGCATGAGCTCCCTGTGTTTGGGAGGTGAGGTGATGGAAGAGGCTACACTGGGGGGGCTCCCAGAGCTGAAGCGGAAGGCATGATCGCCCCACGTGTGTGCATCGTCAGGGCGGTCATCGCCGGTTAAAGGAGACCCCATCCAGAATGGTTGAGATGTTGAAGAATGGAGCTTGTCGGCTGGCGACTCTGGACGTAACGACTATTCCCAGAACCCAGGACGCCACACGCTTCTTTCTTGCTTTCGTTAAGTTGTAAAGTAGATGCGCTATCGCGCTGTACACATACTTAGTGTATTAAACAGTTGAGCAGATTAGGGGCACTCTTTTTAACGATGCCACCCAATAAAAGATTTTCAGTGCGTAAAGTGTGCGAGTGTTCCCAGTTTAAAGTTCCCCTTGCCCCAGGTGCAAGACCAGGTGATCGGTGGTGAGTTACCAAGTGGCCACCACCAGCAGATCAACCCCCAGATAAGCGCTGGGATGTAGAGCGCGATCAGCCGTCGGTGCATGTAGAGAGTGAGTACTCGGTCGGTGAAGGGTCATCGGTGTCTTGCTAACACGTGTTAAGTTGGGACCCAAGCTCCCAGCTAGAGCGTTAAGCATGCACCTCGTATGATTTCAGAAGAAGAGGTCCTCGCCGGTCGGGACGTCGGTGAACGCGCGATGAGGCAATGCAGGTAGGGCGCGCCCAATGTGTGCGCTTAGACAGCCACGCCTGGCGCCCCCCTGGGAGCGTGCACCCAAGAGAAAGTCCTCACCTCTGCTTTATACAGCAAGGTTGAGGCGAGAGAAAGTCCTCTTCCTTTGCTTTTTACAGCAAGGTTGAGGCAACAGAGAAAGTCCTCTTCCTCTGCTTTATACAGCAAGGTTGAGGCGAGAGAAAGTCCTCTTCCTTTGCTTTTTACAGCAAGGTTGAGGCAACAGAGAAAGTCCTCTTCCTTTGCTTTTTACAGCAAGGTTGAGGCAACAGAGAAAGTCCTCTTCCTCTGCTTTATACAGCAAGGTTGAGGCGAGAGAAAGTCCTCTTCCTCTGCTTTATACAGCAAGGTCGAGGCCAGAGGAAGTCCTCCTTGCCTTTGAGCAAGTGCAGGCACCAGAGGAAGTCCTCCTTGCCTTTGAGCAAGTGTAGGCAACAGAGGAAGACCTCCTTGCCTTTGAGCAAGTGCAGGCACCAGAGGAAGTCCTCCTTGCCTTTGAGCAAGTGCAGGCACCAGAGGAAGTCCTCCTTGCCCTTGAGCAAGTGCAGGCACCAGAGAAGTCCTCCTTGCCTTTGAGCAAGTGCAGGCACCAGAGGAAGTCCTCCTTGCCCTTGAGCAAGTGCAGGCACCAGAGAAGTCCTCCTTGCCTTTGAGCAAGTGCAGGCACCAGAGGAAGTCCTCCTTGCCTTTGAGCAAGTGCAGGCACCAGAGGAAGTCCTCCTTGCCCTTGAGCAAGTGCAGGCAACAGAGGAAGACCTCCTTGCCTTTGAGCGAGTGCAGGCGAGAAAGAAGAAAGTCCTCCCTCGACTTTGTATAGCGAGGTGCAGGCGAGTGAAAGTCCTCACCTCGACTTTGTACAGCGAGGCTGAGGCAAGAGAGAAAGTCCTCTCCCTTTGCTTCTTACAGCAAGGTTGAGGCGAGAGAACCAAGTCCTCACCTCGACTTTGTATAGCGAGGCTGAGGCATGAGGAAAAGTCCTTTTCCCTTTGCTTTTTTGCAGCAATGTTGAGGAAAGAGAACCAAGTCCCTTCCCTCTGCTTTTTACAGCGACGCTGAGGTGAGAGAAGCAAGACCTCACCCACTACTTCTTACAGCAAGGTTGGGACAAGAGGGTGTTGAACCAAGTGGTGTTCAAGGTTTTGAAGAATCCAAATCCTTTGAAGGATGATGAAGCTTTTGCTGTGCTTGCTGTTGCTGTGCTGGTTTAGTTAGGATCTGGGTAGTTTGAGTTGTGTAACTCAACCTTTGATTGAATCTAAAGCTCAAGCATCTCAACTTTCAAACAAAGTAAAGTGTTTTTTCAAACTGAGTTAAAACAACCGATTGTTTTATCGAAACAACCGATTGTTTAAGCTTAGGTGTTTTGAAAACTGTTTTGAAATGTGAAAATTGGTTAAGTAACAAAACAACCGATTGATTCGAGGAAACAATCGATTGTTTGTTATGTTTTTATAACAGAAAACAGTTTTGACTTTGACTGAGCTTTAAATGGTTTTAATTCATACGCTCCAGTCATTAAATGCTTTGACCAATCTTTCTAAAGCAATTAATAGTTTGTTAAAGATTTGATTACAAACTTCTTCTTTATATATATACAGAAAAACAGATTTGAGTTAAAAGGGAACCTAAGTGAATTGTGAAAGTTTTTCTAAGAGTTGGAGATTGCTTAGAGTTTTGGTTGATCAAAGTGCTGAGATAGGATTCTCTTGTATTGATTTCAGATTGCTTCTGTAACAAGTGTAATCCTTGTAATTCTGTGAACATTTGTTTGTGTTGTTGCTAAGAAGAGCTGTGTGTTCTTGAGGGGATCAAGATCAGCTTTCTTAGTGTGGTGTGCTGACCAAGGAAAGTGTGTTTCTTGAGGGTGTTCAAGGTCACTTTCTTGGTTGTGTGTAAGTAATCTAGTGTTGATTGCTTAGTGGATTTCCTCAGGGTTTCTGAGAAGACTGGATGTAGCTCTGGGTTGGAGTGAACCAGTATAAAACATCTGTGTACAATCTCTCTATCCCTAACTCTTTAATTTCAGTTTATTTGTTGTTTGCTGGTATAAACAACCGATTGTTTCGAAGAAACAACCGATTGTTTTCCTGGCAGTGCTGTTTTGCTTGCTGTTTTGGCAAACTGAATTGCTTAATCATTTTATTTCTGAAAGATATTCATTCTAGCTTGGAAAAGTTTGCGAAAACCTCTTTAAACAATTCACCCCCCCTCTAGTTTAAAGCCATCTTTCCTAACAATTGGCATCAAGAGCTTGGTTCTTGAAAGTCATTCAAGTTGATCCTAAAATCTTTTAAAATGGCTGATAGACTACCTTTTGGGGAAGGTGCTTCAATAAACAGACCACCCTTGTTCTGTGGTTTGAATTACCAGTTTTGGAAAGTTAGAATGAAAATATTCATGGAATCTCTTGACAAAGGAATTTGGGATGCAATTGAAAATGGTCCTTTTATACCAAAGTTTGAAAAAGATGGTTCTGTCATTGAGAAGCCATGGTCTCAATGGACTGATGCAGAAAGCAAAAAGGCCAAATTTGATTGCATTGCCAAAAATATTATAACCTCTGCTTTAAATTCTGATGAGTTTTTCAGGGTATCACAATGTAAATCATCAAAGGAAATGTGGGATACTTTGGAGGTCACTCATGAAGGAACAAATGAAGTTAAAAGAGCTAGAAAGCATGCTCTAATCCAAGAGTATGAAATGTTCAGAATGCTTAAAGGTGAAACAATTGCTGAAGTACAGAAAAGGTTTACTCATATCATCAATCACCTTATGAGCCTAGACAAGACTTTTGACAAAGAAGAGCTAAACATCAAGATCTTGAAATGTCTTGATAGAGCATGGCAACCAAAGGTAACTGCTATTTCTGAATCTAAAGATCTAACATCCTTAAGTGTTGCTTCTTTGTTTGGAAAGCTTAGGGAACATGAGCTAGAGATGAATAGACTCAATGTTCAAGAGAATCAAGATAAGCACACAAGGAGCATAGCCTTGAAAGCATCCAAACACAAGGGAAAGCAAGATTCAAGTGATGATAGTGATGAGGAAAATCTGAGTTTGCTGTCAAGAAAATTCAGCAAATTCCTAAAGAGAAACCACAACAAAGACAACAACAGGGATAGGTATGGAAACAAGAAATCCAATGATTTAAATTCAAATAACTATACTTGTTTTGGTTGTGGTGAGCAAGGTCACATAAAGGCAGATTGTCCCAACACAAGCAAGGAGAAAAAGGCAAGCTACAAGGAGAAGAAAGGCAAGACAAAGAGAGCCTACATAGCTTGGGATGAAAATGAGGTATCATCATCAAGTTCTTCATCAAGTGAAGATGAGAAAGCAAACCTATGTTTGATTGCTGAAGATGATGATGATTCAAGCAGTTCAAGTGAGGTAAGTTCTTGTGCTTCCTTAAATGAACAAAATTATTGTGAATTGCTTGAAGCTTTTCAAGAAACTCATGATGAAGCTAATCGCTTGGCGCTTTCAAACAACCGATTGAGAGATCTTAACAATGGGCTTGAAAAGAGAGTTAAATCACTTGAAGAGGATCTGAGAAAAGCAAAAATTGATTTTGAAAAGATGGAAAATCATTTCAAAAACACCTCTTGTAAGTGTGATACTCTCATTTGTGAAAATTGTGAAAATCTTGAGAAAAAGGTTCAATATCTTGTTGAAACTGTGGACAAGCTTTCAAAAGGGAAATCAAACTTTGAGAATGTCTTGGCATCTCAAAGTTGTGTTTTTGGAAAGGCTGGTTTAGGCTTCAATCCACAGAACAAGCAAGATAGGTTTTCAAAAAGTTTTTTAAGAAAACCAGAAAAACAACCAATTGTTAAGACGAAACAATCGATTGTTACATGCTTTTATTGCATGAAAAAGGGCCATTCGGTTAGATTCTGCAAAATAAGAAAGTTTTCTGTTCCAAGAGGCTACATGAAATGGATCCCTAAAGGATGTGAGGTTCCAAGTGTGAAAAAGAAACCAATTGGACCCACATTTGTGAAAGGACCAAATCTTGTTGCTTGAACTAATGTTTGTGCAGGAAAATTAATAGAAAAAGAGGAGCTGAGCCAACTGGTTAGACTGTGAAAGACAAAGGGCAATCATTGAAGCTGAATCAATGCTTTGCAGAAGGTCAATTCAATGAAAAGAAGCCTTCTTGATCAACAAGCAATTGGCTCATTGAGGAAACAACACAAGGATGAGTTTTTTTTTTCTTTTACTGTCCTCTATTTTTAAGTATTAAAGTTCTTTCTTGTGTTTAATCCCTCTTTGGTCAATGTTATCTGTTGTTATCTGCTTCTGTTTTTGGTTAAAATTTCTTAAAATCAAGTTTTAACTGCTGCAGAAAAACAACCGATTGTTTCTTCGAAACAACCGATTGTTTTGGGTCTGACAGCACTGTGAGAAAATTGATTTAATTCTATTTTTTGGATTTCTATTCGTTGCAGATCATTTCAAATAGAGAATCTTGGTCAATGATACTGTGATTGAATGCTGAACAAGTTCAGAAAAGAAGTTACAACTATCATAAAGGAATATATTCCAAAATCTTGGAAATTCAAGTGCCTTAATGACAAGTCAAAGTCCACATGTGAAGACCATGTGTTTTTCAGCTTTTTCTGACATGTTCTGAACAGTCTTCTCTCTCTGAAAATCAGGTACCCTTTGAATGGAATTAATCATAAATTGGTTTTCGGATGATTATAAAATCAGGTGCAGATGAACAACCAATTGCAACATCTCTTGCAACATCTCTTGCACCATCTCTTGAGAAAAACTGTAAAGAAGAGCTGCCCTCTGTTTTCTCATCTCTGCTGCCATGGAATCAACTCCTCCCACTTCTGGAAGAATCAAAACCAGAGTTGTAAGATCTGGAGGAAGGCTGGAAGGATGGTTTTCTGGAGATAAAGATCTCATAGAAAAATATAGATATGAGACAAGTCTCAAGAAAATCAATAACCCCAAGGTTGTGAGTTTTGATTGGCTGAAAAGTCAAAAGCTGGACAATGTGAGGAAACTTCTCAAAGATCAGTATCTCAGAAGGTTTCTGGAGATGAAGGGCAACATATATCCAGACTTGGTGAAGGTCTTCTACACCAATTTGAAATTTGAGGGAAACAACCTAGTTTCTCATGTAAAAGGTGTGGACATGGAGATAACCCATGAGGTTTGGGCTGCTGTTGCTGGACTCAAGTTTTCTGGTATGCGAATCAGCAAAGGCAATCTTGGTGTGGTGGAGGATTTCAACAAAATTCAGTTTTACAGAAGCTGTTTGAAAAACACTCAAGCTCAAGTGAGTGCATGCTCAGTTGGAGGATTGAAACTGGATGAGAGGCTGCTTGCTCTCATTGTGACATGGATTCTAACTCCAAGGGGGAGCAACCATTCTGTTTTGACTGAAGAAGATCTGGTTTACATCTTCTGCATCACCAAGAAGGTCAAGCTAAATTGGATTCACATCATCAAAGAGCACATGCAAAAAGCAATGAGGTTGGGTGACTATCACTATCCCTATGCTATTTTGATATCTAAATTCCTAAACTATTTTGAAGTTAATCTGGAAGATGAGACTTCTGAGCTGGTCAAGTCAACTCAAGAGTTGAACAATGGATCACTCAGCAAGATGGGATTTACAAAAATAGGTGGAAAATGGGTAAGCAAGGATGGTGATCATGGTGCCTCCTCTAGTGGTGCTGCTCAAGAAGAACCTACAGATATGGATGTTGAACATGAAGATCCAACAGGAGGATTTCAAGATGCTGGACCCAGTGCAGTTGCTGAACATCCAGAAGAAAGGATTCAATCAATGTCACCTTTTGAAAGGTTCATGATGAATAGGATGGATAGCTTTGCTGAAAACCAAAGAAACCTCCATGATTTGTGTGTTAGCAATTTCCAGAGGTTTGATACCAGGTTTGACAACATGGATGCAAGGTTCATAAGCCTAGATGAACAAATTGAAGCTGTTCAGAACCAAATCTTTGATCTTCAGTTTGGAGATAAGGAAGAATGAAGAAAAACAGCCGATTGGATTGTCGAAACAATCGATTGTTTTTGCTGCTGTTGAAGTTTGATTTTCTTTTCTTTCCTTCTGCTGTTGCTTTTATAATTCTGATGTAATATGAACTTTTTATGGCTTTATCTCTTATATTTGTCTATTTGTGAAGACAAATAGGGGGAGATTTTATGCTTGTTTTATGCTTGTTTGCTTAGATGCTTGTTTAAGACTGTTTTTAGCTGTTTTTTTTCTGATATTAATTGTTTAAGCTTTAACTGTGTATATTTTTTTTCTAACCAAATATCAGAAGTTCTATGTCTGCTAAAAGTTCGTTTGCAGGAACTGCTTCAGATTTAATCAGATCAACACAAGCATCAGGGATCAAGCATCAGGGATTTGTCTTCATCAAATAGGGGGAGATTGTTGAACCAAGTGGTGTTCAAGGTTTTGAAGAATCCAAATCCTTTGAAGGATGATGAAGCTTTTGCTGTGCTTGCTGTTGCTGTGCTGGTTTAGTTAGGATCTGGGTAGTTTGAGTTGTGTAACTCAACCTTTGATTGAATCTAAAGCTCAAGCATCTCAACTTTCAAACAAAGTAAAGTGTTTTTTCAAACTGAGTTAAAACAACCGATTGTTTTATCGAAACAACCGATTGTTTAAGCTTAGGTGTTTTGAAAACTGTTTTGAAATGTGAAAATTGGTTAAGTAACAAAACAACCGATTGATTCGAGGAAACAATCGATTGTTTGTTATGTTTTTATAACAGAAAACAGTTTTGACTTTGACTGAGCTTTAAATGGTTTTAATTCATACGCTCCAGTCATTAAATGCTTTGACCAATCTTTCTAAAGCAATTAAGAGTTTGTTAAAGATTTGATTACAAACTTCTTCTTTATATATATACAGAAAAACAGATTTGAGTTAAAAGAGAACCTAAGTGAATTGTGAAAGTTTTTCTAAGAGTTGGAGATTGCTTAGAGTTTTGGTTGATCAAAGTGCTGAGATAGGATTCTCTTGTATTGATTTCAGATTGCTTTTGTAACAAGTGTAATCCTTGTAATTCTGTGAACATTTGTTTGTGCTGTTGCTAAGAAGAGCTGTGTGTTCTTGAGGGGATCAAGATCAGCTTTCTTAGTGTGGTGTGCTGACCAAGGAAAGTGTGTTTCTTGAGGGTGTTCAAGGTCACTTTCTTGGTTGTGTGTAAGTAATCTAGTGTTGATTGCTTAGTGGATTTCCTCAGGGTTTCTGAGAAGACTGGATGTAGCTCTGGGTTGGAGTGAACCAGTATAAAACATCTGTGTACAATCTCTCTATCCCTAACTCTTTAATTTCAGTTTATTTGTTGTTTGCTGGTATAAACAACCGATTGTTTCGAAGAAACAACCGATTGTTTTCCTGGCAGTGCTGTTTTGCTTGCTGTTTTGGCAAACTGAATTGCTTAATCATTTGATTTCTGAAAGATATTCATTCTAGCTTGGAAAATTGTTGCGAAAACCTCTTTAAACAATTCACCCCCCCTCTAGTTTAAAGCCATCTTTCCTAACAGAGGGGTCATCGAGAAGCACTTCTCTTCCCCAAAACGCAGGCGTCATAGTTGGCGTTCTGGCCCTCTATGCACTCAGCGCTGGAGTGGCAGAGAAGTGTAGCGAAGCCAGAAGCGCGATGACTGATCGGTGGTGCGCTAACATGCTAGTCGGTGGTCGGTGGTAGAAGCAAGTTCTGCTGCGTGAGGCTGAAGCGTTTAGGCCTGTTAGGTCAGTCATCCAGCGCAAAGTTATGTTGAAGGCAATGCTAAGGAAACAGTAAGCCGCGATCAAGTCAGAGGCCAAGTTTGAGGGGTTGCAGCGAACTGCAGCGCGTTTGAGAAGAAGAAAACAGAGAAGATGAATCTCTAGATGAACCAGAGAGATGCTTCGAATGTTTGAAGGCGAAGAAGAAGGAGTGAAACAGTGTTAGTACCAGAGTGTGCACTCCTGTAGAACACCAGAAGACGATTTCCTAGTCTCTTCGCTGAGAACAAGTTCACAGCTCGAGACTGGGGGGCTTGTGATTCGGTCGGTCATCAGTAGTTGATGACGTCAGCAGCCGTTGACCACGTGGACCATGCACAGGGTGGCACGTGGTAGAAAGAGCAAGTGAATCAGGGAGGAGATCACTCATAATGGTAATCGCCTATCGCCTGTGATGTTGAGTGATCGCCTGTCGCCTTGAGGTGAGTACTCGCCTATCGGTTTGAGTATGAGTAATCGCCCATCGCCTTGAGGATGAGTAGTCGGTCATCGCCGGCATGGATGAGTAATCGCCCAGATTGCACATGATCGCCGCATGTGAAGGTTGGGAGATCAGATGGTCAACAAGTCGCCGAAAGAGCACATCGCCGGGTGCTTGAGAAGACTTGGTTGCGCCCAGAGTAGCCTGCGTACTAAGCTACTCCCTGTGTGGATAACTTAGTCGCAGGGGCACAGTGGAAGTAACGTTTCAGCTGCAGACAGTTCAGATGGTGACACGTGTACGTCCAGATGTCATCCACGTGTCAAGAGGAATAACCGTCAGGAGAGAGAAAGACTCAGGTATAAATACGAACTCTTAACAGAATTAGAGGAGAGTTTTTTCAGATCTTGCACCTTACACACTTGAGAATTTGAGTCACACACGGGTCTCACAAAGAGATTCAGAGATAGTTTTAGTGTTCCTGTGCCTGACTTGAGCGTCGGAGCTACAACGGCCGCTAGAGGCGCCGTCTGTGTGTTTTGCAGGCAGCGTTTGGAGTTCCGGCAGTGGTTCTTGGAGCGTTCCTGCAGAACAGAGGGCTAGGCGAAGGAGCGACGAGGCAGTCCTCCACGTTCGAGTCAAGCGGCAGGATCAGGGTGATTCAACTTGGGAGTTAGAAGAACCCATGAAAGAAGCCTATCCATACCTCTTTTCCTTGTAATTCAATTTTCGAGGACGAAAATTTTTCTTCTTGGGGAGAATGTAAGGACCTGTAAAAATTAAATTGGAATAAAAGGGTATATTTTAAATGAATTCTAAGTATGTTTTTATTTAAAATAAAAAGGAAGGAAAGTGTAGCTTAGAAGACTATAAGATTTCCTGGTTAGTACATAATCGCCGTCGCGTACTACACATGATCGCCAGGGCGCGAGGCATGTGGACGTCGCCAGGGCGCGAGAGGCATGCAGGCATCGCCAGGGCGCGAGGCGTGTGGACGTCGCCAGGGCGCGAGGCATGTGGACGTCGCCAGGGCGCGAGAGGCATGCAGGCATCGCCAGGGCGCGAGAGAGAGACATCGGTCGTCTTCCAGGGAGAGACATCGGTCGTCCTCCAGGATGAGACATCGGTGGATAGTCATCGCGCGAGCAGTCATCGGTGGAAGATTATCGTGCGATGTTGAGTTTCACGCAAATAAAGTGGGACCCAGACTCCCAGCATGACACGTCCTGCACGCGCGCCACGTGGACAAAAAGGGTGGTTCAGAATAGTGACATCAGAAAGCTGGCATGCGCAAGAGACACTCGCGGTCGTACTGTTCAGGGAAGTGGTTGGCATGCACAAGAAGACAACCGTGGCCGTACTGTTCAGTGAAACGTACACTATGGCTTTCTTGCAGAGGGGGTGGTGGCAGCAGCATGCGTGGACAAGTAGGCTTGGATTCAAAAACCCACTGCGAGGAGGCAAAGAACGTTGCAGTGACTCAAGAGTGAAAGAGTGAGTGCATCTTCATCCCTCTCTTTTCTCTCCTTTGCGCTGCAATTCAGGCAACCTCAAGCACCAGTGCGACGAGCCACGACTGCCCTTGGACACTTGGGAGGTTCTCTGCAAGTTCTCCAGACCGGGACACTAAAACAGAGTGAAAGCATCTTAAAGCTTCATTGGGTTTCGGAGCTCTTAGAGTTTTGCGCTAGTCCAGGTAAGGGAAGCTAGCCTTATTTCCAACGAAAAACCTTATAGTAGATGTTTGAGATGATGGGGCAACGTGGTCGCCGGTTTTCAACTGTTATTGTATAATCCCCTGTTTTTGAACGAGATCGCCGGTTTTGGCGTTGTTTTTCGAACTCCCCTGTTTTTGGTGTTGTTTGAAACTGTTTGAGATTTAAATGTGATATTCGAAAATCTGAACCTTGGCATGAGTTTTTCTGTGACGGGAATCGTTAATTAAGTGTTGTATGACGTGTTGAATGTTGTGAATGTGGGATCAAGGCATAGTATTTTCAGGAAAGAAAATACCGTGTAAGATCGTGTAGGATGTTCATTGATCGGTGATTTCTATAATGAGATATCCTGACTCTGCTGAGATAATGGAATCACATAGAGGAAGTTATTCAGTTGGTGAGAGTCGAAGGAGGTTCATATGAATGGGTGAGTCGTGTGAAAAAGAACGAGCTCGGCCTGTTATATGGATTAACCCTGTCATACTGTGAGAGTGATGAAATTGAGATTGAGATTGTGTTGATGCGCATAGCTGTGGAAACATTACAGCAGTTTAGTATGACAGGTGCAGATCTCTGAGTCTAGTCAATGCACGAGTCTTTCGGAAGTAGTGTCAAGTGTCTTGTGTGATGAGTCAGTGGAAGTCTGACGTGAGAAATGAGGAACATTGAAATTGATAGACATTTGATGCATTATGTGAAATAGAACGACTCTTGAGAATATTGCGAAATGTGTGATTACTTGGTGGTCATGTGAAGGGAACGAGAAAATTGATAGTTTTTACGTGGGTGTCTTTAATTTGTTTCATCTTGATTTTAAAGTTTCATATCTAACTCTTTTTCAAATGTCTAGCTTACCCTGGGATTTTTTTTTTGGTGCTGTGTTTGGCTTTTTCTTAAACCTGTGATGATCGTGTATAATTTACACGGGAGCAGATGATGTTGCAGGAAGTAGAGCTCCTCAGTGAGTGGTCGCCGGAAGGAGATCGCCTGTTCCTATTTCTGTTAGGCGATCACCCTTTTTCTGTTTTCTGATAGGAGATCGCCGTTCTCTGATAGGAGATCGCCTTTTGCTGTTAGGAGATCGCCTGTATTCATATTTTACTGTATTTTGTTTACGTTTTCTGGAAAAGTGACCGAATTTGTATTAAACTCCCTGTGAGGAGAAACTTCATTACATATATATAATTTTGTTCACTTCAATCTATTTGTTTACCTTTATTTTTATTATATAAATATGAAAAGAATTTGGCGGGATGTTACAGGCATCCAGGTGGTCACCCTGTTAGAGTTTGCACTCCAGAGAAGGAAACCTTATGTGCTAGATTACCCTAAGATTGGGTGACAGCGGCGCAAGGGTATTCCAGTAAACCCTAAATATGGCTAGCAGCGTAGTAAACCCTAATTAGGGCTAGCGGCGCAGTAAACCCTAGACTATATAAGGGACAGTAAAATACTTCACAAAGGTACGCAGTGTAAGGACCTATAAATTTATTTGTAATAAAAGTGTTATATTTTAAATGATTTCTGAGTATGTTATTATTTAAAATAAAAAGGACATAAAAATAGAAAATCTCATAGTGGTCAGACCTCGGATGTCGCCCAAGATCTGGGATCAGCTGGTAGAGGGCGATCGGTTGACCATTGTACTAACCAAGTAGTTAGGTGCGATGACTTTTGTAAGGACCTATAAATTAATTGGAATAGAAGTGATAGATTTTAAATAATTTCTGAGTATGTTATTATTTAAAATAAAAAGGACATAAAAATAGAAAATATCATAGTGGTCAGACCTCGGACATCGCCCAAGGTATGGGATCAGCTGGTAGAGGGCGATCGGTTGACCATTGTACCAACCAAGCAGTCAGGTGCGATGACTTTATCGTGAGGTAATCAAGTGGGCGTGCTTCAAGGGAGGGAGGCACGTGAATCAAGAAGGGTAAGAGAAAGGAAGGTGTAGCTTAGAAGTCGATGAGATCGCCGTTTGTTGAAGAAGGCGGCGTCCTCCGACTTCCCCCGTATGAAATCAGAGATCGCCTATTTTGCGCATGATCGCCGTGTGCGAAGATTTCACATAATCGCCAATCGCTTAGAGTACACATGATCGCCAATCGCCTATGGTGTACATGATCGCCGAAAGTGCACTTAGCATGTGGTCAAGATGCTGGATCAACCATAGTGGGTTCCAAAAACCACGCGTATCAAGGTGTGGGTTGAGCCTTAGATACGCTGGGCATGCGAAGCTCTATGCTTGAGCATAAGAAATCGTCCTTAGTGTTGCATGCATGGGCGCACTAGGAGTAGTGCTGATCTATTCTTGGAAATGTGAAGCTACCGACGTCACCAAGCCATGTGGAGGTGATACCTTGGACGTAACATAATGGGAGGATGAACCTTCAGCAAGGTGTGACGATGTGACATCGGTGACATGAGTAAGGCGATGTGTTCTCGTCACACACAAGGGCGATAAGAGATCACCAACAAGATGAGAGGAACATCGGTCATCAACCAGGATGGGAGACACATCGGTGGTCTGCCAGGGTGAGACATCGGTGGTCTGCCAGGGTGAGACATCGGGTGTCTGCCAGGGTGAGACATCGGTGGTCCTCCAGGGTGAGACATCGGTTGTCTGCCAGGATGAGGAATCAGTCGTCCGTCAGGAAGAGGAATCGGTCATCGCCGGTATGAGAGGCATGGTCATCGCGCGAGCAGTCATCGGTGGATGGTTATCGCGCGATGTCGTTTTTCACACAGATAAGGTAGGACCCAGGCTCCCAGCATGAACATTCTGCATGCGCGACACGTAGACAAAAAGGGTGTTTCAGAATAGTTAGCATCAAAGAGTTGGTATGCGCAGAAACCCACGTGGTCATACTGTTCAAGGAAGTGTGCACGCAAGGTTGCTCAGAGAGTGGGTAATGGCAGAGAAGGCTAAAGAGCCGTTCGACCTTAAGAGCTGAGGGAATCAGCTCATTTAGTCCCCCTTTCTCCTTTCTCCTCCACTCGAAGACGCGGCTATCCTCACGTACCAGTGCTACGATCGGCGACTGCCTTTGTCCTTCTGGGAAGTCTCTGCAAGTTCTCCCGTCAGGACGCTAGAACAGAGTAAGTCGTTTTACTCTGTTTTTCGAGTCGAATCTGAGCTTGGGAGGGTTGCCTCTGCATAGGCGTTGCCGGCGACTCCCTTAGCTCCAGAAATCGTCTCTGTTAGCGTAGAAAATGAGTAGTATAGTCAGTTTTGTGATAAAGCCTCCATGGTGCAGGTTAGGACATCTTTAAGCTTCGGTGGATTTTGGAGCTCTTAGTGTTTTTGCGCAAGTTCAGGTAAGGGAAGCTAGCATTTTCGTTTATAAAAACTTTAGGCGAGTAGATTCTGAAGTGAGGGCGACGTGGTCGCCGGTTTCATATTCTATTTCACGATGCTCTGTTTTTATGTGTGGGGCGATGTGATTGCCAGTTTTAATGCAAATTTAGAAATCCCCTGTTTTAGTGTCGTTTTGAAATTGTTTGAGATTGAAAGGTGAAATGCATATGATATTCGAAAATCTGAACTTTGGTATGATTGTTTCTATGATTGGGATTGTTTAAGAAAAAATTCAAAATATTATATAATGGAATTGTGCTTTTACGTGTGGTATGATGTACTGGATGAATGTGAAAGAGTGATCAAAGCATAGTATTTTCAGGAAAGAAAATACCGTGTGGAGATTTTATGAGGGTGTATTGATCTGTGAGTATCCTGTGAATGAGGCGATCCTGACTCTGCTGATATGATGGAATCACATAGATGAAGTCATTCAGTTGGTGAGAGTCGAAGGAGGTCCATATGTATGGGTAAGTCGTTTGAAAGATAACTGACTTGACCGGTTATATGGATTAACCCTGTCATACTGAGAGAGTGAGGATATTGAGATTGAGATTGAGATTATGTTTATGCGCATAGCTGTGGGAACTTTACAGCAATGTAGTATGACAGGTGCAGGTCTCTGGATGCTAAGTTCAACGCACGAGTCTTCCGGAAGTAGAGTCATGTGTCTATGTGTCATGAGTCAGTGGAAAGTCTGACATGTGAACCATGAGTATTGAATGTATTGAATAGACACTTGACGAGTTTGTGGAATATGGGGATATTGATGGTTGAAATTGATATAGATTATGAATGGTGCGAAGATTTATGCTTTCTATTGATATAAAGTTTCATATTTAAATTTTTTAAAAATATCTAGCTTACCCTTTTGTTTTGTATCGTGGTTGTTTTTCTTAAACATGTGATGATCGTGTATATTTGCAAGGGAGCAAATGAGGTTGCAGGTAGTAGAGCTCCTCAGTGAGCATTTCTGGAGGAGGAGATCGCCGGTTTTTGAATGTTGTTGTTTTGTTTTATTTTGAAAACTCCTGTATGGAGATGTATTAAAACTTCCTCGAAAAGGGATATTATTTTGAGGCACATTTGTATTAATGGATGAATTATATTATGTATATATCTATGTTAAATTTTTGATATTATTGTGTCACCTTTATTTTATTATATAAAAATGAACAATATTTTGAGGGGCGTTACAACTTTATCGGGAGGTAATCACGTGGGCGTGCTTGAAGGGAGGAGGCACGTGAATCAAGAAGGGTAAGAGAAAGGAAGGTGTAGCTTAGAAGTCGATGAGATTGCCGTTTGTTGAAGAAGGCGGCGGCCTCCGACTTCCCCCGTATGAAATCAGAAATCGCCTATTTTACGCATGATCGCCGTGTGCGAAGATTTCACATAATCGCCAATCGCCTATGGTGCACATGATCGCCGAAAAGAGCACATTTCCGAGTATTCGAGAAGACTTGGTAAGCACTTAGTATGTGGTCTAAATACAGAAGATGAGTGATATAGAAGATAGGTGGCATATCTGCCACCATGAGTAGTGTGAACCGTGATACCACAGACTTAGAGGAATGGGAGGACGAGCCCTCAGCTGGGTGTGACGATGTGACATCGGTGACCAGAGTGAGGCGATGTGTCCTCGTCACACATAAGGGCGATAAGAGATCGCCAACAGGATGAGAGGAACATCGGTCATCAACCAGGATGGGAGACACATCGGTGGTCTGCCAGGGTGAGACATCGGTTGTCTGCCAGGGTGAGACATCGGTGGTCTGCCAGGGTGAGGAATCAGTCGTCCATCAGGAAGAGGAATCAGTCATCGCCAGTATGAGAGGCATCGGTCATCGCCGGTATGAGAGGCATGGTCATCGCGCGAGCAATCATCGGTGGATGGTTATCGCACGATGTCGTGTTTCACACAGATAAGGTGGGACCCAGACTCCCAGCATGAACGTTCTGCATGTGCGACATGTAGACAGAAAGGGTGTTTCAGAATAGTTAGCATTAGAGAGTTGGTATGCGTAGAAACCCACGTGGTCATACTGTTCAAGGAAGTGTGCACGCAAGCTTTCCTGCAGAGTGGGTGGTGGTAGCGGCATTTCTGGGCAAGTTGGTTTAGATTCAAAACTCACTCCTGAGAGGCAGTGGACGTTGCTGTGGTTCGAGAGTGATTGAGTGAGTTAGCTTTGGTTCCCTGTTTCTTTCCTTTCCTTCTCCCTGCGTTCGGACGTCCTAGCGAACCAGTTGAAGATCGGCGACTGCCCCTGGATTCCTGACGTTGTGCTCTGCAAGTTTTCTGATCAAAGCCGTGAAACAGAGTTAAGGTATCCTTAAGTTCGGTGGGTTAGAGCTCGTAGTGAGATTTTACGCAAGTCCAGGTAAGGGAAGCTAGCTTTATTTTCAATAACAACCGTAGGCTAGAAGATTCTGAAGTTGGGGCGACATGGTCTCCGGTTTCAAACTTTCTTGCACGATGCTCTGTTTTTATATGTGGATCGGAATTTGTTTGAGCTTGAAATGTGAAATTTTAAATATAGTAGATGCTGTGAAATGCATATGATTTTCGAAATTCTGAACTTGGTTTTGATTGTTGCTGTGATTTGGAACCGTCCATTTACGTGTTGTATGATGCATTGAATGTTGTGAATGTGGGATTAAGGCATAGTATTTTCAGGAAAGGAAATACCGTGTAAGATCGTGTGTAAGGTGCATTGACTAGGGACTTGTCTAGAAGGAGATATCCTGACTCTCCTGAGATAATGGAATCACATAGATGAAGTTATTCAGGTGTTGAGAGTCGAAGGAGGTTCATATGAATGGGTAAGTTGTTTTGAAAGATAACTAACTTGACCTGTTCTATGAATTAACCCTGTCATACTGGGAGAGTGATGATATTGAGATTTATTTATGCGTATGGTTGTGTGGATTCACAGCGACCCTGTGTGGATTCACAGTGGTGTAGTATGACAGGTGCAGATCTCTGAGTTTGAGTCAACGCACGAGTCTTCCGGAAGTAGTGTCAAGTGTCTATGTGTGATGGGTTAGTGGAAGTTTGACGTGAGAAAGATGAATATTGAAAATTGTTGATAGACACTTGATGGTTGTGTGATATGAATGAGAAAGTGGTGGATTTATGTGGGTGGTTAAAAGCTGATTATGTTGATTTTAAAGTTTCATATTTAAAGTTTTTAAAAATGTCTAGCTTACCCCTGTGTTTTATTTTGTGGTTGTTTTCTTAAAACTGTGATGATCGTGTGTAATTTACACGGGAGCAGACGATGTTGCAGGCAGTGGAGCTCCTTAGTGAGTGGATGGACAAGGAGATCGCCTGTTCTTATGCTGTGTTTTGTTTTATTTTGAAACACTTGACGGTTATGTATTAAAATTCCCTAGAGAAGGGATATTATTTTGAAATACAATGTATTGATGGATGTATTTTATTATATATACATATGCTAATTTTTGGATATCATTGTTTTATGTTTATTTTATGATATAAATATGAATAGGATTTTAGGGGCGTTACACGCAGTTTCTAGACCTAAACACAGAGAAACTCAATACACTTGGTGTTCCTTACCCTACACTGACTTGAGCGTCGGAGTGCAAACGGCCTCTAGGGCGCCCCCTTTCTCTTTTGCAGGTGCAGATTGCTTCGAAAGAACCAAGCACGTATCAACGTGAGGAAGAAGGCGTGTGAGTGTCGTGAGTCAACCGACAGGCGAGTCAACCGGCAAGAACATTTGGCGCCCACCGTGGGGCCGGAATAAAACAAGGTCCCATACACGAGAGTGAGAGAAAAAAAAAACCACAGAAGATGAGGAATACAAGACACGGGTTCGTTCCACCAAATGGAGGCGACAACGTTACCATGCAACATCTTATGGAAACGATGCGCACCCTCCAGGAGACGGTGGCGGAGTCCAGAGCGCACCAGGCGCGTATGTAGGAAGACTTGGCCGCCTCACAGGCCAGGAATGATGAGTTGCACCGAGCAAATGAGGAGCTACGCTTAAATTTGCAACACATGCAGCAAGCTGGGGATCGCGCAGGAGTGGATCAGACTCCACCTATGCCCCCAAGAGCCTTTCCCATGCCTTTTCCCAAAGAAATCATGGACGCGGTGGTCCCAGTCACATTCGTGGGGCCAAAGACTGTGTTCACAGGGAAAGAAGATCCAGAAGCGCATCTGACAGCCTTCCACACTCAGATGATGCTGTTCGGAGGCTCAGACGCGGTGTACTGCAAGATGTTTATGAGTACACTGAGCGGAATAGCTATGGAGTGGTTCGTGAGCCTGCCAGAGGGCCACATCACCTCTTTCCATCAGTTCTCGAAGCTGTTCACAGAGCAGTATATAGTCAACAGAGCGCCACCAGTGGTGTCCTATGATCTATTTGACGTGCGCCAATATCAGGGGGAGTCGCTGAAGGACTACCTCAACCGTTTTGGTGCGCAGGTGGTGAGATTGCCCAGCAAGGACGAGAACATGCTGGTGCACGCATTCAAGAAAGGCGTACTGCCTGGTCCTTTCGGTGAATCGCTCATCAGGAGCCACCCTGCCACCTTTGCTGAGATTCGACGACGCGCGGTGGCGCACATAGTAGCAAAGATAGAGGTCTCTGAGAAGAGAGGCAGCGCTGCACCGTCGATGTCGCGCGGAGGTCAGGGGAAGCTGCAGCAGCAGGTGCGGGTGTATGAGGCCAAGGAAGGGAAGAAGGTGCAGGGAAGGCCTCGTCCCTATGCACCCAAGAAGGACCAGACCAGGGGGCGGGCAAGGGAGAACAACGCACCCCCTAGGTATGATTTCATGGTGGAGTTGGCGGAGCTGATCACCATCCCTGCCGTGGCTGCAAGACTCCGAGTACCAGAGAAAACCGACAAGGTGCTTGGAGGGAGGAAGGATGAGTGGTGTGAATTCCATCAGGCTTATGGACACACACTCCACACCTGCCTGTCATTGGGGCATCAACTTGCTGAGTTAGTGAAGACAGGATTCCTGACCGATTACCTGCAGGAGGCGCAAGGTGATCGCACTTCGGGGTCTCAGACAGGTGATCAGCAGCACGCAATCCCTGTGCATGGGGACGTGAGGTGATGGAGGATGCAACGCTGGGGGGCTCCCAAGTAGCTCAGGAGGAAGCTCCTCGTGAATCAGGCATCGCCAGAGCAGCCATCGCCTATGAAAGGAAGGGGTCCATACAGAGTGGTTGAGGCGTTGGAGAATGGAGCTTATCGGCTGGAGACTCTTGGTGGAACAGCTATCCCCAGGATGTGGAATGCTACACACTTAAGTTTCTACTTCAGTGCAAGTGCAGGTGATCGGTGGTCAGTTGCTAAGTGACCACCACCAGCAGATCGGTCTCTAGATGAGCGCCTGGAAGCAGAGCGCGAGAAGTAATGGAGCACAGATCCGTCATCGGTGTATGGTCATCGGTGTTTCTTGCTACACGCAGTTAAACTGGGACCTAGGCTCCCAGCGAGAGCGTTACGCATTCACCTCGTATGATTCCAAACCAGAAGAAGAAGAGTTGCTCGCCAGTAGGGTTGTGCATGAGGATTGTGTAAGAAAGCTAGTAAGCTGGTCAGTGATCGGTGACTCTCTTAACCAATTACGTGCATGGCACTGTGCGGGGAGATCGTGCATGCAGGATGCAGCGCCTGGCGAGTGTGTTTACACCAACCACCCCTAGTGTTCTCGTGGGAGCATGCCACTGGCTCAGAGGGAAGAAACACGCTAAGTTACTTCCCAAGGGAATAACTTAGGCGCACAGAGAAAAGCGCAAAGGCCCTTCAGGTATGACATGTGTACAGTGTAACATCCCGCCAAAATACTATTCATGTTTATATAATGAAAATAAAGGTAACAAATAGATTGAAGTGAACAAAATATTATATATATGAAATGTAGTTTCTCCTCACAGGGAGTTTAATACAAATTCGGTCAAATTTTCCAGAAACAAACAAAATACAGTAAAAAAAACAGAGCAGGCGATCTCCTATCGGAAGAGGCCGATCTCCTATCAGAAGAGGGCGATCTCCTATCAGAAGACAGCAAAAGGGGGATCGCCTAACAGAAGTAGAAATAGGCGATCTCCTTCCGGCGACCACTCACTGAGGAGCTCTGCTTCCTGCAACATCATCTGCTCCCGTGTAAATTATACACGATCATCACAGGTTTAAGAAAGAGCCAAACACAACACCAAAGAAACACCACAGGGTAAGCTAGACATTTGAAAAAGAGTTTAGATATGAACTTTAAAATCAAGATAAAACAAATTCAAGATACCCACGTAAACCATCAACTAAACACATATTGCACGATTCCTCAAAGGTCATTAAAATCACAACATTTATCAAGTGTCTAACAATTTCAATGTTCCTCATTTCTCACGTTAGACTTCCACTGACTCATCACACAAGACACTTGACACTACTTCCGGAAGACTCGTGCGTTGAACTTAGCATCCAGAGACATGCACCTGTCATACTTCATTGGCTGTAATGTTCCCACAGCCATGCGCATCAATACAAACTCGTTCTCATTTCATCACTCTCACAGTATGACAGGGTTAATCCATAGAATAGGCCGAGCTCGTTCTTTTTCACACGACTCACCCATTCATATGAACCTCCTTCGACTCTCACCAACTGGATAACTTCTTCGATGTGATTCCATTATCTCAGCAGAGTCAGGATCGCCTCATTCACAGGATACTCACAGATCAATACACTTCATAACCAAATCTCAACACGGTATTTCCTTTCCTGAAAATACTATGTCTTGATCCCACATTCACGACATTCCACACATCATACCACTCGAATGAATGATTCAAATCACAGCAACAATCATTTCAAAGGTTCAGATTTCGAGTATCACATGCATTCCACCTTTAAATCTCAAACAGCTTCTAACAACACAAAAACAGGGGAGTTCGAAATCTGTATTTAAAACCGGCGACCACGTCGCCCAACCACATAGAACAGAGCATTGCGAAAAGAAACATGAAACCGGCGACCACGTCGCCCTCACTTCAGCAACAGCTAATCTATGACTTGTATTGAAAATGAAGGCTAGCTTCCCTTACCTGGACTTGCGGAAAACACCAAGAGCTCCAAAATCCACCGAGCTTAAAGGATGCCTTAGCTCTGTTTTCAGCGCCTGGTTTGTAGAACTTGCAGAGAAACTCCCAGGTGCTCTAAGGGCAAATGTCGCTCGTTGCACTGATGCTTGAGGTTGCCTGAGTCGCAACGCAAAGGAGAGAAAAAGGGAGGGAGGGAGTTGCACTCACTCTTTCACTCTTGAGTCACTGTAACGCTCTTTGCCTTCCCGCAGTGGCTTTTGAATCCAAGCCTACCTGTCCACGTATGCTGTTGCTGCCACCCTTTCTGCAGGAAAGCCTGAGTGTACGTTTTCACTGAACAGTACGACCACTGTTGTCTCTGGTGCATGCCAACCACTGCCCTGAACAGTACGACCACTGTTGTCTCTGGTGCATGCCAACCACTGCCCTGAACAGTACGACCGCGAGTGTCTCCTGCGCATGCTAACATTCTGATGTCACCACTCTGAACCAC
The DNA here is from genome assembly GCA_013389735.1 of Phaseolus lunatus. NCBI lineage: Eukaryota > Viridiplantae > Streptophyta > Magnoliopsida > Fabales > Fabaceae > Phaseolus > Phaseolus lunatus. The sequence continues at coordinate 14,796,150 of CM023859.1, read as the reverse complement.
CCTTTTTGTCTACGTGGCGCGCGTGCAGGACGTTTCATGCCGGGAGTCTGGGTCCCACTTTATCTGTGTGAAGCTCGCCATCGCGCGATAACCTTCCACCGATGACCGCTCGCGCGATGACTATCCACTGAGGTCTCATATTGGCAAACGACCGATGTCTCTCCCTGGAAGACGATCGATGTCTCTCCCTGGGAGACGACCGATGTCTATCCCTGGCAACGCCCGCATGCCTCTCGCGACCCGGCGATGCCTCATGCCTCGCGCCCCGACGACGCCCGCATGCCTCTCGCGCCCCAGCGTTGCCCGCATGCCTCGCGCCCCGGCGACGCTCGCATGCCTCTCGCGCCCCGGCGTTGCCCGCATGCCTCGCGCGCCCTGGTGACGTCCACATGCCTCGCGCGCCCTGGCGACGTCCACATGCCTCGCGCGCCCTGGCGACGTCCACATGCCTCGCGCCCTGGCGATCATGTGTAGTAGACGACCGGCGATTAAGTACTAACTAGGCGATCTCATAGTCTTCTAAGCTACACTTTCCTTCCTTTTTATTTTAAATAAAAACATACTTAGAATTCATTTAAAATATATCCCTTTTTATTCCAATTGAATTTTACAGGTCCTTACATACAGTTAAATCCTCCCTCGCCTATGAGCGAAGTGAGGTCAGTGAGAACCTGTCACTTGGAGTTAGAGGTCTCGTAAGCGGAGAGGTAGGTTCGTAGAGAACACCTCCCCTTCGAGTGACAACTTCCAACGTGAAAGAAGGGTTCACCCAGTGAAATCCTCCCTCGCCTATGAGCGTTGTGAGGTCAGTTAGAACCTGTCAATGGGGGTTAGAGGTCTCGTAAGTAGGAAGGAAGATTCGTAAGGAACACCTCCTCTTCGAGTGAGAACTCCCAACTTGAAAGAAAGGTTCACCAGAAAGTCCTCACCTCGACTTTGTATAGCGAGGCTGAGGCGAGATAACAAAGTCCTCACCCTCGACTTCTTCCAGCGAGGCTGAGGCGAGAGAAGAAAGTCCTCTCCCTCGACTTTGTACAGCGAGGCAGAGGCAAGAAAAAGAAGACCTCACCTCGACTTCTTACAGCGAGGCTGAGGCGAGAGAGAGAGAAGTCCTCTCCCTCGACTTTGTACAACGAGGCAGAGGCAAGAGAAAAAAGACATCACCTCGACTTCTTACAGCGAGGCTGAGGCGAGAGAAGAAAGTCCTCTCCCTCGACTTTGTACAGCGAGGCAGAGGCAAGAAAAAGAAGACCTCACCTCGACTTCTTACAGCGAGGCTGAGGCGAGAGAAGAAAGTCCTCTCCCTCGACTTTGTACAGCGAGGCAGAGGCAAGAGAAAAAAGACCTCACCTCGACTTCTTACAGCGAGGCTGAGGCGAGAGAAGTCCTCACCCTCGACTTCTTACAGCGAGGCTGAGGTGCGAGGAGAAGTCCTAACCCTCGACTTCTTACAGCGAGGCAGAGGCAAGAGAAAAAAGACCTCACCTCGACTTCTTACAGCGAGGCTGAGGTGAGAGAAGTCCTCACCTCGACTTCTTACAGCGAGGCTGAGGCGAGAGAAAAAGACCTCACCCTCGACTTCTTACAGTGAGGCTGAGGCAAGAGAAGAAGACCTCACCCTCGACTTCTTACAGCGAGGCTGAGGCGAGAGAAAAAGACCTCACCCTCAACTTCTTACAGTGAGGCTGAGGCGAGAAAGAATAGTACTGTCCACCTCAATATAGCACTCGAGGTCGACCCACCAGGAGGTCTTCCTTGATGAGTTAAGATCGATCAAGTTAAGGCTTTCCTTGGCTTGTCAATCAAGGTCGACTCAGGAGGAATCTCCTATCTCCCAGTATAAGGAGGAGGTCTTCTGAAGCATATCGGCAGGCAAGAGGGGTCATCGAGAAACACTCTTCCTCCCCACAACAAGGCATCATCTTTAGCGCTCAGGCCCTTTATGCACTTAGCGCTGGATTGACAAAGAAGTAAAGCAAAGTGTGTACCGACCAGTCCTCGGACACCGAGAACAGGTAGTAAAGGGCGAACCACGTCAGCTGGGTCCCACAGCATGGGCCAAAGCCACGTGGAGTGGACCCCGCAGGCAGCTTGGATTAGAGGGTGATTAGTCATCAGCATGTTCCCACAGAGAAGGGTGATTAGTCATCAGCATGTTCCCACAGAGAAGGGTGATTAGTCATCAGCATGTTCCCACAGAGAAGGGTGATGAGTCATCAGCGTGACGATCACCAGGAAGGGCTGATGTGTCCTCGTCACTCCGCAGGGTGATCAGTCCTCGGCAACAAAGTGTGACGAGGTGACATCGGTCTTGGGTGATTTGAACAGTGTAGACAGAACAGCTAAGATTGCTTCCCAGTGTGGGCCAATGACCAGTTAAATACCCAGAGGTAGGGAGAGGCCTGAATCACGTAGAGCCTATGCGGGTAGCAGGGAGAGCACAGTTAGGTGCAGAGTCCTGAGGGTCGAGTACTCATCAGAACTAGGGTTTCCCAGTAAAGGCTATATGCATGGCACATGAACAGCAAGGGTACTCCCAGAACAGGTGGCCCCAGAGACTAGGTGCACAAGGAGGCATCCAGGTGGTCACCCTGTTAGAGTTTGCACTCCAGAGAAGGAAACCTTGTGTGCTAGATTACCCTAAGATTGGGTGACAGCGGCGCAAGGGTATTCCAGTAAACCCTAAATATGGCTAGCAGCGCAGTAAACCCTAGACTATATAAGGGACAGTAAAATACTTCACAAAGGTACGCAGTTTCTAGACCTAAACACAGAGAAACTCAATACACTTGGTGTTCCTTGCCCTACACTGACTTGAGCGTCAGAGTGCAAACGGCCTCTAGGGCGCCCCCTTTCTCTTTTGCAGGTGCAGATTGCTTCGAAAGAACCAAGCACGTATCAACGTGAGGAAGGAGGCGTGTGAGTGTCGTGAGTCAACCGACAGGCGAGTCAACCGACAAGAACAACCGCATTTGTAAATGAAAAGCTGTTCATTTACAAATGCGGCTATACACATAGCCGCATTTGTAAATGAAAAGATTTCATTTACAAATGCGGTTTTAACAAATAGCCGCATTTGTAAAATGTTTTTACCCTAAAATTTGAAGCCCGCCACTGCACTTTCACATTTTCTTCTCCGCTTTTGCTCGTTTTCACTGTTCCTGCACTTTGTGAGTTCCTTGCTTCCATATTGTGAGTTTCTTAAACCCATTTCATTCTCTTCAGTTCGCTTTACAAATGTTGTTTTTATATTTGCTTTTTTCCTTGCATTGGTGGAAGGTACTGTTGCATTGTTGTACTCTCCTTCCCTGGTCTGCCGCTGTCCCGCCACGCTTCCGCTGTCACCGCTGGTTGTCTACCACTTCAATCACCACTTCGCACACAAGGTTGGTTCATTTTTATATTTTTTGAATTTTACTTAGTTTATTTTGAATATTTGACTTTATGTATTATAATTTGTATATTATTTAATATAAATTTGTATTATATAATTTTTATTTTCTAAAATTTATATTATTTAGTAGGTAGTTTTTATGTTAGTTTTGTTTTAGATTTTGTGAATTTTTTTTTGCTGTATTTTGAATATTTTTTTTTAGAAAATTATAATTTATAGAAGAGATATGGGAGCTTGACTATACTAAGTTTTGATTTCCAGTTTTTAAGTGTAAATGGGTTGACAATAAAAGTGGGGTTAAAATTGATGAATCAAGATTCACACTACTGGACTTTCGAAAGATAGGGTATCGAGATGAGCCATTTATAATGGTTCAACAAGCATCTCAAGTTTTCTACGTGAAAGATCCTACGTCAGAACATTGGTATGTTGTTTTACACGGGAAAAAACAAGGGGAGGCCATAGATGATATTGAAAATGATGAACCCCATTCATTCACACCAATGATAACTAATAAAGATGACGATGTACTTGATCATGTACATGCAACCCGTAAAGACCACAGTGAAGGAATTTACATATGAACTTTTAACCCATTATGGTAATAAATTTAGAAATATTTTTGATAATATGCATATACTATATTATATTTTTGTTTTATATGATTTTCTTTCGATGCAGATGAACTAATGTTTGTTAAATAATTTTTTTAACAGAGATATGGGTGACGATCAAACTCTAATTAGACCCCGATCCGGACGAGGCAACAGAGGACCTACTAGGATGAAGCGTCTGGCAAAGAAACGTGCCACTGGTGAGAAGACAGTTGTTGACATTGACGTCAACACTGGAATGGCTTCTGGTCCTAATGCAGATGACTTTAATAGTTATCTTGGAGTTCTTTCTTGTGAGAGACTCTCCATTTTGATTAATTCATGGGACGAGGTGTCAGAGGTCGACCAAAACATGCTGCGGGAGGATGTTCTGGTAAGCTTTACATAATTATTGTTATCATATAAAGCTATTTAATATTCATTGACTAACTTTAATTTGGTGATGTTATTTTGCAGGCAAATTTTGAAATTCCTAATGTGGAATCGCTTCGATCAAGGATTATATCCAATATCGGACTTAAGTTTCACGCCTTTAAGTCAAGACTGATGACGAGATATATTTTTGGTGAGCTTAAGGATGAAAGTCCTTGTCAAAGATACAATTTTATTGATGAAGAGACATGGCTTGCTTTTAAAGAAAGCCGTCTAACTGAAGAATGGATTGTAAGTGAAGTTACTTAACTATTTTTACTTATATAACATTAATGAGTTAATATTATTTAATTCACTTTGTTTATTTCAATTATGACAGCATCGGCGGAAGAAAGCTCAAGACATAGCTTTAAAGAATCTTACCCCGCACGTAATGTCTCGTGCGGGGTATCAAAAGCTTGACCAAGCACTGATGGTTGAAAAGGAGCAATCTAGATAGAGGAGTGCATCTCAGGATGTGGAAACAGGGGTCACTTCTCCTCCATCACCACCTACGCGCCATGACAAGTGGAAGAGGGCCCGAATTAAGAAGTCAAGTGCACCAAGTTCTGCATAATTAGGACTTATCATTGAAAAAATTTTAAGTTATTTAAGCCTTTTATCATCTATTATGCTACATTACTTATATTAAAACCTCATATGATTTTTGTCTCTTGTAGGATGCCTTGGACTCCTAAGGTAATTTTGTTGCTGAAGGTCGTCACGATATCCTTGTTGAAGCAATTGGACGACCTGAGCATTGTGGTCGTGTTCGTGCAGCTGGACAAGGAGTTGGGATTAAACTTTATTTTGGAGTTGCACCACGACACTTATCCTCCTCCCCCAAAGAGAGCAAACAAGAAATGGAGCAAAGGCTACGTAAAGAATTAATGGATGAGATGAGAAGGGAGACGGAAAAGATGAGGCTAGAGTTGCGACAAGAGATACGCAACAACTTTGTGCTGACCAGCCGATTCAGACGCTTCTTAGTCCCGCTCCCAAGAGCACAAATGGGAGTTATACAGCTCCTACAGCATCAGGGGATGATATCATTGGCCAGACGAGGCAATGTGAGCTACTGGTAGAGGGTGGCATGATTCCTCAGGTGGTGGCCATTAGAAAAGTCTATGAAAATGCCACCACCTTACATAACGTTCCTCTCTCCCTTGATGCAGCAAAGGTCACGGTTGAAAGAGTACGAGTACCTGATGCTCGTTTTCCACTACCTACAGAAGAGGTAACAACTGTGGCTGAAGCATTTCAGTCATTTGTAGCCTGGCCCAGACACCTGATTCGATATATGCCACAACCACTGGTAATAATTTCATTTCATATGCTAATTTATATTTATATATTACATGTAATTTATAACAAATATTTTTTCTTTTTGTAGAAACCTCGTCGAAAACCAAGTCTGAAAAAGAAGCAAGAGGTTCCGCTTGACAATCCTATAGCTTCCTTAGCTATAGTTGCTAGACAAATTGGACGAGACCCTCTGGAAGTTCCATGGGATGATATGTTTTTTGAAACAAACCCTGAGCTACCATTGTACATATACATGTCAGATCTGTTAGAATTTGTAGTTGGGGACCAGGAGCTGAATATAAATATCATTCAATTTTTTATGATGTAAGTATCGTTACCTACATTTCATTTTCATTTATGTTAAATTAGCATTCATTATGATTTAACTAATTTCTTGTAGGTTTTTGAATGGTGTCTCTGTCACTGAGGGGAAGCAAAATGTGTATGGATTCTTAGATCCCGCATATACTAATCCCACTGGAGCAAAGACAAATGAGACCCAATCATACATCACTAACACCCTGGAAAAAGAGGGAAAAGAGGTTTATTTGTGCCCTTATATTAACGAGTAAGTTTAAATATATATGTTAAAAGTTTATTATATTCATGTTTTATAAATTTACTCAACTCTTTTCATGGATGATATAGGGGTCATTGGCAATTACTTGTCTTATCAGTGAATGATAGGACGTCTTTGTGGTTCTGTTCCCTACACAAGAAGATATCCTCAAGTTTTAAGAATATCATTGATAAGTAAGTACACTATAAACTTAACTATCGTTGAAACTATAATTAATCCACTAACAAGGTTTTTTGTATCAACCAGTTCATGGCGTGGATATAACATTCTAAAAGGGAGATCGAATTCAAATTTTCAAAATTTGAACTGGATAAGATTAAAGGTTTGTAAGATTTTTCTTTCTCTTTTCATTGTTTAATTATACTAACTTTTACAATTTATTGAATTATAGTGCAATAAACAACCAGGAAGCTATGAGTGTGGCTATTACATCATGCAATGGATGAGTACCATTGTAAGACTAGGTCTTACAAGTAATTGGCAAGAGGTAAGATTTCTTAAATTATTTTTATAACTTCAAACTAATTTATCTATCTTAAAACTAATATGTGTCAACAATTTTAAAATGTAGTTCCTCACGGATGAGGAACCCATGACTTCGGAAGCCTTGACATATATGAGACAATCTTGGTCCACATATTTCTTAAATTTTTATAACTCTACGATTTGATCAATAGTGTAGGAAGATAGAGAGAGATATATTATTACTGTTTTTGTATACATTTTAATCAATATATGAATTCACTTTTAGCTTATCTGCACTTGTTTATCTGTCTGGCTACCTGGGTATAATTAAACTGAACAGGTTCATTTGTATGGGATAAACAACTAAACAAACTACTCTAAAAAAAAAAAACCTTATTTACAAATGCGGCTATTTACCTTAGCCGCATTTGTAAATCAAGCGAATGATTTACAAATGCGGCTATTACCAAAGTCGCATTTGTAAATGTGATTTACAAATGCGGCTAAGGTAAATAGCCGCATTTGTAAATCACATTTACAGATGCGGCTTTGGTAATAGCCGCATCTGTAAATCATTCCAATTTGCACCTCTGGAGCATTTACAGATGCGGCTCCAATAAAAAGCCGCATTTGTAAATCATAGGAACTGACAAGGAAGGCACCTCCTCTGATTCATTTACAGATGCGGCTCCAATGTAAAGCTGCATTTGTAAATAGTATTTATAAATGCGGCTATTTAGCCGCATTTGTAAATCTCTGATTTACAAGTGCGTGTTCATCAAATGCGGCTATATAGCTGCATTTATAAAATGAAAATAGCTGCCTTTGTTCTTCGTTTCTGCACCAGTGTTACCTATATTAAATCCTTGTGTTAAATTAAACAAAAAAAGCTAGTTAGGCATATTTTCATAGTCTATACCCCAATTAAAAGGATATCTAACAACATTAGACAATAAAACCTATATTTTAGTCTTATTCAGTGTTCTTGCCGGTTGACTCTCCTATTAGTTGACTCTCCTGTCAGTTGACTCTACGACAATCGCACGCCTTCTTCCCTCTCCTTAGGTTACACTTCGCTGTGTTGAAACAACCTGCACCTGCAAGACAGAAAGGGGCGCCCTAGAGGCCGTTTGCACTCCGATGCTCAAGTCAAAAACTAGGGCAAGTACACCAAGTGTATTGAGTATCTTAGTTTAGATCTAGAAACTGCATACCTTTGTGAAGTGTTTTACTACCCTTTATATAGTCTAGGGTTTCCTCTGTGCCACTACCCATATTTAGGGTTTACAGGAATACCCTTGCACCGCTATCACCCAGACTTAGGGTAATCTTGTGCGTAAGGCTTCCCTTAACTGGAGTGCAAATTCTAACAGGATGGCCACCTTGGTACCCCCTTATGCACCTAATCTTTAGGGCCACCTGTCCTGGGAGTGCCTTCAATGTTAACGTGCCATGCATGCAGCCTCTCCTAGAAACCCTAATCTTGATGGGCACTCAAACCCTTCAAGACTCTGCACCTAAATGTGCTTTCCCTGCCATGTAAGGACCTGTAAAATTGAATTGGAATAAAAGTGGTATATTTAAATAATTTCAGAAGATGTTATTATTTAAAATACAAAGAGCTGGTAAATGAAGTTTCGTAGTAGTCGGACCTCGCCCAAGATCTGGGGTCAACTGGTAGAGGTCGGTCGGCTGACATGTAGATCAAGAAGAGTAAAGGAGGAAATGTGTAGCTAAGAAGTCTCCTACGAGATCGCCGTTATTGAAGATGGAGGCGATCTCCGACTCCTCTGGCACATAATCGCCTGTCGCCTAGAGGAGACATGAACGCCTATCGCCTAGCTTATGCTTGAACGCCTATCGCCTAGCTTATGCTTGAACGCCTATCGCCTGTGTGTACCTAGTAGCCTGTCGCCTAGAGTACACCTAATCGCCAAAAACTACACTTAGTGTGTAGCCAAAATGTTGGATCAACCCTGGTACGTCCCAAAAGCCACGCGTATCAAGGTGTGGGTTAAACCTTGGATACGCTGGGCAGGCGAAGCTCTATACTTGAGCATAAGAGAATCATCCTTAACGTTACACGCTTGGGCGCACGAGGACTTGTGCTGATCTACTCTTGGAAATATGAAGCCACCGACGTCACCGAGTCATGTGGAGAAGATACCTTAGACGTAACATAGTGGAATGAAGGACCTCAAGGAAGGCGTGGCGATGTGTCATCGAGCACCGCCAGGGCGCAAGGCATGCAGGATCGCCTGGGCGCGAGGGGCATGCGGGCATCATCAGGGCGAGAGGTCATCGGTTGTTAGCCTTCGCGCGAGAGGTCATCGGTTGTTAGCCTTCGCGCGAGAGGTCATCGGTTGTTAGCCTTCGCGCGAGAGGTCATCGGTTGTTAGCCTTCGCGCGAGAGGTCATCGGTTGTTAGCCTTCGCGCGAGAGGTCATCGGTTGTTAGCCTTCGCGCGAGAGGTCATCGGTTGTTAGCCTTCGCGCGAGAGGTCATCGGTTGTTAGCCTTCGCGCGAGAGGTCATCGGTTGTTAGCCTTCGCGCGAGAGGTCATCGGTGGATAGTCTTCGCGCCTGTGGTCTTCGGTGAAAAGGTCATCGCGCTACGTTAAGTTATACACAGAGAACGTGGGACCCAGACTCCCAGCAAGAGACGTTCTGCACGCGCGCCACGTAGACAAAAGGTGGTTCAGAATAGTGACCTCAGAACGTAGCCTGCGCAGAGGCACGCTTAGTAGGACTGTTCAGGGAGTGGTAGGTCTGCGCAGGAGGCAGCTATAGTAGTACTGATTAGTGCGGCGCAACTTCCCTGCAGAGTGGGCGGTGTCAGCTGCTTTTGGGGGAGGGATAAGTTGGTTTAAGTTACAGAAAACCCACAGCTGAGAGAAGAAAAGAAAACGTTGTTGTATTCGAAGAGAGAAAGAGTGAGTTCCCTCCTCCGCGTGCGATTTCAGCCTCTCCACACAAGAGTACGACGAAGCAACGCCATTGGAACACCTGGGAAAGTCTCTGCAACTCCTTCAAACCAGACTCAAGAACAGAGCCAAGGCGTTCATCAAGCTCTGTTGGATTTAGAAGCTCCTAGTGGATTGCGCAAGTCCAGGTAAGGGAAGCTAGACCTCTTTTCCATACAAGCCTTAGCGTAGTCTTTTCTGAAGTGAGGGCGACGTGGTCGCCATTTTCGTTTTATCTGTGTGAAATGCTCTGTTTGTATGCTTGGGCGACGTGGTCGCCGGTTTTGATAAACAGTCTTCGAAACGCCATGTTTACTAACCAGGTCGCCGGTTTTGGCGCTGTTTTGCAAAATCCTTGTGTTTGATGCTGTTTTGAGAACTGCTTGAGGTTTACATGAGATATTCGAAAATATGAATCCTTTGAAATGGCTATTGCTGTGATTGAAATCATTTCTTTGAGTATGGTATGATGTGTTGAATGTTGTGAATGTGGGGTCGAGGCATAGTATTTTCAGGAAAGGAAATACCGTGTAAGACCATGTTAGATGTGCATTGATCGGTGATTATGAACGAGATATCCTGACTCTGCTGATAATGGAATCACATAGAGGAAGTTACTCAGTTGGGAGAGTCGAAGGAGGTTCACCTGTATGGGTGGGTTGTTTGAAAGAGAACATACCGACCTGTTTTGCGTGGATTTACCTTGTCATACTGTATGGTGATGTGTTGAGATTCATCATATGCCTGTGAATGTGTGAGATTTCACGGCGACCCTGTGGATGTGCGAGATTCCACAGTGGGCAGTGTGACAGGTGCACATCTCCGAGTCTAATCAATGCATGAGTCAATCCGGAAGTAGTGTCAAGTGTCTTGTGTGGTGAGTCAGTGGAAAGTCTGACATGTGAAATGGTGAAATGAGAAACTGGAATACTGATAGACACTTGATGCTGTGGTGTGAAATGGAATGACTATGGGAAATGTTTGTGAATTTGTGAATTTGGGCGATTAGTTGAATGCTATGAGTAGCTCTACGTTTACTTGGATATTTTGGAAACTTGGTTTACTTGGGTTTTTCATATGCATGATTTAAACTCCTTCCATATTATCTAGCTTACCCTTTTATCTGTCATTTTGGTTGCCTTCTCAAAACTGTGATGATCGTGTAATTGTTACGCGGGAGCAGAAGACCTTCCAGGAAGAAGAGCTCCCTAAAGGGGTGGTCGCCGAGGGCAGAGATCGCCCATTTCCACCTCTAGGTGGAGATCGCCGGTTCTTGTGTCCTGGTAGGAGATCGCCAGTTTGAAGTCTTCTGTGTGGGATCGCCGTTTTAAATGTTGGAGATCGCCGTTCCTTTTAGACCGCCGGTTTTACTGCATTTCCTTTAATTTTGTTAAACATTACAAACATTTGATTTGGTTATGTATTAAACTCCCTAAGAGGAGTAACTTCACTTCTGATATATATATATACATATGATTTTGCACTCTTCAATATTATTTGATTACACTTAATTTCAATCATACATGTATGCATGTATTATTTTGGTGGGATGTTACATTAATGGTATCAGAGCAGTTCGTCCTTAGGATGACCTGAGGGCTGTGGATCCATTGTGTTTCTTCTGCTCATAAAAGTTATTTGAGTTTTTAAATAACAACTATAGTGAAAGGTTTTCAAACGTTTTGCATTGAAAAGTTTGTGTGTGCTTCTGTGCTTTAGTGAACGTATGCTTTAGCTGAAAATCTTAGTATTAAGGGTGAGAAGATCTTGATGAAGTAATGAGGGTGCACACTCATAACTGGATCGAGATGATTCTCAATCTTAATTCCAAAGATTTGATGTTTAGTATACATTGAACGCTGGTGTGATCTAGTTTAGCTTATTGAGTGTTTTTGCAATTGACTGAAAATGGTTGTTTGATCTGATGGTGATGATATCAGTAGCTGTTCTAATACCTTGCTTGAGATTCTAAGTATTACGAGTATGTTGATAAACTCAAATTCTTTATGATTTTGAGATGCTGACCTTTGTAAGGTCTAGCTGTTACCCCCCTTGAATGAATTGATTTTTTTATCGATCTCATTCTTGTAGTTGTAGGGAATATAGGAATCTTATAGTTTCAAAATCTGAAAACGAAGGAGATGGCACGTAGACCTTCTACCCCTCCCCAACCTCCTTCGGAGATGAGCCAGATTGCCAAGGCTATCGAGATGATGGCAACTGCCATCCAACAGCAGAATACGGTAATGGCCCAGATTCATCAAGCTGTAATGAATCATTTGGGGACTGCTGGATCGGCTGCAACAGCTTCCCAGGTCAATCAGCCTCGGGAGCAGGTAGGGATGACCGAGTTCATAAGGCACAACCCACCCAAGCTCAGTGGGAGTGCTACCCCTGATCAAGCAGATCCGTGGACCAGGGAGTTACATGCCTTAGTAAGGGAGGCAAAGGTAGTGGAGACCCTGGAGAGGAGTGATTCCAGGATAATCAGATCACACCCAGGGGGTCCCTCCAGTGGGAAGGCCAAGGTGCAGCACCCACAAAGCAAACCTTATGCGAGACCTCCACCACGTCGGGCAGGAGCAGTTCCGCTCCAGTTTCAGCGACAACAACCATGGAGACCAAAGTGTTTCCGTTGTGGTGGGTTACATAACATCAAGGTGTGCTCCAAGAGGAATTTAGAGAAAGGGTGTTTCACATGCCAAGAGATAGGGCACCTTTCTAGAGATTGTCCCAACAGAAAAAGGATGACTCAACCCGTCAATTCACAGCAGTTGAGGAACGAAGGCAGCAGACCTCAGACAGGAGGGAGAGTGTTTGCCATGACTGGAGCGGAAGCCTCTCAATCAGGTAATCTAGTACAAGATACTTGTTTATAGCTGATAGATACGTTATAGTTTTGTTTGATTCTGGAGAGACACACTCTTTTGTGTCAAATCGGTGTGCAACCGAGCTTGGGCCATATAGTGGAGGAGCTGTCGTTTGAACGATTGGCCTCTGCACCTGCTTCAAAAACAGGTTTTGACCTCCCTAGGTTGCTCTGAATGCCCAGTGGTAGTAGATGGAATGAAAGGAACAAGTGTGAGTTAGATTTGGTAGTACCAAGGTTTAGTCCCAGTTACGTATAAGTCATGGAGAGTAAATAAGCAAGAGGCTGGGGGTTTAAAGCTTAAGCATGTGTAACCATGGGAAGTACCAGAGTTAAATTCCAAGGAAGGAATTTTCTTTTGAAGCGTAGAAGATGCTCATGTCAATGAAACAGCATGAGATGGTTCTAGCTTAGGCTTCACGCAGAATGGATGCTGTTTGGCTGACCGGGATTTGAAAGAGGATTATGGAAATGGTGGGTTGAGATAAAAGGCTTCCGAAAATATAAGCCTCCGAAGTGTTTGGCAAATAAGATGTAGATCGACCTGTGAATGTAGAAGGGAAGGAGGATATGGCTGTGGATAAAAATGAGGGTAGGCCGTGTTATGATGATGTTGAGTCTTTCTAGAGATGTAGTAAATTTCAGAATGATGGGTGTGGAAGGGATTGTGAGTGGAAATAGCCTGTGGTATCTGGGACAGAAGGAGAATAGAGTTATCCTTAGGCAAGAGATTCTAGAGGCAGAGGTGCGTTCGTTCTCGTATGCCTTCTGGATAGGCACCTGAAACCGACGTCAATGCATCCAACGTATACATTGAAGGAGAAGGTCGTAATGGGAACAGGAAGTCGAGTTGGCAAAAGGGGTCATAATAATAATTTGGAAGGTAACAGCAACAGAAACCTTGTCTTTGTAAGGTACAGAATTATGCAGCGGGGTAATGAAAAAAAAAAGTGTCCCTTTTGGGAGCGTGGGAATTTGATCAGCAGTTGAGAAGTCGGTGAATGATTTGATCAAGATGCAGGAGTTGATTCCTAGAAGGACACTTCGGACCCTAGTTTGAGTTCGCTAGGGGGGTGGCATGAGTTGTGGACAGCTGTCCCCTTTCCTCCCAATGAAGGGATTTTGCCCGCTTTCTCTAAAGGGGCTAGTCCTGGTTACGTTAAGGACCTAGTTCTAGACTTGTTCAACAAAGTCTTCAAGGTTGGAAGTAGAGTGTGAATGCTGGAGTTGGCACTCTATGGGGCAGCATATCCCATGTACAGGGATGTAAAATGGATTTTGATGAAGTATTGAGGTAGGAAGAGTTGGTTCAATAGATCACCGAGAGGGTGAATCTGATACAGGACAGAATAAAAGTTCCTTAAGGTCAGCAAATTTCCTAGGCAGAGCAGAGGAGAAGACCTTGGAGGTTGCTGCTGGGGTCATGTCTTTATGAAGGGGGACACCAGCCAAGGGTGTAGGGTAGGCGATCAGATCAAAGAAGCTGTCCCCTAAGTTTGTTGGGCCATATCGGATCTTAAGGAGGATAAGTCTAGTGGCTTATGAGATCGCCCCACCTCCCCAATTAGCAAGTCTACATAATGTATTCCACGTATCATAGCTAAGGAAGTCCCTTGCAGACCCTACTCACGTGTTGGGAGTGGACAACGTGAAGATCGGGTGATTCACCATAGGAATTTGAAGAAACCATGAGAGAAGCATATCCTTACCTCCTTCCTTGTAACCCAATTTTCGAGGACGAAAATTTTTCTTGTTGGGGAGAATGTAAGGACCTGTAAAATTGAATTGGAATAAAAGTGGTATATTTAAATAATTTCAGAAGATGTTATTATTTAAAATACAAAGAGCTGGTAAATGAAGTTTCGTAGTAGTCGGACCTCGCCCAAGATCTGGGGTCAACTGGTAGAGGTCGGTCGGCTGACATGTAGATCAAGAAGAGTAAAGGAGGAAATGTGTAGCTAAGAAGTCTCCTACGAGATCGCCGTTATTGAAGATGGAGGCGATCTCCGACTCCTCTGGCACATAATCGCCTGTCGCCTAGAGGAGACATGAACGCCTATCGCCTAGCTTATGCTTGAACGCCTATCGCCTAGCTTATGCTTGAACGCCTATCGCCTGTGTGTACCTAGTAGCCTGTCGCCTAGAGTACACCTAATCGCCAAAAACTACACTTAGTGTGTAGCCAAAATGTTGGATCAACCCTGGTACGTCCCAAAAGCCACGCGTATCAAGGTGTGGGTTAAACCTTGGATACGCTGGGCAGGCGAAGCTCTATACTTGAGCATAAGAGAATCATCCTTAACGTTACACGCTTGGGCGCACGAGGACTTGTGCTGATCTACTCTTGGAAATATGAAGCCACCGACGTCACCGAGTCATGTGGAGAAGATACCTTAGACGTAACATAGTGGAATGAAGGACCTCAAGGAAGGCGTGGCGATGTGTCATCGAGCACCGCCAGGGCGCAAGGCATGCAGGATCGCCTGGGCGCGAGGGGCATGCGGGCATCATCAGGGCGAGAGGTCATCGGTTGTTAGCCTTCGCGCGAGAGGTCATCGGTTGTTAGCCTTCGCGCGAGAGGTCATCGGTTGTTAGCCTTCGCGCGAGAGGTCATCGGTTGTTAGCCTTCGCGCGAGAGGTCATCGGTTGTTAGCCTTCGCGCGAGAGGTCATCGGTTGTTAGCCTTCGCGCGAGAGGTCATCGGTTGTTAGCCTTCGCGCGAGAGGTCATCGGTTGTTAGCCTTCGCGCGAGAGGTCATCGGTTGTTAGCCTTCGCGCGAGAGGTCATCGGTGGATAGTCTTCGCGCCTGTGGTCTTCGGTGAAAAGGTCATCGCGCTACGTTAAGTTATACACAGAGAACGTGGGACCCAGACTCCCAGCAAGAGACGTTCTGCACGCGCGCCACGTAGACAAAAGGTGGTTCAGAATAGTGACCTCAGAACGTAGCCTGCGCAGAGGCACGCTTAGTAGGACTGTTCAGGGAGTGGTAGGTCTGCGCAGGAGGCAGCTATAGTAGTACTGATTAGTGCGGCGCAACTTCCCTGCAGAGTGGGCGGTGTCAGCTGCTTTTGGGGGAGGGATAAGTTGGTTTAAGTTACAGAAAACCCACAGCTGAGAGAAGAAAAGAAAACGTTGTTGTATTCGAAGAGAGAAAGAGTGAGTTCCCTCCTCCGCGTGCGATTTCAGCCTCTCCACACAAGAGTACGACGAAGCAACGCCATTGGAACACCTGGGAAAGTCTCTGCAACTCCTTCAAACCAGACTCAAGAACAGAGCCAAGGCGTTCATCAAGCTCTGTTGGATTTAGAAGCTCCTAGTGGATTGCGCAAGTCCAGGTAAGGGAAGCTAGACCTCTTTTCCATACAAGCCTTAGCGTAGTCTTTTCTGAAGTGAGGGCGACGTGGTCGCCATTTTCGTTTTATCTGTGTGAAATGCTCTGTTTGTATGCTTGGGCGACGTGGTCGCCGGTTTTGATAAACAGTCTTCGAAACGCCATGTTTACTAACCAGGTCGCCGGTTTTGGCGCTGTTTTGCAAAATCCTTGTGTTTGATGCTGTTTTGAGAACTGCTTGAGGTTTACATGAGATATTCGAAAATATGAATCCTTTGAAATGGCTATTGCTGTGATTGAAATCATTTCTTTGAGTATGGTATGATGTGTTGAATGTTGTGAATGTGGGGTCGAGGCATAGTATTTTCAGGAAAGGAAATACCGTGTAAGACCATGTTAGAT
Organism: Phaseolus lunatus; assembly: GCA_013389735.1. Lineage (NCBI taxonomy): Eukaryota > Viridiplantae > Streptophyta > Magnoliopsida > Fabales > Fabaceae > Phaseolus > Phaseolus lunatus. The sequence goes on along the minus strand of CM023859.1, from coordinate 14,779,816 downwards.
GTGCATTGATCGGTGATTATGAACGAGATATCCTGACTCTGCTGATAATGGAATCACATAGAGGAAGTTACTCAGTTGGGAGAGTCGAAGGAGGTTCACCTGTATGGGTGGGTTGTTTGAAAGAGAACATACCGACCTGTTTTGCGTGGATTTACCTTGTCATACTGTATGGTGATGTGTTGAGATTCATCATATGCCTGTGAATGTGTGAGATTTCACGGCGACCCTGTGGATGTGCGAGATTCCACAGTGGGCAGTGTGACAGGTGCACATCTCCGAGTCTAATCAATGCATGAGTCAATCCGGAAGTAGTGTCAAGTGTCTTGTGTGGTGAGTCAGTGGAAAGTCTGACATGTGAAATGGTGAAATGAGAAACTGGAATACTGATAGACACTTGATGCTGTGGTGTGAAATGGAATGACTATGGGAAATGTTTGTGAATTTGTGAATTTGGGCGATTAGTTGAATGCTATGAGTAGCTCTACGTTTACTTGGATATTTTGGAAACTTGGTTTACTTGGGTTTTTCATATGCATGATTTAAACTCCTTCCATATTATCTAGCTTACCCTTTTATCTGTCATTTTGGTTGCCTTCTCAAAACTGTGATGATCGTGTAATTGTTACGCGGGAGCAGAAGACCTTCCAGGAAGAAGAGCTCCCTAAAGGGGTGGTCGCCGAGGGCAGAGATCGCCCATTTCCACCTCTCGGTGGAGATCGCCGGTTCTTGTGTCCTGGTAGGAGATCGCCAGTTTGAAGTCTTCTGTGTGGGATCGCCGTTTTAAATGTTGGAGATCGCCGTTCCTTTTAGACCGCCGGTTTTACTGCATTTCCTTTAATTTTGTTAAACATTACAAACATTTGATTTGGTTATGTATTAAACTCCCTAAGAGGAGTAACTTCACTTCTGATATATATATATACATATGATTTTGCACTCTTCAATATTATTTGATTACACTTAATTTCAATCATACATGTATGCATGTATTATTTTGGTGGGATGTTACATGCCACACGCATGGGTGCTTCGTGACTTAGGCCTCTCCCCACCTCTGGGCATTTTACTGATCACGGGTCTTCTCTCGGGACCCACCTTAGATGTTCTAGTTCTATTGTTCAAAACACCCAAGACCGATGTCACCTCATGCACTCTGTTGCCGAGGACTCATGACCTTGTTGCATGACGAGGACACATGGTTCCACTTTGGTGATCGACACGCTAATGACTAATCAGCCTACTAGTCCATACTACCTGGGGACCCAACCCATGTGGCCCTAGCCTATGCTGTGGGACCCAGCTGAAATGGCTCACCATTACTAGTTGTTCTCGGTGTAGGAAGATTGGTCGGTACATGCAGGAAAAGGTAAACTTTCAAGAAGGGTATCTAACAATATCCAACAATCAAACATTTATTTTTAGTCAGGAAAAGGGAAACATACATATTTCTTCAGGTGGAGAAAATGACCAAATTGCATGAAATTCAAAAAACAAAATTCCATATGTAGAAACTAAGGATGTTCTTGTAATCACTTGGAATAAAGTATATAATCACACAGTAGTACTCAATATAAAACTATGTGGTTATACAATGTCAACTCTTTCTTAAGTTGTTGTTAACAACAAATGAGGGCCAAATTATGCATGTAACTCATATTAATAGAAATTATATTGTTTTTAATTTTCATACTTGTATGTAAACAATGTTAGGCAGGTTTTGAGGTTTGGTGGAAGGTGACTCATTATCCTAATAGTTAGAGATTTAGATGTTGGTGTTTCTTGGGCTAATTTATGTTCCAATTCAAACTAATTTGTACAGATCTTAGACTGTAAAAGGATTAAAGAATCCCAAATACTCTCACTTAATATATATATATCAAAAGAAAAGGCTATTGAAATAATTGATAATTTCAACTTTCTCATATAAATTAAGATATTAAAGTTATTTTACAATTAAGTAATTATTATACTTGAAGCTTACCAGCATTTATATAGCAAAATTGTTGTTAGAAAAATATTATCCATGTTTTTGTGAAGGGAATATGTGTGCTGATAAGTTGGATAATTTATGATTTATTCATAGAGAATCATCTCATTGGTATAATAGGCTTCCATCTAGTCTGTTCTTAGAATTCTTTATGAATAGGTATAGTCTACCTATGTATTGGTTTTGTTAACATATGGATTTTGGTCTAGCCCCCCCATATTCTTTTTTTCATTTTCTTTCTTTTTTCTTTTTTTAATAATACTTTTTTCATGTGATGGTAGATGACTGTTGTTACTTGAGGTGTTAGCCTAGCTGAGATGTCAAGTTTCATAGTGATGCCTAACATGAAAGCTTTTATAAAAAAAATTTAATCCAACATATTTTTTGATCGACAATGAATGAATTGAATTAAAAGGTGCACGTAAGGGATGCTCCAACCCATATACAAGAAATAGGTTAAAACCTCCATAACAAACCAAAAAGAACTTGTGTATAAGGAAGGGGTAACAAAAGCCGAGTTTGTTAAGAAATTACATGAGAGGATTAAAGATCAAATATAGAAACAAACTAAGAAATATATGAAACATAACAATAAGGGGAAAAAGGAGATAATTTTTGAAAAGGGAGACTAGGTTTGGCTTCACCTTAGAAAAGATAGATTCTCTAGTCACAGGAAGTCTAAGCTTAGTCCTCGAGGAAATGGTCCTTTCTAAGTCCTCAAGAGAATTAATAATAATGCATATCAAGTAGACTTGCCTGAGGAATATGGAGTGCATGCTACCTTTAATGTTATGGATCTAACACCTTTTGCAGGTAGCACAAATGATGAGGTAGAGACATGTGATTTGAGGACAAATCCTCTTCAAGAGAGAGGGGGTGATGGCAGAGGCCCCAACTTAGGACCCATCACTAGGGCTAATAACATTTGAATTTCCCTCTCATTTTTTGTAAGCAATGCCCGACCCTTAAACCTATAAATTGGGGTGTTTGGGTCATGTTTTTCAAGATCAACTTTATGAGTGTTATCCTACCAAATTGCTAACATAAGCACTCCCTTGTCTAAACTTCTCTAGGATAGACATCTTTGATCTTCTTCTTCACCTTTCCAAGTGATATGGCCAAACCAATCACTTTCCATACTCTTCATGCAGCTACAAGGAATTCATAGCTCAATTGGAGCCATCCTTGATCGATTACATCCATTAAGCTTCTGCAAAGTTCATCCAAAATTCCAAGAAAAAATGCAACAGGTTAGAAGGCACCTACATACTTTGTAATACTGCATATGCTGACTTAACTGAAAAAATTTGTCCTACTATATATACTTTATAACATTTGTTTAGTTTTTTATTGACAAAAAATTAAATCAATTAAAATAAGTTTTTAGAAATGTTATAATCCTTATACAAAATAGTTTTCACAGTCCTCACAATGCTACATACTACACCTACAAACAACGATCATCTGGGTAACCTAAGTGGATCCAAAATCTCTTATTATTGCACTAGCTCTAAAACTGGACAACTTGTACTAGAAGAGAAATATTTACTCATTACAATGAATCCTTCCAAAAATAGATCAATAGTACCAAGAGAAAGGAACCAAAACATACTTGGTCGAAACAACCATAAGATGAAAGAGACACTTATCTTGTATAGACAAAATCTTGTAGTTGTACTCCTGATGGCCTTCACATGTTGAGCTCTCCTTGGATGTTGAAGATGGTGTGGAAGCAATGGTTGAAATGAGCAAGACCCTCCTAGGAGTGATGGTGATCTTGAAGGTGCATGATGTGTATGGGAGTAGGGAGGTTCGGCCAACCCTTGGTGAGGTGAAGGAGATGAAGATCAATTCCTAGAAACTAGGAGAGAGCAAAGCTTGGCACAAATTTGGCGGCATAACTTTACTCATATTAATCTTGCTAATACATGAGGTAGGCCTCCTTATTTATAGATTTAGGAGCCTTGGTGAGCAAGCTTAAAGGGTAGGGATGGAAATAAAAAAAGTGGGGGCTGCCTAGGATATTGACTTTAGTCAAACCACACCATCATCCTAATATTCTAGAAGATAGGTCAAAAATGCAACATTTGATAGTACACCCCTCCTTCTTTTGCTAAAGGCACCTATTTGCTAGCACACCCCTCCTTCTATTGCTAAGGGCACCTTTTTTGATAGCACACCCCTAAGTGAGCAAGTTTTGCTTTCTACACTACACTAATCTACTAAGCTACCCCTAATGGGCCTCCAAGTAGCATGTACAAGGTCTTCTCCCTCCCATCCGTGGCTTGACTTGTTTGGGCGTGAATGTGCTTGGCCATGGACCTTGTGAGAGGTCCTAGACGGTCTAGGCTCCCTCCTAGACGCTCCTCATGTAGCTCCCCCTTGTCTTGTGCTAGACGCTCTCCATGTGGTTCTAGACAGTCTAGTCTTGGCCCTTGGCTTTCATGGTGGGGTGAGCTTGGCCTCTCTCCATCAACTCCACACCTTGTATTCGTTGTGTTCCTTCACCAACGAGTCTTCCACCAATCCTTATTATCTGCATTGTGAAGGGGAGTACCTGCATCTATGTGTATATTTATATTAAACACATTTGTTAGCCACTTATTGGTATTGTTTACATTTGGAATGACATACTAAATCTGGAACACGACTCATAATAATAATGCATCACAATTTAGTTTAACAACACACTTCTGAATATTTAGGACTTAATTGAAATTATAAGTATTGGAATATAATGTGAATTGCCATAGTTTATAGTATATGGATGCATATAGAAATCATGTAATATTGAATGATCACAAACTCGATGGAGTTAAAATTTTCATGATGGTACATGTCCAAATATTCGTGATAATAAAATATGGACTTGGGTAACATCCACATATTAAAGATAAATTTTTCTTATTCAAATTGGTGTCCAAGTCCAATTACATTAAATCCTTGTGTTAGATTAGAAAAAGCTAGTTAGGCATATTTTCAAAGTCTATACCCCAATTAGAGGGATATCTAACAACATTAGACAATAAAACCTATATTTTAGTCTTATGCAGGAAAAGGGAAACTTTCAAGAAGGGTATCTAACAACATCCAACAATCAAACATATATTTTTAGTCAGGAAAAGGGAAACATACATACTTGTTCAGGTGGACTGAAAATGACCAAATTGCATGAAATTCAAAAAACAAAATTCCATATGTAGAAAGGATGTTCTTGTAATCACTTGGAATAAAGTATATAATCACATAGTAGTACTCAAATAAAACTATGTGGTTATACAATGTCAACTCTTTCTTAAGTTGTTGTTAACAACTGTTACTGTTAAATGAGGGCCAAATTATACATGTAACTCATATTAATAGAAATTAAATTGTTTTTAATTTTCATACATGTAAACAATGTTAGGCAAGTTTTGAGGTTTGGTGGAAGGTGACTCATTATCCTAATAGTTAGAGATTTAGATGTTGGTGTTTCTTGGGCTAATTTTTGTTCCAATTCAAACTAATTTGTATAGATCTCAAACTGTAAAAGGATTAAAGAATACCAAATACTCTCATTTAATATATATATATATATATATATATATATATATATCAAAAGAAAAGGCTATTGAAATAATTGCTGATCCGGCCGGTCATCGGTAGTCGATGACGTCAGCAGCAGATGACCACGTGGGCCAGTCGCAGGGTGACGCATGGCATGAGATAGCAGATGAATCAGGGTGGACATCGTTCAAGAACGGTGATCAGTGGTCAGTTACCGAGTGACCACCACCAGAAGATCAGTTCCTACATGAGCGCCTGGAAGCAGAGCGCGAGAAGTGATGAAGCACCGATCAGTCATCGGTGCATGCAGAGCGATCAGTCGTCGGGGGTTCCTTGCCAACACGTGTTAAACTGGGACCCAGGCTCCCAGCGAGAACGTTACCCAAGGACCTCGCATGATCCCATAAGGAGAGCACGACAACGTGAAGAAGCGCCATCTGTCATCGGTCAGGGTGACACATCGATCATTGGCCAGGATGAGACATCGGCCATCGGTCAGGATGAGAGATACCTCGGTCATCGGTGTGTGGCGAGTGACGTCGGCCACGACGATGTGAATAACGCGCTAAGTTACTCCGCAAGGGAATTGTAGTGGCCAGACCTCAGACGTCAGCCAGGGGCTGAGAGATCGATGAGCCCTCAGAAGGGTCGATCACCAAGAACAAGGGCGATGAGAGATCGCCAACAGGGGGAAACATCGGTCATCGGTACCCAGAGCCAGGGAGCGGCCTTAGTCACGGAACGACCATGCATGAGGCGGTGGAGGCACAGTTAGGTGCAGAATCCTGTTGGGATGAAAACCCATCAAGGTTAGAGTTCCCAGTGAGGTTGCATGCCTGGCACGTGCACCATGAAGATGTTCCCAGAGAGTGAGTGCGTGCAGAGGCGCCCACGTGGCCGTTCTGCCAGACTTTCCACTCAAGTAGAGGAAACTTGCACGCAAGATACCGCAGAGAGTGGGTGATGGCAGTGCAGGGGTACTCAAGTGAGGCCTAGACGTAGCCAGTAGACCTCGAAGGTATATGGGTGGCAGAGAAACACTACATCAGGTACGCAATACGTAACCCAGAGATTACACAAAGAGAGTTTTTGGTGTTTCCTTGCCCAAAACTGACTTGAGCGTCGGAGCTACACCGGCCGCTAGGGCGCCCCTCTGTGTTTGCAGGAACCGTTTGCTTCGTTCGAAGGGAAGCCAACCGGAGGAACAGACGCGGACGCGGGAGGAACGCGGAGCCCATCCACGTTCGAGTCCACCGGCGGGAACATTTGGCGCCCACCGTGGGGCCCGAAGTAAAACGAAGCCCCTATACACAAGTACGAGAGTAGAAATCGCACAGATGAGGAATACCAGACAAGGATCTATCCCACAGAATGGAGGCGAAGGCGTTACCCTGCAGCAACTCATGGAGACGATGCACGCGCTCCAAGAAACGGTGGCAGAGTCAAAAGCCCACCAGGAGCACATGCAGGCGGACTTGGCCGCATCCCAGGCCAGAAATGAGGAGCTGCACAGGACCAACGAAGAACTACGTTTGAGTCTGCGTCACATGCAGCAAGCTGGGGACCGCGTGGGAGAGGACCAGGCCTCGTCGACGCCCCCAAGGGCCTTTCCCATGCCCTTCTCCCCCGAAATCATGAACACGGCAGTGCCTCCCAACCTAGTGGGAGTGAAGGCGTCGTTCACGGGGATGGAGGACCCAGAAGCACATCTGACGGCCTTCAACACTCAGATGATGCTGTCTGGAGGCTCAGACGCTGTGTACTGCAAGATCTTCATGAGCACACTGAGCGGAACAGCTATGGAGTGGTTCGTGAGCCTGCCAGAGGGCCACATCACCTCCTTCCATCAGTTTGCGAAGCTGTTCACGGAGCAGTATATCGTCAACAGAGCGCCACCGGTGGTATCCTACGACCTGTTCGACGTGCGCCAGTACCAGGGGGAGTCGCTGAAGGACTTCTTCAACCGTTTCGGTGCACAGGTGGTGAGATTGCCCAGCAAGGACGAGAACATGCTGGTGCATACATTGAAGAAAGGCGTGTTGAACCAAGTGGTGTTCAAGGTTTTGAAGAATCCAAATCCTTTGAAGGATGATGGAGCTTTTGCTGTGCTTGCTGTTGCTGTGCTGGTTTAGTTAGGATCTGGGTAGTTTGAGTTGTGTAACTCAACCTTTGATTGAATCTAAAGCTCAAGCATCTCAACTTTCAAACAAAGTAAAATGTTTTTTCAAACTGAGTTAAAACAACCGATTGTTTTATCGAAACAACCGATTGTTTAAGCTTAGGTGTTTTGAAAACTGTTTTGAAATGTGAAAATTGGTTAAGTAACAAAACAACCGATTGATTCGAGGAAACAATTGATTGTTTGTTATGTTTTTATAACAGAAAACAGTTTTGACTTTGACTGAGCTTTAAATGGTTTTAATTCATACGCTCCAGTCATTAAATGCTTTGACCAATCTTTCTAAAGCAATTAAGAGTTTGTTAAAGATTTGATTACAAACTTCTTCTTTATATATATACAGAAAAACAGATTTGAGTTAAAAGGGAACCTAAGTGAATTGTGAAAGTTTTTCTAAGAGTTGGAGATTGCTTAGAGTTTTGGTTGATCAAAGTGCTGAGATAGGATTCTCTTGTATTGATTTCAGATTGCTTCTGTAACAAGTGTAATCCTTGTAATTCTGTGAACATTTGTTTGTGCTGTTGCTAAGAAGAGCTGTGTGTTCTTGAGGGGATCAAGATCAGCTTTCTTAGTGTGGTGTGCTGACCAAGGAAAGTGTGTTTCTTGAGGGTGTTCAAGGTCACTTTCTTGGTTGTGTGTAAGTAATCTAGTGTTGATTGCTTAGTGGATTTCCTCAGGGTTTCTGAGAAGACTGGATGTAGCTCTGGGTTGGAGTGAACCAGTATACAATTCACCCCCCCTCTAGTTTAAAGCCATCTTTCCTAACAATTGGCATCAAGAGCTTGGTTCTTGAAAGTCATTCAAGTTGATCCTAAAATCTTTTAAAATGGCTGATAGACTACCTTTTGGGGAAGGTGCTTCAATAAACAGACCACCCTTGTTCTGTGGTTTGAATTACCAGTTTTGGAAAGTTAGAATGAAAATATTCATGGAATCTCTTGACAAAGGAATTTGGGATGCAATTGAAAATGGTCCTTTTATACCAAAGTTTGAAAAAGATGGTTCTGTCATTGAGAAGCCATGGTCTCAATGGACTGATGCAGAAAGCAAAAAGGCCAAATTTGATTGCATTGCCAAAAATATTATAACCTCTGCTTTAAATTCTGATGAGTTTTTCAGGGTATCACAATGTAAATCATCAAAGGAAATGTGGGATACTTTGGAGGTCACTCATGAAGGAACAAATGAAGTTAAAAGAGCTAGAAAGAATGCTCTAATCCAAGAGTATGAAATGTTCAGAATGCTTAAAGGTGAAACAATTGCTGAAGTACAGAAAAGGTTTACTCATATCATCAATCACCTTATGAGCCTAGACAAGACTTTTGACAAAGAAGAGCTAAACATCAAGATCTTGAAATGTCTTGATAGAGCATGGCAACCAAAGGTAACTGCTATTTCTGAATCTAAAGATCTAACATCCTTAAGTGTTGCTTCTTTGTTTGGAAAGCTTAGGGAACATGAGCTAGAGATGAATAGACTCAATGTTCAAGAGAATCAAGATAAGCACACAAGGAGCATAGCCTTGAAAGCATCCAAACACAAGGGAAAGCAAGATTCAAGTGATGATAGTGATGAGGAAAATCTGAGTTTGCTGTCAAGAAAATTCAGCAAATTCCTAAAGAGAAACCACAACAAAGACAACAACAGGGATAGGTATGGAAACAAGAAATCCAATGATTTAAATTCAAATAACTATACTTGTTTTGGTTGTGGTGAGCAAGGTCACATAAAGGCAGATTGTCCCAACACAAGCAAGGAGAAAAAGGCAAGCTACAAGGAGAAGAAAGGCAAGACAAAGAGAGCCTACATAGCTTGGGATGAAAATGAGGTATCATCATCAAGTTCTTCATCAAGTGAAGATGAGAAAGCAAACCTATGTTTGATTGCTGAAGATGATGATGATTCAAGCAGTTCAAGTGAGGTAAGTTCTTGTGCTTCCTTAAATGAACAAAATTATTGTGAATTGCTTGAAGCTTTTCAAGAAACTCATGATGAAGCTAATCGCTTGGCGCTTTCAAACAACCGATTGAGAGATCTTAACAATGGGCTTGAAAAGAGAGTTAAATCACTTGAAGAGGATCTGAGAAAAGCAAAAATTGATTTTGAAAAGATGGAAAATCATTTCAAAAACACCTCTTGTAAGTGTGATACTCTCATTTGTGAAAATTGTGAAAATCTTGAGAAAAAGGTTCAATATCTTGTTGAAACTGTGGACAAGCTTTCAAAAGGGAAATCAAACTTTGAGAATGTCTTGGCATCTCAAAGTTGTGTTTTTGGAAAGGCTGGTTTAGGCTTCAATCCACAGAACAAGCAAGATAGGTTTTCAAAAAGTTTTTTAAGAAAACCAGAAAAACAACCGATTGTTAAGACGAAACAATCGATTGTTACATGCTTTTATTGCATGAAAAAGGGCCATTCGGTTAGATTCTGCAAAATAAGAAAGTTTTCTGTTCCAAGAGGCTACATGAAATGGATCCCTAAAGGATGTGAGGTTCCAAGTGTGAAAAAGAAACCAATTGGACCCACATTTGTGAAAGGACCAAATCTTGTTGCTTGAACTAATGTTTGTGCAGGAAAATTAATAGAAAAAGAGGAGCTGAGCCAACTGGTTAGACTGTGAAAAGACAAAGGGCAATCATTGAAGCTGAATCAATGCTTTGCAGAAGGTCAATTCAATGAAAAGAAGCCTTCTTGATCAACAAGCAATTGGCTCATTGAGGAAACAACACAAGGATGAGTTTTTTTTTCTTTTACTGTCCTCTATTTTTAAGTATTAAAGTTCTTTCCTGTGTTTAATCCCTCTTTGGTCAATGTTATCTGTTGTTATCTGCTTCTGTTTTTGGTTAAAATTTCTTAAAATCAAGTTTTAACTGCTGCAGAAAAACAACCGATTGTTTCTTCGAAACAACCGATTGTTTTGGGTCTGACAGCACTGTGAGAAAATTGATTTAATTCTATTTTTTGGATTTCTATTCGTTGCAGATCATTTCAAATAGAGAATCTTGGTCAATGATACTGTGATTGAATGCTGAACAAGTTCAGAAAAGAAGTTACAACTATCATAAAGGAATATATTCCAAAATCTTGGAAATTCAAGTGCCTTAATGACAAGTCAAAGTCCACATGTGAAGACCATGTGTTTTTCAGCTTTTTCTGACATGTTCTGAACAGTCTTCTCTCTCTGAAAATCAGGTACCCATTGAATGGAATTAATCATAAATTGGTTTTCGGATGATTATAAAATCAGGTGCAGATGAACAACCAATTGCAACATCTCTTGCAACATCTCTTGCACCATCTCTTGAGAAAAACTGTAAAGAAGAGCTGCCCTCTGTTTTCTCATCTCTGCTGCCATGGAATCAACTCCTCCCACTTCTGGAAGAATCAAAACCAGAGCTGTAAGGTCTGGAGGAAGTGATGGAGGAGGGCCAAGCACATCTAGCCAAGGAAGCCAAGGCCCAAACCAAGAAGACCGTCTAGACCAAGAGGAGCGTCTAGCTCCAGGAAGTGAGCGTCTAGAACGTGAAGGAGGGAGGCTATCCATGGAGCTCGACCGTCTAGGACCTCTCACAAGATCCATGGCTAAACATATCCAAGCACACATAGAAGAAGCCACGGATGGAAGAGAGAGATCCTTGTACATGTTTCATAAAGGCCCAAAGGGGGAGGGGGTGCTTAGTAGATTAGTGTAGTGTAGAAAGCAAAACTTGCTCACTTAGGGGTGTGCTATCAAAAAGGTGCCCTTAGCAATAGAAGGAGGGGTGTGCTAGCAAATAGGTGCCTTTAGCAAAAGAAGGAGGGGTGTACTATCAAATGTTGCATTTTTGACCTATCTTCTAGAATATTAGGATGATGGTGTGGTTTGACTAAAGTCAATACCCTAGGCAGCCCCACTTTTTGTATTTCCATCCCTACCCTTTAAGCTTGCTCACCAAGGCTCCTAAATCTATAAATAAGGAGGCCTACCTCATGTATTTTCAAGTTTATTTTGAGTAATGTTATGCTACCATTTTTGTGCACAAGCTTTACTCCTCCTATAAATCTAGGCTATAAACTTCAATCCTTTCACCTTCTCCCTTGAGCTGGCCAAACCTCTCAACCCATACTCATCATGCACCTTCAAGACCAACACAACTCCTAGGAGGGTCTTGTTTCACTCACCCATTGCTTCCGCTCCATCTATTTCTACTTTGATTCAAGAAGAACACATGAAAATGCCATCATTTGGTATCATGAGCTTTTGGTTCTTCAAGATGAGTAGCTTGTCTTTTTAAATTTTCAGTTCTTCTTTATTTTCATCTTGTCATTTCAATTCCATAATTGTCTTGCTGTTTTTTACATTTTAAATTGTTCTTGGTGTGCTTATGGAAGATCCAACCGAAGCACATGTGTTCAATTGATCTTGAACATTTTCTTGTGCAATTGTGATAGGATTCCTTACACATTGAGTGGCTGTTTTCTTTTAGGAATTTGAGTCTTTATTGCTTTCTTATAATTGCTTCATTTTATGCTTTGAGTCTTTATTTTCTGAATCTATAAATGTTGTGTCAAGTCATGTGAATCCATAATTGTCATCAATTCTTAGTAGTCCTATTTTTTTGGCTTGATTGTTTCTTGTTTTTGGGTCTCTTTAAGTTGCCTTAATCTGCTGTTATTTTTGATCCTTTGCTGCCTTTTTAATTTTAGTTTGAGTTCATAATTGTGTCTTAGTTCTTACACAATTTCCTTCTTACATTTCCTTTGTGTTAAATTTTGGTATCTTGCTGTTTTTTTTTTCCAGTTTTCCAGATTTCCCCTGTTTCTCTCTGTCTGGCTGTTTTTTTGTTTCAAAAATTATTTCCACTCATAGGAAATTTGTGATTCTCTGGAAAATGCAAGTTTGAAGTGTTACAAAAAGGACAAAAAAAGAATCAGATCAAAAAAGGCAACAGAAAAGATATGATAAATCTTACAAAATCAGAGTGCAAACCTTGAGCGCTCCAGCTGGCCTAACTGCACACCAAATTTGCAAAAATTATTAAAAAAAAATGGTGCATGCGTTTTAGGTGATTCCAAAGCCATTGTTTAGATAAGATCCTGAATTTTTCTTGCATATAAATTTCAGAGACAAATTTTAAAAATACAGCTCAGCATAAATCGGGGAACAAACACGTTTTCTGGCCCACAACAATTTTCAGTGGTGCTGTTTTTTTTATTTGGTCATCTAATCTAGTGCTTTTCTTTAGGTATTCCTTTTGTGTGCCAACTTTTATTGAGTACCTTTAATTGTTTGCTTTAATTTCTTGACTCTCTTTCTAAGTTGTCATATTATAAATCCTTTTGGTGGTACTGTTTTTATTCAATTAAATTTGTTTCTTGCTTTTGTTTCTTGACCTCTCTTTTGGGTGCTGGAATTTAATTCTCCTTGGTGCATATGTGCATGGAACTTGACTTGGTTTAGGTTTAGCTCTTGTGAATAGGTGCTGGAAATTGGAGAATTAAAGCCATCATTTTAAGGAGGAGACAAAGCTAAAGCCGAAACAAGGTTGCTTGAAACAAACAATACAAACACCTAGAAGATCAAAAATTCAAGACAACAAGGAAGTGCACTAACCCAAAAGAGGATCAACAAAGGGAGTCTTCTTTTCCTTTGCAACTTGGTTTATTGTTAATTACCTCTTTAATTACGTTTAGACGGTGAGTGTGTCTTCAAGGGCTCAAAGTGTCCAAGAAGCCTCACCTAGGGCCGAATAGCATAGTAAATTTTTGCTTAGTAATTTGTTGCTTGTTTGAACTTGTTTTCTATTGTTTTGGTAGAAACGTTTTGCATGATTAGTTTAGTTTAATTTTGTGCTAAAACCGACTAGTTTGTTGCATATTTTTTTTTAGCTTACATAGTTTTATTGCTTTTTGATTTCTCAACTTCTTGTGTTTTAAGTGTTTCACTAAGAGAAATTTTTGTGTGAAGGCATTGGAGACTAGTTTTTGGCAAGGAAAAGGCTTGGTACTTAAGTAGTCCTTTGAGACTCACCTCCCTTACCTGGAAAACTACCTTCTTTATCTTCCCTAATCTTTCTCAAAGTAAAAACGCCTAAATACACAAAGGTCTAGCCATGTCTTCTTCTTCTCATTCTCCAAAGTCTATAGAATGTGAAGTAAAATCTTTGAAAACCCTTTTGAAAGAGGTATCCCAAGCGGTACAATTAATCTCTTTTAGGCAAGTGGAGAATGAAAACAAGATTAATGAGTTGGCTAGAGCTCAAGAAGAGAAATCCCAAAAATCTCAAAAATCAAAAAAAACAAATACTCATGCATCACAAAGCATTGCAACTCTAGGGGAGGGAAGCCTTAGAATTAATGACTACTACCAACCACCCCCTAGAAGAACTAGGCAAAGGGAACAAGAGGTGCCAAGGGAAACTAGAGTAGACCTACCTCATTTTCATGGAAAGGAAAATGTAGAAATATATCTAGATTGGGAGATGAAGGTAGAGCAACTCTTTGCTTGCCATAGGGTAAGTGAGGAACGAAAAGTACCCTTAGCCACCCTTAGTTTCCAAGGAAATGCCATGTATTGGTGGACCTCTTTAGAAAGAGACCGACGTCTTCATAGGGACCCTCCCATAGAATATTGGAATGACCTTAGGGGAGCCCTAAGACGTCGACATATACCTTCTTACTACCATAGGGAGTTGATGGACAAGCTCCAAAGACTCCAACAAAAGAATATGAGTGTAGAAGAGTATAGGCAAAAGATGGAGCTCTATATGATGAGAGCCTCTATTAGAGAGGAAGAGGAAACCACCATATCTAGGTTCCTTAGTGGCCTATCACTTGAGATAAGAGATAGAGTAGAGCTCTTACCTTATCAAGACTTGAATGATTTGGTTCAACTTTGCATTAAAGTTGAGCAACAAAATTTGCGCAAAACATCAAGTCAAAAGGTGAGCCCCTATTCTAACTTTTATCCTAAGAGAGAGTTTAAAAGGGAGGGTAGTACATCTAAGGAAAAACCAAAAGAACCTACCAAACCCTTCACCAAAGAAACCTCAACCCCACCCATCCGAGCTAGAGATGTTAAATGTTTTAAGTGCTATGGTAGGGGGCATGTGCAAGCACAATGTCCAAACCAAAGGACTTTGTTTCTTAAAGGTGTAGACGAATACACTAGTGGCGAGGATGAGCTTAGTGAGAAAGAGGAAGGGGGAGAGGATGAGAGGGTAGCTCCATTAGAGGGAGAATTGCTTATGATTAGGAGAACCCTCAACAATCACCCTAGCACATCCATTGAAACACAAAGGGAGAACATATTTCATACAAGATGCAATGTTTTAGAAAATATATGTTCCCTCATTGTGGATAGTGGATCTAGTTGTAATTGTTGTAGTGCTAGGATGGTTGAAAAGCTTAAGCTACAAGTGGTTCCTCACCCAAAACCTTACAAACTTCAATGGCTTAATGAAAATGGGGAACTACATGTAGATAAGCAAGTGGAAATCAAGTTTTCCATAGGGAACTACAAAGATAAAGTTTTATGTGATGTAGTGCCTATGGAAGCTTGCCATATCTTATTAGGGAGGCCATGGCAATTTGACAAGAAAACCTTGCATGATGGTCTCACTAACGAGATTTCCTTCACCCATAAATATAAGAAGTTTGTACTTAGTCCTTTACCACATTCTCAAGTGGTGAAAGACCAAATACAAATGAAACAAAAGAGGGATGAGGAAAACAAAAAAAAAAGAGTGCTAGAAAAAGAGAAAATCCTTAGGGATAGGAAGGCGTGGAAGAAGAGTGTTCCTTCCCACAAGGTTGGTCTACAAGAAAAGCCTTTTGAAAATGTTTTAGAAAACTTGCTTCTTGTTGAACAACCAAGCCTTATCTTTTGTAAAGGAGCACTTACATGCACTGCCACAAGTAATGAACTCATGGTTTTACCTCCTCAAATAGAAAACCTTTTGAGTGAATTTGACGATCTATTCTCACAAGAAGGACCCAATGGGCTTCCTCCTCTTAGGGGGATAGAACATCAAATTGACTTCATTCCGGGGGCAAGCCTACCAAATAGGCCTGCTTATAGAACCAACCCCGAGGAAACAAAGGAGATAGAATCACAAGTTCAAGACTTGTTGGAGAAGGGTTGGGTTCAAAAGAGTCTAAGCCCTTGTGCTGTACCTGTCTTGTTGGTGCCCAAAAAAGATGGAAAATGGCGCATGTGTTGTGATTGTAGAGCAATCAACAACATCACCATCAAGTATAGGCATCCAATCCCAAGGCTTGATGATATGCTTGATGAATTGCATGGGTCAACTCTATTCTCCAAAATTGACCTTAAAAGTGGATATCACCAAATTCGAATCAAGGAGGGTGATGAGTGGAAAACCGCTTTTAAGACCAAATTTGGATTATATGAGTGGTTGGTGATGCCCTTTGGACTCACTAACGCTCCAAGCACATTCATGAGGCTTATGAATCACACCTTGAGGGATTGTATAGGTAAATATGTAGTAGTTTACTTTGATGATATCTTAGTATATAGTAAAACCCTAGAAGACCATCTAAGTCACCTTAGGGAAGTCTTTCTAGTTCTTAGGAAAAATAGTCTTTTTGCAAATAGGGATAAGTGTACCTTTGGTGTAGATAGTGTAGTCTTTTTAGGCTTTATAGTAAACAAAAAGGGGGTGCATGTAGATCCCGAGAAAATCAAAGCCATCCAAGAGTGGCCAACTCCACAAAATGTAAGTGATGTAAGAAGTTTTCATGGGTTAGCTAGCTTCTATAGAAGGTTTGTGCCTAATTTTTCTAGCCTAGCTTCGCCTTTGAATGAACTTGTTAAAAAAGATGTTGCCTTTTGTTGGAATGAAAAGCATGAGCAAGCCTTTCAAAGGCTAAAAGCTCAACTCACCAATGCACCCATCCTATCTCTCCCAAATTTTTCCAAAACTTTTGAGATAGAGTGTGATGCATCGGGAGTAGGCATAGGCGCGGTATTGTTGCAAGGTGGACACCCCATTGCTTATTTTAGTGAAAAACTCCATGGTGCCACCCTCAACTACCCCACTTATGACAAAGAGCTCTATGCTCTTGTGAGAGCCCTAAAGACTTGGGAACACTATCTTGTGTCCAAAGAATTTGTTATCCATAGTGATCACGAGTCTTTAAAATATTTAAAGGGCCAACACAAGCTCAATAAGAGACATGCAAAATGGATGGAATTTCTTGAACAATTTCCTTATGTAATCAAATACAAGAAAGGAAGCACCAATATAGTGGCCGATGCTCTTTCAAGACGCCACACACTCTTTTCAAAATTGGGTGCCCAAATTCTTGGATTTGACCACATAAGAGAGCTTTACCAAGAAGATCAAGAACTTTCATCCATCTATGCCCAATGTCTACATAGAGCGCAAGGAGGTTACTATGTGTCCGAGGGATATCTTTTTAAAGAAGGAAAACTTTGCATTCCTCAAGGAACACATAGAAAACTCCTTGTCAAAGAATCACATGAAGGGGGACTCATGGGCCATTTTGGAGTTGATAAGACTCTAGATCTTTTGAAAGCCAAATTTTGTTGGCCACACATGAGGAAAGATGTCCAACGCCATTGCTCTAGATGTATCTCATGTTTAAAAGCAAAGTCTAGAACAATGCCGCATGGACTCTACACCCCTTTGCCGATTGCAAATGCTCCTTGGGAAGACATTAGCATGGATTTCATTTTAGGACTTCCTAGGACTGCAAGAGGCCATGACTCTATCTTTGTGGTAGTGGACCGTTTTAGCAAAATGTCTCACTTTATTCCATGCCACAAAGTAGATGATGCTCAAAATATTTCTAAACTCTTCTTTAGAGAAGTGGTGAGACTCCATGGTCTCCCTAGAAGTATAGTGTCCGATAGAGATCCCAAGTTTATAAGTCACTTTTGGAAAACTCTTTGGGGTAAACTTGGAACAAGACTACAATTTTCAACTTCTTGTCATCCTCAAACGGATGGGCAAACCGAAGTAGTCAATAGATCTCTTGGAACTATGCTTAGGGCTATCATGAAGGGCAGCCACAAATCTTGGGATGAGTACCTTCCCCACATTGAATTTGCTTACAATAGAGTAGTTCACAAGACTACTAATGCTTCTCCTTTTGAGGTAGTATATGGTTTTAATCCTCTCACGCCCATGGATTTAATTCCCCTTCCTAATCCACAAGATTTTGTGCATAAGGAAGGAGTAATCAAGGCTGATTTTGTCAAGAAAATGCATGAGAAGATTAAAATTCAAATACAACAACAAAATGAGAAGTACACAAAACACAACAACAAAGGGAAGAGAGAAATAATTTTTGAGGAAGGAGACTTAGTTTGGCTTCATCTTCGAAAAGATAGATTTCCAAATCAAAGGAAGTCCAAACTAAGTCCCCGAGGTGATGGACCCTTCCAAGTCCTTAAGCGAGTCAACAACAATGCGTATAAATTGGACCTACCTCTTGAATATGGAGTACATGACACATTTAATGTAATTGATCTTTCTCCATTTGTAGGTACCAATGACGATGACGAACTGGATTTGAGGACAAATCCTTTCCAAGGGGGAGGGGATGATGGAGGAGGGCCAAGCACATCTAGCCAAGGAAGCCAAGGCCCAAACCAAGAAGACCGTCTAGACCAAGAGGAGCGTCTAGCTCCAGGAAGTGAGCGTCTAGAACGTGAAGGAGGGAGGCTATCCATGGAGCTAGACCGTCTAGGACCTCTCACAAGATCCATGGCTAAACATATCCAAGCACACATAGAAGAAGCCACGGATGGAAGAGAGAGATCCTTGTACATGTTTCATAAAGGCCCAAAGGGGGAGAGGGTGCTTAGTAGATTAGTGTAGTGTAGAAAGCAAAACTTGCTCACTTAGGGGTGTGCTATCAAAAAGGTGCCCTTAGCAATAGAAGGAGGGGTGTGCTAGCAAATAGGTGCCTTTAGCAAAAGAAGGAGGGGTGTACTATCAAATGTTGCATTTTTGACCTATCTTCTAGAATATTAGGATGATGGTGTGGTTTGACTAAAGTCAATACCCTAGGCAGCCCCACTTTTTGTATTTCCATCCCTACCCTTTAAGCTTGCTCACCAAGGCTCCTAAATCTATAAATAAGGAGGCCTACCTCATGTATTTTCAAGTTTATTTTGAGTAATGTTATGCTGCCATTTTTGTGCACAAGCTTTACTCCTCCTAGAAATCTAGGCTATAAACTTCAATCCTTTCACCTTCTCCCTTGAGCTGGCCAAACCTCTCAACCCATACTCATCATGCACCTTCAAGACCAACACAACTCCTAGGAGGGTCTTGTTTCACTCACCCATTGCTTCCGCTCCATCTATTTCTACTTTGATTCAAGAAGAACACATGAAAATGCCATCAGGAAGGCTGGAAGGATGGTTTTCTGGAGATAAAGATCTCATAGAAAAATATAGATATGAGACAAGTCTCAAGAAAATCAATAACCCCAAGGTTGTGAGTTTTGATTGGCTGAAAAGTCAAAAGCTGGACAATGTGAGGAAACTTCTCAAAGATCAGTATCTCAGAAGGTTTCTGGAGATGAAGGGCAACATATATCCAGACTTGGTGAAGGTCTTCTACACCAATTTGAAATTTGAGGGAAACAACCTAGTTTCTCATGTAAAAGGTGTGGACATGGAGATAACCCATGAGGTTTGGGCTGCTGTTGCTGGACTCAAGTTTTCTGGTATGCGAATCAGCAAAGGCAATCTTGGTGTGGTGGAGGATTTCAACAAAATTCAGTTTTACAGAAGCTGTTTGAAAAACACTCAAGCTCAAGTGAGTGCATGCTCAGTTGGAGGATTGAAACTGGATGAGAGGCTGCTTGCTCTCATTGTGACATGGATTCTAACTCCAAGGGGGAGCAACCATTCTGTTTTGACTGAAGAAGATCTGGTTTACATCTTCTGCATCACCAAGAAGGTCAAGCTAAATTGGATTCACATCATCAAAGAGCACATGCAAAAAGCAATGAGGTTGGGTGACTATCACTATCCCTATGCTATTTTGATATCTAAATTCCTAAACTATTTTGAAGTTAATCTGGAAGATGAGACTTCTGAGCTGGTCAAGTCAACTCAAGAGTTGAACAATGGATCACTCAGCAAGATGGGATTTACAAAAATAGGTGGAAAATGGGTAAGCAAGGATGGTGATCATGGTGCCTCCTCTAGTGGTGCTGCTCAAGAAGAACCTACAGATATGGATGTTGAACATGAAGATCCAACAGGAGGATTTCAAGATGCTGGACCCAGTGCAGCTGCTGAACATCCAGAAGAAAGGATTCAATCAATGTCACCTTTTGAAAGGTTCATGATGAATAGGATGGATAGCTTTGCTGAAAACCAAAGAAACCTCCATGATTTGTGTGTTAGCAATTTCCAGAGGTTTGATACCAGGTTTGACAACATGGATGCAAGGTTCATAAGCCTAGATGAACAAATTGAAGCTGTTCAGAACCAAATCTTTGATCTTCAGTTTGGAGATAAGGAAGAATGAAGAAAAACAACCGATTGGATTGTCGAAACAATCGATTGTTTTTGCTGCTGTTGAAGTTTGATTTTCTTTTCTTTCCTTCTGCTGTTGCTTTTATAATTCTGATGTAATATGAACTTTTTATGGCTTTATCTCTTATATTTGTCTATTTGTGAAGACAAATAGGGGGAGATTTTATGCTTGTTTTATGCTTGTTTGCTTAGATGCTTGTTTAAGACTGTTTTTAGCTATTTTTTTTCTGATATTAATTGTTTAAGCTTTAACTGTGTATATTTTTTTCTAACCAAATATCAGAAGTTCTATGTCTGCTAAAAGTTCGTTTGCAGGAACTGCTTCAGATTTAATCAGATCAACACAAGCATCAGGGATCAAGCATCAGGGATTTGTCTTCATCAAATAGGGGGAGATTGTTGAACCAAGTGGTGTTCAAGGTTTTGAAGAATCCAAATCCTTTGAAGGATGATGGAGCTTTTGCTGTGCTTGCTGTTGCTGTGCTGGTTTAGTTAGGATCTGGGTAGTTTGAGTTGTGTAACTCAACCTTTGATTGAATCTAAAGCTCAAGCATCTCAACTTTCAAACAAAGTAAAATGTTTTTTCAAACTGAGTTAAAACAACCGATTGTTTTATCGAAACAACCGATTGTTTAAGCTTAGGTGTTTTGAAAACTGTTTTGAAATGTGAAAATTGGTTAAGTAACAAAACAACCGATTGATTCGAGGAAACAATCGATTGTTTGTTATGTTTTTATAACAGAAAACAGTTTTGACTTTGACTGAGCTTTAAATGGTTTTAATTCATACGCTCCAGTCATTAAATGCTTTGACCAATCTTTCTAAAGCAATTAAGAGTTTGTTAAGATTTGATTACAAACTTCTTCTTTATATATATATAGAAAAACAGATTTGAGTTAAAAGGGAACCTAAGTGAATTGTGAAAGTTTTTCTAAGAGTTGGAGATTGCTTAGAGTTTTGGTTGATCAAAGTGCTGAGATAGGATTCTCTTGTATTGATTTCAGATTGCTTCTGTAACAAGTGTAATCCTTGTAATTCTGTGAACATTTGTTTGTGCTGTTGCTAAGAAGAGCTGTGTGTTCTTGAGGGGATCAAGATCAGCTTTCTTAGTGTGGTGTGCTGACCAAGGAAAGTGTGTTTCTTGAGGGTGTTCAAGGTCACTTTCTTGGTTGTGTGTAAGTAATCTAGTGTTGATTGCTTAGTGGATTTCCTCAGGGTTTCTGAGAAGACTGGATGTAGCTCTGGGTTGGAGTGAACCAGTATAAAACATCTGTGTACAATCTCTCTATCCCTAACTCTTTAATTTCAGTTTATTTGTTGTTTGCTGGTATAAACAACCGATTGTTTCGAAGAAACAACCGATTGTTTTCCTGGCAGTGCTGTTTTGCTTGCTGTTTTGGCAAACTGAATTGCTTAATCATTTGATTTCTGAAAGATATTCATTCTAGCTTGGAAAAGTTTGCGAAAACCTCTTTAAACAATTCACCCCCCCTCTAGTTTAAAGCCATCTTTCCTAACAAGGCGCACTACCTGGCCCTTTCAGCAAATCGCTCATCAGGAGCCACCCTGCCACCTTTGCTGAGATCTGGCGACGCGTGGTGGCGCACATAGTAGCAGAGGCAGAGGTCTCTAAGAAGAGAGGCGCCAGGTGATCGCGCTTCGGGGTCCCAGGCAGGTGATCAGCAACACAAAGTCCCTGTGCATGGGGACGTGAGATGATGGAAGATGCTACGCTGGGGGGCTCCCAGGTAGCCCAGGTGGAAGTTGAAGCAGAGGGCATGATCGCCCCTCATGAGTCAGGCGTAGCCAGGGCGGTCATCGCAGAAGAAAGGAGACCCGTCTAGAGTAGTTGAGGTGTTGGAGAGTGGAGCTTATTGGCTGGAGACTCTGGATGGAGCAGCTATTCCCAGGATGTAGAACGCTGCACACTTAAGTACATAAAGTGTGCAAGTGTTCCCAGTTTAAAGTTCTCCTTGCCCCAGGTGCAAGTACAGGTGATCGGTGGTCAGTTACCGAGTGGCCACCACCCACAGATCAGCCCCTAGATAAGCGCTTGGATGTAGAGCACGATCAGCCATCAGTACATGCAGACCAAGATCAGCCGTCGGTGCATGTCGGGAGTGAGCACTCGGTCGGTGCATGGTCATCGGGGTCTTGCTAACACGTGTTAAGCTGGGACCCAAGTTCCCAGTGAGAGCGTTACGCATGCACCTCGCATGATTCCAGAAGAAGATTGGTCATCGGGGTCTTTCCAACACGTGTTAAGCTGGGACCCAGGCTCCCAGCGAGAGCGTTACGCATGCACCTCGCATGATTCCAGAAAGCAAGCACTCATTGGTGCATGGTCATCAGGGTCTTGCCAACACGTGTTAAGCTGGGACCCAGGCTCCCAGCGAGAGCGGTACGCATGCACCTCACATGATTCCAGAAGCAGAGCACTCATCGGTGCATGGTCATCGGGGTCTTGCCAACACGTGTTAAGCTGGGACCCAGGCTCCCAGCGAGAGCGTTACGCATGCACCTCGCATGATTCCAAAACCAGAGCACTCATCGGTGCATGGTCATCGGGGTCTTTCCAACACGTGTTAAGCTGGGACCCAGGCTCCCAGCAAGAGCGTTACACATGCACCTCGCATGATTCCAGAAGCAGAGCACTCATCGGTGCATGGTCATCGGGGTCTTGCCAACACGTGTTAAGCTGGGACCCAGGCTCCTAGTGAGAGAATTACGCATGCACCTCGCATGATTCCAGAAGCAGAGCACTCATCGGTGCATGGTCTTCGGGGTCTTGCCAACGTGTGTTAAGCTGGGACCCAGGCTCCCAGCGAGAGCGTTACGCATGCACCTCGCATGATTCCAAACCAGAAGAAGAGGAGTTGCCCACTCAAAGGGCGTGCGGTGATACCATGCAGGCAGGGATGCGCCTGGTGAGTGCGCTTAGACAGCCACCCCTGGTGCTCCCCTAGGAGCACGCACCCACTCATAGAAGAAAGTCCTCACCCTCGACTTTGTACAGCGAGGTGCAGGCGAGAGAAAGTTCTCACCCTCGACTTTGTACAGCGAGGTGCAGGCGAGAGAAAGTCCTCTCCCTCGACTTTGTACAGCGAGGCATGGGCCAGAGAAGAAAGTCCTCACCCTCGACTTTGTACAGCGAGGTGCAGGCAGAGAAAGTCCTCTTCCTCTGCTTTTTACAGCAAGGTTGAGGCGAGAGAAAAGTCCTCTTCCTCTGCTTTTTACAGCAAGGTTGAGGCGAGAGAAAAGTCCTCTTCCTCTGCTTCTTACAACAAGGTTGAGGCAAGAGAACCAAGTCTTTTCCATCTGCTTTTTACAGCAAGGTTGAGGCGAGTGAAAAAAGTCCTCACCTCGACTTTATACAGCGAGGCTGAGGCGAGATAAAAAGTCCTCACCTCGACTTTGTACAGCGAGGCTGAGGCGAGAGGAGAAAGACCTCACCTCAACTTCTTACAGCGAGGCTGAGGCAAGAGGGGTCATCGAGAAGCATTCCCCAAAACACAGGCGTCATCTTTGGCGTTCGAGCCCTCTATGCACCTTGATCCGGTCGGTCATCGGTAGTCGATGACGTCAGCAGCAGATGACTACGTGAGCCAGTCACAGAGTGACGCGTGGCATGAGATAGCAGATGAACCAGGGTGGAGATCGTTCAAGAACGGCGATCAGTGGTCAGTTACCGAGTGACCACCATCAGCAGATCAGTTCCTGCATGAGCGCCTGGAAGGAGAGCGCGAAAAGTGATGAAGCACCAATCAGTCATCAGTGTATGCAGAGTGATTAGTCATCGGTGCATGCAGAGCGATCAGTCATCGGTGGTTCCTTGCCAACGCGTGTTAAACTAGGGACCCAGGCTCCCAGCGAGAATGTTACCCAAGGACCTCGCCTGATTCCATAAGCAGAGCACGACAACGTAAAGAAGCACATCGATCACCGGCCAGGATGAGACATCGGCCATCGGTCAGGATGAGAGACACCTCGATCATCGGTATGTGTCGAGGTGACATCGGCCGCGACGATGTGAACAACGTGACCAGAGATCAGTAAAGCGCCCAGAGGCAGGGAGTGGCCTTAGTCGCGAGACGACCATGCATGAAGATGGGAAGACACAGTTAGGTGCAGAATCCTGCTGGGACAATAACCAATCAAGGATAGAGTCTCCCAGTAAGGTTGCATGCATGCCACGTGGACCGTGAAGGTGTTCCCAGAGATTAGGTAGGGCAGATGGGCACAGAAATTGAGGGGTACAGAGGTACCCACGCGGCCTCCCCTGTCAGACTTTTCACTCAAGTGAGGAAGGCCTGCACGCAAGGTAGCCCTGGGGGGTAGATAACGGCGGTGCAGAGTAATCAAGTGGCCCTAGAGGTAGAGAAGGGGGCGACGCGGGATTATATGAGGAAGAAGAAACACTGAACCAGGTACACAATACGTAACCCAGAGATTACACAAAGAGAGTTTTCGGTGTTTTGTTGCCCAAACTGACTTGAGCGTCGGAGCTACACCGGCCGCTAGGGCGCCCCTCTGTGTTTGCAGGAACCGTTTGCTTCGTTCGAAGGGAAGCCAACCGGAGGAACAGACGCGGACGCGGGAGGAACGCAGAGCCCATCCACGCTCGAGTCCACCGGCGGGAACACACCTAGCGCTGGAGTGACACAGAAGTAATGCGAAACCTGAAGCGCGATGACTGATCGGTGGTGCGCTAACATGCTAGTCGGTGGTCGGTAGTAAAGCTCTGAGTATGAAAGCTTCCCCAAACAAGCTCTTGGGCGATCAGTCGAAGCATTTAGACACCATCAGGTCAGTCATCCAACATGAATTTATGCATAAAAGGTTTATACACAAGTTTGTAGCAGAAAGAGAAATTACACAAAAGGAGAAGTCGCAAGGGAAGAAGCTCAAGGAGGAGGAATGATGTAAGGACCCAGAAAATTTTATTGGAATAAAAATGGTATATTTAAATAATTTCAGAAGAAGTTATTATTTAAAATACAAAGAGCTGGTAAATGAAGTTTCGTAGTAGCTGGACCTCGGAAGTCGCCCAAGAGCTGGGGTCAGCTGGTAGAAGTCGGTCGGATGATGTGTGGATCAAGAAGAGTACAGGAAGAAAAGTTAAGTTTAGAAGGCTACGAGGTCGCCGGTCGCCTGCCACACATGAGCGCCAGGTGGACGTCGCCAGGGCGCGAGAGGCATGCAGGCATCGCGCGCGGGCGCGAGAGGCATGCAGGCATCGCGCGGGCGCGAGAGGCATGCAGGCATCGCGCGGGCGCGAGAGGCATGCAGGCATCGCGCGGGCGCGAGAGGCATGCAGGCATCGCGCGGCGCGAGAGGCATGCAGGCAGCGCGCGGGCGCGAGAGGCATGCAGGCATCGCGTGGACGCGAGGCATGCGGGCATTGCCAGGGCGCGAGGCATGTGGACGTGGTCAAGGCGCGAGAGTTATGAGGGCGTCGCCAGGGAAGACATCGATCGTCCCCCAGAGGAAGACATCGGTCGTCTTCCAGGGCGAAGGTGTAACATCCCGCCAAAATAATACATACCTCCATGTATAATTGAAATTAAGTGTAATCAAATGATATTGAAGAGTGCAAAATAAAATGTATATATATATATATCAGAAATGAAGTTACTCCTCTTAGGGAGTTTAATACATAACCAAATCAAATGTTTGCAAGATTTTACGAAATTAAAAGAAATGCAGTAAGACAGTCGGTCTCAAAAGAAAACGGCGATCTCCAACTTTAAAACGGCGATCTCTAACAGAAGACCTCAAAACGGGCGATCTTCTATCAGGACACGAAAACCGGCGATCACCCGATGGAGGCATAAACCGGCGATCACCCGATAGAGACGGAGATAGGCGATCTCCTTCCGGCGACCACTCACTGAGGAGCTCTACTCCCTGGAAGATCATCTGCTCCCGTGTACAATTACACGATCATCACAGTTTTGAGAAAACCACCACAATAACAGATAAAAGGGTAAGCTAGATAATTTAAAAGAAGTTTAACTCATGAACATGAAAATCCAAGTAAACCAAGTTCCAAATTATCCATGTAAAACGTAGAACTACAATTAGCATTCAGCTGATCGCCCAAAATCACAAATTCACTACATTTCCCATAGACATTCCATTTCACAACACAGCATCAAGTGTCTATCAATATTCCAGTTTCTCATTTCACATGTCAGACTTTCCACTGACCCACCATGCATAGACACATGACACTACTTCCAATTTGACTCGTGTGTTGACTCAGGCCCAGAGATTTGCACCTGTCATACCTACCACTGTGAATCCACACAGCATGCGCATATACCATCTCATTGTTACCATTCTCTCGGTATGACAAGGTTAATTCGTATAACAGGCCGAGCTCGTTCCCATCTGAACAACTCGCCCATTCATACGAACCTCCTTCGACTCTCACCAACTGAATAACTTCATCTACGTGATTTCATTATCTCAGCAGAGTCAGGATATCTCCTTCTAGACAAGCCCCTAGTCAATACACCTATACAGATCTTACACGGTATTTCCTTTCCTGAAAATACTATGCCTCGATCCCACATTCACAGCATTCAAGCACATCCTACCATTCAAGTAAATGATTCAAATCACATCCACAAACATTTCAAAGCTTCAGATCTTCGAATATCTCATGTAAATCTCAAGTAGTTTCAAAATAACATCAAAAACAGAGATTGCGTAAAACAGCGCCAAAACCGGCGATCTAGTTCAACCACAGAGCGTTTTCAAAGACTATGTTTAAAACCGGCGACCACGTCGCCCAAACACATAACACAAAGCATTTCATGAAGACGAAAGCGAAAACGGCGACCACGTCGCCCACCCTTCAGAAAAGGCTAAACGATGGTTCGTATTAAAGATGAAGGCTAGCTTCCCTTACCTGGACTTGCGCAACCACCAGGAGCTTCGAAATCCAACGAAGCTTGCAGAATACCTTGGCTCTGTTTTTGCGTCTGGTTTTGAAGGAGTTGCAGAGAACTTTCCCAGGGGCTCCAATGGTGTTGCTTCTCGTCGTACTCTTGTGTGGAGATGCTGAAATCGCAACGCGGAGGAGGTAACTGGAGGAGAAGGGAAGAAACTCACTCTTTCTCTCGTCGAATACAACAATGTTTTTCCTTTTCTCCCAGCAGTGGATTTTTGTAACTTAAACCAACTTATCCCTCCAAAAGCAGCTGCCACCACCTACTCTGCAGGGAAGTTTGCGTGCACGCTTCCCTGAACAGTACTACTAAGCGTGCCTCTGCGCAGGCTACGCTCTGAGGTCACTATTCTGAACCACTCTTTCGTCTACGTGGCACGCGTGCAGAACGTCTCTTGCTGGGAGTCTGGGGCCCACGTTCTCTGGGTGTAACTCAACGTCGCGCGATGACCTTTCGCCGATGACTACCAGCTCGAAGAGAAACCACTGATGACCTCTCGCGCGAAGACGATCCACCGATGACCTCGCGCGAAGACTACCACCGATGACCTCGCGCGAAGACTACCACCGATGACCTCGCGAAGACTACCACCGATGACCTCGCGCGAAGACTACCACCGATGACATCTTCCTGGCGAACGACCGATGTCTTCCTCTGGGAGACAACCGATGTCTTCCCTGGCGACGCCCTCATAACTCTCGCGCCTTGGCCACGTCCACATGCATCGCGCCCTGGCAATGCCTGCGTGCCTCGCGCCCGCGCGATGCCCGCATGCCCCTCGCGCCCGCGCGATGCCTGCATGCCTCTCACGCCCCGCGCGATGCCTGCATGCCTTTCGCGCCCGCGCGATGCCTGCATGCCTCTCACGCCCGCGCGATGTCCACCTGGCGCTCATGTGTAGCAGGCGACCGGCGACCTCGTAGCCTTCTAAACTTAACTTTTTCCTCCCTTTCTATTCTAAATAAAAACATACTTAGAATTTATTTAAAACATACTCTTTCATTGCAATAAATTTCAGGTCCTTACATTCTCCCCAACAAGAAAAATTTTCGTCCTCGAAAATTGGATTACAAGGAAAAGAGGTATGGATAAGCCTCCCTCATGGGTTCTTCTAACTCCCAAGTAGAATCCCCCGATTTCTCATCCCACACCACTTTCACCATGTCGATGGTCTTGCCCCTGAGCTGTTTACATTGCCGATCGTCAATCCTGACTGGTTTTGCTTCAAAGGACAAGTCATCCCTAATCTGCACGTCGTCTACATCCAGCACATGACTAGGGTCTGCCATGTACTTCCTCAGCTGTGACACGTGAAACACATTGTGCAGATTCGCCAGATGGGGAGGTAGGGCGATCTCATACGCCACTGGGCCAATCCTTCTTAAGATCTGATATGGTCCCACGAACTTAGGGGACAACTTCTTTGACCTGATCGCCCGCCCTACACCCTTGGTTGGTGTCACTTTCATGAACACGTGATCTCCAGCAGCAAACTCCAAAGGCTTTCTCCTCTGATCTGCATAGGACTTCTGCCTACTCTGAGAGGCTTTCATTCTGCTTTGTATCTGCTTCACCTTCTCGGTCGTCTGCTGAATCAACTCTGGCCCAACCAAGACTGCCTCGCCCTCCTGGTACCAACATAAGGGAGTTCTGCATTTCCTCCCATACAGGGCTTCATATGGTGCCATCCCAATGCTGGCGTGGTAGCTATTGTTATAGGTAAACTCCACTAGTGGCAACACCTCCTCCCAACCTCCCAATTGATCCAAAACGCATGCCCTCAGCAGATCTTCCAAAGATTGGATCGTCCTCTCTGACTGACCATCTGTTTGGGGATGATATGCAGAGCTCATCCTCAACTTGGTTCCCAAACACTCTTGCAAGGTCTGCCAAAACCGTGAAGTGAACCTGGGATCCCTATCTGAAATGATGCTGGAAGGCACTCCATGCAACCTCACAATCTCCTTGATGTACAGCTGTGCCAACTTGGCCATGGGCATCTTCATATTTACTGGGAGGAAGTGGGCACTCTTCGTCAGCCTATCAATGATGACCCAGATTGCATCATGACCCTTTACCGATCTGGGTAAATGGGTGACAAAATCCATGGCAATGCTGTCCCACTTCCACTCGGGGATATCCAGTTGCTGCAACAGCCCGCCAGGTTTTTGATGCTCCACCTTCGCCTTTTGACACGTTAAGCAGGTTGCCACGTACTGGGCGACGTCCCTCTTCATGCCTGACCACCAAAATGACTCCTTCAAGTCATGGTACATCTTGTTCATGCCTGGGTGGAGGTTAAGGCGACTCTTATGACCTTCCTCTAGGATCATCTTCTTCAACTCATCATTTGCAGGTATGCAAATCCTGCCATCAAACCTCAAGATCCCGTCATCGCCCATCTCAAAGCCTCTCGCCTGATCTGTTCCTAGCGACTCCATAGTGCGCTTCAGGCTAGGGTCCTCCAATTGCTTATCCTTCAACATTCCCAGGAAGTCATTAGTTATAGTCAGCTTACTACAACTAATGTGATTCACGTGAAACTCTACTCCCAGGTTTAAGTCCCTGAACTGCTCGATCAGTTTCTGCTCTTCCATCATCATGGTGGCGACTTGTATAGACTTCCTACTCAAGGCATCTGCCACTACATTGGCCTTCCCTGGGTGATACATGAGTTGAAAGTCGTAGTCCTTTAGGAATTCCATCCACCTTCTTTGTCTCATGTTTAGCTCCTTCTGATCGAACAGGTACTTCAAGCTCTTGTGGTCACTGAACACCTGGAACCGAGCTCCATACAGATAATGCCTCCAGATCTTCAAGGCAAACACTACCGCTGCCAACTCCAAATCATGAGTAGGGTAGTTTTTCTCATGCACCTTGAGTTGCCTTGAAGCATATGCAACCACCCTCTTCTCTTGCATCAAGACGCATCCCAAGCCTTGATGTGAGGCATCACAGAAGACATCAAAAGGTCTTCCTACTTCTGGAATCACCAGCACTGGAGCACTGGTCAACCTCTCCTTTAGTTCCCTGAAGCTCTGCTCACATCGGTCGGTCCAAGCAAAGGGTTGGTCCTTGCGGGTCAGTTGTGTTAAAGGAGCCACTACTTTGGAAAAATCCTCAATAAACCTCCGATAGTAGCCCGCCAACCCCACAAAGCTCCTTATCTCAGTCACTGTCTTAGGACGTTCCCATTGCAGCACTGCCTCTACCTTGGCTGGATCTACCGAGATCCCCTGGGCAGATATCACGTGTCCTAAGAAGTTGACTTCCCTTAGCCAGAACTCACACTTAGAGAACTTGGCATAGAGCTGCTTCTCCCTCAGTATTTCCAATACTGTCCTCAGGTGTTCCTCATGCTCTTCCTCGGTCCTTGAATAAATGAGGATGTCATCTATGAAGACCACTACAAACTTATCCAAGAAAGGGCGAAAGATCCTATTCATGTAGTCCATGAATAGAGCTGGAGCATTGGTGACTCCAAATGGCATCACTACATACTCGTAGTGCCCATATCTAGACCTAAAAGCTGTCTTCTGAACATCTTCAGCTTTTACCAAGATTTGGTGATACCCCGATCTCAGGTCAATCTTGGAGAACACCGAGGCCCCATGAATTTGGTCCATCAAATCATCAATCCGAGGTAGGGGGTACTTGTTCTTGATGGTCAATTTGTTCAATTGCCTGTAGTCTATACACAGCCGAGACCCCCCATCCTTCTTCTTGACTAGGAGCACTGGAGCTCCCCATGGAGATACGCTGGGTCTGATGAACTGCTTCTCCAGCAACTCTTCCACTTGCTTCTTTAACTCCACTAACTCGGCTGGTGCCATCCTGTAAGGTGCCATTGACACTGGTCCAGCTCCAGGTACCAAGTCAATAGAGAATTCCACTTCTCTCTTAGGGGGTAATCCAGGCACCTCCTCTGGGAACACATCGGTGAAATCTCTCACCACTTGTATCTTGTTTACGTCCCCTTTATTCTCTACTCCCAACCGGGCGAGCACCACGAAACACCTCGCCCCTTCTTCCAACGCTGATCGCCCTTGTTGAACTGTTAACACATCCGCTTCATGGGGGTCTGGAAACGCTACCTTCTGCCTACCACAGTCTATGAGAACGTGATTGGCAGCTAACCAATCCATTCCCAGGATGACATCCAGGTCCTGAAGAGGTAGGCAGATCAAGTTCACCTTGAATCTGCGTCCTTCTACAATCACTGGACATTCAGGGCACACTGTAGAGGTCGACACCTGTCCTAAAGCAGGTGTAGAGACCAACAGCTCAAAAGGTAACTCCTTCACTAGGAGACCCAACTCAGTTACACACAGGCTTGACACAAAGGAGTGTGTCGCTCCAGAATCAAACAAAGCCCTTACACCTCTACCAGCAATAAAACAAACACCTTGGATGAGGTTACCTGACTGAGCTGCCTCTGCCCCAGACATGGCGAACACCCTCCCTGCTGCTTGAGGTCTTCTGCCCTCGTTTCTCATCTGCTGAGAGCCACTGGGCTGGGTCGCCCCATTCTGGTTAGGGCATTCTCTAGCAAAATGCCCCGCCTTTTGGCAGATGTAGCACCTTCTCTCCGAACTCTTCTTGGGGCATGCGTTGGAGGCGTGTGGTCCACCACAATTGAAGCACTTGGGTTTCCAAGATTGCTGCTGCTGGAACTGGGGAGGTGCTGCTCCTGCCCGATGTGATGGGGGTCTCGCATAGGGCTTGCTTTGTGGGTGCTGTGCCTTAGCTCTCCCACTGGAAGGACCTCCTGGGTGTGACCTGATCACCCGAGACTCACCCTTTTCCAGGGTCTCCACCATCTTCGCCTTCTCCACTAAGGCGTGGAACTCCCTGATGCACATCGGGGCTATGGTCTTCTTCAGCCCATGCTTCAGCCCTTCCTCGAACTTCCTACACCTCCAGGCCTCGGAGGTCGCCTGGGTATAGAACCGGGCGAGGTACTCAAAACGGGCAGCATAGGCGTTTACTGACATGTCCCCCTGCTCCAACTTTAAGAACTCAGCTTCCCTTGCAAACTTGGCGCTGTCTGGGAAGTATTTTTCCAAGAACTTCGCTCTGAAGCTCTCCCAATCCAGAACATCCTCTCGGGCCTCCATCATCTGCTGAGCTCCCATCCACCAGAACTCAGCTTCTCCTGATAGCAGATAAGTGGCGAACAGCAGCTTCTTTTCTTCAGGGCATGAGGTCGCCCTAAAGATTTTCTCCACCTCCCTGACCCACTGATCTGCCTGGTCAGGGGTAGCATTCCCACTGAACTTAGGTGGGTTGTGCCTCATGAACTCGGCCAGTCCCATCTGTTCTTGGGGCTGACCGACGTGGGAGTTTGTTTCAGCCGACCAAGCAGTCTCCCAGTGCTGCATTGTGGCTTGATGGTTCTGAGCCATCGCCGCATTCTGCTGCTGAATGGCAGTCGCCATCATCTCTATGGCCTTGGCGATCTGACTCATCTCAGAGGAAGGTTGAGGTGGGGTAGCAGGTCTACGTGCCATCTTCTGAATCTATTGACTTCTATATTCCCTACAACTATAAGAATGAAATCGATAAGAATCAATTCATTCAAGGGGTAACAGCTAGACCTTACAAAGGTCAGCATCTCAAAGTCATCTAGAATTTGAGTTCATCAACAGAATCACAAGACTTATAATCCCAAACAAAACACCAGAACAGTTACTGGTGTGCAAACATCAATCCAACTACCACCTCAGTCAAATTCAAGAACACTCAAAAATCACACCAGAATTCAATGTAGGCTAAACATCAAACCTTTGGAATTAAGATTAAGAATCATCTTGATCCAGTTATGAGTGTGCACCCTCACCACTTTATCAAGACCTTCTTATTCTTAATACTAAGATTTTCAGTTAGGCATACATTCACCAAAGCACACGCAAGAGTTCAAAACTAAAACGTTTGAAAACCTCCCACTATAGTGGTTATTTAAAACTCAATTAAATTTTTATGAGCAGAAGAAACACAATGGATCCACAGCCCTCAGGTCATCCTAAGGCGAACTGCTCTGATACCATTAGTGTAACATCCCGCCAAAATAATACATACCTCCATGTATAATTGAAATTAAGTGTAATCAAATGATATTGAAGAGTGCAAAATAAAATGTATATATATATATATATCAGAAATGAAGTTACTCCTCTTAGGGAGTTTAATACATAACCAAATCAAATGTTTGCAAGATTTTACGAAATTAAAAGAAATGCAGTAAGACAGTCGGTCTCAAAAGAAAACGGCGATCTCCAACTTTAAAACGGCGATCTCTAACAGAAGACCTCAAAACGGGCGATCTTCTATCAGGACACGAAAACCGGCGATCACCCGATGGAGGCATAAACCGGCGATCACCCGATAGAGACGGAGATAGGCGATCTCCTTCCGGCGACCACTCACTGAGGAGCTCTACTCCCTGGAAGATCATCTGCTCCCGTGTACAATTACACGATCATCACAGTTTTGAGAAAACCACCACAATAACAGATAAAAGGGTAAGCTAGATAATTTAAAAGAAGTTTAACTCATGAACATGAAAATCCAAGTAAACCAAGTTCCAAATTATCCATGTAAAACGTAGAACTACAATTAGCATTCAGCTGATCGCCCAAAATCACAAATTCACTACATTTCCCATAGACATTCCATTTCACAACACAGCATCAAGTGTCTATCAATATTCCAGTTTCTCATTTCACATGTCAGACTTTCCACTGACCCACCATGCATAGACACATGACACTACTTCCAATTTGACTCGTGTGTTGACTCAGGCCCAGAGATTTGCACCTGTCATACCTACCACTGTGAATCCACACAGCATGCGCATATACCATCTCATTGTTACCATTCTCTCGGTATGACAAGGTTAATTCGTATAACAGGCCGAGCTCGTTCCCATCTGAACAACTCGCCCATTCATACGAACCTCCTTCGACTCTCACCAACTGAATAACTTCATCTACGTGATTTCATTATCTCAGCAGAGTCAGGATATCTCCTTCTAGACAAGCCCCTAGTCAATACACCTATACAGATCTTACACGGTATTTCCTTTCCTGAAAATACTATGCCTCGATCCCACATTCACAGCATTCAAGCACATCCTACCATTCAAGTAAATGATTCAAATCACATCCACAAACATTTCAAAGCTTCAGATCTTCGAATATCTCATGTAAATCTCAAGTAGTTTCAAAATAACATCAAAAACAGAGATTGCGTAAAACAGCGCCAAAAACCGGCGATCTAGTTCAACCACAGAGCGTTTTCAAAGACTATGTTTAAAACCGGCGACCACGTCGCCCAAACACATAACACAAAGCATTTCATGAAGACGAAAGCGAAAACGGCGACCACGTCGCCCACCCTTCAGAAAAGGCTAAACGATGGTTCGTATTAAAGATGAAGGCTAGCTTCCCTTACCTGGACTTGCGCAACCACCAGGAGCTTCGAAATCCAACGAAGCTTGCAGAATACCTTGGCTCTGTTTTTGCGTCTGGTTTTGAAGGAGTTGCAGAGAACTTTCCCAGGGGCTCCAATGGTGTTGCTTCTCGTCGTACTCTTGTGTGGAGATGCTGAAATCGCAACGCGGAGGAGGTAACTGGAGGAGAAGGGAAGAAACTCACTCTTTCTCTCGTCGAATACAACAATGTTTTTCCTTTTCTCCCAGCAGTGGATTTTTGTAACTTAAACCAACTTATCCCTCCAAAAGCAGCTGCCACCACCTACTCTGCAGGGAAGTTTGCGTGCACGCTTCCCTGAACAGTACTACTAAGCGTGCCTCTGCGCAGGCTACGCTCTGAGGTCACTATTCTGAACCACTCTTTCGTCTACGTGGCACGCGTGCAGAACGTCTCTTGCTGGGAGTCTGGGGCCCACGTTCTCTGGGTGTAACTCAACGTCGCGCGATGACCTTTCGCCGATGACTACCAGCTCGAAGAGAAACCACTGATGACCTCTCGCGCGAAGACGATCCACCGATGACCTCGCGCGAAGACGATCCACCGATGACCTCGCGCGAAGACTACCACCGATGACCTCGCGCGAAGACTACCACCGATGACCTCGCGAAGACTACCACCGATGACCTCGCGCGAAGACTACCACCGATGACATCTTCCTGGCGAACGACCGATGTCTTCCTCTGGGAGACAACCGATGTCTTCCCTGGCGACGCCCTCATAACTCTCGCGCCTTGGCCACGTCCACATGCATCGCGCCCTGGCAATGCCTGCGTGCCTCGCGCCCGCGCGATGCCCGCATGCCCCTCGCGCCCGCGCGATGCCTGCATGCCTCTCACGCCCGCGCGATGCCTGCATGCCTTTCGCGCCCGCGCGATGCCTGCATGCCTCTCACGCCCGCGCGATGTCCACCTGGCGCTCATGTGTAGCAGGCGACCGGCGACCTCGTAGCCTTCTAAACTTAACTTTTTCCTCCCTTTCTATTCTAAATAAAAACATACTTAGAATTTATTTAAAACATACTCTTTCATTGCAATAAATTTCAGGTCCTTACAGAAGGAGACATCGATCGTTCGCCAGGATGAGTCAGCAGTGGAAAGTTATCGCGCGACGTCGAGTTTCACACAGAGAAGGTAAGACCCAGACTCCCAGCATGAAGCGTAGGGCATGCGCGCCACGTAGACAAAAAGGGTGGTTCAGAATAGTGACATCAGAATGTTGGCATGCGCGGGAGACACTCGCGGTCGTACTGTTCAGAGCAGTGGCTGGCATGCACAAGCGACAACAGTGGCAGTACTGTTCAGAGCAGTGGTTCTCAGACTTCTCTGCAGAGTGGGTGTAGCAGCTGCTTTTGATGGATAAGTTGGGTTAAGATGCAGAGACTCACTGCGGAGAGAAAGGAAAAACGTTGCAGCTTTCAAAGAGAGATAGAGCGAGTTACCTCCCTTCTCCTCCAGATATCTCCTTCGCGCTGCGATTCTAACACCTTCACACGAGAGTACGACGAGCGACAGCCACCATTAGAGCACCTGGGCAGTTCTCTGCAAGTCCTTCAACCAGACGCGAAAACAGAGCCAAGGCGTTCTTCAAGCTTTGTTGAGTTTCGGAACTCTAGGTGTTTGCGCAAGTCCAGGTAAGGGAAGCTAGACTTCTTTTTTTAATACAAGCCATAGATTAGCTGTTTCTGAAGTGAGGGCGACGTGGTCGCCAGTTTCCTGTTTCTTTTCGCAATGCTCTGTTCTATGTGGTTGGGCGACGTGGTCGCCGGTTTTAAATACGGACTTCGAACTTCCCTGTTTTTGATATTGTTTGAAGCTGTTTGAGATTTAAATGTTAAATACATGTGATATTCGAGAATATGAACCTTTGAAATGACTGTTGCTGTGGTTGAAATCATTCTTTGAGTGATGTGTGTAATGTCGTGATTGTGGGATCAAGACATAGTATTTTCAGGAAAGGAAATACCGTGTTGAGATTTGGTTATGAAGTGTATTGATCTGTGAGTATCCTGTGAATGAGGCGATCCTGACTCTGCTGAGATAATGGAATCATATAGAGGAAGTTATTCAGTTGGTGAGAGTCGAAGGAGGTTCATACGTATGGGTGAGTTGTTCAAGAGGGAACGAGCTCAGCCTGTTATATGGATTAACCCTGTCATACTGTGAAAGTGATGATATTGAGATTATGGTTATGTGCACAGCTGTGGGAACTTTACAGCAATGAAGTATGACAGGTGCAGGTCTCTGGATGCTAAGTTCAATGCATGAGTCTTCCGGAAGTAGTGTCAAGTGTCTTGTGTGTTGAGTCAGTGGTGGTCTGACATGTGAAATGAGGAACTTGAAGTGATAGACACTTGATGCAGTATTGTGAAAATGAATAACTCTTGTGAATATTGTGAAATGTGTGATTTCTGGGTGACCAGGTGCAGAGTATGAGAAACTTGATAACTTTACGTGAATGTCTTGAAATTGTTTACCTTGATTTTATTTTAAGTATTCTTATTTAAACTCTCTTTAAAATATCTAGCTTACCCTGCGTGTTTTGCTCGTTGGCTGTTTTTCTCTTAAAACTGTGATGATCGTGTATAATTTACACGGGAGCAGATGATCTTCCAGGAAGTAGAGCTCCTTAGTGAGTGGTCGCCGGAAGGAGATCGCCTGATTTCTGTTCTGGTAGCCGATCGGCTGTTTTGGGTCCTCTGATAGGAGATCGGCCTCATCCGATAGGAGATCGGTCCTTTCCGATAGGAGATCGCCTGCTTTGTTCTTTTACTGTATTTTGTTTATGTTTCTGGAAAATTTGACTGAAGTTGTATTAAAACTCCCTGTGAGGAGAAACTACATTTCATATATATAATATTTTGTTCACTTCAATCTATTTGTTACCTTTATTTTCATTATATACATTTGTATAGTATTTTGGCGGGATGTTACAAATGAGCTTGCCATCGACCACTGAATGGTGGAGGCTAGGTTGGGTAGAGTCCAAGTCTGGCGGGACGCAGTGAACCTGCTGCCAAGCCCATGGAACCCATCTATCAGAGCCTCGGCACCAGCAGCCATGGTCTCAGGTACATCGGCTTTGAGCTCCTTCTTCTCTTTGGCAAGGAAGACCACTTAGTCTCTTCGCTGAGAACAAGTTCACAGCTCGAGACTGGGGGCCTTGTGATCCGGTCGGTCATCGGTAGTCGATGACGTCTGCAGCAGATGACCACGCGGGCCAGTCGCAGGGTGACGCGTGGCATGAGATAGCAGATGAATCAGGGTGGAGATCGTTCAAGAACGGTGATCAGTGGTCAGTTACCGAGTGACCACCACCAGAAGATCAGTTCCTACATGAGTGCCTGGAAGCAGAGCGCGAGAAGTGATGAAGCACCGATCAGTCATCGGTGCATGCAGAGCGATCAGTCGTCGGGGGTTCCTTGCCAACACGTGTTAAATTGGGACCCAGGCTCCCAGCGAGAACGTTACCCAAGGACCTCGCATGATCCCATAAGGAGAGCACGACAATGTGAAGAAGCGCCATCTGTCATCGGTCAGGGTGACACATCGATCATTGGCCAGGATGAGACATCGGCCATCGGTCAGGATGAGAGATACCTCGGTCATCGGTGTGTGGCGAGTGACGTCGGCCACGACGATGTGAATAACGCGCTAAGTTACTCCGCAAGGGAATTGTAGTGGCCAGACCTCAGACGTCAGCCAGGGGCTGAGAGATCGATGAGCCCTCAGAAGGGTTGATCACCAAGAACAAGGGCGATGAGAGATCGCCAACAGGGGGAAACATCGGTCATCGGTACCCAGAGCCAGGGAGCGGCCTTAGTCACGGAACGACCATGCATGAGGCGGTGGAGGCACAGTTAGGTGCAGAATCCTGTTGGGACGAAAACCCATCAAGGTTAGAGTTCCCAGTGAGGCTGCATGCCTGGCACGTGCACCGTGAAGATGTTCCCAGAGAGTGAGTGCGTGCAGAGGCCCCCACGTGGCCGTTCTGCCAGACTTTCCACTCAAGTAGAGGAAACTTGCACGCAAGATACCGTAGAGAGTGGGTGATGGCAGTGCAGGGGTACTCAAGTGAGGCCTAGACGTAGCCAGTAGACCTCGAAGGTATATGGGTGGCAGAGAAACACTACACCAGGTACGCAATACGTAACCCAGAGATTACACAAAGAGAGTTTTTGGTGTTTCCTTGCCCAAAACTGACTTGAGCGTCGGAGCTACACCGGCCGCTAGGGCGCCCCTCTGTGTTTGCAGGAACCGTTTGCTTCGTTCGAAGGGAAGCCAACCGGAGGAACAGACGCGGACGCGGGAGGAACGCGGAGCCCATCCACATTCGAGTCCACCGGCGGGAACAATTGCTAATTTCAACTTTCTCATATAAATTAAGATCTTAAAGCTATTTTACAATTAAGTAGTTATTATATTTGAATCTTACAGCATTTATGTAGCAAAATTGTTGTTAGAAAAATATAATCCAACATGTTTTCATGAAGGGAATGTGTGTGCTGATAAGTTGGCTAATTTAGGATTTATTCATAGAGAATCATTTCATTGGTATAATAGGCTTCCATCTAGTCTGTTCTTAGAATTCTTTATGATTAGGTATAGTTTACC
This sequence comes from Phaseolus lunatus, assembly GCA_013389735.1. NCBI lineage: Eukaryota > Viridiplantae > Streptophyta > Magnoliopsida > Fabales > Fabaceae > Phaseolus > Phaseolus lunatus. The sequence continues at coordinate 14,740,522 of CM023859.1, read as the reverse complement.
AATGTATCGGTTTTGTTAACACACGGGTTTGGGTCTAGTCCCCCCATTTTTTTTTTTGCATTTTCTTTCTTTTTTCTTTTTTTAATAATAATTTTTTCATGTGATGGCAAATGATTGTTGTTACTTGAGATGTCAGCCTAGCTAAGATGTCAACCTAGCTAAGATGTCAGCCTAGCTAAGATGTCAAGTTACATAGTGATGCCTAACATCAAAGCTTTTATAAAAAAAATATAATCCAACATTTTTTTTGATCGACAATGAATAAATTGAATTAAAAGGAGCATGTAAGGGATGCTCCAACCCATATACAAGAGATAGTTTAAAACCTCCACAATAAACTAAAAAGAACTTGCGCATAAGGAAGGGGTAACAAAAGCCGAGTTTGTTAAGAAATTGCATGAGAGGATTAAAGATCAAATACATAAACAAATTGATAAATATATAAAACATAACAATAAGAGGAAAAGGGAGGTAATTTTTGAAGAGGGAGACTAAGCTTAATCCCCGAGGAAATGGTCCTTTCCAAGTCCTTAAGAGAATTAATAATAATGCATATCAACTAGACCAACTTGAGGAATATAGAGTGCATGCTACCTTTAATGTTATGGATCTAACACCTTTTGTAGGTAGCACAAATGATGAGGTAGAGACATGTGATTTGAGGACAAATTGTAACATCCCGCCAAATTCTTTTCATATTTATATAATAAAAATAAAGGTACACAAATATATTGAAGTGAACATAATTATATATATGTAATGAAGTTTCTCCTCACAGGGAGTTTAATACATAATCGGTCAATTTCCAAAACTTAAACAAAATACAGCAAAAAGACAAGCAGGCGATCTCGTATCAGAAAAAAGGGCGATCTCCTATCAGAAAAGGGCGATCTTCTATCAGACAACAGAAAAAGGGTGATCGCCTAACAGAAACAGAAACAGGCGATCTCCTTCCGACGACCACTCACTGAGGAGCTCTACTACCTGCAACCTCGTTTGCTCCCGTGCAAAAATACACGATCATCACAGGTTTAAGAAAGCAATCACAATACCAGATAAAAGGGTAAGCTAGATGTTTTAAAAACTTTAAATATGAAACTTTAAATCAATAGAAAACATAAATCTTCACACCATTCATAATCCATATCAATTTCAACCATCAACATTCCCATACTCCACAAACTCATCAAGTGTCTATTCGCTACTTTCAATATTCATGGTTCACACGTTAGACTTTCCACTGACTCATAACATATAGACACATGACTCTACTTCTGGAAGACTCGTGCGTTGACTCAGACCCAGAGATCTGCACCTGTCATACCACACCACTGTGAAATCCACACAGGGTCGTTGTGAAATCCACACAGCCATGCGCATACATAATCTCAATATCATCACTCTCCCGGTATGACAGGGTTAATTCATATAACAGGTCAAGCTCGTTCTCTTTCAAACAACTTACCCATACATATGAACCTCCTTCGACTCTCCACAACTGAATAACTTCATCTATGTGATTCCATTATATCAGCAGAGTTAGGATATCTCCTTCTAGACAAGTCCCTAGTCAATACACATTACACACGATCTTACACGGTATTTTCTTTCCTGAAAATACTATGCCTTGATCCCACATTCACAACATTCAACACATCATACAACACTTAATGAACGATTCCAGTCACAGCAACATTCATTCCGCGGTTCAGCTTTTCGAATATCACATGCATTTCACATTTAAAACTCAAACAGTTTCAAAACAACACAAAAACAGGGGAGTTTGAAAAACAACGCCAAAACCGGCGATCTCGTCCAAAAACAGGGGATTATGCAATAACAGTTGAAAACCGGCGACCACGTCGCCCCATCATCTCAATCATCTAATATAAGGTTTTCGTTGGAAATAAGGCTAGCTTCCCTTACCTGGACTTGCGCAAAACACCAAGAGCTCCAAAACCCACCGAAGCTTAAAGATGCCTTAGCTCTGTTTTAGCGTCTGGTTTGTAGAACTTGCAGAGAACCTCCCAGGTGCTCCAAGGGCAGTCGTCGCTCGTCGTACTGGTGCTTGAGGATGCCTGAATCGCAGCGCGAAGGAGAGAAAGGAGAAGAGTGAAGGTAAACTCACTCTTTCACTCTTGAACCACTGCAACGTTCTTTGCCTCTCAGAAGTGGGTTTTTGAATCTAAACCAACTTGCCCACAAAAGCCGCTGCCACCACCCACTATGTAGGGAAGTTTGCGTGTACGCTTCCCTGAACAGTACGACTACGCGTGCCTCTGCGCAGGCCAACACTCTGATGTCACTATTCTGAACCACCCTTTTTGTCTACATGTCGCGCGTGCAGTACGTCTGATGCTGAGAGCCTAGGTCCCACCTTATCTGTGTGAAACTCGACATCGCGCGATAACCTTCCACCGATGATCGCTCGCGCGATGACTAACCACCGATGCCTCATCCTGGCGGACGACCGATGTCTCTCCCTGGGAGACAACCGATGTCTCGCCCTGGCGATGACCGCATGCCTCGCGCCCTAGCGATGCCCGCATGCCTCGCGCCCGGCGATGCCCGACGACACATCGCCACGCCTTGCTGAAGGTTCTTCATCCCACTATGTTACGTCCAAGGTATCATCTCCACATGACTTGGTGACGTCGGTAGCTTCACATTTCCAAGAGTAGGTCAGCACTACTCCTCGTGCGCCCATGCATGCAACACTAAGGACGATTTCTTATGCTCAAGCATAGAGCTTCGCATGCACAGCTGATGTGAGTTGATTTTAGGTTCATTATATTTGTGACACTTTCTTAGAATTAGGATCAAGATTCTTAGCAATTTAGAGTGAGTCACCTAAGGAAAATCCCCACTGGACATTAACTTAACAAGTGTTAAGTAGATGTGAAGGTTCATTTCCAAAGGTCCAAGGTTAAAACACAATTAATGGTGATGAATGAATGAAGAACAAGGTGCTGAACTCAAAAATAGAATAGGTGCAGAATTTAAACACAAAAAACAGAATGGAAACACAAATTGAAACAAAAGAACCGATTGAAATTCAAGAACAAGACATAGAATCAAAACTACCGATTGAAATGACTATGGAAGATGAAAGAAGATGAAACTTATGTAGTTGTAGCCATGGATTGGGAATGGACACGCCACTTGGAGGTGATGATCCAAGATAAGTGCAGATTTGCCGCCACTTGAGAGCTCCCAAAACTCACAAGATGAGACTAGAAAGGAGAAAGCAATTCTCACACTCACACAAATTTGTGTATAGTAACTTTACTCTAAATTCAATCTTATTTTACATGAGCATAGCACCTCTATTTATAGTGTGAGAGGGCTGAAATTAAAGTGGGAAAATTCAAATGAGAAGCATTTGAATTTGGAGCCAAAACACATGTCACAAGGGAGGTGTGACTTGATTTCTACTTTGGCACCTCCTAAAACTACACCTACACCTACTTTTTATGTCACATGGAAGGTGTGACTTGTTTTGTACATTAGCACCCCTTATTTTAATATCTACACCTTCCTTTAATGTTCTACTAAAAACTACACAAAAGAAATTACAAAAGAGATACATCCATTCATGCTTATTTCCCAAAGCTTTAGCCTTGCTCCTATTGATGCTCATGGATTGGGCTTGGGCCCCACTTGACTTGGGCTTCTTGGCTTGGGCTTCTTGGGCTTGGGCTTCTTGGGCTTGGGCCCTCTTTATTTATACTACTACTTGGATTCTTCAAGAGAACCCAATTATTTACAAAAATGTTCTACTCTTTAAGAAGACTAGTAAGAAGAACTTCAAGTGCTTTGGAACATGGCCCTTTCTTATTTTTGTGAAGTCTTCTTTTGATTGTTGAGATGACCCTTTATATATAGCATCTTTGGTCATCCTTAAGTGGTCTTGACTTGCATCATACCCCCCAAGTTGGAGAGAATTCGACCACAAATTCAGAATTCCTGCATATAACAAAGTCAACTTGCTCATAGATAAAAAAGGATAAGAAGTGATATTAGAAGTTGACTTATAATCTTGAAGCGCGGGAAGTTCATAGGAAGGTTTATTATCTGTATACCAACTTTGGAAAGAATGTTTAGGAATGATAAAACTTTGTGAAGAAAAGCCTCTTAGAAGGGGTAAACCTTTAGGAGGAATTGGAAAATCATTCCTAATATTCTTTAACAAAGAAAGCAAATAGGTAGAAACCTTAGGTAATGAAAAAGATAAGGAAGAATAACACCTTGGAGGTGCAAATTGTAGCATAGCCCGAGTCAACATGATTGATTTAGTTGCATATGATGAGACTTGGAGACTCGGTTTCTGTAAGAACCCAGAAGTTTATATTGGAATAAAAGTGTTATATTATAAATAAATTCGAAGCACGTGTTTATTTAAATATAAAGGAAGGAATGTATAGCTGAGAAGCCTACGAGATCGCCGTTATTAAGCGGGTAGGCGATCTCCAACTTCTCTGGCACTTGAACGCCTATCGCCTAGCTTATGCTTGAACGCCTATCGCCTAGCTTATGCTTGAACGCCTATCGCCTAGCTTATGCTTGAACGCCTATCGCCTGTGTGTACCTAGTAGCCTGTCGCCTAGAGTACACCTAATCGCCGAAACTACACTTAGTGTGTAGCCAAAATGTTGGATCAACCCTGGTACGTCCCAAAAGCCACGCGTATCAAGGTGTGGGTTAAACCTTGGATACGCTGGGCAGGCGAAGCTCTATACTTGAGCATAAGAGAATCATCCTTAACGTTACACGCTTGGGCGCACGAGGACTTGTGCTAATCAACTCTTGGAAGTGTGAAGCTACCGACGTCACCAAGCCTTATGGAGAGAATACCTTGGATGTAACATAGTGGAATGAAGAACCTCCAGGGGGGAGTGGCGAGTGTCATCGGGCATCGCAGGGCGCGAGGCATGCTGCGGGGTGTGTCTTCGTGCGAGAGGTCATCGGTCGAGAGTCTTCGCGCGAGAGGTCATCGGTAGAGAGTCTTCGCGCGAGAGGTCATAGCGCGACGTTGAGTACACACAGAGAACGTGGGACCCAGATTTCCAGCATGAGACGCGCGGCACGCGAGACACGTAGGCAAAAAGCGTTGGTTCAGAACAGTGACATCAGAATGTTGGCATGCGCAGGAAACACTCGCGGTCGTACTGTTCAGATCAGCCGTTGGCATGCACAAGAGACAACAGTGGTAGTACTGTTCAGAGCAGTGGTTTGCATGCACAAAAGACAACCGAGGTCGTACTGTTCAGAGGAACGTACGCCCAGGCTTTTGCAGAAAGGGGGGAGGGCAGCAGTATACGAGGACAGGTATGGTTGGGATCAAAACCCACTGAGAGGAGGCAAAGAGCGTTACAAGTGACCCAAGAGTGAAAGAGCGAGACTATCTTCATCCTCCTCCTTTCTCCCCTTCACGCTGCGTTTTCCAGGCATCCTCAAGCACCAGTTCGACGTTTGCCCTTAGAGCACCTGGGGAATTCTCTGCAAGAGCTTAAGGCATCCTCGAAGCTCGTGGAATTGGAGCTCTTAGTAAGGTTGCGCAAGTCCGGGTAAGGGAAGCTAGACTCCATTTTCAATAAAAGCCATAGTTTAGCTATTTCTGAAATGAGTGTGACGTGGTCGCCGGTTTCGTTTTCATCTGTGTAAAATGCTCTGTTCTATGTGTTTTGGGCGACGTGGTCGCCGGTTTTATATAAAGCCTTCGAAATACCTTGTTTTTGAACCAGGTCGCCGGTTTTGGCGCTGTTTTGCGAAATCTCTGTTTTTGATGTTGTTTTGAAACTACTTGAGATTTACATGAGATATTCGAAGATCTGAAGCTTTGAAATGTTTGTTGATGTGATTTGAATCATTTACTTGAATGGTATGATGTGTTTGGATGTGGGATCGAGGCATAGTATTTTCAGGAAAGGAAATACCGTGTTGAGATTGGTTAGGAAGTGCATTGATCAGTGAGTAACCTGTTAATGAGACGATCCTGACTCTGCTGAGATAATGGAATCACGTAGATGAAGTTATTCAGTTGGTGAGAGTCGAAGGAGGTTCATACGTATGGGCGAGTTGTTCAAATGGGAACGAGCTCGAGCTGTTGTATGGATTAACCTTGTCATACCAGGAGAATGGTAACATTGAGATTGTATATGCGCATGCTGTGTGGATTCACAGTGGTATGGTATGACAAGTGCATGTCTCTGGATACTAAGTTCAACGCACGAGTCTTCCGGAAGTAGTGTCAAGTGTCTTGTGTTGAGAGTCAGTGGAAAGTCTGACATGTGAAATGAGAAACTTGAATATTGATAGACACTTGATGCAGTTTGTGAAATAGATTGATTCTGAGAAATGCTGTGAAATGTTTGGATTTTTGGGCGATCAGGTGAAGGGATGAGCAGCTCTACGTTTTACATGGATAATCTTGAAACTTGTTTTACTTTAATTTTAATGTTCCTATTTAAACTCTCTTTAAAATGTCTAGCTTACCCTGTGGTGTTTTCTTTGGTGTTGCGCTTGGTTCTCTTTAAAAACTGTGATGATCGTGTAATTGTTACACGGGAGCAGATGATCTTCCAGGAAGGAGAGCTCCTTAGTGAGTGGTCGCCGAGGGAGAGATCGCCGGTTTCTACCTCTCGGTGGTGATCGCCGGTTTTCGTGTCCTGATAGAAGATCGCCCGTTTTGAGGTCTTCTGTTAGAGATCGCCGTTTTAAAGTTGGAGATCGCCGTTTTCTTTTGAGACCGCCTGTCTTACTGCATTTCTTTTATTTTCGTAAAATCTTGCAAACATTTGATTTGGTTATGTATTAAACTCCCTAAGAGGAGTAACTTCATTTCTGATATATATATAAATACATATTATTTTGCACTCTTCAATATTATTTGGTTACACTTAATTTCAATTATACATGGATGTATGTATTATTTTGGCGGGATGTTACATTAATGGTATCAGAGCAGTTCGTCCTTAGGATGACCTGAGGGCTGTGGATCCATTGTGTTTCTTCTGCTCATAAAAGTTATTTGAGTTTTTAAATAACAACTATAGTGAAAGGTTTTCAAACGTTTTGTATTGAAAAGTTTGTGTGTGCTTCTGTGCTTTAGTGAACGTATACTCTAGCTGAAAATCTTAGTATTAAGGGCGAGAAGATCTTGATGAAGTAATGAGGGTGCACACTCATAACTGGATCGAGATGATTCTTAATCTTAATTCCAAAGATTTGATGTTTAGTATACATTGAATGCTGGTGTGATCTAGTTTAGCTTATTGAGTGTTCTTGAATTTGACTGAGGTGGTAGTTTGGATTAGTGCTTGCACACCAGTAACTGTTCTGGTGTTTTGTTTGGAATTGTAAGTGTTGTGATTCTGTTGATGAACTCAAATTCTAGATGACTTTGAGATGCTGACCTTTGTAAGGTCTAGCTGTTACCCCTTGAATGAATTGATTTCTTATCGATTTCATTCTTATAGTTGTAGGAAATATAGAAACTAGTGGTTTCAAATCTGTGAACGAAGAAAGATGGCACGTACACCCTCTACCCCTCCCCAACCTTCTTCTGAAATGGGTCAGATCGCCAAGGCCATCGAGATGATGGCAAGTGCCATCCAGCAGCAGAATGCGGCGATGTCTCAAAATCACCAAGCTACAATGCAACATTGGGAGACCGCCAGATTGGCCGCAACAACTCCCAACGTCGGTCAGCCTCAGGAGCAAATGGGACTGACCGAGTTCCTCAGACACAACCCACCTAAGTTCAGTGGGAATGCTTCCCCTGATCAAGCAGATCAGGGGGTCAGGGGGTTAGAGAAAATCTTCAGGGCGACCTCCTGCCCTGAAGATAAGAAGCTGGTATTCGCCACATATCTTCTGTCTGGGGAAGCTGAGTTCTGGTGGATGGGAACTCAGCAGATGATGGAAGCCCGGGAGGACGTGATGGACTGGGAGAGCTTCAGGGTGAAGTTTCTGGAGAAGTACTTTCCAGATAGTGCAAGGTTTGCCAAGGAAGCTGAATTCCTCAGATTGGAGCAGGGGGAGATGTCAGTGAATGCTTATGCTGCACGGTTTGAGTACCTCGCCCGGTTTTATACCCAAGCTACCTCAGAGGCTTGGAGATGTAGGAAATTTGAAGAAGGACTGAGGCATGGGCTGAAGAGGACCATAGCCCCGATGTGCATCAGGGAATTTCACGCCTTAGTGGAGAAGGCGAAGATGGTAGAGACTCTGGAAAAGGGCGATTCGCGGGTGATCAGGTCCCACCCAGGGGGTTCCTCCAATAGGAAAGTGAAGGTTCAGCAGCAGCAGAATGAGCCTTATGCGAGACCTCCCCAGCATAGGGCAGGAGCAGCGCCATTCCAGTTTCAGCAACAACAAACATGGAGACCCAGGTGTTTCACATGCCAAGAGATAGGGCACCTTTCTAGAGATTGTCCCAACAGAAAAAGGATGACTCAACCCGTTAATTTACAGCAGTTGAGGAACGAAGGCAGCAGACCTCAGACAGGAGGGAGAGTGTTTGCCATGTCTGGAGCGGAAGCCTCTCAATCAGGTAATCTAGTACAAGATACTTGTTTATAGCTGATAGATACGTTATAGTTTTGTTTGATTCTGGAGAGACACACTCTTTTGTGTCAAATCGGTGTGCAACCGAGCTTGGGCCATATAGTGGAGGAGCTGTCGTTTGAACGATTGGCCTCTGCACCTGCTTCAAAAACAGGTTTTGACCTCCCTAGGTTGCTCTGAATGCCCAGTGGTAGTAGATGGAATGAAAGGAACAAGTGTGAGTTAGATTTGGTAGTACCAAGGTTTAGTCCCAGTTACGTATAAGTCATGGAGAGTAAATAAGCAAGAGGCTGGGGGTTTAAAGCTTAAGCATGTGTAACCATGGGAAGTACCAGAGTTAAATTCCAAGGAAGGAATTTTCTTTTGAAGCGTAGAAGATGCTCATGTCAATGAAACAGCATGAGATGGTTCTAGCTTAGGCTTCACGCAGAATGGATGCTGTTTGGCTGACCGGGATTTGAAAGAGGATTATGGAAATGGTGGGTTGAGATAAAAGGCTTCCGAAAATGTAAGCCTCCGAAGTTTTTTGGCAAATAAGATGTAGATCGACCTGTGAATGTAGAAGGGAAGGAGGATATGGCTGTGGATAAAAATGAGGGTAGGCCGTGTTATGATGATGTTGAGTCTTTCTAGAGATGTAGTAAATTTCAGAATGATGGGTGTGGAAGGGATTGTGAGTGGAAATAGCCTGTGGTATCTGGGACAGAAGGAGAATAGAGTTATCCTTAGGCAAGAGATTCTGGAGGCAGAGGTGCGTTCGTTCTCGTATGCCTTCTGGATAGGCACCTGAAACCGACGTCAATGCATCCAACGTATACATTGAAGAAGAAGGTCGTAATGGGAACAGGAAGTCGAGTTGGCAAAAGGGGTCATAATAATAATTTGGAAGGTAACAGCAACAGAAACCTTGTCTTTGTAAGGTACAGAATTATGCAGCGGAGTAATGAATAAAAAGTGTCCCTTTTGGGAGCGTGGGAATTTGATCAGCAGTTGAGAAGTCGGTGAATGATTTGATCAAGATGCAGGAGTTGATTCCTAGAAGGACACTTCGGACCCTAGTTTGAGTTCGCTAGGGGGTGGCATGAGTTGTGGACAGCTGTCCCCTTTCCTCCCAATGAAGGGATCTTGCCCGCTTTCTCTAAAGGGGCTAGTCCTGGTTACGTTAAGGACCTAGTTCTAGACTTGTTCAACAAAGTCTTCAAGGTTGGAAGTAGAGTGTGAATGCTGGAGTTGGCACTCTATGGGGCAGCATATCCCATGTACAGGGATGTAAAATGGATTTTGATGAAGTATTGAGGTAGGAAGAGTTGGTTCAATAGATCACCGAGAGGGTGAATCTGATACAGGACAGAATAAAAGTTTCTTAAGGTCAGCAAATGTCCTAGGCAGAGCAGAGGAGAAGACCTTTAGAGGTTGCTGCTGGGGTCATGTCTTTATGAAGGGGGGACACCAGCCAAGGGTGTAGGGTAGGCGATCAGATCAAAGAAGCTGTCCCCTAAGTTTGTTGGGCCATATCGGATCTTAAGGAGGATAAGTCTAGTGGCTTATGAGATCGCCCCACCTCCCCAATTAGCAAGTCTACATAATGTATTCCACGTATCATAGCTAAGGAAGTCCCTTGCAGACCCTACTCACGTGTTGGGAGTGGACAACGTGAAGATCGGGTGATTCACCATGGGAATTTGAAGAAACCATGAGAGAAGCATATCCTTACCTCCTTCCTTGTAACCCAATTTTCGAGGACGAAAATTTTTCTTGATGGGGAGAATGTAAGAACCCAGAAGTTTATATTGGAATAAAAGTGTTATATTATAAATAAATTCGAAGCACGTGTTTATTTAAATATAAAGGAAGGAATGTATAGCTGAGAAGCCTACGAGATCGCCGTTATTAAGCGGGTAGGCGATCTCCAACTTCTCTGGCACTTGAACGCCTATCGCCTAGCTTATGCTTGAACGCCTATCGCCTAGCTTATGCTTGAACGCCTATCGCCTAGCTTATGCTTGAACGCCTATCGCCTGTGTGTACCTAGTAGCCTGTCGCCTAGAGTACACCTAATCGCCGAAACTACACTTAGTGTGTAGCCAAAATGTTGGATCAACCCTGGTACGTCCCAAAAGCCACGCGTATCAAGGTGTGGGTTAAACCTTGGATACGCTGGGCAGGCGAAGCTCTATACTTGAGCATAAGAGAATCATCCTTAACGTTACACGCTTGGGCGCACGAGGACTTGTGCTAATCAACTCTTGGAAGTGTGAAGCTACCGACGTCACCAAGCCTTGTGGAGAGAATACCTTGGATGTAACATAGTGGAATGAAGAACCTCCAGGGGGGAGTGGCGAGTGTCATCGGGCATCGCAGGGCGCGAGGCATGCTGCGGGGTGTGTCTTCGCGCGAGAGGTCATCGGTCGAGAGTCTTCGCGCGAGAGGTCATCGGTAGAGAGTCTTCGCGCGAGAGGTCATAGCGCGACGTTGAGTACACACAGAGAACGTGGGACCCAGATTTCCAGCATGAGACGCGCGGCACGCGAGACACGTAGGCAAAAAGCGTTGGTTCAGAACAGTGACATCAGAATGTTGGCATGCGCAGGAAACACTCGCGGTCGTACTGTTCAGATCAGCCGTTGGCATGCACAAGAGACAACAGTGGTAGTACTGTTCAGAGCAGTGGTTTGCATGCACAAAAGACAACCGAGGTCGTACTGTTCAGAGGAACGTACGCCCAGGCTTTTGCAGAAAGGGGGGAGGGCAGCAGTATACGAGGACAGGTATGGTTGGGATCAAAACCCACTGAGAGGAGGCAAAGAGCGTTACAAGTGACCCAAGAGTGAAAGAGCGAGACTATCTTCATCCTCCTCCTTTCTCCCCTTCACGCTGCGTTTTCCAGGCATCCTCAAGCACCAGTTCGACGTTTGCCCTTAGAGCACCTGGGGAATTCTCTGCAAGAGCTTAAGGCATCCTCGAAGCTCGTGGAATTGGAGCTCTTAGTAAGGTTGCGCAAGTCCGGGTAAGGGAAGCTAGACTCCATTTTCAATAAAAGCCATAGTTTAGCTATTTCTGAAATGAGTGTGACGTGGTCGCCGGTTTCGTTTTCATCTGTGTAAAATGCTCTGTTCTATGTGTTTTGGGCGACGTGGTCGCCGGTTTTATATAAAGCCTTCGAAATACCTTGTTTTTGAACCAGGTCGCCGGTTTTGGCGCTGTTTTGCGAAATCTCTGTTTTTGATGTTGTTTTGAAACTACTTGAGATTTACATGAGATATTCGAAGATCTGAAGCTTTGAAATGTTTGTTGATGTGATTTGAATCATTTACTTGAATGGTATGATGTGTTTGGATGTGGGATCGAGGCATAGTATTTTCAGGAAAGGAAATACCGTGTTGAGATTAGTTAGGAAGTGCATTGATCAGTGAGTAACCTGTTAATGAGACGATCCTGACTCTGCTGAGATAATGGAATCACGTAGATGAAGTTATTCAGTTGGTGAGAGTCGAAGGAGGTTCATACGTATGGGCGAGTTGTTCAAATGGGAACGAGCTCGAGCTGTTGTATGGATTAACCTTGTCATACCAGGAGAATGGTAACATTGAGATTGTATATGCGCATGCTGTGTGGATTCACAGTGGTATGGTATGACAAGTGCATGTCTCTGGATACTAAGTTCAACGCACGAGTCTTCCGGAAGTAGTGTCAAGTGTCTTGTGTTGAGAGTCAGTGGAAAGTCTGACATGTGAAATGAGAAACTTGAATATTGATAGACACTTGATGCAGTTTGTGAAATAGATTGATTCTGAGAAATGCTGTGAAATGTTTGGATTTTTGGGCGATCAGGTGAAGGGATGAGCAGCTCTACGTTTTACATGGATAATCTTGAAACTTGTTTTACTTTAATTTTAATGTTCCTATTTAAACTCTCTTTAAAATGTCTAGCTTACCCTGTGGTGTTTTCTTTGGTGTTGCGCTTGGTTCTCTTTAAAAACTGTGATGATCGTGTAATTGTTACACGGGAGCAGATGATCTTCCAGGAAGGAGAGCTCCTTAGTGAGTGGTCGCCGAGGGAGAGATCGCCGGTTTCTACCTCTCGGTGGTGATCGCCGGTTTTCGTGTCCTGATAGAAGATCGCCCGTTTTGAGGTCTTCTGTTAGAGATCGCCGTTTTAAAGTTGGAGATCGCCGTTTTCTTTTGAGACCGCCTGTCTTACTGCATTTCTTTTATTTTCGTAAAATCTTGCAAACATTTGATTTGGTTATGTATTAAACTCCCTAAGAGGAGTAACTTCATTTCTGATATATATATATAAATACATATTATTTTGCACTCTTCAATATTATTTGGTTACACTTAATTTCAATTATACATGGATGTATGTATTATTTTGGCGGGATGTTACAGTTTCTCTTTTCTTTTATTCTCTTTTTCATTTTCTCTTTTGGTTTTCATTTTTAATTGGTCTTTATGGACCTCACTTGGAGAAAGAGATTTTAAAGTGATCCAATGCCCATGGAAGGTAAAAGAAATGTTGTTGGTAAGGCCATCATGTAAAGTTTTCCTATCAAATTGCCATGGCCTACCTAAAAGAATATGAGTTGCTTCCATAGGGACAACATCACATAAGACCGCATCTTTATATTTGCCAATTGAAAAAGCAATGAGGACTTGTTTATTTACAATAATTTCCCCTTTGTTACTTAACCATTGGAGTTTATAGGGTTTAGCATGAGAGATAGTAGATAATCCAAGCCTATCTACTACTCTTGTGCTTACCACATTTGTACAACTTCCTCCATCAATAATTAAGGAACACAAATTGTTATTGATAAGGCACCTTGTGTGAAAGATATTTTCTCTTTGAGTTTCATCAAAAGGTTTTTGAATTTGACCAAGGAATCTCCTTATCACTAACAAGTCACCTTCACATGGAATCTCACATTCATGGTCACTAGGGAAAGGGGAAGGGGAATTAGACTTTGAAGAATTATCACTATGTTCGCTTACAATTTCCCCATTATCAAGCATCATCATATTTCTCTTTGAAGGACAATTAGCCGCTATATGACCATAGCCTAAACATTTAAAGCACTTTTTACTTGAAGATTTAGTGGGTGATTTAGGAGTAGAAGGTGAGGCTTGAGAATCTCTAGATTTGGAAGTAGATTCTTTAGAAGGAGATTTTGAAAAGGATTTGTTTTGTTTTTCCAAGAAGAGTGGTAATAGCCATCATTATGAGTATTTTTAAAAGAATTTTTCCTTGCAAGTTGAGATTCTACCTTGATGGCAAGGTGAACCAAATTTTCTAAAGAAGAATACTCATTAAGTTCCACAACATCTTGGATATCCCTTCTAAGACCACTAACAAATCTAGCCATTTAAGCTTCATCATTCTCATGCATATTGGCTTTAACTAAAAGCGTTTCAAGTTCTTTATAATAAGCATCCACACTTAGCGTGCCTTGGTGAAGCCTTTGGAGCTTCAACAATAGGTCTTTCCTAAAGTGTGGAGGCACAAATCTAGCACGCATGCAAGCTTTTAAATCATCCCAAGAGACCACGGGCGGCCTCTTGTTTAGCCCAATGTCCATGAGAGTTTTGTGCCACCATTGCATGGCATAGTCCATAAATTCTAGGGAGGCTAGCTTAATCTTTTGGTCTTCTTGGACCTCATGTACAAAAAATATTTGCTCTACCTTAGCCTCCCATCCTAAATACACATTAGGATCTCCTTCACCACTAAAACTAGGTAATTTTACATAAGGCATAAAAGGCTTAGCCACATTTTGGCGCCTATCTTCATGATTGTGATGCATCCTCCAATTGGTTTCTTCATGATATCCATAAGAACTTTGAGAAGACCTTGAGGTATGCCTATGATGATGATGGTGTCTTCTCTCATGGTTGTGATGATGATCTTCACGGTCCAACTCCAATCTTTGGAGCCTTGCCTCCATTTGTCTTAATGCCTCATCTTTTTGTGCAATTGTTAGTTTAGCATCCTTTAATTCACCAATTAGGTATGCTTTTTGAGGTGAGTGAGGCTTAGATGATTCTCCACTAGAAAGATTAGCCATGATAAAATGAAACACAAAAACACAAAGAGGAAACTATTATAGAAAACAAAGTTAGAAAAACAAGGTGAAAAACAAATATAGCTTGCGGCAATGATGTAAAAGCTCTCAAACCACTCCAAGAAAATATATCCTTCCTTTACCAAGCCTCTTTTGTGGATTGGATGAGCCTCAAGTGAAAGATGCCAAAGCAAACCACACTTAGTCAAAGAACAATTCACCACAAAACTAGAGGAAACAAGAAAGACAAGCAAGAAAAGGTATAAGCAAGAAAAGCTAAACCAAAGTGGAAGTAAAGATATGACAAAACTTTGGAAAAGAATATTGAATAAAAATGACAAGCAAAGAAAATAAGGCACTCAATAAAAGGTAGTACACAAATAGAACCTAGAGAATGGTACTAGAATTGGATTAACAAAACCAAAACAGTACTACAGAATATTAAGGTGTCAAAATGCGTGACTTAAACAAATTATGCTGAGCTGGATAATTCAAATTTGAATTTGAAATTTAAACCACAGAAATTTCAAGATCTTAGCTCAAATTTGGCGCTGGAATCACACCAAAATGATGCACCAATAAATTGTGATAATTTTTTCAAATCTGATGCCACTTCACCGTTTTTTTCGCGCCAGAATTGCACACTGATTGTATTTGATTTATCATTTTTTTTCTATTTTGAATTTTTCCTCACTTTTTTTTTTCACTTTTTTCTAACACATCAATCTGTTCAGATCCAGAATTTTAGAATTTTTCATAAACGGAATTAAATTCTGTAAACAAAAACAGCCAGCACAGTTTCAACAAAAACAGAGGAAGCCTAATTTGGAATTAAAACAATATTAAGAACCTTCAAAGACACAATAGAATTGATGTATGTGAACTTGTATGGATCTATCACACAAGCATGAACTCAAATCTAAAATTAAAAATTCACCAAAGGCTCAACAAAACAGATTAGAAACTGCACTCAAAATTAAAAGCAATCAACCAAAAATTATCAAGAAAAGTACTACATAGAAGTGATGACAATTTAGGAGAAACATGACTTGACAAAACTTGTATGGATTCAAAAAGCAAAAATGACTCAAACACAATTAATTTTGCACCAATTAAAACAGCAAGGAAAGAATCAAATTAAAGCAAAAACAGAATAACTAACACAACAAGGAACCTAAAAAAAATTCTGCACAAAAATAAAGTGCTGGAAAATGGAAATTGCTTGAATAGAAAGTGTCAATTCAACTCAACAAGAACAAAACATCACCATAGCTCATGATACCACATGATGTGAGTTGATTTTAGGTTCATTATATTTGTGACACTTTCTTAGAATTAGGATCAAGATTCTTAGCAATTTAGAGTGAGTCACCTAAGGAAAATCCCCACTGGACATTAACTTAACAAGTGTTAAGTAGATGTGAAGGTTCATTTCCAAAGGTCCAAGGTTAAAACACAATTAATGGTGATGAATGAATGAAGAACAAGGTGCTGAACTCAAAAACAGAATAGGTGCAGAATTTAAACACAAAAAACAGAATGGAAACACAAATTGAAACATGTACTGACCAGTCCTCGGACATCAGCTGGGTCCCACAGCATGAGTCAAAGACACGTGGAATAGACCCCACAGGGTGACGAGTCATCAGCCTACAGAGAGGGGTGACGAGTCATCAGCCTACAGAGAGGGGTGATGAGTCGTCAGCCTATAGAGACGGGTGAGTAGTCGTCAACACCAGGATGGGCGGAGGTGTCATCGTCACTCGGCAGGTCGAGGAGTCCTCGGCAACAGAGTATGGCGAGGTGACATCGGCCTTGGGTGATTTGAACAGCATAAACAGAACAGTTAAGATTGGTTCCCAGAGGGGGCCAATGACCAGTTAAATACCCAGAGGTAGGGAGAGGCCTGAATCACGAAGTGCCTATGCGGGTAGCAGGGAGAGCACAGTTGGGTGTAGAGTCCTGAGGGGACGAGTGCTCACCAGAGCTAGGGTTTTCCCAGTAAAGCTACATGCATGGCACGTGAATAGTGAAGGCACTCCCAGAACAGGTGGCCCCAGAGACTAGGTGCACAAGGAGGCATCCAGGTGGTCACCCTGTTAAAGTTTGCACTCCAGAGAAGGAAACCTTATGTGCTAGATTACCCTAAGATTGGGTGATAGCGGCGCAAGGGTATTCCAGTAAACCCTAAATATGGCTAGCAGCGCAGTAAACCCTAATTAGGGCTAGCGACGCAGTTTCTAGACCTAAACACAGAGAGAAACTTATACACTTGGTGTGCTTGCCCTACACTGACTTGAGCGTTGGAGTGCAAACGGCCTCTAGGGCGCCCCCTTTCTCTTTTGCAGGTGCAGATTGCTTCGAAAGAACCAAACACGTATCAACGTGGGGAAGGAGGCGTGTGAGTGTCGTGAGTCAACCGACAGGCGAGTCAACCGGCAAGAACATTTGGCGCCCACCGTGGGGCCCGGAGTAAAACAAGGTCCCATACACGAGAGTGAGAGAGAAAACCACAGAAGATGAGGAATACAAGACACGGATCTGTTCCACCGAATGGAGGCGACAGCGTTACCATGCAACAGCTGATGGAAACGATGCGCACCCTCCAAGAAACGGTGGCGGAGTCCCAAGCGCGTCAAGCGCGTATGCAGGAAGACCTGGCCGCCTCACAGGCCAGGAACGAAGAGTTACATCGAGCAAATGAGGAGCTGCGCTTGAATTTGCAGCACATACAACAAGCTGGAAATCGTGGGGAAGATGATCGAGCCCCACCAGTGCCTCCAAGGGCCTTTCCCATGCCTTTCTCCCAAGCAATCATGAACACGGTGGTTCCAGCTACCTTTGTAGGACCCAAAACCGTGTTCACCGGGAAGGAAGATCCTGAAACGCATCTCACTGCCTTTCACACGCAGATGATGTTGTCAGGAGGATCCGACGCAGTGCACTGTAAACTCTTTATGGCTACACTGACAGGGACTGCGCTAGAATGGTTCGTGAGTTTGCCAGAAGGACATATCACGTCTTTCGCTCAGTTCTCCGTGCTGTTCAGGGAACAATATCTTGTCAATAGGGCCCCCCCACCAGTGTCTTACGATCTTTTTGATGTGAGGCAGCATCAGAGGGAGTCCCTCAAAGATTACCTTAATAGGTTTGGGGCGATGGTGGTGAGGCTGCACACCAAGGATGAAGACATGGTGGTGCACGCCTTCAGGAAGGGCGTATTGCCAGGGCCTTTCAGCGAGTCCCTAATACGCAGCCGCCCCAAAACCTTCAGTGACATAAAACGGCGTGCTGTGGCCCACATTGTCGCTGAGGGGGAGCTCAGCGAGAAGAGAGAAAGTGCGGTTTCGTTAAGGCCCCGAGTACCTAGCCGGCCTCAACCGCTGAGGGTACATGAGGCGACCACGAAGAAAAAAGCTCAAGGGAAACAGAAGCCCTATGAGCCCCGAAAACCACAGCCTAGGGCGCGAAACAAAGATGACATGCCCCCTAGGCATGAATTCGTGGTGGAGTTGAAGGAACTGATTGCCATTCCTAATGTGGCAGAAAGATTGAAGGTGCCCCCGCAGAGTGACAAGAGGTTGGGGCCCAATAAAAATGCATGGTGCGAGTTCCATCAGGCTTTTGGGCACCCCATTCGAAATTGCCTGGCTCTGGCTCATCAACTGGATGAGTTGGTGAAGAGTGGGTTTTTGAATGACTATCTGAAGGAGGCGTCGGAAGGTGAGACCGTTGCTGCGCCAAGGGCAGACCAGGGGCATGAAGTGCCCATTCATGGGGAGATCCACACCATATCAGGTGGGTTTTCAGGAGGAGGATGCACCTCTTCACAACGAAAGAAGTATGCGCGTTCAGTGATGGCAGTAGAGGCCTGCGAGGAAGATCACTTTCCGGACATTGACCTCGTCTTTACAAAAGCCGATCGCCGAGATGTTGTTCCCCATGACAATGATCCGGTGGTTATTTCAGTAGTCACTGCCGCGCGCAAGGTGCACCGGGTGCTGGTCGATCAGGGGAGCTCGGCCGATGTGATGTTCTGGTCGACCTTCAACAAACTACAGCTGTCCCCTGATCAGCTGCGACCCTACGTCGGCTGTTTATATGGGTTCGCAGGAGATCAGGTAGAAGTGCGGGGATACATAGAGTTGAGGACCACGTTCACCGACGGAATGGCGTCCCGCACAGAGAACATCAGGTACCTTGTGGTGAACGCTCCCTCTGCCTACAATATACTTCTGGGCAGACCGGCCCTGAACCGGTTGGGGGCCGTGGTGTCTACAAGGCACATGAAGATGAAGTTGCCATCGATGGAGGGGAAGGTGGTAACCATCAAGTCGGACCAAAAGGAGGCTAAAAGGTGCTACGAAAATAGCCTCAAAACGAAGAGGGGAGTCTGCATGGTGACCACCTCACCACCGGAAGGAGGAACCAATGAGACAGATATGCCTCGAGGTGATGTCGGGGTCACTCGAGCAGAGATCGCCCGGACGAGGCGACCAGAACCCGCGGAGGAGGTCGTAGAGAAGGAGATCGGAGGGAAGATCTTCAGGCTGGGTAAATCCCTATCTCAGGAGACCCAGGATCAAGTAGCGAGAGTTATCGGAAAGCATCTGGACGCTTTCGCTTGGTCCCCCTCAGACATGCCTGGCATAGACCCTGATTTCCTATGCCACCGCCTGGCGCTGAATCCCCAAGCCAGACCGGTCCGCCAGAGGAGGCGGAAGTTCAATGATGAGCGAAGGCAGGTAGTCAAGGAGGAAACACACAAATTGCTGAAAGCAGGTCACATACGGGAAATACAATACCCTGAGTGGCTTGCGAATGTCGTCCTGGTGAAAAAGGCCAACGGGAAGTGGAGGATGTGCGTGGACTTTACAGATCTTAACAGGGCGTGTCCGAAAGACTCCTATCCTCTGCCCAGCATAGATGCACTGGTGGACAGCGCTTCAGGCTGCAAATTGCTGAGTTTCTTAGATGCTTTCTCTGGGTACAATCAGATAAAGATGCACCCGATGGATGAGAGCAAGACGGCGTTCATGACAGAGTTGTCTTGTTACTGCTACACAGTCATGCCGTTCGGCTTGAAGAATGCGGGTGCCACATACCAGAGGCTAATGGACAAGGTCCTCGCACCCATGCTGGGACGCAACGTGCAGGCATATGTAGATGACATGGTAGTGACGTCCCAGGCCCGAGGTCAGCATATTGACGACTTGGAGGAGCTGTTCAACACCATAGCAAAGTACAGGTTAAAGTTGAACCCCGAAAAGTGCGTCTTTGGGGTGGAGGCAGGCAAGTTCCTTGGGTTTTTGCTCACGGAAAGAGGGATTGAGGCCAACCCAGACAAGTGTGCAGCAATCATAGCCATGAGGAGCCCGACGTCGGTGAAAGAGGTGCAACAGTTGACAGGTCGAATGGCTGCACTCTCCCGGTTCGTGTCAGCCGGGGGAGATAAAGGTCATCCTTATTTCCAGTGCCTAAGGAGGAATAGCAGATTCACCTGGACGGCGGAATGTGAGCAGGCTTTCCTCAAGCTCAAAGAATACCTGGGCAGCCCACCAGTTTTGTGCAAGCCTCAACTTGGCACACCCCTGCGTTTGTACTTTGCGGTTACAGATAGGGCGGTGAGTTCTGTCTTGGTACAGGAACAACAACAGAGCCAGAAGCCCATCTATTTTGTCAGCAAGGTGCTACAGGGACCCGAGACGAGATACCAAGCCTTAGAGAAGGCAGCATTAGCAGTGGTGTTCTCAGCCAGGAGATTACGCCACTATTTCCAAAGCTTCACAGTGGTGGTGATGACAGATCTGCCGATATGTAAGGTCTTGCAGAAGCCCGATGTGGCAGGAAGGATGGTGCGTTGGGCAGTTGAGTTGTCGGAATTTGACATCCAGTATGAACCCAGGGGCCCGATCAAAGGACAGGTCTACGTCGACTTTGTGGCAGAGATGTCTTCAACCGAAGCCCAGCAAGAGGTACCCAATTTCAAATGGGTATTGTCAGTAGATGGGTCCTCGAATCAGCAAGGCAGCGGAGCGGGGGTGATCTTAGAAGGACCCAAGGGGTTGTTAATAGAGCAGGCCCTGCGGTTCGCCTTCAAAGCCAGTAATAACCAGGCGGAGTATGAGGCTTTGATTGCTGGGATGTTGTTGGCAAAGGAGATGGGAGCGCAAAGCCTTATGGCCAAGAGTGACTCATTGTTGGTCACCGGTCAGGTGGCAGGAGAATACCAGGCCAAAGACCCTCAGATGGCCTCTTACTTGGAGTATGTCCAAAGATTGAAGAGTTCATTTGAAATATTTGAACTAGTACACGTGCCCAGGGAGCAAAATGCCAGAGCTGACTTGTTGGCCAAACTCGCCAGCTCAGGCAAGGGGGGCAGACAGAGGACAGTCATCCAGGAGACCCTGAGGGCGCCTCGTACCTATACAGCTGATAACTTGGTGGGAGTCCATCAGATCAGCCAATCAGATGGCAGGAAGAGGAGTCATCGGTCGTTGACTCAAGAAACTTTGAGAAAGCCACGAGTCAACGCATGTATGCTGTTGGGGGTAGAAGCGCCACAGATCTGTCTATTGCAAGATGGTGAGACATGGATGACACCCTACAAGCGTTATATAGCGGATGGAATGCTCCCAGCAGAGCCGGAGGAGGCAAAAAAGATAAAGAAAAACTCGTCCAAGTACACGCTCATTGAAGGCGAGTTGTACAGACATGGGTTTACTCACCCCATCTTAGTCTGTGTGCATGGCGAGCAGTGCGTGAGGATAATGGCGAAACTCCATGAAGGTATCTGCGGTAGTCATATCGGAGGCCAAGCACTGGCCTCTAGGACCGTACGAGCAGGGTATTACTGGCCGACAATGAGGGAGGATTGTACCAAGTATGCTTAGCAATGCAAGCAGTGCCAGTTGCATGCTGATTGGCCTAAGGCACCACCAGAAGAGCTCAGATCGATATACAGCCCTTGGCCGTTTCACACATGGGGAATCGACATCTTGGGGCCTTTCCCTTTGGCGATACGGCAGATGAAATACCTTGTGGTCGCCATAGAATATTTCACGAAGTGGATTGAAGCTGAGCCAGTAGCACAGATTACAGCACAAAAGATCCAACACTTCGTGTGGAAGAACATAGTTTGCCGTTTCGGCGTACCAAAGCGCTTGGTGTCTGACAATGGCACTCAGTTTGCGAGCCAACAGTTGGGAAAGCTATGTAGAGAACTGGGAATCAAGCAGGTGTTTGCATCAGTCGAGCACCCACAGACCAATGGGCAGGTCGAGTCGGCCAATCGAGTCCTCCTCAGAGGATTGAAGAGAAGGCTGGAGAAAGCAAAGGGAAGGTGGGCTGAGGAGGTTCCCAGAATAGTATGGGCTTACCATACTACCCCCCAGTCCACTACTAAGGAGACTCCCTTTAGTTTGGTGTATGGTTCAGATGCCATGATCCCTGTGGAGATCCAGGAGAGCTCGCCACGTTTCCAGAACTTTGTGGCTGAGGAATCCAATGAAGAGAGGAAGGTGAATCTTGATCTTTTGGATGAAGCCAGGGAAGAAGCTGGAGTCAAGGCTGAGGCGATAAAGAGGAGAGTCGAGCTCAAACACAGTTCCAAGCTGAGAGCTCGGCGGTTCCAGGCGGCAGACCTTGTTATGCGGAAGGCATCTCCATACCAGATAGAGAACAAGCTATCCCCTAAGTGGACTGGTCCTTTCAGAGTGACAGAGGCCCTAGGGAATGGAGCATATAGACTTGAAACTTTAGAAGGAGGTCTGATTCCTCGAACATGGAATGCGACTCACTTGAAGTTTTATTTCAGTTAAAGCTATGTAATCATGTATGCAACACAATACAGGGGACACTCTTTTTTCCCTTCTAAGGGTTTTTAATGATGTCACCCAATAAAATTCAGTTAAAGATATATGTTTTTTAGTGTGTTTGTACAATGATGTTAGAACCTGTCACGTGGAGTTAGAGGTCTCGTAAGTGGAGAGGTAGGTTCGTAGAGAACACCTCCACTTCGAGTGAGAACTTCCAATGTGAAAGAAGGGTTCGCCCAGAGAAATCCTCCTCGCCTGTGAGCGATGTGAGGTCAGTTCGAACCTGTCACGTGGAGTTAGAGGTCTCGTAAGTGGAGAGGTAGGTTCGTAGAGAACACCTCCACTTCGAGTGAGAACTTCCAATGTGAAAGAAGGGTTCGCCCAGAGAAATCCTCCTCGCCTGTGAGCGATGTGAGGTCAGTTCGAACCTGTCACGTGGAGTTAGAGGTCTCGTAAGTGGAGAGGTAGGTTCGTAGAGAACACCTCCACTTCGAGTGAGAACTTCCAATGTGAAAGAAGGGTTCGCCCAGAGAAATCCTCCTCGCCTGTGAGCGATGTGAGGTCAGTTCGAACCTGTCACGTGGAGTTAGAGGTCTCGTAAGTGGAGAGGTAGGTTCGTAGAGAACACCTCCACTTCGAGTGAGAACTTCCAATGTGAAAGAAGGGTTCGCCCAGAGAAATCCTCCTCGCCTGTGAGCGATGTGAGGTCAGTTCGAACCTGTCACGTGGAGTTAGAGGTCTCGCAAGTGGAGAGGTAGGTTCGTAGAGAACACCTCCACTTCGAATGAGAACTTCCAATGTGAAAGAAAGGTTCGCTTGGTTAAATCCTCCATCGACCATGAACGATGACAGGTCAGTCAGAACCTACAAGTGGGGTTAGAGGTCTTGTAAGGGGAATGAGGGTTCATAAGGAACACTTTCCCCTCCAAGTGAGAACGCCCAAGTTAAGGTAAAGGTTCATTAATGAAGTTAGCGGAAAGGCATGTTACTTGAGGTTTATTTCAAAGGTGCATTATTTGTGATCGTGAGCCCATCAAATACAAAGCACGAAGAAAAGATGAACAATGCATAAACGAAATGTTATATTGCAAAGAGGATAATTACAAGAAGTTAAGCTAAAGTACAACTGTTTAAGAGGACCTATCTGGGCACTATTTGCCCGTCGACCACCTGCAGAGTTGCGGAGTATGGTGAGAGGTCCATCTCAGGATGCACGCAGGCAACCTGAGCAAGGGCATCACCAAAGCCTTCCCCATAGGCGTCGGCGGCGTCATCAATAAGCTCAGCCTCGGTCTTCTTCAACAGTTCGATCTGTTGGGCAAGTTCCTCCTCAACTTTGCCCAGCTGAACTTCTCGATTGGTCGCCCTTTCCTCCAGCTTGGCCATTTTAGCTTGAGCCCCCTCTGCTTGCTCTTCCAGTTCAATAATCCTGTTGCGGAGGGGAAGTATTTTAGCTTCAAGCTGGAGGGCCTCCTGCCCCTTAGAGAAGAGAAGCTTTTTGGTCTCCTTTTCGGATTGACGGAGACTACCCAGTTCTTGATTGAGGGCAGTCTCTCGCGTGGTCGCTTGACGAAGTTGGAGATCCTTTTGTTCCAGCTCCCTTCTCAATTGGGCGGCCTCTTCTAGCTTTTGGTCCAACTCCCTCTTCAGCTGGGCGGTCTCCTCTAGCAGCTCCGCCTCAGCGCTACCCTTGACCAGCAAGGAGTTGGAAGCGGCCAAGAACTCCCCGAGACCATGGCTAAGGAGGTTCTCAAGAGAGTTTCTGTCCATGGCCTCC
Source organism: Phaseolus lunatus (assembly GCA_013389735.1). Classification (NCBI taxonomy): domain Eukaryota; kingdom Viridiplantae; phylum Streptophyta; class Magnoliopsida; order Fabales; family Fabaceae; genus Phaseolus; species Phaseolus lunatus. Next base: position 14,716,298 of record CM023859.1, on the reverse strand, counting down.
AAGACAACTCTGCCAGGCATTTGAGCGAGCGACCTTTGGAGCAGAGAAGGCAGCTCTGGGGCAGAAGGCATCGGACCAGAGGAAGGAGCACTCTCCCCACCCCCCTCAAGTGTTAGGATTGGCTCAGGAGGGGAGGAGGCGCTGGGAGGGTGCTCCCTAAAGGAAGAAGGGTGCCCTTCTGTGGCTGAGGAGACCTCTGCGGCTGTCTCCACCCTTTTCCTTTTGAAGACGAGGCCGGAGCAGGTGTCCTCGTCGTCAGAAACCTCCACAGGGGCTGCCCTCTTGAATTTTTCAGCGATGGGTTCCAGGGCAACACCCGCGGGTGATGACGGACCTGCAGGGGCTGAACCGCTGGCATTGCGGCGATTCAGCACATCCGCCAGCCTCTTCTTCTTATCAGCGCTGAGTACCATGCCTGCAGTGAATCGGAAGTATTAGAAAGGCAAAGTATTGGGCATGCAAGATGAAGCGGATAAATGCAAAATGAAGTCAGTATACCAAGGTACACGCTGAGAGTCTCAGCGTCATACTCATGCCTAATCAGCTGGGTGGAGTCAAACACCACCCCCCAGCTGGAGATGATTTGGCAGAGTTCTTGATCGGGGACCGTCAACTCCTCGAGCTTGCGTGGCTTTTTGAACTTCAACTCCCCCACCCAGTACAAAGGAAATCCATCGAGCATGGTGGGGTCGTAAGAGCTGCAGCAGACTCGGAAGAACTTTCCTTTGAAGTTCTTGTACGACTGCGAGAAGAGCATTAGGAGGACTCTCCCGGCCACCCCATTCAGGCTCACCCAAAGCCTCTTGCCGGGGCTCTTCGCCTCGAAGAAGTACAGGAAGACATCGACGGAGGGGGTGAACCCTAAGTTATTGCAGAGGATGGAGAACGCCCTAATAAAGGCCCAACTGTTGGGGTGCAGTTGAGCGGGCGCCACGTTTAACTCGGTGAGCAAAGCCCTTTCGAATCCTGTGAAGGGGAGACGGACTTTGACTCTTTTAAAAATGGTGGCGTAGAAGAAGAAGAAGGGTTCCCCATCGTTGCAGCGATCATCAGCGCACACAGGCTCGTTCACTGTACAGGGTCGCACAGAGACGTACGCGTCGGTTTCTCTGCCAAAGACGCGTCCTTTAGTATCAGTCTCATCATCCCTGTGCTTGCGAAGATCCTCGCAGGATGTGAGTTTAGAGGTCTCAGCCAGAAGATCCTCAGAAGCCCATGGGTAGAGGGCCTTGTAATCGACCGCTACGGTTGGAGGAGGGTTGGAGGTAGTTTTAGTTCTGGCCATCTCGAATCTAAACAAGTGAGAGGCAGGAAAAGAAAGAGGTTTAGAAGAAAGCAATGGTGGACGAAGACTCGAAGGTAGAACGAACCCAGAAAGGAAGAACAAAAACCCTAGAATGCGAAAACCACACCATAAGCCCAGAACAGTCACAACATGCCATAAGGATGATCGAGATTATGTTATAAAGAAGGAGAAGTCATAAAAATCATACCTTTGGTTGATGAAGAACGGAGAAGTGTGAAGGATCTGTTGGTTTAAGAAGAGAGCGTGCGCTGGAAGTTAGAATATGCAAAGGTGAGAATGCGAAGTGATGAAACAGTGAAGTGGCGCGAGGTTTTGAAGAGGTTTAACGTAGCCCTAGGGAGCGTAAACGTTATGAATCTCAAACCGTTGATACGGCCACGTGTTAGCAGATGGGAGGGGGTTGGTGAAGCGTCTTCTCAGCGTACTGTTCAGGTACTTACGCGCAGAGCCACGTAGGCCGCCCAAGACAATGACCTAGTCCCTACGCTGAAACAGGTTAACAGCTCGAGACTAGGGAGGCTTGTGTACCGATCAGTCCTCGCCTATTACTTAGTCTCTTCGCTGAAACAAGTTAACAGCTCGAGACTGGGGGGCTTGTGTACTGACCAGTCCTCGGACATCAGCTGGGTCCCACAGCATGAGTCAAAGACACGTGGAATAGACCCCACAGGGTGACGAGTCATCAGCCTACAGAGAGGGGTGACGAGTCATCAGCCTACAGAGAGGGGTGATGAGTCGTCAGCCTATAGAGACGGGTGAGTAGTCGTCAACACCAGGATGGGCGGAGGTGTCATCGTCACTCGGCAGGTCGAGGAGTCCTCGGCAACAGAGTATGGCGAGGTGACATCGGCCTTGGGTGATTCGAACAGCATAAACAGAACAGTTAAGATTGGTTCCCAGAGGGGGCCAATGACCAGTTAAATACCCAGAGGTAGGGAGAGGCCTGAATCACGAAGTGCCTATGCGGGTAGCAGGGAGAGCACAGTTGGGTGTAGAGTCCTGAGGGGACGAGTGCTCACCAGAGCTAGGGTTTTCCCAGTAAAGCTACATGCATGGCACGTGAATAGTGAAGGCACTCCCAGAACAGGTGGCCCCAGAGACTAGGTGCACAAGGAGGCATCCAGGTGGTCACCCTGTTAAAGTTTGCACTCCAGAGAAGGAAACCTTATGTGCTAGATTACCCTAAGATTGGGTGATAACGACGCAAGGGTATTCCAGTAAACCCTAAATATGGCTAGCAGCGCAGTAAACCCTAATTAGGGCTAGCGACGCAGTTTCTAGACCTAAACACAGAGAGAAACTTATACACTTGGTGTGCTTGCCCTACACTGACTTGAGCGTCGGAGTGCAAACGGCCTCTAGGGCGCCCCCTTTCTCTTTTGCAGGTGCAGATTGCTTCAAAAGAACCAAGCACGTATCAACGTGGGGAAGGAGGCGTGTGAGTGTCGTGAGTCAACCGACAGGCGAGTCAACCGGCAAGAACAAAACAAAAGAACCGATTGAAATTCAAGAACAAGACATAGAATCAAAACTACCGATTGAAATGACTATGGAAGATGAAAGAAGATGAAACTTATGTAGTTGTAGCCATGGATTGGGAATGGACACGCCACTTGGAGGTGATGATCCAAGATAAGTGCAGATTTGCCGCCACTTGAGAGCTCCCAAAACTCACAAGATGAGACTAGAAAGGAGAAAGCAATTCTCACACTCACACAAATTTGTGTATAGTAACTTTACTCTAAATTCAATCTTATTTTACATGAGCATAGCACCTCTATTTATAGTGTGAGAGGGCTGAAATTAAAGTGGGAAAATTCAAATGAGAAGCATGTGAATTTGGAGCCAAAACACATGTCACAAGGGAGGTGTGACTTGATTTCTACTTTGGCACCTCCTAAAACTACACCTACACCTACTTTTTATGTCACATGGAAGGTGTGACTTGTTTTTGTACATTAGCACCCCTTATTTTAATATCTACACCTTCCTTTAATGTTCTACTAAAAACTACACAAAAGAAATTACAAAAGAGATACATCCATTCATGCTTATTTCCCAAAGCTTTAGCCTTGCTCCTATTGATGCTCATGGATTGGGCTTGGGCCCCACTTGACTTGGGCTTCTTGGCTTGGGCTTCTTGGGCTTGGGCTTCTTGGGCTTGGGCCCTCTTTATTTATACTACTACTTGGATTCTTCAAGAGAACCCAATTATTTACAAAAATGTTCTACTCTTTAAGAAGACTAGTAAGAAGAACTTCAAGTGCTTTGGAACATGGCCCTTTCTTATTTTTGTGAAGTCTTCTTTTGATTGTTGAGATGACCCTTTATATATAGCATCTTTGGTCATCCTTAAGTGGTCTTGACTTGCATCAACAGCGTATCTAAGGCTTAACCCACACCTTGATACGTGTGGTTTTGTGGAACCCACTCTGGTTGATCCAGTATCCTGACCACATACTGAGTGCACTTTCGGCGATCATGTGCACCATAGGCGACTGGCGATCACGTCTCCTCTAGGCGAAGGCGATTATGTGCGAGAGAAGTCGGAGATCGCCTCCGTCTTCAATAACGGCGATCTCGTAGAAGACTTCTTAGCTACACTTTTCTTCCTTTACTCTTCTTGATCCACATGTCTTCCTCGAGCACACCCACGTGATTACCTCACGATGAAGTCATCGCACCTGACTACTTGGTTAATACAATGGTCCGCCGGCCGACCTCTACCAGTTGACCCCAGATCTTGGGCGACGTCCGAGGTCTGACTACCACGAAACTTCATTTACCAGCTCTTTGTATTTTAAATAATAACATCTTCTGAAATTATTTAAATATAACACTTTCATTCCAATTAAAGTTTCTAGGTCCTTACATTCTCCCCAACAAGAAAAATTTTCGTCCTCGAAAATTGGATAACAAGGAAAAGAGGTAGGGATAGGCTTCTCTCATGGTTTCTTCTAATTCCCAAGTTGTATCACCCGATCTGTCATCCCACACCACCTTCACCATGTTGATGGTCTTGCCTCTGAGCTGCTTACTTTGTTGATCGTCAATCCTGACTGATTTCGCTCCAAACAACAAGTCATCCCTGATTAGCACATCGTCTACTTCGAACACGTGACTAGGGTCTGCAAGATACTTCCTTAGCTGTGACACGTGAAAGAAATTATGCAGATTTGCTAATTGGGGAGGTAGGGCGATTTCATAAGCCACTGGACCGATCCTCCTTAAGATCTTATATGGCCCGACGAACTTAGGAGACAGCTCCTTTGATCTGATAGCTCGTCCTACACCCTTGGTCGGTGTCACTTTCATAAATGCATGATCTCCAACTACAACTCCAAAGGTCTTCTCCTCATTGTCAATATCATCACTGCCTCTACAAGAGTTATTATCCTTGTGTTCATTTAAGGCCAGAAGTGTCTTCACAGCCTTGTCAGCTTCGTCCTCATAGCCACCACTAGAGTTGTTACCCTTGTCCTCATGAGCGACATAGAGTGGCTCCCTCAAAGTTATTCTCTTCATACTTTCCAGATCCACAGGGGTTTCCCAACCAAACGATTCCTGCTCACCTTCTTAGCAACTTCAACTTTGGGGATGGATGATGATTCACTTTCTAAGGCCGAGCCATCTGACGAAGATCCCTCTACCACTGACATTAGCTGCAGTTACAACACCTTCCCACCACCCATCATACCACCAGGCATACACTGCTGATTCAAACTCAAGAGGGCGACCTAAATGGCGTTCAGGAGAGCATGGCTTGACTGTTAAGCGGTTTGAACATCGCATACCCAAATTAATTAGTAGCTGCCACTCTAGACGAAGGGACCCATTCCTCTAGTTTCAGATGTCCATCATCGGCACGAACTGATTTGCCATGACTTGGGTTGGCATCCACATTGTTATTCTGTCTAGAAACTGCAGAGATAGAGTTCCTTCCAGGATTTTCACTTTTCAGTTAAAAAACGACAGGTTTGTAGCTCGAATTCACATTAGGCACCGTTTCTTGTCAAACTGATCTTGAAGCAGCAAAAGACTGAAAGAGAACGGCTTCTTTCCTTCAGGCGTCCATCTGGTTCATCTCTTCTTTGATTACTAATAGCAGATTATGAAAAACCCACCTCTTTAGCAACTGGTTGGGATTTCGGAGCTGCTCACTCAGGAATTCCAATGGATACATCCATATTAGCATTGCATGGGATCTCAGGGTGCTCAGTATTCAACACACAGATCATAAATCCCTCACTGTGATCAGGGTGAGGACTTGTTGCCACAGCTGACAATGCAGCATTGTTTCTAAGATCAGAAACGAAACGCTGACCACCACAACTGCCCATTTAAAGGATTAGCTGCAAATCCCATCCCATTAGAAACACAAGGCACGGACAGTTCTGCTTCCACATCCAACTTTCTGCAATTTACTAACATCGCTAGAAGAACTCAACATCATCATAACACGGCTTACCCTTATTCTATCCATAGCCATTACCTCCTTCCCTTCTACGTTCACAGGCAGAACTGCATCCTCATTTGCCAAGTTCAGGAGACTTACAGCATCAGGAGCCTTAAATCTCAACCCACCATTTCCATACTCATCTTCCAAATCACGATCAACAAAACAGCATCCATTCTGCATGAAGCTTTCTCTCTTATCCCAGTAACTTCTCTACCTAGTATTTTTCAGCAAATTTCTCTGTCTAATTGAACTTTAGATATAAATACAATATCTGCTCTTTCCTTTTAAGCTTATGGTTAAGCTAGAGTCATCTCATGTTGTTTCATCGACATAAACATTTTCCAAGCTTCAAATAAAAGAAAATTCATTCTTTCATTCTTGGAACTTAACTCTGGTACTTCCCATGGATACACATGCTTAAGTCTTTAAACCCTCAACATACTGCTTATTTACTCTCCATAACTTATATGTAGCTGAAACTAAACCTTGGTACAACTAAATCTAACTTACACTTCCTTCTTTAATTCCATCAACTCAGCTGGAGCCATTGACACTGGTCCAGCTCCAGGTACCAAATCAATAGAGAGTTCCACTTCTCTCTTAGGAGGTAATCCAGGTATTTCTTCTGGAAATACATCCATGAAATCTTTCACCATAGGTATCCTGCTTACGTCCTCTTCATTCTTCACTCCCAACCGAGCTAGGATTCACGAAGCACCTTGCACCAAGTTACCTGACTGAGACACCTCTGCTCCTGTCATGGCAAACACTCTCCCTGCTGCCTGAGGTCTGCTGCCTTCACTCCTCATCTGTTGGGAACCACCGGATTGAGTCATCCTATTTCTGCTAGGACAATCTCTAGAAATGTGCCCCATCTTTTGGCACGTGAAACATCTGGGTTTCCATGTTTGTTGCTGCTGAAACTGGGGTGAAACTACTCCTGCCCGATGTGGTGGAGGTCCCGCATAAGGCTTGCTTTTTGGGTGCTGCACCTTGGCCTTCCCACTGAAAGAACCCCCTGGGTGTGACCTGATCACCCGAGAATTACCCCTTTCCAAGGTTTCCACCATCTTTGCCTTCTCTACTAAGGCATGAAACTCTCTGATGCACATGGGTGCTATGGTCTTCTTCAGCTCATGCTTTAAACCTTATTCAAACTTCCTACACCTCCAAGCCTCAGAGGTCGCCTGGGTATAGAATCGGGCGAGGTACTCAAACCGAGCAGCATAGGCGTTCACAGACATATCCCCCTGCTCCAACCTTAGGAACTCAGCTTCCTTCGCAAACCTTGCGCTGTCTGGGAAGTATTTCTCCAGGAACCTCACCCTGAAGCTGTCCCAATCCAACACTTCCTCTCGGGCCTCCATCATCTGCTCAGTTCCCAGAGCTCAGCTTCTCCAGATAGAAGATATGTGGTGAACACCAATTTCTTCTCTTCAGGGCAGGAGGTCGCCCTAAAGATTTTCTCCAACTCCCTGACCCACTGATCTGCTTGATCAGGGGTAGCATTCCCACTGAACTTGGGTGGGTTGTGCCTCATGAACTCGGTCAGTCCCATCTGCTCCTGAGGCTGACCGACGTTGGGAGCTGTTGTAGCCGATCTGGCGGTCTCCCAATGCTGCAGTGTAGCTTGGTGATTCTGAGACATCGTCGTATTCTGCTGCTGGATGGCACTCGCCATCATCTCAATGGCCCTGGCGATCTGGCCCATTTCAGCAGAAGGTTGGAGAGGGGTAGGCTGTCTAGGAGCCATTCTTCTCTGTAGAAGATTAGGAAACTATTGGTTTCTATATCCCCCCCACAACTATAAGAATGAGATCGATAAGAAATCGATTCATTCAGGAGGTAACATCTAGACCTTACAAAGGTCAACATCTCAAAGTCATTTAGAATTTGAGTTCATCAACAGAATCATGATACTTATAACCTCAAGCAAAACACCAGAACAACTACTGGTATACAATCATCAATCCAAACAACCCTTTCAATCAATACAAAAACACTAAATAAACTGAAATAAAACACACCAGAATTCAATATATGCTAAACATCAAACCTTCAGAATTTAAGATTGAGAATCATCTCGATCCAGTTATGAGTGTGCACCCTCACTACTTTATCAAGATCCTCTCATTCTTAATACTAAGATTTTCAGTTAGGGCATATATTCACTAAAGCACACACAAAATTTCAATACAAAAACGTTTGAAAACCTTTCACTATAGTTGTTATTTAAAACTCAAATAGATTTTATGAGCAGAAGAAACACAATGGATCCACAGCCCGACGAACTGCTCTGATACCATTAATGTAACATCCCGCCAAATTCTTTTCATATTTATATAATAAAAATAAAGGTAAACAAATATATTGAAGTGAACATAATTATATATATGTAATGAAGTTTCTCCTCACAGGGAGTTTAATACATAATCGGTCAATTTCCAAAACTTAAACAAAATACAGCAAAAAGACAAACAGGCGATCTCGTATCAGAAAAAAGGGCGATCTCCTATCAAAAAAGGGCGATCTCCTATCAGACAACAGAAAAAGGGTGATCACCTAACAGAAACAGAAACAGGCGATCTCCTTTCGGCGACCACTCACTGAGGAGCTCTACTACCTGCAACCTCGTCTGCTCCCGTGCAAAAATACACGATCATCACAGGTTTAAGAAAGCAATCACAATACCAGATAAAAGGGTAAGCTAGATGTTTTAAAAACTTTAAATATGAAACTTTAAATCAATAGAAAACATAAATCTTCACACCATTCATAATCCATATCAATTTCAACCATCAACATTCCCATATTCCACAAACTCGTCAAGTGTCTATTCGCTACTTTCAATATTCATGGTTCACACGTCAGACTTTCCACTGACTCATAACATATAGACACATGACTCTACTTCCGGAAGACTCGTGCGTTGACTCAGACCCAGAGATCTGCACCTGTCATACCACACCACTGTGAAATCCACACAGGGTCGCTGTGAAATCCACACAACCATGCGCATACATAATCTCAATATCATCACTCCCCCGGTATGACAGGGTTAATTCATATAACAGGTCAAGCTCGTTCTCTTTCAAACAACTTACCCATACATATGAACCTCCTTCGACTCTCCACAACTGAATAACTTCATCTATGTGATTCCATTATATCAGCAGAGTTAGGATATCTCCTTCTAGACAAGTCCCTAGTCAATACACATTACACACGATCTTACACGGTATTTTCTTTCCTGAAAATACTATGCCTTGATCCCACATTCACAACATTCAACACATCATACAACACTTAATGAAAGATTCCAGTCACAGCAACATTCATTCCGTGGTTCAACTTTTCGAATATCACATGCATTTCACATTTAAAACTCAAACAGTTTCAAAACAACACAAAAACAGGGGAGTTCGAAAAACAACGCCAAAACCGGTGATCTCGTCCAAAAACAGGGGATTATGCAATAACAGTTGAAAACCGGCGACCACGTCGCCCCATCATCTCAATCATCTAATATAAGGTTTTCATTGGAAATAAGGCTAGCTTCCCTTACCTGGACTTGCGCAAAACACCAAAAGCTCCAAAACCCACCGAAGCTTAAAGATGCCTTAGCTCTGTTTTAGCGTCTGGTTTGTAGAACTTGCAGAGAACCTCCCAGGTGCTCCAAGGGCAGTCGTCGCTCGTTGTACTGGTGCTTGAGGATGCCTGAATCGCAGCGCGAAGGAGAGAAAGGAGAAGAATGAAGGTAAACTCACTCTTTCACTCTTGAACCACTGCAACGTTCTTTGCCTCTCAGAAGTGGGTTTTTGAATCTAAACCAACTTGCCCACAAAAGCCGCTGCCACCACCCACTCTGCAGGGAAGTTTGCGTGTACGCTTCCCTGAACAGTACGACTACGCGTGCCTCTGCGCAGGCCAACACTCTGATGTCACTATTCTGAACCACTCTTTTTGTCTACGTGTCGCGCGTGCAGTACGTCTGATGCTGAGAGCCTGGGTCCCACCTTATCTGTGTGAAACTCGACATCGCGCGATAACCTTCCACCGATGACCGCTTGCGCGATGACTAACCACCGATGCCTCATCCTGGCGGACGACCGATGTCTCTCCCTGGGAGACGACCGATGTCTCGCCCTGGCGATGACCGCATGCCTCGCGCCCTGGCGATGCCCGCATGCCTCGCGCCCAGCGATGTCCGCATGCCTCGCGCCCGGTGATGCCCGACGACACATCGCCACGCCTTGCTGAAGGTTCTTCATCCCACTATGTTACGTCCAAGGTATCATCTCCACATGACTTGGTGACGTCGGTAGCTTCACATTTCCAAGAGTAGGTCAGCACTACTCCTCGTGCGCCCATGCATGCAACACTAAGGACGATTTCTTATGCTCAAGCATAGAGCTTCGCATGCACAGCGTATCTAAGGCTTAACCCACACCTTGATACGTGTGGTTTTGTGGAACCCACTCTGGTTGATCCAGTATCCTGACCACATACTGAGTGCACTTTCGGCGATCATGTTCACCATAGGCGACTGGCGATCACGTCTCCTCTAGGCGAAGGCGATTATGTGCGAGAGAAGTCGGAGATCGCCTCCGTCTTCAATAACGGCGATCTCGTAGAAGACTTCTTAGCTACACTTTTCTTCCTTTACTCTTCTTGATCCACATGTCTTCCTCGAGCACACCCACGTGATTACCTCACGATAAAGTCATCGCACCTGACTACTTGGTTAATACAATGGTCCGCCGGCCGACCTCTACCAGCTGACCCCAGATCTTGGGCGACGTCCGAGGTCTGACTACCACGAAACTTCATTTACCAGCTCTTTGTATTTTAAATAATAACATCTTCTGAAATTATTTAAATATAACACTTTCATTCCAATTAAAGTTTCTAGGTCCTTACACAAATCCTCTTCAAGAGAGAAGGGATGATGGCAGAGGCCCCAACTTAGGACCCATCACTAGGACTATGACAAAGAGGATACAAGAAGATTGGGACTCTACTACTGATAACAGAGAAACCCTTTTATATATGTTAAAAAAAGCCATAACCTAGTGTAAATTTTTCTATAGTAGAATTTATTTTCTTGTAATTTTTATTTAAGTGAATTAGGGTTAGGGCTAGGCATCTAAAACCCACATAGGGTATAATTAGCGCTTAATTGCAGCCCACATTTACCCTTGGCCAGTCATTTAGACCTAATTAGATCACATGGAGCACACTTGATCATGCTTGCCATGTGAGTCTAATAGGCGCCTAATTTCAAACCTAATAGCATATGAATTTCGCTCTCAACTTTTGAAAGCAATGTTTCACCCTTAAACCTATAAATTGGGGTGCTTGGCTCATGTTTTTCAAGATCAAGGTTATTGGTATTATGCGTCCAAATTCTTTAGTCTAAGCACTCCCTTGTCTAAACTTCTCTGGGATAGACATCTTTGATCTTCTTCCTTACCTTTCCAAGTGATATGGCCAAACCAATCACTTTCCATACTCTTCATGCACCTACAATGAATCCATAGCTCAATTGGAGTCATCCTTGATCTATTACCTCCATTAAGCTTCTGCAAACTTCATCCAAAACTCCAAGAAAAGATGCAACCAGTTAGAAGGCACCTATCATACTTTGTAATACTGCATATGCTGACTTAACTGAAAAAATTCATCCTACTGCATATACTTTGTCAATTCCATGTATATATATTATTCCTCTTTAGTTGCATAATATCCATTTCTCTCATCAATTGTTCTTGTTGTTCCCTTTCCCACTCGAATCTCTTCTCCATTCTAAATTCCACTCCCATCCCCTATCTGTCCACCTTCCAATTTGTTCAATCACTTTATCTTTATCTTTTTAGATAAAAACTTTTTTTGACCATCATTATCAATTATATTAGGATATTTAGACAACAATATTTCTCTCCAAGTATGATGGAGATCAAGTAGAAGAGGATTTCACTAATGGAGGTAGAGGCCATCCACCCAAGCATTTAAAATTCTTCTTACTAGTCTTCTTAAAAAGTAGAACATTTTGGGTTCTCATGAAAATTCAAAAGATAGTAGTATAAATAAATCTTTGTAAATACTCTTGTATAAATTTGTAAATAATATAGAAATAGCCTTAGGAGTATGCCAAAGAGGAAAACCAAAAGAAACCTCTAAATGTAAGGCATTTTAGGCACTTTCTTTAGGAAAAAGTGGAAAAAGTGACTCTTCTACTCCTTTCTCTCTTAGGTACTAGAAGGAGCTAGAAGAGTGACTCTTCCCACTCCTTCCCCTTTGTAACATGACCAGCTCTCTCCATTATAAATAGGGGTGCTTGGTACTTTGAATAAAAAAGTTGAAAGTTAGAAGTAAAAAAACTATCTTGAAATTGAGAGAGAGTGAGTTTGTGAGACTTGTCTCTTCTTCTCCTCCATGTCTTATCTTGTGAGCTTTGGAGACTCTCAAGTGGCGGCACCACCCACTCATCTTGAAAGAACCACCCGCCAAGTGGCGTGAATCACATCTCCAAAAGACTACAACCACATAAGTCATTTCTATTCATCTTCTAAAAATACACATTTTTGTTCTACTTGTTTGTTTTCAATTCTAATCGGTTCATTCTCTTCCTTGTGATGTCCTCTATCATTTTATGTGTTGTTCTTCCATTTTAATCAGTTCAAACTTGTTATAGCAACCTGTTTTTGGTTCGGTTTCCATGGGTATTATGGTTCATGTTGTTTTCTTGAATTTCCAATAGTAGGTTGTGTTCTTGTTGTGTTTCTATTTCTAGTTTCAATTCTTGTTGTGTTCTTGTTTTAATTCTTGTTTCTTTGTACTGTTTTTGTGTTGTTACTGCACTTTGGTTGTTGTTCTTGAATTACCCATTCATATTCCATTGTTATCTTACACTACAAGTTACCTATTCATGTGTTTTTAGTATGAACCTTTGTTTTCTTGAGTAGAAACTTTATTAATTGCTCTTTAGAATTTTGATCCTAATTCTTGAAAGTGTCATGAATACAATGAAACCTATATCAACTCAACCCAAACAGAGAAAGGTTCTATGTTTCAAGAACTCACCAAATCTTGCACCAAAAACCAAACTCACATGGAAGCTCCATTTACTATCAATTGAACCGATTAAAATGAGTTTGAAAACCAATGAACCGAATAGAATGTGCTGGAAAACAGTTTTGACCGAACAAAACACAAGAATTGAGGAAGAACAAATGAATACAGCAAAGGAATTAAAATGTACCAAACAGAATTGCAATTAAAACTAAATGCACCGAACAAAATAGCTAAGCAAGTAACTAAGACATGAAATGGAATGAAAAGATGGAGAAGAAATGACTTATGTGGAAGATGAGCTTTGGTTGGATGATCCATGCAACTTGAAGTGTGAAAGCTTCAAGATAAGTGAGCTATGCCGCCACTTGAGGGAACCAAAAGCACTCAAGATGAAGCAAGGTTGAAGGAGAAACAAGTTCTCACAATTCTCTCACAAATTGAGTAGAGTTTCTCTATATCAAAATTCCAATCTCCATTTTACAAGAGCCCACACCTTTATTTATAGTGTGAGGGTGCTGAAAAATAGGTGGGAAAATTCAAAAGAAACTTTTTTTTTGAAATTCCCACCAAAACAAGTCACATGGGAGGTGTGACCTTTTTCTACTATGACACCTCCTAAAAACTAAACTTACACCTACTCTCCTAAGTCACATGTACAATGTGACTTTATTTTACATATTCACACTCCTATATTTAATATCCACACCTCCTAAAACTTAGACAAAAGAAATACAAATGATGTTCTTTTATTTAATGCTTGGCCTTGCTTCTCATGGGTTGGACTTGGGCTTCTTGGGCTTGGCCTTTTTGGGCTTGGGCTTTGGGCTTGGGCCTCCTCTTTTAAAAAGACTAATAAGAAAAACTTTAAATATTTTGGTGGATGGCCTCTTCCTCCATTAGTGAAATCCTCTCTTCCTTGATATCCATCATACTCCCCGAGTTGGAGAGAATTCACCCACGAATTCTGAATCCCTGCATATGACAAAGTCAGTTTACTATCAAAATTAATAGATGAAAAAGAAAAAGGCAAACATGACTTAGATTTTGAAAGTAGTGGGAGTTCAGAAAAAGAAGTCCTATAGACAGACCAAGTTGGAAAAATTTGTTTGGGAATGATGATATTTTTTGGAAAAAATCCGCTTAAATGGTGAAAACCATTAGGAGGTATGAAAAAATTATCCCTAACATTTTTTAACCAAGATGGTGGTGAAGTAAGAACCTTTGGTAATGAAAACGATAAGGAAGGAAAACACCTTGGAGGGGAAAGGATAAGTCGCTTGTCACTTTTTCTTTGTTTTTATCTTTTGCACCTTTGGTAGGTGGTTGAGTTAGGTCTTGATTTACCTTGTTTATCATGAAAGTTCTTTTTTATGGACAATGAAGAGCTATGTTCCCAAAACCTAAACATTGAAAACATTTGGTGCGTGAAGTTTTGGTAGGTGACTTAGGGGTAGAAGGATTTGAAGTAGAAACTTTTTTTGGCAAAGTGGTTTGTTTGGAAAAATTGGAAGGAGAAATTTGAGGAGAAATTATGTTTGCATCCTTCCTTGAAGATTTGTAGAAACCATCATCATTAGCATGTTTGAAAGTTGGTTTCAAATATGAATCTATTTTGATGGCTCGGTGAACCACTTTCTTTAAAGAAGAGTACTCATCTAGGTCTACCAAATCTCTAATATGTCTTCTTAAACCACTTACAAACCATTTTATCTTTGACTCTTCTTTAGCATGCATATTCATTTTAGTCAAAGTGGTTTCAAAATCTTTAAAGTATTCATCTACCGTCCTATGTCCTTGATGAAGCCTTTGGAACTTCAACAAGTGTTCCTTCCTAGAAGGAGGAACAAACCTTGCGCGCATATACTTTTTCAAAGTGTTCCAAGAGTCCACGGGAGGTCTCTTGCGATACATAGTGTCCATTACAATACTATGCCACCATATCATGGCATAATCACAAAACTCTAAGGTAGCTAGCTTATACTTATGTTCATCTTTGATCTCATGGAGCTCAAAAATCTGCTCACACTTAGCCTCCCAATCTAGATAGACGTTAGGATCACTATCCCCATTGAAGCTTGGAATCTTGACCAAAGGAAGCCTAGCTTTTGCCTCACGGTAGTAGCCATTGTCACGGTGATCTCTCCCTCTATGCTCTTGAGGTTGATATCCATGAAATGTAGGATTAGACCTCCTTCTTCTTTGATCCGCTTCACGGCCATGCTCATTGGAAGAGCCCCTAGATGAAGGTCTATGGGAATGGCGCTCTCCATGGTGAGAATGAGATGGTCTAGCTTGTTGCATGTCCATCCTTTGCAATCTTTCCTCCAACCGTCTAATATGCGTTGAGCTTCTTGTAATTCACCATGAAGAGAAACTTTAGAAGGTGAATTTTGCTTGCAAGATTCATCACTAGAATATGGAGCCATTTGATCAAAGAAAACAGCAAACCAAAAAACAGCAAACAAAGTTAAGAAATCAAGGTTAGCAAATAAATTGTAGAAAAAAAATGGCAAAGTGAAGTGTCACTTAAATCACTCCAAGGAAAGAATACTCCCTTTACCAAGCTGCTCTTGAGGCTTTGAGTAACCTCAAATGAAAAATGTCAAAGCAAGAGCACACAATCTCAAAGCTAATCACCACAAAACCAAGGAACAATAAAGACAAACAAGAAAAGGTGTAAAGAAGGAAAGACAATGCAAAAAGAATACAAGAGTTATGACAAACACAAAGAATAGAGAACAAAAGACAAGCAAGAAAATAAGGAACTCAATGAAAAAAAGAAGGCACATCAAAAGAGACCTAGAGAAGAGTACTAGAGTAGATTAAGAAAACAAAAAACAGAACTACTGGAAAATATTTTGTGCAAACTGTGCTATGATTACAGAATGAACTGTAAGAATTGGAAGCGAACTGGAATGTGAAAACATTACCACAGAAACTTCAATGTCTCAACTCAATAATGGCACTGGAATAAGGTAAAAACAGTAAGCCAATTGAGAGAAATAAATTTTTCAAAATTGCTGCCCGATTACCGTAATTTTTTCGGCAGGAATGTACACTTTTCGTATTTTATTTATCATATTTTGTGTACTTGGAATTTTTGAATACTTTTTTTTTGCTATGCTTTTGTAACACTTTGAAGAATGTAAATCTAAATTTTCACAAATTTCCAGTGAGCCAATTAATTGCAGTAAATTGAAAACAGTAGCACGTTTGTAAGAAAACAGAGTATCCTATTTAGGAATGAAAAACTGTATGAAGAACTAGCAAAGACATAATGGAAATTGTGTAAAGGAACTTGTATAGGTCTAGAATACAAGCATGAACTCAAATCTAAAAATGAAAATGCACAAAGGATCAAGCAATAAACTCAAAAACAGAATGTAAACCAAAGCAAGAAACAATCAAAGTAATAAAAGTACTACTAGAAGTAATGACAATTATGGAATAACATAACTTAAGACAAAACTTGACATGATTACAAAATTAAAAGACATATCACAAGATATAACAAGTGAAAGGAAGCTTAAGGTCAGCTCTAGGAAGGAGAATGCCATTCCAAAAGAGCAACCATACTCATATGAATAATGAGTGCCATAAACCTTTTCACAAACACTTGGTGTAACAAAAGAAAAACAGCAAGAAAACTCAATTAAGCCTAAAACAGAAACTTAAATTGCAAGAAAATTAAAAGAGCTCTTGAAATAAAGTGCACACAACTCAACAATTAAACAAGAATGAACCTAAGACTCATGATACCACATGATGTGATTCCACTAGCCACAATAACATGATTCTTTGATATTTTATGGAATCAACTTGAGTTGGCAAAGGTTAGGCACTTTTGTAGAAGTGGATCAAGGTTCTATGTTTCAAGAACTCACCAAATCTTGCACCAAAAACCAAACTCACATGGAAGCTCCATTTACTATCAATTGAACCGATTAAAATGAGTTTGAAAACCAATGTGTAACGCCCCTCAATTCCTTTTCATATTGATATACTAGAATAAGCGTAAAACATTAAATTATAAAATTAACATATGTATATATAATGAAAATACATCATTCCATACATTGTATCTTCAAAGAGAAACATCCCTCTTATAGGGGCTTTAATACATCTCCATCAAGTGTTTCAAAATAAATCCTAAGTACAGCATAAAAAGAAAAACAGACGATCTCTTTCTGGCGGCCACTCACTGAGGAGCTCTACTTCCTGCAACATCATTTGCTCCCGTGTAAATTATACACGATCATCACAGGTTTAAGAAAACAGCCACAGAACAAAGACACAGGGTAAGCTAGATATTTTAAACCAAAAAAAAACTTTAAGTGTGAAATTTTAAACCAATATAAAACAGATTTAAAACACCCACATAAAATCCCTCAAGAAATCACACATTTTACAATCTCTTCAAGTGTCTATCAAATTTCAATATTTCTCATTTCTCACGTCAGACTTCCACTGACTCATCACACATAGACACTTGACACTACTTCCGGAAGACTCGTGCATTGATTAGACTCAGAGATCTGCACCTGTCATACTACATTGCTGTAAAGTTCCCACAGCTATGCGCATAAACATGATCTCAATCTCAATCTCATCACTCTCCTAGTATGACAGGGTTAATCCATACAACAGGTCAAGTAGTTATCTTTCAAACCACTTACCCATACATATGAACCTCCATCGACTCTCAACGCCTGAATAACTTCATCTATATGATTACATTATATCAGGAGAGTCAGGATATCTCATTATAGAAATCACCGATCAATGCACATTCTACACAATCTTACATGGTATTTTCTTTCCTGAAAATACTATGCCTTGATTCCACATTCACAACATTCAACACATCATATAACACTTAAATGAACGATTCCAATCACAGCAACAATCATTCCAAGGTTCAGATTTTTGAATATCACATGCATTTCACATTTCAATCTCAAACAGTTTCAAACGACACTAAAACAGGGGAGTTCAAAATCAACATTAAAACCGGCGATCACGTCCAAAAACAGGGGATTATGCAATAACATTTGAAACCGGCGACCACGTCGCCCCAACATCAAAATCTTCTAGCTTAAGGTTTTCTTGAAAATTGATCCGGTCGGTCATCGGTAGTCTATGACGTCAGCAGCTGATGACGACGTGGGTCAGTCACAAAGTGATGCGTGGCACGAGAAAGCAGATGAACCAGGGTGGAGATCGTTCAAGAACGGCGATCAGTGGTCAGCTACCGAGTGACCACCAGAAGATCGGTTCCTACTTGAGCGCCTGGAAGCAGAGCGCGAGAAGTGATGAAGCACCGATCAGTCATCGGTGCGTGCAGAGTGATCAGTCAACGGTGCATGCATTGTGATCAGTCATCGATGCGTGCAGATTGATCAGTCATCGGTGCATGCAGAATGATCAGTCGTCGGGGGTTCCTTGTCAACACGTGTTAAACTGGGACCCAGGCTCCCAGCGAGAACGTTACTCAAGGGACCTCGCCTGATTCCGTAAGCCGAGCACGACAACGTGAAGAAAGCGCCATCGGACATCGGCCAGGATGAGAGATACCTCGGTCATCGGTGTGTGCCGAGGTGACATCGGCCGCGCGATGTGAACAACGCAACCAATGATCAGTAAAGCGCCTAGGGGCAGGGAATGGCCTTAGTCGCGAGACGACCACGCATGAAGATGAGAAGACGCAGTTAAGTGCAGAATCCTGTTGGGACAAGAACCCATCAAGGTTAGAGTCTTCCAGTGGGGTTGCATGTCTGCCACGTGGATGGTGAAGATGTTCCCAGAGAATAGGTAGGGCAGATAGGCACAGAAGCCGAGGGGTGCAGAGGTACCCACGCAGCCTCCCCTGTCAGACTTGGCACTCAAGTGAAGAAGGCTGGCACGCAAGGTAGCCCTGGGGAGTGGAAACGACAGTGCAGAGTAATTAAGTGGCCCTAGAGGTAGCCAGTAGGGGCTACGCGGGTTGATATGAGGAAGAAGAACACCAAACCAGGTATGCAGTCTTTCCCTCAGAATACACAACACGAATCCAAGAACACTTAGTTTTCGAATCAAAGAGGACTGAGGGCACACACACACGGGTCTCACACAGAAAGATCCGAGAGAGAGTTTTGGTGTTCCCTTTGCCTGACTTGAGCGTCGGAGCTACAACGGCCGCTAGAGGCGCCGTCTGTGTGTTTTGCAGGCATCGTTCGGAGTTCCGGTGAAGATTCCTGGAGCCTCCTTGCAGAACGCGCAGCAGTTAGAAAGCTAGACGAAGGAGTGACGAGGCATTTTCCCCACGCTCGAGTCCGCGGCGAGATCAAAAATAAAGCTAGCTTCCCTTATCTGGACTAGTGTAAACTTCACTAAGAGCTCCAACCCAACGAGATTCAAGGATGCCTTAACCTGCACCATGGAGCCTTAGTCACAAAACTAGCTATACCACTCATTTCTAAGTTAACAGAGACGATTCCTGAAGCCAAGAAAGCTGCATGCAATGCCTATGCAGAGGCAACCCTCTCAAGTGCAGGATCGACTCGAAGAACAGAGCGAAACGACTTACTCTGTTTTAGCGTCCGGTTTGGAGAACTTGCAGAGAACCTCCCAGGTGCTCTATGGTAGTCGCCGATAGCCAACTGGTGCGTTAGGACGTCTGAACGTATGGAGAAGGAGAGGGAAGAAACAGGGAGCTAAAGCCAACTCACTCAATTTCTCTCTACTCAAGCAGCGTTCCAACCTTGCCTATCCAGACTGAAGTTTGAACTTAAGCCACCCTTCCCAGGAATGCCGCTGCCACCACCCACTCTGCAGGGAAGCTTGCGTGTACATTTCCTGTAACAGTAATGCCACGTGGGTCTCTGCGTACACCAACTCTGGGTCACTTTCCATACCAACTCTCTGGAGCCACTGTTCTGAAGCACTCTCCCTGACTACGTGTCGTGCATGCAAGACGTTCATGCTGGGAGCCTGGGTCCTACCTTATCTGTGTGAAATAAGATCCACCGATGCCTGGTCACGCGATGACCATCCACCATCCGCCGATGCCTGGTCGCACGATGACCATCCACCATCCACCGATGCCTGGTCGCGCGATGACCCTCCACCATCCACCGATGCCTCTCATACTGGCGATGACTGATGTGCCTCTCATCCCGGCGATGACTGATGACACATCGCCACGCCTTGCTGAAGGTTCTTCATCCCACTATGTTACGTCCAAGGTATCACCTCCACATGGCTTGGTGACGTCGGTAGCTTCACATTTCCAAGAATAGATCAGCACTACTCCTCGTGCGCCCATGCATGCAACACTAAGGACGATTTCTTATGCTCAAGCATAGAGCTTCGCATGCATAGCGTATCTAAGGCTCAACCCACACCTTGATACGCGTGGTTTTTGGAACCCACTATGGTTGATCCAGCATCTTGACCACATACTAAGTGCACTTTCGGCGATCATGTACACCATAGGCAATTGGCGATCATGTGTACTCTAGGCGACAGGCGATTATGTACCAGAGAAGTCAGAGATCGCCTCCGTCTTCAACAACGGCGATCTCGTAGACTTCTAAGCTACACTTTCCTTCCTTTATATTTTAAATAAAAACATACTTAGAATTCACTTAAAATATATCACTTTCATTCCAATAAAATTTTCTAGGTCCTTACACAATGAACCGAATAGAATGTGCTGGAAAACAGTTTTGACCGAACAAAACACAAGAATTGAGGAAGAACAAATGAATACAGCAAAGGAATTAAAATGTACCAAACAGAATTGCAATTAAAACTAAATGCACCGAACAAAATAGCTAAGCAAGTAACTAAGACATTAAATGGAATGAAAAGATGGAGAAGAAATGACTTATGTGGAAGATGAGCTTTGGTTGGATGATCCACGCCACTTGAAGTGTGAAAGCTTCAAGATAAGTGAGCTATGCCGCCACTTGAGGGAACCAAAAGCACTCAAGATGAAGCAAGGTTGAAGGAGAAACAAGTTCTCACAATTCTCTCTCAAATTGAGTAGAGTTTCTCTATATCAAAATTCCAATCTCCATTTTACAAGAGCCCACACCTTTATTTATAGTGTGAGGGTGCTGAAAAATAGGTGGGAAAATTCAAAAGAAACTTTTTTTTGAAATTCCCACCAAAACAAGTCACATGGGAGGTGTGACCTTTTTCTACTATGACACCTCCTAAAAACTAAACTTACACCTACTCTCCTAAGTCACATGTACAATGTGACTTTATTTTACATATTCACACTCCTATATTTAATATCCACACCTCCTACAACTTAGACAAAAGAAATACAAATGATGCTCTTTTATTTAATGCTTGGCCTTGCTTCTCATGGGTTGGACTTGGGCTTCTTGGGCTTGGCCTTTTTGGGCTTGGGCTTTGGGCTTGGGCCTCCTCTTTTAAAAAGACTAATAAGAAAAACTTTAAATGTTTTGGTGGATGGCCTCTTCCTCCATTAGTGAAATGCTCTCTTCCTTGATATCCATCAAAAAACATTATATTTAAGAAATTGATATGAAGTGTTAACATGTCTCTTCCATACTATTTTAAAGATCATTTTCACTCTCAATTTTTTTGGTTTTTCAATTTATTATTGTTGATCAAGGTTGATCATAAGCTTTGAAGAATCCAAATCCTATGTGTTTGATGATGGCTGGTGTTGCTGCTATGTATGGGTGGGAACAGGGGTAGAATATGTGTAATCCACACCTTGTTTGAATCCAAAACAAGTTTGATTTGAAAGCCTTTTTAAAAGAGTTTGTTTTTCAACTAAGTGAAAAACAACCGGTTGTTCTTTGGTGAAAAGGTTTTGGAAAAGGCTGAAAAGCTTTGGCTTTGTTGACTAAGCTGTCAAAGCCAAAACAATTGATTGTTTGTTTTGGAAAATCTTAACAGCTTTATGGTTTTGAATTGAATCTTTATTAAATGTTTCTAACTAATTGCGCTCCTATTTTAAATGCTTTTTAACCACTTTTTTGGATTATATAAAGTTGGTTAAATGCTCCTAAAAGAGTAAGAAACAGTTTTGAGAAATCGAAGTGAGATTTGACTAAGTGCTTTCAAGATTCAATCAAGCTTTTGGATTTTCATGTGTGTGGAATAGGACTGGATTGTAATTCTGATCTGGAAGCTTTTTTATTCCCAGGTGTATCCTGTTCTCTCTTCCTTGATTACTGTATTTCTGTTTGAAGGTTGTAAGTGCAGATTCAGAGGGGTTCTAAATTATATGTTGTGAATTGCCAAAGGTAGTGTGTTTCTTGAGGGGTTCAAGGTCACTACTTTGGTGTGTGTAATCTGTGATTGATTGCATAGTGGAATCCAGTGGTTTTCTTGGAACTGGATGTAGCCCTTGTGATTAGGGTGAACCAGTATAAAAGTGTTGTGTGCATTTCCTTCATCCTTAACTCTTTTAATTGCTATTTTAAGTTGGTTTCAATATTTGCTGATATAAACAATCGATTTTCTATATTTGCTTTAAAATAGTTTGTGTTCTTGGCTAACTTGATTCCTTGGTCTGTTATTCTGCACTAAGATTCATTATACCTTCAATATTTGCGAAAATCTTTTATAAACAATTCACCCCCTCTTGTTTAAGGCCATATAAACTAACAATTGGCATCAAGAGCTAGGTTCTTGAAAGTCATTCAAGTTTTTGATCCTAAAATCCTTTTTCTATGGCTGAAAGACTACCTTTTGGTAAGGGTGCCTCAATCAATAGACCACCTCTGTTTTGTGGTTTAAAGTATCAATTCTGAAAGGTAAGGATGAAAATTTTTGTGGAATCTCTAGATAGAGGGATTTCGGAGGCAATTGAGAATGGTCCTTTTATTCCCAAATTTGAAAAGAAAGGTGTTCTGATTGAAAAATCTTGGTCCAAATGGACCAATGCAGAAAATAAAAAGGCCAAGCTTGATTGCATTGCCAAGAATGTTATAACCTTTTCCTTGAATGCTAATGAATTTTTCAGGATCTCACAATGCACATCAACTAAGGAAATGTGGGACACTTTAGCGGTTATTCATGAAGGAAAATTCAAGAAAGACTACAAAGCAAGGGAAGAAAATAAAGAATCTTCATCAAGCTTCTCATCAAGTAGAAATGAAGAAGCCAATCTGTGTTTGATGGCAAATGAAGAAGATGATGACAACAGTGTAAGTTCTAGTGCTTCCTTAAATGCAGAAAATTATAGTCAATGACTTCAAGCTTTTAAAGAAACTCATGAGGAAGCCAACCGATTGGCTCTCTTGAACAACCGGTTGAAAGGGTTGAACAACTGGCTTGAGAAAAGAGTCAAGGCACTGAAGAAAAATTGGAAAACTCTAAAACTGTTTTTGAAAAGACTACCTTTTGGGGAGGGTGCCTCAATCAATAGACCACCTCTGTTTTGTGGTTTAAAGTATCAATTCTGAAAGGTAAGGATGAAATTTTTTGTGGAATCTCTAGATAGAGGGATTTGGGATGCAATTGAGAATGGTCCTTTTATTTCTAAATTTGAAAAGAAAGGTGTTCTGATTGAAAAACCTTGGTCCAAATGGACCAATGCAGAAAATAAAAAGGCCAAGCTTGATTGCATTACCAAGAATGTTATAACCTTTTTCCTTGAATGCTAATGAATTTTTCAGGATCTCACAATGCACATCAACTAAGGAAATGTGGGACACTTTAGAGGTTATTCATGAAGGAAAATTCAAGAAAGACTACAAAGCAAGGGAAGAAAATAAAGAATCTTCATCAAGCTTCTCATCAAGTAGAAATGAAGAAGCCAATCTGCGTTTGATGGCAAATGAAGAAGATGATGACAGCAGTGTAAGTTCTAGTGCTTCCTTAAATGTAGAAAATTATAGTCAATTACTTCAAGCTTTTAAAGAAACTCATAAGGAAGCCAACCGATTGGCTCTCTTGAACAACCGGTTGAAAGGGTTGAACAACTGGCTTGAGAAAAGAGTCAAGGCACTGAAGAAGAATTGGAAAACTCTAAAACTATTTTTGAAAACCCTGCCTCATGTTGCATAAACTCTTCTTGCTTGTGTGATTCAAAAGTTTGTGAAAATTGTGAAAACCTTGAAAAGAAGGTCCTATATCTTGTTAAAACTGTGGAAAAGCTTTCAAAAGGCAAATCCAACTTTGAAACTATTTTATCTTCTCAAAAATGTGTTTTTGGAAAGTCTGGATTGGGTTTTAATCCACAAAGCAAGAAGAGTGGAATTTCAAAGCCTTTCTCTAAAGTGCCAGAAAAACAACCAATTGAAAACACAAAACAACCGGTTGTTACATTCTTTTACTGCATGAAGAGAGGCCATTCAGTCAGATTCTGTAAAATCAGGAAATATGTTGTTCCTAAAGGTAAAATGAAATGGATTCCCAAACCATCTGAGGTTCAAACTAATAAATGTGATTCAAAAGGACCCACTTTTGTAAGGGGACCAAATCTTGGAACTTGAATTTGTCTCTTGTAGGAAAACTTGATGAAAGGCATGCAGCTGTGGTACCTAGACAGTGGCTGCTCCAAACACATGACAGGAGATAAATCTCAGTTTGTGAATATCAATTTCAAACAAGAAGGGCATGTGACATATGGAGACAACAACAAGGGAAGAATTCTTGGAAGAGGATCTATAGGAGACAAGAACAACCTAATAATTCATGATGTCTTGTATGTGGAAGGTCTAAAGCACAATTTGCTAAGCATTAGCCAATTGTGTGACAAAAGATATCAAGTCATCTTCAAGCCAAGCTCTTGTGAGATCTGCATTCCCAACTCAAAGGAAGTAATGTTGATTGGTAAAAGAATCAACAATGTCTATCTCTTAGATATTTCTTCTTCTAGTTTCATTGGTTGTCTTCTTTCTAAGCATGATGAATCTTGGCTATGGCATAGAAGGATAGCCCACATTCACATGAATCATTTGAATAAATTAATTTCAAAAGATCTTGTGATAGGGTTACCAAAGCTCAAATTTGAGATAGACCACATATGTGATGCATGTCAAAAGGGGAAACAAATCAAACATTCCTTTAAACTGAGAAATGTCTATGATGGGGGAGCTTTCTTTCTTTCTAGGACTGCAAGTCAAGCAAACCAAAGAGGGAATTTTCCTTAGTCAAGCAAAGTATTGTAAAGAAATACTCAAGAAGTTTGAGATGGAAAATTGCAAAGAAGCCTACACTCCTATGCGAACCAGCTGTTACATGGATGCAGACCTTGCTGGAAAAGAGGTAGATCACACCAAATACAGAGGATTAATTGGATCCTTACTCTATCTCACATCAAGTAGACCGGACATCATATTTCTATTGCATCTGCTGTTTTAAAGATTGTTTTTGCTGGTTTTTAGATGTTTTTATTTCTTCTCATATGGTTATGAAAAAATCTATTTTTTCATGATTGATAACCTGCTGTTTTAGACTTTGGATCTGCATAAGTTCTTTTTGCAGGTACTGGTACAGATTCAAACAAGTCCAACATAGGCAACCAGGGATTATTAATCTAGGTTGATCATGAGCTTTGAAGAATCCAAATCCTATGTGTTTGATGATGGCTAGTATTGCTGCTGTGTATGGGTGGGAACAGGGGTAGAATATGTGTAATCCACACCTTGTTTGAATCCAAAACAAGTTTGATTTGAAAGCCTTTTTAAAAGAGTTTGTTTTTCAACTAAGTGAAAAACAACCTGTTGTTTTGTTGAAACAACCGGTTGTTCTTTGGTGAAAAGGTTTTGGAAAAAGGCTTAAAAGCTTTGGCTTTGTTGACTAAGCTGTCAAAGCCAAAACAATTGATTGTTTGTTTTGGAAAATCTTAACAGCTTTATGGTTTTGAATTGAATCTTTATTAAATGTTTCTAACTAATTGCGCTCCTATTTTAAATGCTTTTTAACCACTTTGTTGGATTATATAAAGTTGGTTAAACGCTCCTAAAAGAGTAAGAAACAGTTTTGAGAAATCAAAGTGAGATTTGACTAAGTGCTTTCAAGATTCAATCAAGCTTTTGGATTTTCATGTGTGTGGAATAGAACTAGGTTGTAATTCTGATCTTGAAGCTTTGTTATTCCCAGGTGTATCCTGTTCTCTCTTCCTTGATTACTATATTTCTGTTTGAAGGCTATAAGTGCAGATTCAGAGGGGTTTTGAATTCTGTGTTGTGAATTGCCAAAGGTAGTGTGTTTCTTGAGGGGTTTAAGGTCACTACTTTGGTGTGTGGTGTGTGTAATCTGTGATTGATTGCATAGTGGAACCCAGTGGTTTTCTAGGAAATAGATGTAGCCCTTGTGATTAGGGTGAATTAGTATAAAACTGTTGTGTGCATTTCCTTCATCCTTAACTCTTTTAATTGATGTTTTAAGTTGGTTTTAATATTTGCTGATATAAACAACCGATTGTTTCGCAGAAACAACCAATTGTTTTTCTATATTTGCTCTAAAAAAAAAATTGTGTTCTTGGCTAACTTGATTCCTTGATCTGTTATTCTATACTAAGATTCATTATACCTTCAATATTTACAAAAATATTTTATAAACAATTGACCCCTCCCCCCTTCTTGTTTAAGGCCATATAAACTAACAATTATTACTATTGACAAATTTTTTTATCGAAAATATATATTGATGAAGGAGAATGTTAAGTTAAAGAATTAAAGTACATAGATAAAATGGTGGGTAGAGAATGATAAATAAGTAGGTTGAAAAATAGTATCTAGTTATGAGCTCAAAGTGATGTGATTCCACTAGCCATAATAGTATGATTCTTTGATATTCTATAGAATCAACTTGAGTTGGCAAAGGTTAGGCACTTTTATAGAAGAGGATCAATGTTCTATATTTCAAGAACTCACCAAATCTTGCACCACAAACCAAACTCACATGGAAGCTCCATTTACTATCAATTGAACCGATTAAAATAGATGGAAACAGAATTTGAACCGAACAAAAATAGAGAAAAGGAAGAACAGCTGCTGGAAAACATGAAAACTGAACTAAAAACTCAAAAACACAAGCTCAAACAAGAACAACTAAAGAGAATAAAGGAAGGAGAGTAGAAAACTTATGAAGATGGATGCGTGGTGATATGAACACGCCACTAGAAGTGATGGATGCTCCTAGATGAGTGTGCTGCCGCCACTTGAGGACACCATGGATCCTTCAAGATAAGACTAGAGAAGAAGGCTCAAAAGCTCTCCAATGTTCACTCAAAAATTGAGTAGAGTTTCTTTTCTATAAAATTCCAATCTGGAAAATACAAAGAGAGCACCTCTATTTATAGCATAAGGTGCTGAAATGCAAGCTGCACAAATTCAAAAATCTGCCTCCTAAAAGGTTCTATAATTGGCGCCAAAAACAAAGCATGAGGAAGGTGTGATCCTTCTCTTACTTTGGCACCTCCTTATTTACTTCTACACCTATCTACTAATACACCCCCCCTAAGACTCCTAACTAAAGACTAAAAGATGCTATAACAAAAGAGGTTTCTAATGTTTCTGTAACATCCCGCCAAATTACTATACAAATGTATATAATGAAAATAAAGGTAACAAATAGATTGAAGTGAACAAAATATTATATATATGAAATGTAGTTTCTCCTCACAGGGAGTTTAATACAAATTCGGTCAAATTTTCCAGAAACATAAACAAAATACAGTAAAAAAACAAAGCAGGCGATCTCCTATCGGAAGAGATCGATCTCCTATCGGACGAGGCCGATCTCCTATCAGAGGACCCAAAACAGCCGATCTGCTACCAGAACAGAAATCAGGCGATCTCCCTCCGGCGACCACTCACTAAGGAGCTCTACTTCCTGGAAAATCATCTGCTCCCGTGTAAAATACACGATCATCACAGTTTTAAGAGAAAACAGCCAGAGAACAATACAAAGGGTAAGCTAGATATTTTTAAACTTTAAATTTTAAACTGGACAACCTACGTAGATCAGCCTTTTTAAACATTCGCAAGAGTCCATGACTTTCTCATTCATATCACACAGCCATCAAGAAATCACATGTTTCACAATATTTTCAAGAGTCGTTCTATTCACATAATGCACCAAGTGTCTATCAATTCAATGTTTTTCATTTCTCACGTCAGACTACCACTGACTCAGCACACAAGACACTTGACACTACTTCCGGAAGACTCGTGCATTGACTAGACTCAGAGATTCTGCACCTGTCATACTAAGCTGTTGTAATGTTTCCACAGCTATGCGCATCAACACATTCTCGATCTCAAGTTCACCATTCTCACAGTATGATAGGGTTAATCCATTGACAGGCCGAGCTCGTTCTGTTTCACACGACTCACCCATACATATGAACCTCCTTCGACTCTCAACGCCTGAATAACCTCATCTATATGAATCCATTATCTCAGGAGAGTCAGGATAATCTCATTATAGACATCACCGATCAATGCACATCCTACACGATCTTACACGGTATTTTCTTTCCTGAAAATACTATGCCTCGATCCCACATTCACCACATTCAACACATCACATAACACTTAAAGGAATGATTTCAATCACAGCAAAACTCACTCCAAGGTTCTTATTTTCGAATATCTCATTTAAATCTCAAACCGTTTTCAAAGCAACACCAAAAACAGGGAGTTCGCAAACAACGCCAAAACCGGCGATCTGTTTCAAAAACAAGGTATTTCGAAGTCTGTATATAAAACCGGCGACCACGTCGCCCAAACACATAGAAACAGAGCATTCACGAAGATGAAAACGAAAACCGGCGACCACGTCGCCCTTACTTCAGAAACAGCTAATCTATGACTTGTATTGAAAACGAAGGCTAGCTTCCCTTACCTAGACTTGCGTAAAATACCGCGAGCTCAAAACCCACCGAGCCTGAAGGATGCCTTAGCTCTGTTTTCAGCGCTTGGTCTGTAGAACTTGCAGAGAACCTCTTAGGTGCTCTAAGGGCAACGTCGCTTGTCGCACTGATGCTGGAGGTTGCCTGAGTCTCAACGCAAGGAAGGGAAGAAGGGAGGGAGGAAGTTTGCACTCACTCTAACACTCTTGAGTCTGTAACGTTCTTTGCCTTCCCGCAGTGGCTTTTGAATCCCAACTTACCTGTCCACGCATGCTGCTGCTGCCACCCCTTCTGCAGGAAAGCCTGAGAACCACTGCCCTGAACAGTACGACCACTGTTGTCTCTGGTGCATGCCAACCACTGCTCTGAACAGTACTACCGCTGTTGTCGCTTGTGCATGCCAACCACTGCTCTGAACAGTACGACCGCGAGTGTCTCCTGCGCATGCCAACATTCTGATGTCACCACTCTAAACCACCCTTTTTGTCTACGTGGCGCGTGTGCAGGACGTTTCATGCTGGGAGTCTGGGTCCCACTTTACTCTGTGTGAAACTCGACGTCGCGCGATAACTTTCCACTGCTGACTCATCCTGGCGAACGACCGATGTCTCCTTCGCCCTGGAAGACGACCGATGTCTTCCTCTGGGAGACGACCGATGTCTTCCCTGGCGACGCCCTCATAACTCTCGCGCCCTGGCCACGTCCACATGCATCGCGCCCTGGCGATGCCCGCATGCCTCTCGCGCCTTGGCCACGTCCACATGCCTCGCGCCCTGGCAAAGCCCGCATGCCTCTCGCGCCTTGGCCACGTCCACATGCCTCGCGCCCTGGCAATGCCCGCATGCCTCGCGCCCGCGCGATGCCCGCATGCCTCTCGCGCCCGCGCGATGCCTGCATGCCTCGCGCCCTGGCGACGTCCACCTGGCGCATATGTGTAGCAGGCGACCGGCGATCTCATAGCCTTCTAAACTTAACTTTTCCTCCCTTTTTTATTTTAAATAAAACATACATAGAATTCTTTTAAAATATAACCCTTTTTATTCCAATTCAATTTTACAGGTCCTTACAGTTTCCCTCTAAGCACCTTCAACCAAAGAAATTACAAAAAGAGAGAATAATTGTTCCCTAGCTCCTAAAGCTTTGAACATGCTTCTTGTAAGCCTTTGAGGTGGGCTTTGACCTCCATGGGCGTCCTCTATTTGCGCCTCTACCTCTTCTTGATCTTGTTGATTGGCCTCCATGTCCACTAGAGCTTGATCTCCATCACAAAGGAATCATGAGTAGGTACTAACAAAAAAGGTCCCAATTTATTGTTGATGTTTAATGAAGATGGAAAGTATCCAAGGTGAAAATTTTCAAAGAAAAAGTTCTTAATTACAAATTTGTTAAAGAGAGGATGGAAATCGAAAATACACCTTTAACGTTAACAACTACGTAAAATCGAAAATAATCTCATATTATTTTTTTCATGGACAACTTATTATTGATCCTGCCGCTGACTCAAATGTGGAGAATATGCCTCGTCACTCCTTTGTCTAGCCTGCTGCAACCGTGTGTTCTACAAGAACGCTCCAAGGACCTTCTCTGGAACTCCAAACGATGCCTGCAAAACAACACAGACGGCGCCTCTAGCGGCCATTTGCACTCCGACGCTCAAGTCAGGTAACAGGACCACCAAAACTCTCTCTGAATCTCTCTGTGAGACTCGTGTGTCCTCTCAGATCCACTTTCTCTCTCTAACTGAATTCTGTTATCACTGTGCAACGTGTGTAAAACGTGCTCACAATGACTCAGTAATGTGTGTAATCTCTGTAAACTGTAAAAATCCGTGTGTAACTTACATGACGTGGAGTGCTTTTATACCTGGGTCGCGCCTCTCTCTCAGATGGTGACACATGGAGGCATGCAACTTGCATCTAACCGTACACGTGTCACACCTGAAGGGCCTTTGCGCTTTTCTCTGTGCGCCTAAGTTATTCCCTTGCGGAGTAACTTAGCGCATTTCTTCCCTCTGAGTGAGTCGCATGCTCCCAAGAGAGCACCAGGTGTGGCTGGTCTAAACACACTCACCAGGCGCTGCATCCTGCATGCATGACCTCACCGCACAGTGCCATGCACGTAATGGGTTAAGAGAGTCACTGATCACTGACCAGTTTACTAGCTCTCTTATACCATCCTCTTGCACGACCCTACTGGCGAGCAACTCTTCTTCTTCTGGTTTGGAATCATGCGAGGTGCATGCGTAACGCTCTCGCTGGGAGCCTGGGTCCCAGTTTAACTGCGTGTAGCGAGAAACCCCGATGACCATGCACCGATGACTTATCAGTGCTTCATTACTTCTCGCGCTCTGCTTCCAGGCGCTCATCTAGGTACTGATCTGCAGGTGGTGGTCACTCGGTACCTGACCACCGATCACCGTTCTGAGTGATCTCCTCCCTGATTATCCTGCTAACTTATCCCACGTGTCACCCTGTGAATGGTCCACGTGGTCATCTGCTGCTGACATCATCGACTACCGATGATCGACCGGATCACAAGCCCCCGAGTCTCGAGCTGTGAACTAGTTCTCAGCAAAGAGACTAAGTGGTTGTGCCCCCGGTCCATGTGGCAGGTGGGGCCATGCCACGTGCTGCTCACGTGTCTGCTCTTGAACGTTATGACTTCCACGCTTTATCTCTCGACACGTGGACGCATCAGTGGCTCACACTGAGTGTCACTAACGTTTTCTTCATTCAGAAGAGACGCGCGCGCTGGCACTGCTCCATCACCTTCTTTAGCATACTCAGTCTTTGTTTTCCAGAACTCTCAGCTCTCTTCTGCACGCGCATTCTCCTCGATCTTTCAACCTTCAACCCTTCTTCGATCATCTAAAGGTTTGTCTTTTCTTCTCCCTTGGTGCATTTAGAGCATTTCTACCGTTTGCATTCATTTTTTTCATCACTGTTCATCCATCTTCTCTGTTTTCTTCTTCTCAACCTGCGCTAGGGTTCGCTATACTTATCTCTCACTCTCTGCTTCTCCTTCTTCCTCTTCTTCACTTGAACCTTCCTTCTTGCTTTCTCCCTCTGTTTTTCACCGAACCATTCATCATTTCCCTCTTCTTTCATTCATCTGATCTTGCTCCTTCCTTTCCTCCATTGCAGCTTTGGCAATGGCTAGTGTAAAGCAAACGGCACGCCTCGTTGCCTCTTCTTCTGGTGCCCAGCCCCCCAAGGCCTGCACCATCGCCACCCTCTGCCCCAACTCCACCCTAACCTACCGCAACGTCCTTCGGAGACCAGGCTAGGGTGTATGAGTGGGCTTCCTTGGCGCTCCTAGCCGAGACCTCCACGCAACTCCCTCCACACCACCTAAAAACCTTACTCAGCAACGTTCCAGATGAGCCCTCGTGCGCCATTCATAAAGAAAATTACTTCCAAGTAGGCGTACGTATTCCTCCATGAGGGATACCCATCTGCGCCGATGACAGGGCTACCAATGGGGTACCCTTCACCTTCGTGTACTCTGCCATCTTCAAGAGGTTGAAGCTGCGTCTGCCCTTCACCTTCTTTGAAAAAGAACTGATGATGGAGCTGAATGTCGCACCATGCCAGCTTCATCTAAATGCTTGGGCCTTCATCCGAGCATTTGAAATCTTGTGTGATTACTTTGGTCACCCTACCTCCATCGACGTCTTCCTGCACTTTTTTGAGGCGAAGAACCCAGGGGACAGGTCTTGGGTGAGCCTAAATGGGGTTGCTGGTAGAGTCATCCTAGGCTTATACCAGCAATCCTTCAAGGACTGGAAGGGCAGGTTCTACATGATCTCTGCCACCCCTTGAGACCCCACACTGCTCGAAGGATTCCCCCTTTATTGGGTCCCAGGGGTAGAGTTCAAGAAGCCCAGGGATTTGGAGGCCCTGACCCCCTACGAACGTGAACTGTGCATACAACTCTACTACACTCATCAAACATGAGTTTGATGTAGTATCCCTGAAGAAATACATAGGTAGATCATCCTTCCACTTAACTCGTGCATCACTCCATGCATCTGCATGGCATTCTCATGTGCACTTGCTTTCAACTTACTGATTCAGTCTTGTTATCTGATTTTCCTCTTAACCTTTGATGCAGATATGACTTCAGGGAGAGATAGGAAGAATGCCTTGCTAGCACTGGCTCAGTCCATGCTTGCTTCGGCACCAACCAGGACCGAGAATGCTCCTGTCTCCACCTCCTCCACCTCTGAACCACTTGTAGCTCCTCCTCTCTCGGTGGCACCTGCAAGAGGGCCTGAGGCTGGCAGGAGAAAGAGGAAGCTGGTTAAGGCATTCCCTACTCGTGCAGCCACTGCTGCTGCTTCTCCTGCCGCTCCTTCGACCGAAGAGGAGAGCTCTGATGTTCCCTTCCTTCGCCGCAAGAGGACTCGGCAGGAGATTGGGGGGTCTTCAGCAGCTGGCGCTGGAGAAACCGAAGTGGTGCAAGTTGAGGAAGAAGAAGAAGATGGAGCCTTAGCTCCTACCTCTCAACCTGCGCCTACCCCACCATCATCTCCCCCACAGCTACCTTCTCCCACACCTCCATCACCAACCCCTCAACAACATTCTCCTAGCACCCTTCCTTCCCCTTCAGCTCCACCTGCACCACCACTCCTAGTGGGCCAAACGCCAAGCTCACTCAATCTACCTGTTGGGAGTCGACCTGCTCACTCAGGGGGTCCATCAAGGCCTCATGCCTCTCCACCAATGCAAACCACAGCTGCAACCTTTCAAGGTGGTGGGGCCTCTTTTCAACCGAGCATTCCTGGGGCTAACAACGAGCCTCAGCTGTAAGGACCTAGAAACTTTAATTGGAATAAAAGTGTTATATTTAAATAATTTCAGAAGATGTTATTATTTAAAATACAAAGAGCTAGTAATAGAAGTTTCGTAGTAGTCGGACCTCGGATGTAAGGACCTAGAAAACTTTAATTGGAATGAAAGTGTTATATTTAAATAATTTTAGAAGATGTTATTATTTAAAATACAAAGAGCTGGTAAATGAAGTTTCGTAGTAGTCGGACGTCGCCCAAGGTCTGGGGTCAGCTGGTAGAGGTCGGTCGGCTGACCATTGTATTAACCAAGTAGTCCGGTGCGATGACTTTATCATGAGGTAATCACGTGGATGTGCTCGAGGAAGACATGTGGATCAAGAAGAGTAAAGGAAGAAAAGTGTAGCTAAGAAGTCTTCTACGAGATCGCCGTTATTGAAGACGGAGGCGATCTCTGACCTTTCTGGCACATAATCGCCTATGGTGTACATGATCGCCGAATGTGCACTTAGTATGTGGTCAAGGCGCTGGATTAACCATAGTGGGTTCCAAAAACCACGCGTATCAAGGTGTGGGTTAAGCCTTAGATACGCTGGGCGTGCGAAGCTCTATGCTTGAGCATAAGAAATCATCCTTAGTGTTGCATGCATGGGCGCACGAGGAGTAGTGCTGGTCTATTCTTGGAAAGGTGAAGCTACCGACGTCACCAAGCCATGTGGAGGTGATACCTTAGACGTAACATAGTGGGATGAAGAACCTTCAACAAGGTGTGATGATGTGACATCGGTGAGCAGAGTAAGGCGATGTGTTCTCGTCACATACAAGGGCGATAAGAGATCGCCAACAGGATGAGAGGAACATCGGTCATCAACCAGGATGGGAAACACATCGGTGGTCTGCCAGGGTGAGACATCGGTGGTCCTCCAGGATGAGACATCGGTTGTCTGCTAGGATGAGGAATCAGTCATCACCGGGATGAGGCACGTCAGTCATCGCTGGTATGAGAGACAGACAGTCATCACCAGGATGAGGGACACATCGGTCATTTTCCAGGAAGAGACATCGGTCGTCCGCCAGGATGAGACATCGGTGGATGGTCATCGCGCGAGCGGTCATCGGTGGAAGATTATCGCGCGGTGTCGAGTTTCACACAGATAAGGTGGGACCCAGGCTCTCAGTATGAGACGTACTGCACGCGCGACACGTAGACAAAAAGGGTGGTTCAGAATAGTGACATCAGAGTGTTGGCCTGCGCAGAGGCACGCGTAGTCGTACTGTTCAGGGAAGCGTACACGCAAACTTCCCTGCAGAGTGGGTGGTGGCAGCGGCTTTTGTGGACAAGTTGGTTTAAGATTCAAAAACCCACTTCTGAGAGGCAAAGAACGTTGCAGTGGTTCAAGAGTGAAAGAGTGAGTTTACCTTCATCCTTCTCTTTTCTCTCCTTCGTGCTGCGATTCAGGCATCCTCAAGCACCAGTACGACGAGCGACGACTGCCCTTGGAGCACCTGGGAGGTTCTCTGCAAGTTCTACAAAACAGACGCAAAAACAGAGCTAAGGCATCTTTAAGCTTCGGTGGGTTTTGGAGCTCTTGGTGTTTTGCGCAAGTCCAGGTAAGGGAAGCTAGCCTTATTTTCCAACGAAAAACCTTATATTAGATGATTGAGATGATGGGGCGACGTGGTCGCCGGTTTTCAACTGTTATTGCATAATTCCCTATTTTTGGACGAGTAGGTTCTGAAGTGAGGGCGACGTGGTCGCCGGTTTCATATTCTTTTTCAAGATGCTCTATTTTTACGTGTGGGGCGACGTAATCGCCGGTTTTAATGTTGTCTTCGAAATCCCCTGTTTTAGTATCGCTTTGAACTTGTTTGAGATTGATATGTGAAACGCATGTGTTATTGGAAAAATCTGAACCTTGATACGTTTGTTATTGTGGTTGAGATCGTTCATTTAAGTGTTGTATGGTGCATTGGGTGAATTGATGATCTTTAGCTGTCCTGTGTGGACTTTACTTGCTGTCCTGTGTGGACTTTACTTGCTGTCCTGTGTGGACTTTACTTGCTGTCCTGTGTGGACTTTACTTGCTGTCTTGTGTGGACTTTACTTGTTGTCCTGTGTGGACTTTCCTTGCTGTCCTGTGTGGACTTTACTTGCTGTCCTGTGTGGACTTTACTTGCTGTCCTGTGTGGACTTTCCTTGTTGTCCTGTGTGGACTTTACTTGCTGTCCTGTGTGGACTTTCCTTGCTGTCCTGTGTGGACTTTACTTGCTGTCCTGTGTGGACTTTACTCGCTGTCCTGTGTGGACTTTACTTGCTGTCCTGTGTGGACTTTACTTGCTGTCCTGTGTGGATTTTACTTGCTGTCCTGTGTGGACTTCATTAGCTGTCCTGTGTGGACTTTACAGTGGTGTGGTATGTGTCTATGTGTGTTGAATCAGTGGAAGTCTGGCGTAAGAAATGATAAACTTTGAAATTGAAAGACTCTTGAAGAAATTGTGAAATGTGTGATTTCTTGATGGTCATGTGAAGGGAATGAGAAAATTGATGGTTTTTACGTGGGTTTCTTAAATTTGTTTTATCTTGATTTTAAAGTTTCATTTCTAAATTCTCTTTCAAATATCTAGCTTACCCTGTGATTTTGGTGTTGTGTTTGGCTTTTTCTTAAACCTGTGATGATCGTGTATAATTTACACGGGAGCAGATGACGTTGCAGGAAGTAGAGGTCCTCAGTGAGTGGTCGCCGGAAGGAGATCGCCTGTTTCTATTTCTGTTGGGCGATCACTCTTTTTCTGTTTTCTGATAGGAGATCGCCTTTTTGTTGTTAGGAGATCGCCTGTCTTTCTATTTTACTGTATTTTGTTTAAGTTTTTGGAAAACTGACCGATTATGTATTAAACTCCCTGTGAGGAGAAACTTCATTACATATATAATTATGTTCACTTCAATATATTTGTTTACCTTTATTTTTATTTCATAAATATGAAAAGGAATTTGGCGGGATGTTACATTAATGGTATCAGAGCAGTTCGTCCTTAGGATGACCTGAGGGCTGTGGATCCATTGTGTTTCTTCTGCTCATAAAATCTATTTGAGTTTTAAATAACAACTATAGTGAAAGGTTTTCAAACGTTTTTGTATTGAAATTTTGTGTGTGCTTTAGTGAATATATGCCCTAACTGAAAATCTTAGTATTAAGAATGAGAAGATCTTGATAAAGTAGTGAGGGTGCACACTCATAACTGGATCGAGATGATTCTCAATCTTAAATTCTGAAGGTTTGACATTTAGCATATATTGAATTCTGGTGTGTTTTATTTCAGTTTATTGAGTGTTTTTGTATTGATTGAAAGTGGTTGTTTGGATTGATGGTTGTATACCAGCAGTTGTTCTGGTGTTTTGCTTGAGGTTATAAGTATCATGATTCTGTTGATGAGCTCAAATTCTTAATGACTTTGAGATGCTGACCTTTGTAAGGTCTAGATGTTACCTCCTGAATGAATTGATTTCTTATCGATCTCATTCTTGTAGTTGTAGGGAATATAGAAAACCTATAGTTTCAAAATCTGAAACGAAGAGAGATGGCACGTAGACCTCCTACCCCTCCCCAACCTTCTTCGGAAATGAGCCAAATTGCCAAGGCTATTGAGATGATGGCAACTGCCATCCAACAACAGAATGCAGCAATGGCTCAGAATCATCAGGCTGCAATGCACCATTGGGAAACTGCTCGGTCGGCTGAAACAGCTTCCCACGTCGGTCAGCCTCAGGATCAGATGGGACTGACCGAGTTCATGAGGCACAACCCACCCAAGTTCAGTGGGAATGCTACCCCTGATCAAGCAGATCAGTGGGTCAGGGAGTTGGAGAAAATCTTTAGGGCGACCTCCTGCCCTGAAGGGAAGAAATTGGTGTTCGCTACCTATCTGCTATCTGGAGAAGCCGAGTTCTGGTGGATGGGAGCTCAGCAGATGATGGAAGCCAGAGCTGAAGTGTTAGACTGGGAGAGTTTCAGGGTGAGATTTCTGGAAAAATACTTCCCAGATAGTGCAAGATTTACGAGGGAAGCAGAATTCCTCAGATTGGAGCAGGGGGAGATGTCAGTGAATGCTTATGCTGCTCGGTTTGAGTATCTCGCCCGATTCTATACCCAGGCGACCTCTGAGGCTTGGAGGTGTAGGAAATTTGAAGAAGGACTGAAGCATGAGCTGAAGAGGACCATAGCACCTATGTGTATAAGAGAATTTCACGCCTTAGTGGAGAAGGCGATGATGGTGGAGACACTGGAGAAGAGTGACTCTCGGGTGATCAGGTCACACCCAGGGGGTTCTTCTAGTGGGAAGGCCAAGGTGCAGCAACAGCAGAATAAGCCTTATGCGAGACCTCCACAGCATGGGGCAGAAGCAACACCGCCCCAGTTTCAGCAGCAACAGCCCTGGAAACTCAGATGTTCCCATTGTGGTGCACCACACACATCCAATGTGTGCCCGAAGAGAAATTCAGAGAGAAGATGCTACATCTGCCGAAAGACGGGACACCTTGCTAGAGAATGTCCTAACGGGAATAGGGCGACTCAACCCAGTGGTTCCCAGCAGTTGAGGAACGAAGGCAGCAGACCTCAGGCAGCAGGGAGAGTGTTTGCCATGTCTGGAGCGGAGGCATCTCAGTCAGGTAATGTAAGGACCTAGAAACTTTAATTGGAATAAAAGTGTTAGACTTAAATAATTTCAGAGGATGTTATTATTTATACAAAGAGTTGGTAATTGAAGTTTCGTAGTAGTCGGACCTCGGACGTCGCCCAAGGTCTGGGGTCAGCTGGTAGAGGTCGGTCGGCTGACATGTGGATCAAGAAGAGTAAAGGAAGAAAAGCGTAGCTTAGAAGTCTACGAGATCGCCGTTGTTGAAGACGGAGGCGATCTACGACTTCTCTGGGACATAATCGCCTGTCGCCTAGAGGAGACATGACCGCCAATTGCCTATGGTGTACGTGATCGACGGGAGTGCACGTAGTATGTGGTCAAGATGCTGGATTAACCATAGTGGGTTCCAAAAACCACGCGTATCAAGGTGTGGGTTAAGCCTTAGATACGCTGTGCATGCGAAGCTCTATGCTTGAACATAAGAGATCGCCCTTAGTGTTGCATGCATGGGCGCAAGAGGAGTGGTGCTAATCTACTCTTGAAAATGTGAAGCTACCGACGTCACCAAGCCATGTGGAGGTGATACCTTGGACATAACGTAGTGGGATGAAGAACCTTCAGCAAGGTGTGACGATATGACATCGGTGAGCAGAGTAAGGCGATGTGTTCTCGTCACACACAAGGGCGATAAGAGATCGCCAATAGGATGAGAGGTGTAACATCCCGCCAAAATAATACATACATCCATGTATAATTGAAATTAAGTGTAACCAAATAATATTGAAGAGTGCAAAATAATATGTATTTATATATATCAGAAATGAAGTTACTCCTCTTAGGGAGTTTAATACATAACCAAATCCAATGTTTGCAAGATTTTACGAAAATAAAAGAAATGCAGTAAGACAGGCGGTCTCAAAAGAAAACGGCGATCTCCAACAGAAGACCTCAAAAACGGGCGATCTTCTATCAGGACACGAAAACCGGCGATCACCCGATGGAGGCATAAACCGGCGATCACCCGGTAGAGACGGAGATAGGCGATCTCCTTCCGGCGACCACTCGCTAGAGGGCTCTTCTTCCTGGAAGATCATCTGCTCCCGTGTAACAATTACACGATCATCACAGTTTTGAGAAAACAACCACAATAACAGATAAAAGGGTAAGCTAGATAATTTAAAAGAAGTTTAAATCATGAACATGAAAATCCAAGTAAACCAAGTTCCAAAATATCCATGTAAAACGTAAAGCTGCTCATAGCATTCAGCTGATCGCCCAAAATCACAAACTTCACAACATTTCCCATAGTCATTCCATTTCACAACACAGCATCAAGTGTCTATCAATATTCAAGTTTCTCATTTCACATGTCAGACTTTCCACTGACTCACCACACAAGACACTTGACACTACTTCCAAATTGACTCGTGCGTTGAACTTAGTATCCAGAGACATGCACCTGTCATACTGCCCACTGTGGAATCTCACACATCCACAGGGTCGCCGCGAAATCTCACACATTCACAAGCATACGATGAATCTCAACACATCACCATACAGCATGACAAGGTTAATTCGTATAACAGTCGAGCCCATTCTTTTTCAAACTACTCGCCCATTCATACGAACCTCCTTCGACTCTCACCAACTGAATAACTTCATCTACGTGATTCCATTATCTCAGCAGAGTCAGGATCGTCTCATTAACAGGTTACTCACTGATCAATGCACTTTCCTAACCAATCTCAACACGGTATTTCCTTTCCTGAAAATACTATGCCTCGATCCCACATTCACAGCATTCAACACATCATACCACTCAAGTAAATGATTCAAATCACATCAACAAACATTTCAAAGCTTCAGATCTTCGAATATCTCATGTAAATCTCAAGTAGTTTCAAAACAACATCAAAAACAGAGATTTCGTAAAACAGCGCCAAAACCGGCGACCTGGTTCAAAAACAAGGTATTTCGAAGGCTTTATATAAAACCGGCGACCACGTCGCCCAAAACACATAGAACAGAGCATTTTACACAGATGAAAACGAAACCGGCGACCACGTCGCACTCATTTCAGAAATAGCTAAACTATGGCTTTTATTGAAAATGGAGTCTAGCTTCCCTTACCTGGACTTGCGCAACCACCAGGAGCTTCGAAATCCAACGAAGCTTGCAGAATACCTTGGCTCTGTTTTTCGCGTCTGGTTGAAGGACTTGCAGAGAACTGCCCAGGTGCTCTAATGGTGGCTGTCGCTCGTCGTACTCTCGTGTGAAGGTGTTAGAATCGCAGCGCGAAGGATATATCTGGAGGAGAAGGGAGGTAACTCACTCTTTCTCTCTTCGAAGGCTGCAACATTTCTTCCTCTTCAGTAGTGGATTTCAGTGACTTAAACCAACTTATCCCTCCAAAAGCAGCTGCCACCACCTACTCTGCAGGGAAGTTTGCGTGCACGCTTCCCTGAACAGTACGACCACTGTTGCCTCTGGTGCATGCCAACCACTGCTCTGAACAGTACTGCCACTGTTTGTCGCTTGTGCATGCCAGCCACTGCTCTGAACAGTACGACCGCGAGTGTCTCCCGCGCATGCCAACATTCTGATGTCACTATTCTGAACCACCCTTTTCGTCTACGTGGCACGCGTGCAGAACGTCTCATGCTGGATGTCTGGGTCCCACGTTCTCTGTGTATAACTTAACGTAGCGCGATGAGCTTTTCACCGATGACCACAGGCGCGAAGACTATCCACCGATGACCTCTCGCGCGAAGGCTAACAACCGATGACCTCTCGCGCGAAGGCTAACAACCGATGACCTCTCGCGCGAAGGCTAACAACCGATGACCTCTCGCGCGAAGGTTAACAACCGATGACCTCTCGCGCGAGGGCTAGCAACCGATGACCTCTCGCGCGAAGGTTAACAACCGATGACCTCTCGCGCGAAGGCTAACAACCGATGACCTCTCGCGCGAAGGTTAACAACCGATGACCTCTCGCGCGAGGGCTAGCAACCGATGACCTCTCGCGCGAAGGTTAACAACCGATGACCTCTCGCGCGAGGGCTAGCAACCGATGACCTCTCCCCCTGATGATGCCCGCATGCCCCTCGCGCCCAGGCGATCCTGCATGCCTTGCGCCCTGGCGATGCTCGATGACACATCGCCACGCCTTCCTGGAGGTTCTTCATTCCACTATGTTACATCCAAGGTATTCTCTCCACAAGGCTTGGTGACGTCGGTAGCTTCACACTTCCAAGAGTTGATTAACACAAGTCCTCGTGCGCCCAAGCGTGTAACGTTAAGGATGATTCTCTTATGCTCAAGTATAGAGCTTCGCCTGCCCAGCGTATCCAAGGTTTAACCCACACCTTGATACGCGTGGCTTTTGGGACGTACCAGGGTTGATCCAACATTTTGGCTACACACTAAGTGTAGTTTCGGCGATTAGGTGTACTCTAGGCGACAGGCTACTAGGTACACACAGGCGATAGGCGTTCAAGCATAAGCTAGGCGATAGGCGTTCAAGCATAAGCTAGGCGATAGGCGTTCAAGCATAAGCTAGGCGATAGGCGTTCAAGTGCCAGAGAAGTTGGAGATCGCCTACCCGCTTAATAACGGCGATCTCGTAGGCTTCTCAGCTATACATTCCTTCCTTTATATTTAAATAAACACGTGCTTCGAATTTATTTATAGTATAACACTTTTATTCCAATATAAACTTCTAGGTTCTTACAATCTCCCCAACAAGAAAAATTTTCGTCCCCGAAAATGAATTACAAGGAAAAGAGGTATGGGTAGGCTTCCCTCATGGGTTCTTCTAACTCCCACGTTGAATCACCCGATTTCTCATCCCACACCACTTTCACCATGTTGATGGTCTTGCCTCTGAGTTGTTTACCCTGCCGGTCATCAATTCTAACTGGTTTTGCTTCAAAGGACAAGTCATCTCTGATCTGCACCTTCTTGGTCGTCTGCTGAATCAACTCTGGTTCAACCAATACTGCTTCCTGGTACCAGTACAAAGGAGTTCTGCATTTCCTTCCATACAAAGCTTCATACGTTGCCATCCCAATGCCAGCATGATCGCCGTTATTATAGGTAAACTCTTCTAACTCGGCTGGAGCCCTCCTGTAAGGTGCCATTGACACTGGTCCAGCCCCAGGTACCAAAATCAATAGAGAACTCCACTTCTCTCTTAGGAGGTAATCCGGATATTTCTTCTGAAATTACATCCATGAAATCTTTCACCACAGGTATCCAACTTACGTCCTCTTTATTCTTCACTCCCAACTGAGCTAGGATTCACTAAGCACCTCGCTTCTTTCTCCCAACTCCGACTACCCATGCTGAGCTGATAACACGTCTGTCTCTTGGAGGTCTGGAAACGCTATCTTCTGACTA
Organism: Phaseolus lunatus; assembly: GCA_013389735.1. Lineage (NCBI taxonomy): Eukaryota > Viridiplantae > Streptophyta > Magnoliopsida > Fabales > Fabaceae > Phaseolus > Phaseolus lunatus. The sequence continues at coordinate 14,673,797 of CM023859.1, read as the reverse complement.
CCACAGACTACGAGAACGTGATTGGCAGCTAGCCAATCCATTCCCAGGATAACATCCAGATCCTGAAGAGGTAGGCAGATCAAGTTCACCTTGAATCTGCGTCCCTCTACTATCACTGGACATTCGGGGCAAACTGTAGAGGTCAACACCTGTCCTGATGCAGGTGTATAGACCAACAGTTTCAAACGGTAACTCCCTCACTAGAAGGCCCAACTCGGCTACACACAGGCTTGACACAAAGGAGTGTGTCGCTCCAAAATCAAACAAAACTATAACGTATCTATCAGCTATAAACAAGTATCTTGTACTAGATTACCTGATTGAGGGGCTTCCGTTCCAGACATGGCAAACACTCTCCCTCCTGTCTGAGGTCTGCTGCCTTCGTTCCTCAACTGCTGTGAATTAACGGGTTGAGTCATCCTTTTTCTGTTGGGACAATCTCTAGAAAGGTGCCCTATCTCTTGGCATGTGAAACACCTGGGTCTCCATGTTTGTTGTTGCTGAAATTGGGACGAAGCTGTTCCCACCCGATGTGGTGGAGATCTCACATATGGCTTGCTGTGTGGGTGCTGCACCTTCGCCTTCCCACTGGAAGAGCCTCCTTGGTGTGACCTGATCACTCGAGGATCACCCCTTTCCAGGGTCTCTACCATCTTTGCCTTCTCTACTAAGGCGTGAAATTCCCTGATGCACATCGGGGCTATGGTCCTCTTCAGTCCATGCTTCAGCCCCTCTTCGAATTTTCTACACCTCCAGGCCTCGGAGGTCGCCTGGGTATAAAACCGGGCGAGGTACTCAAAACGAGCAGCATAGGCGTTCACTGACATCTCCCCCTGCTCCAACTTCAGGAACTCAGCTTCCCTTGCAAACTTGGCACTGTCAGGGAAGTATTTCTCCAAGAACTTCACCCTGAAGCTCTCCCAATCCAGTACATCCTCTCGTGCCTCCATCATCTGCTGAGCTCCCATCCACCAGAACTCAGCTTCTCCTGATAACAGATACGTGGCAAACAACAGCTTCTTCTCTTCAGGGCAGGAGGTCGCCCTAAAGATTTTTTCCAGCTCTCTGACCCACTGATCTGCCTGATCAGGGGTAGCATTCCCACTGAACTTAGGTGGGTTGTGCCTCATGAACTCGGCCAGTCCCATCTGTTCTTGGGGTTGACCGACGTGGGAGTTTGTCTCAGCAGATCGGGCAGTTTCCCAGTGCTGCATCGTGGCTTGATGGTTCTGAGCCATCGCTGCATTCTGTTGCTGGATGGCAGTCGCCATCATTTCCATGGCCCTGGCGATCTGACCCATCTCCGAAGAAGGTTGGGGTGGGGTAGAGGGTCTACGTGCCATCTTTCTTCGTTTCAGATTCTGAATCTATAGGCTTCTATATTCCCTACAACTATAAGAATGAAATCGATAAGAATCAATTCATTCAAGGGGTAACAGCTAGACCTTACAAAGGTCAGCATCTCAAAGTCATTAAGAATTTGAGTTCATCCACAGAATCATAATGCTTATAACATCAAGCATAACACCAGCACAACTACTGGTATGCAGTCACCAATCTAATCAACCATTTTCAATCAATTACAAAGACACTCAAGAGAATGAGATAGCTCACACCAGAATTCAATATATGCTAAACATCAAACCTTTGGAATTAAGATTGAGACTCATCTCGATCCAGTTATGAGTGTGCACCCTCACTACTTTATCAAGGCCTTCTCATTCTTAATACTAAGATTTTCAATTAGAACATATATTCACCAAAGCACACACAAAATTTCAATACAAAAACGTTTGAAAACCTTTCACTATAGTTATTATTTTAAATTCAAATAACTTTCATGAGCAGAAGAAACACAATGGATCCACAGCCCTCAGGTCATCCTAAGGACGAACTGCTCTGATACCATTAATGTAACATCCCGCCAAAATAATACATACATCCATGTATAATTGAAATTAAGTGTAACCAAATAATATTGAAGAGTGCAAAATAATATGTATTTATATATATCAGAAATGAAGTTACTCCTCTTAGGGAGTTTAATACATAACCAAATCCAATGTTTGCAAGATTTTACGAAAATAAAAGAAATGCAGTAAGACAGGCGGTCTCAAAAGAAAACGGCGATCTCCAACAGAAGACCTCAAAAACGGGCGATCTTCTATCAGGACACGAAAACCGGCAATCACCCGATGGAGGCATAAACCGGCGATCACCCGGTAGAGACGGAGATAGGCGATCTCCTTCCGGCGACCACTCGCTAGAGGGCTCTTCTTCCTGGAAGATCATCTGCTCCCGTGTAACAATTACACGATCATCACAGTTTTGAGAAAACAACCACAATAACAGATAAAAGGGTAAGCTAGATAATTTAAAAGAAGTTTAAATCATGAACATGAAAATCCAAGTAAACCAAGTTCCAAAATATCCATGTAAAACGTAAAGCTGCTCATAGCATTCAGCTGATCGCCCAAAATCACAAACTTCACAACATTTCCCATAGTCATTCCATTTCACAACACAGCATCAAGTGTCTATCAATATTCAAGTTTCTCATTTCACATGTCAGACTTTCCACTGACTCACCACACAAGACACTTGACACTACTTCCAAATTGACTCGTGCGTTGAACTTAGTATCCAGAGACATGCACCTGTCATACTGCCCACTGTGGAATCTCACACATCCACAGGGTCGCCGCGAAATCTCACACATTCACAAGCATACGATGAATCTCAACACATCACCATACAGCATGACAAGGTTAATTCGTATAACAGTCGAGCCCATTCTTTTTCAAACTACTCGCCCATTCATACGAACCTCCTTCGACTCTCACCAACTGAATAACTTCATCTACGTGATTCCATTATCTCAGCAGAGTCAGGATCGTCTCATTAACAGGTTACTCACTGATCAATGCACTTTCCTAACCAATCTCAACACGGTATTTCCTTTCCTGAAAATACTATGCCTCGATCCCACATTCACAGCATTCAACACATCATACCACTCAAGTAAATGATTCAAATCACATCAACAAACATTTCAAAGCTTCAGATCTTCGAATATCTCATGTAAATCTCAAGTAGTTTCAAAACAACATCAAAAACAGAGATTTCGTAAAACAGCGCCAAAACCGGCGACCTGGTTCAAAAACAAGGTATTTCGAAGGCTTTATATAAAACCGGCGACCACGTCGCCCAAAACACATAGAACAGAGCATTTTACACAGATGAAAACGAAACCGGCGACCACGTCGCACTCATTTCAGAAATAGCTAAACTATGGCTTTTATTGAAAATGGAGTCTAGCTTCCCTTACCTGGACTTGCGCAACCACCAGGAGCTTCGAAATCCAACGAAGCTTGCAGAATACCTTGGCTCTGTTTTTCGCGTCTGGTTGAAGGACTTGCAGAGAACTGCCCAGGTGCTCTAATGGTGGCTGTCGCTCGTCGTACTCTCGTGTGAAGGTGTTAGAATCGCAGCGCGAAGGATATATCTGGAGGAGAAGGGAGGTAACTCACTCTTTCTCTCTTCGAAGGCTGCAACGTTTCTTCCTCTTCAGTAGTGGATTTCAGTGACTTAAACCAACTTATCCCTCCAAAAGCAGCTGCCACCACCTACTCTGCAGGGAAGTTTGCGTGCACGCTTCCCTGAACAGTACGACCACTGTTGCCTCTGGTGCATGCCAACCACTGCTCTGAACAGTACTGCCACTGTTTGTCGCTTGTGCATGCCAGCCACTGCTCTGAACAGTACGACCGCGAGTGTCTCCCGCGCATGCCAACATTCTGATGTCACTATTCTGAACCACCCTTTTCGTCTACGTGGCACGCGTGCAGAACGTCTCATGCTGGATGTCTGGGTCCCACGTTCTCTGTGTATAACTTAACATAGCGCGATGACCTTTTCACCGATGACCACAGGCGCGAAGACTATCCACCGATGACCTCTCGCGCGAAGGCTAACAACCGATGACCTCTCGCGCGAAGGCTAACAACCGATGACCTCTCGCGCGAAGGTTAACAACCGATGACCTCTCGTGCGAGGGCTAGCAACCGATGACCTCTCGCGCGAAGGTTAACAACCGATGACCTCTCGCGCGAAGGCTAACAACCGATGACCTCTCGCGCGAAGGTTAACAACCGATGACCTCTCGCGCGAGGGCTAGCAACCGATGACCTCTCGCGCGAAGGTTAACAACCGATGACCTCTCGCGCGAGGGCTAGCAACCGATGACCTCTCCCCCTGATGATGCCCGCATGCCCCTCGCGCCCAGGCGATCCTGCATGCCTTGCGCCCTGGCGATGCTCGATGACACATCGCCACGCCTTCCTGGAGGTTCTTCATTCCACTATGTTACATCCAAGGTATTCTCTCCACAAGGCTTGGTGACGTCGGTAGCTTCACACTTCCAAGAGTTGATTAACACAAGTCCTCGTGCGCCCAAGCGTGTAACGTTAAGGATGATTCTCTTATGCTCAAGTATAGAGCTTCGCCTGCCCAGCGTATCCAAGGTTTAACCCACACCTTGATACGCGTGGCTTTTGGGACGTACCAGGGTTGATCCAACATTTTGGCTACACACTAAGTGTAGTTTCGGCGATTAGGTGTACTCTAGGCGACAGGCTACTAGGTACACACAGGCGATAGGCGTTCAAGCATAAGCTAGGCGATAGGCGTTCAAGCATAAGCTAGGCGATAGGCGTTCAAGCATAAGCTAGGCGATAGGCGTTCAAGTGCCAGAGAAGTTGGAGATCGCCTACCCGCTTAATAACGGCGATCTCGTAGGCTTCTCAGCTATACATTCCTTCCTTTATATTTAAATAAACACGTGCTTCGAATTTATTTATAGTATAACACTTTTATTCCAATATAAACTTCTAGGTTCTTACAAGAGGAACATCGGTCATCAACCAGGATGGGAGACACATCGGTGGTCTGCCAGGGTGAGACATCGGTGGTCTGCCAGGGTGAGACATCGGTGGTCTGCCAGGTTGAGACATCGGTTGTCATCCAGGGTGAGACATCGGTGGTCCTCTAGGGTAACACATCGGTTGTCTACCAGGATGAGGAATCAGTCATCACCGGGATGAGGCGCGTCAGTCATCGCCGGTATGAGAGACAGACGGTCATCGCCAGGATGAGGGACACATCGGTCATTTTCCAGGGAGAGACATCGGTCGTCCGCCAGGATGAGACATCGGTGGATGGTCATCGCACGAGCGGTCATCGGTGGAAGATTATCGCGCGGTGTCGAGTTTCACACAGATAAGGTGGGACCCAGGCTCTCAGCATGAGACGTACTGCACGCGCGACATGTAGACAAAAAGGGTGGTTCAGAATAGTGACATCAGAGGGTTGGCATGCGCAGAGTCACGCGTGGTTGTACTGTTCAGGGCAGCATGCACGCAAGCTTCCTGCAGAGTGGGTGGTGGCAGCGGCTTTTATGGACAAGTTGGTTTAGATTCAAAAACCCACTTCTGAGAGGCAAAGGACGTGGCAGTGGTTCAAGAGTGAAAGAGTGAGCTCACCTTCATCCTTCTCTTTTCTCTCCTTCGCGCTGCGATTCAGGCACCCTCAAGCACCAGTACGACGAGCAAAGACTACCATTAGAGCACCTGGGAGGTTCTCTGCAAGTTCTACAAACCAGACGCTAAAACAGAGCTAAGGCATCCTTTAAGCTCGGTGGGTTTTGGAGCTCTTGGTGTTTTGCGCAAGTCCAGGTAAGGGAAGCTAGCCTTATTTCTAACGAAAACCTTATATTCGATGATTGAGATGATGGGTCGACGTGGTCGCCGGTTTTCAACTGTTATTGCATAATCCCCTGTTTTTGGACGAGATCGCCGGTTTTGGCGTTGTTTTTCGAACTCCCCTGTTTTTGCTATTGTTTGAAAACTGTTTGAGATTTAAATGTGATATTCAAAAATCTGAACCTTGGAATGAGTTTTGCTGTGATTGGAATCATTCATTTAAGTGTTATATGATGTGTTGAATGTTGTGAATGTGGGATCCAGGCATAGTATTTTCAGGAAAGAAAATACCGTGTAAGATCGTGTAGGATGTGCATTGACCAGTGATTCGTTTTTATGAGATATCCTGACTCTCCTGATATAATGGAATCATATAGATGAAGTTATTCAGGCGTTGAGAGTCGAAGGAGGTTCATATGTATGGGTGAGTTGTTTGAAAGAGAACGAGCTCGACCCGTTGTATGGATTAACCCTGTCATGCTAGGATAGTGATGATATTGAGATTCATTTATACGCTTGTGAATGTGTGTGATTTCACGGTGATCCTGTTAATGTGTGTGATTTCACAGTGGGACAGTATGACAGGTGCAGATCTCTGAGTCTAGTCAATGCATGAGTCTTCCGGAAGTAGTGTCAAGTGTCTTGTGTGATGAGTCAGTGGAAGTCTGACGTGAGAAATGAGGAACATTGAAATTGATAGACACTTGATGCATTATGTGAATCGAAAGACTTTTGAGGAATTGTGAAATATGTGTTTACTTGATGGTCATGAGAAGGGAATGAGAAAGCTGATGGTTTTACGTGGGTATCTTGAATTTGTTTTATCTTGATTTTAAAGTTCATATCTAAACTCTCTTTCAAATACCTAGCTTACCCTGTGTTTTTGGTGTTGTGTTTGGCTTTTTCTTAAACCTGTGATGATCGTGTATAATTTACACGGGAGCAGATGATGTTGCAGGAAGTAAAGCTCCTCTGTGAGTGGTCGCCGGAAGGAGATCGCCTGTTTCTGTTTCTGTCGGGCGATCACCCCTTTTTCTGTTTTATGATAGGAGATCGCCGTTTTATGATAGGAGATCGCCTTGTTCTGTTAGGAGATCGCCTGTCTTTCTATTTTACTGTATTTTGTTTAAGTTTTTGGAAAACTGACCGATTATGTATTAAACTCCCTGTGAGGAGAAACTTCATTACATATATATAATTATGTTCACTTCGATATAATTGTTTCACCTTTATTTTATTACATAAATATGAAAAGAAATTTGGCGGGATGTTACAGGTAACCTAGTACAAGGTGCTTGTTTATAGCTGGTGGATACTTTAGAGTTTTGTTTGTTTTTGGAGTGACACACTCTTTTGTGTCAAATCGGTGTGCAACCAAACTGGGCCTTCTAGTGAAGGAGCTGCCATTTGAACGGTTGGTCTCTACACCTGCATCAGGACAGGTTTTGACCTCCCCAGTTTGCTCTGAATGTCCAGTGATAGTAGAGGGACGCAGGTTCAAAGTGAATTTGATCTGTCTACCTCTTCAGGATCTGGGTGTTATCCTAGGAATGGATTGGCTATCTGCCAATCACGTTCTCACAGATTGCGGTAGCCAGAAGGTGGTGTTCCCCGATCTCCAAGAGTCAGGTGTGATATCTGCTCAGCATGTGAAGTCGGAGTTGAAAGAAGGGGCGACGTGTTTTGTGATCCTAGCTAAAGGGGGGAGTGAAGAGTGAAGAGGACGTAAGCAGGATACATGTGGTGAAAGATTTCATGGATGTATTTCCAGAAGAAATACTTGGACTACCTCCTAAGAGGGAAGGTTTCACGCAGAATAGGGTTGTTTTGTTGATCGGGATTTGAAAGATGAGTGTGGGAGTGGTGGGTTGAAGTTAAAGGCTCCTGAACTTGGCAAGATAATGGCGTTAGAGAATCCTGGTTTAGATGCAAAATCTGGAGTGTGTCTCCAACGCTGCTGAAGGTCCAGTACGATGACTGGCTTGATAAAGAGGGACCACAGAAACTAGAGGAATGGGTCCTTTCGTCTAGAGTGGCAGCTACTGATTAATTGGGTATGCGATGTTCAGACCGCTTAACAGTCAAGCCATGCTCTCCTGAACGCCATTCAGGTCGCCCTCTTGAGTTTGAATCAGCAGTGTATGCCTGGTGGTATGATGGGTGGTGGGAAGGTGTTGTAACTGCAGCTAATGTCAGTGGTAGAGGGATCTTCGTCAGATGGCTCAGCCTTAGAAAGTGAATCATCATCCATCCCCAAAGTTGAAGTTGCTAAGAAGGTGAGCAAGAATCGTTTGGTTGGGAAACCCCTGTGGATATGGAAAATATGAAGGGAATAACTTTGAGGGAGCCACTCTATGTCGCTCCTGAGGACAAGGGTAACAACTCTAGTGGTGGCTATGAGGACGAAGCTGACAAGGCTAAGAAGACACTTCTGGCCTTAAATGAACACAAGGATAATAACTCTTGTAGAGGCAGTAATGATGTTGACAATGAGGAGAAGACCTTTGAAGTTGTAGTTGGAGATCATGCATTTATGAGAGTGACACCGACCAAGGGTGTAGGACGAGCTATCAGATCAAAGGAGCTGTCTCCTAAGTTAGTCGGGCCATATCAGATCTTAAGGAGGATCGGTCCAGTGGCTTATGAGATCGCCCTACCTCCCCATTTAGCGAATCTGCATAATGTCTTTCACATATCACAGCTGAGGAGGTACATGGCAGACCCTAGTCATGTGCTGGAAGTGGACGATGTGCAGATCAGGGATGACTTGTCCTTTGAAGCAAAACCAGTTAGGATTGACGATCGACAAAGTAAACAGCTCAGAGGCAAGACCATCAACATGGTGAAAGTGGTGTGGGATGAAAGGTCGGGTGATTCAACTTGGGAGTTGGAAGAACCCATGAGAGCAGCCTATCCATACCTCTCTTCCTTGTAATTCAATTTTCGAGGACGAAAATTTTTCTAGTTGGGGAGAATGTAAGGACCTAGAAAACTTTAATTGGAATGAAAGTGTTATATTTAAATAAATTAAGAAGATGTTATTATTTAAAATACAAAGAGCTGGTAAATGAAGTTTCGTAGTAGTCGGACCTCGGACGTCGCCCAAGGTCTGGGGTCAGCTGGTAGAGGTCGGTCGGCTGACCATTGTATTAACCAAGTAGTAAGGTGCGATGACTTTATCGTGAGGTAATCACGTGGATGTGCTCGAGGAAGACATGTGGATCAAGAAGAGTAAAGGAAGAAAAGTGTAGCTAAGAAGTCTTCTACGAGATCGCCGTTATTGAAGACGGAGGCGATCTCTGACCTCTCTGGCACATAATCGCCTATGGTGTACATGATCGCCGAATGTGCACTTAGTATGTGGTCAAGGCGCTGGATTAACCATAGTGGGTTCCAAAAACCACGCGTATCAAGGTGTGGGTTAAGCCTTAGATACGCTGGGCGTGCGAAGCTCTATGCTTGAGCATAAGAAATCATCCTTAGTGTTGCATGCATGGGCGCACAAAGAGTAGTGCTGGTCTATTCTTGGAAAGGTGAAGCTACCGACGTCACCAAGCCATGTGGAGGTGATACCTTAGACGTAACATAGTGGGATGAAGAACCTTCAACAAGGTGTGACGATGTGACATCGGTGAGCAGAGTAAGGCGATGTGTTCTCGTCACACACAAGGGCGATAAGAGATCGCCAACAGGATGAGAGGAACATCGGTCATCAACCAGGATGGGAGACACATCGGTGGTCTGCCAGGGTGAGACATCGGTGGTCCTCCAGGATGAGACATCGGTTGTCTGCCAGGATGAGGAATCAGTCATCACCGGGATGAGGCACGTCAGTCATCGCCGGTATGAGAGACAGACAGTCATCGCCAGGATGAGGGACACATCGGTCGTTTTCCAGGAAGAGACATCGGTCGTCCGCCAGGATGAGACATCGGTGGATGGTCATCGCGCGAGCGGTCATCGGTGGAAGCTTATCGTGCGGTGTCGAGTTTCACACAGATAAGGTGGGACCCAGGCTCTCAGCATGAGACGTACTGCACGCGCGACACGTAGACAAAAAGGGTGGTTCAGAATAGTGACATCAGAGTGTTGGCCTGTGCAGAGGCACGCGTAGTCGTACTGTTCAGGGAAGCGTACACGCAAACTTCCATGCAGAGTGGGTGGTGGCAGCGGCTTTTGTGGACAAGTTGGTTTAAGATTCAAAAACCCACTTCTGAGAGGCAAAGAACGTTGCAGTGGTTCAAGAGTGAAAGAGTGAGTTTACCTTCATCCTTCTCTTTTCTCTCCTTCGCGCTGCGATTCAGGCATCCTCAAGCACCAGTACGACGAGCGACGACTGCCCTTGGAGCACCTGGTAGGTTCTCTGCAAGTTCTACAAAACAGACGCAAAAATAGAGCTAAGGCATCTTTAAGCTTCGGTGGGTTTTGGAGCTCTTGGTGTTTTGCGCAAGTCCAGGTAAGGGAAGCTAGCCTTATTTTCCAACGAAAAACCTTATATTAGATGATTGAGATGATGGGGCGACGTGGTCGCCGGTTTTCAACTGTTATTGCATAATTCCCTATTTTTGGACGGGTAGGTTCTGAAGTGAGGGCGACGTGGTCGCCGGTTTCATATTCTTTTTCACAATGCTCTGTTTTTACGTGTGGGGCGACGTAATCGCCAGTTTTAATGTTGTCTTCGAAATCCCCTGTTTTAGTGTCGCTTTGAACTTGTTTGAGATTGATATGTGAAACGCATGTGTTATTGGAAAAATCTGAACCTTGATACGTTTGTTGCTGTGGTTGAGATCGTCATTTAAGTGTTGTATGGTGCATTGGGTTAATTGATGATCTTTAGCTGTCCTGTGTGGACTTTACTTGCTGTCCTGTGTGGACTTTACTTGTTGTCCTGTGTGGACTTTACTTGCTGTCCTGTGTGGACTTTACTTGCTGTCTTGTGTGGACTTTACTTGCTGCCCTGTGTGGACTTTCCTTGCTGTCCTGTGTGGACTTTCCTTGCTGTCCTGTGTGGACTTTACTTGCTGTCCTGTGTGGACTTTACTTGCTGTCCTGTGTGGACTTTCCTTGCTGTCCTGTGTGGACTTTACTTGCTGTCCTGTGTGGACTTTCCTTGCTGTCCTGTGTGGACTTTACTTGCTGTCCTGTGTGGATTTTACTTGCTGTCCTGTGTGGACTTCATTAGCTGTCCTGTGTGGACTTTACAGTGGTGTGGTATGTGTCTATGTGTGTTGAATCAGTGGAAGTCTGGCGTAAGAAATGAGAAACTTTGAAATTGAAAGACTCTTGAAGAAATTGTGAAATGTGTGATTTCTTGATGGTCATGTGAAGGGAATGAGAAAATTGATGGTTTTTACGTGGGTGTCTTAAATTTGTTTTATCTTGATTTTAAAGTTTCATTTCTAAATTCTCTTTCAAATATCTAGCTTACCCTGTGATTTTGGTGTTGTGTTTGGCTTTTTCTTAAACCTGTGATGATCGTGTATAATTTACACGGGAGCAGATGACGTTGCAGGAAGTAGAGCTCCTCAGTGAGTGGTCGCCGGAAGGAGATCGCCTGTTTCTATTTCTGTTAGGCGATCACTCTTTTTCTGTTTTCTGATAGGAGATCGCCTTTTTGCTGTTAGGAGATCGCCTGTCTTTCTATTTTACTGTATTTTGTTTAAGTTTTTGGAAAACTGACCGATTATGTATTAAACTCCCTGTGAGGAGAAACTTCATTACATATATAATTATGTTCACTTCAATATATTTGTTTACCTTTATTTTTATTTCATAAATATGAAAAGGAATTTGGCGGGATGTTACACCTCGGACGTCGCCCAAGGTCTGGGGTCAGCTGGTAGAGGTCGGTCGGCTGACCATTGTATTAACCAAGTAGTCAGGTGCGATGACTTTATCGTGAGGTAATCACGTGGGTGTGCTCGAGGAAGACATGTGGATCAAGAAGAGTAAAGGAAGAAAAGTGTAGCTTAGAAGTCTACGAGATCGCCGTTGTTGAAGACGGAGGCGATCTCCGACTTCTCTGGCACATAATCGCCTGTCGCCTGGAGTACACATGATCGCCAATCGCCTATGGTGTACGTGATCGACGGGAGTGCACTTAGTATGTGGTCAAGATGCTGGATCAACCATAGTGGGTTCCAAAAACCACGCGTATCAAGGTGTGGGTTAAGCCTTAGATACGCTGTGCATGCGAAGCTCTATGCTTGAGCATAAGAAATCGTCCTTAGTGTTGCATGGATGGGCGCACGAGGAGTAGCGCTGATCTATTCTTGGAAATGTGAAGCTACCGAGTTCACCAAGCCATGTGGAGGTGATACCTTGGACGTAACATAGTGGGATGAAGAACCTTCAGCAAGGCGTGGCGATGTGTCATAAGTCATCGCCGGGATGAGAGACATGCGGGCATCGCCAGGGCGAGAGACACGCGGGCATCGCCAGGGCAAGAGACATGCAGGCATCGCCAGGGCGAGAGACACGCGGGCATCGTTAGGGCGAGAGACATGCGGGCATCGCCAGGGCGAGAGACACGCGGGCATCGCCAGGGCGAGAGACATGCGGGCATCGCCAGGGCGAGAGACACGCGGGCATCGCCAGGGCGAGAGACACGCGGGCATCGCCAGGGCAAGAGACATGCAAGCATCGCCAGGGCGAGAGACACGCAGGCATCACCAGGGCGAGAGACATGCGGGCATCGCCAGGGCGAGAGACACGCGGGGATCGCCAGGGCGAGAGACAGACGGTCATCGCCAGGATGAGGGACGCATCGGTCGTCTTCCAGGGAGAGACATCGGTCGTCTGCCAGGGAGAGACATCGGTCGTTTCCCAGGGAGAGACATCGGTCGTCTCCCAGGGAGAGACATCGGTTGTCTCCCAGGGAGAGACATCGGTCGTCTCCCAGGGAGAGACATCGGTCGTCTCCCAGGGAGAGACATCGGTCGTCTCCCAGGGAGAGACATCGGTCGTCTCCCAGGGAGAGACATCGGTCGTCTCCCAGGGAGAGACATCGGTCGTCTCCCAGGGAGAGACATCGGTCGTCTTCCAGGGAGAGACATCGTTCGTTCGCCAGGATGAGACATCGGTGGATAGTCATCACGCGAGCAGTCATCGGTGGAAGGTTGTCGCGCGATGTCGTGTTTCACACAGATAAGGTGGGACCCAGGCTCCCAGCATGAGACATCTTGCATGCGCGACACGTAGACAAAAAGGGTGTTTCAGAATAGTTAGCATCAGAGAGTTGGTATGGAAAGTGACCCAGAGTTGGTGCGCAGAGACCCACGTGGTCATACTGTTAGAGGAAATGTATACGCAAGCTTCCCTGCAGAGTGGGTGGTGGCAGCGGCATGCCTGGGAAGGGTGGCTTAAGTTCAAACTTCAGTTTGGATAGGCAGGGTTCGAACGCTGCTTGAGTAGAGAGAAATTGAGTGAGTTGGTTTAGCTCCCTGTTTCTTCTTCTCCTTCTCCATACGTTCAGACGTCCTAGCGCACCAGTTGAAGATCGGCGACTACCCTGGATTCCTGACGTTGTGCTCTGCGAGTTTTCTGCTCAAAGCGCTAAAACAGAGTAAGTCGTTTCGCTCTGTTCTTCGAGTCGATCCTGCACTTAAGAGGGTTGCCTCTGCATAGGCGTTGCATGCAGCTCTCTTGGCTTCAGGAATCATCACTGTTAACGCAGAAAGTGAGTAATCTCGTTAGTTTTGTGATTGGGACTCTATGGTGCAGGTTAAGGCATCTTTAAGCTTCGGTGAGTTTTGGAGCTCTTAGTGAGATTCTACGCAAGTCCAGGTAAGGGAAGCTAGCATTTTTCGTTTATAAAAACTTTAGGCGAGTAGGTTCTGAAGTGAGGGCGACGTGGTCGCCGGTTTCATATTCTTTTTCACGATGCTCTGTTTTTATGTGTGGGGCGACGTGATCGCCGGTTTTAATGTTGATTTCGAACTCCCCTGTTTTAGTGTCGTTTGAAACTGTTTGAGATTGAATTGTGAAATGCGTGTGATATTCGAAAATCTGAACTTTGGCGTGATTGTTTCTGCGATTGTGATTGTTTAAGAAAAGATTTAAAATATTATATGATGCAGTTGTGCTTTTACGTGTGATATGATGTACTGGATGAATGTGAAATTGTGATCAAGACATAGTATTTTCAGGAAAGGAAATACCGTGTTGAGATTGGTTATGAGGTGTATTGATCAGTGAGTATCCTGTGAATGAGGCGATCCTGACTCTGCTGATATGATGGAATCACATAGATGAAGTCATTCAGTTGGTGAGAGTCGAAGGAGGTCCATATGTATGGGTATGTCGTTTGAAAGATAACTGACTTGACCTGTTATATGGATTAACCCTGTCATACTGAGAGAGTGAGGATATTGAGATTGAGATTGAGCTCGGGATTATGTTTATGCGCATGGCTGTAGAAACTTTACAGCAATTTTGTATGACAGATGCAGGCCTCTGGATGCTAAGTTCAACGCACGAGTCTTCCGGAAGTAGAGTCATGTGTCTATATGTTATGAGTCAGTGGCAAGTCTGACATGTGAACCATGAGTATTGAATGTATTGAATAGACACTTGACGAGTTTGTGGAATATGGGGATGTTGATGGTTGAAATTGATATAGATTATGAATGGTGTGAAGATTTATGCTTTCTATTGATATAAAGCTTCATTTTTAATGTTTTTAAAAATATCTAGCTTACCCTTTGTTTTGTATCGTGGTTGTTTTTCTTAAACCTGTGATGATCGTGTATATTTGCACGGGAGCAGATGAGGTTGCAGGTAGTAGAGCTCCTCAGTGAGCATTTTCTGGAAGAGGAGATCGCCGGTTTTGAATGTTGTTGTTTTGTTTTATTTTTTTTGAAAACTCTAGCATGGATATGTATTAAAATTTCCTCAAAAAGGGATATTATTTTGAGGCACATTTGTATTAATGGATGAATTATATTATGTATATATCTATGTTAAATTTTGATATTATTGTTTCACCTTTATTTTATTATATAAAAATGAACAATATTTTGAGGGGCGTTACAACTTGCACACTTGATGTACTGAAATCTTTTTTATTGGGTGGCCTCGTTAAAAACCCTCCTTAGAGAAAAGAGTGCCCCCTGATCTGCTCAACTGTTTACAGTATATATACTGAGTGTGTATATGGCGCAAGAACGCATCTACTTTACACCTTAACTAAAGTAGAACTTCAAGTGTGTGGCGTTCCACGTCCTGGGGATAGCTGCTACATCCAGAGCCTCCAGCCGATAAGCTCCATTTTCCAACGCCTCAACTACTCTGTATGGACCCGTCCACTTTGGAGATAACTTGTTCTCCATCTCATTCTGATGTGCTTTCCTCATCACCAGATCGCCCTCCTGGAAGCGCCTGAGCCTCACCTTGGAGTTGTGCCTACGTTCTACTCTTCTCTTGACAGCTTCGGCACTAACTATGGCTTCTTCTCGCACTTCATCTAAGAGATCGAGATTCACCTTTCACTCTTGATTGGACTCTTCGGCGATGAAGTTCAGAAATCGAGGGGAGCTCTCCTGTATCTCCACAGGAATCATAGCATCTGTCCCATAGACAAGACTAAAAGGTGTCTCATAGGTGCTAGACTGTGGAGTGGTATGGTAAGACCATACAACTCTGGGAACTTCTTCTGCCCAATTCCCCTTAGCTTTCTCTAGTCTTCGCTTCAGTCCCCTGAGTAGCACTCGGTTGGCTGACTCCACCTACCCGTTGGTCTGCGGGTGTTCGACCGAGGCGAACACTTGTTGTATCTTCAACTCTTCGCACATCTTTCTCAACTAATGACTGGTGAACTGAGTGCCATTGTCGGATACCAGCCTCTTGGGTACTCCGAAATGACAGACGATGCTCCTCCAGACAAAATTCTCGACCTTCTGAGCAGTGATGTGCGCCACTGGTTCTGCCTCCACCCACTTGGTGAAATACTCGATGGCCACTATGAGGAACTTCATCTGCCTGATCGCCAGAGGAAAAGGTCCCAGGATGTCAATTCCCCACGTGTGAAATGGCCACGGGCTATGGATGGACTTCAACTCCTCGGGGGGTGCCTTCTGCCAGTCTGCATGAAGTTGGCACTGTTTGCACCGCTGAGCATACTTCACGCAGTCTTCCTTCAGCGTTGGCCAGTAGTACCCCGCACGGAGGATCCTACTTGCCAAAGCGCGACCACCGACGTGGCTTCCACACACTCCCTCGTGCAACTCTGACATGAGTCTGGTGCATTGCTCCCCATGCACGCAGATTTGTACAGGATGGGAAAAGCCAAATCTAAACAAATTCCCATCAATGAGAGTAAACTTACTCGAGCTCTTCTTTATCTTCTTTGCCTCTGCTGGGTCCAGTGGAAGCACACCATCTTCTAGGTACAACTGGTACGGTGTTATCCACGTATCGGGCTCCTTGACAGCGCAGACTTCCATCGCCTCATCGATCCTTGCCAGTCACGCCCTCACCCTCGGCGCTTTCAGCGTTTCCTGAGTCAGGGACTGATGACTGATCGCCAGACGCTCCATCGACTTGGATACTTGAAGTACTTGGTTGTCTAACACGAACGCTCGTGGCACTTGGTTGTCTGACACGTACGCTCGTGGCACCTTCAGAGTCTCCTGAATGACGGTCCTCTGCCTTCCCCGCTTGCCTGAGCTGGCCAGCTTGGCAAGCAGGTCTGCTCTGGCATTTTGCTCTCTGGGCACATGAACCAATTCAAACTCATCGAAGGACATCTTCAGGAGCTGTATGTACTCCAGGTAAGCTGCCATCTGAGGATCCTTCGCCTGGCACTCTCCTGTAACTTGTCCAGTGACTAGCAACGAGTCGCTCTTAGCCACCAGACTTCTTGCTCCCATTTCTCTTACCAGCAACATTCCTGCGATCAGGGCTTCATACTGCGCCTGATTGTTGCTGGCCTTGAAGGCAAAGCGAAGGGACTGCTCAATCAGTACCCCGTTCGGGCCTTCCAGAATGACTCCAGCACCGCTCCCCTGCTGATTGGAGGAGCCATCCACCGATAAGACCCATCGAAAATCTACGCTCCCTGCAGGTGTCGCGACCGACGACAGCTCGACCACAAAATCGGCGAACACCTGCCCTTTGATCGGTCCTCGGGGCTCGTACTGGATGTCGAACTCTGAAAGTTCCACAACCCACTTGACCATCCTTCCTGCTACGTCTAGCTTCTTTAACACCTTCTGGATGGGCAAGTCGGTCATGACCACTACGCTGAAGCTGTGGAAGTAGTGTCTGAGCCTTCTAGCTGAAAAAACTACCGCCAGAGCGGCCTTCTCCAGAGCTTGATACCTTGTTTCAGGGCCCTGCAGCACCTTACTCACAAAATACACAGGCTTCTGGACCTGATCTTGCTCTTGTACCAGGACTGAGCTGACTGCCCTCTCCGTCACAGCAAAGTACAGACGAAGAGGGGTGCCCACTTGTGGTTTACACAATACTGGTGGGCTCGCCAGATACTCCTTCAGCTGTAGGAAGGCCTCTTCACATTCTTGTGTCCAAAGGAATCTGTTGTTGCGCTTGAGACACTAGAAATACGGATGACCCTTCTCTCCTCCAGCAGACATAAACCGTGACAATGTGGCCAACCGACCGGTGAGCTGCTGCACCTCCTTCACCGTCGTTGGGCTCCTCATCGCCACGATTGCTACGCATTTCTCTGGATTCGCCTCGATCCCTCGCTCTGTCAGGAGGAAACCCAAGAACTTCCCAGCCTCCACGCCAAAGATACACTTTTCAGGGTTGAGCTTCAACCTGTACTTGGCGATGGTGGTGAAAAGTTCCTCCAGATCAGCTACATGATGCACCTTCTCTCGCAACGTGACCACCATGTCATCTACGTATGCTTAGCGGTGCAAACAGTGCCAACTTCATGCAGACTGGCATAAGGCACCCCCCGAGGAGTTGAAGTCCATCCATAGCCCGTGGCCATTTCACACGTGGGGAATTGACATCCTGGGATCTTTTCCTCTGGCAATCAGGCAGATGAAGTTCCTCACAGTGGCCATCGAGTATTTCACCAAGTGGGTGGAGGCAGAACCAGTGGCGCACATCACTGCTCAGAAGGTCGAGCATTTTGTCTGGAGGAACATCGTCTGTCGTTTCAGAGTACCCAAGAGGCTGGTTGATGTGAGTCTCTTATGAACCTTTCTTGGTTTGGGTTGAGTTGATATAGGTTTCATTGTATTCATGACACTTTCAAGAATTAGGATCAAAATTCTAAAGAACAATTAATAGAGTTTCTACTCAAGAAAACAAAGGTTCATACTAAAAACACATGAATAGGTAACTTGTAGTGTAAGATAACAATGGGATATGAATGGGTAATTCAAGAACAGTACCAAACTTCAAAGGAAACACAAGAACAACATAAGAACACCAAGAACAAGTGAAAATACTGATTGAAATTCAATAGGAATTAGAAAATCACAAAGAAATTCATCAAAGAACAAAAACCCATGGATGGAAAACAAGAACAACACATGTATATGGAAACCCATGGTTTGGACGAAATTAAAACAGCAAGAAAACGAGGAAATAAACCAACAAAGTGCAGAACAATGGCAGCAAATGAAAGGAAACAACTCATGGAAAAGATTGAACCGATTAAAAATGGAAAAACTACAAGAAAACACAAATGGGTATTTTTAGAAGATGAATAGAAATGACTTATGTGGTTGTAGCCTTTTGGAGATGTGATTCACGCCACTTGGAGGGTAGTTCTTCCAAGATGAGTGGGTGGTGCCGCCACTTGAGAGTCTCCAAAGCTCACAAGATAAGACATGAAGGAGAAGAAGAGACAAGTCTCACAAACTCACTCTCTCTCAATTTCAAGATAGTTTCTTTTCTTCTAACTTTCAACTTTTTTTATTCAAAGTACCAACCACCCCTATTTATAATGGAGAGGGCTGGTCATGTTACAAAGGGGAAGGAGTGGGAAGAATCACTCTTCTAGCTCCTTCTAGTGCCTAAGAGAGAAAGGAGTAGAAAAGTCACTTTTTCCACTTTTTCCTAAGGAAAGTGCCTAAAATGCCTTACATTTAGAGGTTTCTTTTGGTTTTCCTCTTTGGCATACTCCTAAGGATATTTCTATATTATTTACAAATTTATACAAGAGTATTTACAAAGATTTATTTATACTACTATCTTTTGAATTTTCAAGAGAACCCAAACTGTTCTACTTTTTAAGAAGACTAGAAAGAAGAATTTTAAATGCTTGGGTGGATGACCTCTTCCTCCATTAGTAAAATCCTCTTCTACTTGATCTCCATCAGTAGTATCCGACAATGGCACTCAGTTCACCAGTCATCAGTTGAGAAAGATGTGCGAAGAGTTGAAGATACAACAAGTGTTCGCCTCGGTCGAACACAAACAGACCAACGGGCAAGTGGAGTCAGCCAACTGAGTGCTGCTCAGGGGATTGAAGCGAAGACTAGAGAAAGCTAAGGGGAATTGGGCAGAAGAAGTTCCTAGAGTTGTATGGTCTTACCATACCACTCCACAGTCTAGCACCCATGAGACACCCTTTAGTCTTGTCTATGGGACAGATGCTATGATTCCCGTGGAGATACAGGAGAGCTCCCCTAGATTTCTGAACTTCATCGCTGAAGAGTCCAATCAAGAGCGAAAGGTGAATCTCGATCTCTTGGATGAAGTGCGAGAAGAAGCCAGACTTAGTGCCGAAGCTGTCAAGAGAAGAGTAGAATGCAGGCACAACTCCAAGGTGAGGCTCAGGCGCTTCCAAGAGGGCGATCTGGTGATGAGGAAAGCACATCAGAATGAGATGGAGAACAAGTTATCTCCAAAGTGGACGGGTCCATACAGAGTAGTTGAGGCATTGGAGAATGGAGCTTATCGGCTGGAGACTCTGGATTGAGCAGCTATCCCCAGGACGTGGAACGCCACACACTTGAAGTTCTACTTTAGTTAAGGTGTAACGTAGATGCGTTCTCGCGCCATATACACACTCAGTATATATACTGTAAACAGTTGAGCAGATCAGGGGGCACTCTTTTCCCTAAGGAGGGTTTTTAACGAGGCCACCCAATAAAAAAGATTTCAATACATCAAGTGTGCAAGTGTTTCCCAATTTAAAATTCTCCTTGCCCCAGGTGCAAGTGCAGGTGATCAGTTGGAGCCTACTCGCCCCAGGCGCGAGTACGGACAACCAACCTAGATCCTCCTCACCCCAGGCGTGAGTGCAGGCAGCTAAGGTTTGAAAAGCCAGGGGTACTAGTAAGACCAAGAGAGGGAAAGGGAGGATTTCGAGAAACGTCCTTACCCACTTGGCGTATACCAATATTGGCTTAGTAAAGCCCTTAGTTAAGGCTCTTCTCACCCCAGGAGTGAGAAAGGGATAGAATAACCCGATTCGCGTGAGGTTGATGACCTTGAGGCAGGCAAGAGGGGTCATCGAGAAACACTCTTCCTCCCTAGAACAAGTTGTCATCGACGGTGATCGGCGTTTAGATCTTAAGGTTGATGACCTTGGGGTAAGCAAGAGGGGTCAACGAGAAACACTCTTCTCCCCCAAAACAAGGCATCACCTTTAGCGTTCAGGCCCTCTATGCACTTAGCGCTAGAGTGACAGAGAAGTAAAGCAAAGCCTGAAGTGCGATGAGGCAAGAGGGGTCATCGAGAAACACTCTTCCTCCCCAGAACAAGTTGTCATCGACGGTGATCGGCGTTTAGATCTTAAGGTTGATGACCTTGGGGTAAGCAAGAGGGGTTAACGAGAAACACTCTTCTTTCCAAAAACAAGGCATCATCTTTAGCGTTCAGGCCCTCCATGCACTTAGCGCTGGAGTGACAGAGAAGTAAAGTAAAGCCTGAAGCACGATGACTGATGAGTGGTGGACTAACATGCTAGTCGGTGGTCGGTGGTAAAAGCTTTGAGTAAGAAAGTGTAAGGACCTGAAAAATTAAATTGGAATAAAAGGATATATTTTAAATGAATTCTAAGTATGTTTTTATTTAAAATAAAAAAAGGAAGGAAAGTGTAGTTTAGAAGATTATAAGATTTCCTTGTTAGTACATAATCGCCGGTCGCCTAGACTACACGTCATCGCCAGGGCGCGAGGCATGCAGACGTCGCCAGGGCGCGATGCATGCGGGCATCATCAGGGCGCGAGGCATGCGGGCATCTTCCAGGGGGAGACATCGGTCGTCCGCCAGGATGAGGCATCGGTGGATTGCCTTCGCGCGAGAGGTCATCGGTGGATTGTCTTCGCGCGAGGTCATCGGTGGATAGTCTTCGCGCGAGAGGTCATCGGTGGATTGTCTTCGCGCGAGAGGTCATTGGTGGATAGTCTTCGCGCGAGAGGTCATCGGTGGATAGTCTTCGCGCGAGAGGTCGTCGGTGGATAGTCTTCGCGCGAGAGGTCATCGGCGAAAGGTTATCGCGCGATGTGGAGTTGCACACAGAGAAGGTGGGACCCAGGCTCCCAGCATGGAACGTCCTGCACGTACGCCACGTAGACAAAAAGGATGATTCAGAATAGTGACATCAGAATGTTGGCATGCGCAGGAGACACTCGCGGTCGTACTGTTCAGGAAGTGGTTGGCATGCGCAAGAGACAAACGTGGTCGTACTGTTCAGGGAAACGTACACTCAGACTTCTCTGCAGAGTGGGTGGTGGCAGCTGCTTTTGTGGACAAGCTGGTTTAAGATGAAAAAACCCACTTCTGAGAGAGGGGAACGTTGCAGTTGTTCAAGAGCGAAAGAGTGAGTTTACCTTCCTTCTCCTCCATTTTCTCCTTCGCACTGCGATTCTGGCACCTTCACACAAGAGTACGACGAGCGACGGCCACCATTAGAGCACCTGGGAGGTTCTCTGCAAGTCCTTCAAACCAGACGCAAAAACAGAGCCAAGGCATTCTTTAAGCTTCGTTGGGTTTCGGAGCTCCTGGTGTTTTGCGCAAGTCCAGGTAAGGGAAGCTAGCCTTCATTTTCAATACAAGCCATAGATTAGCTGTTTCTGAAGTGAGGGCGACGTGGTCGCCGGTTTCGTTTTCATCTTCGTGAATGCTCTGTTCTATGTGTTTGGGCGACGTGGTCGCCGGTTTTAAATACAGACTTCGAAATACCTTGTTTTTGAACCAGATCGCCGGTTTTGGCGTTGTTTGCGAACTCCCTGTTTTCGGTGTTGCTTTGAAACTGTTTGGGATTTAAATGAGATATTCGAAAATAAGAACCTTGGAGTGAGTTTTGCTGTGATTGAAATCATTCATTTAAGTGTTGTATGATGTGTTGAATGTTGTGGATGTGGGATCAAGGCATAGTATTTTCAGGAAAGAAAATACCGTGTAAGATCGTGTAGGATGTGCATTGATCGGTGATGTCTATAATGAGATTATCCTGACTCTCCTGAGATAATGGATTCATATAGATGAAGTTATTCAGGCGTTGAGAGTCGAAGGAGGTTCATATGTATAGGTGAGTCGTGTGAAAAAGAACGAGCTCGGCCTGTTATATGGATTAACCCTGTCATACTGTGAGAATGGTGAACTTGAGATCGAGAATGTGTTGATGCGCATAGCTGTGGAAACATTACAGCAGTTTAGTATGACAGGTGCAGATCTCTGAGTCTAGTCAATGCACGAGTCTTCCGGAAGTAGTGTCAGGTGTCTTGTGTGCTGAGTCAGTGGTAGTCTGACGTGAGAAATGAGGAACATTGAATTGATAGACACTTGATGCATTTTGTGAAATAGAATGACTCTTGAAAATATTGTGAAATGTGTGATTTCTGGGCGATCAGGTGAAGGGAATGAGAAACTCTATAGTTTTACGTGGGTATCTTGAATTTGTTTTATCTTGATTTTAATGTTCATATTTAAACTCTCTTTAAAATATCTAGCTTACCCTGCGTGTTTTGGTTTTGTGGCTGTTTTCTAAAAACTGTGATGATCGTGTATATTTACACGGGAGCAGATGATCTTCCAGGAAGTAGAGCTCCTTAGTGAGTGGTCGCCGGGGAAGAGATCGCCTGTTTCTATCTCTTGGTGGTGATCGCCGGATTTATGTCCTGATAGCAGATCGCCTGTTTTGGGGTCTTCTGTTAGGAGATCGCCGGTTTATGTATGGAGACCGCCGTTTTCGTTGTATTTGATTGATTTCGTTAAGTTTTGAAAAACATTTGACTGGTTATGTATTAAACTCCCTGTGAGGAGCAACTTCATTACTTATATATATAATTATGTTCTCTTCAACATTATTTGTTTACCTTTATTTTCATTATATAAATATGAATAGTTTTTGGCGGGATGTTACATTAATGGTATCAGAGCAGTTCGTCCTTAGGATGACCTGAGGGCTGTGGATCCATTGTGTTTCTTCTGCTCATAAAATCTATTTGAGTTTTAAATAACAACTATAGTGAAAGATTTTCAAAACGTTTTTGGTATTGAAATTTTGTGTGTGCCTTAGTGAATGTATGCCCTAATTGAAAATCTTGGTATTAAGAATGAGAGGATCTTGATAAAGTAATGAGGGTGCACACTCATAACTGGATCGAGATGATTCTTAATCTTAATTCCAAAGGTTTGATGTTTAGCCTACATTGAATTCTGGTGTGATTTATTGAGTGCTCTTGTAATTGCCTGAAAGTGGTTGTTTGGATTGATGATTGTACACCAGTAACTGTTCTGGTGTTTTGTTTGAAGTTATAAGTATTATGATTCTGTTGATGAGCTCAAATTCTTAATGATTTTGAGATGCTGACCTTTGTAAGGTCTATATGTTACCTCCTGAATGAATTGATTTCTTATCGATATCATTCTTGTAGTTGTAGGGAACAAAGAAAACCTATAGTTTCAAAATCTAAAACGAAGAGAGATGGCACGTAGACCTTCTACCCCTCCCCAACCTTCTTCGGAGATGAGCCAGATTGCTAAGGCCATTGAGATGATGGCAACTGCCATTCAACAACAGAATGCAGCGATGGCACAGAATCACCAAGCTGCGATGCACCACTGGGAAACTGCTCGGTCTGCTGAAACAAACTCCCACGTCGGTCAGCCTCAAGAACAGATGGGACTGACCGAGTTCATGAGGCACAACCCACCCAAGTTTAGTGGGAATGCTACCCCTGATCAGGCAGATCAGTGGGTCAGGGAGTTGGAGAAAATCTTTAGGGCGACCTCCTGCCCTGAAGAGAAGAAACTGTTGTTTGCCACCTATCTGCTATCTGGAGAAGCTGAGTTCTGGTGGATGGGAGCTCAGCAGATGATGGAGGCCCGAGAGGATGTATTGGATTGGGAGAGCTTCAGGGTGAGGTTCTTGGAGAAATACTTCCCAGACAGCGCCAAGTTTGCGAGGGAAGCTGAGTTCCTAAAGTTGGAGCAGGGGGATATGTCAGTAAACGCCTATGCTGCTCGGTTTGAGTACCTCGCCCGATTCTATACTCAGGCGACCTCCGAGGCCTGGAGGTGTAGGAAGTTCGAAGAGGGACTGAAGCACGGGCTGAAGAGGACCATAGCCCCGATGTGCATAAGGGAATTTCACGCCTTAGTAGAGAAGGCGAAGATGGTAGAGACCCTAGAAAAGGGTGATTCTCGGGTGATCAGGTCACACCCAGGGGGTTCTTCCAGTGGGAAGGCTAAAGTGCAGCACCCACAAAGCAAGCCCTATGCGAGACCTCCACCACATCGGGCGGGAACAGCGTCATCCCAGTTTCAGCAACAACAACCTTGGAGACCCAAGTGTTTCCATTGTGGTGGGTCACACACGCCCAATGTGTGCCCCAAGAAGGCTTCGGAGAGAAGGTGTTTTGCCTGCCAAAGGACAGGGCACGTTGCTAGAGAGTGCCCTAGCAGGAATGGGGCGACCCAACCCAGTGGCTCTCAGCAGATGAGGAACGAAGGGGGCAGACCTCAGGCAACAGGGAGAGTGTTTGCCATGTCAGGAGCAGAGGCGTCTCAGTCAGGTAACCTCATGCAGGGTATATGTTTTATAGCTGGTAGGGGTGTAAAAGCTTTGTTTGATTCTGGAGCGACACACTCCTTTGTGTCAAGCCTGTTTGTCGTTCAATTGGCGTAAGGAAGAAGTCTCAGCCTCTACATGGAGGTTCTGCCCCTTCAGCTCCATGGCTTGACCATCTAAAGTAGTCACAGCCTGACCTATCAGGAGCTCAGTCCTGATGGTCTCCTGCACCTGCAGAAAGTAGTCTTTCTTGGCCTTTTCCACCATACCACTCAGCATGTGCACCATCCCTTGAGAAGCTTCAAGGTCGCTCATCAAGGAGTCTTTGTCGTGCTCGAGCTCTTGGATCTTCTTTTCCAAGAGCTCCTGTTTGTGCTGCTGAGTGGAGAATTGCAGGGAGAGTACCAGACTCTTGGCCAGATGAGCATCCACATCCTGCCCACTCCACACGATCAATTCCTGGCTTTGAATGTAACGCCTCGCCAAGGAGATTACCTTGCTGAGGTTCTCGTTGTTAGCCCCAGGAATGCTCGGTTAAGAAGAGGCCCCACCACCTTGAGAGGTTGCAGCTGTGGTTTGCATTGGTGGAGAGGCATGAGGCCTTGATGGACCCCCTGAGTGAGCAGGTCCACTCCTAACAGGTAGATTGAGTGAGCTTGGCATTTGGCCCACTAGGAGTGGTGGTGCAGGTGGAGCTGAAGGGGAAGGAAGGGTGCTAGGAGAAGGTTGTTGAGGGGTTAGTGATGGAGGTGTGGGAGAAGGTAGTTGTGGGGGAGATGATGGTGGGGTAGGCGCAGGTTGAGAGGTAGGAGCTAAGGCTCCATCTTCTTCTTCTTCCTGAACCTGCACCACTTTGGTTTCTCCAGCCCCAGCTGCTGAAGACCCCCCAATCTCCTGTCGAGTCCTCTTGCGGCGAAGGAGGGGAACATCAGAGCTCTCCTCTTCGGTCGAAGGAGCGGCAGCAGAAGCAGCAGCAGTGGCTGCACGAGTAGGGAATGCCTTAACCAGTTTCCTCTTTCTCCTGCCAGCCTCAGGACCTCTTGCAGGTGCCACCGAGAGGGGAAGAGCTACAAGTGGTTTGGAGGTGGAGGAGGTGGAGACAGGAGCATTCTCGGTCCTGGTTGGTGTCGAAGCAAGCATGGACTGAGCCAGTGCTAGCAAGGCATTCTTCCTATCTGTTCCTGAAGTCATATCTGCATCAAAGGTTAAGAGGAAAATCAGATAACAAGACTGAATCAGTACGTTGAAAGCAAATGCACATGAGAATGCCATGCAGATGCATGGAGTGATGCAAGAGTTAAGTGGAAGGATGATCTGCCTATGTATTTCTTCAGGGATACTACATCAAACTCATGTTTGATGAGTGTAGCAGAGTTGTATTTCACCCCTAACACAAGTCTGCACAGTTCACGTTCGTAGGGGGTGAGGGCCTCCAAATCCCTGGGCTTCTTGAACTCTACCCCTGGGACCCAATAAAAGGGGAATCCTTCGAGCAGTGTGGGGTCTCGAGGGGTGGCAGAGATCATGTAGAACCTGCCCTTCCAGTCCTTGAAGGATTGCTGGTATAAGCCTAGGATGACTCTACTAGCAACCCCATTTAGGCTCACCCAAGACCTGTCCCCTGGGTTCTTCGCCTCAAAAAAGTGCAGGAAGACGTTGATGGAGGCAGGGTGACCAAAGTAATCACACAAGATTTCAAATGCTCGGATGAAGGCCCAAGCATTTGGATGAAGCTGGCATGGTGCGACATTCAGCTCCATCATCAGTTCTTTTTCAAATAAGGTGAAGGGCAGACGCAGCTTCAACCTCTTGAAGATGGCAGAGTACACGAAGGTGAAGGGTACCCCATTGGTAGCCCTATCATCGGCGCAGATGGGTATCCCTTGTGGAGGAATGCATACGCCTACTGGGAAGTCATTTTCTTTATGAATGGCGCACGAGGGCTCATCTGGATCGTTGCTAAGTATGGTTTTTAGGTGGTGTGGAGGGAGTTGTGTGGAGGTCTCGGCTAGGAGCGCCAAGGAAGCCCACTCATACACCCTGGCCTGGTCTCAGAAGGACGTTGCGGTAGGTTGGGGTGGAGTTGGGGCAGAGGGTGGCGATGGTGCAGGCCTTGGGGGCTGGGCACCAGAAGAAGAGGCAACGAGGCGTGTCGTTTGCTTTACACGAGCCATTGCCAAAGCTGCAATGGAGGAAAGGAAGGAGCAAGATCAGATGAATGAAAGAAGAGGGAAATGATGAATGGTTCGGTGAAAAACAGAGGGAGAAAGCAAGAAGGAAGGTTCAGGTGAAGAAGAGGAAGAAGGAGAAGCCGAGAGTGAGAGATAAGTACAGCGAACCCTAGCGCAGGTTGAGAAGAAGAAAACAAAGAAGATGAATGAACAGTGATGAAAAACATGAATGCAAACGGTAGAAATGCTCTAAATGCACCAAGGGAGAAGAAAAGACAAACCTTTAGATGATCGAAGAAGGGTTGAAGGTCAAAAGATCGAGGAGAATGCGCGCGCAGAAGAGAGCTGAGAGTTCTGGAAAACAGAGACTGAGTACGCTAAAGAAGGTGATGGAGCAGTGCCAGCGCGCGCGTCTCTTCTGAATGAAGGAAACGTTAGTGACACTCAGTGTGAGCCACTAATGCGTCCATGTGTCAAGAGATAAAGCGTGGAAGTCATAACGTTCAAGAGCAGACACGTGAGCAGCACGTGGCGTGGCCCCACCTGCCACATGGACCAGGGGTGCGACCACTTAGTCTCTTTGCTGAGAACTAGTTCACAGCTCGAGACTGGGGGGCTTGTGATCCGGTCGGTCATCGGTAGTCGATGACGTCATCAGCAGATGACCACGTGGACCATTCACAGGGTGACATGTGGGATAAGTTAGCAGGAGAATCAGGGAGTAGATCACTCAGAACAGTGATCGGTGGTCAGGTACCGAGTGACCACCACCCGCAGATCAGTACCTATATGAGCGCCTGGAAGCAGAGCGCGAGAAGTAATGAAGCACTGATCAGTCATCGGGGTTTCTTGCTACATGCAGTTAAACTGGGACCCAGGCTCCTAGCGAGAGCGTTACGCATGCACCTCGCATGATTCCAAACCAGAAGAAGAAGAACTGCTCGCCAGTAGGGTTGTTCATGAGGATGGTATAAGGGAACTAGTAAACTGGTCAGTAATCAGTGACTCTCTTAACCCATTACGTGCATGGCACTGTGCGGTGAGGTCATGCATGCAGGATGCAGTGCCTGGTGAGTGTGTTTAGACCAGCCACACCCGGTGCTCTCTTGGGAGCATGCGACTCACTCAAAGGGAAGAAACGCGCTAAGTTACTCCGCAAGGGAATAACTTAGGCGCACAGAGAAAAGCACAAAGGCCCTTCAGGTGTGACACGTGTATGGTTAGATGCAAGTTGCATGCCTCCATGTGTCACCATCTGAGAGAGAGGCGCGGCCCAGGTATAAAAGCACTCCACATCATGTAAGGTACACACGGATTTTTATAGTTTACAGAGATTACACACATTACTGAGTCATTGTGAGCACGTTTTACACACGTTGTACAGTGATAACAGAATTCAGTTAGAGAGAGAGAAAGTGGATCTGAGAGGACACACGAGTCTCACAGAGAGATTCAGAGAGAGCTTTTGGTGGTCCTGTTACCTGACTTGAGCGTCGGAGTGCAAACGGCCGCTAGAGGCGCTGTCTGTGTTGTTTTGCAGGCATCATTTGGAGTTCCAGAGAAGGTCCTTGGAGCGTTCTTGTAGAACACGCGGTTGCAGCAGGCTAGACAAAGGAGTGACGAGGCATATTCTCCATATTTGAGTCGGCGGCAGGATCAATTATGTTTTCTAATTTTCAATTAGACAAAAAATGGTCTTTAGTAGTGACAGAGTTTATAAGGTACGGGGCTAGCCTCAACCGCCAACCCTGTTGCTAGATCCACTACTTCTGAAGCTTTTTCTTTGAGAGTAGAGTCAAGGGTTAATGTTGTTGGTGATTAAAGAGGGTGTAGCTATTTCATATAATTTGTTCACGTGCATGATAAGAGTGGTATAGTATGCGCGTAGAAGAAAGAGAAGCTCAACATACTACCTTACAAGAGGTGGAGAATGGACTCTAGTAACTCTGTATGGATATTAGACATATTAAAATTATGACTAGTTTGAGTATATTACTCTACCCACCAAGATTATTGGTCAAGATTTGTCATTGCTCGTTAGCTTGTGGGTCTACCATATGGTTAGGCTAAACTCTTCAAGTATTCTCTTTAGCCAAATTTCTTTTTGGGTTGCTAAGCCAACTAAAACATATTTAGCCTCTATAGTAGCAGATTGAGACATAAATTTTTTCTTCTTTGCATACCATGAAAATACTCTAGAGCTAATTGATGGAAACATATTCATAAGTGTTTTTCATATCATCCATGCATCCTGCCCAATCACTACAATATAAGCCAATTAACATTGCTTCAATTATGCTATAATTTTTTTATCCTATAACTCAAGGTGCCTGTGAGAGGTCAGTTAAGAACCTGTCGCTTGGGGTTAGAGGTCTCAAAAGTGTGAAGGAAGGTTCGCTAGAACACCTTCCCCTCGAGTGAGAACACCCAAGTTGAACAGAAGGGTTCGCCAGTTAAATCCTCCCTCGCCTATGGGCGATGAGAGGTCAATTAAGACTCGTCAACTTGGATTAGAAGTCTCGGAAGTGGGAAAGGAAGGTTCACAGAGAACGCCTCCCCCTTTGAGTGAGAACACCAAGGACGACTCGTACCAGCAAAATCCTTCCTTGTCTCGAGCAAGGAGAGGTCAGGTGCCAAGTTGAACAGCAGGATTTGCCAGTGAGACCCACACGTGCCTATGGGCGATGAGAGATCAACCAAAGAATGGCCTATGTGTTAGAAGTTTCGAGGTAAAAGAGAGGGGTTCGCAGAGGATGCCTCCCACTTGGGTGAGAACACCAAGGTTAAATGAGGTGGTTCATCACTTAAGTCCTATTTGGCGTGGTGCAAGGAGAGGTCAGTGAAGTGATGTAGTCCATTCGCCAGGGCTCGCCCATGGTGTGGTCTCTTATCCTAAAGAGGAATTACACTCATCACCTCTTATCAGTGTTACGCGTGCTACATTGCGAGAAGTCAAAGCTGCTAGCTAAGTGCGTTAAAGTGACCAAACAACTAATGAGTACCAAAAATATAAGTTGTACAAAAGAAATATGAAGCGCCAAGGTAAACAAGTTGATCAAGACAATTACATGCACAAAGTTAAATATTATTAGATTGGAAGAGTAATTACAAAAAGGTGATTACAAGAAGTTCAGCCATGGAATATAGCTACTCAAGAGACCTATCTTGGCACGCTTTTTGCCCGTCGACTACCTGCATAGATACAGAGAAAGGTGAGAGGTCCATCTCAGGATGCCCGCAGGCAACCTGAGCAAGGGCATCGCCAAACCCCTCCCCGTAGACGTTGGCGACATCTTCATTCAGCTCCGCCTCGGTCTTCTTGAACAGCTTAGCTTGTTGGGCAAGCTCTTCCTCAACATTGCCCAGCTGAACTTCTCAGGATGCTCTCCTCCTTCTTGACCACCTTTGCTTGGGCCCCTTCCAGTTATTCCTCCAGATCAATAACTTTGTTACGGAGGGGTAGGATCTTGGCCTCAAGCTGGAGGGCCTCCTGCCCCTTGGGAAAGAGGAGCTTCTTGGCCTCTTTCTCTGATTGGCGGAGACTGCTCAGCTCCTGGTTCAGAGCAGTCTCGCGCTTGGCAGCCATTTAAACTTGAAGAGCTAGCTCCTTCTTCTGCTCCAACTCCCTCCTTAGTTGGGCCACCTCTTCCCTCAACTCCATCTCTGCATCCCTCTGGGTTAGCAGAACGCTGGAGGCAGCAAGGAACTCACCAAGGCCCTAACTCAAGCGGTCCCTTAGTGAGCCCCTTTCCAAAGCCTCCATCGTTTCTTTGGCAGGTAGATGCACGAGGACATGCTAGAGGAGGGTGGGAAGTTCGGGGGCAGGAGGTGCTTGGTTGTCTTTGGGAGCATTCTCCCTCCCCCCCCCCGCCTTCGATCGTCAGGAGTGGCTCGGGGGGAGAGGAGGCGCTTGAGGGGTGCTCCCTGAAGGATGGAGGTTGCCCCTCTGTGGCAGAAGAGGTTGCCACAGCAACCTCCACCCTGTTTCTCTAGAAGACCAAGCCTGAGCAGGTGTCCTCGTCTTCAGAAATCACCACCGCCGCTACCCTTTTTTGCTTACTTTCAGAGGCGGGGCCTGGGGCAGCAGCGACGGGGAAGAAGGGCCAACAAGACATGAGCCACCTGTTGTGCAGTGACCCAGCAGATCGGCCAGCCTTTTCTTCTTCTCAACATCCAAGACCATATCTGCAACAAGCAACAAGTATGAAATGAGAAGTGACACATAGTTACTAAATACAAATACAGGCAGATACAAGAAGAAGTAAAGCAAATACCAATGTAGATGTTAAGAGTTTTAGCATCATACTCGTGCCTGATCAGCTAGGCAGTGTTAAACAGCACCCCCCAGCTGGAAAGGAGTTGGGACAGGTCGCGATCATAGGGTGTCAACTCCTCGAGTCCCCGGGGTTTCTTGAATTTCAGCTTCTCCACCCAGTACAAGGGGAACCCGTCGAGTATGGTGGAGTCGTAGGAGCTGCAGCAAACCCTAAAGAACTTCCCTTTGAAGCCCTTGTATGATTGCTAGAAGAGAGTTAGCAGAACTCTCCCTGCCACTCCGTTGAGGCATACCCAAAGCCTCTTCCCGGGGCTCTTTGCCTCAAAGAAGTGGAGGAAGACGCCCACGGAGGGAGGGAACCCCAAGTTGTTGCACAAAATGGAGAAGGCCCTCACGAAGGCCCAGCTGGGTAGGCGCCACATTGAGCTCTGTGAGGAGGGCCCTCTCGAACCCAGTGAAGGGCAAGCGGACCTTGACCCACTTGAAGATGGTTGCGTAGAGGAAGAAAAAAGGCTCCCCGTCATTGCAACAATCGTCTGCGGACACTGATTCTCCCTCTGTGCAGGGTCAAACCGAGACGTACGCATCACATTCTCTGCCAAAGACGCGCCCTTTGGTCTCGTGCTCATCATCCCTATGCTTCCTCAAGTCTTCACAGGAAGTGAGTTTTGAGGTCTCAACAAGGAGTTCCTCAGGGGCCCAAGAGTAGAGGGCCCTGTAGTCAACAGTAGGAGGAGGGTTGGAAGTGGTTTTGGTTCTTGCCATCTCGAATCTAAAACAAAATGAGAGGCAAGAAGAAGGAAAAAAAAAGGGTTTAGAAGAGAGCGAAGGTGTGTTTCAAACGGCGGACTAAGACTCAAAGACGAAGAACGCAAATAGGAAAGAAGAACAGAATCCCTAAAATGCAGAAATCATAAACAGGCCCAAAGCAGTTATAGCCTGTAAGGGGTGGCAGAACCATAAAACAAAGGCAAAAGGAAGAGTAAAAATCATACCTTTGAGTAAGTGAAGACGAGGGGTTGTGAGAGTTGGAGTGGGAGTGGAAGCGTTCAAGAGAAGATGGTGATCGCAAAGGTTTGAGTGAAAAGTGATGAAATAGTGCTGAGGCACGGGTTTTTGAAGGGGTTTAGTATGGACTAGTGGGCTGATTAGTCATTAGTGCGTTGATCACCAGAGTGGAACGATGTGTCCTCGTCACGCAACAGGGTGATGAGTCTGCGGCAACAGGGTGTAACGAGGTGACATCGGTCTTGGGTGTTTTGAACGATAGTAGAACTAGAACATCTAAGGTGGATTCTGTGAGAAGACCAGTTATTAGTAAAATGCCCAGAGGAAGGGAGAGGCCTGAGTCACGAAGCACCCATGTGAGTGGCAGGGAAAGCATAGTTAGGTGCAGAGTCTTAAAGGGTTGAGTGCCTATCAGGATTAGGGTTTCCCAGTGAAGCTACATGCATGGCACGTGAACAATGAGGGCACTCCTAGGACAGATGGCCCCAGAGTTTAGGTGCATGAGGGCGTATCCAGGTGGCCATCCTGTTAGAGTTTGCACTCCAGTTAAGGGAAGCCTTACGCACTACATTACCCTAAGACTGGGTAATAGCAGCGCAAGGGTATTCCTATACAAAGCCTAAATATGGGTAGCGGCACAGAGGAAACCCTAAACTATACAAAGGGTAGTAAAACACTTCACAAAGGTACGCAGTTTCTAGACCTAAACTAAGATACTCAATACACTTGGTGTGCTTGCCCCAGTATGGACTTGAGCGTTGGAGTGCAAACGGCCTTTAGGGCGTCCCTTTCTGTCTTTGCAGGTGCAGGTTGTTTCGACACAGTGAAGTGTAACCTAAGGAGAGGGAAGGAGGCGTGTGATTGTCGTAGAGTCAACCAACAGGAGAGTCAATCGGCAAGAACAAAATTCATTCTTCCTCTTCTTAAAATCTTTCCCCATGAAATAATTATCAATGCTGTTATACCATGCTTTTTTGTTTCAACCAATAAGGAGATTTCTTAGTTTATAAACCTTCTCATCTTGCCCTTTAATCACAAAGTCTTTGATATTTTTTAACATATACCCATTCTTTTAATTCACCATTCAAAAACATTGACTTCACATCCTACTAAAATAATTTCCTATATGTCAGAAGATGATCATTTTCCCAAAATAAGAAGTAATTTTGATACCAAACAAGGTCACCCTAAATCCTAAAACCCTAAATCATTTTTAATATGATGGTTATTAAAAACTTGTCACCATTAGTGGTGTAATATGACACTTAAAAAACCGCTACATTCTGTATTCAAAATATGACATTTACAATTGTCATTTTATACAATACCATATCTTAACTCCCGCATTTTCATTCCCTCAATCAAATTTTTCTTTATTTTTTCCCCCAAAAAATTTCATTTCTCACACTTCGTCAAAGTTTTGATTTTTCAAAACCCTATTCTATTCTTCATCCCCTAATTCCACAAAATTTCCCAAAATCTTTTGAAACCCTATTCTCATGCTTGTTTATAAAATCCTTCATTGCGTGCTAGCTCATCTGCCACCTTCCTGTCACAATGATTCTTAACAAGGAAACACGACGAGGAGGTTGGAATAGACAAAGGAGTTACGGACGTGTGTGACAACGATTAGACAATTTTGTTCTATGTCAGAGATGCCGATGGTTTCCTCGATGGTGGGAGGAGAGAAGTCTTTGCAAATGAGGGAGGTGATGAGGGGTGCATACTAGTACCAGAGGCCGAGGTGGTTGGCAAGGATTTCGATGTGGTCAATGATGGGTTCTATATTGCGAAGGGAGGGGTTTCGAAAAAGGATGCAAGGGTTAGTAAACTTGCTGCTACGGTGAAACTAGGGCTTCTTAAAGAAAAAAGGGTTGGTGGATATGGGTTCAAC
The DNA here is from genome assembly GCA_013389735.1 of Phaseolus lunatus. NCBI lineage: Eukaryota > Viridiplantae > Streptophyta > Magnoliopsida > Fabales > Fabaceae > Phaseolus > Phaseolus lunatus. The sequence goes on along the minus strand of CM023859.1, from coordinate 14,639,743 downwards.
TTCTACATTACTAGAAGATATGGATTCCTAGTTTCCTTAATATATATTATTTTTCTGACATTGACTATTAATTGTCTGGTCTTTCTACTATTATTGACAGGGAAACTGGAAAATGGAAGAAGACATCTCTAAAACTAATGACTTTATATCCCCACTTATTCATCTTACCTTAAAATTTTTTCCTTATCATATAAAATTACAAAGTTTGTTAACATTATGAAACACCTATTTTGGAATGTTGCAGATGTGGGGAGGTATTGTTGTCTGGTAGGGATCGCAATGCGAGGAGGGCCATGCGGGCCGGCTCGCAACCTGCTATTAAAAGCCGCGGGGCGAGCTCACTAATCTAGCTCGCTGACCCGCTTTGGCTCGTCCCAGATAACCCGCAGCCCGTACGGGCCAACAGCGGGGAAGGGCGGGTCAGCCTGCATAAGTAATTATTTTATTTTTTTGCAAAAAGAATCACACCCCACTCACCCATTATTGTAGTGTGACCTTTATTTTATTTTATTTTAAAAAAATAAAATTGAATTTAATGTTCTAAAAAAAGGAATGTTTTATTTTAATAAATCTTAAGGAGTTAATATTAAGAGTGACAGTGGATTTAGTTTTAAATAAAGTCTTATATTTCAAATTTCTTGATAAAAAAAATTATATAAAGAAGACATTTCAATAAGATATTCGTTGAAAAATTAGTCATCTTCAATAAAATATTTTATAGCAAAACTTTGATAAGATACTCTAATATATTTACGTACATATATAGATGCAAAAAAAATTATTTTTAATCAAGCTTTCTAACAACCATCATACTTGAATTCATATTTTTATCTTAATTGAATGAATTGAAACAATAAAATTTTAATTTTTCAGCAGCAGAAATAGATTTGTTTTATAATTATTGAAATTTTAACTTTTGAAAAAAAAATATTTTCCTTATGCGGGCTGGCCCACGGACTACCTGTTATGTAGGGCGGGCCAATAAAATGAGTTCACACTCTTTGTGCGGGGCAGGGCTATGCAGGACTGGCTAGCCCGCATTGCCACCTCTATTGTCTGAATCCCCAAAGTTGTCTAAAACATTTGTTAACAATTTCTCACTAGATTTGTCTTATATTCATTAGTTGGCTATGCTGTTGACAATAATTTCATCTCATTCTTACTTCCATTTACAAATATCTTGTAACTTTTTATTTCATTTGTGATTCACTGATACACTCGCTGCCCTGATTTTCTTCTAAGTAATAATAAATAGATTACATTTCTAAGGAATTTCATTTTAGCAATTTGGAAAATATTTTTAATAAAATAAAAAAATTTAATACAGTTATGTATGCAGATATACTTAGTGCATGTTTGGAAATTGCTTAGTTTTAGTTAATATTTATTTAAAAATATATGCTAATGAAAACACATCCAGCCTCGAAGAATTTGGCTAAGAAGATTGGAAGCCAAAAAAGAATCCCAGAAGTCTCTCTTCTCAGGGAGAATTAATTATTTTCTACTCTTCCATTTTTTCTCTAGTTTTATAAACATTATATATAGTAGTATAGGCTTTATTTTGGGCTTGTATTTAGGCCATTTCCTTGGACTATGTTTTGGGCCAATTTTCATGGACCATGTATTGAGCCAATTAGAGTAGGGTGTAAATAGAAAAAAGAAAGAGTCTTACTAGAGTTACAATTGGGCCTCCTTGGATCCAATGCAACTCTAGATTATCTAGGGTGCACAAATAAATTACTAGAGTGCAAATAGAAAGTATGGAGTGGCAAGGAAGACATGAAGGTCCACAGGTCCTCTCCTTAATGGAGAGGATTCCCACCAATTCTAAAAGGACATTTTTCTTCATGGGAATGGAGAAGATTCTCTCCAATTTGAGGAGGACACTTGTCAACCTCTACTTTGAGAGGATTTGCTCCAATTAGAGAGAGTCACTTGTCCTTCTATGAGTGGAGAGTTTTTAGGGTTAAAGCTTGCACCTTGGCTGCCCATAGCACTATAAATACAAGTGCTAGCCCCCTTGTAAATTGGCTTTGAATAGACTATTGAATTGATGCCAAAATTCCAACCTCAACTAGTCTCTTAGCTCACTCTTTGTAGCCTTATTTCTAAGTGTTTTAGCAAGGAACCTCTTAGGAGTTGGCCTAACCTCTCTTAAGCTTCATTAGCATTCTCCATACACCAATTCTTCACAATTTTTTTCACTCATTTTAGCCACCCAATCTGATGGAGGACCATCCGGAAGGACACATATTGGGCCTTTAACCAGGGCCATGGCTAGAAGAATGGAAGAAGAAGAAGAAGAAGGAGTTCAAAAAACTCTATTTTTATGGAGAATTAAATTTTAATTAGGCTTTATTTTGGGCTTGATTTTTGACCATTTTCTTGGGCCATTTTTAGGCCAATTAGAGTAGGGTGTAAATAGAAACATAAAGAATCTTGCTAGAGTTATGTAACATCCCGCCAAATCCTTTTCATATTTATATAGTGAAATAAAGGTAAAACAATAATATCGAAGTGAACATATATATATATATATATATGTAATGAAATTTCTCCTCACAGGGAGTTTAATACATATCCAGTCAGTTTCCAAATTTAAACAAAATACAGCAAAATAGAAAAACAGGCGATCGCCTAAGAGAAACAGAAAACAGGCGATCTCCTAACAAAAACAGAAAACAGGCGGTCTCCTTCCGGCGACCACTCACTGAGGAGCTCTACTTCCTGCAACATCATCTGCTCTCGTGCAAATATACACGATCATCACAGGTTTAAGAAAAACAACCACGATACAAAACAAAGGGTAAGCTAGATATTTTTAAAAACTTTAAATATGAAACTTTATATCAATAGAAAGCATAAATCTTCACACCATTCATAATCTATATCAATTTCAACCATCAACATCCCCATATTCCACAAACTCGTCAAGTGTCTATTCAATACATTCAATACTCATGGTTCACATGTCAGACTTTCCACTGACTCATAACACATAGACACATGACTCTACTTCCGAAAGACTCGTGCGTTGAACTTAGCATCCAGAGACCTGCACCTGTCATACCACACCACTGTGAAATCCACACAGGGTCGCTGTGAAATCCACACAGCCATGCGCATAAACATAATCTCAATATCATCACTCTCCCGGTATGACAGGGTTAATTCATATAACAGGTCAAGTTAGTTATCTTTCAAACAACTTACCCATACATATGAACCTCTTTCGACTCTCAACAACTGAATAACTTCATCTATGTGATTCCATTATATCAGCAGAGTCAGGATCGTCTCATTCACAGGATACTCACTGATCAATACACTCTAATACCAATCTCAACACGGTATTTCCTTTCCTGAAAATACTATGTCTTGATCACAATTTCACATTCATCCAGTACATCATACCACACGTAAAAGCACAATTCCATCATATAATATTTTGAATCTTTTCTTAAACAATCCCAATCACAGAAACAATCATACCAAAGTTCAAATTTTCAAATATCATATGCATTTCAATCTCAAACAAGTTTAAAGCGACACTAAAACAGGGGAGTTCGAAATCAACATTAAAACCGGCGATCACGTCGCCCCACACATAAAATAGAGCATCGTGAAATAGAATATGAAACCGGCGACCACGTCACCCTCACTTCAGAACCTACTCGCCTAAAGTTTTTATAAACGAAAATGCTAGCTTCCCTTACCTGAACTTGCGCAAAAACACCAAGAGCTCCAAAACCCACTGAAGCTTAAAGATGCCTTAACTCTGTTTTAGCTTCCGGTTTGGAGAACTTGCAGAGAACTTCCCAGGAGTCCAAGGGCAGTCGGCGCTCGTCGTACTGGTGCTTGAGGATGCCTGAATCGCAGCGCGAAGGAGAGAAAAGAGAAGGATGAAGGTAAACTCACTCTGTCACTCTTGAACCACAGCAAAACGTTCTTTGCCTCTCAGAAGTGAGTTTTTGAATCTAAGCCAACTTGTCCACAATTGCCGCTGCCACTACCCACTCTGCAGCAAAGCTTGCGTTCACACTTCCTTGAACAGTATGGCCACGTGTGTCTCTGCGCATACCAACTCTCTGATGCCAACTATTTTGAAACACCCTTTTCTGTCTACGTGTCGCGCGCGCCACGTAGACAAAAAGGGTGGTTCAGAATAGTGACATCAGAATGTTGGCATGCGCAAGAGACACTCGCGGTCGTACTGTTCAAGGCAGTGGTTGGCATGCACAAGAGACAGCAATGGTCGTACTGTTCAGGGCAGTGGTTGGCATGCACAAGAGACAACAGTGGTCGTACTGTTCAGGGCAGTGGTTGGCAGGCGCAAGAGACAACCGTTGCCGTACTGTTCAGTGAAATAGTACACTCAGGCTTTCCTGCAGAAGGGGTGGCAGCAGCAGCATACGTGGACAGGTAGGCTTGGATTCAAAAGCCCACTACGGGAAGGCAAAGAAGGTTACAGTGGCTCAAGAGTGAAAGAGTGTCTGCACCTTCATCCCTCTCTTTTCTCTCCTTCGCACTGCAACTCAGGCAACCTCCAGCACCAGTGCGACGTGCGACGACTGCCCTTAGAGCACCTGGGAGGTTCTCTGCAAGTTCTACAAACCAGACGCTGAAAACAGAGCTAAGGCATCCTTTAATCTCGGTGGATTTTGGAGCTCTTGGTGTTTTGCGCAAGTCCAGGTAAGGGAAGCTAGCTTTATTTTCAATAAAAGCCGTAGATTAGCTGTTTCTGAAGTGAGGGCGACGTGGTCGCCGATTTCATATTCTTTTCGTGATTCTCTGTTCTATGTGTTTGGGCGACGTGGTCGCCGGTTTTAAAGCCCTTTTTCATGATGTTCTGTTCTTATGTGTTTGGGCGACGTGATCGCCGGATTTAAATACAGATTTCGAAATCCCCTATTTTTGGACTAGATCGCCGGTTTTGGCGTTGTTTTTCGAACTCCCCTGTTTTTGGTGTTGTTTGAAACTGTTTGAGATTCAAATGTGATATTCGAAAATCTGAACCTTGGCATGAGTTTTTCTGTGACTGAAATCGTTCATTAAGTGTTGTATGACGTGTTGAATGTTGTGAATGTGGGATCAAGGCATAGTATTTTCAGGAAAGAAAATACCGTGTAAGATCGTGTAGGATGTGCATTGATCGGTGATTTCTATAATGAGATATCCTGACTCTCCTGAGATAATGAATTCATATAGATGAAGTTATTCAAGCGTTGAGAGTCGATGGAGGTTCATACGTATGGGTAAGTGTTTGAAAGATAACTACTTGACCTGTTGTGTGGATTCACCCTGTCATACTGTGAGAGTGATGAAATTGAGATCGAGATTTGTGTGGATGTGCATAGCTGTGGAAACATTACAACAGTTTAGTATGACAGGTGCAGATCTCTGAGTCTAGTCAATGCACGAGTCTTCCGGAAGTAGTGTCAAGTGTCTATGTGTGATTAGTCAGTGGAAGTCTGACGTGAGTAATGTTGAGAAATTGTTGATAGGCACTAGATGGTTGTGTGATATGAATGAGAAAGTGATGGACTCTTGTGAATGTTTAAAAAGGCTGATCTACGCTGGTTGTCCAGTTTATAATTTAAAGTTAAAAAATATCTAGCTTACCCTTTGTATTGTTCTCTGGCTGTTTTCTCTTAAAACTGTGATGATCGTGTATTTTACACGGGAGCAGATGATTTTCCAGGAAGTAGAGCTCCTTAGTGAGTGGTCGCCGGAAGGAGATCGCCTGTTTCTGTCTCTATGTGGTGTTCGCCACCTATCTGCTGTCTGGGGAAGCTGAGTTCTGGTGGATGGGAGCTCAGCAGATGATGGAGGCCAGGGCTGAAGTGTTAGACTGGGAGAGCTTCAGGGTGAGGTTTTTGGAAAAATATTTCCCAGATAGTGCAAAGTTTGCGAAGGAGGCAGAATTCCTCAGATTGGAGCAGGGGGAGATGTCAGTAAATGCTTATGCTGCTCGGTTTGAGTATCTCGCCCGATTCTACACCCAGGCGACCTCTGAGGCTTGGAGGTGTAGGAAGTTTGAAGAGGGACTGAAGCATGGGCTAAAGAGGACCATAGCCCCGATGTGCATCAGGGAATTTCACGCCTTGGTAGAGAAGGGGAAGATGGTGGAGACCCTGGAAAAGGGTGATTCTCGGGTGATCAGGTCACACCCAGGGAGTTCTTCCAGTGGGAAGGCTAAGGTGCAGCACCCACAAAGCAAGCCTTATGCGAGACCTCCACCACATCGGGCGGGAACAACGCCATCCCAGTTTCAGCAGCAACAGCCTTGGAAACCCAAGTGTTTCCATTGTGGTGGACCACACACGCCCAATACGTGCCCCAAGAAGGCTTCGGAGAGAAGGTGTTTTGCCTGCCAAAGGACGGGACACGTTGCTAGAGATTGCCCAAGCAGGAATGGTGCGACTCAACCCAGCGGTTCTCAGCAGTTGAGGAACGAAGGCGGCAGACCTCAGGCAACAGGGAGAGTGTTTGCCATGTCAGGAGCAGAAGCGTCTCAGTCAGGTAACCTCGTGCAAGGTGTTTGTTTTATAGCTGGTAGAGGTGTAAAAGCCTTGTTTGATTCTGGAGCGACACACTCCTTTGTGTCAAGCCTGTGTGTAGCCGAGTTGGGCCTTCTAGTGAAGGAGTTACCTTTCGAACTGTTGGTCTCTACACCTGCGTCAGGACAGGTGTTGACCTCTACAGTTTCCCCTGAATGTCCAGTGATAGTAGAGGGACGCAGATTCAAAGTGAACTTGATCTGCCTACCTCTTCAGGACCTGGATGTTATCCTGGGAATGGATTGGCTAGCTGCCAATCACGTTCTCATAGACTGCGGTAATCAGAAGATAGCATTTCCAGATCTCCAAGAGCCAGAGGTGATATCAGCTCAGCACGGGTGGTCGGAGTTGGAAAAAGGGGCGAGGTGCTTCGTGATACTAGCTCGGTTGGAAGTGAAGAATGAAGGGGACGTAAGCAGAATACATGTGGTGAAAGAATTCATGGATGTATTTCCAGAAGAAGTACCTGGATTACCTCCTAAGAGAGAAGTGGAATTCTCCATTGATTTGGTACCTGGAGCTGGACCAGTGTCAATGGCACCTTACAGGATGGCACCAGCCGAGTTGGTGGAATTAAAGAAGCAAGTGGAAGAATTGTTGGAGAAACAATTCATCAGACCCAGTGTATCTCCATGGGGGGCTCCAGTGCTCCTAGTTAAGAAGAAGGATGGAGGGTCTCGGCTGTGTATAGATTACAGGCAGTTGAACAAGTTGACCATCAAGAACAAGTACCCCCTACCTAGGATTGATGATTTGATGGATCAAATACATGGGGCCTCGGTGTTCTCAAAGATTGATCTGAGATCGGGGTACCACCAAATTTTGGTTAAAGCTGAAGATGTTCAAAAGACAGCTTTTAGGTCTCGGTATGGGCACTATGAGTATGTGGTGATGCCGTTTGGAGTCACAAATGCTCCAGCTCTGTTCATGGACTACATGAATAGGATTTTTCGCCCTTTCTTGGATAAGTTTGTGGTAGTCTTCATAGACGACATACTCATTTACTCAAGGACCGAGGAAGAACATGAAGAACATCTGAGGACAGTATTGGAGATTCTGAGGGAGAAGCAACTCTATGCCAAGTTCTCTAAGTGTGAGTTCTGGCTGAGGGAAGTCAACTTCTTAGGACACGTGATATCTGCGCAGGGGATCTCGGTGGATCCAGCCAAAGTGGAGGCAGTGCTTCAGTGGGAACGTGATGGAGGAGGGCCAAGCACATCTAGCCAAGGAAGCCAAGGCCCAAACCAAGAAGACCGTCTAGACCAAGAGGAGCGTCTAGCTCCAGGAAGTGAGCGTCTAGAACGTGAAGGAGGGAGGCTATCCATGGAGCTAGACCGTCTAGGACCTCTCACAAGATCCATGGCTAAACATATCCAAGCACACATAGAAGAAGCCACGGATGGAAGAGAGAGATCCTTGTACATGTTTCATAAAGGCCCAAAGGGGGAGGGGGTGCTTAGTAGATTAGTGTAGTGTAGAAAGCAAAACTTGCTCACTTAGGGGTGTGCTATCAAAAAGGTGCCCTTAGCAATAGAAGGAGGGGTGTGCTAGCAAATAGGTGCCTTTAGCAAAAGAAGGAGGGGTGTACTATCAAATGTTGCATTTTTGACCTATCTTCTAGAATATTAGGATGATGGTGTGGTTTGACTAAAGTCAATACCCTAGGCAGCCCCACTTTTTGTATTTCCATCTCTACCCTTTAAGCTTGCTCACCAAGGCTCCTAAATCTATAAATAAGGAGGCCTACCTCATGTATTTTCAAGTTTATTTGAGTAATGTTATGCTGCCATTTTTTGTGCACAAGCTTTACTCCTCCTAGAAATCTAGGCTATAAACTTCAATCCTTTCACCTTCTCCCTTGAGCTGGCCTAACCACTCAACCCATACTCACCATGCACCTTCAAGACCAACACAACTCCTAGGAGGGTCTTGTTTCACTCACCCATTGCTTCCGCTCCATCTATTTCTACTTTGATTCAAGAAGAACACATGAAAATGCCATCATTTGGTATCATGAGCTTTTGGTTCTTCAAGATGAGTAGCTTGTCTTTTTAAATTTTCAGTTCTTCTTTATTTTCATCTTGTCATTTCAATTCCATAATTGTCTTGCTGTTTTTTACATTTTAAATTGTTCTTGGTGTGCTTATGGAAGATCCAACCGAAGCACATGTGTTCAATTGATCTTGAACATTTTCTTGTGCAATTGTGATAGGATTCCTTACACATTGAGTGGCTGTTTTCTTTTAGGAATTTGAGTCTTTATTGCTTTCTTATAATTGCTTCATTTTATGCTTTGAGTCTTTATTTTCTAAATCTATAAATGTTGTGTCAAGTCATGTGAATCCATAATTGTCATCAATTCTTAGTAGTCCTATTTTTTTGGCTTGATTGTTTCTTGTTTTTGGGTCTCTTTAAGTTGCCTTAATCTGCTGTTATTTTTGATCCTTTGCTGCCTTTTTAATTTTAGCTTGAGTTCATATTTGTGTTTTAGTTCTACACAAATTCATTTACATCATTTTCCTTTGTGTCTTTTGGTATATCTTGCTGTTTTTCCAATTTACACAGAATCCCCTGTTTTACATCAATCTGTGCTGGCTGTTTTTGCTTGGGAAAATTATTTTTCCAGATAGGAAAATTTTGATTCTCTGGAATATGCAAGATTGAGGTGTTATAGAAAAGACAAAAAAAGAATCAGGTCAAAAAAAGAAATAGAAAAAAAATGATAAATATTTTAAAAACAGTGTGCAAATCTGGGCGCTCCAGCTGGCGTAACTGAACACTGATTTTGCAAAATTTATTAAAAAAAAATGGCTCATGCGTTTTGGGTGAAATCTGTCCCAGAATTTAGTTGAGATCTTGAAATATTTGCATATCAATTTTCAGAGGCAAATATGTAAAGGAAAGCTCAGCATAAATTGGGGAAAATCACGTTTTCTGGCCACAACAGTTTTTCAGTGGTGCTGTTTTTGATTTTGAAATCAATTCTAGTGCTATTCTTAGGATTCACTTTGTGTGCCTACCTTTCTTTGAATACCTTTATTTGCTTGTTTTATATTTCTTTGGAACTCTTTCTAGTTGTCACAATTTAACTCCATTTGGTGGTTCTGTTTTTCTAATTAATTTGTTTCTTGCTTTAATCCTTTGGCCTCTAAATTTGGTGCTGGAATTATTTCTCAATTGGTGCCTATTTGAGTAGAAATTTAACTTGAGTGAGGTCTAGCTTGTGTGATAGGTGCTGGATTGGAGAATTAATTTTCTAATTCTAAGAGGAGCCAAAGCAAGGGCAGCAAACAAAGATTACTCAAAAACACGACAAACACTTGGAGGGCCCAACAAAGAAAAGACAACCAAGGGAGTGCCAATAGCAAAACAAGGATCAACAAAGGGGGTTTTCTTAATCTTCTTTGTAACTTAACCTTGTTAATTACTCTTTAACTACGTGATTAGACGGTGAGTGTGTCTTCAAGGGCTCCAAGTGTCCAAGAAGCCTCACCTAGGGCCGACTAGTGTAGACCTTACTTGTTTTAGCATGTGTTAATTGTTTTAATTGCTTTCCTTGCTTAATTAGTTACATTTGGTAATTGTTTTGTTTTGTTTAAGTTCGTTAATTCTTTTGCTTGGTTAATTAGCTAGTTTGCATTGTTTTCTTGCATCAAAATTTGATTTCTTCAACCTAATTGTGTTTTAAGTGGTTTACTAAGAGAAAGCTTTGTGTGAAGACATTGAGGGATAGTCTTTGGCTAAGGCAAGGCTTGGTATTTAAGTAGTCCATTGTGACTCACCTCCCTTACCTGGAAGACTACCTTCTTTGACTTCCCTAAATTTTCTCAAGGTAAAATATTTCTATACACAAAGGTCTAGTCATGTCTTCTCATTCCTTTAAATCTCTTAAAAGTGAGGTGAAATCCTTGAAATCTCTTTTGGAACAACTTTCCAAGAATATTCAATCAATTTCATCTAAACAATTGGAGAATGAGGCCAAAACTAATGAATTGACTAAATCAAAGGATGAGAAGTCTCACATTTCAAAAAAATTACCTTCTCATGCATCTATCTCTAAAAAGCATGATTCTTTTGGGGAGGGAAGACATAGAAGAGATAGAAAAGAACAAGAAAGCCCAAGAGAGGTTAGGGTAGACCTACCCCATTCCCATGGAAAAGAAAATATAGAAACTTGCCTAGATTGGGAAATGAGGGTAGAAAAATTGTTTGCTTCCCATAAAGAAAGAAAGGAAAGAAAGATACAAAAGAAAAGAGAGGAAGCCGAAAGGGAAGCTAAAGAAAAAGAAAAAGAAAAGCATGAGAAGACCCTTGAGAAACAAAAGGCGTGGGAGAATAGTGTTCCTTCTCACAAGGTCATTCAACAAGACAAAAGATTTAAAAATACCTTTGAAAATATACGTCTTGTTGAACAACCTAGCCTTTCCTTTTGTAAAGGAACACTTGCAAGCATAGTAACAAAAAAAGAGTCTTCAAAAGAAGCTTGCATAGATAAAGATAAAGTGGATTATTTCTCATATGTGCTAGGATATCACCAAGTGAATGTCAAGTTATTTACAAGCATCTACAAAAACAAATTTTTATGTGAAGTAGTGCCTAAAGAAACTTGTCATGTCCTATTGAGACAACCATTGCCAAGTGTGCAACTTCTCATAAACAATGGTTGTAACAGCGAGACTATCTTTACACATAAGAGAAAAATTCTTCATGAAGGAGAACTCATGGACCAAATTAGAGTTGATAAAACTCTAGAGCTTTTAAAAGGAAAACTTTTGTCACCCATGAGAAAAGATGTTCAAAGACATTACCCTAGATACATTTCTTGTTTTAAAAATACACCTAAGGTGATGTCTCATGAACTCTATACTCCTTTACCTTTTGCAAATGATCCTTGGGAAGACATAAACCTCAATTTTATCTTAGAGCTTCCTAGGACAACAAAAGGTTTTGATTCCATTTTTATGGATATGGATAATCTCTTCTATATAGAAGTGACAAGTCTTCATGGTTTATCTTCAAGCATAGTATTGGATAGAGCTCCAAAATTTGAAAACCATCATTTGAGGAATCTTTTAGAAAAACTTGAAATTAAGTTGTACTCTTCAAATTTTTATCCTCAAAAGAATGGTCAAAATAAAATTGAAAACATAGCTCTTTTTACTATGCCTAGAGAAATCATGAAAGACAATCACAATTCTTGGGATGAGTATCCTTTTGAGCATGCATACAATGGAGTAGTCCACAAGACTACTAATATTTCTACATTTGAAATTGCATGTGGACTTAATCCTCTTTCGCTTTTTAAGTTGTTACCCTTTCCTAAAGGTATTGTGCCTAAGGAAAAGGTAACCAATATTGAAAATTTTCAAATACATAAGAGGATTAGAGAACACATACAACCATCAAAAGAGAAATATTGTACAAAGTTGCCAAAAACAAAAGAAAAACAAAAATGGCAACTTCATACAATTAAGTTCTCTCCAATTGCTCACACTAACACCTTTACTTTGTTTGATGATTTCCATAGGTGGACGTTTGATCCGGGAGGACAAGCCTTGCCGAAACAATAGGCTGCTATCCGAGATCAAATCTGTAGATCTGAGGATAGATCTTCTCAAAGGAGGAGGAGATGATGGACACCATCCAGCCCCATCCATCCCCCTAGTTGAAGACAAAGCAAGGGATTTGAGGACAAATCCTTTTTCAAGAGGGAGGGGATGATGGAGGAGGGCCAAGCACATCTAGCCAAGGAAGCCAAGGCCCAAACCAAGAAGACCGTCTAGACCAAGAGGAGCGTCTAGCTCCAGGAAGTGAGCGTCTAGAACGTGAAGGAGGGAGGCTATCCATGGAGCTAGACCGTCTAGGACCTCTCACAAGATCCATGGCTAAACATATCCAAGCACACATAGAAGAAGCCACGGATGGAAGAGAGAGATCCTTGTACATGTTTCATAAAGGCCCAAAGGGGGAGGGGGTGCTTAGTAGATTAGTGTAGTGTAGAAAGCAAAACTTGCTCACTTAGGGGTGTGCTATCAAAAAGGTGCCCTTAGCAATAGAAGGAGGGGTGTGCTAGCAAATAGGTGCCTTTAGCAAAAGAAGGAGGGGTGTACTATCAAATGTTGCATTTTTGACCTATCTTCTAGAATATTAGGATGATGGTGTGGTTTGACTAAAGTCAATACCCTAGGCAGCCCCACTTTTTGTATTTCCATCTCTACCCTTTAAGCTTGCTCACCAAGGCTCCTAAATCTATAAATAAGGAGGCCTACCTCATGTATTTTCAAGTTTATTTGAGTAATGTTATGCTGCCATTTTTTGTGCACAAGCTTTACTCCTCCTAGAAATCTAGGCTATAAACTTCAATCCTTTCACCTTCTCCCTTGAGCTGGCCTAACCACTCAACCCATACTCACCATGCACCTTCAAGACCAACACAACTCCTAGGAGGGTCTTGTTTCACTCACCCATTGCTTCCGCTCCATCTATTTCTACTTTGATTCAAGAAGAACACATGAAAATGCCATCAGAACGTCCTAAGACAGTGACTGAGATAAGGAGTTTTGTGGGCCTAGCTGGCTATTATCGGCGGTTTATTGAAGACTTTTCCAAGGTAGTGGCTCCTTTAACACAGCTGACCCGCAAGGATCAACCTTTTGCTTGGACCGACCGATGTGAGCAGAGCTTCAAGGAACTAAAGGAAAGGTTGACTAGTGCTCCAGTGCTGGTGATCCCAGAGGTAGGAAGACCTTTTGATGTCTACTGTGATGCTTCACATCAGGGTTTAGGATGTGTTTTGATGCAAGAGAAAAGAGTGGTTGCATATGCTTCAAGGCAACTTAAGGTTCATGAGAGTAACACCAACCAAGGGTGTAGGACGAGCGATCAGACCAAAGAAGTTGTCCCCTAAGTTCGTGGGACCATATCAGATCTTAAGGAGGATTGGTCCAGTGGCTTATGAGATCGCCCTACCTCCCCATTTAGCGAATCTGCACAACGTCTTTCACGTATCACAGCTGAGGAAGTACATGGCAGACCCTAGTCATGTGCTGGAAGTGGACGATGTGCAGATCAGGGATGACTTGTCCTTTGAAGCGAAACCAGTCAGGATTGACGATAGGCAAAGTAAACAGCTCAGAGGCAAGACCATCAGCATGGTGAAAGTGGTGTGGGATGAGAGATCGGGCGATTCAACTTGGGAGTTAGAAGAACCCATGAGAGAAGCCTATCCATATCCCTTTTCCTTGTAATTCAATTTTCGAGGACGAAAATTTTTCTTGTTGGGGAGAATGTAAGGACCTGTAAAATTGAATTGGAATAAAAAGGGATATATTTTAAATGAATTCTAAGTATGCTTTTATTTAAAATAAAAAGGAAGGAAAGTGTAGTTTACAAGACTATGAGATCGCCGGTCGTCTACTACACATGATCGCCAGGGCGCGAGGCATGTGGACGTCGCCAGGGCGCGAGAGGCATGCGGGCATCGCCAGGGCGCGAGCCATGTGGACGTCGCCAGGGCGCGAGAGGCATGCGGGCATCGCCAGGGCGCGAAGCATGTGGACGTCGCCAGGGCGCGAGAGGCATGCGGGCATCGCCAGGGCGCGAGGCATGTGGACGTCACCAGGGCGCGCAAGGCATGCGGGCAACGCCGGGGCGCGAGGCATGCGGGCAACGCTGGGGCGCGAGGGGCATGCGGGCGTCGTCGGGGCGCGAGGCATGCAGGCATCGCCGGGTCGCGAGAGGCATCGGTCGTCTCCCAGGGAGAGGCATCGGTCGTCTCCCAGGGAGAGACATCAGTCGTCTTGCCAGTATGAGACCTCAGTGGATAGTCATCGCGCGAGCGGTCATCGGTGGAAGGTTATCGCGCGATGTCGAGCTTCACACAGATAAAGTGGGACCCAGACTCCCAGCATGAAACGTCCTGCACGCGCGCCACGTAGACAAAAAGGGTGGTTCAGAATAGTGACATCAGAATGTTGGCATGCGCAAGAGACACTCGCGGTCGTACTGTTCAGAGCAGTGGTTGGCATGCACAAGAGACAACAGTAGTCGTACTGTTCAGGGCAGTGGTTGGCAGGCGCAAGAGAAAACCATGGTTGTACTGTTCAGTGAAACGTACACTCTGGCTTTCTTGCAGAGGGGGTGGTGGCAGCAGCTTGCGTGGACTAGTAGGCTTGGATTCAAAAACCCACTGTGAGGAGGCAAAGAAGGTTACAGAGACTCGAGAGTGAAAGAGTGAGTGCATCTTCATCCCTCTCTTTTCTCTCCTTCGCACTGCAACTCAGGCAACCTCCAGCACCAGTGCGACGTGCGACGACTGCCCTTAGAGCACCTGGGAGGTTCTCTGCAAGTTCTACAAACCAGACGCTGAAAACAGAGCTAAGGCATCCTTTAAGCTCGGTGGATTTTGGAGCTCTTGGTGTTTTGCGCAAGTCCAGATGATGTTGCAGGAAGCAGAGCTCCTCAGTGAGTGGTTGCCGGGAGGAGATCGCCTATTTCTACTTCTGTTAGGCGATCACCCTTTTGCTGTCTTCTGATAGGAGATCGCCCTCTTCTGATAGGAGATCGCCTGCCTTGTTTTTTTACTGTATTTTGTTTACGTTTTCTGGAAAAGTGACCGAATTTGTATTAAACTCCCTGTGAGGAGAAACTACATTTCATATATATAATTTTGTTCACCTCAATCTATTTGTTACCTTTATTTTCATTATATAAACATGAATAGTATTTTGGTGGGATGTTACACTCTGCGTCGCTACCCATATTTAGGGTTTACAGGAATACCCTTGCGCCGCTATCACCAGACTTAGGGTAATCTAGCACGTAAGGTTTCCTTAATTGGAGTGCAAATTCTAACAGGATGGCCACCTGGGTGCCCCCTCGTGCACCTAGTCTCTAGGGCCACCTGTTCTGGGAGTGCCTTCACTGTTCATGTGCCATGCATGCAGCCTCACTGGGAAACCCTAATCCTGATGAGTACTCAACCCCTTAGGACTCTACACCTAACTGTGCTTTCCCTGCCATACGCATAGGCACTTCGTGACTTATGCTTCTCCCTACCTCTGGACACTTTATTGATAACTGGTCTTCTATCGAGACCCACATCAGATGTTCTAGTTCTGTTGTTCAAAACACCCAAGACCGATGTCACGTCGTCCCACTCTGTTGTCGAGGACTCATCACCCCGCTGAGTGACGAGGACACATTAGTCCACTCTGGTGATCGACATGCTAATGACTAATCATCCCACTAGTCCATTCTACCTGTGGGGTCCATCCCACGGGGTACGTGGTCTTGGCCCATACTGTGGGACCCAGCTGACGTGGCTCACCATTACTAGCTGTTCTCGGTGTCCGAGGACTAGTCGGTACACCTTTAAATTCGTAGTCTCATGTTTGCACTTTTATTAGTGTTTTACTTGAATTTTCTTAGGAGTTGGCCTAACCTCTCTTAAGCTTCATTATCATTCTCCAAACATGAATACTTCACAGTTTCTTTCACCCATTTTAGCCACCCAATCCCACCAAATTAAACAAAAGACTCATAGCAATGCAAGCTAGGATTGCATCACAATCCCACCAAATTCCTTATGCGGACATCCAAGGTTTTTCTGAAGAAGGAGGGAATGATGCGAACATCCAAGGTCTTTCTCAAGAAGGAGGAAAAAGGTGGCTAATCTTTTGGAGGTCCAATTGTTGAATGGCCCACAGTTTAAAAAGACTAAGCTGATTACATGCACAACATGCTTGGAGTATTAAAATAAAATAATATTATTATTTTTCTTGGAGTTAGGATTTGAACCCAAGACCTATAACTAAATTTGTATTTATACACTTTTGGAAATCAAAATGAGGGGTGAATATTTTGACAATTTTAAGAGAGAATATTTCTATGCTAGGGATTTTCCCTGCATGTTGCGATCTTATCAAGAATCCACCAATTCTTGTGTCGATCATCCTTAGGCTTATCAAACTTTGTTTGTGGCGCCTTCCTTTATCCAGGTTTTCATTGTTTTTATTTTTAATTGATTCATTTCCGTAACCCTAAATTCCCAATTCTAATGTTAGTTCTATTTGGAATCATATCAATTCCAAACCCTAAAATACAAAACAAAAGACTCATAACAATGCAAGCTAGGATTGCATCAAGTGGTATCAGAGCATTAGGTTCACGGTTCTTCAAGAGATAAGTTCTCAAAAATTTTGTTCTTCATTTTTCCATATTGTTTACATGTTATTTTTCATGTCTTGATTCTATTTTTGTTTTAGTTCTACCATTCTATTTGTTTTTTATTTGGTTTAATCAGTTCAAATAACTTGTTCTTTCTTGAACCATCTATATTGGTGTTTAGGAGTTCTTTATGAGTTTATCTTGTGTGTTTTTGAATTTTGTTGAGTCTTTTTTTTATTTTCTTTTGGTAAAAATAGTTTATGTTGGTTTCATTTTTATTTTATGATCCATTTCTAGTTGTCTAAAGTCATGTTGTTTCCATATATGTCATAAAATCAAGGTGTCCTTTGTTTGATTTTTTTGTTTCTTGTTTTTACAATGAATATTCATGTGGTTTGAGTCATTTTGTGTCTTTTTTGTGCTCTTCTTTTTATGTTTTTTTGTATCTTATATTGTTATTAGATCATTAACAAGTTCATTAGAGTTAGGTTTCTATAATGTCTTGAGTTCCAATTCTTTTTTTCAAATCCCTTAGCTTTCTTGTTTTCCAGTTTTTTTGAAATTGTCTCTGTTATGAGAATTTATCATGGGTTTGTATTTCGGTAAACAAAATTTGAAAAAATTCATAGAACCCTATTGAGATGTTGTTGGTATCTAGTTAAAACAGAGCGTCCAAAAATAAAAGAGAAAAAAAGTTATAAACAATAAAATTGAGGACGTTTTCAGCCCAGAAAAAAACAATTTAAGTGTGGTGTTTCTCTCAATATAAATTTTACTGCACCTTATTCCTTGGGCTTTTTGACCTGAAATTCTTACCACACCTTACTTGATGTGTTCTAGAGTTGGGAAAAAAGTTTGGGATAAATTCATAAAAATATTTCCCCAAGGATAAGTGGTATGAACTATGCTTCCTCTAGTTCAACTTCATCAAATGTGGAAGACAAGATAGTTCAAATGGGAAGTGAGCTCGCAACTGTGAAAAATCAAATGCAAACTTTGCTTGCATATATTGCTTCCAGAAAAGATGTTCCGGAACATTTTGCTGGAATGACAGCTAATTTGATACATGCATCCATCAATGAGGAATTAGTATATTTAAATCTTTATTGGTGTCTTCTTTTTTTACAATTATAAACATTGAAATTATTAACTTCAAATTATTTATTATTTATTTTAGGCACTGTACCGACCAGTTCTCTGACATCGACGATCGCTAACAGTAGTGGGCCACGTAAACTAGGTCCCATGTAACATCCCGCCAAATCCTTTTCATATTTATATAATAAAAATAAAAGTAAACAAATATATTGAAGTGAACATAATTATATATATGTAATGAAGTTTCTCCTCACAGGGAGTTTAATACATACTCGGTCAGATTTTCCAAAAACGTAAACAAAATTACAGCAAAACACAAACAGTCGATCTCGTATCAGAAAAGGGCGATCTCCCATCAGAAAAGGGCGATCTCCTATCAGACAACAGAAAAAGGGTGATCGCCTAACAGAAATAGAAACAGGCGATCTCCTTCCGGCGACCACTCACTGATGAGCTCTACTTCCTGCAACCTCGTCTGCTCCCGTGCAAAAATACACGATCATCACAGGTTTTAGAAAACAATCACAATACCAGATGAAAGGGTAAGCTAGATGTTTTAAAAACCTTAAATATGAAACTTTAAATCAATAGAAAACATGAATCTTCACGCCATTCATAATCCATATCAATTTCAACCATCAACATTCCCATATTCCACCAACTCGTCAAGTGTCTATTCGCTACCTCAATATTCATGGTTCACACGTCAGACTTTCCACTTACTCATAAGATATAGACACATGACTCCACTTCCGGAAGACTCGTGCGTTGACTCAGGCTCAGAGATCTGCACCTGTCATACCACACCACTGTGAAATCCACACAGGGTCGCTGTGAAATCCACACAGCCATGCGCATACATAGTCTCAATATCATCACTCTCCCGGTATGACAGGGTTAATTCATATAACAGGTCGAGCTCGTTCTTTTTCACACGACTCACCCATTCATATGAACCTCCTTCGACTCTCCACAACTGAATAACTTCGTCTATGTGATTCCATTATATCAGCAGAGTCAGGATATCTCCTTCTAGACAAGCCCCTAGTCAATACACATTACACACGATCTTACACGGTATTTTCTTTCCTGAAAATACTATGCCTTGATCCCACATTCACAACAATCAATACATCATACAACACTGAATGAACGATTCAGTCACAGCAACATTCATTCCACGGTTCAGCTTTTCAAATATCACATGTATTTCACATTTAAATCTCAAACAGTTTTCAAACAACACTAAAACAGGGGAGTTCGAAAAACAACGCCAAAACCGGCGATCACGTCCAAAACAGGGGATTTCGAAATCTGTATTTAAAACCGGCGATCACGTCGCCCAAACACATAAGAACAGAACATCATGAAAAAGAATATGAAACCGGCGACCACGTCGCCCTCACTTCAGAAACAGCAAATCTACGGCTTTTATTGAAAATAAAGCTAGCTTCCCTTACCTGGACTTGCGCAAAACACTAAGAGCTCCAAAACCCACCGAAGCTTAAAGGTGCCTTAGCTCTGTTTTTGTGTCTGGTTTGTGATGGAGGAGGGCCAAGCACATCTAGCCAAGGAAGCCAAGGCCCAAACCAAGAAGACCGTCTAGACCAAGAGGAGCGTCTAGCTCCAGGAAGTGAGCGTCTAGAACGTGAAGGAGGGAGGCTATCCATGGAGCTAGACCGTCTAGGACCTCTCACAAGATCCATGGCTAAACATATCCAAGCACACATAGAAGAAGCCATGGATGGAAGAGAGAGATCCTTGTACATGTTTCATAAAGGCCCAAAGGGGGAGGGGGTGCTTAGTAGATTAGTGTAGTGTAGAAAGCAAAACTTGCTCACTTAGGGGTGTGCTATCAAAAAGGTGCCCTTAGCAATAGAAGGAGGGGTGTGCTAGCAAATAGGTGCCTTTAGCAAAAGAAGGAGGGGTGTACTATCAAATGTTGCATTTTTGACCTATCTTCTAGAATATTAGGATGATGGTGTGGTTTGACTAAAGTCAATACCCTAGGCAGCCCCACTTTTTGTATTTCCATCCCTACCCTTTAAGCTTGCTCACCAAGGCTCCTAAATCTATAAATAAGGAGGCCTACCTCATGTATTTTCAAGTTTATTTGAGTAATGTTATGCTGCCATTTTTTGTGCACAAGCTTTACTCCTCCTAGAAATCTAGGCTATAAACTTCAATCCTTTCACCTTCTCCCTTGAGCTGGCCGAACCACTCAACCCATACTCATCATGCACCTTCAAGACCAACACAACTCCTAGGAGGGTCTTGTTTCACTCATCCATTGCTTCCGCTCCATCTATTTCTACTTTGATTCAAGAAGAACACATGAAAATGCCATCATTTGGTATCAGAGCTTTTGGTTCTTCAAGATGAGTAGCTTGTCTTTTTAAATTTTCAGTTCTTCTTTATTTTCATCTTGTCATTTCAATTCCATAATTGTCTTGCTATTTTTACATTTTAAATTGTTCTTGGTGTGCTTATGGAAGATCCAACCGAAGCACATGTGTTCAATTGATCTTGAACATTTTCTTGTGCAATTGTGATAGGATTCCTTACACATTGAGTGGCTGTTTTCTTTTAGGAATTTGAGTCTTTATTGCTTTCTTATAATTGCTTCATTTTATGCTTTGAGTCTTTATTTTCTGAATCTATAAATGTTGTGTCAAGTCATGTGAATCCATAATTGTCATCAATTCTTAGTAGTCCTATTCTTTGGCTTGATTGTTTCTTGTTTTTGGGTCTCTTTAAGTTGCCTTAATCTGCTGTTATTTTTGATCCTTTGCTGCCTTTTTAATTTTAGTTTGAGTTCATAATTGTGTCTTAGTTCTTACACAATTTCTTTCTTACATTTCCTTTGTGTTAAATTTTTTTGGTATCTTGCTATTTTTTTTTCCAGTTTTCCAGATTTCCCCTGTTTCTCTCTGTCTGGCTGTTTTTTGTTTCAAAAATTATTTCCACTCATAGGAAATTTGTGATTCTCTGGAAAATGCAAGTTTGAAGTGTTACAAAAAGGACAAAAAAAGAATCAGATCAAAAAAGGCAACAGAAAAGATATGATAAATCTTACAAAATCAGAGTGCAAACCTTGAGCGCTCCAGCTGGCCTAACTGCACACCAAATTTGCAAAAATTATTAAAAAAAAATGGTGCATGCGTTTTAGGTGATTCCAAAGCCATTGTTTAGATAAGATCCTGAATTTTTCTTGCATATAAATTTCAGAGACAAATTTTAAAAATACAGCTCAGCATAAATCGGGGAACAAACACGTTTTCTGGCCCACAACAATTTTCAGTGGTGCTGTTTTTTTTATTTGGTCATCTAATCTAGTGCTTTTCTTTAGGTATTCCTTTTGTGTGCCAACTTTTATTGAGTACCTTTAATTGTTTGCTTTAATTTCTTGACTCTCTTTCTAAGTTGTCATATTATAAATCCTTTTGGTGGTACTGTTTTTATTCAATTAAATTTGTTTCTTGCTTTTGTTTCTAGACCTCTCTTTTGGGTGCTGGAATTTAATTCTCCTTGGTGCATATGTGCATGGAACTTGACTTGGTTTAGGTTTAGCTCTTGTGAATAGGTGCTGGAAATTGGAGAATTAAAGCCATCATTTTAAGGAGGAGACAAAGCTAAAGCCGAAACAAGGTTGCTTGAAACAAACAATACAAACACCTAGAAGATCAAAAATTCAAGACAACAAGGAAGTGCACTAACCCAAAAAAGGATCAACAAAGGGAGTCTTCTTTTCCTTTGCAACTTGGTTTATTGTTAATTACCTCTTTAATTACGTTTAGACGGTGAGTGTGTCTTCAAGGGCTCAAAGTGTCCAAGAAGCCTCACCTAGGGCCGAATAGCATAGTAAATTTTTACTTAGTAATTTGTTGCTTGTTTGAACTTGTTTTCTATTGTTTTGGTAGAAACGTTTTGCATGATTAGTTTAGTTTAATTTTGTGCTAAAACCGACTAGTTTGTTGCATATTTTTTTTTAGCTTACATAGTTTTATTGCTTTTTGATTTCTCAACTTCTTGTGTTTTAAGTGTTTCACTAAGAGAAATTTTTGTGTGAAGGCAGTGGAGACTAGTTTTTGGCAAGGAAAAGGCTTGGTACTTAAGTAGTACTTTGAGACTCACCTCCCTTACCTGGAAAACTACCTTCTTTATCTTCCCTAATCTTTCTCAAAGTAAAAACGCCTAAATACACAAAGGTATAGCCATGTCTTCTTCTTCTAATTCTCCAAAGTCTATAGAATGTGAAGTAAAATCTTTGAAAACCCTTTTGAAAGAGGTATCCCAAGCGGTACAACTAATCTCTTTTAGGCAAGTGGAGAATGAAAACAAGATTAATGAGTTGGCTAGAGCTCAAGAAGAGAAATCCCAAAAATCTCAAAAATAAAAAAAAACAAATACTCATGCATCACAAAGCATTGCAACTCTAGGGGAGGGAAGCCTTAGAATTAATGACTACTACCAACCACCCCCTAGAAGAACTAGGCAAAGGGAACAAGAGGTGCCAAGGAAACTAGAGTAGACCTACCTCATTTTTATGGAAAGGAAAATGTAGAAATATATCTAGATTGGGAGATGAAGGTAGAGCAACTCTTTGCTTGCCATAGGGTAAGTGAGGAACGAAAAGTACCCTTAGCCACCCTTAGTTTCCAAGGAAATGCCATGTATTGGTGGACCTCTTTAGAAAGAGACCGACGTCTTCATAGGGACCCTCCCATAGAATATTGGAATGACCTTAGGGGAGCCCTAAGACGTCGACATATACCTTCTTACTACCATAGGGAGTTGATGGACAAGCTCCAAAGACTCCAACAAAAGAATATGAGTGTAGAAGAGTATAGGCAAAAGATGGAGCTCTATATGATGAGAGCCTCTATTAGAGAGGAAGAGGAAACCACCATATCTAGGTTCCTTAGTGGCCTATCACTTGAGATAAGAGATAGAGTAGAGCTCTTACCTTATCAAGACTTGAATGATTTGGTTCAACTTTGCATTAAAGTTGAGCAACAAAATTTGCGCAAAACATCAAGTCAAAAGGTGAGCCCCTATTCTAACTTTTATCCCAAGAGAGAGTTTAAAAGGGAGGGTAGTACATCTAAGGAAAAACCAAAAGAACCTACCAAACCCTTCACCAAAGAAACCTCAACCCCACCCATCCGAGCTAGAGATGTTAAATGTTTTAAGTGCTATGGTAGGGGGCATGTGCAAGCACAATGTCCAAACCAAAGGACTTTGTTTCTTAAAGGTGTAGACGAATACACTAGTGGCGAGGATGAGCTTAGTGAGAAAGAGGAAGGGGGAGAGGATGAGAGGGTAGCTCCATTAGAGGGAGAATTGCTTATGATTAGGAGAACCCTCAACAATCACCCTAGCACATCCATTGAAACACAAAGGGAGAACATATTTCATACAAGATGCAATGTTTTAGAAAATATATGTTCCCTCATTGTGGATAGTGGATCTAGTTGTAATTGTTGTAGTGCTAGGATGGTTGAAAAGCTTAAGCTACAAGTGGTTCCTCACCCAAAACCTTACAAACTTCAATGGCTTAATGAAAATGGGGAACTACATGTAGATAAGCAAGTGGAAATCAAGTTTTCCATAGGGAACTACAAAGATAAAGTTTTATGTGATGTAGTGCCTATGGAAGCTTGCCATATCTTATTAGGGAGGCCATGGCAATTTGACAAGAAAACCTTGCATGATGGTCTCACTAACGAGATTTCCTTCACCCATAAATATAAGAAGTTTGTACTTAGTCCTTTACCACATTCTCAAGTGGTGAAAGACCAAATACAAATGAAACAAAAGAGGGATGAGGAAAACAAAAAAAAAAGAGTGCTAGAAAAAGAGAAAATCCTTAGGGATAGGAAGGCGTGGGAGAAGAGTGTTCCTTCCCACAAGGTTGGTCTACAAGAAAAGCCTTTTGAAAATGTTTTAGAAAACTTGCTTCTTGTTGAACAACCAAGCCTTATCTTTTGTAAAGGAGCACTTACATGCACTGCCACAAGTAATGAACTCATGGTTTTACCTCCTCAAATAGAAAACCTTTTGAGTGAATTTGACGATCTATTCTCACAAGAAGGACCCAATGGGCTTCCTCCTCTTAGGGGGATAGAACATCAAATTGACTTCATTCCGGGGGCAAGCCTACCAAATAGGCCTGCTTATAGAACCAACCCCGAGGAAACAAAGGAGATAAAATCACAAGTTCAAGACTTGTTGGAGAAGGGTTGGGTTCAAAAGAGTCTAAGCCCTTGTGCTGTACCTGTCTTGTTGGTGCCCAAAAAAGATGGAAAATGGCGCATGTGTTGTGATTGTAGAGCAATCAACAACATCACCATCAAGTATAGGCATCCAATCCCAAGGCTTGATGATATGCTTGATGAATTGCATGGGTCAACTCTATTCTCCAAAATTGACCTTAAAAGTGGATATCACCAAATTCGAATCAAGGAGGGTGATGAGTGGAAAACCGCTTTTAAGACCAAATTTGGATTATATGAGTGGTTGGTGATGCCCTTTGGACTCACTAACGCTCCAAGCACATTCATGAGGCTTATGAATCACACCTTGAGGGATTGTATAGGTAAATATGTAGTAGTTTACTTTGATGATATCTTAGTATATAGTAAAACCCTAGAAGACCATCTAAGTCACCTTAGGGAAGTCTTTCTAGTTCTTAGGAAAAATAGTCTTTTTGCAAATAGGGATAAGTGTACCTTTGGTGTAGATAGTGTAGTCTTTTTAGGCTTTATAGTAAACAAAAAGGGGGTGCATGTAGATCCCGAGAAAATCAAAGCCATCCAAGAGTGGCCAACTCCACAAAATGTAAGTGATGTAAGAAGTTTTCATGGGTTAGCTAGCTTCTATAGAAGGTTTGTGCCTAATTTTTCTAGCCTAGCTTCGCCTTTGAATGAACTTGTTAAAAAAGATGTTGCCTTTTGTTGGAATGAAAAGCATGAGCAAGCCTTTCAAAGGCTAAAAGCTCAACTCACCAATGCACCCATCCTATCTCTCCCAAATTTTTCCAAAACTTTTGAGATAGAGTGTGATGCATCGGGAGTAGGCATAGGTGCGGTATTGTTGCAAGGTGGACACCCCATTGCTTATTTTAGTGAAAAACTCCATGGTGCCACCCTCAACTACCCCACTTATGACAAAGAGCTTTATGCTCTTGTGAGAGCCCTAAAGACTTGGGAACACTATCTTGTGTCCAAAGAATTTGTTATCCATAGTGATCACGAGTCTTTAAAATATTTAAAGGGCCAACACAAGCTCAATAAGAGACATGCAAAATGGATGGAATTTCTTGAACAATTTCCTTATGTAATCAAATACAAGAAAGGAAGCACCAATATAGTGGCCGATGCTCTTTCAAGACGCCACACACTCTTTTCAAAATTGGGTGCCCAAATTCTTGGATTTGACCACATAAGAGAGCTTTACCAAGAAGATCAAGAACTTTCATCCATCTATGCCCAATGTCTACATAGAGCACAAGGAGGTTACTATGTGTCCGAGGGATATCTTTTTAAAGAAGGAAAACTTTGCATTCCTCAAGGAACACATAGAAAACTCCTTGTCAAAGAATCACATGAAGGGGGACTCATGGGCCATTTTGGAGTTGATAAGACTCTAGATCTTTTGAAAGCAAAATTTTGTTGGCCACACATGAGAAAAGATGTCCAACGCCATTGCTCTAGATGTATCTCATGTTTAAAAGCAAAGTCTAGAACAATGCCGCATGGACTCTACACCCCTTTGCCGATTGCAAATGCTCCTTAGGAAGACATTAGCATGGATTTCATTTTAGGACTTCCTAGGACTGCAAGAGGCCATGACTCTATCTTTGTGGTAGTGGACCGTTTTAGCAAAATGTCTCACTTTATTCC
Organism: Phaseolus lunatus; assembly: GCA_013389735.1. Taxonomy (NCBI): domain Eukaryota; kingdom Viridiplantae; phylum Streptophyta; class Magnoliopsida; order Fabales; family Fabaceae; genus Phaseolus; species Phaseolus lunatus. Next base: position 14,614,014 of record CM023859.1, on the reverse strand, counting down.
ATGCCACAAAGTAGATGATGCTCAAAATATTTCTAAACTCTTCTTTAGAGAAGTGGTGAGACTCCATGGTCTCCCTAGAAGTATAGTGTCCGATAGAGATCCCAAGTTTATAAGTCACTTTTGGAAAACTCTTTGGGGTAAACTTGGAACAAGACTACAATTTTCAACTTCTTCTCATCCTCAAACGGATGGGCAAACCGAAGTAGTCAATAGATCTCTTGGAACTATGCTTAGGGCTATCATGAAGGGCAGCCAAAAATCTTGGGATGAGTACCTTCCCCACATTGAATTTGCTTACAATAGAGTAGTTCACAAGACTACTAATGCTTCTCCTTTTGAGGTAGTATATGGTTTTAATCCTCTCACGCCCATGGATTTAATTCCCCTTCCTAATCCACAAGATTTTGTGCATAAGGAAGGAGTAATCAAGGCTGATTTTGTCAAGAAAATGCATGAGAAGATTAAAATTCAAATACAACAACAAAATGAGAAGTACACAAAACACAACAACAAAGGGAAGAGAGAAATAATTTTTGAGGAAGGAGACTTAGTTTGGCTTCATCTTCGAAAAGATAGATTTCCAAATCAAAGGAAGTCCAAACTAAGTCCCCGAGGTGATGGACCCTTCCAAGTCCTTAAGCGAGTCAACAACAATGCGTATAAATTGGACCTACCTCTTGAATATGGAGTACATGACACATTTAATGTAATTGATCTTTCTCCATTTGTAGGTACCAATGACGATGACGAACTGGATTTGAGGAGAAATCCTTTCCAAGGGGGAGGGGATGATGGAGGAGGGCCAAGCACATCTAGCCAAGGAAGCCAAGGCCCAAACCAAGAAGACCGTCTAGACCAAGAGGAGCGTCTAGCTCCAGGAAGTGAGCGTCTAGAACGTGAAGGAGGGAGGCTATCCATGGAGCTAGACCGTCTAGGACCTCTCACAAGATCCATGGCTAAACATATCCAAGCACACATAGAAGAAGCCATGGATGGAAGAGAGAGATCCTTGTACATGTTTCATAAAGGCCCAAAGGGGGAGGGGGTGCTTAGTAGATTAGTGTAGTGTAGAAAGCAAAACTTGCTCACTTAGGGGTGTGCTATCAAAAAGGTGCCCTTAGCAATAGAAGGAGGGGTGTGCTAGCAAATAGGTGCCTTTAGCAAAAGAAGGAGGGGTGTACTATCAAATGTTGCATTTTTTACCTATCTTCTAGAATATTAGGATGATGGTGTGGTTTGACTAAAGTCAATACCCTAGGCAGCCCCACTTTTTGTATTTCCATCCCTACCCTTTAAGCTTGCTCACCAAGGCTCCTAAATCTATAAATAAGGAGGCCTACCTCATGTATTTTCAAGTTTATTTGAGTAATGTTATGCTGCCATTTTTTGTGCACAAGCTTTACTCCTCCTAGAAATCTAGGCTATAAACTTCAATCCTTTCACCTTCTCCCTTGAGCTGGCCGAACCACTCAACCCATACTCATCATGCACCTTCAAGACCAACACAACTCCTAGGAGGGTCTTGTTTCACTCATCCATTGCTTTCGCTCCATCTATTTCTACTTTGATTCAAGAAGAACACATGAAAATGCCATCAGTTTGTAGAACTTGCAGAGAACCTCCCAGGTGCTCTAAGGGTAGTCGTCGCTCGTCGCACTGGTGCTTGAGGATGCCTGAATCGCAGCGCGAAGGAGAGAAAAGAGAAGGATGAAGGTGAGCTCACTCTTTCACTCTTGAACCACTGCAACGTTCTTTTTCCTCTCAGAAGTGGGTTTTTGTATCTTAAACCAACTTGTCCACAAAAGCCGCTGCCACCACCCACTCTGCAGGGAAGTTTGCGTGTACGCTTCCCTGAACAGTACGACTACGCGTGCCTCTGCGCAGGCTAACACTCTGAGGTCACTATTCTGAACCACCCTTTTTGTCTACGTGTCGCACGTGCAGTACGTCTCCTGCTGAGAGCCTGGGTCCCACCTCATCTGTGTGAAACTCGACATCGCGCGATAACCTTCCACCGATGACCGCTCGCGCGATGACTATCCACTGATGTCTCATACTGGCGATGCCGGCAAGCCTCGCGCCCGGCGATGCCCGCATGCCTCGCGCCCGGCGATGCCCGCATGCCTCGCGCCCGGCGATGCCCGCATGCCTCGCGCCCTGGCGATGCCCGACGACACATCGCCACGCCTTGCTGAAGGTTCTTCATCCCCCTATGTTACGTCCAAGGTATCATTTCCACATGACTTGGTGAAGTCGGTAGCTTCACCTTTCCAAGAGTAGATCAGCACCACTCCTCGCGCGCCCATGCATGCAATACTAAGGACGATCTCTTTTGCTCAAGCATAGAGCTTCGCATGCACAGCGTATCTAAGGCTTAACCCACACCTTGATACGTGTGGTTTTGTGGAACCCACTCTGGTTGATCCCGTATCCTGACCACATACTGAGTGCACTTTCGGCGACCATGTGCACCATAGGCGACTGGCGATCACATCGTCTTCTAAACTACACTTTCCTTCCTTTTTATTTTAAATATAAACATACTTAGAATTCATTTAAAGTATATCCCTTTTTATTCCAATTTAATTTTACAGGTCCTTACATCCCACAAGCGGCGTGAGATAGTATCCTTCGAGCGGCATGAGCCAGCGTGCCGATTAGTGGTCGGAGATCAATCATCAGAGTATGCCGATGTGTACTGGGCAACAGAGTGAAGCCGATGTGATGTGAGTTGATTTTATGATTGTTCATTTTTATGGTGACACTTTACTTAGGATTGGATTTTATGAGACAAGTATGGCGAGAACCTAAGGAAAATCCCCACTAGACATTAACTTAACCAAGTGGTTAAGTAGATGTGAAGGTTCATTTCACAAAGGCAAAAGGTAAACACAATTATAAGGTGATGATGATGACAAGTTATGGTATGGAATTACGTAAGGAAAACAAGAGCAACATATAAAAATCGAATAGACATAATGAAGCAAAATAAGAACATGTTTATCAATAGATGGAATGATAATGGAAGGAAAAGATGAAGGAAAAGGAAGCTTATGAGAAATGGAATTGAGAATGGTTGCACGCCACTTGGATGGTGCAATGACTCCATGATAAGTGAAGGATGCCGCCACTTGAGAGCTCTCAAAACTCACAAGATAAGATCAATTTTGGAGGAGCTCACTCACTCACAATTCACACAAGAATTTGTGTATAGTAACTTTAATCTAATTTTCAACTTATGAATACAAGAGGTAGGCCTCCCTATTTATAGATTTAGGAGCCTAGGAAAGCAAGCTTAAAGGGTAGAATGGGAAAAGGGAAAAAAGTGGGCAGCCATAGGGTTTGACTAAGTCAATCCCGTATTCTTGGCTTATCCTTCTAGAAATTAGGTCAAAATGCCTTCAAATGGGCTAGGAACAAGCAAGAATGCTACCCACACCCCCTACTATGCTAAAGGCACTTTATTCTACCTTATTTCTACTGTTTGGACCTCTCATTTGAGCCCAATTTATTTACAACATTTTTCTAAATATTTATGAAGACTAATAGGAAGAACTTCAAGTGCTCTGGACCTTGTCCCTTCCTCCTATTGAAGAGGTCTTCCTTTGCTTGTTGAGATGACCCTTTATAGTTGGCATTCTCGGTCATCTTCTTGCGAACTTGGTTTTGGAGTCTTTGTGGGTTTGTATCATGCTCCTCAGGTTTGAAAGAATTCGTCCATGAATTTAGTAGTCCTGCAGAGAACACAGTAAGTTTGTTCACATTAGATGGATATGGTAGGGGTGAAGCAAACTTATGGTGATTAATGTTAGGGAGATGATATGTGGGAATTCTAGCTACAAGACATGTTTGAAAAGAATATTTGGGGATGAAATGTTTTGTGAAAAGTCCTCTTATAAGGTGAGAACCTTTAGGAGGGTTTGGAATATCATCCTTAAACTTCCTAAGCAAAAATATCAAGTATTTAGAATTTTTAGGTAATGAAAAAGAGAAGGAAGGAAAACACCTTGGAGGTGAAGGGATAAGACCCATGGTATCTTGGCCTTCTTTTTCGCTTTCATTTTCACTTTTGGATTTTGTTTTTAGTTGGTCTGGTTTTACCTTGTGTAACATTATGGTTCGTTTATCTGGACAATTGGCAGCTATGTGCCCAAAACTTAAACATTTAAAACATTTTTATTTTTGAAGTTTTGGTGGGTGACTTAGGTGGAGATGTAGAAGGAGTATGTTTAGAAACTTTATGGGTAAAAGTGGGTTTGTTTGAAAAATTGGAAGGAGCAATATTTGTAGAAATTTTGTTTGTATCCTTCCAAGAAGATTTGTAGAAACCATCACTGTGAGTATGTTTGAAAGTTGTTTTCTTCAAAAGGTGTGATTCTACCTTGATGGCTAGGTGAACCACTTTCGTTAAAGAGGAGTCTCACTTAATTCTACAAGCTCTTTAATTTCTTTTCGCAAACCACTTACAAACCTTTTTATATTTGACTCTTCATTATCATGCACATTCATTTTAGTCAAAGATGTTTCGAAATCTTTAAAATATTCATCTACCATCCTATGTCCTTGATGAAGCCTTTGGAACTTCAACAAGTGTTCCTTCCTATAAGGAGGAGGAACAAACCTCGCGCGCATGCATGCCTTTAAATCATACCAAGAGACCATGGTTGGCCTCTTGTTTAGCCCAATGTCCATTACAAGTTTGTGCCACCATTGGTTGGCATAGTCTAAGAAAACAAAGGAAGCTAACCTAACTTTTTGGTCCTCAGTGACCTTATACACATGAAAGAGATGTTCAACCCTATCTTCCCAATCTAAATACAAAGAAGGGTCATTGGACCCACTAAAACTAGGTAACTTGACAAAATTAAAAGAATGTTGTGGTTGTGGTTGTGGTTGGTGTTGATGGTGCCTTTTTGTGCAAACTCCATTTGTCCTCATAATGTTGATTTTGCCTTGCATTAGTTTCTTCTAGTCTTTGCAATCTTTTGGCAAATTGGCTAAGTGTTTGATCTTTGTGGACAAGTTGCTTCTTGACCTCCACAAGTTCTCCCAAAAGGTGAGCTTTGTGATAGGCATGCGGTTAGGAGGATGCAGCACTTGAAATAGGAGTCATCACAACAATCAAACACAAAAACAAAAAGAACAAACAATTAGGAAAGCAAAGTTAGTGGAAAAACAAGCTCAAGCTTGCGGTTTGGAGGAGAAACACTCAAAGCACTCAAGAAATTTTTTTCCACTCATCAAAGGTCTTTCTTGATTGATGAAAACCCTCAAATGAAAAGGACAAAGCCTCAATCACTCAAGCAAGATGAAACCGAAACAAAACTTGAAGGAAACAAGAAGACAAGCAAGAAAAACTTAAACAAGAAAAGCTAAACCAAAGATGGAAAGAGAGATATGACAAAACTTTAGAAAAGAATATTGAATGAAAATGACAAGCAGAGAAAATAAGGCACTCAAGAAAAGGTAGTACACAAAGAGAACCTAGAGAATGGTACTAGAATTGGATGAAGAAAACCAAAAATAGTACTACTGGTATATGTGTAAAATTTTGTGTGACTTTAAAAATTTATGCTGAGCTGAATAATGCAAATTTGAATGTGAAATTTAAACCACAGAAATCTCAATGTTTTAGCTCAAAGTAGGCACTGGAATTGTATCAAAACAGTGCGCCAAATAATTGTGATATATTTCCGAAAATCACTGCTACTTCACCGTTTTTCCAGCGTCAGGATTTTGTACTCTCTCTGTATTTCATTTATCATTTTTTTTGTATTTTGTATTTTTCTACACTTCTTTTTTTCAGTTTTTCTTAACACTTCAAACTACTTAAATCCAGAGTTTCAAATTTTTTTTCCAACAAAGTTAATTTGCATAAACGAAAATAGTCAGCACAGATTCAGTGAAACAGAGGAAACCTATTCTGGAATGAAAAACAACATTGAGAAACTCCAAAGACACAATGGAATTGATGTATTTGAACTTGTATGAATCTATCACACAAGCATGAACTCAAATCTAAAAGTTAAAATGCACCAAAGGCTCAAAATAGAATTATAAAACTGCACTCAAATAAAATCAATCAACCAAAATTAGCAATAAAAGGACTACATAGAATTGATGACATTGTAGGAGAAAATGACTTGACAAAACTTGTATGGATTCAAAAATCAAAATGACTCAAACACAATTAATTTGCACCAATTAAAACAGCAAGAAAAACTCAAAATAAAGCAAAAAAAGAATAGCTAACTCAACAAGGAACCTAAAAAAAAAATTCTACACAAAATAAAGTGCCAAATCAACTCAAAAAGATAAACAAAACCATAACTCTGAATACCACATGATGTGAGTTGATTTTATGATTGTTCATTTTTATGGTTACACTTTACTTAGGATTGGATTTTATGAGACAAGTATAACCAAGTGGTTAAGTAGATGTGAAGGTTCATTTCACAAAGGCAAAAGGAAAACACAATTATAAGGTGATAATGATGACAAGTTATGGTGTGGAATTACATAAGGAAAACAAGAGTAACATATACAAATCGAATAGACATAATGAAGCAAAATAAGAACATGTTTATCAATAGATGGAATGATAATGGAAGGAAAAGATGAAGGAAAAGGAAGCTTATAAGAAATGGAATTGAGAATGGTTGCACGCCACTTGGATGGTGAAATGACTCCAAGATAAGTGAAGGATGATTCCACTTGAGAGCTCTCAAAACTCACAAGATAAGACCAAGAGAGGAGGAATTTCAATCACTCACAAATCACACAAAAATTGTGTATAGTTTCTTTACTCTAATTTTCAACTTGGAAATACATGAGGTAGGCCTCCCTCTTTATAGATTTAGGAGCCTTGGAAAGCAAGCTGAAAGGGTAGAATGGGAAAAAGGAAAAAAGTGGTCAGCCATAGGGTTTGACTAAGTCAATCCCGTATTCTTGGCTTATCCTTCTAGAAATTTGGTCAAAATGCCTTCAAATGGGCTAGGAACAAGTAAGAATGCTACCCACACCCCTTAATATGCTAAAGGCACTTTATTCTACCTTATTTCTGCAATTTGGACCCCTCATTAGAGCCCAATTTATTTACAACATTTTTCTAAATATTAAAGAAGAGTAATAGGAAGAACTTCAAATGTTTTGGTCCTTGTCCATTCCTCCTATGAATGAAGTCTTTATTTGCTTGTTGAGATGACCCTTCAAGTTTAGCATCCTTGGTCATCTTTATGTGGTCGTGGCTTGCATCAGTTGTACTCGTTCTTTATTAAGTCAATAGTGCTGAATATAGTTTGGAGGCTAGAAAGGAACTCGCACACCTCTCGATCTTTGGAGTGCAAGTGTGGGAGACTCTGAGGCTTTGCCAATGTGGGTTTCTCGACCCAATACAGGGGAAACCCATCTAGGAGGGTGGGGTTGCGGTCGTTGCAGCGAACTTTGAAGAATTTCCCCTTGAAGCCTTTGTAAGATTGCTGGAAGAGAGTCAACAGTGATCTTCCAACAACCTCGTTGATACTCACCCATAAGTTCTTCCCCGGGATCTTGGCCTTGAAGAAGTATAGGAAGGCGTCCACGGAGGAAAGGTGGCCAAAGTGTTTGCACAGGATGGCGAAGACCCTGACGAAGGCCCAGCCATTAGGATGGAGTTAGGTGGGGGCGACATTCATCTCTATCAATAGCACCCGCTCGAAACCGATGAGAGGAAGGCGAAGGAGGACCTTCCTGAAGATTGTTGAGTAGATAAAGCAGAACGGACCCTCCTAGCCGGACGCCTCATCGGAGCAAACCAGCTCCCTTACCTTACAAGGGGCCACCCACACGAAATTGTCATGTTTTTTCGCGAAGATACGGGAGGGGTGGCAGGTCTTGCTCTTCCTATAGTCCACTATACTCTTGGAGGTAGTGAACTCAGAGACCTCCTTCAGGAGCCCGCTGGAAGCCCAGGGGTATAGTGTTTGGTAATGAGTAGGGGGAAAAGCTAGGGTTATTGGTGGAGTCGAGGGTTGGGGTGAGTTGGATTCATCCATGGGCTGGGGTGAGTTAGACTGATCCATCATATGAAGAAACGGCTAAAAAAAAGGAAAAGAAAAAGAAAGGCGAGGTTCAGAATGGGAAGAACGTGTGCATTTCAAAGAACGTACCAACAGAAAAACAGAAAATAAGGAAACGTAAAATGCAAGAATCATAAATAGTCCCAAGTAGTTATAGCAAATTAAAAGACATCGCAATAGTAGAAACGAAGACGGAAATGGAAAAAAGAACATACCTTTAAGTGATTTTGATTGTAGATGATGAGGTATTGAGAAGGGAAGCAGAGTGCTCGAGAAGCAGAAACATTTGAAAGATGAGCAAGAGAGGGAATGAAACAGTGAAGGGTGTATGAGGGCAAAGGGTTTAACGTATAGGGGAAACACGAAGTGTAAGGATCTAGATAATTATTTGGAATAGAAGAAGTATAATTTTAATGAATTCTGAATATGTTATTACTTAAAACGAAAAGAGCTTGTAATGGAAATTTCATGGTGGTCAGACCTCGGATGTCGCCCAAGGTCTGAGGGCGACGTGGTAGAGGTCGGTCGGTGGACCATAGTGGGTTCCAGAAATCACATGTAGGGAGGTGTGATTTGAACCTTAGGAGCGCCATGCATGCAGAATAACTACGGGACTTTACGCTTGGACATAAGGGATTTACCTTAGTGTTGCATGCTTAGGCACGTAAGGATTGAGTACTGAGCTGCCCTCGGGCAGGAGAAGCTACCGACGTCACCGAGCCATGTGGGGGTGATAACACAAGCATGGAGTAGTGGTAGGACGAGCCCTCAACAGGGTGTGACGATGTGGCATCAGTCGACAGAAGCAAGGAGATGTGTCCTCGCCACATCAAGGACGATGAGAGATCGCCAGGGCGAGAGACACGCGGGGATCGCCAGGGCGAGAGACACGCGGGCATCGCCAGGGCGAGAGACAAACAGTCATCGCCAGGATGAGGGACGCATCAGTCGACTTCCAGGGGGAGACATCGGTCGTCTTCCAGGGAGAGACATCGGTCGTCTTCCAGGGAGAGACATCGGTCGTCTTCCAGGGAGAGACATCGTTCGTCCACCAAGATGAGACATCAGTGGATGGTCATCGCGCGAGGTCGTGTTCCACACAGATGAGGTGGGGCCCAGGCTCCCAGCATGAGCGTCTTGCATGCGCGACACGTAGTCAGTGATGTTAGGAAATATGGCTTTAAACTAGAGGGGGGGTGAATTGTTTAAAGAGGTTTTCGCAAACTTTTTGAAGCTAGAATGAGTTTACCTCAGAAACCAATTGATCAAGCAATTCAGTTAGTCAAAACAGTAAGCAAAACTGCACTGTCAGAAAAATAATCGGTTGTTTCTTCGAAACAATCGGTTGTTTTTATCAGCAAACAACAAACAAACTGAATTTAAAGAGTAAGGGATAGAGAAATTGTACACAGATGTTTATACTGGTTCACTCCAACCCAGAGCTACATCCAGTCTTCTCAGAACCCTGAGGAAATCCACTAAGCAATCACACCTTGATCACTTACACAACAACCAAGAGAATGACCTTGAAAACCTCAAGACACACACTCTCCTTGGCCAACACTAAGATTGCTGATCTTGAACACCTCAAGAACACACAGCCAATCTCAGCAACAATACAGAAAAGAAATGTTTCAGCAGTTACACAGATTACACTTGTTACAGATAAAGATCTGAAATCAATACAAGTAGAATCCTATTCCAGTACTTTGATCAAATCTCTTTTGCTCTTAAGCAATCTCAGCACTTTTTTTTTTAAAACTCTCTTAGTCAGCACTTTGACAAAAGCATTCTAAACCTTTTAAAAGAGATTTTTTGAATTATATAAAAGGAAGTTTGTTTATCAAATCTTAACAAACCCATAAAATCTTTCAGAAAGATTGGTCAAAGCATTTAATGACTGGAGCGTAATCAGTTTCAAATCATTTAAGGCTCAGTCAAAGAAAACAGTTTTTCTGTTATGGTTCCAAAACAAACAATCGGTTGTTTCCTCGAATCAATCGGTTGTTTTGTCACTTAACAGTTTTCTCCATTCAAAAATAGTTTTCAAACTTTCTCAAAACATCTAAGTATAAACAATCGGTTGTTTCGATAGAACAATCGGTTGTTTCAACTTAGTTTGAAAAACACTTTTGTTTTATCAAAAACTGAGATGCTAATTGCTTTGAGATTTAATCTAAGGTTGGATTACACTTTAAACTACCCCAGAACAAAACAACAAAGCAGCACAGCAGCAGCAAGCAAGCAAAAGCTTCATCATCCTTCAAAGGATTTGGATTCTTCAAAACCTTGAACACCACTTGGTTCAACAATCTCCCCCTATTTGATGAAGACAAATCCCTGGTGCTTGTGTTGTACTGATTAAATCTGAAGCAGTTCCTGCAAAGAAAACATTTGTACCATCCAAAGCTTCTTACAGCAGCCAGTTAGATTATACCTCTTTTAACATAAAATTCAATCAGTTGTTTATACGAAACAATCGATTGTTTCTATCAGCAGAAGCAGAAAACACTTTTATTCTCAGAGATTTAAACATTTTTATGCATATAAGATACAGATATACAAGTACCAATAAATCTCCCCCTATTTGTCTTCACAAATAGACTTTAACATGTACCAAACACAGATTTTAAGAGAGATTATTTAGATCAAGAATACCTAACTCATTTCTTATGAAGATGTCAGCTAGCTGCAGTTTGGTCTCCACAAACTTTACTTCACAGTTCCCATTTTGCACATGATCTCTGATAAAATGATGTCTTATTTCAATATGTTTGGTCCTTGAGTGTTGGATTTGATTTTTGGTAAGATTGATTGCACTTGTGTTGTCACACATCAAAGGAACTTTGCTGATTTGTACACCAAAATCTGCAAGTTGTTGTTTGAGCCATAGGATCTGTGCACAGCAGCTACCAGCAGCTATATATTCTGCCTCAGCAGTAGAGAGAGCAACACATGCTTGTTTCTTGCTATGCCATGAGATTAGGCTAGAACCAAGAAGGTGACAAGTGCCACTTGTGCTTTTTCTATCTAGCTTGCAACCTGTGAAATCAGAATCTGAATAACCAATTAAATGTATTGGAGAATGAGAGGGATACCATAATCCTACAGATGATGTTCCTTTGAGATATTTCAGAATCCTCTTTGCAGCTTTGAAGTGTGACTCTTTAGGATTTGCTTGAAATCTTGCACATAGACACACCGCAAACATGATGTCCGGTCTACTTGCTGTTAGATAAAGCAATGATCCAATCAATCCTCTGAATTTTGTTTGATCTATACTCTTTCCAGCAGAGTCTGCATCCATGTAGCAGCTTGATGGCATTGGAGTGCTTGCCTCTTTGCAATTTTCCATTTCAAACTTTTTGAGAATCTCCTTGCAATACTTTGATTGACTTAAGAAAATCCCATCCTTTGTTTGTTTAACCTGCAATCCAAGAAAGAAAGATAGTTCTCCCATCATAGACATTTCAAACACACCTTTCATAGCAGCCACAAATTCTTCACACAACCTATCTTGTGTAGCACCAAAGATGATGTCATCAACATATATTTGCACAAGAATTATTTCTGCATGTGACTTCTTGATGAAGAGCGTCTTGTCTACCATTCCTCTTTCATAGACCAAGTGTAACATCCCACCAAAATAATACATACATACATGTATAGTTGAAATTAAGTGTAACCAAATAATATTGAAGAGTGCAAAATAAAATGTATATATATATATATCAGAAATGAAGTTACTCCTCTTAGGGAGTTTAATACATAACCAAATCAAATGTTTGCAAGATTTTACGAAATTAAAAGAAATGCAGTAAGACAGGCGGTCTCAAAAGAAAACGGCGATCTCCAACTTTAAAACGGCGATCTCTAACAGAAGACCTCAAAACGGGCGATCTTCTATCAGGACACGAAAACCGGCGATCACCCGATGGAGGCATAAACCGGCGATCACCCGATAGAGACGGAGATGGGCGATCTCCTTCCGGCGACCACTCACTGAGGAGCTCTACTCCCTGGAAGATCATCTGCTCCCGTGTACAATTACACGATCATCACAGTTTTGAGAAAACAACCACAATAACAGATAAAAGGGTAAGCTAGATAATTTAAAAGAAGTTTAACTCATGAACATGAAAATCCAAGTAAACCAAGTTCCAAATTATCCATGTAAAACGTAGAACTACAATTAGCATTCAGCTGATCGCCCAAAATCACAAATTCACTACATTTCCCATAGTCATTCCATTTCACAACACAGCATCAAGTGTCTATCAATATTCCAGTTTCTCATTTCACATGTCAGACTTTCCACTGACCCACCATGCATAGACACATGACACTACTTCCAATTTGACTCGTGTGTTGACTCAGGCCCAGAGATTTGCACCTGTCATACCCACCACTGTGAATCCACACAGCATGTGCATATACCATCTCATTGTTACCATTCTCTCGGTATGACAAGGTTAATTCGTATAACAGGCCGAGCTCGTTCCCATTTGAACAACTCGCCCATTCATACGAACCTCCTTCGACTCTCACCAACTGAATAACTTCATCTACGTGATTTCATTATCTCAGTAGAGTCAGGATATCTCCTTCTAGACAAGCCCCTAGTCAATACACCTATACAGATCTTACACGGTATTTCCTTTCCTGAAAATACTATGCCTCGATCCCACATTCACAGCATTCAAACACATCCTACCATTCAAGTAAATGATTCAAATCACATCCACAAACATTTCAAAGCTTCAGATCTTCGAATATCTCATGTAAATCTCAAGTAGTTTCAAAACAACATCAAAAACAGAGATTTCGTAAAACAGCGCCAAAACCGGCGATCTAGTTCAAAAACAGAGTGTTTCGAAGATTGTATATAAAACCGGCGACCTCGTCGCCCAAGCACACAAACAGAGCATTTTACGCAGATGAAAACGAAAATGGCGACCACGTCGCCCTCACTTCAGAAGATAGCTAAACTATGGCTCGTATGGAAAAGAGGTCTAGCTTCCCTTACCTGGACTTGCGCAACCACCAGGAGCTTCGAAATCCAACGAAGCTTGCAGAATACCTTGGCTCTGTTTTTGCGTCTGGTTTTGAAGGAGTTGCAGAGAACTTTCCCAGGGGTTCCAATGGTGTTGCTTCTCGTCGTACTCTTGTGTGGGGATGCTGAAATCGCAACGCGGAGGAGGTAACTGGAGGAGAAGGGAGGTAACTCACTCTTTCTCTCTTTGAAGGCTGCGACGTTTCCTGTTTCTCTCAGCAGTGGGTCTTCTGCATCTTAAACCAACTTATCCACCAAAAGCAGCTGTCACCACCCACTCTGCAGAGAAGTCTGAGAACCACTGCCCTGAACAGTACGACCACTGTTGTCTCTGGTGCATACCAACCACTGCTCTGAACAGTACTGCCACTGTTTGTCGCTTGTGCATGCCAGCCACTGCTCTGAACAGTACGACCGTGGGTGTCTCCCGCGCATGCCAACATTCTGATGTCACTATTCTGAACCACCCTTTTTGTCTACGTGGCGTGCGTGCACTACGCTTCATGCTGGGAGTCTGGGTCTTACCTTCAAGGTGTGAAACTCGACGTCGCGCGATAACTTTCCACTGCTGAATCATCCTGGTGAACGACCGATGTCTCCTTCGCCCTGGAAGACGACCGATGTCTCCTTCGCCCTGGAAGACGACCGATGTCTTCCTCTGGGAGACGACCGATGTCTTCCCTGGCGACGCCCTCATAACTCTCGCGCCTTGGCCACGTCCACATGCCTCGCGCCCTGGCAATGCCCACATGCCTCGCGCCCGCGCGATGCCTGCCTGTCTCTCGGGCCCGCGCGTCGCCTGCATGCCTCTCGCGCCCGCGCGATGCCTGCATGCCTCTCGCGCCCGCGCGATGCCTGCATGCCTCTCGCGCCCGCGCGATGCCTGCATGCCTCTCGCGCCCGCGCGACGTCCACCTGGCGCTCATGTGTAGCAGGCGACCGGCGATGATGTATAAACAAGGAACTCTTATAGTTTTTTTCTAGACTACACTTTCCTTCCTTTTTAACTTAGATAAAACATACTTAGAATTTACTTAAAACATACTCTTTCATTCCAATAATTTCAGGTCCTTACACGAAGAGATAGCAGAAAGTTGCTAAGCCTCTCATACCACTGCCTTGGAGCTTGTTTCAGACCATACAAAGCTTTCTTCAACTTAAAGACATGGTTGGGATACTTGTGGTCTTCAAAACCCGGTGGTTGATCTACATAGATTTCCTTATTGATGTAGCCATTCAAGAAGGCACTTTTTACATCCATTTGGAAGAGTTTAAAACCACTCATACATGCAAAAGCCAACAGCAGCCTCACAGCCTCCAATCTAGCCACAGGAGCAAAGGTTTCACCATAGTCTAAGCCCTCTTCTTGATTGTAGCCTTTGGCAACTAGCCTTGCTTTGTTTCTTGTGATCACTCCTTCCTCATCTAGCTTGTTCCTGAAAACCCATTTTGCACCAATAATATTCATTTCATTAGTTCTAGGAACAAGAAACCATACCTCATTTCTTTCGAATTGATTTAGCTCTTCTTGCATAGCTTCAACCCACTTCTCATCCTTGAGAGCTTCTTCAATTGACTTTGGTTCAATTTGAGAGACAAAAGCTGTGTGTCTGCAGAAGTTTGAGATGGAGCTACGTGTGGAGACACCTTCCTTTATCTGCCCTATGATATTATCCACTGATAGATCTCTGGGAATTCTCCACTCTTTGGGCAGCTCACTCTGTTGCAGAATTTCAATCGGTTGTTTCTACGAATCAACCGGTTGTTTTTCTGCACAGATTTCCAGCTTCTCCAAACTGATGCTCTGTTCATCTTCCTCAGCACTGATCTTTGGGTTCTCACTGATTCTGCGATCTACCTCATCAAAGACTACATGAACTGATTCTTCTACAGTCATTAACCTTTTGTTGTAGACTCTATAAGCATGGCTTGTGAGGGAATAACCAATGAAAATGCCAAGGTCAGCTTTCTCATCAAACTTTCCCAAGCTTTCCTTTCCATTGTTGAGAACAAAACAGTTACAGCCAAAGACTTTGAGGTGACTGATGTTAGGCTTTCTTCCATTGAAAAGTTCATATGGAGTTTTCTTCAAATGGGCCTTATAAGCACCCTATTCATCACATAACAGGAGGTACTCACTGCATCTGCCCAAAAATACTTAGGAAGTGAAGATTCACTAAGCATTGTCCTTGCAAGCTCTTCAAGAGACCTGTTCTTCCTCTCTACAACTCCATTTTGCTGTGGTGTTCTTGGAGCAGAGAAATTGTGTAGGATTCCCAACTTCTCACAGAACTTGACAAACTTCTCATTTTGGAATTCTCCTCCATGGTCACTCCTTATTGAGCCTATGTTGCTGCCCTTTGTGTTTTGAAGTCTTGTTGCTAGCTTTTTGAATGCAGCAAGGGCATCACTTTTTGATTCCAAGAACAAGGTCCAAGTGTACCTAGAGAAATCATCAACAATAACAAGAGCATAATAATTTCCACCAAGACTCATAGTTCTAGAGGGTCCAAAGAGATCCATGTGAAGGAGTTCAAGAGGTCTCAATGAAGAGACAACATTTTTGGTTTTAAAAGAACTTTTCACTTGTTTCCCTTTTCGGCAAGCTTCACAAATGTGATCCCTCTCAAACTTAAGTTTTGGCAGCCCAATCACAAGATCTTTTGATATAAGCTTGTTCAAATGATTCATGTGAATATGAGCAATTCTTCTATGCCAAAGCCAAGATTCATCTTGCTTGGATAGAAGACATCCAATTGAACATGGTGAGGAGATATCTAGAAGATACACATTATTAACTCTCTTACCTACCAACATTACCTCTTTAGTGTTGGGTAGACAGATTTCACATGTGTTTGCCTTGAACATCACTTGATACCCCTTGTCACACAGTTGGCTAATACTCAGCAGATTATGCTTTAGGCCTTCAACAAAGAGCACATCATGAATCACCAAGATGTTCTCATCTCCTATGGATCCTCTTCCAAGTATTCTTCCTTTGTTGTTATCTCCATAGGTGACATGACCCTCTTGCTTGAAGGATATTCTCAGGAACTTTGATTTGTCCCCTGTCATATGCTTGGAGCATCCACTGTCCAAGTACCAAAGCTGCTTTCTTTCCTCCAAGTTTTCCTACAAAGAAAATTCTCAAGTACATAGGTTTGGTCCCCTTATGAATGAGGGTCCATCTGGTGTATACTCATCAACATAAGCTTTATTTTTCTTGGGAATCCACTTCATAAGCCCTTTAGGAACAGCATGTTTTCTGATTTTACAGAATCGCACAGAATGACCTCTTTTCATGCAATAGAAGCATGTAAAAATCGATTGTTTCGATGGTCCAATCGATTGTTTTTCTGGCCTTTTTGAAAAAGTTTTTGAAAATCTATCTTGCTGGTTTTGTGGATTAAATCCCAATCCTGATTTTCCAAAAACACACTTTTGAGAAGCTAGCACACTTTCAAAGTTGGATTGGCCTTTAGAAAGCTTATCCACTGTTTTAACAAGATAGTGGACCTTCTTTTCAAGATTTTTGCAATTTTCACAAACTAGAGTGTCACACTTGCAAGAGGAGTTTTTGTAAATGATTTCCAGATTTTCAAAATCCATTTTTGAATTTTCTAAATCCTCCTCCAGTGCTTTTACTCTGTTTTCAAGCCAGCTATTCTTTTCTTTCAATCGATTGTTTAAGAGAGCCAATCAATTTTCTTCTTCATGTGTTTCTTGAAAGGCTTGAAGCAATTGACCATAATTTTCAGAGTTTGAAGAGTTTGATGAACTTACACTACATGAGTCATCCTCCCTTCTGGCCATTAAGCAAAGATTGAGGCTTTTCTTATTTTGTCTTTTCTTCCTTCTTGCTTGAATCTTTGTCATTGCTTCCTTTGGTTCATGAGCAGCCTTGAGAGTCTCCCACATTTCCTTAGCAGTTTTGCACTTTGATATCCTGAAAAATTCATTAGTATCTAGTGCAGAGGCTATAATGTTTTGAGCAGACCTATCAAGCTGAGCCATCTTACATTCATCATCTGTCCATTTGGACAAAGGTTTTATAGTAAAGGAATTATTCTTTTTGAACTTTGGAATGTAAGGACCATTCTCAATTGAGTCCCAAATTCTTTGATCAATTGATTCAATAAAGATTTTCATTCTTGCTTCCCAAAACTTGTAATTCAATCCACAGAATAAAGGTGGTTTGTAGATTGAAGCACCCTCCTCAAAAGATAGTTTTCCAGCCATAAAAAATATTTTAGATCAACTTGAATAACTTTCAAGAACCAAGCTCTTGATGCCAATTGTTAGGAAATATGGCTTTAAACGAGAGGGGGGTGAATTGTTTAAAGAGGTTTTCGCAAACTTTTTGAAGCTAGAATGAGTTTACCTCAGAAACCAATTGATCAAGCAATTCAGTTAGTCAAAACAGTAAGCAAAACTGCACTGTCAGAAAAACAATCAGTTGTTTCTTCGAAACAATCGGTTGTTTTTATCAGCAAACAACAAACAAACTGAATTTAAAGAGTAAGGGATAGAGAAATTGTACACAGATGTTTATACTGGTTCACTCCAACCCAGAGCTACATCCAGTCTTCTCAGAACCCTGAGGAAATCCACTAAGCAATCACACCTTGATCACTTACACAACAACCAAGAGAATGACCTTGAAAACCTCAAGACACACACTCTCCTTGGCCAACACTAAGATTGCTGATCTTGAACACCTCAAGAACACACAGCCAATCTCAGCAACAATACAGAAAAGAAATGTTTCAGCAGTTACACAGATTACACTTGTTACAGATAAAGATCTGAAATCAATACAAGTAGAATCCTATTCCAGTACTTTGATCAAATCTCTTTTGCTCTTAAGCAATCTCAGCACTTATTTTTTAAAACTCTCTTAGTCAGCACTTTGACAAAAGCATTCTAAACCTTTTAAAAGAGATTTTTTGAATTATATAAAAGGAAGTTTGTTTATCAAATCTTAACAAACCCATAAAAGCTTTCAGAAAGATTGGTCAAAGCATTTAATGACTGGAGCGTAATCAGTTTCAAATCATTTAAGGCTCAGTCAAAGAAAACAGTTTTTCTGTTATGGTTCCAAAACAAACAATCGGTTGTTTCCTCGAATCAATCGGTTGTTTTGTCACTTAACAGTTTTCTCCATTCAAAAATAGTTTTCAAACTTTCTCAAAACATCTAAGTATAAACAATCGGTTGTTTCGATAGAACAATCGGTTGTTTAAACTTAGTTTGAAAAACACTTTTGTTTTATCAAAAACTGAGATGCTAATTGCTTTGAGATTTAATCTAAGGTTGGATTACACTTTAAACTACCCCAGAACAAAACAACAAAGCAGGACAGCAGCAGCAAGCAAGCAAAAGCTTCATCATCCTTCAAAGGATTTGGATTCTTCAAAACCTTGAACACCACTTGGTTCAACAAGTGAGAGTGCTTCAGAACAGTGGCTCCAGAGAGTTGGTATGGAAAGTGACCCAGAGTTGTTGTGCGCAGAGACCCACGTGGCCATACTGTTAGAGGAAACCCACACGCAAGGTTGCTCAGAGAGTGGGTAATGGCAGTGAAGGCTAAAGAGCCGTTCGACCTTAAGAGCTGAGGGAATCAGCTCATTTAGTTCCCCTTTCTCCTTTCTCCTCCACTCGAAGACGCAGCTATCCTCACGTACCAGTGCTACGATCGGCGACTACCATTGTCCTTCTGGGAAGTCTCTGCAAGTTCTCCCGTCAGGACACTAGAATAGTGTAAGTCGTTTTACTTTGTTTTTCGAGTCGAATCTGAGCTTGAGAGGGTTGCCTCTGCATAGGCGTTGCCGGCGACTCCCTTAGCTCCAGAAATCGTCTCTGTTAGCGTAGAAAATGAGTAGTATAGTCAGTTTTGTGATAAAGGCTCCATGGTGCAGGTTAGGACATCTTTAAGCTTCGGTGGGTTTTGGAGCTCTTAGTGATTTTCCGCAAGTTCAGGTAAGGGAAGCTAGCATTTTCGTTTATAAAAACGTTAGGCGAGTAGGTTCTGAAGTGAGGGCGACGTGGTTGCCGGTTTCGTATTCTATTTCACGATGCTCTGTTTTTATGTGTGGGGCGACGTGATCGCCGGTTTTAATGCAAATTTCGAAATCCCCTGTTTTAGTGTCGTTTTGAAATTGTTTGAGATTGAAAGGTGAAATGGATATGATATTCGAAAATCTGAACTTTGGTATGATTGTTCCTGTGATTGGGATTGTTTAAAAAAAAAAGGATTCAAAATATTATATGATGGAATTGTGCTTTTACGTGTGGTATGGTGTACTAGATGAATTTGAAAGAGTGATCAAAGCATAGTATTTTCAGGAAAGAAAATACCGTGTGGAGATTTTATGAAGGTGTATTGATCTGTGAGTATCCTGTGAATGAGGTGATCCTGACTCTGCTGATATGATGGAATCACATAGATGAAGTCATTCGGTTGGTGAGAGTCGAAGGAGGTCCATATGTATGGGTAAGTCGTTTGAAAGATAACTGACTTGACCTGTTATATGGATTAACCCTGTCATACTGAGAGAGTGATGATATTGAGATGGTTTATGCGCATGGCTGTGTGGATTCACAGCAACCCTGTGTGGATTCACAGTGGTGTAGTATGACAGGTGCAGGTCTCTGGATGCTAAGTTCAACGCATGAGTCTTCCGGAAGTAGAGTCATGTGTTTATGTGTTATGAGTCAGTGGAAAGTCTGACATGTGAACCATGAGTATTGAATGTATTGAATAGACACTTGACGAGTTTGTGGAATATGGGGATATTGATGGTTGAAATTGATATAGATTATGAATGGTGTGAAGATTTATGCTTTCTATTGATATAAAGTTTCATATTTAAAGTTTTAAAAATATCTAGCTTACCCTTTTGCTTTGTATCATGGTTGTTTTTCTTAAACCTGTGATGATCGTGTATATTTGCACGGGAGCAGATGAGGTTGCAGGTAGTGTAAGGACCTGAAAATTAAATTGGAATAAAAGGATATATTTTAAATGAATTCTAAGTATGTTTTTATTTAAAATAAAAAAGGAAGGAAAGTGTAGTTTAGAAGATTATAAGATTTCCTTGTTAATGCATAATCGCCGGTCGCCTAGACTACACGTCATCGCCAGGGCGCGAGGCATGCAGACGTCGCCAGGGCGCGAGGCATGCGGGCATCTTCCAAGGGGAGACATCGGTCGTCCGCCAGGATGAGGCATCGGTGGATTGCCTTCGCGCGAGAGGTCATCGGTGGATTGTCTTCGCGCGAGAGGTCATCGGTGGATAGCCTTCGCGCGAGAGGTCATCGGTGGATTGTCTTCGCGCGAGAGGTCATTGGTGGATTGTCTTCGCGTGAGAGGTCATCGGTGGATAGTCTTCGCGCGAGAGATCATCGGCGAAAGGTTATCGCGCGATGTCGAGTTGCACACAGAGAAGGTGGGACCCAGACTCCCAGCATGGAACGTCCTGCACGTACGCCACGTAGACAAAAAGGATGATTCAGAATAGTGACATCAGAATGTTGGCATGCGCAGGAGACACTCGCGGTCGTACTGTTCAGGAAGTGGTTGGCATGCGCAAGAGACAAACGTGGTCGTACTGTTCAGAGAAACGTACACTCAGACTTCTCTGCAGAGTGGGTGGTGGCAGCTGCTTTTGTGGACAAGCTGGTTTAAGATGCTAAAACCCACTTCTGAGAGAGGGGAACGTTGCAGTTGTTTAAGAGCGAAAGAGTGAGTCTACCTCCCTTCTCCTCAATTCTCTCCTTCGCACTGCAATTCTGGCACCTTCACACAAGAGTACGACGAGCGACGACCACCATTAGAGCACCTGGGAGGTTCTCTGCAAGTCCTTCAAACCAGACGCAAAAACAAAGCCAAGGCATTCTTTAAGCTTCGTTGGGTTTCGGAGCTCCTGGTGTTTTACGCAAGTCCAGGTAAGGGAAGCTAGCCTTCATTTTCAATACAAGCCATAGATTAGCTGTTTCTGAAGTGAGGGCGACGTGGTCGCCGGTTTCGTTTTCATCTTCGTGAATGCTCTGTTCTATGTGTTTGGGCGGTTTTTAAATACAGATTTCGAAATACCTTGTTTTGAACCAGATCGCCGGTTTTGGCGTTGTTTGCGAACTCCCTGTTTTTGGTGTTGCTTTGAAACTGTTTGAGATTTAAATGAGATATTCGAAAATAAGAATCTTGGAGTGAGTTTTGCTGTGATTGAAATTATTCCTTTAAGTGTTATGTGATGTGTTGAATGTGGTGAATGTGGGATCAAGGCATAGTATTTTCAGGAAAGAAAATACCGTGTAAGATCGTGTAGGATGTGCATTGATCGGTGATTCCTAATGAGATATCCTGACTCTGCTGAGATAATGGAATCACATAGAGGAAGTTACTCAGTTGGTGAGAGTCGAAGGAGGTTCATATGAATGGGTGAGTCGTGTGAAAAAGAACGAGCTCGGCCTGTTCCATGGATTAACCCTGTCATACTGTGAGAATGATGAACTTGAGATCGAGATTGTGTTGATGCGCATAGCTGGGGAAACATTACAGCTGTTTAGTATGACAGGTGCAGATCTCTGAGTCTAATCAATGCACGAGTCTTCCGGAAGTAGTGTCAAGTGTCTTGTGTGCTGAGTCAGTGGTAGTCTGACGTGAGAAATGAGGGACCTTGAAATTGATAGACACTTGATGCAGTTTGTGAAATAGAATGACTCTGTGCAAATATTGTAAAGTGTGTGATTTCTTGGCGATCAAGTGAAGGGAATGAGAAACTTTATAGTTTTATGTGGGTATCTTGAATTTGTTTTATCCTGATTTTTATGTTCATATTTAAACTCTCTTTAAAATATATAGCTTACCCTGCGTGTTCTGCTCCATGGCTGTTTTTCTCTTAAAACTGTGATGATCGTGTAATTTTTTACACGGGAGCAGATGATCTTCCAGGAAGTAGAGCTCCTTAGAGAGTGGTCGCCGGGGAAGAGATCGCCTGTTTCTATCTCTTGGTGGTGATCGCCGGATTTATGTCCTGATAGCAGATCGCCTGTTTTGGGGTCTTCTGTTAGGAGATCGCCGGTTTATGTATGGAGACCGCCGTTTTCGTTGTATTTGATTGATTTCGTTAAGTTTTGAAAAAAACATTTGACTGGTTATGTATTAAACTCCCTGTGAGGAGCAACTTCATTACTTATATATATAATTATGTTCTCTTCAACATTATTTGTTTACCTTTATTTTCATTATATAAATATGAATAGTTTTTGGCGGGATGTTACAGGTAGTAGAGCTCCTCAGTGAGCATTTCTGGAGGAGGAGATCGCCGGTTTTTGAATGCTGTTGTTTTGTTTTATTTTGAAAACAAAACAAAACTTCCTCGAAAAGGAATATTATTTTGAGGCACATTTGTATTAATGGATGAATTATATTATGTATATATCTATGTTAAATTTTGATATTATTGTTTCACCTTTATTTTATTATATAAAAATGAACAATATTTTGAGGGGCGTTACATTAATGGTATCAGAGCAGTTCGTCCTTAGGATGACCTGAGGAGAGTGGGTTCATTGTGTTTCTTCTGCTATTGGAGTCTTAATCAAAGCTATAGTGAAAGGTTTTCAAATGTTTTCTGATTGAAATCTTGTTTGTGCTTTAGTAGATATAGGCTCTAAATGAAAAATTTTAGTGTTAAGAGTGAAAGGATCTTAATAAAGTAGTGAGGGTGCACACTCATAACTGAATCGAGATGTTCTCAATCTTAATTCTAAAAGTTTGATGTTGAGCCTATATCCACTTCTGGTGTGTTTTATCCCAATTATTAAGTGTGGTGATATTTGATTGATAGTTTTGTACCCATGACTGTTCGGTGTTATGCTTTCTATTTTGAGCATTATGATTCTGTTGATGAACTCAAATTCTAAATGACTTTGAGATGCTGACCTTTGTAAGGTCTAGATGTTACCTCATGAATGAATTGATTTCTTATTGATCTCATTCTTATAGTTGTAGGGGATATAGAAACCAATAGTTTCAAAATCTGAAACGAAGAAAGATGGCTCGTAGACCTCCTACCCCTCCCCAACCTTCTTCGGAAATGAGCCAGATTGCCAAGGCTATTGAGATGATGGCAACTGCCATCCAACAATAGAATGCAGCAATGGCTCAAAATCATCAAGCTGCAATGCACCATTGGGAAACTGCTCGGTCGGCTGAAACAGCTTCCCACGTCGGTCAGCCTCAGGAACAGATGGGACTGACCGAGTTCATGAGGCACAACCCACCCAAGTTCAGTGGGAATGCTACCCCTGATCAAGCAGATCAGTGGGTCAGGGAGTTGGAGAAAATCTTTAGGGCGACCTCCTGCCCTGAAGAGAAGAAATTGGTGTTCGCCACCTATCTGCTATCTGGAGAAGCCGAGTTCTGGTGGATGGGAGCTCAGTAGATGATGGAAGCCAGAGCTGACGTTTTAGACTGGGAAAGTTTTCGAGAGAGGTTCCTAGAGAAATATTTTCCAGATAGTGCAAGGTTTGCGAAGGAAGCAGAATTTCTCAGGTTGGAGCAAGGGGAGATGTCCGTGAACGCTTATCCTGCTAGGTTTGAATACCTAGCCAGATTTTATACCCAAGCTACCTCTGAGGCTTGTAGGTGTAGGAAGTTTGAAGAAGGTTTAAAGCATGAGCTGAAGAAGACCATAGCACCCATGTGCATCAGGGAGTTTCATGCCTTAGTAGAGAAGGCAAAGATGGTGGAAACCTTGGAAAGGGGTAATTCTTGGGTGATCAGATCACACCCAGGGGGTTCTTCTAGTGGGAAGGCCAAGGTGCAGCACCCACAAAGCAAGCCTTATGCGAGACCTCCACCACATCGGGCAGGAGCAGTTCCGCCCCAGTTTCAGCAGCAACAAACATGGAAACCCAGATGTTTCACATGCCAAAAGATGGGGCACATTTCTAGAGATTGTCCTAGCAAAAATAGGATGACTCAACCCGTTGGTCCTCAATAGTTGAGGAATGGAGGCAGTAGACCTCAAGCAGCAGGGAGAGTGTTTGCCATGACAGGAGCAGAGGCGTCTCAGTCAGGTAACCTAGTGCAAGGTGTTTGTTTTATAGCTGGTAGAGGTGTAAAAGCCTTGTTTGATTCTGGAGCGACACACTCCTTTGTGTCAAGCCTGTGTGTAGCCGAGTTGGGCCTTCTAGTGAAGGAGTTACCATTTGAACTGTTGGTCTCTACACCTGCGTCAGGACAGGTGTTGACCTCTACAGTTTGCTCTGAATGTCCAGTGATAGTAGAGGGACGCAGGTTCAAAGTAAACTTGATCTGCCTACCTCTTCAGGACCTGGATGTTATCCTGGGAATGGATTGGCTATCTGCCAATCACGTTCTCATAGACTGCGGTAGTCAGAAAATAGCGTTTCCAGACCTCCAAGAGTCAGATGTGATATCTGCTCAGCATGGGTGGTCGGAGTTGGAAAAAGGGGCGAGGTGCTTCGTGATCCTAGCTCGGTTGGAAATGAAGAATGAAGAGGACGTAAGCAGGATACATGTGATGAAAGATTTCATGGATGTATTTCCAGAAGAAATACCTGGATTACCTCCTAAGAGAGAAGTGGAATTCTCTATTGATTTGGTACCTGGAGCTGGACCAGTGTCAATGGCACCTTACAAGATGGCTCCAGCCGAGTTGGTAGAATTAAAGAAGCAAGTAGAAGAGTTGTTGGAGAAATAATTCATCAGACCTAGTGTATCTCCATGGGGGGCTCCAGTGCTTCTAGTTAAGAAAAAGGATGGAGGGTCTCGGCTGTGTATAGATTACAAGCAGTTGAACAAGTTGACCATCAAGAACAAGTATCCTCTACCTAGAATTGATGATTTGATGGATCAATTACATGGGGCCTCGGTGTTCTCAAAGATTGATCTGAGATCGGGGTACCACCAAATTTTGGTAAAAGCTGAAGATGTTCAAAAGACAACATTTAGGTCTCGTTATGGGCACTATGAGTATGTGGTGATGCCGTTTGGAGTAACAAATGCTCCAGCTCTGTTCATGGATTTCATGAATAGAATTTTTTGTCCTTTCTTGGATAAGTTTGTGGTAGTCTTCATAGACGACATACTCATTTATTCAAGGACCGAGGAAGAACATGAAGAACATCTGAAGACAGTATTGGAGATTCTGAGGGAGAAGCAATTATATGCCAAGTTCTCTAAGTGTGAGTTCTGGTTGAAGGAAGTCAACTTCTTAGGACATGTAATATCTGCCCAGGGGATCTCGGTGGATCCAGCCAAAGTGGAGGCAGTGCTTCAGTGGGAACGTCCTAAGACAGTTACTGAGATAAGGAGTTTTGTGGGTTTAGCAGGCTACTATCGGAGGTTCATTGAAGATTTTTCCAAGGTAGTAGCTCCTTTGACTCAGTTAACTCGCAAAGATCAACCTTTTGCTTGGACTGAAAAGTGTGAGCAGAGTTTCATGGGGCTGAAGAAGAGGTTGACTAGCACCCCAGTGTTAGTGATCCCGGATGTGGGAAATCCTTTTGATGTTTACTGTGATGCTTCACATCAAGGTTTGGGATGTGTGTTGATGCAAGAGAAAAGAGTGGTTGCATATGCTTCAAGGCAACTCAAAGTTCACGAGAGGAACTATCCTACCCATGACTTAGAGTTGGCGGCCGTGGTGTTTGCCTTGAAGATTTGGAGGCATTACTTGTATGGAGCTCGGTTTCAGGTGTTTAGTGACCATAAAAGCCTGAAATATCTGTTTGATCAGAAGGAGTTAAATATGAGACAAAGAAGATGGATGGAGTTCCTAAAAGATTATGACTTCCAACTGATATATCATCCAGGGAAGGCCAATGTAGTGGCAGATGCCTTGAGTAGGAAATCAATACAAGTATCAACCATGATGATTGAATAGCAGAAATTGATTGAGCAGTTTAGAGATTTAAACTTTGGAGTGGAATTTCATGTAAATCATATTAGTTGTAGTAAGTTAACTATAACTAATGATTTCATTGGAATTACTAGGCACCGATCAGGCTAAAGGCTTTGCGATGGGCGATGATGGAATCTTGAGATTTAATGGCAGAATTTGCATACCTGCAAATGAAGAGTTGAAGAAGATGATCCTAGAAGAAGGCCACAAGAGTTACCTTAGTCTGCACCCAGGTATGAATAAGATGTACCAGGATTTAAAAGAGTCATTTTGGTGGTCGGGCATGAAGAAGGAGATAGCTCAGTATGTTGCTACCTGCTTGACATGTCAGAAGGCGAAGGTAGAACATCAAAGGCCTGGCGGTTTGTTGCAGCAATTGGATATCCTTGAATGGAAATGGGACAGCATCGCCATGGATTTTGTTACCCATTTACCCAGATCGGTAAGGGGTCATGATGCAATCTGGGTCATCATTGATCGGCTGACGAAGAGTGCTCACTTTCTTCCAGTGAATATGAGGATGCCTATGGCCAAGTTGGCACAGCTGTACATCAGAGAAATTGTGAGGTTGCATGGAGTGCCTTCCAGCATTGTTTCGGATAGAGATCCCAGGTTCACTTCACGGTTTTGGCAGACCTTACAAGATTGCTTGGGAACTAAGTTGAGAATGAGCTCGGCATATCATCCTCAAACAGATGGGTAGTCAGAGAGAACGATCCAGTCCTTGGAAGATCTGCTGAGGACGTGTGTCTTGGATCAATTGGGAAGTTGGGATGAGGTGTTGCCGCTGGTGGAGTTTACTTATAATAACAGTTACCACGCCAGTATTGGGATGGCACCATATGAAGCCCTGTATGGGAGGAAATGCAGAACTCCCTTATGTTGGTACCAGGAGGGCGAAGCAGTCTTGGTTGGGCCAGAGTTGATTCAGCAGACAACCGAGAAGGTGAAACAGACACAAGGCAGAATGAAAGCTTCTCGAAGCCGGCAGAAATCCTATGCAGATCAGAGGAGAAGACCTTTGGAGTTTGCTGCTGGGGATCATGTGTTTATGAGGGTGACGCCAACCAAGGGTGTAGGACGAGCTATCAGATCAAGGAAGCTGTCTCCTAAGTTTGTTGAACCATATCAGATCTTAAGGAAGATAGGTCCTGTAGCTTATGAGATTGCTCTACCTCCCCAATTAGCAAATCTGCATAATGTCTTTCACGTGTCACAGCTAAGGAAGTATCTTGCAGACCCTAGTCACGTGTTGGAAGTGGAAGATGTGCAGATCAGGGATGACTTGTCGTTTGAAGCGAAACCAGTCAGGATTGACAATCAGCAGAGTAAGCAGCTCAGAGGCAAGACCATCAACATGGTAAAGGTGGTGTGGGATGACAGATCGAGTGATTCAACTTGGGAATTAGAAGAAACCATGAGAGAAGCCTATCCCTACCTCTTTTCCTTGTAATTCAATTTTCGGGGACGAAAATTTTTCTTGTTGGGGATATTGTAAGGATCTAGATAATTATTTGGAATAGAAGAAGTATAATTTTAATGAATTCTGAATATGTTATTACTTAAAATGAAAAGAGCTTGTTTCATGGTGGTCAGACCTCGGATGTCGCCCAAGGTCTGAGGGCGGCGTGGTAGAGCTCGGTCGGTGGACCATGGTGGGTTCCAGAAATCACATGTAGGGAGGTGTGATTTGAACCTTAGGAGCGCCATGCATGCAGAATAACTACGGCACTTTACGCTTGGACATAAGGGATTTACCTTAGTGTTGCATGCTTAGGCACGTAAGGATTGAGTACTGAGCTGCCCTCGGGCAGGAGAAGCTACCGACGTCACCGAGCCATGTGGGGGTGATAACACAGGCGTTGAGTAGTGGTAGGACGAGCCCTCAACAGGGTGTGACGATGTGGCATCAGTCGACAGAAGCAAGGCGATGTGTCCTCGCCACATCAAGGACGATGAGAGATCGCCAGCGCGAGAGATACGCAGGGATCGCCAGGGCGAGAGACACACGGGCATCGCCAGGGCGAGAGACAAACGGTCATCGCCAGGATGAGGGACACATCGGTTGACTTCCAGGGGGAGACATCGGTCGTCTTCCAGGGAGAGACATCGGTCGTCTTCCAAGGAGAGACATCGGTCGTCTTCCAGGGAGAGACATCGTTCGTCCGCCAAGATGAGATATAGGTAGATGGTCATCGCGCGAGGTCGTGTTCCACACAGATGAGGTGGGGCCCAGGCTCCCAGCATGAGCGTCTTGCATGCGCGACACGTAGTCAGTGAGAGTGCTTCAGAACAGTGGCTCCAGAGAGTTGGTATGGAAAGTGACCTAGAGTTGTTGTGCACAGAGACCCACGTGGCCATACTATTAGAGGAAACCCACACGCAAGGTTGCTCAGAGAGTGGGTAATGGCAGTGAAGGCTAAAGAGCCGTTCGACCTTAAGAGCTGAGGGAATCAGCTCATTTAGTTCCCCTTTCTCCTTTCTCCTCCACTCGAAGACGCAACTATCCTCACGTACCAGTGCTACGATCGGCGACTGCCATTGTCCTTCTGGGAAGTCTCTGCAAGTTCTCCCGTTAGGACGCTAGAACAGAGTAAGTCATTTTACTCTGTTTTTTGAGTCGAATCTGAGCTTGAGAGGGTTGCCTCTGCATAGGCGTTGCCGGCGACTCCCTTAGCTCCAGAAATCGTCTCTGTTAGCGTAGAAAATGAGTAGTATAGTCAGTTTTGTGATAAAGGCTCCATGGTGCAGGTTAGGACATCTTTAAGCTTCGGTGGGTTTTGGAGCTCTTAGTGATTTTGCGCAAGTTCAGGTTAGGGAAGCTAGCATTTTCGTTTATAAAAACATTAGGCGAGTAGGTTCTGAAGT
The DNA here is from genome assembly GCA_013389735.1 of Phaseolus lunatus. Classification (NCBI taxonomy): domain Eukaryota; kingdom Viridiplantae; phylum Streptophyta; class Magnoliopsida; order Fabales; family Fabaceae; genus Phaseolus; species Phaseolus lunatus. The sequence continues at coordinate 14,585,101 of CM023859.1, read as the reverse complement.
GAGGGCGACGTGGTCACCGGTTTCATATTCTATTTCACGATGCTCTGTTTTTATGTGTGGGGCGACGTGATCGCCGGTTTTAATGCAAATTTCGAAATCCCCTGTTTTAGTGTCGTTTTGAAATTGTTTGAGATTGAAAGGTGAAATGCATATGATATTCGAAAATCTGAACTTTGGTATGATTGTTCCTGTGATTGGGATTGTTTAAAAAAAAAGGATTCAAAATATTATAAGATGGAATTGTGCTTTTACGTGTGGTATGATGTACTGGATGAATGTGAAAGAGTGATCAAAGCATAGTATTTTCAGGAAAGAAAATACCGTGTGGAGATTTTATGAGGGTGTATTTATCTGTGAGTATCCTGTGAATGAGGCGATCCTGACTCTGCTGATATGATGGAATCACATAGATGACGTCATTCGATTGGTGAGAGTCGAAGGAGGTCCATATGTATGGGTAAGTCGTTTGAAAAATAACTGACTTGACCTGTTATATGGATTAACCCTGTCATACTGAGAGAGTGATGATATTGAGATGGTTTATGCGCATGGCTGTGTGGATTCACAGCAACCCTGTGTGGATTCACAGTGGTGTAGTATGACAGGTGCAGGTCTCTGGATGCTAAGTTCAACGCACGAGTCTTCCGGAAGTAGAGTCATGTGTCTATGTGTTATGAGTCAGTGGAAAGTCTGACATGTGAACCATGAGTATTGAATGTATTGAATAGACACTTGATGAGTTTGTGGAATATGGGGATATTGATGGTTGAAATTGATATAGATTATGAATGGTGTGAAGATTTATGCTTTCTATTGATATAAAGTTTCATATTTAAAGTTTTAAAAATATCTAGCTTACCCTTTTGCTTTGTATCATGGTTGTTTTTCTTAAACCTGTGATGATCGTGTATATTTGCACGGGAGCAGATGAGGTTGCAGGTAGTAGAGCTCCTCAGTGAGCATTTCTGGAGGAGGAGATCGCCGGTTTTTGAATGCTGTTGTTTTGTTTTATTTTGAAAAACTCCTGTATGGAGATGTATTAAAACTTCCTCGAAAAGGGATATTATTTTGAGGCACATTTGTATTAATGGATGAATTATATTATGTATATATCTATGTTAAATTTTGATATTATTGTTTCACCTTTATTTTATTATATAAAAATGAACAATATTTTGAGGGGCGTTACACGAAGCGGCAACGCTCCCAACCGTTAAGATTGCCATGTGTACATTCTAGGAAAAGTGTGGTGGGACGTCACCTCGAGGCATTGTGCACGTCCAATCACTCAGAGCCACCTTAGTGTCACGTAGGTCACTAGGAAGAGGAGTTAGGCTTTTCGCTGAAGCAAGCTCCAGCTTAAGCCTAGGGGGCTTGTGTAGTGGCCAGACCTCGGACGTTGACAATATACAGTAGAGGTCGACGTGGCAGAGGTCGATACAGTAAAGTATTACATTAGTGAAAGCCTGATTCACAAAGATACCTTGCATGCGGAACATGTATAAGACATTTGGGTCCGGCACAAGCAGATTACCCCTAGGGGCGCCAATGCCCAAGAGCGCTAAGGTTCTCAGAGAAAGCTGCATGCAAGGCACATGGGAAATTAGGGCACTTACAAGAACGGATTGGTCTCGCGGTGCTGGTACACACACATTGTAACCCTAGCAGCCATACCGTTAGATACGCACTCCAGAAAAGGAATGTTGCCACGAGAGTTGAACTCTAAGAAAGGAATGTTGCCATAGGAGTTGCACTAAGGCTGTGCGATAGTATCCCGAAAAGATAACCCTAAATTCGCTAGAAGCAATGCTTTGGCAAGAGAATGTCAGCGGCAGGTTAGCCTAGAAACAATTATATAAGGGGGGTAAACCCCAAGGTAAAGGCACGCTGTCTTTTACGCAAGACATAGTTCTTACACACACATTATAAGCTTAAGCACTTTTTTGCTTGCTTGATGTTTCTTGCCCTGTATTGACTTGAGCGTCGGAGTGCAGTTACAGGTAGGGCCCCCCTCTGTTTCAACGAAGCCATACTTTGGAGAACCACCACGAAGATAGGAGGAGCCACCCCCTGCCTCAGAGTCAACGGCGGCTGAGTCAACCGGCGATACCAATACCATATATAATGGCGTTTACATGCGTCTTGTTTTTGTGTTGAAATCCTTTTCAATGAAATAAATTGTGAAAATTATGACGCATATTAATTACATAAAAAAACTGCCACTTTATACAAAACGTTAAATAACGGGTGTTTCAACGGGTCGCATAAAACTACCATATTAACCTTTGATGCAACCAGTTTTAAAGCGGTTTAGGAAACCGCCACACTCGTATATTGTGGCATTTATAAATGTCAGTTTATATGAAAATAACCAGCACCACATAAACAATTTTTTGTAGTGAAAACCCTAACCCATGAGAAAATCGAAGAAAAAACGAACCACAGAAGAACGAACTACAGAGTTGCGACTACTGTGATCGTGAGTAACATGTATATTAGAAGAAGGAAGTAAAGAAGTGTAACATCCCGCCAAAAACTATTCATATTTATAATGAAAATAAAGGTAAACAAATAATGTTGAAGAGAACATAATTATATATATAAGTAATGAAGTTGCTCCTCACAGGGAGTTTAATACAGAACCAGTCAAATGTTTTTCAAAACTTAACGAAATCAATCAAATACAACGAAAACGGCGGTCTCTATACATAAACCGGCGATCTCCTAACAGAAGACCCCAAAACAGGCGATCTGCTATCAGGACATAAATCCGGCGATCACCACCAAGAGATAGAACCAGGCGATCTCTTCCCCGGCGACCACTCACTAAGGAGCTCTACTTCCTGGAAGATCATCTGCTCCCGTGTAAAAAAATTACACGATCATCACAGTTTTAAGAGAAAAACAGCCATAGAGCAGAACACGCAGGGTAAGCTATATATTTTAAAGAGAGTTTAAATATGAACATAAAAATCAAGCTAAAACAAATTCAAGATACCCACGTAAAACTATAGAGTTTCTCATTCCCTTCACCTGATCGCCCAGAAATCACACATTTCACAATATTTTCAAGAGTCATTCTATTTCACAAAATGCATCAAGTGTCTATCAATTCAATGTTCCTCATTTCTCACGTCAGACTACCACTGACTCAGCACACAAGACACTTGACACTACTTCCGGAAGACTCGTGCATTGACTAGACTCAGAGATCTGCACCTGTCATACTAAACTGCTGTAATGTTTCCACAGCTATGCGCATCAACACATTCTCGATCTCAAGTTCACCATTCTCACAGTATGACAGGGTTAATCCATATAACAGGCCGAGCTCGTTCTTTTTCACACGACCCACCCATACATATGAACCTCCTTCGACTCTCAACGCCTGAATAACTTCATCTATATGAATCCATTATCTTAGGAGAGTCAGGATAATCTCATTATAGACATCACCGATCAATGCACATCCTACACGATCTTACACGGTATTTTCTTTCCTGAAAATACTATGCCTTGATCCCACATCCACAACATTCAACACATCATACAACACTTAAATGAATGATTTCAATCACAGCAAAACTCACTCCAAGGTTCTTATTTTCGAATATCTCATTTAAATCTCAAACAGTTTCAAAGCAACACCAAAAACAGGGAGTTCGCAAACAACGCCAAAACCGGCGATCTGGTTCAAAAACAAGGTATTTCGAAGTCTGTATATAAAACCGGCGACCACGTCGCCCAAACACATAGAACAGAGCATTCACGAAGATGAAAACGAAACCGGCGACCACGTCGCCCTCACTTCAGAAACAGCTAATCTATGGCTTGTATTGAAAATGAAGGCTAGCTTCCCTTACCTGGACTTGCGCAAAACACCAGGAGCTCCGAAACCCAACGAAGCTTAAAGAATGCCTTGGCTCTGTTTTTGCGTCTGGTTTGAAGGACTTGCAGAGAACCTCCCAGGTGCTCTAATGGTGGCCGTCGCTCGTCGTACTCTTGTGTGAAGGTGCCAGAATCGCAGCGCGAAGGAGAGAATGGAGGAGAAGGGAGGTAAACTCACTCTTTCGCTCTTGAACAACTGCAACGTTCCCCTCTCTCAGAAGTGGGTTTTTGCATCTTAAACCAGCTTGTCCACAAAAGCAGCTGCCACCACCCACTCTGCAGAGAAGTCTGAGTGTACGTTTCTCTGAACAGTACGACCATGTTTGTCTCTTGCGCATGCCAACCACTGCCCTGAACAGTACGACCACTGTTGTCTCTTCTGCATGCCAACCACTGCCCTGAACAGTACGACCGCGAGTGTCTCTTGCGCATGCCAACATTCTGATGTCACTATTCTGAACCACCCTTTATGTCTACGTGGCGCGCGTGCAGGACGTTTCATGCTAGGAGTCTGGGTCCCACTTTCTCTGTGTGAAGCTCGACATCGCGCGATAACCTTCCACCGATGACCGCTGGCGCGAAAACTATCCACCGATGACCTCTCGCGCGAAGGCTATCCACCGATGTCCTCTCGCGCGAAGGCTATCCACCGATGACCTCTCGCGCGAAGGCTATCCACCGATGACATCTCGCGCGAAGACTATCCACCGATGACCTCTCGCGCGAAGACTATCCACCGATGACCTCTCGCGCGAAGACTATCCACCGATGACCTCTCGCGCGAAGACTCTCCACCGATGATCTCTCGCGCCCTGGTGATGCCCGCATGCCCCTCGTGCCCTGGCGATGGCCGCATGCCTCTCACCTGGCGATGCCCGACGACACGTCGCCACGCCTTCCTGGAGGTTCTTCATTCCACTATGTTCCGTCCAAGGTATCATCTCCACATGACTCAGTGACGTCGGTAGCTTCACATTTCCAAGAGTAAATCAGCACCACTCCTCGTGCTCCCATGCATGCAACACTAAGGGTGATCTCTTTTGCTCAAGCGTAGAGCTTCGCATGCACAGCGTATCTAAGGCTTAACCCACACCTTGATACGCGTGGTTGTTGGAACCCACTCTGGTTGATCCAGTATCTTGACCACATACTACGTGCATTCCCGCCGATCACGTACACTCTAGGCGATTGGCGCTCATGTCTCCTCTAGGCGACAGGCGATTATGTGCCAGAGGAGTCGGAGATCGCCTCCGTCTTCACTAACGGTGATCTTGTAGAAGACTTCTTAGTTACACTTTTCCTCCTTTACTCTTCTTGGTCCACATGTCATCCGACCGACCTCTACTAGCTTACCCCAGATCATGGGCGACGTCCGATGTCTGCTACTACGAAACTTCATTTACCAACTCTTTGTATTTTAAATAATAACATTTTCTGAAATTATTTAAATATAACACTTTTATTCCTATTAAAGTTTCTAGGTCCTTACAATCTCCCCAACAAGAAAAATTTTCGTCCTCGAAAATTGGATTACAAGGAAAAGAGGTAGGGATATGCTTCTCTCATGGTTTCTTCAAATTCCCATGGTGAATCACCCTATCTGCACGTCGTCCACTTCCAACACGTGACTAGGGTCTGCAAGATACTTCCTTAGCCGTGATACGTGAAATAAATTATGCAGGTTTGCTAAATGGGGAGGTGGGGCGATCTCATAAGCCACTGGACTGATCCCCCTTAGGATCTGATATGGCCCAACAAACTTGGGGGACAGCTTCTTTGATCTGATCGCCCATCCTACACCCTTGGCTGGTGTCCTCCCTCATAAAGACATGATCCCCCAGCAGCAAACCCCAAAGGTCTTCTCCTCTACTCTGCCTAGGACATCTGCCGACTTTGAGAAACTTTCATTCTGCCCTGTATCAGTTTCACCCTCTCGGTTGTCTGCTGAACCAACTCTTACTACTCCAATACTTCATCAAATTCCATTTTACATCCCTGCATATGGAATATGCTGCCCCATTGAGCGCCAACTCTAGCATTCACACTCTACTTCCAACCTTGAAGACTGGGTCGAGCAAGATCCCTTCATCAGAAGGAAAGGGGACAGCTGCCCACTACTCATGCCCCCCCCCTAGCTAATCCAAACTAGGATCCGAAATATCCTTCTAGGAATCAACTCCTGCATTTTGATCAAAACCATCCATTGACTTCCCAACTGTTGATCTAATTCTCACGCTCCCTAAAGGGACACCTTTTGTTCACCACTACGCTACATAGTTCTGTACCTTATAAAGACAAAGTTCCTGTTGCTGTTACCTTCTAAATCATTACTATGACTCCTTTTGCCAACTCGGCTTCCTGCTCCCATTACGACCTTCTTTTCAATGTATACGTTGGATGCATTGATTTTGGGTTCAGGTGCCTATCCAAAAAGGCATACGAGAACGAACGCACCATATATCTCAACCACAACCATGCAAGTTGTAACATCCCGCCAAATTTCTTTGAAAATAAATATAAAACGAAAATAAAGGTGACAAATAGATTGAAGTGAGCAAAATCTTTATATAAAATAAATAAGTTTCTCCTCACAGGGAGTTTAATACAAACGATCACTTCTCCATTAAAAACGTAAACGAAATACAATACAAAAGACAGATAGGCGATCTCCTGGCAAAAAGGGCGATCTCCTATAAGAAGGGCGATCTCCTTTCATATAGGCGATCTCCTATAAGAAGGGCGATCTCCTTTCATAAAGGCGATCTCCTATTATAAAGCAGCAAGAGGGGCGATCACCCAACAGAAAAGAAAACAGGCGATCTCCTTCCAGCGACAATTTTCTAAAGAGCTCTACTTCCTGCAACATCATCTGCTCCCGTGTAAATTATACACGATCATTACAGGTTTAAGAAAAGGCCACAACACAAACGAAAACACAGGGTAAGCTAGACATTTAAAAAGATTTTAAATAAGGATACTTAAAATAAAATCAAGGTAAACAATTTCAAGATATTCACGTAAAGTTATCAAGTTTCTCATACTCTTCACCTGATCACCCAGAAATCACACATTTCACAATATTCTCAAGAGTCATTCTATTTCACAAAACTGCATCAAGTGTCTATCAATTCAATGTTTCTCATTTCTCACGTCAGACTTCCACTGACTCATCACACAAGACACTTGACACTACTTCCGGAAGACTCATGCATTGACTAGACTCATAGATTCGCACCTGTCATACTGCCCACTGTGAAATCACACACATTCACAGGGTCGCCGTGAAATCACACACATTCACAAGCGTATAATGAATCTCAATATCATCACCATCCAAGCATGACAGGGTTAATCCACACAACAGGCCGAGCTCGTTCTGTTTCACACGACTCACCCATACGTATGAACCTCCTTCGACTCTCAACGCCTGAATAACTTCATCTATATGAATTCATTATCTCAGGAGAGTCAGGATATCATGACGAATCACCGGTCAATGCACATCCTACACGATCTTACACGGTATTTTCTTTCCTGAAAATACTATGCCTCGATCCCACATTCACCACATTCAACACATCACATAACACTTAAAGGAATGATTCAAGTCACAGCAACGATCGTTTCAAAGATTCAGATGTTCGAAGATCACATTTAAGCTTCAACAGTTCAAAGTAACACCAAAACACAGGGAGTTCGCAAACATCGCCCAAACCGGCGACCTGGTTCAAAAACAGGGTATTTCGAAGTCTGTATTTAAAAACCGGCGACCACGTCGCCCAAACACATGGAACAGAGCATTCACGCAGATGCAAACGAAACCGGCGACCACGTCGCCCTCATTTCAGAAATAGCTAAACTATGGCTTGTATTGAAAAAAAGAAGTCTAGCTTCCCTTACCTGGACTTGCGCAAACACCTAGAGTTCCGAAACCCAACAAAGCTTGAAGAACGCCTTGGCTCTGTTTTTGCGTCTGGTTGAAGGACTTGCAGAGGACTGCCCAGGTGCTCTAATGGTGGCTGTCGCTCGTCGTACTCTCGTGTGAAGGTGCTAGAATCGCAGCGCGAAGGAGGCAACTGGAGGAGAAGGGAGGTAACTCACTCTTTCTCTCTTTGAAGGCTGCAACGTTTCTTTTTCTCAGCAGTGGGTTTTCTGCATCTTAAACCAACTTATCCACCAAAAGCAGCTGCCACCACCCACTCTGCAGAGAAGTCTGAGAACCACTGCTCTGAACAGTACTGCCACTGTTGTCGCTTGTGCATGCCAGCCACTGCTCTGAACAGTACGACCGCGAGTGTCTCCCGCGCATGCCAACATTCTGATGTCACTATTCTGAACCACCCTTTTTGTCTACGTGGCGTGCGTGCACTACGCTTCATGCTGGGAGTCTGGGTCTTACCTTCTCTGTGTGAAACTCGACGTCGCGCGATAACTTTCCACTGCTGACTCATCCTGGCGAACGACCGATGTCTCCTTCGCCCTGGAAGACGACCGATGTCTTCCTCTGGGAGACAACCGATGTCTTCCCTGGCGACGCCCTCATAACTCTCGCGCCTTGGCCACGTCCACATGCCTCGCGCCCTGGCAATGCCCGCATGCCTCGCGCCCGCGCGATGCCTGCCTGCCTCTCGCGCCCTAGCGACGTCCACCTGGCGCTCATGTGTAGCAGGCGACCGGCGACCTTGTAGCCTTCTAAACTTAACTTTTCCTCCCTTCCTATTCTAAATGAAAACATACTTAGAATTCATTTAAAATATAACTCTTTTATTCCAATTTAATTTTTCAGGTCCTTACACAAGTAGTGGAGCTGATTGGAAAAATTTCCTCTGCATCCAAAATCTCTTGCTTAAAGACAACTCTATTCTTCTCCTCCCAGATACAATAGACTATTTCCACTCACAATCCCTTCCACACCCAACTTTCTGAAATTTACTACATCTCTAGAAGGACTCAACATCATCATAACACGGCTTACCCTCATTCTTATCCACATCCATTTCCTCCTTCCCTTCTACATTCACAGGCCGATCTGCATCCTATTTTGCCAAATTCAGGAGGCTTACGGTTTCGGAAGCCTTTTATCCCAACCCACTATTTCCATAATCATCTTTTAAATCACGATCAACAAAACAGCATCCATTCTGCGTGAAGCTTAAGCTAGAACCATCTCATGCTGTTTCATCGACATGAACATCTTCTAAGCTTCAAAAGAAAAATTCATTCTTGGAATTTAACTCTGGCACTTCCCATGGATACACATGCTTAAGCTTTAAACCCCCAGCATCCTGCTTATTTACCCTCCATGACTTATACGTAGCTGAGACTAAACCTTGGTACAACCAATTCTAACTTACACTTGCTTCTTTAATTCCATCTCTCTCTTAGGAGGTAGTCCAGGCACTTCTTCTGGAACTACACCCATGAAATCTTTCACCACGTTTATCCTGCTCACGTCCTCTTCATTCTTCACTTCCAACCGAGCTAGGATCACGAAGCACCTCGCCCCTTTTTCCCAACTCCGACCACCCATGCAGAGCAGATATCACATCTGACTCTTGGAGGTCTGGAACCGCTAATTTTCTGCCTATCGCAATCTATGAGAACATGATTGGCAGAAAGCCAATCTATTCCTAGGGTAACATTCAGATCCTGAAGAGGTAGGCAGATCAAACTTACTTTGAACCTGCGTCCCTCTACCATCACTGGACATTCAGAGCAAACTATGGGGGTCGTAACCTGTCCTGATGCAGGTGTAGAGACCAACCGTTCAAACGGTAACTCCTTCACTAGAAGGCCCAACTTGGCTACACACAAGCTTGACACAAAAGAGTGTGTCGCTCTGGAATCAAACAAAATTCTAACGCCTCTACCAGCTATAGAGTAAACACTTTGTACTAAGTTACCTGACTGAGATGTCTCCGCTCCAGACATGGCAAACACTCTCCCTCCTGCCTGAGGTCTGCTGCCTTTGTTCCTCAACTGCTGGGAACTAACGGGTTGAGTCATCCTTTTTCTGTTAGGACAATCTCTAGAAATGTGCCCCATCTCTTGACATGTGAAACACCCTTTCTCTGAATTCCTCTTGGAGCACACCTTGACGTTATGTAACCCACCACAACGGAAACACCTTGATTTCCATGGTTGTTGCTGCTGAAACTGGAGCGGAACTGCTCCTGCTCGATGTGGTGGAGGTCTCGCATAAGGCTTGCTTTGTGGGTGCTGCACCTTGGCCTTCCCACTGGAGGGACCCCCTGGGTGTGATCTGATTACCCTGGAACCACCCCTCTCCAGGGTCTCCACCCCCTTTGCCTTCTCCACTAAGGCATGGAACTCCCTGATCCACTGATCTGGTTGGTTCGGAGAAACGTTCCCACGGAACTGGGTTGGGTTGTGCCTCATGAACTCGGTCATCCCCATCTGCTCCCGAGGCTGATTGAAAGGGGAAGCTGTTGCAGCCGATCCAGCAGTTTCCAAATGATGCATTACAGCCTGATGAATCTGGGCCATTACCGTATTCTGTTGTTGGATGGCAGTTGCCATCATCTCCATGGCCCTGGCGATCTGACCCATCTCTGAAGAAGGTCGGGGAGGGGTAGGAGGTTTACGCGCCATCTTTCCTCGTTCTCAGATTTTGAAACTATAGGTTTTCTATATTCCCTACGACTATAAGAATGAGATCGATGAGAAATCAATTCATTCAGGAGGTAACATCTAGACCTTACAAAGGTCAACATCTCAAAGTCATTAAGAATTTGAGTTCATCAACAGAATCATAATACTTATAACCTCAAACAAAACACCAGGACAGCTACTGGTATACAACCATCAATCCAAACAACCACTTTCAATCAATTACAACACCCTCAATAAAACAAAATAAATCACACCAGAATTCAATGTATACTAAACATCAAACCTTTGGAATTAAGATTGAGAATCATCTCGATCCAGTTATGAGTGTGCACCCTCATTACTTTATCAAGATCCTCTCATTCTTAATACCAAGATTTTCAATTAGGGCATACATTCACTAAGGCACACACAAAATTTCAATACAAAACGTTTTGAAAACTTTTCACTATAGTTGTTATTTAAAACTCAAATAGATTTTATGAGCAGAAGAAACACAATGGATCCACAGCCCTCAGGTCATCCTAAGGACGAACTGCTCTGATACCATTAATGTAACATCCCGCCAAAAACTATTCATATTTATAATGAAAATAAAGGTAAACAAATAATGTTGAAGAGAACATAATTATATATATAAGTAATGAAGTTGCTCCTCACAGGGAGTTTAATACAGAACCAGTCAAATGTTTTTCAAAACTTAACGAAATCAATCAAATACAACGAAAACGGCGGTCTCTATACATAAACCGGCGATCTCCTAACAGAAGACCCCAAAACAGGCGATCTGCTATCAGGACATAAATCCGGCGATCACCACCAAGAGATAGAACCAGGCGATCTCTTCCCCGGCGACCACTCACTAAGGAGCTCTACTTCCTGGAAGATCATCTGCTCCCGTGTAAAAAAATTACACGATCATCACAGTTTTAAGAGAAAAACAGCCATAGAGCAGAACACGCAGGGTAAGCTATATATTTTAAAGAGAGTTTAAATATGAACATAAAAATCAAGCTAAAACAAATTCAAGATACCCACGTAAAACTATAGAGTTTCTCATTCCCTTCACCTGATCGCCCAGAAATCACACATTTCACAATATTTTCAAGAGTCATTCTATTTCACAAAATGCATCAAGTGTCTATCAATTCAATGTTCCTCATTTCTCACGTCAGACTACCACTGACTCAGCACACAAGACACTTGACACTACTTCCGGAAGACTCGTGCATTGACAAGACTCAGAGATCTGCACCTGTCATACTAAACTGCTGTAATGTTTCCACAGCTATGCGCATCAACACATTCTCGATCTCAAGTTCACCATTCTCACAGTATGACAGGGTTAATCCATATAACAGGCCGAGCTCGTTCTTTTTCACACGACCCACCCATACATATGAACCTCCTTCGACTCTCAACGCCTGAATAACTTCATCTATATGAATCCATTATCTCAGGAGAGTCAGGATAATCTCATTATAGACATCACCGATCAATGCACATCCTACACGATCTTACACGGTATTTTCTTTCCTGAAAATACTATGCCTTGATCCCACATCCACAACATTCAACACATCATACAACACTTAAATGAATGATTTCAATCACAGCAAAACTCACTCCAAGGTTCTTATTTTCGAATATCTCATTTAAATCTCAAACAGTTTCAAAGCAACACCCAAAACAGGGAGTTCGCAAACAACGCCAAAACCGGCGATCTGGTTCAAAAACAAGGTATTTCGAAGTCTGTATATAAAACCGGCGACCACGTCGCCCAAACACATAGAACAGAGCATTCACGAAGATGAAAACGAAACCGGCGACCACGTCGCCCTCACTTCAGAAACAGCTAATCTATGGCTTGTATTGAAAATGAAGGCTAGCTTCCCTTACCTGGACTTGCGCAAAACACCAGGAGCTCCGAAACCCAACGAAGCTTAAAGAATGCCTTGGCTCTGTTTTTGCGTCTGGTTTGAAGGACTTGCAGAGAACCTCCCAGGTGCTCTAATGGTGGCCGTCGCTCGTCGTACTCTTGTGTGAAGGTGCCAGAATCGCAGCGCGAAGGAGAGAATGGAGGAGAAGGGAGGTAAACTCACTCTTTCGCTCTTGAACAACTGCAACGTTCCCCTCTCTCAGAAGTGGGTTTTTGCATCTTAAACCAGCTTGTCCACAAAAGCAGCTGCCACCACCCACTCTGCAGAGAAGTCTGAGTGTACGTTTCTCTGAACAGTACGACCATGTTTGTCTCTTGCGCATGCCAACCACTGCCCTGAACAGTACGACCACTGTTGTCTCTTCTGCATGCCAACCACTGCCCTGAACAGTACGACCGCGAGTGTCTCTTGCGCATGCCAACATTCTGATGTCACTATTCTGAACCACCCTTTATGTCTACGTGGCGCGCGTGCAGGACGTTTCATGCTGGGAGTCTGGGTCCCACTTTCTCTGTGTGAAGCTCGACATCGCGCGATAACCTTCCACCGATGACCGCTGGCGCGAAAACTATCCACCGATGACCTCTCGCGCGAAGGCTATCCACCGATGTTGATGTGAATTCAAGAACATAATATGAAAAGTTCTTGACATTCTTAGGAGACATCTTGAGTTGGTCATATGAGAGGCACTTTCTCTTAGAATTGGATCAATGTTCTAAGACAAGAACTCACCAAAACTAATGCCAAAACACAATCTCAATTAGACGTTCCATCTATTGTCAAATTGAACCGATTGAAATACAAGAAAAAGGAAAAGAAACAGAACATAGGTGCTGGAAAATGAAAAATGCTGGACAGATTTGAAATAGGAACAAAAAACACCGAATAGAATTGCAAGATAAGAACAAAATAGGAAATGGAATGGAGAATGGATTAGAAGACTTATGAAGATGAGACTTGGAGATGATCTCGCCACTTGAAGGTTGGATTGCTTCAAGATAAGAGTGTGATGCTGCCACTTGAGTTCCAAGAGCTCTCAAGATGAAGCAAGGAAGAAGAGACACACAAGTGCTCACAAATGCTCTCAAAAAATGAGTAGAGTTTTCTTACTAATAATTTCCAATCTGCATATACAAGGGGCAGCACCTCTATTTATATTTTTTAGGTGCTGAAATGCAAGCTAAAAGAAACCAAAATTCCCCCCAAATTCAAATGAAAAATGGCGCCTAACAAGACATGAGGAAGGTGTGATTTCTTTTCTCACTTTGGCACCTCCTATTTTAACTTCTACACCTATTTACTCACGCACCCCCCTCCTAATGCTCCTAACTAACTAAAAAAAACCTAGAGATGCTTTCACACAAGAGGTTTCTCATGTTTTCCTCTAAGCACCTTCACATAATGAAATTGCAAAAAGGGAAAATAAACGTCCCCTAGCTCCTAATATTTTGAACATGCTTCTTGTGATCCTTTGAGGTTGACTTTGATCTCCATGAACGTCCTCAACCTCTTCTTCTTCATGATGTTTGGCCTCCATGTCCTCTTGAGCTTGATCTCCATCATACTCCCCGAGTTGGAGAGAATTCGACCACGAATTCTGGAGACCAATGAAAGGTCTTAACACATGATGCATGAGGCGCATGAAAGTACTTGGTGCATTGGTCAAGCCAAAAGGCATAACCAACCATTCATAGAGACCAAAGTTGGTCTTAAAAGCCGTCTTCCATTCATCACCCGGTTTGATACGGATTTGATTGTAGCCGCTTTTAAGATCAATCTTTGAAAATATTTTAGAACCATGCAACTCATCCAACAAGTCATCAAGCCTAGGTATGGGATGCCTATACTTAATTGTTATGTTGTTTATGGCCCTACAATCTGAACACATCCTCCATGATCCATCTTTCTTAGGCACTAGGATGACAGGCATAACACACGGGCTCATACTATCTTGGACCCACCCTTTCTCTATTAAGGCTTCTACTTGTTGGCGAATTTCTATGGTTTCACTTGGATTGGTCCTATAGGCTGGACGATTTGGTAAAGAAGAGCCCGGTATCAAATCAATTTGGTGCTCAATCCCTCGCAAAGGTGGAAGTCCTTTTGGAGGATCTTGAAACACATCTTGAAACTCTTCTACCAACTTTTCCAAACTATGAGGACTATCAACAAGTGGTTCTATCTTAAGAGTTCTAGGGATGGCTAAGAAAAGAGGATGGTGTGCCACTAATTCCCTATGAAGCTCATGCCTAGACACAAGGAGTGTAGGCTTGGAACTCTTATCCTTTTTATCTTTTTTAGCTTTTCCCTCTTTTTCACTCTCCCTCTTTTTCTTCATTAAGATTTGGTCCTCATGGACTTCTCTAGGAGAGAGAGATTTTAGAGTAATCTTGTGACCATGGAAATCAAAAGAAATTTTGTTGGAAAAACCATCATGTAAAATTTTTCGATCATATTGCCAAGGCCTTCCCAAAAGCACATGTGTGGCTTCCATGGGCACAACATCACACAAGACCTCATCTTTGTATTTTCCAATAGAGAAATGGATGAGGACTTGCCTATTCACAACTATTTCTCCTACTTCACTAAGCCATTGCAACTTATAGGGTTGGCTATGAGAGATGGTAGGCAAGCCAAGCTTATCTACAACTCTTGTACTAGCTACGTTTGCACAACTACCCCCATCCACTATCAAGGAGCATATGTTGTTTTGAATAAGACATCTTGTATGAAAAATATTTGCCCTTTGACTTTCATCAAAGGGTTGTGAAACTTGACCAAGAAGTCTTCTCACAACCAACAAGTCTCCTTGTAAGGGACTCTCACTCTCATTCCCACTAGATGCACTTGAATGTGAAGAATGCCTAGGTGTATCCGAATCATGCTCACTCATAATAATGCCATTATGCATGTACATGTTCCTTTTAGAAGGACAATTTGAAGCAATATGACCATAACCCAAACACTTAAAGCATTTCTTACTAGACGTTTTGATTGGTGACTTAGGCCTAGAAGTAGATGGCTTAGATTCCTTGGGTTTGAAAGAGGAATCTTGGGAAGGAAATTTTGAAAAAGATTTTTTATTTCTCCAAGACTTGTTATAGTAGCCATCATTGGAAGAGTTTTTAAAAGAATTTTTCTTAGCAAGTTGGGCTTCCACCTTCATTGCTAAGTGAACTAAAGATCCCAATGATGAGTACTCTTGCAATTCCACAATGTCTTGAATATCCTTCCTAAGTCCACTAATAAACCTAGCAATCATGGCTTCCTCACTTTCTTCTAATTCAATTTTAAGCACAAGTGTTTCAAGCTCTTTGAAATATTCATCCACATTTAGCGTGCCTTGTTGAAACCGTTGGAGTTTCAACATAAGGTCTTTCCTAAAATGTGGAGGCACAAACCTAGCGCGCATTTGATATCTTAAAGTGTTCCAAGAGTCCACGGGAGGACTCTTGTGATATATAATGTCCTTTACAAGTCCATGCCACCATTTCATGGCATAATCACTAAATTCTAATGTAGCTAGCTTAATTTTGTGCTCCTCTTGAACCTCATGAATCTCAAAGATTTGCTCACACTTGGCTTCCCAATCTAAATATACATTTGGATCACTAGAGCCATTGAAACAAGGAAGCTTGACCGAAGGTAGCCTAGCCTTTGCATCTTGGTAGTAGCCATTGCCATGGTGAGGTCTCTCCCGTTGATTGTAATGTCTTTGGTCATGCATTTGGGATGGAGTCCTTCTTCTCCTATGATCCTCTTTACGGCCATTGTCATTGGATGAAGCTCTTGTGGAATGCCTTGGGGAATGGTGTCCATCATGAATAGAAGGGGATGGCCGAGATTGTTGCAACGCCATTGCTTGCAACCTTTCTTCCAAGCGTCTAATAGTTCTTTGTGCCTCATGTAATTCACCAATGAGTGAGGCCTTGGAAGGAGAGGGCTGTTTGTAGGATGCATCACTAGAAAATCCTGCCATTGTAATTAAAAAAAATAAAAACAGCAAAGGTACCAAAACAGCAAACAAGTTAAGAATTAAAATTGCAAAAACAGCAACTGTGGTAAGGAATCTGCCAAAGAGAATGGAGGAAGAAAAATGTCACTCTCAAAGAAAATAAGGTCCTTTCACCAAGCTGATCTTGAAGCCTTGGAAACCTCAAATGAAAAATGTCACAGCAAGCACACCAATCTTTGAAGGCAACACCACAAAACCAAAGAAAGAAGAAAGACAATCAAGAAAAGGTATAAAGAAGGAAAGGCAATGCAAAAGGAATACAAGATTGATGACAAACACAAAGAATAGAGAACAAAAGACAAGCAAGAAAATAAGGAACTCAATGAGAAAGTAGGCACACAAAAGAATACTTAAAGAAAGGCACTAGAGTAGATGAAGAAAACAAAAATTAGCTACTGGAAAAAAAAATTTCTATGCAAACTGTGCGTGAGATTCATTGATTAATCTGGAAAGATATACAGCGAACTGGACTATCAAATTTTAACCACACAAACTTCAAGATGTTAACTCAAAAATGGCACTGGAATTATGTAAAAACAGTAAGCCAATTGAGAGAAATAAATTTTTCAAAATCGCTGCCCGATTACCGTATTTTTTTCGGCAGGAATGTACACTTTTCGTATTTTATTTATCATATTTTGTGTACGTTGAATTTTATTGTACTTCTTTTTTCTATTCTTTTCTAACACTTTGAGGATCACAAATCCAGAATTTCAGAAATTTCCAGTGAGTAAATCAATTGCAATAAGCAAAAACAGTAAGCACTTGTTTTCAGAAACAGAGGAATCCTAAGAGGAATGAAAAACAGAATTATGAACTAGCAAAGACATAATGGAAATTGTGTAATAGAACTTGTATAGGTCTAAACTACAAGTATGAACTCAATCTAAAACAGAAAAGGCACAAAGGATCAAGCAATAAACTCAAAAACAGAATGTAAACCAAAGCAAGAAACAATCAAAGCAATAAAAGTACTACTAGA
Organism: Phaseolus lunatus; assembly: GCA_013389735.1. Lineage (NCBI taxonomy): Eukaryota > Viridiplantae > Streptophyta > Magnoliopsida > Fabales > Fabaceae > Phaseolus > Phaseolus lunatus. The sequence continues at coordinate 14,567,646 of CM023859.1, read as the reverse complement.
AGTAATGACAATTATGGAATAACATGACTTAAGACAAAACTTGACATGATTACAAAATTAAAAGACATATCACAAGATATAACAAGTGAAAGGAAGCTTAAGGTCAGCTCTAGGAAGGAGAATGCCATTCCAAAAGAGCAACCAAACTCATATGAACAATGAGTGCCATAAACCTTTTCACAAACACTTGGTGGAACAAAAGAAAAACAGCAAGAAAACTCAAAGCAAGCCTAAAAACAGAATTGAAAACACAAGATGATAGAGCTCTTGAATTAAAGTGCAACACAACTCAAAAATTAAACAAGAACACACCTAAACTCTAGATACCACATGATGTGAATTCAAGAACATAATATGAAAAGTTCTTGACATTCTTAGGAGACATCTTGAGTTGGTCATATGAGAGGCACTTTCTCTTAGAATTGGATCAATGTTCTAAGACAAGAACTCACCAAAACTAATGCCAAAACACAATCTCAATTAGACGTTCCATCTATTGTCAAATTGAACCGATTGAAATACAAGAAAAAGGAAAAGAAACAGAACATAGGTGCTGGAAAATGAAAAATGCTGGACAGATTTGAAATAGGAACAAAAAACACCGAATAGAATTGCAAGATAAGAACAAAATAGGAAATGGAATGGAGAATGGATTAGAAGACTTATGAAGATGAGACTTGGAGATGATCTCGCCACTTGAAGGTTGGATTGCTTCAAGATAAGAGTGTGATGCTGCCACTTGAGTTCCAAGAGCTCTCAAGATGAAGCAAGGAAGAAGAGACACACAAGTGCTCACAAATGCTCTCAAAAAATGAGTAGAGTTTTCTTACTAATAATTTCCAATCTGCATATACAAGGGGCAGCACCTCTATTTATATTTTTTAGGTGCTGAAATGCAAGCTAAAAGAAACCAAAATTCCCCCCAAATTCAAATGAAAAATGGCGCCTAACAAGACATGAGGAAGGTGTGATTTCTTTTCTCACTTTGGCACCTCCTATTTTAACTTCTACACCTATTTACTCACGCACCCCCCTCCTAATGCTCCTAACTAACTAAAAAAAACCTAAAGATGCTTTCACACAAGAGGTTTCTCATGTTTTCCTCTAAGCACCTTCACATAATGAAATTGCAAAAAGGGAAAATAAACGTCCCCTAGCTCCTAATATTTTGAACATGCTTCTTGTGATCCTTTGAGGTTGACTTTGATCTCCATGAACGTCCTCAACCTCTTCTTCTTCATGATGTTTGGCCTCCATGTCCTCTTGAGCTTGATCTCCATCAGATGTCCTCTCGCGCGAAGGCTATCCACCGATGACCTCTCGCGCGAAGGCTATCCACCGATGACATCTCGCGCGAAGACTATCCACCGATGACCTCTCGCGCGAAGACTATCCACCGATGACCTCTCGCGCGAAGACTATCCACCGATGACCTCTCGCGCGAAGACTCTCCACCGATGATCTCTCGCGCCCTGGTGATGCCCGCATGCCCCTCGCGCCCTGGCGATGGCCGCATGCCTCTCACCTGGCGATGCCCGACGACACGTCGCCACGCCTTCCTGGAGGTTCTTCATTCCACTATGTTCCGTCCAAGGTATCATCTCCACATGACTCGGTGACGTCGGTAGCTTCACATTTCCAAGAGTAGATCAGCACCACTCCTCGTGCTCCCATGCATGCAACACTAAGGGTGATCTCTTTTGCTCAAGCGTAGAGCTTCGCATGCACAGCGTATCTAAGGCTTAACCCACACCTTGATACGCGTGGTTGTTGGAACCCACTCTGGTTGATCCAGTATCTTGACCACATACTACGTGCATTCCCGCCGATCACGTACACTCTAGGCGATTGGCGCTCATGTCTCCTCTAGGCGACAGGCGATTATGTGCCAGAGGAGTCGGAGATCGCCTCCGTCTTCACTAACGGCGATCTTGTAGAAGACTTCTTAGTTACACTTTTCCTCCTTTACTCTTCTTGGTCCACATGTCATCCGACCGACCTCTACTAGCTTACCCCAGATCATGGGCGACGTCCGATGTCTGCTACTACGAAACTTCATTTACCAACTCTTTGTATTTTAAATAATAACATTTTCTGAAATTATTTAAATATAACACTTTTATTCCTATTAAAGTTTCTAGGTCCTTACAAGAAGAACTGTGACTTAGTGTGTGAGCTTGTTCTTGAATTTATCGGATTTCAAAGGGCGCTATTTGGTTTAACGAGTATTTGTGGTTTTGTTTTGAAAGGCAGGATTTGGGAAATGTGGGAAACACTTTCAAAGTGTGCTATTGAAAGGGTTTTTTAGGTTTTTGGAATTTTTTACTGATAAAAATGTTTTGGATTATGTTTAAGGTTGGAGTGTGTGGAAATCACTGGAGTGAAGTGAAATTAACCACTTAGAACTATGTTATATGAAATATTAAAAAAAACACCTAATAAATGTAGTCTATATATTATTTAAAGCACCTACAATTTAAGAGACGTGGCCTAAAATATTATTTAAAACATATTCATTTTGAAAAACGTTGCCTAAAGTACTTGTAATATTTTAATGTTAGTCTACGTTTTATAACTATTGTTTAAAATAAATAAACAACGTATTTTTCCAAATATTTTGAATTAGAGAAAAATAAATCTTACTACATGGACAACAATAAAAAAAAACATTGCTTATTTAGACAACACCTTTTTACCCATTAATATGTGAGTGTGATCTAACGTGAAAAATAGTATAGTAAAATTAAAGTTACAAGGAGTCTAAACATGTCATATAAGAGAAAATCTTTTCAAAATCAACATACGAATTTACAAGTTTTGCTTTATTCCTTTGGATTAAGTCATATAAATTATTACTTTGTATACTCATTTCACAGTAATAACTTTTTTGACATTTAACTTCTCAATCAACTCCCATGTTTTGTTCTTTTCAATGACTTTAATATCTTGTTGCATAACCTAAAATCATAATATTTTCCTTCAATTGAAGGAATTTGGATATTGTTATAAATTATGCTAATTGTGCTTGCTGAGAGTTGGAGTGTTGTGTATAGCTATAACTTTTAATTATACTATTGTTTTTTATTGTAGGCAGTAGCTTTTACTTATTCAATTTTCAATACAATGGTCATGACTATCCAAGGTCCTTAATTTTTTCAAACAAACACAAATGTCTTCTGAAATTGTGGTGGTTAGTGGACAGACACCTTCAAAACTGAAATTTCATTAACGAAAAATATTGTTATTTTCTTTTCCATGTTCCTATAATTCATTTCTTTCGAAGAATATAACATAATACCTATTAATTAAAAAAACTATCATCATGTTATGGAGAATTGATGGAGATCTCATTCAGAACATTCAAGGCTGCTGTGGCATTGATATATGTATTGTTCTGTATACAGTGGTATGCACATATGCTTTCTATATATAGTTTGGAATTGAATTCCTTAAACACATGCATAAAAATATATCTACCATTTCCTTACAAAACTTATAAGTTATAACATAGAGAGAAATGTGAGAATTAAATTTCGATTGTTGAATTACACGAAGGTACGTACAAATATATGTACATATTCTGAATGAATACGGTGTAAAGCTATGTTAGAGGACTATACAAAATAATAAAGAATTAAAGAATATTGTATCGTCAGATGAAATGTTATCCTAATTAAAAGAGCTTGCTGGCGAATTCTTCTACGACCATTCCTTCCATACCAGAGGAAGCAGATTTTGAGGCAAGGCGTCTGAGCTCCGAAACGCTTCTTCCCAACTTCATTGCCACCTTCATTTCAAATACCTCACCGTTTTCTCTTTTCTCAATGTCTTTTTCTTCTAGCGTGTCCCTAATCGTCTCTTCCAACAACGTGAAGAATCCACCACAGTTTCTGTACATTTCAAACACCATGCCTACTTGGCCACCATGCTCAAATGCATTAACTGCTGAAGCCAATGAGCCAGCCATGAGAGGCACTAATGCCGCCAATGATCCATTCCCCACAAACGAAGACCCCACTGCTGCAATCCCACTCAGTAAAGGCCCCGCAATTGCAAGACTCTTGCTCACCTTCAACGCTATGTTTCCAAGCCTCTCGTAGTCCTCACAGTCTTTCTTCTTTATCACTTCAATCACTTCCCTCAATTCCTTTTCAAGGTCTTCACTCCATCCATTATTAGTCCTTTTGCTTTCTTGTGTTTTACTTCTTCTTTGGGACTGAGACGAAGGCCACCAGACTGCAGGTTCATATTTTGCGGGAAACTTGTCAAGCATGGCTCCCAACAAGGGAAGTGGGTAAGCTCTGTCGATTGCCAACACCTTCTCCATTGAAGTCTTCACATCTTTCTCTGTGGGATTTCCAAGAGCGATTATGGTTTGGATTTGGGTATGAAGCTGCTTGAACAGCCTTGTAGCATTGCGTTGCTCCTCAGCGAGTTGTGAGGGCTGAATTTTGTTCATGATGAGTGACATTCCAGTGGCCGCAGAAAACAAGAGAGTGGATGATAGTTTCAAGCCCAAAAGAGGTGTCTCAGTGTCGCCATTGGTGGCTGCAGCAACACTAGCCATGGCTGTGGCGGTGAGAGTGATCATGTTGACGGAGTTAAGAAGAAGAGTGTTCCAGTTGTTTCTTTGTTCGCCAATGTTTGTGTGCATTTGAATTCTGTCAGCGACTTGCTCTAGAATTGCGTAGAGTTGAATTGTGAGGTTATTAGATTTGTTGGTGGGACTGTATAAATCTTCATATATCTGTGTGGTACTGAGATTCCTCTCTAATGGAATTGTGTCTTTGGATCCATGAAGTTCATGAATCCTCAGTGTTCTTGATGGCAGTTTTGGAACCGAATAATTGAGTGGTGAAGGGATAGGGAGACGGATAGAAGCGTTGACTTTTCTTACCCAAGAAGAGGATAAAGAGAGTATAGGTGTGGTTTGTAAAGAAGCCATGGGATGTGTCTCTACTAGTGTTTGTGTAGATGAGATTGAGTTTGGAGATGATAATGAAAGATAAAGGTAGGGTTGGCGTGTGTATATATAGAGAGAGAAACTGATCCAAAGGAAGAAGTCACGTTTAAGGAAAACGTTGACTAATTAATATTTAGGAAAAGAAAAGTAGAAGATTAGACTAGGCCTCGGTGTGATGGCGGACTCTTTCAGCTCTCAGATTTTGGTGAGTTCGAAATTTCAACATCTTGGCTTTCAATGTGAGACGTAGTAAATCCACCAACAGCGCCATCAAATCAGAACGTCAAATCGATCTGCATTATATTTAATTCACTAGGACATAAGCTCACTTAATTGCTATTTACTCATTATGGATATTAGTTCCTAGTGTCTTTAATTAAATGTTTATTGTCTTGATCAGAAGGTATAAAAAATAAAACACTCACAAGCAACTCAATTAAATAGTAAGGTCGTTTTCTCTCTAACATTTTCATATTTTTTTTATATTTTAAAACATATTTGTTTATTTGTGTACCGATCAGTCTTCAGACACCGAGAACAGCTACTAGTGGAAGGCCACATGAGATGGGCCCAACAGGGGGTCCCACAGCATGGGTCAAAGTCACGTGGGATGGGCCCCACAAGTAGTATGGACTAGTGGGATGACTAGTCATCAACGTGTCGATCACCAAAGTGGACTGATGTGTCCTCGTCACTCAGCTGGGTGATGAGTCCTCGGCAACAGAGGGGGACGATGTGACATCAGTCTTGGGTGTTTTGCACAACAGAACTAGAACATCTAAGGTAGGTCCCAAGGGACTACCAGTACTCAGTAAAATGCCCAGAGGTAGGGAGAGGCCTAAGTCACGAAGCGCCCATGCGTGTGGCAGGGGAAACACAGTTAGGTGCAGAGTCTTGAGGGGTTGAGTACTCATCAGGATTAGGATTTCCCAATGAAGCTACATGCATGGCAAGTGAACAGAGAATGCGCTCCAAGGACAGGTAGCCCCAGAGATTAGGTGCACGAGGGGGTACCCAGGTGGCCATCCTGTTAGAATTTCACTCCTGTTAAGGAAACCTTACGCGCTAGATTATCCTAAGTCTGGGTGATAGCGGCGCAAGGGTATTCCTGTAAACCCTAAATATGGGTAGCGGCGCAGAGGAAACCCTAGGCTATATAAAGAGTAGTAAAACACTTCACTTCTAGACCTAAACAGATATACTCAATACACTTGGTGTACTTGCCCTAGTTTTGACTTGAGCTTCAGAGTGCAAACGGCCTCTAGGGCGCCCCTTTCTATCTTGTAGGTGCAGGTTGTTTCGAAACAGCAAAGTCTAATTCAAGGTGAGGAAAGGAGGCGTGTGATTGTCGTAGAGTCAACCGACAGGAGAACTGGCAAGAATAATTTTTTTATTGACAAAAAATTAAATCAATTAAAAGAAGTTTTTCAGGAATGTTATAATCCTTATACAAAATAGCTTTCAGAGTCCTCATAACCCTACATACTACACCTACAAACCACCATCTTCGTAACCTAAGTGGATTATCCAAAATCCTTATTGTTGCACCTAGCTCTAAAAACTAGATAACTTGTACAAGAAGAGAAATATTTACTCATTACAATAAATCCTCCAAAAAATAGATTAAGAGTACTGTACCGACCAGTCCTCGGACACCGAGAACAGGTAGTAAAGAACGAACCACGTCAGCTAGGTCCCACAGCATGGGCCAAAGCCACGTGGAGTGGACCCCGCAGGCAGCTTGGATTAGAGGGTGATCAGTCATCGGTGTGTCCTCTCAGAGAAGGGTGATCAGTCATCGGTGTGTCCCCTTAGAGAAGGGTGATCAGTCATCGGTGTGTCCCCTCAGAGAAGGGTGATTAGTCATCAGCATGCTCCCACAGAGAAGGGTGATTAGTCTTCAGCATGTTCCCACAGAGAAGGGTGATTAGTCATCAGCGTTGTAACGCCCCTCATAATTTTTCGGTCATTTTTATATAATAAAATAAAGGTGAAACAATAATATCAAAAATTTAACGTAGATATATACATAATATAATTCATCCATTAATACAAACGTGCCTCAAAATAATATCCCTTTTTGAGGAAGTTTTAATACATCTCCATACAGGAGTTTTCAAAATAAAACAAAACAACAGCATTCAAAAACCGGCGATCTCCTCCTCCAGAAAATGCTCACTGAGGAGATCTACTACCTGCAACCTCATCTGCTCCCGTGCAAATATACACGATCATCACAGGTTTAAGAAAAACAACCACGATACAAAACAAAAGGGTAAGCTAGATATTTTTAAAAACTTTAAATATGAAACTTTATATCAATAGAAAGCATAAATCTTTACACCATTCATAATCTATATCAATTTTCAACCATCAATATCCCCATATTCCACAAACTCGTCAACTGTCTATTCAATACATTCAATACTCATGGTTCACATGTCAGACTTTCCACTGACTCGTAACACATAGACACATGACTCTACTTCCGGAAGACTCGTGCGTTGAACTTAGCATCTGTAACATCCCACCAAAATAATACATACATACATGTATAATTGAAATTAAGTGTAACCAAATAATATTGAAGAGTGCAAAATAAAATGTATATATATATATATCAGAAATGAAGTTACTCCTCTTAGGGAGTTTAATACATAACCAAATCAAATGTTTGCAAGATTTTACGAAATTAAAAGAAATGCAGTAAGACAGGCGGTCTCAAGAGAAAACGGCGATCTCCAACTTTAAAACGGCGATCTCTAACAGAAGACCTCAAAACGGGCGATCTTCTATCAGGACACGAAAACCGGCAATCACCCGATGGAGACGGAGATAGGCGGTCTCCTTCCGGCGACCACTCACTGAGGAGCTCTACTCCCTGGAAGATCATCTGCTCCCGTGTACAATTACACGATCATCACAGTTTTGAGAAAAACAACCACAATAACAGATAAAAGGGTAAGCTAGATAATTTAAAAGAAGTTTAACTCATGAACATGAAAATCCAAGTAAACCAAGTTCCAAATTATCCATGTAAAACGTAGAACTACAATTAGCATTCAGCCGATCGCCCAAAATCACAAATTCACTACATTTCCCATAGTCATTCCATTTTCACAACACAGCATCAAGTGTCTATCAATATTCCAGTTTCTCATTTCACATGTCAGGTTTTCCACTGACTCACAATACATAGACACAAGACACTAATTCCGGAATACTCGTGCATTGATTAGACTCAGAGATCTGCACCTGCCATATTGCCCACTGTGGAATCTCTCACATCCACAGGGTCGCCGTGAAATCTCTCACATTCATCAGCGTATAATGAATCTCACACATCACCATACAGCATGACAGGGTTAATCCACGCAAAACAGGTCGGTTTGTTCTCTTTCAAACAACCCACCCATACAGGTGAACCTCCTTCGACTCTCAACAACTGAGTAACTTCCTCTACGTGAGTCCATTACCTCAGCAGAGTCAGGATATCTCGTTCTTAATCACCGATCAATGCACCTACTACAAGATCTTACACGGTATTTTCTTTCCTGAAAATACTATGCCTCGACCTCACACTCACCACATCCAACACATCATACCATTCAAATAAATCATTCAAATCACATCAACAACCATTTCAAAGCTTCAGATCTTCGAATACCTCATGTAAATCTCAAGTAGTTTCAAAACAGTATAAAAAACAGAGGAGTTCGTAAAACAGCGCCAAAACCGGCGATCTAGTTCAAAAACAGAGTGTTTCGAAGATTGTATATAAAACCGGCGACCTTGTCGCCCAAGCACACAAACAGAGCATTTTACGCAGATGAAAACGAAAATGGCGACCACGTCGCCCTCACTTCAGAAGATAGCTAAACTATGGCTCGTATGGAAAAGAGGTCTAGCTTCCCTTACCTGGACTTGCGCAAACACTTAGAGTTCCGAAACCCAACAAAGCTTGAAGAACGCCTTGGCTCTGTTTTTGCGTCTGGTTGAAGGACTTGCAGAGGACTGCCCAGGTGCTCTAATGGTGGCCGTCGCTCGTCGTACTCTTGTGTGGAGATGCTGAAATCGCAACGCGGAGGAGGTAACTGGAGGAGAAGGGAAGAAACTCACTCTTTCTCTCGTCGAATACAACAATGTTTTCCTTTTTTTTCCCAGCAGTGGATTTTTGTAACTTAAACCAACTTATCCCTCCAAAAGCAGCTGCCACCACCTACTCTGCAGGGAAGTTTGCGTGCACGCTTCCCTGAACAGTACTACTAAGCGTGCCTCTGCGCAGGCTACGCTCTGAGGTCACTATTCTGAACCACTCTTTCGTCTACGTGGCACGCGTGCAGAACGTCTCTTGCTGGATGTCTGGGTCCCACGTTCTCTGTGTATAACTTAACGTAGCGCGATGACCTTTTAACCGATGACCACAGGCGCGAAGACTATCCACCGATGACCTCTCGCGCGAAGGCTAACAACCGATGACCTCTCGTGCGAAGGCTAACAACCGATGACCTCTCGCGCGAAGGCTAACAACCGATGACCTCTCGCGCGAAGGCTAACAACCGATGACCTCTCGCGCGAAGGCTAACAACCGATGACCTCTCGCGCGAAGGCTAACAACCGATGACCTCTCGCGCGAAGGCTAACAACCGATGACCTCTCGCGCGAAGGCTAACAACCGATGACCTCTCGCCCTGATGATGCCCGCATGCCCCTCGCGCCCAGGCGATCCTGCATGCCTTGCGCCCTGGCGATGCTCGATGACACATCGCCACGCCTTCCTTGAGGTCCTTCATTCCACTATGTTACGTCTAAGGTATCTTCTCCACATGACTCGGTGACGTCGGTGGCTTCATATTTCCAAGAGTTGATTAGCACAAGTCCTGGTGCGCCCAAGCGTGTAACGTTAAGGATGATTCTCTTATGCTCAAGTATAGAGCTTCGCCTGCCCAGCGTATCCAAGGTTTAACCCACACCTTGATACGCGTGGCTTTTGGGACGTACCAGGGTTAATCCAACATTTTGGCTACACACTAAGTGTAGTTTCGGCGATTAGGTGTACTCTGGGCGACAGGCTACTAGGTACACACAGGCGATAGGCGTTCAAGCATAAGCTAGGCGACAGGCGTTCAAGCATAAACTAGGCGATAGGCGTTCAAGCATAAGCTAGGCGATAGGCGTTCAAGCATAAACTAGGCGATAGGCGTTCAAGCATAAGCTAGGCGACAGGCGTTCAAGCATAAACTAGGCGATAGGCGTTCAAGTGCCAGAGAAGTTGGAGATCGCCTACCCGCTTAATAACGGCGATCTCGTAGGCTTCTCAGCTATACATTCCTTCCTTTATATTTAAATAAACACGTGCTTCGAATTTATTTATAATATAACACTTTTATTCCAATATAAACTTCTAGGTTCTTACAGCATCCAAAGACCTGCACCTGTCATACTACATTGCTGTAAAGTTCCCACAGCTATGCGCATAAAGATAATCTCGATCTCAATCTCAATATCCTCACTCTCTCAGTATGATAGGGTTAATCCATATAACAGGTCAAGTCAGTTATCTTTCAAACGACTTACCCATACATATGGACCTCCTTCGACTCTCACCAACTGAATGACTTCATCTATGTGATTCCATCATATCAGCAGAGTCAGGATCGCCTCATTCACAGGATACTCACAGATCAATACACCCTCATAAAATCTCCACACGGTATTTTCTTTCCTGAAAATACTATGCTTTGATCACTCTTTCACATTCATCCAGTACATCATACCACACGTAAAAGCACAATTCCATCATATAATATTTTGAATCTTTTCTTAAACAATCCCAATCACAGAAACAATCATACCAAATTTCAGGTTTTGAAATATCATATGCATTTCACCTTTCAATCTCAAACAATTTCAAAACAACACTAAAACAGGGGATTTCTAAATTTGCATTAAAACCGGCGATCACATCGCCCCACACATAAAACAGAGCATCGTGAAATAGAATATGAAACCGGCGACCACGTCGCCCTCACTTCAGAACCTACTCGCCTAAAGTTTTTATAAACAAAAATGCTAGCTTCCCTTACCTGAACTTGCGCAAAATCACTAAGAGCTCTAAAACCCACCGAAGCTTAAAGATGTCCTAACTCTGTTCTAGCGTCCTGACGGGAGAACTTGCAGAGACTTCCCAGAAGGACAAAGGCAGTCGCCGATCGTAGCACTGGTACGTGAGGATAGCTGCGTCTTCGAGTGGAGGAGAAAGGAGAAAGGGGAACTAAATGAGCTGATTCCCTCAGCTCTTAAGGTCGAACGACTCTTTAGCCTTCACTGCCATTACCCACTCTCTGAGCAACCTTGCATGCACACTTCCTTGAATAGTATGACCACGTGGGTTTCTGCGCATACCAACTCTCTGATGCTAACTATTCTGAAACACCCTTTTTGTCTACGTGTCGCGCATGCAGGACGTCTCATGCTGGGAGGCTGGGTCCCACCTTATCTGTGTGAAACACGACATCGCGCGATAACCTTCCACCGATGATTGCTCGCGCGATGACTATGCCTCTCATACCGGCGATGACCGATTCCTCTTCCTGACAGACGACCGATGTCTCACCCTGGCAGACAACCGACGTCTCACCCTGGCAGGCAACCAATGTCTCACCTTGGCAGATGACCGATGTCTCACCCTGGTAGACAACCGATGTCTCATCTTGGCAGACAACCGATGTCTCATTCAGGAAGACGACCGATGTGTCTCCCATCCTGGTTGATGACCGATGTTCCTCTCATCCTGTTGGCGATCTCTTATCGCCCTTGTGTCTGACAAGGACACATCGTCCCACTCTGGTCACCGATGTCACATCGTCACACCTTGCTGAAGGTTCATCCTCCCATTCCTCTAAGTCTGTGTTATTACGGTTCGCACTACTCATGGTGGCAGACATGCCACCTATCTTCTATATCACTCATCTTCTGTATTTAGACCACATACTAAGTGCTTACCAAGTCTTCTCGAATACACGGCGATGTGCTCTTTTCGACGATCATGTATACCATAGACGATTGGCGATTTCATACGGGGGAAGTCGGAGGCCGCCGCCTTCTTAAAAAACAGCGATATCCTTGAGTTCTAAGCTACACCTTCCTTTCTCTTACCCTTCTTGATTCACGTGCCCCCCCTTTCAAGCACGCCCACGTGATTACCTCACGATGAAGTCATCGCACCTGACTACTTGGTTAGTACACTGGTCAACCGACCGACCTCTACCAGCTGACCCCAGACCTTGGGCGACGTCCGAGGTCTGACCACTATGGTATTTTATATTTTTATGTCCTTTTTATTTTAAATAATAACATACCCATAAATTATTTAAAATCTATCACTTCTATTCCAAATAATTTATAGGTCCTTACATTCTCCCCAACAAGGAAAATTTTCGTCCTCGAAAATTGAACTACTAGGAAAAGAGGTAGGGATAGGCTTCTCTCATGGTTTCTTCTAATTCCCAAGTTGAATCACCCGATCTGTCATCCCACACTACTTTCACCATGTTGATGGTCTTGCCTCTGAGCTGTTTACTCTGCCGAGCGTCAATCCTTACTGGTTCTGCTTCAAAAGACAAGTCATCCTTGATCTGCACATTGTCCACTTCCAGCACGTGACTAGAGTCTGCCCTGTACTTCCTCAGTTGTGATACATGAAAGACATCATGCAGATTCGCTATTTGGGGAGGTAGGGCGATTTCATAAGCCACTAGACCAATCCTCCTTAAGATCTGATATGGCCCAACGAACTTAGGAGACAGCTCCTTTGATCTGATAGCTCGTCCTACACCCTTGGTCGGTGTCACTTTCATAAATACATGATCTCCACTACAAACTCCAAAGGTTTTCTCCTCATTGTCAACATCATCACTGCCTCTACAAGAGTTATTATCCTTGTGTTCATTTAAGGCCAGAAGTGTCTTCACAGCCTTGTCAGCTTCATCATCACAGCCACCACTAGAGTTGTTACCCTTGTCCTCATGAGCGACATAGAGTGGCTCCCTCAAAGTTATTCCCTTCATATTTTCCAGATCCACAGGGGTTTCCAAATCAAACGATTCTTGCTCAACCTTCTTAGCAACTTCAACTTTGGGGATGGATGATGATTCACTTTCTATGGCAGAGCAATCTGACTAAGATCCATTTACCACTGACATTAGCTGCAGTTACAACACCTTCCCACCATCCATCACACCACCAGGCATCCACTGCTGATTCAAACTCAAGAGTGCGACCTGAATGGCGTTCAGAAGAGCATGGCTTGACTGTTAAGCGGCCTGAACATCGCATACCCAATTAATCAGTAGTTGCCCCTCTAGATGAAGGGACCCATTCCTCTAGTTTCTGTGGTCCCTCTTTATGAAGTAAATCATCGTACTGGACCTTTAGCAGCCTTGGAGACACATTCCAAATTTTTCATCTAAACCAGCATTCTCTAATGCCACTATCTTGCCAAAGTACCTCTATCCTAGCACCGACCTGAAAGAACAGTTTAGGCTTTGGTCCACATTTTGTCATTTCATTGGTAGGAGTAGAGACTTGCAGACCAGAAAACCCCTCTCAAAATTTGATCCTTAAACTTCTAATTCCTCTTGTTTCAGATGTCCATCATTGGCACGAACTGATTTGCCATGACTTGGGTTGGCATCAACATTGTTATTCTGTCTAGAAACTGCAGAGATAGAGTTTCTTCCAGGATTTTCACTTTTCAGTTCAAAAACGACAGGTTTGTAGCTCGAATTCACATTAGGCACCATTTCTTGTCGAACCCATTGTGAAGCAGCAAAAGACTGAAAGAGAACGACTTCTTTCCTTCAGGCGCCCATCTGGTTCATTTCTTCTTTGATTACTAATAGCAGATTATGAAAAACCCACCTCTTTAGCAATTGGTTGGGATTTTAGAGCTGCTAACTCAGGAATTCCAATGGATACATCCATATTAGCATTGCATGGGATCTCAGGGTGCTCAGTATTCAACACACAGATCATAAATCCCTCACTGTGTTCAGGGTGAGGACTTGTTGCTACAGCTGACGATGCAGCATTGTTTCTAGGATCAGAAACGAAATGTTGATCACCACAACTGCCACCTAATGGATTAGCTGTAAATCCCATCCCATCAGAAACACAAGGCACAAAAAGTTTTGCTTCCACATCCAACTTTTTGCAATTCACTAACATCACCAGAAGAACTCAACGGAAGTGAATCAACACCATCATAACATGGCTTATCCTTATTCTTATCCGTGGCCATTACCTCCTTCCCTCCTACATTCACAGACAGAGCTGCATCCTGATTTTCCAAGTTCAGGAGACTTTCGGCATCAGGAGCCTTTAACTTCAACCCACCATTCCCACACTCATCTTTCAAATCCCGATCAACAAAACAACACCCATTCTGCGTGAAACCTTCTCTCTTAGGAGGTAGTCCAGGTATTTCTTCTGGAAATACATCCATGAAATCCTTCACCACAGGTATACTGCCCATATCTTCTTCATTCTTCACTCCCCCTTGAGCTAGGATTACAAAGCACCTCGCCCCTTGTTTCAACTCCGACCACACATGCTGAGCAGACATTACATCTGACACTTCGAGATCTGGAAACACCACTTTCTGCCTACCGCAATCTATGAGAATGTGATTGGCAGATAGCCAATCCATTCCTAGGATAACATCCAGATCCTGAATAGGTAGACAGATCAAATTTACTTTGAACCTGCGTCCCTCTACCATCACTGGACATTCAGAGCAAACTATGGAGGTCGCAACCTGTCCTGATGCAGGTGTAGAGACCAACAATTCAAACGGCAGCTCCTTCACTAGAAGGCCCAACTCGGCTACACACAGACTTGACATAAAAGAGTGTGTCACTCCGGAATCAAACAAAATTCTAACGCATCTACCAGCTATAGAGCAAACACTTTGTACTAAGTTACCTGACTGAGATGCCTCAGCTCCCGACATAGCAAACACTCTCCCTGCGTTCTGAGGTCTACGGTCTTCATTCCTAAACTGCCGAGAACCACCGGGTTGAGTCATCCTATTCTTGTTAGGACACTCTCTAGCAACATGTCCCATCTTTTCTCTGAATTCTCCTTGGAGCACACGTTGACGTTATGTGGCCCACCACAACGGAAACATCTTGGTTTCCATGGTTGTTGCTGCTGAAACTGGGGCGGTGCTGCACCTGCCCTATGCTGTGGAGGTCTCGAATAAGGCTTATTCTGCTGCTGCTGCACCTTGGCCTTCCCACTGGAGGAACCCCCTGGGTGTGATCTGATTACCCTGGAATCACTCCTCTCTAGGGTCTCCACCCTCTTTGCCTTCTCCACTAAGGCATGAAACTCCCTGATCCACTGATCTGTTTGGTCTGGAGAAGCATTCCCATGGAACTGGGGTGGGTTGTGCCTCATGAACTCGGTCAGCCCCATCTGCTCCTGAGGCTGATTGACCTAGGAAGCTGTTGCAGCCGATCCAGCAGTTTCCCAATGATGCATTATAGCCTGATGAATCTGAGCCATTACCGTATTTTGTTGTTGGATAGCACTTGCCATCATCTCTATAGCCCTGGCAATCTGGCTCATTTCCGAAGAAGGTTGGGGAGGGGTAGGCGGTCTAGGAGCCATTTTTCTTCGTTTCAGATTTTGAAACTATTGGTTTCTATATTCCCTACAACTATAAGAATGAGATCGATAAGAAATCAATTCATTCAGGAGGTAACATCTAGACCTTACAAAGGTCAGCATCTCAAAGTCATTTAGAATTTGAGTTCATCAACAGAATCATAATGCTCAAAATAGAAAGCATAACACCGAACAGTCATGGGTACAAAACTATCAATCAAATATCACCACACTTAATAATTGGGATAAAACACACCAGAAGTGGATATATGCTCAACATCAAACTTTTAGAATTAAGATTGAGAACATCTCGATTCAGTTATGAGTGTGCACCCTCACTACTTTATCAAGATCCTTTCACTCTTAATACTAAAATTTTTCATTTAGAGCCTATATCTACTAAAGCACAAACAAGATTTCAATAAGAAAACATTTGAAAACCTTTCACTATAGCTTTGATTAAGACTCCAATAGCAGAAGTAACACGATGAACCCACTCTCCTCAGGTCATCCTAAGGACGAACTGCTCTGATACCATTAAGTGTAACGCCCCTCATAATTTTTTGGTCATTTTTATATAATAAAATAAAGGTGAAACAATAATATCAAAAATTTAACGTAGATATATACATAATATAATTCATCCATTAATACAAATGTGCCTCAAAATAATATCCCTTTTCGAGGAAGTTTTAATACATCTCCATACAGGAGTTTTCAAAATAAAACAAAACAATCAGCATTCAAAAACCGGCGGTCTCCTCCTCCAGAAATGCTCACCGAGGAGCTCTACTACCTGCAACCTCATCTGCTCCCGTGCAAATATACACGATCATCACAGGTTTAAGAAAAACAACCACGATACAAAACAAAAGGGTAAGCTAGATATTTTTAAAACTTTAAATATGAAACTTTATATCAAAAGAAAGCATAAATCTTCACACCATTCATAATCTATAACAATTTCAGCCATCAATATCCCCATATTCCACAAACTCGTCAAGTGTCTATTCAATACATTCAATACTCATGGTTCACACGTCAGACTTTCCACTGACTCATAACATATAGACACATGACTCTACTTCCGGAAGACTCGTGCGTTGAACTTAGCATCTAGAGGCCTGCACCTGTCATACGAAATTGCTGTAAAGTTCCCACAGCTATGTGCATAAACATAATCTCGATCTCAATCTCAATATCCTCACTCTCTCAGTATGACAGGGTTAATCCATATAACCGGTCAAGTCAGTTATCTTTCAAACGACTTACCCATACATATGGACCTCCTTCGACTCTCACCAACTGAATGACTTCATCTATGTGATTCCATCATATCAGCAGGGTCAGGATCGCCTCATTCACAGGATACTCACAGATCAATACACCCTCATAAAATCTCCACACGGTATTTTCTTTCCTGAAAATACTATGCTTTGATCACTCTTTCACATTCATCCAGTACATCATACCACACGTAAAAGCACAATTCCATCATATAATATTTTGAATCTTTTCTTAAACAATCTCAATCACAGAAACAATCATACCAAAGTTCACGTTTTCGAATATCATATGCATTTCACCTTTCAATCTCAAACAATTTCAAAACGACACTAAAACAGGGGATTTCTAAATTTGCATTAAAACCGGCGATCATGTCGCCCCACACATAAAACAGAGCATCGTGAAATAGAATATGAAACCGGCGACCACGTCGCCCTCACTTCAGGACCTACTCGCCTAAAGTTTTTATAAACGAAAATGCTAGCTTCCCTTACCTGAACTTGCGCAAAATCACTAAGAGCTCCAAAACCCACCGAAGCTTAAAGATGTCCTAACTCTGTTCTAGCGTCCTGACGGTAGAACTTGCAGAGACTTCCTAGAAGGACAAAGGCAGTCGCCGATCGTAGCACTGGTACGTGAGGATAGCTGCGTCTTCGAGTGGAGGAGAAAGGAGAAAGGGGAACTAAATGAGTTGATTCCCTCAGCTCTTAAGGTCGAATGGCTCTTTAGCCTTCACTGCCATTACCCACTCTCTGAGCAACCTTGCGTGCACACTTCCTTGAATAGTATGACCACGTGGGTTTCTGCGCATACCAACTCTCTGATGCTAACTATTCTGAAACACGCTTTTTGTCTACGTGTCGCGCATGCAGGACGTCTCATGCTGGGAGGCTGGGTCCCACTTTATCTGTGTGAAACAAGACATCGCGCGATAACCTTCCACCAATGACTGCTCACACGATGACTATGCCTCTCATACCGGCGATGATCGATTCCTCTTCCTGACAGACGACCGATGTCTCACCCTGGCAGACAACCGACGTCTCACCCTGGCAGGCAACCGATATCTCACCCTGGCAGACCACTGATGTCTCACCCTGGCAGACAACCGATGTCTCACCCTGGTAGACAACCGATGTCTCATCCTGGCAGACAACTGATGTCTCATTCAAGAAGACGACCGATGTGTCTCCCATCCTGGTTGATGACCGATGTTCCTCTCATCCTGTTGGCGATCGCTTATCGCCCTTTTGTGTGACGAGGACACATCGTCCCACTCTGGTCACCGATGTCACATCGTCACACCTTGCTGAAGGTTCATCCTCCCATTCCTCTAAGTCTGTGTTATTACGGTTCGCAGTACTCATGGTGGCAGACATGCCACCTATCTTCTATATCACTCATCATCTGTATTTAGACCACATACTAAGTGCTTACCAAGTCTTCTTGAATACATGGCGATGTGCTCTTTTCAGCGATCATGTACACCATAGGCGATTGGCGATTTCATACGGGGGAAGTCGGAGGCCGCCGCCTTCTTCAAAAACGGCGATCTCCTTGACTTCTAAGCTACACCTTCCTTTCTCTTACCCTTCTTGATTCACGTGCCCCCCCTTTCAAGCATGCCCACGTGATTACCTCACGATGAAGTCATCACACCTGACTACTTGGTTAGTACACTGGTCAACCGACCAACCTCTACCAGCTGACCCCAGACCTTGGGCGACGTCCGAGGTCTGACCACTCTGGTATTTTCTAATTTTATGTCCTTTTTATTTTAAATAATAACATACCCAGAAATTATTTAAAATCTATCACTTCTATTCCAAATAATTTATAGGTCCTTACAAGCGTGACGATCACCAGAAAGAGCTGATGTGTCCTCGTCACTCCGCAGGGTGATCAGTCCTCGGCAACAGAGTGTGAGGATGTGACATCGGTCTTGGGTGATTTGAACAGCGTAGACAGAACAGCTAAGATTGGTTCCCAGTGTGGGCCAATGACCAGTTAAATACCCAGAGGTAGGGAGACGCCTGAATCACGAAGAGCCTATGCGGGTAGCAGGGAGAGCACAGTTAGGTACAGAGTCCTGAGGGTCAAGTACTCATCAGAACTAGGGTTTCCTAGTAAAGGCTATATGCATGGCACGTGAACAGCAAGGGCACTCCCAGAACAGGTGGCCCCAGAGACTAGGTGCACAAAGAGGCATCCAGGTGGTCACCCTGTTAGAGTTTGCACTCCAGAGAAGGAAACCTTATGTGCTAGATTACCCTAAGATTGGGTGATAGCGGTGCAAGGGTATTCCAGTAAACCCTAAATATGGCTAGCAGCGCAGTGAACCCTAATTAGGGCTAGTGGCATAGTGAACCCTAATTAGGGCTAGCGGCGCAGTAAACCCTAGACTATATAAGGGTCAGTAAAATACTTCACAAAGGTACGCAGTTTCTAGACCTAAACACAGAGAGACTCAATACACTTGGTGTTTCTTGCCCTACACTGACTTGAGCGTCAGAGTGCAAACGGCCTCTAGGGCGCCCCTTTCTCTTTTGCAGGTGCAGATTGTTTCGCAAGAACCAAGCACATATCAACGTGAGGAAGGTGGTGCGTGAGTGTCGTGGAGTCAACTGACAGGCGGGTCAACCGGCAAGAACATTTGGCGCCCACCGTGGGGCCGGAGTAAAACAAGGTCCCATACACGAGAGTGAGAGAAAAAACCACAGAAGATGAGGAATACAAGACACGGTTCCGTTCCACCAAATGGAGGCGAAAGCGTTACCATGCAACAACTCATGGAAATGATGCGCGCCCTCCAGGAGACGGTGGCGGAGTCCAGAGCGCATCAGGCGCGTATGCAGGAGGACCTGGCCGCCTCACAGGCTAGAAATGAGGAGCTGCACAGGGCCAACGAAGAGCTACGCTTGAATCTGCATCACATGCAGCAAGCTGGGGATCGCGTGGGAGAGGATCAGGCTCCACCTATGTAACATCCCGCCAAATTACGTTGGAATAAATATAAAATGAAAATAAAGGTGACAAATAGATTGAGGCGAACAAAATTTTATATAAATAAATAAGTTTCTCCTCACAGGGAGTTTAATACAAATTCGGTCACTTTTCCCTGAAAACGTAAACAAAATACAATACAATAGAAAGACAGGCGATCTCCTGACAGAAAGGGCGATCTCCTATTAGAAGGGCGATCTCCTATCAGAAAGGCGACCTCCTATCAGAAAGCAGCAAAAGGGTGATCACCTATCGGGAATAGAAAACAGGCGATCTCCTCCCGTCGACCACTCACTGAGGAGCTCTACTTCCTGCAACATCATCTGCTCCCGTGTAAATTATACACGATCATCACAGGTTTAAGAAAAAGCCGAACACAACACCAAGAAAACACAGGGTAAGCTAGACATTTGAAAAAGAGTTTAGATATTATACTTTAAAATCAAGATGAAACAAATTGAAGACACCCACGTAAACCATCAACTAAAACACATATTGCACAATTCCTCAAAGGTCGTTAAAATCACAAAATTCATCAAGTGTCTATCAATACAATGTTTCTCATTTCACACGTCAGACTTCCACTGACTCATCACACAAGATACTTGACACTACTTCCGGAAGACTCGTGCGTTGAACCTAGCATCCAGAGACATGCACCTGTCATACTTCATTGGCTGTAATGTTTCCACAACCATGCGCATCAACACAATCTCGATCTCAATTCATCACTCTCACAGTATGACAGGGTTAATCCATAAGACAGGCCGAGCTCGTTCTTTTTCACACGACTCACCCATTCATATGAACCTCCTTCGACTCTCACCAACTGAGTAACTTCCTCTATGTGATTCCATTATCTCAGCAGAGTCAGGATCGCCTCATTCACAGGATACTTACAGATCAATACACTTCATAACCAAATCTCAACACGGTATCTCCTTTCCTGAAAATACTATGTCTTGATCCCACATCCACAACATTCAAAACATCATACCACTCAAATGAATGATTCAAATCACAGCAACAGTCATTACAAAGGTTCAGATTTTCGAATATCACATGTATATCACATTTAAATCTCAAACAGCTTCAAACAACACCAAAAATAGTAGAGTTCGAAAAACAGCGCCAAAACCGGCGATCTCGTTCAAAAACAGAGGATTATACAATAACAGTTGAAAAACCGGCGACCACGTCGCCCCCATCATCTCAATCATGAATATAAGGATTTTCGTTGGAATAAGGCTAGCTTCCCTTACCTGGACTTGCGCAAAACACCGAGAGCTCCAAAACCCACTGAGCTTGAAGGGTGCCTTAGCTCTGTTTTCAGCGCCTGGTTTGTAGAACTTGCAGAGAAGCTCCCAGGTGCTCTAAGGGCAGTCGTCGATAGCTAAGCAGGAACGTGATAAGGCCTAAATGGCAAAGAGAAGGAGAGAAAAGAGAAGGATGTAGATGCAGACACTCTTTCACTCTTGAGTCACTGTAACCTTCTTTGCCTTCCCGCAGTGGGCTTTTGAATCCAAGCCTACCTGTCCACGTATGCTGCTGCTGCCACCCCTTCTGCAAGAAAGCCTGAGTGTACTATTTCACATGAACAGTACGACCACTGTTGTCTCTTCTGCATGCCAACCACTGCCCTGAACAGTACGACCGCGAGTGTCTCTTGCGCATGC
This sequence comes from Phaseolus lunatus, assembly GCA_013389735.1. Lineage (NCBI taxonomy): Eukaryota > Viridiplantae > Streptophyta > Magnoliopsida > Fabales > Fabaceae > Phaseolus > Phaseolus lunatus. The sequence goes on along the minus strand of CM023859.1, from coordinate 14,546,046 downwards.
CAACATTCTGATGTCACTATTCTGAACCACCCTTTTTGTCTACGTGGCGCGCATGCAGGACGTTTCATGCTGGGAGTCTGGGTCCCACTTTCTCTGTGTGAAGCTCGACATCGCGCGATAACCTTCCACCGATGACCGCTCGCGCGATGACTATCCACTAAGGTCTCATACTGGCAAACGACCGATGTCTCTCCCTGGGAGACGACCGATGTCTATCCCTGGCGACGCCTGCATGCCTCTCGCGCCCCAGCGTTGCCCGCATGCCTCGCGCCCCGGCGTTGCCCGCATGCCTCGCGCGCCCTGGTGACGTCCACATGCCTCGTGCCCTGGCGATCATGTGTAGTAGGCGACCGGCGATCATGTGCTAACTAGGCGACTTATAGTCTTCTAAGCTACACTTTCCTTCCTTTTTATTTCAAATGAAAACATACTTAGAATTCATTTAAAATATACTCTTTTATTCCAATTTAATTTTACAGGTCCTTACAACCTACGCCCCCAAGAGCCTTCCCATGCCTTTTTCCAAAGAAATCATGGACGCGGTGGTCCCAGCCACATTCGTGGGGCCAAAGACTGTGTTCACAAGGAAAGAAGATCCAGAAGCGCATCTAACAGCCTTCCACACTTAAATGATGCTTTCCGGAGGCTCAGACGCGGTGGTGAGATTACCCAGCAAGGACGAGAACATGCTGGTGCACGCATTCAAGAAAGGCGTACTGCCTGGTCCTTTCGGTGAATCGCTCATCAGGAGCCACCCTGCCACCTTTGCTGAGATTCGGCGACGCGCGGTGGCGCACATAGTAGCAGAGACAGAGGTCTCTGAGAAGAGAGGCAGCGCTGCACCGTCGATGCCGTGTGGAGGTCAGGGGAAGCTGCAACAGCAGGCGCGGGTGTATGAAGCCAAGGAAGGGAAGAAGGTGCAGGGAAGGCCTCGTCCCTATGCACCCAGGAAGGACCAGACCAGGGAGCGTGCAAGGGAGAACAACGCACCCCCTAGGTATGATTTCATGGTGGAGTTGGCGGAGCTGATCGCCATCCCTGTCGTGGCTGCAAGACTCCGAGTACCAAAGAAAACTGACAAGGTGCTTGGAGGGAGGAAGGATGAGTGGTGTGAATTCCATCAGGCTTATGGACACACACTCCACACCTGCCTGTCATTGGGGCATCAACTTGCTGAGTTAGTGAAGACAAGATTCCTGACCGATTACCTGCGGGAGAAGCAAGGTGATCGCGCTTCGAAGTCTCAGACAGGTGATCAGCAACACGAAATCCCTGTGCATGGGGACGTGAGGTGAAGGAAGACGCTACGCTGGGGGGGCTCCCAGGTAGCTCAGGTGGAAGCTGAAGCAGAGGGCATGATCGGTCCTCATAAGTCAGGCATCGCCAGGGTGGTCATCGGCTGGAGACTCTGGATGGAGCAGCTATCCCCAGGATGTGGAACGCTACACACTTAAGTTTCTACTTCAGTTAAGTTGTAAAGTAGATGCGTTCTCGCGCTGTAAACACCATCAGTATATCTACTGCAAACAGTTGAGCAGATCAAGGGGCACCCTTTTAACAAGGCCACCCAATAAAAAAGATTTCAGTACATAAAGTGTGCAAGTGTTTCCCAGTTTAAAGTTTTCCTTGCCCCAGGCGCAAGTGCAGGTGATCGGTGGTAGTTACCGAGTGGCCACCACCCACAGATCAGTTCCTAGAGGAGCGCCTGGATGTAGAATGCGAGCACTCGGTCGGTGCATGGTCATCGGGGTCTTGCTAACACGTGTGTAGCTGGGACCTAGGCTCCCAGCGAGAGCGTTACGCATGCACCTCGCATGATTCCAAACCAGAAGAAGAAGAGTTGCCCACTCAGAAGGCGTGCGGTGAGACCATGCAGGCAGGATGCACCTGGTCAGCACGCTTAGACAGCCACACCTGGTGCTCTCCTGGGAGCATCCACCCACTAAGAGAAAAAAGTCCTCACCTCGACTTTGTACAGCGAGGCTGAGGCGAGATAAGAAAGTCCTCTCCCTCGACTTTGTACAGCGAGACAGAGGCAAGAGGAAAAAGACCTCACCTCGACTTTGTACAGCGAGGCTGAGGCGAGAGAAGTCCTCACCCTCGACTTCTTACAGCGAGGCTGAGGCGAGAGAAGTCCTCACCCTCGACTTCTTACAGCGAGGCTGAGGCGAGAGAAGACCTCACCCTCGACTTCTTACAGCGAGGCTGAGGCGCGAGAAGAAGTCCTCACCTCGACTTTGTACAGCGAGGCTGAGGCAAGAGAAAAAGAAGTCCTCACCCTCGACTTCTTACAGCGAGGCTGAGGCAAGAGAAAAAGAAGTCCTCACCCTCGACTTCTTACAGCGAGGCTGAGGCAAGAGAAAAAGAAGTCCTCACCCTCAACTTCTTACAGCGAGGCTGAGGCGCGAGAAGAAGTCCTCACCTCCACTTTGTACAGCGAGGCTGAGGCAAGAGAAAAAGAAGTCCTCACCCTCGACTTCTTACAGCGAGGCTGAGGCAAGAGAAAAAGAAGTCCTCACCCTCGACTTCTTACAGCGAGGCTGAGGCGAGAGAAGAAGTCCTCACCCTTGACTTCTTACAGCGAGGCTGAGGCGAGAGAAGAAGTCCTCCCCCTTGACTTCTAACAGCGAGGCTGAGGCGAGAGAAGAAGTCCTCGCCCTCGACTTCTTACAGCGAGGATGAGGCGAGAGAAGAAGTCCTCACCCTCGACTTCTTACAGCGAGGATGAGGCGAGAGAAGAAGTCCTCACCCTCGACTTCTTACAGTGAGGCTGAGGCAAGAGAAAAAAGACCTCACCCTCGACTTCTTACAGTGAGGCTGAGGCAAGAGAAAAAAGACCTCACCCTCGACTTCTTACAGCGAGGCTGAGGCGAGAGAAAAAGACCTCACCCTCGACTTCTTACAGCGAGGCTGAGGCGAGAAAGAATAGTACTTTCCACCTCAATATAGCACTCGAGGTCGACCCACCAGGAGGTCTTCCTTGATGAGTTAAGATCGATCGAGTTAAGGCTTTTCTTGGCTTGTCAGTCAAGGTTGACTCAGGAGGAATCTCCCATCTCCCAGTATAAGGAGGAGGTCTTCTGAAGCTTATAGGCAGGCAAGAGGGGTCATCGAGAAACACTCTTCCTCCCCACAACAAGGCATCATCTTTAGCGCTCAGGCCCTCTATGCACTTAGCGCTGGAGTGACAAAGAAGTAAAGCAAAGCCTGAAGCGCGATGACTGATCGGTGGTGCACTAACATGCTAGTCGGTGGTCGGTGGTAAAAGCTTTGAGTAAGAAAGCTTTTCCAGGAAAGTTCTTGTGCGATAAGCCGAAGCATTTAGGCCCCGTTAAGTCGGTCATCCAGCATGAAGTTATGCATAAAGACTGTTAAAGAGAATGCTAAGGTAACAGTTAGTCGCGATCAAGTCAGAAACCAAGTTTGAAGAATTACAGTGAGATCGCGCTAAAGCCTAAGCTAGATTAATAGTTAGTCACATGCAGAGAGTTAAAGATGGAGAGAGACAAGTAGCTTAAGCAAATAGACTTCATTCATATTGAAGTCAACACAAAGAGCCTTTACAGCTAAAATGTTTATACATAAGTCATGCGGCAGACAAAGAAATTACAGAAAGGAAGAAGTTGCAAGGGGAGAAGCTCAAGGAGGAGGAATGATCTTGCCATCGACCACTTAGTCTCTTCGCTGAGAACGAGTTCATAGCTCGAGACTGGGAGGCTTGTGATCCAGTCGGTCATCGGTAGTCGATGATGTCAGCAGCAGATGACCACGTGGACCATTCACAGGGTGACACGTGGTAGAAGATAGCAGGTGAATCAGAGGGGAGATCACTCAGAACGGTGATTGGTGGTCAGTTGCTAAAGTGACCACCACCAGCAGATTAGTACCTAGATGAGCGCCTGACAGCAGAGCGCGAGAAGTAATGAAGCATCGGGGAGAAGGGTGATTAACACCTCTTTGTCAAGAAAGAAGTCCTCAATCCGAGCAGAGAGCTCACCAATGAAGTCCTTAGAGGGTTAAGAGATGTGGGCGATGACAAGGTGGTGAGATGTCCCTTCAGCGCGCTACTCATGTCCTTACGCGCAGAGCCACGTAGGTCGCCAGAGCCGATGACTTAGTCTCTTTGCTGAAACAAGTTAACAGCTTGAGACTAGGGGGCTTGTGTACCGACCAGTCCTCGGACACCGAGAACAGGTAGTAAAAGGCAAACCACATCAGCTGGGTCCCACAGCATGGGCCAAAGCCACGTGGAGTGGACCCCGCAAGCAGCTTGGATTAGAGGGTGGTCAGTCATCGGTGTGTCCCCTCAGAGAAGGGTGATCAGTCATCGGTGTGTCCCCTCAGAGAAGGGTGATTAGTCATCAGCATGCTCCCACAGAGAAGAGTGATTAGTCTTCAGCATGTTCCCACAGAGAAGGGTGATTAGTCATCAGCGTGACAATCACCAGAAAGGGCTGATGTGTCCTCGTCACTCCGCAGGGTGATCAGTCCTTGGCAACAGAGTGTGACGAGGTGACATCGGTCTTGGGTGATTTGAACAGCGTAGACAGAACAGCTAAGATTGGTTCCCAGTGTGGGCCAATGACCAGTTAAATACCCAGAGGTAGGGAGAGGCCTGAATCACGAAGAGCCTATGCGGGTAGCAGGGAGAGCACAGTTAGGTGCAGAGTGGTTCGTGAGCCTGCCAGAGGGCCACGTCACTTCCTTCCATCAGTTTGCAAAGCTGTTCATGGAGCAGTACATCATCAACCGACCGGCGCCAGTGGTGTCCTACGACCTGTTTGACGTGCGCCAGTATCAGGGGGAGTCGTTGAAGGACTACCTCAATCGCTTTGGGGCGCAGGTGGTGAGATTGCCCGGCAAGGACGAGGACATGCTGGTGCATGCGTTCAAGAGAGGTGTCCTCCCTGGTCCTTTCAGTGAATCGCTCATCAGGAGCCACCCTGCCACCTTCACCGAGATACGGCGACGCGCGGTGGCACACATAGTAGCAGAGACAGAGGTCTCTGAGAAGAGAGGAAGTGCTGCACCATCGAAGCCACGTGGAGGTCAGGGGAATTAGCAGCAACAGGCGCGGGTGCATGAGACCAAGGAAGGGAGGAAGGAGCAGGGAAGGTCTCGCCCTTATGCACCCAGGAAGGACCAGACCAGGGGGCGTGCAAGCAACGCACCCCCCAGGTATGATTTCATGATAAGTTTGGCGGAGCTGATCGCCATCCCTGCTGTGGCAGCAAGAATCCATGTCCCAGAGAAAACCGACATGGTACTTGGAGGGAGGAAGGATGAGTGGTGTTAATTCCATCAAGCTTATGGACATACACTCCGTACCTGCCTGGCGTTGGGGCGTTTGCTTGCTGAGTTAGTGAAGACAGGGTTCCTGACCGATTACCTGCAGAAGACACAAGGTGATCGCGCTTCGGGGTCCCAGGCAGGCGACTAGCAGCATGAACTCCCTGTGTTTGGGGAGGTGAGGTGATGGAAGAGGCTACACTGGGGGGGCTCCCAGAGCTGAAGCGGAAGGCATGATCGCCCCACGTGTGTGCATCGCCAGGGCGGACATCGCCGGTTAAAGGAGACCCCATCCAGAGTGGTTGAGACGTTGGAGAATGGAGCTTGTCGGCCGGAGACTCTGGACGGAACGGCTATTCCCAGAACCCAGGACGCTACACGCTTGTTTCCTACTTTGGTTAAGTTGTAAAGTAGATGCGCTATCGCGCTGTACACACACTTAGTGTATTAAATAGTTGAGCAGATCAGGGGGCACTCTTTTTAACGATGCCACCCAATAAAAGATTTTCAGTACATAAAGTGTGCAAGTAATTCCCAGTTCAAAGCTCTCCTTGCGCTAGGCGCAAGTGCAGGCAATCGGTGGTCAGTTACTGAGTGGCCACCACTCGCAGATCAATACTTAGACAAGCGCCTGGGTGTAGCGCGATCAGCCGTCGGGGCATGCAGAGCGCCCATCGGCACATGGTCATCGGGGTCTTGCCAACACGTGTTAAACTGGGACCTGGGCTCCTAGCGAGAGCGTTACGCATGCACCTCGCATGATGTCAAGCCAGAAAAAGAAGAGCTCCTCGCCGGTGGGAACGTGCACGGAGGACGCGCGATGAGGCCATGCAGGCAAGATGCGCCTGGCGAGTGCCTCAGACCAGCCACGCCAGGTGCTTTCCTGGGAGCATGCACTCACACAGAGGACGTGCGATGAGGCCATGCAGGCAGGATGTGCCTGGCGAGTGCCTCAGACCAGCCACGCCAGGTGCTCTCCTGGGAGCATGCACTCACACAGAGGACGCGCGATGAGGCCATGCAGGCAGGATGTGCCTAGCGAGTGCGCTCAGACCAGCCACGCCAGGTGCTCTCCTGGGAGCATGCACTCACACGGAGGACGCGCGATGAGGCCATGCAGGTAGGATGTGCCTGGCGAGTGCGCTCAGATCAGCCACGTTAGGTGCTCTCCTGGGAGCATGCACTCACTCAGAGAACGTGCGGTGAGACCATGCAGGCAGGGTGCGCCTGGTGAGTGCGCTTAGACAGCCACGCCTGGTGCTCCCCTGGGAGCGTGCACCCACGAGAAAGTCCTCCCTCGACTTTGTACAGCGAGGTGCAAGCAAGAGAAAGTCCTCTCCCTCGGCTTTGTACAGCGGGGCAGAGGCGAGAGAAAGTCCTCACCTTGGCTTTGTACAGCGAGGCTGAGGCAAGAGAGAAAGTCCTCTCCCTCGACTTTGTACAGCGAGGCAGAGGCGAGAAAGTCCTCACCCTTGGCTTTGTACAGCGAGGTTGAGGCAAGAGACAAAGTCCTCTCCCTCGGCTTTGTACAGCGGGGCAGAGGCGAGAGAAAGTCCTCACCTCGACTTTGTACAGCGAGGCTGAGGTGAGAGAAGCAAGACCTCACCCACGACTTCTTACAGCGAGGTTGAGGCAAGAGGGGTCATTGAGAAGCACTTTTCTTCCCCAAAACACAGGCGTCATAGTTGGTGTTTAGGCCCTCTATGCACTCAGCGCTGGAGTGGCAGAGAAGTGTAGCAAAGCCAGAAGCGCGATGACTGATCGGTGGTACACTAACATGCTAGTCGGTGGTCGGTGGTAGAAAGAAGTTCTGCTGCGTGAAGCCGAAGCGTTTAGGCCCCGTTAAGTCAGTCATCCAGCACGAAGTTATGTTGAAGGCAATGCTAAGGTAACAGTTAGCCGCGATCACGTCAGAAGCCAAGTTTGAGGGGTTGCAGTGAGATCGCGCTAAAGCCTAAGCTAGTTAACAGTTAGTCACATGTAGAGAGTTAAAGAGGAGAAACGCAGCGAACCCTAGCGCAGTTGAGAAGAAGAAAATAGAAAAGGTGAATCTCTAGATGATCCAGAGGAATGCGCACGCCTCTGTTGAATGAAGGAAACGGTAGTGACACTCAGTGGGGGCCATTAATGCGTCCATGTGTCGAGAGATAGAGTATGGAAGCCATAACGCCAAGGAGCAGATACGTGAGCAGCACGTGGCGTGGCCCCACCTGCCACGTGGACCGAGGGCGCGACCACTTAGTCCCTTCGCTGAGAACAAGTTCACAGCTCGAGACTGGGGGCTTGTGATCCGGTCGGTCATCAGTAGTTGATGACGTCAGCAGCAGGTGACCACGTGGACCATGCACAGGGTGGCACGTGGTAGAAAGAGCAAGTGAATCAGGGAGGAGATCACCTAGAACGGTGATCGGTAGTCAGATACCAAGTGGCCACCACCCCCAGAGCAGTGCCCAGATAAGCGCCTGGAAGCACTGCACGGACGTCGGTGGATAGGCATGAGGCACCGCCCGGTCATCGGGGGGAGGTTATGAGGCACCGCCCGGTCATCGGGGGGAAGTTATGAGGAACCGATCAGGCGTTACTGCATGAGGAGCGCGATCGGGCGTTACTGCCTGAAGAGCGTGATCAGGCGTTAGTGCATGAAGAGCGCGATCGGGCATAAGTGCATGCAGAGGGCGATCGGTCGTAAGTGCATGCAGAGGGTGATCGGTCATCGGGGTTCTTGCCAATGCGTGTTAAGCTGGGACCAAGATTCCCAGCGAGAACGTTACGCATGCACCTCGCATGATGCCTACTCAGAGGATGTGCGGCGAGGCCATGCAGGTAGGATGCGCCTGGCGAGTGAGTTTAGACCAGCCACACCTGGCGCTCTCTTGGGAGCATGTTGCCCGCACAGAGAGAAGCGCAGAAGCCCTCCAGGTGTGACGCGTGTACGGTAGATGCCAGCTGCATGCCTCCACGTGTCACCATCTGGGAGAGAGGCGCGGCCCAGGTATAAAGCACTCCACGTCATGTAAGGTAGGAGGGAGCTTTTACAGATTTCTTACAAGTTTACACACTTTACAGTTTACAGTGACACACGGCTTCTGAGTTACTGTGGGAGCGTTCTTACACGTTGCACAGTGATAACAGAAAACGGTTATAGAGAGAGAAAGTGGATCTGAGAGCACACACGAGTCTCACAGAGAGATTCAGTGAGAGTTTTTGGTGTTCCTGTTGCCTGACTTGAGCGTCGGAGCTACATCGGCCGCTAGAGGCGCCGTCTGTGTGTTTTGCAGGCAGCGTTTGGAGTTCCGGTGGTGGTTCTTGGAGCGTTCTTGCAGAACAGAAGGCTAGACGAAGGAGTGACAAGGCAATCCTCCATGTTCGAGTCGAGCGGCAGGATCATAAACAATGTTAGGTAGGTTTTGAGGTTTGGTGGAAGGTGACTCATTATCCTAATAGTTAGAGATTTAGATTTTGGTGTTTCTTGGGCTAATTTATGTTCAAATTCAAACTAATTTGTACAGATCTTAGACTGTAAAAGGATTAAAGAATCCCAAATACTCTCACTTAATATATATATATATATATATATATATATATATATATATATATATATATATATATATCAAAAGAAAAGGCTATTGAAATAATTGATAATTTCAACTTTCTCATATAAATTAAGATATTAATGTTATTTTACAAATAAGTAATTATTATACTTGAAGCTTACCAGCATTTATATAGCAAAATTGTTGTTAGAAAAATATTATCCATGTTTTTGTTAAGGGAATACGTGTGCTGATAAGTTGGATAATTTATGATTTATTCATAAAGAATCATTTCATTGGTATAATAGGCTTCCATCTAGTCTGTTCTTAGAATTCTTTATGAATAGGTATAGTCTACTTATGTATCGGTTTTGTTAACATATGGATTTTGGTCTAGTCCCCTCATATTCTTTTTTTCATTTTCTTTCTTTTTTCTTTTTTTAATAATACTTTTTTCATGTGATGGTAGATGACTGTTGTTACTTGAGGTGTTAGCCTAGCTGAGATGTCAAGTTGCATAGTGATGCCTAACATGAAAGCTTTTATAAAAAAAATATAATCCAACATATTTTTTGATCGACAATGAATGAATTGAATTAAAAGGTGCATGTAAGGGATGCTCCAACTCATATATAAGAGATAGTTTAAAACCTCCATAACAAACCAAAAAGAACTTGTGTATAAGGAAGGGGTAACAAAAGCCGAGTTTGTTAAGAAATTACATGAGAGGATTAAAGATCAAATATAGAAACAAACTAAGAAATATATGAAACATAACAATAAGGGGAAAAGGGAGATAATTTTTGAAAAGGGAGACTAGGTTTGGCTTCACCTTAGAAAAGATAGATTCTCTAGTCAAAGGAAATCTAACCTTAGTCCTCGAGGAAATTGTCCTTTCTAAGTTCTCAAGAGAATTAATAATAATCCATATCAACTAGACTTGCCTGAGGAATATGGAGTGCATGCTACCTTTAATGTTATGGATCTAACACCTTTTGCAGGTAGCACAAATGATGAGGTAGAGACATGTGATTTGAGGGTAAATTGTAACATCCCGCCAAAATGCTTTTCATATTTATGTAATAAAATAAAGGTGAAACAATAATATCAAAATTGAACATAGATATATACATAATATAATTCATCCATTAGTACAAATGTGCCTAAAAAATAATATCCCTTTTTGAGGAAGTTTTAATACATCTCCATACAGGAGTTTTCAAAATAAAATAAAACCACAGCATTCAAAACCGGCGATCCCCTAACAGAAAACATAAAACGGGCGATCTCCTATTAGAAACAGGAAACAGGAGATCGCCTAACAGAAACAGGCGATCTCCTTCCGGCGACCACTCATGTAAGGACCTGTAAAATTAAATTGGAATAAAAAGGGATATATTTTTAAATGAATTCTAAGTATATTTTTATTTAAAATAAAAAGGAAGGAAAGTGTAATTTAGAAGACTACGAGATCGCCTGGTTAGTACATGATCGCCTGTCGCCTAGGGTACACGTGATCGCCAGTCGCCTATGGTGCACATGATCGCCGAAAGTGCACTCAGTATGTGGTCAGGATACTGGATCAACCAGAGTGGGTTCCAACAACCACGCGTATCAAGGTGTGGGTTAAGCCTTAGATATGCTGTGCATGCGAAGCGCTATGCTTGAGCATAAGAGATCATCCTTAGTGTTGCATGCATGGGCGCACGAGGAGTAGTGCTGATCTACTCTTGGAAATGTGAAGCTACCGACGTCACCAAGTCATGTGGAGATGATACCTTGGACGTAACATAGTGGGATGAAGAACCTTCATCACGGCGTGGCGATGTGTCGTCGGGCATCGCCAGGCGCGAGGCATGCGGACATCGCCGGGCGCGAGGCATGCGGGCATCGCCAGGGCGCGAGGCATGCGGGCATCGCCGGGCGCGAGGCATGCGGCCATCGCCAGGCGCGAGCCATGCGGGCATGGCCAGGGCGAGACATCGGTCGTCTCCCAGGGAGAGACATCGGTCATCCGCCAGGATGAGGCATCGGTGGTTAGTCATCGCGCGAGCGGTCATCGGTGGAAGGTTATCGCGCGATGTCGAGTTTCACACAGATAAAGTGGGACCCGGGCTCTCAGCATCAGACGTACTGCACGCGCGACACGTAGACAAAAAGGGTGGTTCAGAATAGTGACCTCAGAGTGTTAGCCTGCGCAGAGGCACGCGTAGTCGTACTGTTTAGGGAAGCGTACATGCAAACTTCCCTGCAGAGTGGGTGGTGGCAGCGGCTCTTGTGGACAAGTTGGTTTAAGATTCAAAAACCCACTTCTGAGAGGCAAAGGACGTTGCAGTGGTTCAAGAGTGAAAGAGTGAGTTTACCTTCATTCTTCTCCTTTTCTCTCCTTCGCGCTGCGATTCAGGCACCTTCAAGCAAAAGTACGACGAGCGACGACTGTCCTTGGAGCACCTGGGAGGTTCTCTGCAAGTTCTACAAACCAGACGCTAAAACAGAGCTAAGGCATCCTTTACGCTCGGTGGGTTTTGGAGCTCTTGGTGTTTTGCGCAAGTCCAGGTAAGGGAAGCTAGCCTTATTTCCAACGAAAACCTTATATTAGATGATTGAGATGATGGGGCGACGTGGTCGCCGGTTTTCAACTGTTATTGCATAAATCCCCTATTTTTGGACGAGATCGCCGGTTTTGGCGTTGTTTTTCGAACTCCCCTGTTTTTGGTGTTGTTTGAAAATGTTTGAGATTTAAATGTGATATTCGAAAATCTGAACCTTGGCATGAGTTTTGCTGTGACTGGAATTGTTCATTAAGTGTTGTATGATGTGTTGAATGTTGTGAATGTGGGATCAAGGCATAGTATTTTCAGGAAAGAAAATACCGTGTAAGATCGTGTGTAATGTGTATTGACTAGGGGCTTGTCTAGAAGGAGATATCCTGACTCTGTTGATATAATGGAATCACATAGATGAAGTTATTCAGTTGTGGAGAGTCGAAGGAGGTTCATATGTATGGGTGAGTTGTTTGAAAGAGAACGAGCTTGACCTGTTATATGAATTAACCCTGTCATACCGGGAGAGTGATGATATTGAGATTATGTATGCGCATGGCTGTGTGGATTTCACAGCGACCCTGTGTGAATTTCACAGTGGTGTGGTATGACAGGTGCAAATCTCTGAGCCTGAGTCAAAGCACGAGTCTTCCGGAAGTAGAGTCATGTGTCTATATATTATGAGTCAGTGGAAAGTCTGACGTGGGAACCATGAATATTGAAAGTAGTAAATAGACACTTGACGAGTTTGTGGAATATGGGAATGTTGATGGTTGAAATTGATATGGATTATGAATGGTGTGAAGATTTATGTTTTCTATTGATTTAAAGTTTCATATTTAAAGTTTTTAAAACATCTAGCTTACCCTTTTATCTGGTATTGTGATTGCTTTCTAAAACCTGTGATGATCGTGTATTTTTGCACGGGAGCAGACGAGGTTGCAGGTAGTAGAGCTCATCAGTGAGTGGTCGCCGGAAGGAGATCGCCTGTTTTTATTTCTGTTAGGCGATCACCCTTTTTCTGTTGTCTGATAGGAGATCGCCCTTTTCTGATGGGAGATCGCCCTTTTCTGATACGAGATCGACTGTTTGTCTTTTTGCTGTAATTTTGTTTACGTTTTTGGAAAATTTGACCGATTATGTATTAAACTCCCTGTGGGGAGAAACTTCATTACATATATATAATTATGTTCACTTCAATATATTTGTTTACCTTTATTTTTATTATATAAATATGAAAAGAATTTGGCAGGATGTTACATTAATGGTATCAGAGCAGTTCGTCCTTAGGATGACCTGAGGGCTGTGGATCCATTGTGTTTCTTCTGCTCATAAAGTTTATTTGAGTTTTAAATAACAACTATAGTGAAAGGTTTTCAAACGTTTTTGTATTGAAATTTTGTGTGTGCTTTAGTGAATATATGCCCTAACTGAAAATCTTAGTATTAAGAATGAGAGGGTCTTGATAAAGTGGTGAGGGTGCACACTCATAACTGCATCGAGATGATTCTCAATCTTAATTCCAAAGGTTTGATGTTTAGCATACATTGAATTCTGGTGTGATTTACGTCATTTTATGGAGTGTTTTTGTAATTGATTGATGGTTGTATACCAGTAGCTGTTCTGGTGTTTTGCTTAAGGATATAAGTATTATGATTCTGTTGATGAGCTCAAATTCTTGATGACTTTGAGATGCTGACCTTTGTAAGGTCTAGATGTTACCTCCTGAATGAATTGATTTCTTATCGATCTCATTCTTGTAGTTGTAGGGAAGATAGAAACCCATAGTTTCAAAATCTGAAACGAAGAAGATGGCACGTAGACCTTCTACCCCTCCCCAACCTTCTTCAGAGATGAGCCAAATTGCCAAGGCTATTGAGATGATGGCAACTGCCATCCAACAACAGAATGCAGCGATGGCTCAGAACCATCAAGCTGCAATGCACCATTGGGAAGCTGCTCGGTCGGCTGAGACAAATTCCCACGTTGGTCAGCCTCAGGAACAGATGGGACTGACCGAGTTCATGAGGCACAACCCACCCAAGTTCAGTGGGAATACTACCCCGGATCAAGTAGATCAGTGGGTCAGAGAGTTGGAGAAAATCTTTAGGGCGACCTCCTGCCCTGAAGGGAAGAAATTGTTGTTCGCCACCTATCTGCTATCTCGAGAAGCCGAGTTCTGGTGGATGGGAGCTCAGCAGATGATGGAGGCCCGAGAGGATGTGTTGGATTGGGAGAGCTTCAGGGTGAGGTTCCTGGAGAAATACTTCCCAGACAGCGCAAGGTTTGAGAGGGAAGCTGAGTTCCTAAAGTTGGAGCAAGGGGATATGTCTGTGAACGCCTATGCTGCTCGGTTTGAGTACCTCGCCCGATTCTATACCCAGGCGACCTCCGAGGCCTGGAGGTGTAGGAAGTTCGAAGAGGGACTGAAGCATGGGCTGAAGAGGACCATAGCCTCGATGTGCATCAGGGAATTTCACGCCTTAGTAGAGAAGGCGAAGATGGTGGAGACCCTGGAAAAGGGTGATTCTCGGGTGATCAGGTCACACCCAGGGGGTTCTTCCAGTGGGAAGGCTAAGATGCAACACCCACAAAGCAAGCCCTATGCGAGACCTCCACCACATCGGGCGGGAACAACGTCATCCCAGTTTCAGCAGCAGCAACCTTGGAAACCCAAGTGTTTCCATTGTGGTGGACCACACACCTCCAATGTGTGCTTCAAGAAGAATTCAGAGAAAAGGTGTTACACCTGCCAAAAGACGGGGCACGTTGCTAGAGAGTGCCCTAACAGGAATGGGGCGACTCAACCCAGTGGTTCTCAGCAGTTGAGAAACGAAGGTAGCAGACCTCAGGCAACAGGGAGAGTGTTTGCCATGTCAGGAGCAGAAGTGTCTCAGTCAGGTAACCTCGTGCAAGGTGTTTGTTTTATAGCTGATAGAGGTGTAAAAGCTTTGTTTGATTCTGGAGCGACACACTCCTTTGTGTCAAGCCTGTGTGTAGCCGAGTTGGGCCTTCTAGTGAAGGAGTTACCTTTCGAACTGTTGGTCTCTACACCTGCGTCAGGACAGGTGTTGACCTCTACAGTTTGCCCCGAATGTCCAGTGATAGTAGAGGGACGCAGATTCAAAGTGAACTTGATCTGCCTACCTCTTCAGGACCTGGATGTTATCCTGGGAATGGATTGGCTAGCTGCCAATCACGTTCTCATAGACTGCGGTAGTAAGAAGATAGCGTTTCTAGACCTCCAAGAGTCAGATGTGATATCAGCTCAGCACGGGTGGTCGGAGTTGGAAAAAGGGGCGAGGTGCTTCGTGATGCTAGCTCGGTTGGAAGTGAAGAATGAAGAGGACGTAAGCAAGATACATGTAGTGAAAGACTTCACGGATGTATTTCCAGAGGAGGTACCTGGGTTACCCCCTAAGAGAGAAGTGGAATTCTCTATTGATTTGGTACCTGGAGCTGGACCAGTGTCAATGGCACCTTACAGGATGGCACCAGCCGAGTTGGTAGAATTAAAGAAGCAAGTGGAAGAGTTGTTGGAGAAACAATTCATCAGACCCAGTGTATCTCCATGGGGGGCTCCAGTGCTCCTAGTTAAGAAGAAGGATGGAGGGTCTCGGCTGTGTATAGATTACAGGCAGTTGAACAAGTTGACCATCAAGAACAAGTACCCCCTACCTAGAATTGACGATTTGATGGATCAAATACATGGGGCCTCGGTGTTCTCCAAGATTGATCTGAGATCGGGGTACCACCAAATTTTGGTAAAAGCTGAAGATGTTCAAAAGACAGCATTTAGGTCTCGGTATGGGCACTATGAGTATGTGGTGATGTCGTTTGGAGTCACAAATGCTCCAGCTCTGTTCATGGACTACATGAATAGGATTTTTCGCCCTTTCTTGGATAAGTTTGTGGTAGTCTTCATAGACGACATACTCATTTATTCAAGGACCGAAGAAGAACATGAAGAACATCTGAGGACAGTGTTGGAGATTCTGAGGGAGAAGCAACTCTATGCCAAGTTCTCCAAGTGCGAGTTCTGGCTGAAAGAAGTCAATTTCTTAGGACACGTGATATCTGCTCGGGGAATCTCAGTGGATCCAGCCAAGGTAGAGGCAGTGCTGCAGTGGGAACGTCCTAAGACAGTCACTGAGATAAGGAGCTTTGTGGGTTTGGCTGGCTACTATCGGAGGTTTATTGAGGACTTTTCCAAGGTAGTGGCTCCTTTAACACAGCTGACCCGCAAGGATCAACCTTTTGGCGGGATGTTACAACTCACAGAGGAGCTCTACTACCTGCAACCTCGTCTGCTCCCGTGCAAATATACACGATCATCACAGGTTTAAGAAAACAACCACGATACAAGAAAAAGGGTAAGCTAGATATTTTCAAAAACTTTAAATATGAAACTTTACATCAATAGAAAACATAAATCTTCACACCATTCATAATCTATATCAATTTCAACCATCAACATCCCCATATTCCACAAACTCATCAAGTGTCTATTCACTACATTCAATATTCATGGTTCATACGTCAGATTTTCCACTGACTCGTAACATATAGACACATGACTCTACTTCCGAAAGACTCGTGCGTTGACTCAGACTCAGAGATCTGCACCTGTCATACCACACCACTGTGAAATCCACACAGGGTCGCTGTGAAATCCACACAGCCATGCGCATACATAATCTCAATATCATCACTCTCCCGGTATGACAGGGTTAATTCATATAACAGGTCAAACTAGTTATCTTTCAAACAACTTACCCATACATATGAACCTCCTTCAACTCTCCACAACTGAATAACTTCATCTGTGTGATTCCATTATATCAGCAGAGTCAGGATATCTCCTTCTAGACAAGTCCCTAGTCAATGCACATTACACACGATCTTACACGGTATTTTCTTTCCTAAAAATACCATGCCTTGATCCCACATTCACAACATTCAATGCATCATACAACACGTAAAAGCACAATTCCATCATATAATATTTTGAATCTTTTCTTAAACAATCCCAATCACAGAAACAATCATTCCAAGGTTCAGATTTTCGAATATCACATGCATTTCACATTTCAATCTCAAACAGTTTCAAACGACACTAAAACAGGGGATTTCGAAAACAACATTAAAACCGGCGATCACGTCACCCCACACATAAAAACAGAGCATTGTGAAAAAGAATATGAAACCGGCGACCACGTCGCCCTCACTTCAGAACCTACTCGCCTAAAGTTTTTATAAACGAAAATGCTAGCTTCCCTTACCTGGACTAGCGCAAAACACCAAGAGCTCCAAAACCCACCGAAGCTTAAAGATGCCTTAACTCTGTTCTAGCGTACTAACGGAAAACTCGCAGAGAACTCCCCAGGTGACCAAGGGCAGTCGTCGCTCATCGTACTGGTGCTTGAGGATACTTGAATCGCAGCGCGAAGGAGAGAAAAGAGGAGGATGAAGGTAAACTCACTCTGTCACTCTTGAACCACAGCAACGTTTTCTCCTCTCAGAAGTGAGTTTTTGAATCTAAACCAACTTGTCCACAAATGCCGATGCCACCACCCACTCTGCAGGGAAGCTTGCGTGCACGCTTCCCTGAACAGTACGACCACGCGTGTCTCTGCGCATGCCAACTCTCTGATGTCACTATTCTGAACCACCCTTATTGTCTACGTGTCGCGCGTGCAGGACGTCTCATGCTGGGAGCCTGGGTCCCACCTTATCTGTGTGAAACTCGACATCGCGCGATAACCTTCTACCGATGACTTCTCGCGCGATGACTATCCACCGATGTCTCATCCTAGCGGACGACCGATGTCTCTCCCTGGGAGACGACCGATGTCTCGCCCTGGCGATGACCGCATGCCTCGCGCCCTGGCGATGCCCGCATGCCTCGCGCCCTGGCGATGCCCGATGACACATCGCCACGCCTCGCTGAAGGTTCTTCATCCCACTATGTTACGTCCAAGGTATCATCTCCACATGACTTGGTAACGTCGGTAGCTTCACATTTCCAAGAGTAGACCAGCACTACTCCTCGTGCGCCCATGCATGCAACACTAAGGACGATTTCTTATGCTCAAGCATAGAGCTTCGCATGCACAGCGTATCTAAGGCTTAACCCACACCTTGATACGCGTGGTTTTTGGAACCCACTATGGTTGATCCAGTATCCTGACCACATACTGAGTGCACTTTCGGCGATCATGTGCACCATAGGCGATTGGCGATCATGTACACTATAGGCGATTGGCGTTCATGTGTAATCTAGGCGACAGGCGATTTGTAAGGACCTGTAACATTAAATTGGAATAAAGGGAATATATTTTAAATGAATTTGAAGTATGTTTTATTTAAAATAAAAAGGAAGGAAAGTGTAGTTTAGAAGACTATGAGATCGCCTGGTTAGTACATAATCGCCTGTCGCCTAGACTACACATGATCACCAATCGCCAGGGCGCGAGGCATGCGGGCATCGCCAGGGCACGAGGCATGCGGGCATCGCCAGGGCGCGAGGCATGCGGGCATCGCCAGGGCGCGAGGCATGCGGGCATCGCCAGGGCGCGAGGCTTGCGAGCATAGCTAGGGCGCGAGGCATGCGGTCATCGCCAGGGCGAGACATTGGTCGTCCGCCAGGATGAGACATCGGTGGATAGTCATCGCGCGAGCGGTCATCGGTGGAAGGTTATCGCGCGATGTCGAGTTCCACAGAGATAAGGTGGGACCCAGGCTCCCAGCATGAGATGTCCTGCACGCGCGACACGTAGACAAAAAGGGTGGTTCAGAATAGTGACATCAGAGAGTTGGCATGCGCAGAGACACACGTGGTCGTACTGTTCAGGGAAGCGTGCACGCAAGCTTCCCTGCAGAGTGGGTGGTGGCAGCGGCATTTGTGGACAAGTTGGTTTAGATTCAAAAACTCATTTCTGAGAAGAGAGAACGTTGTTGTGGTTCAAGAGTGACAGAGTGAGTTTACCTTCATCCTCCTCTTTTCTCTCCTTCGCGCTGCGATTCAGGTATCCTCAAGCACCAGTACGATGAGCGACGACTGCCCTTGGACACCTGGGGAGTTCTCTGCAAGTTTTCCGTCAGTACGCTAGAACAGAGTTAAGGCATCTTTTAGCTTCGGTGGGTTTTGGAGCTCTTGGTGTTTTGCGCAAGTCCAGGTAAGGGAAGCTAGCATTTTCGTTTATAAAAACGTTAGGCGAGTAGGTTCTGCAGTGAGGGCGACGTGGTCGCCGGTTTTCATATTCCTTCCCACGATGCTCTGTTTTTATGTGTGGGGCGACGTGATCGCCGGTTTTAAATGTTGATTTCGAACTCCCCTGTTTTAGTGTCGTTTGAAACTGTTTGAGATTGAAATGTGATATTCGAAAATCTGAACCTTGGAATGATTGTTGCTGTGATTGGAATCGTTCATTTAAGTGTTATATGATGTATGGAATGTGGTGAATGTGGGATCAAGGCATAGTATTTTCAGGAAAGAAAATACCGTGTAAGATCGTGTAGAGTGTGCATTGACCGGTGATTCGTTTATTATGAGATATCCTGACTCTCCTGATATAATGGAATCATATAGATGAAGTTATTTAGGCGTTGAGAGTCGAAGGAGGTTCATATGTATGGGTGAGTTGTTTGAAAGAGAACGAGCTTGACCCGTTGTATGGATTAACCCTGTCATGCTAGGATAGTGATGATATTGAGATTCATTTATACGCTTGTGAATGTGTGTGATTTCACAGCGACCCTGTGAATGTGTGTGATTTCACAGTGGTGCAGTATGACAGGTGCAGATCTCTGAGTCTAGTCAATGCACGTGTCTTTCGGAAGTAGTGTCAAGTGTCTGTGTGTGATGAGTCAGTGGAAGTCTGACGTGAGAAATGAGAAACATTGAAATTGATAGACACTTGATGGATTATGTGAATTGAACGACTCTTGAGGAAACTGTGAAATATGTGATTACTTGATGGTCATGTGAAGGGAATGAGAAAGTTGATGGTTTTTACGTGGGTGTCTTAAATTTGTTTTATCTTGATTTTAAAGTTTCATATCTAAATTCTCTTTCAAATATCTAGCTTACCCTGCGTTTTTGTTTTGTGGATGTTTTCTTAAACCTGTGATGATCGTGTATAATTTACACGGGAGCAGATGATGTTGCAGGAAGTAGAGCTCCTCAGTGAGTGGTCGCCGGAAGGAGATCGCCTGTTTTCTGTTTCTGATAGGAGATCGCCTATTTTCTGATAGGAGATCGCCTTTTTCTGTTAGGAGATCGCCTGTTTTTTTTTATTTTGCTGTATTTTGTTTAAGTTTGGAAAACTGATTGGTTATGTATTAAACTCCCTGTGAGGAGAAATTTCATTATACATATATATATATACATATGTTCACTTTGATATTATTGTTTTACCTTTATTTCATTTTATAAATATGAAAAGAATTTGGCGGGATGTTACACGATTATGTACTAACCAGGCGATCTCATAGTCTTCTAAGCTACACTTTCCTTCCTTTTTATTTTAAATAAAAACATACTTAGAATTCATTTAAAATATATTCCTTTTATTCCAATTTAATTTTACAGGTCCTTACATAAATCCTTTTCAAGAGAGAGGGGGTGATGGCAGAGGCCTCAACTTAGGACCCATCACTAGGGCTAATAACATTTGAATTTCCCTCTCATTTTTTGTAAGCAATGACCGACCCTTAAACCTATAAATTGAGGTGTTTGGCTCATGTTTTTCAATATCAACTTTATGAGTGTTATGCTACCAATTTGCTAACATAAGCACTCCCTTGTCTAAACTTCTCTAGGATAGACATCTTTGATCTTCTTCTTCACCTTTCCAAGTGATATGGCCAAACCAATCACTTTCCATACTCTTCATGCACCTACAAGGAATTCATAGATCAATTGGAGCCATCCTTGATCGATTACATCCATTAAGCTTCTGCAAAGTTCATCCAAAACTCCAAGAAAAGATGCAACAGGTTAGAAGGCACCTATCATACTTTGTAATACTGCATATGCTGACTTAACTGAAAAAATTCGTCCTACTACATATACTTTATCACATTTGTTTAGTTTTTTATTGACAGAAAATTAAATCAATTAAAATAAGTTTTTTAGAAATGTATAGATCTTAAACTGTAAAAGGATTAAAGAATCCCAAATACTCTTATTTAATAGATATATATATATATATATATATATATATATATATATATATATATATATATATATCAAAAGAAAAGGCTATTGAAATAATTGCTAATTTCAACTTTCTCATATAAATTAAGATCTTAAAGTTATTTTACAATTAAGTAATTATTATATTTGAATCTTACCAACATCTATATAGCAAAATTGTTGTTAGAAAAATATAATCCAACATGTTTTCATGAAGGGAATGTGTATGCTGATAAGTTGGCTAGTTTAGGATTTATTCATAGAGAATAATTTCATTGGTATAATAGGCTTCCATCTAGTCTGTTCTTAGAATTCTTTATGATTAGGTATAGGTTACCTATGTATCGGTTTTGTTAACACACGGGTTTGGGTCTAGTCCCCCCATTTTTATTTTTTTTGCATTTTCTTTTTTTTTCTTTTTTTAATATTAATTTTTTCATGTGATGACAAATGATTGTTGTTACTTGAGATGTCAGCCTAGCTAAGATGTCAAGTTGCATAGTGATGCCTAACATGAAAGCTTTTATAAAAAAAAAATATAATCCAACATTTTTTTTGATCGACAATGAATAAATTGAATTAAAAGGAGCATGTAAGGGATGCTCCAACCCATATACAAGAGATAGTTTAAAACCTCCATAATAAACTAAAAAGAACTTGTGCATAAGGAAGGGGTAACAAAAGCCGAATTTGTTAAGAAATTGCATGAGAGGATTAAAGATCAAATACATAAACAAATTGAGAAATATATAAAACATAACAATAAGAGGAAAAGGGAGGTAATTTTTGAAGAGGGATACTAAGCTTAATCCCCGAGGAAATGGTCCTTTCCAAGTCCTCAAGAGAATTAATAATAATGCATATCAACTAGACCAACTTGAGGAATATAGAGTGCATGCTACCTTTAATGTTATGGATCTAACACCTTTTGCAGGTAGCACAACTGATGAGGTAGAGACATCTGATTTGAGGACAAATCCTCTTCAAGAGAGAAGGGATGATGGCAGAGGCCCCAACTTAGGACCCATCACTAGGACTATGACAAAGAGGATACAAGAAGATTGAGACTCTACTACTGATAACAGAGAAACCCTTTTATATATGTTAAAAAAAGCCATAACCTAGTGTAAATTTTTCTATAGTAGAATTTATTTTCTTGTAATTTTTATTTAAGTGAATTAGGGTTAGGGCTAGGCATCTAAAACCCACATAGGGTATAATTAGGGCTTAATTGCAGCCCACATTTACCCTTGGTTGGTCATTTATACCTAATTAGATCACATGGAGCACACTTGATCATGCTTGCCATGTGAGTCTAATAGGCGCCTAATTTCAAACCTAATAGCATATGAATTTCGCTCTCAACTTTTGAAAGCAATTTTGACCCTTAAACCTATAAATTGGGGTGCTTGGCTCATGTTTTTCAAGATCAAGGTTATTGGTATTATGCGGCCAAATTCTTTAGCCTAAGCACTCCCTTGTCTAAACTTCTCTAGGATAGACATCTTTGATCTTCTTCTTCACCTTTCCAAGTGATATGGCCAAACCAATCACTTTCCATACTCTTCATGCACCTACAATGAATCCATAGCTCAATTGGAGTCATCCTTGATCGATTACCTCCATTAAGCTTCTGCAAACTTCATCCAAAACTCTAAGAAAAGATGCAACCAGTTAGAAGGCATGTATCATACTTTGTAATACTGCATATGCTGACTTAACTGAAAAAATTCGTCCTACTGCATATACTTTGTCAATTCCATGTATATATATCATTCCTCTTTAGTTGCATAATATCCATTTCTCTCATCAATTATTCTTGTTGTTCCCTTTCCCACTCGAATCTTTTCTCCATTCTAAATTCCACTCCCATCCCCTATCTGTCCACCTTCCAATTTGTTCAATCACTTTATCTTTATCTTTTTAAATAAAAACTTTTTTGACCATCATTATCAATTATATTAGGATATTTAGACAACAATATTTCTCTCCAAGTATGATGGAGATCAAGTAGAAGAGGATTTCAGTAATGGAGGAAGAGGCAATCCACCCAAGCATTTAAAATTCTTCTTACTAGTCTTCTTAAAAAGTATAACATTTTGGGTTCTCTTGAAAATTCAAAAGATAGTAGTATAAATAAATCTTTGTAAATAGTCTTGTATAAATTTGTAAATAATATAGAAATAGCCTTAGGAGTATGCCAAAGAGGAAAACCAAAAGAAACCTCTAAATGTAAGGCATTTTAGGCCCTTTCTTTAGGAAAAAGTGGAAAAAGTGACTCTTCTACTCCTTTCTCTCTTAGGCACTAGAAGGAGCTAGAAGAGTGACTCTTCCCACTCCTTCCCCTTTGTAACATAACCAGCTCTTTCCATTATAAATAGGGGTGCTTGGTACTTTGAATAAAAAAGTTGAAAGTTAGAAGTAAAGAAACTATCTTGAAATTGAGAGAGAGTGAGTTTGTGAGACTTGTCTCTTCTTCTCCTCCATGTCTTATCTTGTGAGCTTTGGAGACTCTCAAGTGGCGGCACCACCCACTCATCTTGGAAGAACCACCCTCCAAGTGGCATGAATCACATCTCCAAAAGACTACAACCACATAAGTCATTTCTATTCATCTTCTAAAAATACCCATTTTTGTTCTACTTGTTTGTTTTCAATTCTAATCGGTTCATTCTCTTCCTTGTGATGTCCTCTATCATTTGATGTGTTGTTCTTCCATTTTAATTGGTTCAAACTTGTTATAGCAACCTGTTTTTGGTTCGGTTTCCATGGGTATTATGGTTCATGTTGTTTTCTTGAATTTCCAATAGTAGGTTGTGTTCTTCTTATGTTTCTATTTCTAGTTTCAATTCTTGTTGTGTTCTTGTTTTAATTCTTGTTTCTTTGTACTATTTTTGTGTTGTTACTGCACTTTGGTTGCTGTTCTGGAATTACCCATTCATATTCCATTGTTATCTTTTACTACAAGTTACCTATTCATGTGTTTTTAGTATGAACCTTTGTTTTCTTGAGTATAAACTCTATTAATTGCTCTTTAGAATTTTGATCCTAATTCTTGAAAGTGTCATGAATACAATGAAACCTATATCAACTCAACCCAAACCAAGAAAGGTTCATAAGAGACTCACATCAAAGTATGTGTTGCTTAAGCTCTAAGCCTCCACATCCATTTTGCTAAGAGGACATAATTGAATGTACTTACTTATATAATTCCCATCCCTCCCTCCTGCTTTGGTCTACACATGTTTTACCATTTAATCCAGACTATCTTTTTACTATCCGTGCACCACCTATAAAAGAGGTAGAAGAGAAATATGAAACTGATCTCTTGAATATTTTAATTTTGAACTTGCTTTTTGACACGCAAAAATTTACAATAGGACATTCAATTATAAAAGAAACTATAAAGCCTGTTATTGTTATAGAAAAAACAAAAAAAATATGACAAACTAAAAATAGAGATTACTAAGCCATATTTATAACTAACTCTTTTTCTAAACACCACCAAATTTTAAAATATTTCCAAAATGCTTGACATCTCTTTCAAAGAAAAACATTATATTTAAGAAATTGATATGAAGTGTTAACATGTCTCTTCCATACTATTTTAAAGATCGTTTTCACTCTCAATTTTTTTGGTTTTTCAATTTATTATTGTTGATCAAGGTTGATCATGAGCTTTGAAGAATCCAAATCCTATGTGTTTGATGATGGCTTGTGTTGCTGCTATGTACGGGTGGGAACAGGGGTAGAATATGTGTAATCCACACCTTGTTTGAATCCAAAACAAGTTTGATTTGAAAGCCTTTTTAAAAGAGTTTTTTTTTTCAACTAAGTGAAAAACAACCTGTTGTTTTTTCGAAACAACCGGTTGTTCTTTGGTGAAAAGGTTTTGGAAAAGGCTGAAAAGCTTTGGCTTTGTTGACTAAGCTGTCAAAGCCAAAACAATCAATTGTTTGTTTTTGGAAAATCTTAACAGCTTTATGGTTTTGAATTGAATCTTTATTAAATGTTTCTAACTAATTGCGCTCCTATTTTAAATGCTTTTTAACCACTTTGTTGGATTATATAAAGTTGGTTAAATGCTCCTAAAAGAGTAAGAAACAGTTTTGAGAAATCAAAGTGAGATTTGACTAAGTGCTTTCAAGATTGAATCAAGCTTTTGGATTTTCATGTGTGTGGAATAGGACTGGATTGTAATTCTGATCTGGAAGCTTTGTTATTCCCAGGTGTATCCTGTTCTCTCTTCCTTGATTACTGTATTTTTGTTTGAAGGTTGTAAGTGCAGATTCAGAGGGGTTCTAAATTATGTGTTGTGAATTGCCAAAGGTAGTGTGTTTCTTGAGGGGTTCAAGGTCACTATTTTGGTGTGTGTAATCTGTGATTGATTGCATAGTGGAATCCAGTGGTTTTCTAGGAATTGGATGTAGCCCTTGTGATTAGGGTGAACCAGTATAAAATTGTTGTGTGCATTTCCTTCATCCTTAACTCTTTTAATTGCTATTTTAAGTTGGTTTCAATATCTGCTGATATAAACAATCGATTGTTTCACAGAAACAACCGATTGTTTCACAAAAACAACCGATTGTTTCACAGAAACAACCGATTGTTTCACAGAAACAATCGATTGTTTTTCTATATTTGCTTTAAAAAAATTTGTGTTCTTGGCTAACTTGATTCCTTGATCTGTTATTCTGCACTAAGATTCATTATACCTTCAATATTTGCGAAAATCTTTTATAAAAATTCACCCCCTCTTGTTTAAGGCCATATAAACTAACAATTGACATCAAGAGCTACGTTCTTGAAAGTCATTCAAGTTTTTGATCCTGAAATCCTTTTTCTATGGCTGAAAGACTACCTTTTGGGGAGGGTGCCTCAATCAATAGACCACCTCTGTTTTGTGGTTAAAAGTATCAATTCTGAAAGGTAAGGATGAAATTTTTTGTAGAATCTCTAGATAGGGGGATTTGGGATGCAATTGAGAATGGTCCTTTTATTCCCAAATTTGAAAAAAAAGGTGTTCTGAATGAAAAACCTTGGTCCAAATGGACCAATGCAGAAAATAAAAAGGCCAAGCTTGATTGCATTGCCAAGAATGTTATAACCTTTGCCTTGAATGCTGATGAATTTTTCAGGATCTCACAATGCACATCAGCTAAGGAAATGTGGGATACTTTAGAGGTTATTCATGAAGGAAAATTCAAGAAAGACTACAAAGCAAGGGAAGAAAATAAAAAATCTTCATTAAGCTTCTCATCAAGTAGAAATGAAGAAGCCAATCTGTGTTTGATGGCAAATGAAGAAGATGATGACAACAGTGTAAGTTCTAGTGCTTCCTTAAATGCAGAAAATTAAAGTCAGTTACTTCAAGCTTTTAAAGAAACTCATGAGGAAGCCAACCGATTGGCTCTCTTGAACAACCGGTTGAAAGGGTTGAACAACTGGCTTGAGAAAAGAGTCAAGGCACTGAAGAAGAATTGGAAAACTCTAAAACTGTTTTTGAAAACCCTGCCTCATGTTGCATAAACTCTTCTTGCTTGTGTGATTCAAAAGTTTGTGAAAATTGTGAAAACCTTGAACAGAAGGTCCTATCTTGTTAAAACTGTGGAAAAGCTTTCAAAAGGCAAATCCAACTTTGAAACTGTTTTATCTTCTCAAAAACTTGTTTCTGGAAAGTCTGGATTGGGTTTTAATCCACAAAGCAAGAAGAGTGGAATTTCAAAGCCTTTCTCTAAAGTGCCAGAAAAACAACCGATTGAAAACACAAAACAACTGATTGTTACATGCTTTTACTGCATGAAGAGAGGCCATTCAGTCAAATTCTGTAAAATTAGGAAATATGTTGTTCCTAAAGGTAAAATGAAATGGATTCCCAAACCATCTGAGGTTCAAACTAATAAATGTGATTCAAAAGGACCCACTTTTGTAAGGGGACCAAATCTTGGAACTTGAATTTGTCTCTTGTAGGAAAACTTGATGGAAGGCATGCTGCTGTGGTACCTGGACAGTGGCTGCTCCAAACATATGACAGGAGATAAATCTTAGTTTGTGAATATCAATTTCAAACAAGAAGGGCATGTGACATATGGAGACAACAACAAGGGAAGAATTCTTGGAAGAGGATCTATAGGAGACAAGAACAACCTAATAATTCATGATGTCTTGTATGTGGAAGGTCTAAAGCACAATTTGCTAAGCATTAGCCAATTGTGTGACAAAAGATATCAAGTCATCTTCAAGCCAAGCTCTTGTGAGATCTGCATTCCTAACCCAAAGGAAGTAATGTTGATTGGTAAAAGAATTAACAATGTCTATCTCTTAGATATTTCTTCTTCTAGTTCCATTGATTGTCTTCTTTCTAAGCATGATGAATCTTGGCTGTGGCATAGAAGGATAGCCCGTATTCACATGAATCATTTGGATAAATTAATTTCAAAAGATCTTGTGATAGGGTTACCAAAGCTCAAATTTGAGAAAGACCACATATGTGATGCATGTCAAAAGGGGAAACAAATCAAGCATTCCTTTAAACTGAGAAATGTTTATGATGGGGGAGCTTTCTTTCTTTCTAGGACTGCAGGTCAAGCAAACCAATGAGGGAATGTTCCTTAGTGAAGCAAAGTATTGTAAAGAAATACTCAAGAAGTTTGAGATGGAAAATTGCAAAGAAGTCTACACTCCTATGCCAACCAGTTGTTACATGGATGCAGACCTTGCTCGAAAAGAGGTAGATCACACCAAATACAGAGGATTAATTGGATCCTTACTCTATCTCACATCAAGTAGACCAGACATCATGTTTGTTGTATGCTTATGTGCAAGATTTCAAGCTAATCCTAAAGAATCTCATCTCAAGGTTGCAAAATGAATTCATAAATACCTCAAAGGAACAATCAACGTGGGCCTATGGTATCCTTCTCATTCTCCTATTCATTTAATTGGTTATTCTGACTCTGGTTTTGCAGGATGTAAGTTGGATAGAAAAAGCACAAGTGGAACTTGCCATCTCCTTGGTTCATGTCTAATCTCTTGGCATAGCAAGAAACAAGCATGTGTGGTTCTTTCCACTGCAGAGGCTGAATACATTGTTGCAGGGAATTGTTGTGCACAAATCCTTTGGCTAAAACAACAATTAGAAGATTTTGCTATAAATATTAGCAAGGTGCCCTTGTTATGTGATAACACAAGTGCTATAAACCTCACCAAGAATCAAATTCAGCACTCAAGGACCAAGCATATAGAAATTCGCCATCACTTCATAAGAGATCATGTAAACAATGGAGATTGTGATGTCAAATTCATTGAGACAGAATTGCAACTTGCTGATATGTTCACAAAACCATTGCCAAAAGACAGGTTTTTCTTTTTGAGAAATGAGTTAGGTATACTTGATTCTCAAATTCTTTCTTAATTCTGTTGAACCAAATGGTGTTCAATCTTTTGAAGAATCCAAATCCTTTGAAGGATGTTGAAGCCTCTGCTTTGCTTGATGCTGCTGTGCTGGTTTATAGCTTTGTTCTGGGGTAGTTTAATGTTTAAAAGTTCTGAGATTACTTAAGATTTTTGTGATTGATCAAGGTGCTAGAATAGGATTCTACTTGTATTGATTTCAGATATTCATCTGTAACAAGTGTAATCTTTGTAAACTGCTGAAACAATTCGTCTGTGTGTTTTTGCTGAGATTGGCTGTGTGTTCTTGAGGTGTTCAAGATCAGCAATCTTAGTGTTGGCCAAGGAGAGTGTGTTTCTTGAGGTTTTCAAGGTCATTCTCTTGGTTGTTGTGTAAGTGATCAAGGTGTGATTGCTTATTGGATTTCCTCAGGGTTTCTGAGAAGACTGGATGTAGCTCTGGATTGGAGTGAACCAGTACAAACAGCTGTGTACAATCTTTCTATCCTTATCTCTTTAAATTCAGTTTGTTTGTAACCGATTGTTTCGAAGAAACAACTGATTTCTTTTTTTTAGTGTTACAATTTTGCTTGCTGTTTTGGCTAACTAAATTGCTAAATCATTTGGTTTCTGAAATAAATTCATTCTAGCTCTGAAAAGTTTGCGAAAACCCCTTTAAACAATTCACCCCCCTCTAGTTTAAAGCCATCTTTTCTAACAAATTCTATTTTACCTCTTCCCAATTCTATTTGCAAAGACAAAAGGGGGAGAATGGTTTATGTGGTTTCATATTTCTGCTGCATCTGCTATTTTAAAGATTGTTTTTGCTGGTTTTTGGATGTTTTTATTTCTTATCATATGGTTATGCAGAAATCTATTTTTCCATGATTGATAACTTGTTGTTTTAGACTTTGGATCTGCATAAGTTCATTTTCCAGGTACTGGTATAGATTCAAGCAAGATCAACATAGGTAACCAGGGATTTGTCTTCATCAAATAGGGGGAGATTGTTGATCAAGGTTGATCATGAGCTTTGAAGAATCCAAATCCTATGTGTTTGATGATGGCTAGTGTTGCTGCTGTGTATGGGTGGGAACAAGGGTAGAATATGTGTAATCCACACCTTGTTTGAATCCAAAACAAGTTTGATTTGAAAGCCTTTTTAAAAGAGTTTGTTTTTCAACTAAGTGAAAAACAACCTGTTGTTTTGTCGAAACAACCAGTTGTTCTTTGGTGAAAAGGTTTTGGAAAAGGCTGAAAAGCTTTGGCTTTGTTGACTAAGCTGTCAAAGCCAAAACAATCGGTTGTTTGTTTTGGAAAATCTTAACAGCTTTATGGTTTTGAATTGAATCTTTATTAAATGTTTGTAACTAATTGTGCTCCTGTTTTAAATGCTTTTTAACCACTTTGTTGGATTATATAAAGTTGGTTAAACGCACCTAAAAGAGTAAGAAACAGTTTTGAGAAAGCAAAGTGAGATTTGACTAAGTGCTTTCAAGATTCAATCAAGCTTTTGGATTTTCTTGTGTGTGGAATAGAACTGGGTTGTAATTCTGATCTTGAAGCTTTGTTATTCCCAGGTGTATCCTGTTCTCTCTTCCTTGATTATTGTATTTTTGTTTGAAGGTTATAAGTGCAGATTCAGAGGAGTTCTGAATTCTGTGTTGTGAATTGCCAAAGGTAGTGTGTTTCTTGAGGGGTTTAAGGTCACTACTTTGGTGTGTGGTGTGTGTAATCTGTGATTGATTGCATAGTGGAACCCAGTGGTTTTCTGGGAACTGGATGTAGCCCTTGTGATTAGGGTGGACCAGTATAAAACTGTTGTGTGCATTTCCTTCATCCTTAACTCTTTTAATTGATGTTTTAAGTTGGTTTTAATATCTGCTGATATAAACAACTGATTGTTTCGCAGAAACAACCGATTGTTTTTCTATATTTGATTTAAAACAGTTTGTGTTCTTGGCTAACTTGATTCCCTGATCTGTTATTCTACAGTAAGATTCATTATACCTTCAATATTTGTAAAAATCTTTTATAAACAATTCACCCCCCTCTTGTTTAAGGCCATATAAACTAACAATTATTACTATTGACAAATTTTTTTATCGAAAATATATATTGATGAAGGAGAATCTTAAGTTAAAGAATTAAAGTTGATCCCGCCGCGGACTCGAGCGTGGATGGGCTCCGCGTTCCTCCCGCGTCCGTGTCTGTTCCTCCGGTTGGCTTCCCTTCGTGGCGAAGCAAACGGTTCCTGCAAACACAGAGGGGCGCCCTAGCGGTCGGTGTAGCTCCGACGCTCAAGTCAGTTTTGGGCAAGGAAACATCAAGGACTCTCTGTCTAATTCCTGGGTTACGTATCTCATACCTGGTTCAGCGTTCTTCTTCCTCATATAAACCCACGTCGCCCCCTACTGGCTACCTCTAGGGCCACTTGATTGCTCTGCACCGCTGCTATCTGCCCCTCAGGCCTACCTTGCGTGCAGGCCTTCCTCACTTGAGTGCAAAGTCTGACAGGGGAGGCTGCGTGAGTACCTCTGTACCCCTCGATTTCTGTGCCTATCTGCCCTACCTATTCTCTGGGAACATCTTCACGATCCACGTGGCAGGCATGCAACCCCACTGGGAGACTCTAACCTTGATGGGTTCTTGTCCCAGCAGGATTCTGCACCTAACTGCGTCTTCTCATCTTCATGCGTGGTCGTCTCGCGACTAAGGCCAGTCCCTGTCTCTGGGCGTTTTACTGATCATTGGTCGCGTTGTTCACATCACGCGGCCGATGTCACCTCGACACACACCGATGACCGAGGTACTCTCATCCTGGCCGATGTCCGATGGCGCTTCTTCACGTTGTCGTGCTCTGCTTATGGAATCAGGCGAGGTCCTTGAGTAACGTTCTCGCTGGGAGCCTGGGTCCCAGTTTAACACGTGTTGGCAAGGAACCCCCGACGACTGATCACTCTGCATGCACCGATGACTGATCGGTGCTTCATCACTTCTCGTGCTCTGCTTCCAGGCGCTCATGTAGGAACCGATCTTCTGGTGGTGGTCACTCGGTAGCTGACCACTGATCGCCGTTCTTGAACGATCTCCACCCTGGTTCATCTGCTATCTCATGCCACGCGTTGCTCTGTGACTGACCCACGTGGTCATCTGCTGCTGACGTCATCGGATACCGATGACCGACCGGATCAAAAGTACATAGATAAAATGGTGGGTAGAGAATGATAAATAAGTAGGTTGAAAAATAGTATCTAGTTATGAGCTCAAAGGAATCATGAGTAGGTACTAACAAAAAAGGTTGCCCAATTTATTGTTGATGTTCAATGAAGATGGAAAGTGTCCAAGGTGAAAATTTTCAAAGAAAAAGTTCTTAATTACAAATTTGTTAAAGAGAGGATGGAAATCCAACTAGAGTTAATACAAAATAATATCTACATAAAAAGTTATGACCAAAATAGTAAACAAATATTAGATTAACTAAAATACAAAATTAAAACAAATATATATATATATATATATATATATATATATATATATATATATTGAATCCAATTTATTACTACTAAAAGAAAATATTTTAAAAATTGAAAATAAAGCATATTGGAAGTGTTTTCAATGTATAAATCTATAAATGTGTACAAAATATATGTCATCATAACTTCATGCCTTTGTCACAACTTCATGCCTCCATCAGAGTTTTGCGCCTCCATCACAATTTCGTGCCTCCGTCCCAATTTCATGCCTCTGCCACATCATCAAAATTTTGGTTGGTTTGCAATTCAAATACACCCTTAACATTAACAACTACGTAAAATCGAAAATACTCTCATATTATTTTTTTCATGGACTAGTTATTATGTTTTCTAATTTTCATTTAGACAAAAAATGGTCTTTAGTAGTGGCAGAGTTTATAAGGGACGGGGCTAGCCTCAACTGCCAACCCTGTCACTAGATCCACTGCTTCTGAAGCTTTTTCTTTGAGAGTAGAGTCAAGGGTTAATGTTGTTGGTGATTAAAGAGGGTGTAGCTATTTCATATCATTTGTTCACGTGCATGATAAGAGTGGTATAGTATGCGCGTAGAAGAAAGAGAAACTCAACATACTACCTTACAAGAGGTAGAGAATGGACTCTAGTAACTCTGTATGGATATTAGACATATTAAAATTATGACTAGTTTGAGTATATTATTCTACCCACCAAGATTATTGGTCAAGATTTGTCATTGCTTGTTAGCTTGTGGTGCTACCATATGGTTAGGCTAAACTCTTCAAGTATTCTCTTTAGCCAAATTTCTTTTTGGGTTGCTAAGCCAACTAAAACATATTTAGCCTCTGTAGTAGCAGATTGAGACATAAATTTTTTCTTCTTTGCATACAATGAAAATACTCTAGAGCTAATTGATGGAAACATATTCATAAGTGTTTTTCATATCATCCATGCATCCTGCCCAATCACTACAACATAAGCCAATTAACATTGCTTCAATTATGCTATAATTTTTTTATCCTATAACTCAAGGTGCCTATGAGAGGTCAATTAAGAACTTGTCACTTGGGGTTAGAGGTCTCAAAAGTGGGAAGGCAGGTTCGCTAGAACACCTTCCCCTCGAGTGAGAACACCCAAGTTGAACAGAAGGGTTCGCCAGTTAAATCCTCCCTCGCCTATGGGCGACGAGAGGTCAATTAAGACTCGTCAACTTGGGTTAGAAGTCTCGGAAGTGGGAAAGGAAGGTTCACAGAGAATGCCTCCCCCTTCGAGTGAGAACACCAAGGACGACTCGTACCAGCAAAATCCTTCCTTGTCTCGAGCAAGGAGAGGTCAGGTGCCAAGTTGAACAGCAGGATTTGCCAGTGAGACCCACACATGCCTATGCGCGATGAGAGATCAGCCAAAGAATGGCCTATGTGTTAGAAGTTTCGAGGCGGAAGAGAGGGGTTTGTAGAGGATGCCTCCCACTCGGGTGAGAACACCAAGGTTAAATGAGGTGGTTCATCACTTAAGTCCTCTTTGGCGTGGTGCAAGGAGAGGTCAGTGAAGTGATGTAATCCATTCGCTAGGGCTTGCCTATGGTGTGGTCTCTTATCCTAAAGAGGAATTACACTCATCACCTTTTATCGGTGTTACGCGTGCTACATTGCGAGAAGTCAAAGCTGCTAGCTAAGTGCGTTAAAGTGTCCAAACAACTACTGAGTACCAAAAATGTAAGTTGTACAAAGGAAATATGAAGCGCCAAGGTAAACAAGTTGATCAAGACAATTACATGCACAAAGTTAAATATTATTAGATTGGAAGAGTAATTACAAAAGGGTGATTACAAGAAGTCCAGCCATGGAATATAGCTGCTCAAGAGACCTATCTTGACACTATTTGCCCGTCAACTACCTGCATAGATACAGAGAAAGGCGAGAGGTCCATCTCAGGATGCGCGCAGGAAACCTGAGCAAGGGCATCGCCAAACCCCTCCCCGTAGGTGTCGGCGGCATCTTCATTCAGCTCCGCCTCGGTCTTCTTGAACAGCTTAGCTTGTTGGGCAAGCTCTTCCTCAACATTGCCCAGCTGAACTTCTTGGTTTGTGGTCCTCTCCTCCATCTTGACCACCTTTGCTTGGGCCCCTTCCAGCTGTATCTCCAGATCAATAACTTTGTTACGGAGGGGTAGGATCTTGGCCTCAAGCTGGAGGGCCTCCTGCCCCTTGGCAAAGAGGAGCTTCTTGGCCTCTTTCTCTGATTGGCAGAGACTGCTCAACTCCTGGTTCAGAGCAATCTCGCACTTGGCAGCCATTTAAACTTGAAGAGCCAGCTCCTTCTTTTGCTCCAACTCCCTCCTTAGTTGGGCCACCTCTTCCCTCAACTCCATCTTTGCATCCCCCTAGGTTAGCAGAACGCTGGAGGCAGCAAGGAACTCACCAAGGCCCTGACTCAGGCGGTCCCTTAGTGAGACCCTGTCCAAAGCCTTCATCGCTTCTTTGGCAGGTAGATGCGAGAGGACATGCTGGAGGAGGGTGGGAAGTTCGGGGGCAGGAGGTGCTTGGTTGTCTTTGGGAGCATTCTCCCCCCAGCCTTCTATAAGGACCTAGAAACCTTAATTGGAATGAAAGTGTTATATTTAAATAATTTCAGAAGATGTTATTATTTAAAATACAAAGAGCTGGTAAATGAAGTTTCGTAGTAGTCGGACATCGGACGTCGCCTAAGGTCTGGGGTCAGCTCGTAGAGGTCGGTCGGCTGACATGTGGATCAAGAAGAGTAAAGGAAGAAAAGTGTAGCTTAGAAGTCTACGAGATCGCCGTTGTTGAAGACGGAGGCGATCTCCGACTTCTCTGGGGCATAATCGCCTATCGCCTGTCGCCTAAAGGAGACATGACCGCCAATCGCCTATAGTGTACGTGATCGACGGGAGTGCACGTAGTATGTGGTCAAGATGCTGGATTAACCATAGTGGGTTCCAAAAACCACGCGTATCAAGGTGTGGGTTAAGCCTTAGATACGCTGTGCATGCGAAGCTCTATGCTTGAGCATAAGAGATCGCCCTTAGTGTTGCATGCATGGGCGCAAGAGGAGTGGTGCTGATCTACTCTTGGAAATGTGAAGCTACCGACGTCACCAAGCCATGTGGAGGTGATACCTTGGACGTAACATAGTGGGATGAAGAACCTTCAGCAAGGTGTGACGATGTGACATCGGTGAGCAGAGTAAGGCGATGTTCTCGTCACACACAAGAGCGATAAGAGATCGCCAATAGGATGAGAGGAACATCGGTCATCAACCAGGATGGGAGACACATCGGTGGTCTGCCAGGGTGAGACATCGGTGGTCTGCTAGGTTGAGACATCGGTTGTCTGCCAGGGTGAGACATCGATGGTCCTCCAAGGTGACACATCGGTTGTCTGCCAGGATGAGGAATCAGTCATCACCGGGATGAGGCACGTCAGTCATCGCCGGTATGAGAGACAGACGGTCATCGCCAGGATGAGGGACACATCGGTCGTTTTCCAGGGAGAGACATCGGTCGTCCGCCAGGATGAGACATCGGTGGATGGTCATCGCGCGAGCGGTCATCGGTGGAAGATTTTCGCGTGGTGTCGAGTTTCACACAGATAAGGTGGGACCCAGGCTCTCAGCATGAGACGTACTGCACGCGCGACACGTAGACAAAAAGGGTGGTTCAGAATAGTGACATCAGAGTGTTGGCCTGCGCAGAGGCACACGTAGTCGTACTGTTCAAGGCAGCGTGCACGCAAGCTTCCTGCAGAGTGGGTGGTGGCAGCGACTTTTGTGGAAAGGTTGGTTTAGATTCAAAAACCCACTTCTGAGAGGCAGAGGACGTTGCAGTGGTTCAAGAGTGAAAGAGTGAACTCACCTTCATCCTTCTCTTTTCTCTCCTTCGCGCTGTAATTCAGGCATCCTCAAGCACCAGTACGACGAGCGACGTCTGCCCTTGGAGCACCTGGGAGGTTCTCTGCAAGTTCTCCAAACCAGACGCTAAAACAGAGCTAAGGCATCTTTAAGCTTCGGTGGGTTTTGGAGCTCTTGGTGTTTTGCGCAAGTCCAGGTAAGGGAAGCTAGTACTTTACATTTATAAAAACGTTAGGCGAGTAAGTTCTGAAGTGAGGGCGACGTGGTCGCCGGTTTTCATATTTCTTTTCACAATGCTCTGTTTTTATGTGTGGGGTGACGTGATCGCTGGTTTTAGCTTTGTATTGAAATCCCCTGCTTTTGAATGAGATCGCCGGTTTTGGCGTTGTTTTTCGAACTCCCCTGTTTTAGTGCGGTTTGAAACTGTTTGAGATTTAAATGTGAAATGCATGTGATATTCGAAAATCTGAACCGTGGAATGAATGTTGCTGTGACTGAATCGTTCATTAAGTGTTGTATGATGTGATTGAATGTTGTGAATGTGGGATCAAGGCATAGTATTTTCAGGAAAGAAAATACCATGTAAGATCGTGTAGGATGTGCATTGATCGGTGATGTCTATAATGAGATATCCGGACTCTCCTGAGATAATGAATTCATATAGATGAAGTTATTCAGGCGTTGAGAGTCGATGGAGGTTCATACGTATGGGTAAGTGTTTGAAAGATAACTACTTGACCTGTTGTGTGGATTCACCCTGTCATACTGTGAGAGTGATGAAATTGAGATCGAGATTGTGTTGGTGCGCATAGCTGTGGAAACTTTACAGCAGTTTAGTATGACAGGTGCAGATCTCTGAGTCTAGTCAATGCACGAGTCTTCCGGAAGTAGTGTCAAGTGTCTTGTGTGATGAGTCAGTGGAAGTCTGACGTGAGAAATGAGGAACATTGAAATTGATAGACACTTGATGCATTATGTGAATTGAAAGACTTTTGAGGAATTGTGAAATATGTGTTTACTTGATGGTCATGTGAAGAGAATGAGAAAGCTGATGGTTTTACGTGGGTATCTTGAATTTGTTTTATCTTGATTTTAAAGTTCATATCTAAACTCTCTTTCAAATACCTAGCTTACCCTGTGTTTTTGGTGTTGTGTTTGGCTTTTTCTTAAACCTGTGATGATCGTGTATAATTTACACGGGAGCAGATGATGTTGCAGGAAGTAGAGCTCCTTTGTGAGTGGTCCCCGGAAGGAGATCGCCTGTTTCTGTTTCTGTCGGGCGATCACCCCTTTTTCTGTTTTTTGATAGGAGATCGCCGTTTTATGATAGGAGATCGCCTTGTTCTGTTAGGAGATCGCCTGTCTTTCTATTTTACTGTATTTTTTGTTTAAGTTTTTGGAAAACTGACCGATTATGTATTAAACTCCCTGTGAGGAGAAACTTCATTACATATATATAATTTTGTTCACTTCGATATATTTGTTTCAACTTTATTTTATTACATAAATATGAAAAGAAATTTGGCGGGATGTTACACCTTCGATCGCCAGGAGTGGCTCGGGGGGAGAGGAGGTGCTTGGGGGGTGCTCCCTGAAGGATGGAGGTTGCCCCTCTGTGGCAGAAGAGGTCGCCACAACAACCTCCACCCTATTTCTCTTGAAGACAAGGCCTGAGCAGGTGTCCTCGTCTTCAGAAATCACCACCGCCGCTACCATTTTTTGCTTACTTTCAGAGGCGGGGCCTGGGAAGTAGCAGCGGGGGAAGAAGGGCCAGCAAGACATGAGCCACCTGCTGTTCGGCAACCCAGCAGATCGGCCAGCCTTTTCTTCTTCTCAGCATCTAAGACCATATCTGCAACAAGCAACAAGTATGAAATGAGAAGTGACACACAGTTACTAAATACAAATACTGGCAGATACAAGAAGTAAAGAAAATGCCAATGTAGATGCTGAGAGTTTCAGCATCATACTCGTGCCTGATCAGCTAGGCAGTGTTAAACAGCACCCCCCAGCTGGAAAGGAGTTGGCACAAGTCGCGATCAAAGGGTTTCAACTCCTCGAGTCCCCGGGGTTTCTTGAATTTCAGCTTCTCCACGCAGTACAAGGGGAACACGTCGAGTATGGTGGAGTCATAGGAGCTGGAGCAAACCCTAAAGAACTTCCCTTTGAAGCCCTTGTATGATTGCTGGAAGAGAGTTAGTAGAACTCTCCCTGCCACCCCGTTGAGGCTTACCCAAAGCCTCTTCCCGGGGCTCTTCGCCTCAAAGAAGTGGAGGAAGACGCCCACAGAGGGAGGGAACCCCAGGTTGTTGCACAAAATGGAGAAGGCCCTCACGAAGGCCCAGCTGGGCAGGCGCTACATTGAGCTTTGTGAGGAGGGCCCTCTCGAACCCGGTGAAGGGCAAGCGGACCTTGACCCACTTGAAGATGGTTGCGTAGAGGAAGAAAAAAGGCTCCCCGTCATTGTAGGGATCGTCTGCGCACACTGGTTCGCCCTCTGTGCAGGGTTGAACCGAGACGTATGCATCGCATTCTCTGCCAAAGACGCACCCTTTGGTCTCGTGCTCATCATCCCTATGCTTCCTCAAGTCTTCACAGGAAGTGAGTTTTGAGGTCTCAGCAAGGAGTTCCTCAGGGGCCGAGAGTAGAGGGCCCTGTAGTCAGCAGCAGGAGGAGGGTTGGAAGTGGTTTTGGTTCTTGCCATCTCGAATCTAAAACAAAATGAGAGGCAAGAAGAAGGAAAAGAAAGGGTTTAGAAGAGAGCGATGGTGTGTTTCAAACGGAAGACTAAGACTCAAAGACGAAGAACGCAAATAGGAAAGAAGAACAAAAACCCTAAAATGCAGAAATCATAAACAGGCCCAGAGCAGTTATAGCATGTAAGGGGTGGCAGAACCATAAAACAAAGGCAAGAGGAAGAGTAAAAATCATACCTTTGAGTAAGTGAAGATGAGGGGTTGCGAGAGTTGGAGTGGGAGTGGAAGCGTTCAAGAGAAGAAGGTGATCGCAAAGGTTTGAGTGAAAAGTGATGAAACAGGGCTGAGGCACGGGTTTTCGAAGGGATTTAGTATGGACTAGTGGGATGATTAGTCATCAGTGCGTTGATCACCAGAGTGGAACGATGTGTCCTCGTCACGCAACGGGGTGATGAGTCCGCGGCAACAGGGTTGACGATGATGAAGACCAAGTAGAGGAGGCGCCCAAGCCCAAGCCCAACCAAATAGCTCAACATCCTTCATGCCTCAAAGGATGACTAGGAGCAAGGCTAAAGCTTTGGGAGAAGAGCATCAATGGATGTCTCTTTTTGTAATTACTTGTGTATAGTTTTTAGTAGAACTTTAAAGGAAGGTGTAGATATTAAAATAAGGGGTGCCAATGTATAAAGATAGGTCACACCTTCCATGTGACATAAAGAGTAGGTGTAGGTGTAGTTTTTAGGAGGTGCCAAAGTAGAAAAAAGGTCACACCTCCCATGTGACTCAAGATTGGTTCCAAATTTGAATTAGAATTAGGAGGGAATTTTGAATTTGTTTCACTTTCATTTCAGCCCTCTAAACCTATAAATAGAGGTGCTTGGTCATTGTAAATTCAACATTGAAATTAGAAGAAAAGTTACTATACTCAAATTGTGAGTGAATTTTGTGAGACTTGTTGTCCTCTTCCTTGTCTCATCTTGTGAAGCTTTGGGAGCTCTCAAGTGGCGGCAAATCTGCACTTATCTTGGATCATCACCTCCAAGTGGCGTGTCCATTCCCAATCCATGGCTACAACCACATAAGTTTCATTTTCTTTCATCTTCCATAGTCATTTTCAATCGGTAGTTTTGATTCTATGTCTTGTTCTTGAATTTCAATCGGTTCTTTTGTTTCAATTTGTGTTTCCATTCTGTTTTTTGTGTTTAAATTCTGCACCTATTCTTTTTTTTGAGTTCAGCACCTTGTTCTTCATTCATTCATCACCATTAATTGTGTTTTAACCTTGGACCTTTGGAAATGAACCTTCACATCTACTAAACACTTGTTAAGTTAATGTCCAGTGGGGATTTTCCTTAGGTGACTCACTCTAAATTGCTAAGAATCTTGATCCTAATTCTAAGAAAGTGTCAAAAATATAATGAACCTAAAATCAACTCACATCATGTGGTATCATGAGCTATGGTGATGTTTAGTTGTTGATGAAATTGACACTTTCTATTCAAGCAATTTCCATTTTCCAGCACTTTATTTTTGTGCAGAATTTTTTTTTAGGTTCCTATTTGTGTTAGCTATTCTGTTTTTTGTTTTAATTTGAGTCTTTCTTGCTGTTTTAATTGGTGCAAATTAATTGTGTTTGAGTCATTTTGCTTTTTGAATCCATACATGTTTTGTCAAGTCATGTTTCTCCTAAATTGTCATCACTTCTATGTAGTACTTTTCTTGATAATTTTTGGTTGATTGCTTTTAATTATGAGTGCAGTTTCTAATCTATTTTGTTGAGCCTTTGGTGCATTTTAATTTTAGATTTGAGTTCATGCTTGTGTGATAGATCCATACAAGTTCACATACATCAATTCTATTGTGTCTTGGAAGTTTCTTAATATTGTTTTAATTCCAAATTAGGCTTCCTCTGTTTTTGTTGAAACTGTGCTGGCTGTTTTTGTTTACAGAATTTAACTCCTTTTATGAAAATTTGTGAAATTCTGGATCTGAACAGATTGATGTGTTAGAAAAAAGTGAAAAAAAAAAGTGAAGAAAAATTCAAAATAGAAAAAAAAATGATAAATCAAATACAATCAGTGTGCAATTCTGGCGCGAAAAAAACGGTGAAGTGGCATCAGATTTGAAAAATTTATCACAATTAATTGGTGCATTATTTTGGTGTGATTCCAGCGCCAAATTTGAGATAAGATCTTTAAATTTCTGTGGTTTAAATTTCAAATTTAAATTTGAATTATCCAGCTCAGCATAATTTTTTTAAGTCACGCATTTTTGACACCTTAATATTCTGTAGTACTGTTTTGGTTTTGTTAATCTAATTCTAGTACCATTCTCTAGGTTCTCTTTGTGTACTACCTTTTATTGAGTGCCTTATTTTCTTTGCTTGTCATTTTCATTCAATATTCTTTTCCAAAGTTTTGTCATATCTTTACTTCCACTTTGGTTTAGCTTTTCTTGCTTATACCTTTTCTTGCTTGGCTTTCTTGTTTCCTCTAGTTTTGTGGTGAATTGTTCTTTGAGTAAGTGTGGTTTGCTTTGGCATCTTTCACTTGAGGCTCATCCAATCCACAAGAGAGGCTTGGTAAAGGAAAGAAATATTTTCTTGGAGTGGTTTGATTGATTTTACATCTTTGCCGCAAGCTATACTTGCCTTTTGAACTTGTTTTTCTAACCTTGTTTTCTATAATTGTTTCTTCTTTGTATTTTTGTGTTTCATTTTATCATGGCTAATATTTCTAGTGGAGAATGATCTAAGCCTCACTCACCTCAAAAAGCATACCTAATTGATGAATTAAAGGATGCTAAACTAACACTTGCACAAAAGGATGAGGTGATAAGACAAATGGAGGCAAGGCTCCAAAGATTGGAGTTGGACCGTGAAGATCATCATCACAACTGTGAGAGAAGACACCATCATCATCATAGGCATACCTCAAGGTCTTCTCAAAGTTATTATGGATATCATGAAGAAACCAATTGGAGGATGCATCACAATCATGAAGATAGGCGCCAAAATGTGGCTAAGCCTTTTATGTCTTATGTAAAATTACCTAGTTTTAGTGGTGAAGGAGATCCTAATGTGTATTTAGGATGGGAGGCTAAGGTAGAACAAATATTTTTTGTACATGAGGTCCAAGAAGACTAAAAGGTTAAGCTAGCCTCCCTAGAATTTATGGACTATGCCATGCAATGGTGGCACAAAACTCTCATGGACATTGGGCTAAACAAGAGACCGCCCGTGGTCTCTTGGGATGATTTAAAAGTTTGCATGCGCGCTAGATTTGTGCCTCCACACTTTAGGAAAGACCTATTGTTGAAGCTCCAACGGCTTCACCAAGGCACGCTAAGTGTGGATGCTTATTATAAAGAACTTGAAATGCTTTTAACTAGAGCCAATATGCATGAGAATGATGAAGCTAAAATGGCTAGATTTGTTAGTGGTCTTAGAAGGGATATCCAAGATGTTGTAGAACTTAATGAGTATTCTTCTTTAGAAAATTTGGTTCACCTTGCCATAAAGGTAGAATCTCAACTTGCAAGGAAAAATTCTTTTAAACATACTCATAATGATGGCTTTTACAATTCATCTTGGAAAAACAAAGGAAAATCTTTTTCAAAATTTCCTTCAAAAGATTCTACTTTCAAAACTAGAGATACTAAGCCTTCAACTTCTACTCCTAATCACTAACTAAATCTTCAAGTAAAAAGTGCTTTAAATGTTTTAGGCTATGGTTGTATAGCGGCTAATTGTCCTTCCAAAAGGAATATGATGATGCGTGATGGGGTGGTTGTGAGTGAGCATAGTTCGGATTCCTCTAGACCTTCAACACCTCCTAGGTCCCCAAGTGAGCATGAGAGTGAAAGTCCACTTGAAGGTGACTTATTAGTAGTGAGCCGAATGCTTGGCCAAGTTTTAAAACCCTTTGATGAAAGCCAAAGAGAAAATATTTTCCATACAAGATGTCTCATTAATGATAAGTTGTGTTCTTTGATAGTGGATGGGGGAAGTTGTGCTAATGTGGCTAGTACAAGAGTAGTAGATAAGCTTGGATTGTCTACTATCTCTCATACAAAGCCGTACAAACTACAATGGTTAAGTGAGGTTGGAGAAATCATAGTTAACAAACAAGTCCTCATTGCTTTTTCCATTGGTAAATACAAAGATGAGGTCTTGTGTGATGTTGTCCCAATGGAAGCAACACATGTTCTTTTGGGTAGGCCATGGCAATATGATAGAAAAGTTTTTCATGATGGCTTTACCAACAAAATTTCTTTTAACTTCCATGGGCACAAGGTCATACTTAAGTCTCTCTCTCCAAAGGAAGTCCATGAGGACCAAATTAAAATGAAGCAAAAGAGAGAGCATGAAAATGATAAAAAAAGTTCCAAGAGAAGACTTCTCATGACTACTCAAGAAGTTAAAAAGGTAATAGTTGCTCAAAAGCCTATTTTTTTAGCTATTCCTAGTATTATTGATTGTGAGTCGGCTAAGGATAGTCCCACATGTTTGTACAATTTGGTAAAGGAATTTGAAGATGTGTTTCAAGATCCTCCTAATGGCTTACCACCTTTAAGAGGGATTGAACACCAAATAGACTTCATTCCCGGGGCTTCTTTACCAAATTGCCCATCATATAGGACCAATCCCACAGAGACCAAAGAAATTCAACAACAAGTTGAGGGATTAATTGCTAAGGGATAGGTACAAGATAGCATGAGCCCATGTGCTATGCCTGTCATCCTTGTTCCTAAAAAGGATGGGTCATGGAGAATGTGTACGGATTGTCGCGCTATGAATAACATTACAATCAAATATAGGCATCCCATTCCTAGGTTAGATGACTTGTTGGATGGATTACATGGATCTAAAATATTTTCCAAGATTGATCTTAAGATTGATTATAACCAAATCCAGATTAAACCGGGGGATGAATGGAAAACCGCTTTTAAGACCAAATTTGGTTTATATGAGTGGTTGGTCATGCCTTTTG
Source organism: Phaseolus lunatus (assembly GCA_013389735.1). Lineage (NCBI taxonomy): Eukaryota > Viridiplantae > Streptophyta > Magnoliopsida > Fabales > Fabaceae > Phaseolus > Phaseolus lunatus. Next base: position 14,503,043 of record CM023859.1, on the reverse strand, counting down.
GGTTGACTAATGCTCCTAGTACCTTCATGCGACTCATGCATCATGTCTTAAGACCATTCATTGGCAAGTTTGTTGTGGTTTATTTTGATGATATTCTTATATATAGTTTGTCTTTGAAAGATCATGAGAAGCATGTTAGGGAAGTTTTAGAAACCCTTAGGAAGGAACATTTGTATGCTAATTGTACTGACCAGTCTTCGGACGTCAGCTGGGTCCCACAGCATGGGCCAAAGCCACGTGGAATGGACCCCACAGGTGGTATTGATGAGAGGGGTGATTAGTCATCAGCCTACAGAGTGGGGTGATTAGTCATCAGCCTACAGAGAGGGGTGATTAGTCATCAGCCTACAGAGAAGGGTGATTAGTCATCAGCCTACAGAGAGGGGTGATTAGTCATCAGCCTACAGAGAGGGGTGATTAGTCATCAGCCTACAGAGAGGGTGATTAGTCATCAGCCTACAGAGAGGGGTGATTAGTCATCAGCCTACAGAGAGAGTGTGACGATCACCAGAAAGGGCTGATGTGTCTTCGTCACTCCACAGGTTGAGGAGTCCTCGGCAACAGAGTGTGGCGAGGTGACATCGGTCTTGGGTGATTTGAACAGCATAAATAGAACAGCTAAGATTGGTTCCCAGAGTGGGCCAATGTCCAGTTAAATACCCAAAGCTAGTGAAGCTACATGCATGGCACGTGAACAGTGAAGGCACTCCCAAAACAGGTGGCCCCAGAGACTAGGTGCACAAGGAGGCACCCAGGTGGTCACCCTATTAAAGTTTGCACTCCAGAGAAGGAAACCTTATGTGCTAGATTACCCTAAGATTGGGTGATAGCGGCACAAGGGTATTCCAGTAAACCCTAATTAAGGCTAGCGGCGCAGTAAACCCTAGACTATATAAGGGACAGTAAAATACTTCACAAAGGTACGCAGTTTCTAGACCTAAACACAGAGAGACTCAATACACTTGGTGTTGCTTGCCCACTATTGACTTGAGCGTCGGAGTGCAAACGGCCTCTAGGGCGCCCCTTTCTCTTTTGCAGGTGCAGATTGTTTCGCAAGAATCAAGCACGTATCTGTTAGAGTTAAGCAGGGTCTGAAGATCAAGAGGGGAGGGGTGAATTGATCTTTTAAAAATTTTTGCAACAGGAACTGACTTCTGTATAACAGAGATTAAAAGAACAGATTGATTTCAAATAAAACAGATTTATTTTTCCAAATCACCTTTGTACAATCAGAACTTAATCAAACAAGATTTTACACAATTAGAAGGAACAGCAGAACACACTTGTTCAGATATTTGCAAGAAGGTTTCAACCAAGAGAAGAACAGTTCTTATTAAACCCAGAATTAACAGATTCAATTTCAAATGAACAGATTTATTTTGGACAGTTATCAATTCAAATTCCAGAAATAAATGCAAGAAAGGAGAGAAGATTGCACACAAGTTTTTATACTGGTTCACTCATCAAGAGCTACATCCAGTTCACCTTACACCAAGGTGGAATTCACTAAACACATACAACACTTACAGCATATACAGCAGTTCTTGAAACCTACAAGAACACTCACATACAAGGCTGAAAAACACCTATTTCAGCACACCTTGCACTCCAAGAAACCTTATCAAGAAGTGACTAACACTTCCACCTTTACAACAAATGAGAAAGGAAAAAAATACACCTGAAAAGAAGATGCAAGAACTCAAACCAGTAGTTCAATCTGCTGCAAAAACTGCACCAGCACCTTCACAAAGCACAAGGTTTTTTAGAACAAGCACACTTGAAATTCCTTTTGAAAACCTTTCACAAAAGCCTTTGAATTCTTCTTCTCACTCAGAAACTGATTGATGATTGCACTGTGTATCTTGTGTGAGAGAAGTCTTCTATATTTAAAGAAACCAGTTTCTAACCACTTTTCAAAAAACAGTTTGAAAAACAGTTAAGAATAACAGAACCAAAATAAATCTATTTATTATCCAGGAAACAGATTTATTTCTGTCCAGTATTCAGACTTTTTGAGAAAACTTTAAACAACATTTTTGAAAACTTTAAACACTCCTTGTGTTTGGTTTAAGCTTGCTTTAGGCAACTAGAACAGAATGACCGATGACTGACCGGTGCCACATTACTTTCCAAATGACCGATGAACGATCGTACCACATTACTTTCTCAAAGACCGATGACCGAACCACATTACTTTCTCAAAGACCGATGACCGATCGTACCTCATTACTTCCTCCAATGACCGACGACCGATTGGTTCCTCATACTTCCCCAATGACCGACGACCGATTGGTTCCTCATACTTCCCCCAATGACCGATGACAGATCGGTGCCTCATCACTTCCTCACCTCCTAAGCCTAAACCAAAATTCACTTAAATCGTTTTACAAAACTATAAAGTACCGAAGCAATTTTCTTCATCAAACACACTTTAAGCCAAGGTTGGGAAGAAGCTTCCTTCAGCTTCAACAGTATCAACGTGAGGAAGGAGGCGTGTGAATGTCGTGGAGTCAACTGACAGGCGAGTCAACCGGCAAGAACATTTTGGCGCCCACCGTGGGGCCGGAGTAAAACAAGTTCCCATACACGAGAGTGAGAGAAAAAACCACAGAAGATGAGGAATACAAGACACGGGTCCGTTCCACCAAATGGAGGCGACAGCGTTACCATGCAACAGCTTATGGAAACAATGCGCGCCCTCCAGGAGACGGTGGCGGAGTCCAGAGCGCACCAGGCGCGTATGCAGGAAGACCTGACCGCCTCACAGGCCAGGAATGAAGAGTTGCACCGAGCGAATAAGGAGCTAAGCTTGAATTTGCAACACATACAACAAGCTGGAGATCGTGGGGAGGATGATCGAGCCCCACCAGTGCCCCCAAGGGCCTTTCCCATGCCTTTCTCCCAGGCAATTATGAACATGGTGGTCCCAGCCACCTTTGTAGGGCCTAAAACCGTGTTCACAGGGAAAGAGGATCCTGAAACACATCTCACTGCTTTCCATACGCAGACGATGTTGTCAGGAGGGTCCGACGCAGTGCACTGTAAGCTTTTTATGGCCACACTGACAGGAACTGCGCTAGAATGGTTCGTGAGTTTGCCTGAGGGACATATCACGTCTTTCGCGCAATTCTCCGCGCTTTTCAGGGACAATATCTTGTCAACAGGGCCCCTCCACCGGTGTCTTACGATCTCTTCGATGTAAGGCAGCACCAAAGGGAGTCCCTCAAAGATTACCTCAACAGGTTTGGGGCGATGGTGGTAAGGTTGCACACCAACGATGAGGACATGGTGGTGCACGCTTTCAGGAAGGGCGTATTGCCGGGGCCTTTCAGCGAGTCTTTGATACGCAGCCGCCCCAAGAATTTCGGCGACATAAAACGACGTGCTGTGGCCCACATTGTCGCCGAGGGAGAACTCAGCGAAAAGCGAGAAAGTGCAGTCTCGTTAAGGCCCCGAGCGCCTAGTCGGCCTTAACCCCTGCGGGTGCACGAGGCAACCACAGAGAAGAAGGCTCAAGGGAAACAGAAGCCCTATGAGCCCCGAAAACCACAACCTAGGGCGCGAGGCAAGGATGATATGCCCCCTAGGCATGAATTTGTGGTGGAGCTGAAGGAACTAATTGCCATTCCTAATGTGGCAGAAAGGTTGAAGATGCCCCCAAAGAGTGACAAGAGGTTGGGGCCAAACAAAAACGCCTGGTGCGAGGTCCATCAGGCCTTTGGTCACCCCATTCGGAATTGTCTGGCCTTGGGCCACCAATTGGACGAGTTAGTGAAGAGTGGGTTTTTGAATGACTACCTGAAGGAGGCATCAGAGGGCGAGGCGGTCGTTGTACCAAGGACAGACCAGGGGCACGAAGTGCCCATACATGGTGAGATCCACACTATATCAGGTGGGTTCTCAGGAGGAGGGTGCACTTCTTCGCAACGTAAGAAGTATGCACGTTCGGTGATGGCAGTGGAGACCTGCGAGGAAGATCACTTCCCAGACATCGACCTCGTCTTCACAAAGGCTGATCGCCGAGATGTTATCCCTCATGATAACGATCCGGTGGTCATTTCAGTTGTCACTGCTGCACGCAAGGTGCACCGGGTGTTAGTAGATCAAGGAAGCTCGGCCGATGTGATGTTCTGGTCGACGTTCAACAAGTTACAGTTGTCTCCAGATCAGCTGCGACCCTACGTTGGCTGTTTGTATGGATTCGCAGGAGACCAAGTGGAAGTGCGGGGGTACATCGAGTTGAGGACCACTTTCACTGATGGAGTGGCATCCCGCACAGAGAACATCAGGTACCTTGTAGTGAACGCCCCATCTGCCTACAACATACTGCTGGGCAGACCAGCTCTAAACAGGTTAGGGGCTGTGGTGTCCAGAAGGCACATGAAGATGAAGTTGCCTTCGATGGAGGGGATGGTGGTAACCATCAAATCAGACCAGAAAGAGGCTAAAAGGTGTTATGAGAATAGCCTCAAGACAAAAAGGGGGGTTTGCATGGTGACCACCTCACCACCGGGAGGGGGTGTCGATGAAGAAAAGATGCCCCGAGGTGACGTCGGGGTCACACGAGCAGAGGTCGCCCGGGCGAGGCGACCCAAATCGGCAGAGGAGGTGGTGGAGAAGGAGATTGGGGGAAAGATTTTCAAGCTGGGTAAGTCCCTGTCTCAGGAGACCCAGGACCAGGTAGCGGGGGTCATAGGAAAGCATTTGGACGCTTTCGCTTGGTCCCCCTCAGACATGCCAGGCATTGACCCTGACTTCCTATGCCATCGCCTGGCACTGAATCCCCAAGTCAGACCAGTCCGCCAGAGGAGAAGGAAGTTCAATGATGAACGAAGACAGGTTGTCAGGGAGGAGACACAGAAGTTGCTAAAAGCAGGCCACATACGGGAAATTACAGTATCCTGAGTGGCTTGCGAATGTCGTCCTGGTAAAAAAGGCCAATGGGAAGTGGAGGATGTGTGTGGACTTCACAAATCTCAACAAGGCCTGTCCAAAAGACTCCTACCCTCTGCCCAACATAGATGCGCTAGTAGTGAGTGCCTCGAGCTGCAGGTTACTCAGCTTCTTGGACGCATTCTCTAGGTACAATCAGATCAAGATGCACCCGATGGACGAGAACAAGACTGCGTTCATGACAGAGCTGTCTTGCTATTGCTACACAGTCATGCCATTTGGGCTGAAGAACGCGGGTGCCACGTATCAGAGGCTGATGGACAAGGTCCTTGCCCCCATGCTGGGACGCAATGTGCAGGCCTATGTAGATGACATGGTGGTGACGTCCCAGGCACGAGATCGGCATGTTGACGACTTGGAGGAGCTATTTAATACGATAGCGAAGTACAGGCTGAAGTTGAATCCAGAGAAGTGTGTCTTTGGGGTGGAAGCAGGCAAGTTCCTTGGGTTTTTGCTTACGAAAAGAGGGATCGAGGCCAACCCAGACAAGTGAGCAGCGATCATAGCCATGAGGAGCCCGACATCGGTCAAAGAAGTGCAACAGTTGACAGGTCGGATGGCTGCACTTTCCAGGTTCGTGTCAGCCGGAGGAGACAAAGGCCACCCTTATTTCCAATGCCTTAGAAGGAATAGCAGATTCGCCTGGACTGCAGAATGTGAGCAGGCCTTCCTCAAGCTTAAAGAGTATCTGGCCAGCCCGCCAGTCTTGTGCAAGCCTCAGCTCGGCACACCCCTGCGGCTGTACTTTGCAATTACGGATAGGGCGGTGAGTTCTGTTTTGGTTCAAGAGCAGGAACAGAGCCAGAAGCCCATTTATTTTGTTAGCAAAGTTTTGCAGGGGCCTGAGACGAGATACCAAGCCATAGAAAAGGCAGCATTAGCAGTGGTGTTCTCAGCCAGAAGACTTCACCACTATTTTCAGAGCTTCACAGTGGTGGTGATGACAGATTTACCGATATGTAAGGTCCTGCAGAAGCCTAATGTGGCGGGAAGAATGGTGCGTTGGGCAGTCGAGTTGTCAGAATTCGACATCCAGTACGAACCCAGGGGCCTGATCAAAGGACAGGTCTACGCTGACTTTGTGGCCAAGATGTCCTCAACCGAGGCCCAGCAGGAGGGGCCCAGCTTCAAGTGGGTATTGTCAGTAGACGGGTCCTCGAATCAGCAAGGCAGTGGAGCGGGGGTTATCCTGGAAGGACCCAAAGGGTTGTTGATAGAGCAGGCACTGCAGTTCACTTTCAAAGCCAGCAATAACCAGGCAGAGTATGAGGCTTTGATCGCTGGGATGTTGTTGGCTAAGGAAATGGGAGCGCAGAGCCTTATGGCCAAGAGTGACTCACTATTGGTCACTGATCAAGTGGCGGGAGAGTACCAGACCAAAGACCCACAGATGGCATCTTACCTGGAGTAGTTCCAAAGATTGAAGAGTTCGTTTGAATCATTTGAACTAGTACACGTGCCCAGAGAACAGAATGCCAGAGCTGACTTGTTGGCCAAACTCTCCAGCTCAGGCAAGGGGGGCAGATAGAGGACAGTCATCCAGGAGACTCTGAGGGCGCCTCGTACTTATACAGCTGATAACTTGGTGGGAGTCCATCAGATCAGCCAGTCAGATGGTGAGAAGAGGAGTCATCGCTCGTTGACTCAAGAAACTTTGAAGTAACCACGAGTCAACGCATGCATGCTAATGGAGGTAGAGTCATCGCAGGTCTGCCTACTACAGAGTGGAGAGACATGGATGACGCCCTATAAGTGTTACATAGCGGATGGAATGCTCCCAGTAGAGCTGACGGAGGCAAAGAGGATAAAGAAAAACTCGTCCAAGTACACGCTCATTGAAGGCGAGTTGTACAGACATGGGTTTACCCACCCCATCTTAGTCTGTGTGCATGGCGAGCAGTGTGTGAGGATAATGGCAGAGCTCCATGAAGGCATCTGTGGTAGTCATATCGGAGGTCAAGCTCTGGCCTCTAAGGCCATTCGAGCAGGGTACTATTGGCCAACGATGAGGGAAGATTGTACTAGGTATGCTCAGCAGTGCAAGCAATGCCAGTTGCATGCTGATTGGCCTAAGGCACCACCAGAGGAGCTCAGGTCGATATACAGCCCCTGGCCATTTCACACATGGGGAATCGACATCTTGGGGCCTTTCCCTTTGGCGATACGACAGATGAAGTACCTCATGGTTGCCATAGAATATTTCACGAAGTGGATCGAGGCTGAGCCAATAGCACAAATTACAGCACAGAAGATCCAACACTTCATGTGGAAGAATATAGTATGCCGCTTCGGGGTACCCAAACGTTTAGTGTCTGACAACGGCACGTAGTTTGCAAGCCAACAATTGGGGAAGCTATGTATCGAGTTGGGGATCAAGCAGGTGTTTGCGTCAGTCGAGCACCCACAGACCAATGGGCAAGTCGAGTCGGCCAACCGAGTCCTCCTCAGAGGACTAAAGAGAAGGCTAGAGAAAGCAAGGGGAAGGTGGGCTGAGGAGGTTCCCAGAATAGTATGGGCCTACCATACCACTCCCCAGTCCACTACCAAGGAGACTCCCTTTAGCTTGGTGTATGGTTCAGATGCCATGATCCTGGTGGAGATCCAGGAGAACTCGCCACGTTTCCTGAACTTTGTGGCTGAGGAGTCCAATGAAGAGAGGAAGGTGAATCTTGATCTTTTGGATGAGGTTAGGGAAGAAGCAGGAATCAAGGCTGAGGCGCTGAAGAGGAGAGTTGAGCACAAACACAGTTCTAAGTTGAGAGCTCGGCAGTTCCAGGCGGCAGACCTTGTCATGCGCAAGGCGTCTCCATACCAGATAGAGAACAAGCTATCTCCTAAGTGGACTGGTCCTTTTAGAGTGACAGAGGCCCTAGGGAATGGAGCATATAGGCTTGAGACTTTAGAAGGAGGTCCGATTCCTCGAACATGGAATGCGACCCACCTGAAGTTTTATTTTAGTTAAAGCCATGTAATCTTGTACACTACACAATATAGGGGACACTCTTTTTTCCCTTTCTAAGGGTTTTTAATGAGGTCACCCAATAAAATTCAGTTAAAGATATATATTTTTTAATGTGTTTGTACAATGTTATTAGAACCTGTCACTTGGAGTTAGTGGTCTCGTAAGTGGAGAGGTAGGTTCGTAGAGAACACCTCCATTTCGAGTGATAACTTCGAATGTGAAAGAAGGGTTCACCTAGAGAAATCCTCCTCGCCTGTGAGCGATGTGAGGTCAGTGAGAACCTGTCACTTGGAGTTAGAGGTCTCGTAAGTGGAGAGGTAGGTTCGTAGAGAACACCTCCATTTCGAGTGAGAACTTCCAATGTGAAAGAAGGGTTCGCCCAGAGAAATCCTCCTCGCCTGTGAGCGATGTGAGGTCAGTGAGAACCTGTCACTTGGAGTTAGAGGTCTCATAAGTGGAGAGGTAGGTTCGTAAAGAATACCTCCACTTCGAGTGAGAACTTCCAATGTGAAAGGGTTTGCCCAGTTAAATCCTCCCTCGCCCATGGGCGATGAGAGGTCAGTTAGAACCTACTAGTTGGGGTTAGAGGTCTCGTGAGTGGTGAGGGAGTTCGCAAGGAACACCTTCCTCTCCGAGTGAGAACTCCCAGATTAAAATAAGGGTTCGTTAGTGAAATCAGCAGAAATCATGCTACCTAAATTTCATTTTGACAGGTGCGTTATTTGTGATCGTGAGTTCCACAAAATATAAAGCATGTCAAACAGATGAATAAGCAGCAGAAATACAAAGGCAAGCAAAGTGCTGTATAAAGCAAAGAAGATTGAAAGCAAGGTAATTACAAGATGTTCAGCCACTAGATACAATTACTCAGAAGACCTATCTGGGCACTATTTGCCCGTCGACCACCTGCATGGTTACAGAGTATGGTGAGAGGTCCATCTCAGGATGCACGTAGGCAACCTGAGCAAGGGCATCACCAAAGCCTTCCCCATATGCGTCGGCGGCGTCGTCGGTAAGCTCAATCTCAGTCTTCTTCAGCAATTCAATTTGTTGGGCAAGTTCCTCCTCAACCTTGCCCAGCTAAACTTCTCGGTTGGTAGCTCTCTCCTCCAGCTTGGTCATTTTGGCTTGAGCCCCCTCCGCTTGCTCTTCCAGTTCGATGATCTTGTTGTGGAGGGGGAGAATCTTGGCTTCAAGCTGGAGAGCCTCCTGCCCCTTGGAGAAGAGGAGCTTCTTGGTCTCCTTCTCAGATTGACGGAGACTACCCAGTTCTTGATTAAGGGCAGTCTCGCGCTTAGCCGCTTGGCGGAGTTGGAGATCCTTCTGCTCCAACTCTTTCTCTAGTTGGGCGGTCTTCTCAAGCAGCTCCGCCTCAGCGTTGCCCTTGACCAGCAGGGAGTTTGAAGCGGCCAGGAACTCCCCGAGACCATGACTGAGGAGGTTCTCGAGGGAATTTCTATCCATGGCCTCCAAAGTAGCTTGGCCAGGCATCTGCGCAAGAGACCTTTAGAGCAGAGAAGGCAGCTCTGGGACAGAAGGCATTTGGCCAGAGGGAGGAGCACTCTCCCCACCCCCCTCGAGCGTTAAGATTGGCTCGGGAGGGGATGAAGCGCTAGGGGGGTGCTCCCTAAAGGTTGAAGGGTGCCCTTCTGTGGCCGAAGAGACCTCCACGGCAGTCCCCACCCTTTTCCTTTTGAAGACAAGGCCAGAACAAGTGTCCTCATTGTCAGAAACCTCCACAGGGGTTGCCCTCTTGGACTTTTCAGCAATGGGTTCCAGGGTAGCACCCGCAGGTGATGAAGGACCTGCAGGGGCTGAGCTGCTAGCATTACGGCGATTCAGCACCTCGGCCAACCTTCTCTTCTTCTCAGCACTAAGCACCATGTCTGAATTGGACAACAAGAAAGGGGTGAGAAAGACAAAGATGCAGTACATAAACAGTTAGGTGCAAGATGGAGATGATGTACCAAGGTACACGCTGAGTGTCTCGGCGTCATATTCATGTTTAATCAGCTGGACGGTATCAAACACCACGTGATGGAGGAGGGCCAAGCACATCTAGCCAAGGAAGCCAAGGCCCAAACCAAGAAGACCGTCTAGACCAAGAGGAGCGTCTAGCTCCAGGAAGTGAGCGTCTAGAATGTGAAGGAGGGAGGCTATCCATGGAGCTAGACCGTCTAGGACCTCTCACAAGATCCATGGCTAAACATATCCAAGCACAGATAGAAGAAGCCACGGATGGAAGAGAGAGATCCTTGTACATGTTTCATAAAGGCCCAAAGGGGGAGGGGGTGCTTAGTAGATTAGTGTAGTGTAGAAAGCAAAACTTGCTCACTTAGGGGTGTGCTATCAAAAAGGTGCCCTTAGCAATAGAAGGAGGGGTGTGCTAGTAAATAGGTGCCTTTAGCAAAAGAAGGAGGGGTGTACTATCAAATGTTGCATTTTTGACCTATCTTCTAGAATATTAGGATGATGGTGTGGTTTGACTAAAGTCAATACCCTAGGCAGCCCCACTTTTTGTATTTCCATCCCTACCCTTTAAGCTTGCTCACCAAGGCTCCTAAATCTATAAATAAGGAGGCCTACCTCATGTATTTTCAAGTTTATTTGAGTAATGTTATGCTGCCATTTTTTGTGCACAAGCTTTACTCCTCCTAGAAATCTAGGCTATAAACTTCAATCCTTTCACCTTCTCCCTTGAGCTGGCCGAACCACTCAACCCATACTCACCATGCACCTTCAAGACCAACACAACTCCTAGGAGGGTCTTGTTTCACTCATCCATTGCTTCCGCTCCATCTATTTCTACTTTGATTCAAGAAGAACACATGAAAATGCCATCATTTGGTATCATGAGCTTTTGGTTCTTCAAGATGAGTAGCTTGTCTTTTTAAATTTTCAGTTCTTCTTTATTTTCATCTTGTCATTTCAATTCCATAATTGTCTTGCTGTTTTTTACATTTTAAATTGTTCTTGGTGTGCTTATGGAAGATCCAACCAAAGCACATGTGTTCAATTGATCTTGAACATTTTCTTGTGCAATTGTGATAGGATTCCTTACACATTGAGTGGCTGTTTTCTTTTAGGAATTTGAGTCTTTATTGCTTTCTTATAATTGCTTCATTTTATGCTTTGAGTCTTTATTTTCTGAATCTATAAATGTTGTGTCAAGTCATGTGAATCCATAATTGTCATCAATTCTTAGTAGTCCTATTTTTTTGGCTTGATTGTTTCTTGTTTTTGGGTCTCTTTAAGTTGCCTTAATCTGCTGTTATTTTTGATCCTTTGCTGCCTTTTTAATTTTAGCTTGAGTTCATATTTGTGTTTTAGTTCTACACAAATTCATTTACATCATTTTCCTTTGTGTCTTTTGGTATATCTTGCTGTTTTTCCAATTTACACAGAATCCCCTGTTTTACATCAATCTGTGCTGGCTGTTTTTGCTTGGGAAAATTATTTTTCCAGATAGGAAAATTTTGATTCTCTGGAATATGCAAGATTGAGGTGTTATAGAAAAGACAAAAAAAGAATCAGGTCAAAAAAAGAAATAGAAAAAAAATGATAAATATTTTAAAAACAGTGTGCAAATCTGGGCGCTTCAGCTGGCGTAACTGAACACTGATTTTGCAAAATTTATTAAAAAAAAATGGCTCATGCGTTTTGGGTGAAATCTGTCCCAGAATTTAGTTGAGATCTTGAAATATTTGCATATCAATTTTCAGAGGCAAATCTGTAAAGGACAGCTCAGCATAAATTGGGGAAAATCACGTTTTCTGGCCACAACAGTTTTTCAGTGGTGCTGTTTTTGATTTTGAAATCAATTCTAGTGCTATTCTTAGGATTCACTTTGTGTGCCTACCTTTCTTTGAATACCTTTATTTGCTTGTTTTATATTTCTTTGGAACTCTTTCTAGTTGTCACAATTTAACTCCATTTGGTGGTTCTGTTTTTCTAATTAATTTGTTTCTTGCTTTAATCCTTTGGCCTCTAAATTTGGTGCTGGAATTATTTCTCAATTGGTGCCTATTTGAGTAGAAATTTAACTTGAGTGAGGTCTAGCTTGTGTGATAGGTGCTGGATTGGAGAATTAATTTTCTAATTCTAAGAGGAGCCAAAGCAAGGGCAACAAACAAAGATTACTCAAAAACACGACAAACACTTGGAGGGCCCAACAAAGAAAAGACAACCAAGGGAGTGCCAATAGCAAAACAAGGATCAACAAAGGGGGTTTTCTTAATCTTCTTTGTAACTTAACCTTGTTAATTACTCTTTAACTACGTGATTAGACGGTGAGTGTGTCTTCAAGGGCTCCAAGTGTCCAAGAAGCCTCACCTAGGGCCGACTAGTGTAGACCTTACTTGTTTTAGCATGTGTTAATTGTTTTAATTGCTTTCCTTGCTTAATTAGTTACATTTGGTAATTGTTTTGTTTTTGTTTAAGTTCGTTAATTCTTTTGCTTGGTTAATTAGCTAGTTTGCATTGTTTTCTTGCATCAAAATTTGATTTCTTCAACCTAATTGTGTTTTAAGTGGTTTACTAAGAGAAAGCTTTGTGTGAAGACATTGAGGGATAGTCTTTGGCTAAGGCAAGGCTTGGTATTTAAGTAGTCCATTGTGACTCACCTCCCTTACCTGGAAGACTACCTTCTTTAACTTCCCTAAATTTTCTCAAGGTAAAATATTTCTATACACAAAGGTCTAGTCATGTCTTCTCATTCCTTTAAATCTCTTAAAAGTGAGGTGAAATCCTTGAAATCTCTTTTGGAACAACTTTCCAAGAATATTCAATCAATTTCATCTAAACAATTGGAGAATGAGGCCAAAACTAATGAATTGACTAAATCAAAGGATGAGAAGTCTCACATTTCAAAAAAATTACCTTCTCATGCATCTATCTCTAAAAAGCATGATTCTTTTGGGGAGGGAAGACATAGAAGAGATAGAAAAGAACAAGAAAGCCCAAGAGAGGTTAGGGTAGACCTACCCCATTCCCATGGAAAAGAAAATATAGAAACTTGCCTAGATTGGGAAATGAGGGTAGAAAAATTGTTTGCTTCCCATAAAGAAAGAAAGGAAAGAAAGATACAAAAGAAAAGAGAGGAAGCCGAAAGGGAAGCTAAAGAAAAAGAAAAAGAAAAAGAAAAGCATGAGAAGACCCTTGAGAAACAAAAGGCGTGGGAGAATAGTGTTCCTTCTCACAAGGTCATTCAACAAGACAAAAGATTTAAAAATACCTTTGAAAATATACGTCTTGTTGAACAACCTAGCCTTTCCTTTTGTAAAGGAACACTTGCAAGCATAGTAACAAAAAAAGAGTCTTCAAAAGAAGCTTGCATAGATAAAGATAAAGTGGATTATTTCTCATATGTGCTAGGATATCACCAAGTGAATGTCAAGTTATTTACAAGCATCTACAAAAACAAATTTTTATGTGAAGTAGTGCCTAAAGAAACTTGTCATGTCCTATTGAGACAACCATTGCCAAGTGTGCAACTTCTCATAAACAATGGTTGTAACAGCGAGACTATCTTTACACATAAGAGAAAAATTCTTCATGAAGGAGAACTCATGGACCAAATTAGAGTTGATAAAACTCTAGAGCTTTTAAAAGGAAAACTTTTGTCACCCATGAGAAAAGATGTTCAAAGACATTACCCTAGATACATTTCTTGTTTTAAAAATACACCTAAGGTGATGTCTCATGAACTCTATACTCCTTTACCTTTTGCAAATGATCCTTGGGAAGACATAAACCTCAATTTTATCTTAGAGCTTCCTAGGACAACAAAAGGTTTTGATTCCATTTTTATGGATATGGATAATCTCTTCTATATAGAAGTGACAAGTCTTCATGGTTTATCTTCAAGCATAGTATTGGATAGAGCTCCAAAATTTGAAAACCATCATTTGAGGAATCTTTTAGAAAAACTTGAAATTAAGTTGTACTCTTCAAATTTTTATCCTCAAAAGAATGGTCAAAATAAAATTGAAAACATAGCTCTTTTTACTATGCCTAGAGAAATCATGAAAGACAATCACAATTCTTGGGATGAGTATCCTTTTGAGCATGCATACAATGGAGTAGTCCACAAGACTACTAATATTTCTACATTTGAAATTGCATGTGGACTTAATCCTCTTTCGCTTTTTAAGTTGTTACCCTTTCCTAAAGGTATTGTGCCTAAGGAAAAGGTAACCAATATTGAAAATTTTCAAATACATAAGAGGATTAGAGAACACATACAACCATCAAAAGAGAAATATTGTACAAAGTTGCCAAAAACAAAAGAAAAACAAAAATGGCAACTTCATACAATTAAGTTCTCTCCAATTGCTCACACTAACACCTTTACTTTGTTTGATGATTTCCATAGGTGGACGTTTGATCCGGGAGGACAAGCCTTGCCGAAACAATAGGCTGCTATCCGAGATCAAATCTGTAGATCTGAGGATAGATCTTCTCAAAGGAGGAGGAGATGATGGACACCATCCAGCCCCATCCATCCCCCTAGTTGAAGACAAAGCAAGGGATTTGAGGACAAATCCTTTTTCAAGAGGGAGGGGATGATGGAGGAGGGCCAAGCACATCTAGCCAAGGAAGCCAAGGCCCAAACCAAGAAGACCGTCTAGACCAAGAGGAGCGTCTAGCTCCAGGAAGTGAGCGTCTAGAATGTGAAGGAGGGAGGCTATCCATGGAGCTAGACCGTCTAGGACCTCTCACAAGATCCATGGCTAAACATATCCAAGCACAGATAGAAGAAGCCACGGATGGAAGAGAGAGATCCTTGTACATGTTTCATAAAGGCCCAAAGGGGGAGGGGGTGCTTAGTAGATTAGTGTAGTGTAGAAAGCAAAACTTGCTCACTTAGGGGTGTGCTATCAAAAAGGTGCCCTTAGCAATAGAAGGAGGGGTGTGCTAGTAAATAGGTGCCTTTAGCAAAAGAAGGAGGGGTGTACTATCAAATGTTGCATTTTTGACCTATCTTCTAGAATATTAGGATGATGGTGTGGTTTGACTAAAGTCAATACCCTAGGCAGCCCCACTTTTTGTATTTCCATCCCTACCCTTTAAGCTTGCTCACCAAGGCTCCTAAATCTATAAATAAGGAGGCCTACCTCATGTATTTTCAAGTTTATTTGAGTAATGTTATGCTGCCATTTTTTGTGCACAAGCTTTACTCCTCCTAGAAATCTAGGCTATAAACTTCAATCCTTTCACCTTCTCCCTTGAGCTGGCCGAACCACTCAACCCATACTCACCATGCACCTTCAAGACCAACACAACTCCTAGGAGGGTCTTGTTTCACTCATCCATTGCTTCCGCTCCATCTATTTCTACTTTGATTCAAGAAGAACACATGAAAATGCCATCACCACGCCCCAGCTGGAGATGGTCTGGTAGAGTTCTTGGTCAGGGATAGTCAACTCTTCGAGCCTGCGCGGTTTCTTGAACTTCAACTTCTCCACCCAATATAATGGGAACCCATCGAGCATGGTGGAGTCATAGGAGCTGCAGCAGACTCGAAAGAACCTTCCTTTGAAGTTCTTGTACGACTGTGAGAAGAGAGTGAGTAGGACTCTCCCTGCCACCCCATTCAGGCTCACCCAAAGCCTCTTGCCAGGGCTCTTCGCCTCGAAGAAGTAAAGAAACACGTCGACGGAGGGGGTGAACCCTAGGTTATTGCAAAGGACGGAGAACGCCTTGATAAAGGCCCAACTGTTGGGGTGCAGTTGGGCAGGCGCCACATTTAACTCTGTGAGTAAAGCCCTTTCGAACCCGGTGAAAGGAAGGCGGACTTTGACTCGTTTGAAGATGGTGGCGTAGAAGAAGAAGAACGGTTCCCCGTTGTTGCAGCGGTCATCGGCGCACACAGGTTCGTTTTCTGTACAGGGTCGCACAGAGACGTACGCGTCAGTTTCCCTGCCAAAGACGCGTCCTTTGATCTCATTCTCATCATCCCTGTGATTGCGAAGATCCTCACAGGATGTGAGTTTGGAGGTCTCAGCAAGGAGATCCTCAGAAGCCCATGGGTAGAGGGCCCTGTAATCAACCGCTACGGTTGGAGGAGGGTTGGAGGTAGTTTTGGTTCTAGCCATCTCGAATCTAAACAAATGAGAGGCAGGAAAAGAAAAAGGCTTAGAAGAAAGCAATGGTGGACGAAGACTCGAAGGTAGAACGAACCCAGAAAAGAAGAACAAAAACCCTAGAATGCACAAACCACAAACAGGCCCAGAACAGTTGCAGCATGCCATATGGATGATCGAGATTATGTTATGAAGGAGGAGAAGACATAAAAATCATACCTTTGGTTGAGCGAGGGCGGAGAAGTGTGAAAGGCCTGGTGAGAAGAAGAGAGCGTGCGCTGGAAGATACAGTTTACAGAAGGTGAGAATGCAAAGTGATGAAACAGTGAAGTGGCACGGGGTTTTGAAGAGGTTTAACGTAGCCCTAGGGAGCGCAAACGTTATGAATCTCAGACCGTTGATGCAGCCACGTGTTAACGGATGAAAAGGGGTTGGTGAAGTGTCCTTTCAGCGCACTGTTCACGTACTTATGCACAGAGCCATGTAGGTCGCCCAAGTCAATGACTTAATCTCTTCACTGAAACAAGTTAACAGCTCGAGACTAGGGGGGCTTGTGTACCGATCAGTCCTCGCCCATGACTTAGTCTCTTCGCTGAAACAAGTTAACAGCTTGAGACTGGGGGGCTTGTGTACTGACCAGTCCTCGGACGTCAGCTGGGTCCCACAGCATGGGCAAAAGCCACGTGGAATGGACCCCACAGGTGGTATTGATGAGAGGGGTGATTAGTCATCAGCCTACAGAGTGGGGTGATTAGTCATCAGCCTACAGAGAGGGGTGATTAGTCATCAGCCTACAGAGAGGAGTGATTAGTCATCAGCCTACAGAGAGGGGTGATTAGTCATCAGCCTACAGAGAGGGTGATTAGTCATCAGCCTACAGAGAGGGGTGATTAGTCATCAGCCTACAGAGAAGGGCTATTAGTCATCAGCCTACAGAGAGAGCGTGACTATCACCAGAAAGGGCTGATGTGTCTTCGTCACTCCACAAGTTGAGGAGTCCTCGGCAACAGAGTGTGGCGAGGTGACATCAGTCTTGGGTGATTTGAACAGCGTAAACAGAACAGCTAAGATTGGTTCCCAGAGTGGGCCAATGTCCAGCTAAATAGCTAAAGCCAGGGAGAGGCCTTAGTCACGAAGTACCCATGCGGGTAGCAGGGAGAGCACAGTTAGGTGCAGAGTTCTGAGGGGTCGAGTACTCGTCAGAACTAGGGTTTTCCAGTGAAGCTACATGCATGGCACGTGAATAGTGAAGGCACTCCCAGAACAGGTGGCCCCAGAGAGTAGGTGCACAAGGAGGCACCCAAGTGGTCACCCTGTTAAAGTTTGCACTCCAGAGAAGGAAACCTTATGTGCTAGATTACCCTAAGATTGGGTGATAGCGGCGCAAGGGTATTCCAGTAAACCCTAAATATGGCTAGCAGCGCAGTAAACCCTAATTAGGGCTAGCGGCGCAGTAAACCCTAGACTATATAAGGGACAGTAAAATACTTCACAAAGGTACGCAGTTTCTAGACCTAAACACAGAGAGACTCAATACACTTGGTGTTGCTTGCCCACTATTGACTTGAGCGTCGGAGTGCAAACGACCTCTAGGGCGCCCCTTTCTCTTTTGCAGGTGCAGATTGTTTCGCAAGAACCAAGCACGTATCAACGTGAGGAAGGAGGCGTGTGAGTGTCGTGGAGTCAACTGACAGGCGAGTCAACCGGCAAGAACACTAATCTTGCTAAATGTATGTTTGCACTTGATCATATAGAATTCCTAGGGTTTGTTGTAAGTTATAAAGGGGTGCATGTAGATCAAACAAAGGTTGTAGCAATTCAACATTGGCCAACACCCTCCAATGTTAGTGAAGTACGAAGTTTTCATGGACTTGCTAGCTTTTATAGGCGGTTTGTGAAAGACTTTAGTACTATTGCCACACCTCTCAATGCTATAGTAAAGAAGGATGTGGTTTTTAAATGGGGACAAGAGCAGGAAAATGCTTTTCAAACTTTGAAAGAAAAATAGACTAAGGCCCCCCATCTTAGCCCTTCCTAACTTTGCTAAAACATTTGAGATAGAATGTGATGCCTCTAATATAGGCGTTGGGGTTGTTCTCCTCCAAGAGGGCCACCCCATAGCTTATTTTAGTGAGAAACTCAAAGGGAGTCATATCAATTACTCCACTTATGATAAAGAACTTTAGGCTCTTGTTCGAGCTTTGCAAAATTGGCAACATTATCTTTTTCCTAAGGAATTTGTGATCCATAGTGATCATGAGTCCCTAAAATATTTGAAAGGCCAAAGCAAGCTTAATAAGAGACATGCAAAGTGGGTGGATTTTATTGAACAGTTTCCTTATGTGATCAAACATAAACAAGGTAAAATTAATGTGGTTGCTGATGCTCTTTCAAGAAGACATACCTTGTTAAATGTTTTAGATGTTCAATATTTAGGTTTTGATCACATAAAGGAAATGATAGCATTCCTATGAGCTCTTATTTGGATTTTGGAGTTCCTTGGTGATGATGGATGCGGAAGCTTAGGGAGGAGGTGAGCAAGGCCTTCCTAGGAAGCATGGGTGCCTTGAAGGTGCATGAAGAGTGAGGAAATGGGGAGGTTTGGCCAGCCCCTTTGGTAGTGATGAATTGAAGACTAAAACCTAAGTGTTAGGCAAAGAGTGGTGTATGGCACAATTTTGGCAGCATAACAATACTCTATTTAATCTTGAAAATACAAGGTGTAGGCTCCTCCTTTTATAGGCTAAGGAGGACCATAATGCAACCCTAATGCTAGCCAAGTGAAATGTAAATGTGAAGCACATGGGCCACATGGAAAGTGTGAGCACATGGGGAGGGGTGTGTCTAGTTTGTAAGTTCACCCCCTCCATGGGCTTTCTAGAATAGTGGGAAGGTTAACTTCTCCTTAATTCTAATGTGCAGAAAAATAAACATTTGTCCACATGGCTATGCTATTTACACCCCAATTAAAGCTAAACTACATTTGATGGGCCTTCACGGAATATGTGCTAGTATGCCACTCTCCCATTCATAGCTTTGATCCAAGTCTTCTTGTCCTAGACGCTTCTAGCTTGGCCTTCTCGTCCTAGATGCTCCTAGCTTGTCTTAGACGCTCCTAGCTTGGTCTTAGACACTCTTGACTTGGCTCTTGCCTTTCATGGAAGGTTGTGCTTGGCCCTCTTCCATCATCCCCTCCCTCTTGAAAAAGGATTTGTCCTCAAATCCCTTGCTTTGTCTTCAACTAGGGGGATGGATGGGGCTGGATGGTGTCCATCATCTCCTCCTCCTTTGAGAAGATCTATCCTCAGATCTACAGATTTGATCTCGGATAGCAGCCTATTGTTTCGGCAAGGCTTGTCCTCCCGGATCAAATGTCCACCTATGGAAATCATCAAACAAAGTAAAGGTGTTAGTGTGAGCAATTGGAGAGAACTTAATTGTATGAAGTTGCCATTTTTGTTTTTCTTTTCTTTTTGGCAACTTTGTACAATATTTCTCTTTTGATGGTTGTATGTGTTCTCTAATCCTCTTATGTATTTGAAAATTTTCAATATTGGTTACCTTTTCCTTAGGCACAATACCTTTAGGAAAGGGTAACAACTTAAAAGGCGAAAGAGGATTAAGTCCACATGCAATTTCAAATGTAGAAATATTAGTAGTCTTGTGGACTACTCCATTGTATGCATGCTCAAAAGGATACTCATCCCAAGAATTGTGATTGTCTTTCATGATTTCTCTAGGCATAGTAAAAAGAGCTATGTTTTCAATTTTATTTTGACCATTCTTTTGAGGATAAAAATTTGAAGAGTATAACTTAATTTCAAGTTTTTCTAAAAGATTCCTCAAATGATGGTTTTCAAATTTTGGAGCTCTATCCAATACTATGCTTGAAGATAAACCATGAAGACTTGTCACTTCTATATAGAAGAGATTATCCATATCCATAAAAATGGAATCAAAACCTTTTGTTGTCCTAGGAAGCTCTAAGATAAAATTGAGGTTTATGTCTTCCCAAGGATCATTTGCAAAAGGTAAAGGAGTATAGAGTTCATGAGACATCACCTTAGGTGTATTTTTAAAACAAGAAATGTATCTAGGGTAATGTCTTTGAACATCTTTTCTCATGGGTGACAAAAGTTTTCCTTTTAAAAGCTCTAGAGTTTTATCAACTCTAATTTGGTCCATGAGTTCTCCTTCATGAAGAATTTTTCTCTTATGTGTAAAGATAGTCTCGTTGTTACAACCATTGTTTATGAGAAGTTGCACACTTGGCAATGGTTGTCTCAATAGGACATGACAAGTTTCTTTAGGCACTACTTCACATAAAAATTTGTTTTTGTAGATGCTTGTAAATAACTTGACATTCACTTGGTGATATCCTAGCACATATGAGAAATAATCCACTTTATCTTTATCTATGCAAGCTTCTTTTAAAGACTCTTTTTTCGTTACTATGCTTGCAAGTGTTCCTTTACAAAAGGAAAGGCTAGGTTGTTCAACAAGACGCATATTTTCAAAGGTATTTTTAAATCTTTTGTCTTGTTGAATGACCTTGTGAGAAGGAACACTATTCTCCCACGCCTTTTGTTTCTCAAGGGTCTTCTCATGCTTTTCTTTTTCTTTTTCTTTTTCTTTTTCTTTAGCTTCCCTTTCGGCTTCCTCTCTTTTCTTTTGTATCTTTCTTTCCTTTCTTTCTTTATGGGAAGCAAACAATTTTTCTACCCTCATTTCCCAATCTAGGCAAGTTTCTATATTTTCTTTTCCATGGGAATGGGGTAGGTCTACCCTAACCTCTCTTGGGCTTTCTTGTTCTTTTCTATCTCTTCTATGTCTTCCCTCCCCAAAAGAATCATGCTTTTTAGAGATAGATGCATGAGAAGGTAATTTTTTTGAAATGTGAGACTTCTCATCCTTTGATTTAGTCAATTCATTAGTTTTGGCCTCATTCTCCAATTGTTTAGATGAAATTGATTGAATATTCTTGGAAAGTTGTTCCAAAAGAGATTTCAAGGATTTCACCTCACTTTTAAGAGATTTAAAGGAATGAGAAGACATGACTAGACCCTTGTGTATAGAAATATTTTACCTTGAGAAAATTTAGGGAAGTCAAAGAAGGTAGTCTTCCAGGTAAGGGAGGTGAGTCACAATGGACTACTTAAATACCAAGCCTTGCCTTAGCCAAAGACTATCCCTCAATGTCTTCACACAAAGCTTTCTCTTAGTAAACCACTTAAAACACAATTAGGTTGAAGAAATCAAATTTTTAATGCAAGAAAACAATGCAAGCTATGAAAGCCTTAAACAAGATTAAACAAGAAATTAACGAAGTGATTAAAGCAAGTTGGTTCAATTAAAGCAATTAATAAAAACAAAATTAAGCTAGACGACCCTAGGTGAGGCTTCTTGGACACTTGGAGCCCTTGAAGACACACTCACCGACTAATTGCGTGATTAACAAGTAATTAACACAAGCAAGATTGCAAAGAAATTAAATGACACTCCCTTTGTTGCTTTTACTATTTGCACCCCTTTTGTTGTTCTTCTAGTTGCACCCCTTTTGTTGCTTTTCTACTTGTTGGGCCTTCCAAAGTGTGTGGTGTATTTGTAGTATGGTGTTTGTTGCTGCCCTTTGCCTTTGTTCCTCTTGGAATTAGGTCAATAAAATCTTCAATCCAGCACCTATTAAGCAAGCTAGACTCCCCTCAAGTCAAATTCTCACTCAACAAGTACCAATTGATATTTAATCCACCAACAAGCTTAGAGGCCAAAGAAAGAAAGCAAGAAACAAATTAATTTGAAAAACAGTACCACACAAATGGAATTTAAATGTGACACAACTAGAAAGAGTTCAAATGAAATTAGACAAGCAAATAAAAGGTACTCAAATAATGGATGGCACACAAAAAGGAACCTAGGAATAGCACTAGATTTGATTTAAAAACCAAAAAACAGCACCACAGAAAAGCACAAATTGTTGTGGTCCAGAAAGCGTATCTTTAAAAGATTTATGCTGAGCTGACCCTTTTGTATTTGCTTCTGAAAATTGAGACACAATCAGAACAAGATCTTAACAAACTTTTGGCGCTGGTTTCACTCCAAACGCATATACCAATTAATTTTGGTAAATTTTATAAAATCAGTGCTCAGAGCTGCCGGCTGGAACGTCAGGATTGCACACTTTTTTTGTAATATTTATCTTTTTTTTTCTATTTCTTCTTTTCAGATGGTTCTTTTTTTGTCCTTTTGATAACACCTCAAATTTGTGAAATCCAGAGGCTCAGAAATTTTTGATGATGTATGTCATTTTCATAAATCAAAACAGTCAGCACAGAAAAGTGAAAAACAAGGGGTTCTGAAAACTGGAATGAAAAACAGAATGATATACCTTAAAAATACAATGGAGTTAATATGATGGAATTTGTGTGGATCTAACACACAAATAAGAACTCAAACTAAAATTAAAAATGCACCAAAGGATCAACACAAAACAGATTTCAGATCAAACATTCAGACCAAAAACAAGAAACAAATAAATCAAAAAGAGTACTACTAGGATTTGATGACAAATATGGAAACACATGACTTAGACAAAACTTATGGATTCATAAAATGAAAAGACACAAGAACATCATATGACCCAAATGAAATTTCAAGCAAGACTCAAATACCTAAAAATAAAAACAGCAACACAAATATATCAAGAATCCTACACAAAATTGAAAATAGATGTTCAAGCACAAGTTTGAACAAACCCACCAAATGAAATGAATAAACAAGCATTCAAATCATATTAAAACACAAAAAACAGCAAGACAACTTGGAATAAAGATGAACAACTTGGAGAAAAGAAGAACTCAAAAAGAAAATGAAAAGAGATACTCATCTTTGAAGAACCATAGCTCTAGATACCAAATGATAGCATTCCTATGAGCTCTTCTTTGGATTTTGGAGTTCCTTGGTGATGATGGATGCGGAAGCTTAGGGAGGAGGTGAGCAAGGCCTTCCTAGGAAGCATGGGTGCCTTGAAGGTGCATGAAGAGTGAGGAAATGGGGAGGTTTGGCCAGCCCCTTTGGTAGTGATGAATTGAAGACTAAAACCTAAGTGTTAGGCAAAGAGTGGTGTATGGCACAATTTTGGCAGCATAACAATACTCTATTTAATCTTGAAAATACAAGGTGTAGGCTCCTCCTTTTATAGGCTAAGGAGGACCATAATGCAACCCTAATGCTAGCCAAATGAAATGTAAATGTGAAGCACATGGGCCACATGGAAAGTGTGAGCACATGGGGAGGGGTGTGTCTAGTTTGTAAGTTCACCCCCTCCATGGGCTTTCTAGAATAGTGGGAAGGTTAACTTCTCCTTAATTCTAATGTGCAGAAAAATAAACATTTGTCCACATGGCTATGCTATTTACACCCCAATTAAAGCTAAACTACATTTGATGGGCCTTCACGGAATATGTGCTAGTATGCCACTCTCCCATTCATAGCTTTGATCCAAGTCTTCTTGTCCTAGACGCTTCTAGCTTGGCCTTCTCGTCCTAGACGCTCCTAGCTTGTCTTAGACGCTCCTAGCTTGGTCTTAGACGCTCTTGACTTGGCTCTTGCCTTTCATGGAAGGTTGTGCTTGGCCCTCTTCCATCAGGAACTATATCATGATGACTTAGATTTCTCACCTATCTATCAAGAGTGTTTAAAAGGAGGACACAAATACTTTTTCTTATATAATGGTTTTCTTTTCAAAGGAAAAAGACTTTGTGTTCCCCATGGTTCTATAAGACAATCTCTTGTTAGAGAGGCTCATGAAGGTGGGCTTATGGGACATTTTGGGGTTGCTAAGACTTTAGAAACATTGCATGAACATTTCTTTTGGCCTCACATGCGAAAATCCGTACATAACTTTTGTGATAAATGTATAGAATGTAGGAAGGCTAAGTCTAAAGTTCATCCCCATGGTTTATATACCCCTCTTCCTATCCCATCAATGCCTTGAGTAGATATTTCAATGGATTTTATCTTTGGTCTTCCCAAGACATCAACAGGAAAGGATTCTATCTTTGTAGTAGCGGATCTGATCCGGTCGGTCATCAGTAGTTAATGACGTCAGCAGTAGTTGACCACGTGGACCATGCATAGGGTGGCACGTGGTAGAAAGAGCAAGTGAATCAGGGAGGAGATCACCTAGAACGGTGATCGGTAGTCAGATACCAAGTGGCCACCACTCCCAGTTCATAGCATAGATAAGCGCCTGGAAGTAGAAGCGTGAAGTTATGAGGCACCGCCCGGTCATTGGGGGAATGTTATGAGGCACCGCCCGGTCATCGGGGGAAAGTTATAAGGCACCGGTCAGGCGTTACTGCATGAAGAGCGCGATCACGCGTTAGTGCATGAAGAGCGCGATCGAGCGTTAGTGCGTGCAGAGGGCAACCGATCGTAAGTGTGTGCAAAGGGCGATCGGTCGTAAGTGCACGCAGAGGGCGATCGGTCATCAGGGTTCTTGCCAACGTGTGTTAAGCTGGGACCAAGGTTCCCAGCGAGAACGTTACGCATGCACCTCGCATGATGCCCACTCAGAGGACGTGCGGCGAGGCCATGCAGGCAGGATGCGCCTGGCGAGTGAGTTTAGACTAGCCACACCTGGCGCTCTCCTGGGAGCATGCGGCCCGCACAGAGAGAAGCGCAGAAGCCCTCTAGGTGTGACGCGTGTACGGTAGATGCCAGCTACATGCCTCCACGTGTCACCATTTGGGAGAGAGGCGTTACCCAGGTATAAAGCACTCCACGTCATGTAAGGTAAGGAAGAGTTCTTTCCAGATTACAAGCTTACACAGTTTATACACAAGTTACACAGCAGTCACCACTCACTCTTCTGGGTCATTGTGGGAGCGTTTATACACGTTGAATAGTGATACAGAATGGAGTAACAGAGAGAGAGAGAAAGTGGATTTGAGCACACACGAGTCTCATAGAGAGATTTAGTGAGAGTTTTTGGTGTTCTTGTTGCCTGACTTGAGCGTCGGAGTGCACACGGCCGCTAGAGGCGCCGTCTGCGTTGTTTTGCAGGCATCGTTGGGAGCCCCAGTGACGATTCTTGGAGCGTTCTTGCAGAACACGCAGTTGGAGGAGGCTAGACGAAGGAGTGACGAGGCACATCCTCCACGTTCAAGTCCGCGGCAGTATCAGGATCGTTTTTCTAAGATGGCTCATTTTATTCCTTGCTACAAAGTAGATGACGCTTGTTATATTGCAAATCTCTTCTTTAAGGAAGTTGTTCGTTTGCATGGGCTTCCTAGAAGTATTGTATTTGACAGGGATTCAAAGTTTTTAAGCCACTTTTGGAGGACCTTGTGGGGCAAACTTGGCACAAAACTTTTGTTTTCTACTACTTGCCACGCCCAAACTGATGGTCAAACTGAGGTGGTCAATAGAACTTGATCCTGCCGCTTGACTCGAACGTCGAGGATTGCCTCGTCACTCATTCGTCTAGCCTTCTGCAACTGCGTGTTCTGCAAGAACGCTCCAAGAATCGTTGCTGGACCTCCAAACGCTGCCTGCAAAACAACGCAGACGGCGCCTCTAGCGGCCGTGTGCACTCCGATGTTCAAGTCAGGCAACAGGAACACCAAAAACTCTCACTGAATCTCTCTGTGAGACTCGTGTGTGCTCTCAGATCCACTTTCTCTCTCTATAACTGTTTTCTGTTATCACTGTGCAACGTGTAAGAACGCTCCCACAGTGACTCAGAGAAAACTATGTGTAAGACTGTGTAAGTTTGTAAAAATGAAAAGAACTCCCTACCTTACATGACGTGGAGTGCTTTATACCTGGGCCGCGCCTCTCTCCCAGATGGTGACACGTGGAGGCATGTAGCTGGCATCTACCGTACACGCGTCACACCTGGAGGGCTTCTGCGCTTCTCTCTCTGCGGGCCGCATGCTCCCAGGAGAGCGCCAGGTGTGGCTGGTCTAAACTCACTCGCCAGGCGCATCCTGCCTGCATGGCCTCGCCGCACGTCCTCTGAGTGGGCATCATGCGAGGTGCATGCGTAACGTTCTCGCTGGGAACCTTGGTCCCAGCTTAACACACGTTGGCAAGAACCCCGATGACCGATCGCCTCTGCATGCACTTACGACTGATCGCCCTCTGCACACACTTACGACCGATCGCCCTCTGCACACACTTACGACCGACTGCCCTCTGCATGCACTTACGACCGATCGCCCTCTTAACGCCCGATCGCACTCTTCATGCAGTCACGCCCGACCGGTGCCTTATAACTTTCCCCCGATGACCGGGCGGTGCCTCATAGCTTCCCCCCGATGACCGGGCGGTGCCTCACACCTATCCACCGATGACCGTGCGGTGCCTCGTGCCTATCCACCGACGTCCGTGCGGTGCTTCCAGGCGCTTATCTAGGCACCGCTCTAGGGGTGGTGGCCACTTGGTATCTGACTACCGATCACCGTTCTAGGTAATCTCCTCCCTGATTCACTTGCTCTTTCTACCACGTGCCACCCTGTGCATGGTCCACGTGGTCACCTGCTGCTGACGTCATCAACTATTGATGACCGATCGGATCAGAACTAGAACATCTAAGGTGGGTCCTGTAAGAAGACCAGTTATTTGTAAAATGCCCAGAGGAAGGGAGAGGCCTGAGTCACGAAGCACCCATGTGAGTGGCAGGGAAAGCATAGTTAGGTGCAGAGTCTTGAAGGGTTGAGTGCCCATCATAATTAGGGTTTCCCAATGAAGCTACATGCATGGCACGTGAACAGTGAGGGCACTCCCAGGACAGATGGCCCTAGAGTTTAGGTGCATGAGGGGGTATCCAGGTGGTCGTCCTGTTAGAGTTTGCACTGTAGTTAAGGGAAGCCTTACGTGCTAGATTACCCTAAGACTGGGTAATAGCGGCGCAAGGGTATTCCTGTACAAACCCTAAATATGGGTAGCGACGCAGAGGAAACCCTAGACTATACAAAGGGCAATAAAACACTTCACAAAGGTATGCAGTTTCTAGACCTAAACTAAGATACTCAATACACTTGGTGTGCTTGCCCCAGTATTGACTTGAGCGTCGGAGTGCAAACGGCCTTTAGGGCGTCCCTTTCTGTCTTTGCAGGTGCAGGTTGTTTCGACACAGTGAAGTGTAACCTAAGGAGAGGGAAGGAGGCGTGTGATTGTCGTAGAGTCAACCGACAGGAGAGTCAATCGGCAAGAACAAAATTCATTCTTCCTCTTCTTAAAATCTTTCCCCATGAAATAATTGTCAATGATGTTATACCATGCTTTTAGATCTTGTTTCAACCAATAAGGAGATTTCTAAGTTTATAAACCTTCTCTTCTTGCCCTTTAATCACAAAGTCTTTGATATTTTTTAACATATACCCATTCTTTTAATTCACCATTCAAAAACATTGACTTCACATCCTACTAAAATAATTTCCTATATGTCAAAAGGTGATCATTTTCTCAAAATAAGAAGTAATTTTGATACCAAACAAGGTCACCCTAAATCCTAAACCCTAAATCGGTTTTAATATGATGGTTATTAAAAAACTGTCACCATTAGTGGTATAATATGACACTTAAAAAACCGCTACATTCTGTATTCAAAATATGACATTTACAATTGTCATTTTATACAATATACCATATCTTAACTCTCGCATTTTCATTCCCTCAATCAGATTTTTCTTTATTTTTTCCCCCAAAAAATTTCATTTCTCACACTTCGTCAAAGTTTCAATTTTTCAAAACCCTATTCTATTCTTCATCCCCTAATTCCAAAAAATTTCCAAAAATCTTTTGAAATCTGATCCGGTCGGTCATCGGTAGTCGATGACGTCAGCAGCTGATGACTACGTAGGTCAGTCACAGAGTGATGCGTGGCATGAGATAGCAGATGAACCAGGGTGGACATCGCTCAAGAACGGCGATCAGTGGCCAGTTTCCGGGTGACCTCCTCCAGCAGATCAGTTCCTAGACGAGCGCCTGGAAAAAGAGCACGAGAAGTGATGAAGCACCGATCCGTCATCGGTGCATGCAGAGTGATCAGTCGTCAGGGGTTCCTTGCCAACACGTGTTAAACTGGGACCCAGGCTCCCAGCGAGAACGTTACTCAAGGACCTCGCCTGATTCCATAAGTAGAGCACGACAACGTGAAGAAGCGCCATCGGACATCGGCCAGGATGAGAGATACCTCGGTCATCGGTGTGTATCGAGGTGACATCGGCCGCGCGGTGTGAACAACGCGACCAATGATCAGTAAAGCGCCCAGAGGCAGGGAATGGCCTTAGTCGCGAGGCGCCCACGCAAGAA
This sequence comes from Phaseolus lunatus, assembly GCA_013389735.1. Classification (NCBI taxonomy): domain Eukaryota; kingdom Viridiplantae; phylum Streptophyta; class Magnoliopsida; order Fabales; family Fabaceae; genus Phaseolus; species Phaseolus lunatus. The sequence continues at coordinate 14,474,726 of CM023859.1, read as the reverse complement.
AGATGAGAAGACGCAGTTAGGTACAGAATCCTGCTGGGACAAGAACCCATCAAGGTTAGAGTCTCCCAGTGGGGTTGCATGTCTGCCACGTGGATGGTGAAGATGTTCCCAGAGAATAGGTAGGGCAGATAGGCACAGAAGTCGAGGGGTACAGAGGTACCCACGCAGCCTCCCCTGTCAGACTTTGCACTCAAGTGAGGAAGGCCTGCACACAAGGTAGGCCTGGTGGTAGACAGCAGCGGTGCAGAGCAATCAAGTGGCCCTAGAGGTAGCCAGTATGGGGCGACGTGGGTTTATATGAGGGAGAAGAACGCCAAACCAGGTATGAGATACGTAACCCAGAAATTAGACAAAGAGAGTTCTTGATGTTTCCTTGCCCAAACTGACTTGAGCGTCGGAGCTACACCGGCCGCTAGGGCGCCCCTCTGTGTTTGCAGGAACCGTTTGCTTCATTTGAAGGGAAGCCAACCGGAGGAACAGACACGGACGCGGGAGGAACGCGAAGCCCATCCACGCTCGAGTTCGCGGCGGGATCATTTGGCGCCCACCGTGGGGCACGAAGTAAAACGAAGCCCCCATACACAAGAACGAGAGTAGAAATCGCACAGATGAGTAGAAGAACCAGACAAACGGTACCTGCGCCATCTGCTGAAGAAGGAGCTGTTACCATGGCGCAGGTCATGGAGATGATGCGCGCGCTGCAAGAGAATGTCGCGGCATCGAGAGCTGAGCAAGAGAAGATGCATGCAGAGCTGACTGCATTGCATAGCAGAAATGAAGAGCTGAACTGCGTGAACGAGGAGTTGCGTAGAGAATTGCAGGCGCAGAATGAGCACGTATTCGAAGATAGAACGTCGATGCCGCCGTCGCCCCCTAGAGCATTTCCTATGCCTTTCTCCCCCGAGATCATGAACACGGTGGTGCCTCCCAACCTGGTGGGAGTGAAGGCGTCGTTCACGGGGGTGGAAGACCCAGAGGCACATTTGACAACCTTCCACACTCAGATGATGCTGTCTGGAGGTTAAGACGCTATGTAGTGCAAAATGTTTATGAGCACGCTGAGCGGAGTAGCTATGGAGTGGTTCGTGAGCTTGCCGGAGGGCCACATCACCTCTTTCCACCAGTTCTCAAAGCTGTTCACGGAGCAGTACATCGTCAACAGAGCGCCACCAGTGGTGTCTTACGATTTGTTCGACGTGCGCCAGTACCAGGGGGAGTCGCTGAAGGACTTCCTCAACCATTTCGCTGCGCAGGTGGTGAGATTGCCCAGCAAGGACGAGAACATGTTAGTGCACGCGTTCAAGAAAGGCGTGCTGCCTGGCACTTTCAGTGAATCCCTCATCAGGAGCCACCCCGCCACCTTTGCTGAGATATGGCGATGCGCGGTGGCGCACATTGTAGCAGAGGCAGAGGTCTCTGAGAAGAGAGGCAGCACTGCGCCGACGAAGCCGCGCGGAGGTCAGGGGAAGCAGCAGCAGCAGGTGCGGGTGTATGAGACCAGGGAGGAGAGGAAGGCGCAGGGAAGGCCTCGTCCATATGCACCCAGGAAGGACCAGCCCAGGGGGCGTGCAAGGGAGAACAACACACCCCCTAGGTATGATTTCGTGATAGAGTTGGCAGAGCTGATCGCCATCCCTGCCGTGGCTGCGAGACTCCGAGTACCAGAGAAAACTGACATGGTACTTGGAAGGAGGAAGGACGAGTGGTGTGAGTTCCATCAGGCTTATGGACACACACTCCACACATGCCTGGTGTTGGGGCGTCAACTTTCTGAGTTGGTGAAGACAGGTTTCCTGACCGATTACCTGAGGGAGGCGCAAGGTGATCGCGCTTCGGGGTCCCAGGCAGGTGATCAGCAGCATGAAATCCCTGTGTACGGGGAAATCAGGTGATAGAAGATGCTACACTGGGGGGGCTCCCAGGTAGCTCAGGTGGAAGCTGAGGCAGAGTCTTTAAGCTCGGCGATAGAAAGTTGCAAAGAGAAAGGCGAAGAGTCCAGTTCTCTAGCTGTTGACTTAGTATATCCGCCAGTCGATCCCAAGACGTGGATGAACGAGGCTTACGCTTCTGTGAACCTCGCCAGACCCCAGATAGTGTGGGATTTCTGCACGTTTGCAGGAGAAAGAGGGATTGGAGAAGCACTTGAAATCATGAGCTTCCCGCACAAGTTCGAGGAAGTCCAGTCAAATCACTTTAACACACCTCGCGATGGTGTAACGAAGGGGAAGCAACGAGCTTATGGAGAGCTTGGGAGGCGCGAACAAGTTTGAAGTGAAGGACAGCTTTTCGTCGTTGCTAGAAGAATGGTGTGCTCGCCAGGTCGGTCATCGCCAGGGCCCATACAGAGTAGTTGAGGCGCTGGAGAATGGAGCTTATCGGCTGGAGACCCTGGATGGAGCACCTATCCCATGGACATGGAACGCTACACACTCAAGTTTCTACTTCAGTTAAGTTGTAAGGTAGATGCGTTCTTGCACTGTACACACACTCAATGTATATACTGTAAATAGTTGAGCAAATCAGGGGGCACTCTTTTCCCTGATGAGGGTTTTTAACGAGGCCACCCAATAAAAAAGATTTCAGTATGTCAAGTGTGCACATGTTTCCCAGTTTCAAGTTCTGCTTGCCCCAGATGCAAGTGCAAGTGATCGGTTGGAGCCTGCTCGCCCCAGGCGCGAGTACGGACCACTGACCTATATCCTCCTCACCCCAGGAGTGAGTGCAGGTGGCTAAAGTTTGGGAACTCGGGAGTACTAGTAAAACCAAGAGAGGGAAAGGGAAGATTTCGAGAAACGTCCAACAGGAACCAGACCTAAAGGTCGATGACCTCGGGGCAAGCAAGAAGGGTCAACAAGAAAAATTCTTCTTCCCCGAAGCAAGACATCATCTTCGCGTTTAAGCACCAAGAAGCAGAGCGCGATCAGTCATCGGTGCACCCAAAGCAAGATAAGTCGTCGGTGCATGTCGGGAGTAAGTACTCGGTCGGTGCATTGGTCATCGGGGTCTTGCTAACACGTGTTAAGCTGGGACCCAGGTTCCCAGCGAGAGCGTTACGCATGCACCTCGCATGATTCCAGAAGAAGATTGGTCATCGGGGTCTTGTTAACACGCATTAAGCTGGGACCCAGGTTCCCAGCGAGAGCGTTACGCATGCACCTCGCATGATTCCAGAAGAAGATTGGTCATCGGGGTCTTGCTAACACGTGTTAAGTTGGGACCCAGGTTCCCAGCGAGAGCGTTACGCATGCACCTCGCATGATTCCAGAAGAAGGTTGGTCATCGGGGTCTTGTTAACACGCGTTAAGCTGGGACCCAGGTTCCCAGGGAGAGCGTTACGCATGCACCTCGCATGATTCCAGAAGCAGAGCACTCATCGGTGCATGGTCATCGGGGTCTTGCAAACACGTGTTAAGCTGGGACCCAGGTTCCCAGCGAGAGCGTTATGCATGCACCTCGCATGATTCCAGAAGAAGGTTGGTCATCGGGGTCTTGCCAACACGTGTTAAGCTGGGACCCAGGCTCCCAGCGAGAGCGTTACGCATGCGCCCCGCATGATTAAAAACCAGAAGAAGAGGAGTTGCCCACTCAAAGGGCGTGCGGTGATACCACGCAGGCAGGGATGCGCCTAGCGAGTGCGCTTAGACAGCCACCCCTGGTGCTCCCCTGGGAGCGTGCACCAACTCAGAGGAAAAAGCCCTCACCCTCGACTTTGTACAGCGGGGTGCAGGCAGAGAAAGTCCTCTTCCTCTGCTTTTTACAGCAAGGTTGAGGCAAGAGAACCAAGTCCTCTTCCTCTGCTTTTTACAGCAAGGTTGAGGCGAGATAAAAAGTCCTCACCGCGACTTAGTACAGTGAGGCTGAGGCAAGAGGGGTCATCAAGAAGCATTCCCCAAAACACAGGCGTCATCCTTGGCGTTCGGGCCCTCTATGCAACTAGCACTGGAGTGACACAGAAGTAATGCGAAAACTGAAGCGCGGTGATTGATCGGTGGTGCGCTAACATGCTAGTCGGTGGTCGGTAGCAAAGCTCTGAGTATGAAAGCTTCCCCAAACAAGCTCTTGGGCGATCAGTCGAAGCATTTAGACACCACTAGGTCAGTCATCCAACATGAATTTATGCATAAAAACTGTTAAAGAGAATGCTAAGGTACAGTTGGTCGCGATCAAGTTAGAGGCCAAGTTTGAAGGGTCACAGTGAGATCGCGCTGGAGCCTAAGCCAGTTAATAGTTGGCCACATGCAGAGTGAGTTAAAGGTGGAGAGAGAGAAAGGCAGCTGAGAAAAAGAGATTACACAAAAGGAAAAGTCGCAAGTTGCCAACACGCAGTGAACCTGCTGCCAGCCCATGGAACCCATCTATCAGAGTCTCGGCACCAGCAGCCATGGTCTCAGGTACATCAGTTTCAAGCTCCTTCTTCTCTTTGGCAACGAAGAGCACTTAGTCTCTTCGCTGAGAACAAGTTCACAGCTCGAGACTGGGGGGCTTGTGATCCGGTCGGTCATCGGTAGTCGATGACGTCAGCAGTTGATGACTACGTAGGTCAGTCACAGAGTGACGCGTGGCATGAGATAGCAGATGAACCAGGGTGGAGATCGCTCAAGAACGGCGATCAGTGGCCAGTTTCCGGGTGACCTCCTCCAGCAGATCAGTTCCTAGACGAGCGCCTGGAAAAAGAGCACGAGAAGTGATGAAGCACTGATCCGTCATCGGTGCATGCAGAGTGATCAGTCGTCGGGGGTTCCTTGCCAACACATGTTAAACTGGGACCCAGGCTCCCAACGAGAACGTTACTCAAGGACCTCGCCTGATTCCATAAGCAAAGCACGACAACGTGAAGAAGCGCCATCGGACATCGGCCAGGATGAGAGATAACTCGGTCATCGGTGTGTGTCGAGGTGACATCGGCCGCGCAGTGTGAACAACACGACCAATGATCAGTAAAGCACCCAGAGGCAGGGAATGGCCTTAATCGCGAGGCGCCCACGCATGAAGATGAGAAGACGCAGTTAGGTGCAGAATCCTACTGGGACAAGAACCCATCAAGGTTAGAGTCTCCCAGTGGGGTTGCATGTCTGCCACGTGGATGGTGAAGATGTTCCCAGAGAATAGGTAGGGCAGATAGGCACAGAAGTCGAGGGGTACAGAGGTACCCACGCAACCTCCCCTGTCAGACTTTGCACTCAAGTGAGGAAGGCCTGCACGCAAGGTAGGCCTGGTGGTAGACAGCGGCGGTGCAGAGCAATCAAGTGGCCCTAGAGGTAGCCAGTAGGGGGCGACGTGGGTTTATATGAGGGAGAAGAACGCCAAACCAGGTATGAGATACGTAACCCAAAAATTAGACAAAGAGAGTTCTTGATGTTTCCTTGCCCAAACTGATTTGAGCGTCGGAGCTACACCGGCCGCTAGGGCGCCCCTCTGTGTTTGCAGGAACCGTTTGCTTCGTTCGAAGGGAAGCCAACCGAAGGAACAGACACGGACACGGGAGGAACGCGGAGCCCATCCACACTCGAGTTCGCGGCGGGATCAAAATCCTATTCTCATGCTTGTTTATAAAATCCTTCATTGCGTGCTAGCTCATGTGCCACCTTCCTGTCACAATGATTCTTAACAAGGAAACACGACGAGGAGGTTGGAATAGACAAAGGAGTTACGGACTTGTGTGACAACGATTAGACAATTTTGTTCCATGTCAGAGATGCCGATGGTTTCCTCGATGGTGGGAGGAGAGAAGTCTTTGCAAATGAGTGATGGAGATCATGTAGAAGAGGATTTAACTAATGGAGGAAGAGGCCATCCACCCAAGCATTGAAAATTCTTCTTACTAGTCTTCTTAAAAAGTAGAACATTTTGGGTTCTCTTGAAAATTCAAAAGATAGTAGTATAAATAAATCTTTGTAAAAAGTCTTGTATAAATTTGTAAATAATATAGAAATAGCCTTAGGAGTATGCCAAAGAGGAAAACCAAAAGAAACCTCTAAAGGTAAGGCATTTTAGGCCCTTTCTTTAGGAAAAAGTGAAAAAGTGACTCTTCTACTCCTTTCTCTCTTAGGCACTAGAAGGAGCTAGAAAAGTGACTCTTCCCACTCCTTCCCCTTTGTAACATGTCCAGCCCTCCTTATTATAAATAGGAGTGCTTGGTTCTTAATAAAAAAAAAGTTGAAAGTTAGAAGTAAAGAAACTATCTTGAAATTGAGAGAGAGTGAGTTTGTGAGACTTGTCTCTTCTTCTCCTCTATGTCTTATCTTGTGAGCTTTGGAGACTCTCAAGTGGAGGCACCACCCATTCATCTTGGAAGAACCACCCTCCAAGTGGCGTGAATCACATCTCCAAAAGGCTACAACCACATAAGTCATTTCTATTCATCTTCTAAAAATACCCATTTTTGTTCTACTTGTTTGTTTTCAATTCTAATCGGTTCATTCTCTTCCTTGTGATGTCCTCTATCATTTGATGTGTTGTTCTTCCATTTTAATCGGTTCAAACATGTTATAGCAACCTGTTTTTGGTTCGGTTTCCATGGGTATTATGGTTCATCTTGTTTTCTTGAATTTCCAATAGTAGGTTGTGTTCTTGTTGTGTTTCTTTCTATTACTAGTTTCAATTCTTGTTGTGTTCTTGTTTTAATTCTTGTTTCTTTGTACTGTTTTTGTGTTGTTACTGCACTTTGGTTCTTGTTCTTGAATTACCCATTCACATTCCATTGTTATCTTACACTACATGTGTTTTTAGTATGAACCTTTGTTTTCTTGAATAGAAACTCTATTAATTTTTCTTTAGAATTTTGATCCTAATTCTTGAAAGTGTCATGAATACAATGAAACCTATATAAACTCAACCCAAACTAAGAAAGGTTCATAAGAGACTCACATCAATGAGGGAGGTGATGAGGGGTGCATACTAGTACCAGAGGCCGAGGTGGTTGGCAAGGATTTCGATGTTGTCGATGATGGGTTCTATATTGCGAAGGGAGGGGTTTTGGAAAAGGATGCAAGGGTTGGTAAACTTGCTGCTACGGTGAAACTAGGGCTTCTTAAAGGAAAAAGGGTTGGTGCATATGGGTTCAACTTCTAACTTACTAGAAGATATGGATTCCTAGTTTCCTTAATATATATTAATTTTCTGACATTGACTATTAATTGTTTGGTCTTTCTACTATTTATTGACAGGGAAACTGGAAAATGGAAGAAGACATCTCTAAAACTAATGACTTTATATCCCCACTTATTCATCTTACCTTAAAAATTTTTCCTTATCATATAAAATTACAAACTTTGTTAACATTGTGAAGCACCTATTTTGGAATGTTGCAGATGTGGGGAGGTATTGTTATCTGGTAGGAATCGCAATGTGGGGAGGGCCATGCGGGCCGACCCGCAACCTGCTATTAAAAGCCGCGGGGCGAGCTCACTAATCTAGCCCGCTGACCCGCTTTGGCTCGTCCTGTATAACCCGCAGCCCGTACGGGCCAACAGCGGGGCAGGACGGGTCAGCCTGCATAAATAATTATTTTATTTTTTTGCAAAAAGAATCACACCCCACTCACCCATTATTGTAGTGTGACTTTTATTTTATTTTATTTTAAAAAATTAAAATTGAATTTAATGTACTAAAAAGAGGAATGTTTTATTTTAATAAATCTTAAGGAGTTAATATTAAGACTGACAATGGATTTAGTTTTAAATAAAGTCTTATATTTCAAATTTCTTAATAAAAAAAATAATATAAAGAAGACATTTCAATAAGATATTCGTTGAAAAATTAGTCATCTTCATTAAAATATTTTATAGCAAAACTTTGATAAGATACTCTAATAGATTTACAAACTGTTCTTGCCGGTTGACCTGCCTGTCGGTTGACTCATGACACTCACACGCCTCCTTCCTCACGTTGATATGTGCTTGGTTCTTTCGAAGCAATCTGCACCTGCAAAAGAGAAAGGGGGGCGCCCTAAAGGCCGTTTGCACTCCGACGCTCAAGTCAGTGTAAGGCAAGGAACACCAAGTGTATTGAGTTTCTCTCTGTGTTTAGGTCTAGAAACTGCGTACCTTTGTGAAGTATTTTACTGTCCCTTATATAGTCTAGGGTTTACTGTGCCCCTAGCCCTAATTAGGGTTTACTGCGCTGCTAGCCATATTTAGGGTTTACTGGAATACCCTTGCGCCGCTATCACCCAATCTTAGGGTAATCTAGCACATAAGGTTTCCTTCTCTGGAGTGCAAACTTTAACAGGGTGACCACCTGGATGCCTCCTTGTGTACCTAGTCTCTGGGGCCACCTGTTCTGGGAGTGCCTTCACTGTTCACGTGCCATGCATGTAGCTTTACTGGGAAAACCCTAGTTCTGGTGTGTACTCGTCCCCTCAGGACTCTACACCCAACTGTGCTCTCCCTGCTACCCGCATGGGCACTTCGTGATCCAGGCCTCTCCCTAACTCTGGGTATTTAACTAGTCATTGGTCTTCCCCCAAGGCCGATGTCACCTCATCTTCACCCAAGGCCGATGTCACCTCGCCATACTCTGTTGCCGAGGACTCCTCGACTGCTGAGTGACAATGACACCTCAGCCCATCCTGGTGGTTTGACGACTACTCACCCTTCCCTGCGGGAACGCGCTGGTGACTAATCATCCTTCTCTGTGGGAACATACCGATGACTGATCACCCTACTCTGAGGGAAATGACCGATCACCCTTCTCTAAGGGAAAACACCGATGACTGATCACCCAACTCTGAGGGAACATACCGATGACTGATCACCCTGTAATGGGGTCCATTCCTCACGTGGCTTTGGCCTATGCTGTGGGACCCATCTGACGTGGTTCGCCCTTTACTACCTGTTCTCGGTGTCCGAGGACTGGTCGGTACACAAACATATATAGATGCAAAAAAAATTATTTTTAATCAAGCTTTCTAACAACCATCATACTTGAATTCATATTTTTATCTTAATTGAATGAATTGAAACAATAAAATTTTAATTTTTCAGCAGCAGAAATAGATTTGTTTTATAATTATTAAAATTTTAACTTTTGAAAAAAAAATTATTTTCCTTATGCGGGCTGGCCCACGGGCTACTTGTTATGTAGGGCGGGCCAATAAAATGAGTTCACACTCTTTGTGCAGGGCAGGGCTATGCAGGACTGGCCAGCCCGCATTGTCACCTCTATTGTCTGAATCCCCAAAGTTGTCTAAAACATTTGTTAACAATTTCTCACTAGATTTGTCTTATATTCATTAGTTGGCTATGCTGTTGACAATAATTTCATCTCATTCTTACTTCCATTTACAAATATCTTGTAACTTTTTATTTCATGTGTGATTCACTGATACACTCGCTGCCTTGATTTTCTTCTAAGTAATAATAAATAGATTACATTTCTAAGGAATTTCATTTCAGCAATTTGGAAAATATTTTTAATAAAATAAAAATATTTAATTAAAATATTTTTAATAAAATGAAAAAATTTAATGCAGTTATGTATGCAGATATACTTAGTGCATGTTTGGAAATTGCTTAGTTTTAGTTAATATTTATTTAAAAACATATGCTAATGAAAACACATCCAGTCTCGAAAAATTTGGCTAAGAAGATTGGAAGCAAAAAAAGAATCACAAAAGTCTCTCGTCTTAGGGAGAATTGATTGTTGTCTACTCTTCCATTTTTTCTCTAGTTTTATAAACATTATATAAAGTACTATAAGCTTTATTTTGGGCTTGTATTTAGGCCATTTCCTTGGACTATGCTTTGGGCCAATTTTCATGGACCATGTATTGAGCCAATTAGAGTAGGGTGTAAATAGAAAAAAGAAAGAGTCTAGCTAGAGTTACAATTAGGCCTCCTTGGATCCAATGCAACTCTAGACTATCTAAGGTGCACAAATAAATTACTAGAGGTCAAATAGAAAGTATGGAGTGGCAAGGAAGACATGAAGGTCCACATGTCCTCTCCTTAATGGAGAGGATTCCCACCAATTCTAAAAGGACATTTTTCTTCATGGGAATGGAGAAGATTCTCTCCAATTTGAGGAGGACACTTGTCAACCTCTAATTTGAGAGGATTTGCTCCAATTAGAGAGTCACTTGTCCTTCTATGAGTGGAGAGTTTTTAGGGTTAAAGCTTGCACCTTGGCTGCCCATAGCACTATAAATACAAGTGCTAGCCCCTTTGTAAATTGGCTTTGAATAGACTATTGAATTGATGCCAAAATTCCAGCCTCAACTAGTCTCTTAGCTCACTCTTTGTAGCCTTATTTCTAAGTGTTTTAGCAAAGAACCTCTTAAGAGTTGGCCTAACCTCTCTTAATCTTCATTATCATTCTCCATACACCAATTCTTCACAATTTTTTTCACTCATTTTAGCCACCCAATCTGATGGAGGACCATCCGAAAGGACACATATTGGGCCTTTAACCAGGGCCATGGCTAGAAGAATGGAAGAAGAAGAAGAAGAAGGAGTTCAAAAAACTCTATTTTTATGGAGAATTAAATTTTAATTAGGCTTTATTTTGGGCTTGTATTTCCACCATTTTCTTGGGCCATTTTTAGGCCAATTTTCATGGGCCAATTAGAGTAGGGTGTAAATAGAAATAGAAAGAATCTTGCTAGAGTTACAATTGGGCCTCCTTATGTTAGAATATATGGCCTTAAACAAGAGGGGGGTGAATTATTTATAAAAGATTTTCACAAACTTTGAAGGTATAATGAACTTCAATGCAAAATCGTAGAGAAAGAAACCAAGGAAACAATGAAACAAAACCGTTTAAGTTGATTTTCAGAAAATCAACCGGTTGTTTTTACGATTCAACTGGTTGTTTTTATCAGCATTGATTAAAATAACTTTAAAAAAGAATGTAAAAGAGTTCAGGTCAAGAGAAAAGCACACAAGCAATTTATACTGGTTCACTCTTATCCCAAGAGCTACATCCAGTCCCTAGAAACCACTGGTATCTACTATGCAATCAAAAACCAGATTACACACAACCACACAAAAGAAGTGACCTTGAACACCTCAAGCCATACACTTCCTTTGGCACACAATACCACAGAACTCAGAATACCCTCTGATTCTGCACTTACAACAGTTATCCAGAAATACAAGAGATAAAGAAAGGATTACACCTGATCAATATCAAAATGAAAGAATATAGAGCAATCCTATTCCACTCCTTTGTGAAAATCCAAAAGCTTGATGCAAATCTTGAAAACTCAAATCTGTTTTCTCAATCTCAAAATGTCTAAACTGTTCTTCAATACCTTTAGGAGCGTAAAACAACCATATATACTCCAAAGGTTTGTTAAAAACATTTAAAGCAAGAGCCAAAACAGTTAGAAAACATTTAAAGCTGATTTACAAAACTTAACAAAAATTCTGTTATGAATTTTCAAAAAATAATCGATTGATTTTTTGAAACAATCGATTGAATTGGTTTGACAGCAAAGTCAACCAAGTCAAACAGCGTCAAACCCATTTTAAAAACCACTAAGTGTCAAACAACTGATTGAAACGATAAAACAATTAGTTGTTTTTCCACTTCTTTAGAAAACAATCTTTTTCAAAAAGGTTTTGATTCAAATCAGTTTTAGATTCAAACAAAGAGTGGATTACACTTTAATCTACCCAGATCCCACCCACACAAGCAACAACTCTAGCCTTCCACCAAACACCATGGATTTGGAGACATCAAAGCTCAAGATCATCCTTGATCAACACCTTGGACCCAATGTAACTCTAAACCATCTTAAGAGTTTTTAGGGTTAAAGTTTGCACCTTGGCTGCCCATAGCACTATAAATACAAGTGTTAGCCACCTTGTAAATCAGATTTGAATTGATAAAGAAACGCTGCCCAAGTTGCTAGCTCATTTGTCTTCTGTTCTTGCCGGGTTCACTATCCTGTCGGTTGACTCTATGACGATCACACGCCTCCTTTCCTCCCTTAAATTGTGCTTTGCCGTCTCAAAACAACCTTCACCTGCAAGATAGAAAGGGGCGCCCTAGAGGCCCTTTGCACTCCGATGCTCAAGTCAAAAACTAAGGCAAGCACACCAAGTGTATTGAGTATCTCTGTTTAGGTCTAGAAACTGCATACCTTTGTGAAGTGTTTTACTACCTGTTCTTGCCGGTTGACCAGCTGTCGGTCAAACTCTACGATCGTCAGCACCTTCTTCTTCCTCCTTCCCTGTTAGAATGACTTGCCTGCAAAGAAAGAAAGAGAGGCGCCCTTGCGGTCGTGTGCACTCCGACGCTCAAGTCAAAACTAGGGCAAAAAACACCAAGTGTATAGTAAAATAGTGATAGTCTCAAAACTGCGTACCTTCCCCTGGAGCCTTAAGCCCCTTTTATAGGGTGTCATTAGGTTAACTCTAGTAACCAACTTTCCCTGCGTGGAACATTATCTTTAGAAAGAAAATATTCAGTGAGTGAGAGAATGTTGTTATACGTGTGTAATCTTTAACAGCATATCTTTGTATATTTGGAGTGCTACTGCCGCCACCTAGGGCAGGCAAAACGGGGCGGGCCGCGCGGGCTGGCCCGCAGCCCGCACCAAAAAACGCGGGGCGGGCTCCCATTTGTAGCCCGCGAACCTGCTTAAGCCCGCCCCGCATAACCCGCGGCCCGTGCGGGCTTACGACGGGGCGGGGCGGGCTGGCCCGTCAGCCCGCATGAAAAATAAGTGACACCCCTATGCTTGCGGCAGTGCTGGCTGTTGCGTTTTATCTTCAATTGAATCCCAATTTCTCCACCACTGCTCCAACCCTAAAATCCCAATTCCTATTCTCCTCCACCGCGAACCACCACTGCAACCACCACGACGCTAGCATCCTCCACCGTGAGCAGAGCACGACCGCGAACCACCGCGAGCAGAGGACGAGCGCCAGCCACCGCGAGCGCCAGCCACCGCGAACCACCGCGAGCCTCCACTACGCGCGCGCGAGCCTCCTCTAGTGGCAGCGTCCCCACCGTTCGACGCATCCTCCACCGTAAACACCACCATCTTCCTCTAGGTTTTATCCTTCTTCCTTGATAATCTGTTATGAATTTTAAAAAATGCAGATCTGGGTATGTAAGAAAGTATATGTTAGGTTGTGCTTGCATTCTGCCAAATTTCTTGTTCTGTTACTGTAATTGCATAGTTGAAAAAATTGGAATATGTTTGTTGTTGTTTCTGTCACTTGAACATTTTAGATAGGTTCTTATGTTAATGCTATTAATTAATCAGGATTGTTATTTTGCAAATTGGAATGGCTGAAGAGGATAGTAATATTCCCCTTTGTGAAAATGAAATTGAGGAAGATGATTTTGAAAAACAATCTGAAACTGTTGAAGGTCAGAAAAAGAAAAAGGATAAGACTACCACATCTAATTGTTGGAAGTATTTTACTAAGATTGGGGTGGATAAGGATGGAAAAGAAAGGGCAAGGTTCAATAGTTGCAATAGAATATATCTATCTGGTGGAAGAAAATATGGCACTTCTCATTTAAATCGTCATATTATGAAATGTGATAAAAGAAAAACTGAAGATGTGGGTCAAATGATTTTAGATATGCAGGGAAAGTTGAAAGGAAAAAAGATAGATCAAGTTGTACATCGTGAATTGTTGTCTAATCTAATTATTAGACATAATTTGCCTTATAAATTTGTTGAGTATCCCGAACTTAGGACTTGGATAAACTACTTGTGTCCTGATGCAATTATGATTTCTAGAAACACTGTTAAGGCTGATATTGGAAGAATGTATATCAAAGAAAAGACAGTGCTTAAGGAAATGCTTGATTCTATTCCTAGTAAGATATGCTTGACTACTAATTTATGGACATCTATTAATACTGAGGGTTTCATATCATTGACTGCCCATTTTGTTGACCTAAATTGGAAGTTAAATAGCAAGCTACTCAACTTTTGTCATATGCCTCCCCCTCATACAGGTTTTGAGTTGTCTAAGAAAATTTATGAATTTTTACAAGATTGGGGATTAGAGAAAAAATATTTTCTATCACTTTGGATAATGCTTCTGCTAATGATGTTCTCCAAAATACTTTAAGAAGCCAACTTCTTTTACAAAATGGTTTGATATGTGGTGGTGAATTCTTCCATGTTCGTTGTTGTGCACATATATTAAATTTGATTGTTTAAGAAGGATTAAAGGTGCTTGGTGAGGCTTTGAACCAAATTAGAAATAGCATCAAATATGTGAGGGGTTCAGAGAGTAGAATGGTCAAATTCAAACAATGCCTTGAAAAGTTTAGTGATATTGATGCATCATGTGGTTTGTGTCTTGATGTCCCTACAAGGTGGAACTCAACTTACTTGATGCTTAAAAGTGCTCTTAAATATCAACGTGTTTTTGGAAGCTTACACTTGGTTGATGAATCTTATAAATATTGCCCTTCAGAGGAAGATTGGAAGAGAGCAGAAAAAATTTGTAAGTTCTTGTTACCCTTTTATGATATCACTACCTTGATTTCTGCTACAAGTTATCCAACTTCCAACTTGTATTTTTTACAAGTTTGGAAAATTCAAAGCTTGTTGATGGAAAATGTGAAAGATGAAGATGCAGTAATTAAGAATATGGCTGAATTGATGCTGATCAAATTTGAAAAATACTGGGATGAATATAGTGTTGTACTTGCATTTGGTGCAATTTTAGACCCAAGGATGAAGTTAGAAACATTGAATTTTTGCTTTGAAAAGATTGATTCATTGACTTGGGAGCTGAAAGTGGAAAACATCAAGCAAAAGTTATACAAACTTTTTGCCGAATATTCTAGCAAAGGTTTGAGAAGAACATCAAATACTCTAAAGCGTAAGCAAGGACAATCTTCATCCTCGTCTACTTCTAAACCAAGTCTTTTTTATGTAAGTTGCTTACTTGAATGTACTTCATTTAATCTTTTAGTTTTTGTTGTGCTTGCCCCATGTTACTAACTTATTACATTTATAATAGGAATTAAAAATGCGCAAGCTTCAAGTAGCTAATCAAAGTGGAAGAACACAACTTGACACTTATTTGAATGAACCAACTTTGGATTTTGATTTTTTGGAGCATATGGATGTTTTAGAGTGGTGGAAAAATAATAGTCAACGCTTTTCGGATCTTGCTTTAATGGCTAGAGATTTGTTGAGTATTCCTATAACCACAGTTGCATCAGAATCTGCATTTAGCATTGGTTCTCGAATTCTTAACAAGTATAGGAATTCTCTTTTGCCTGAAAATGTGGAAGCAATTATTTGTACTTCTAGTTGGAAGCATGGTTTTTCTGAGGGTAATTTAATTGTTTTAACCTATCCTATTGTTATTGTATTACTTTTTGAAGCATGGATTTTCTGAGGGTAAATTCATTCTTTCATTTTCATTGTTCAAATGTATGCAGATGATGGAAAAGATTATAATTATCAAAAGTGGAAGATGAAAGTTCTTCTAAGGTTGCATCTAATGTTCTTGATGTGGAAGAAGATGATATAATAGCTACTGCATAACAAGTGTTTGATGTGGTAACTGCTTTTTATTGTTAATCGATGTCATTTGCTTATTCAGTGTTGTTTTTGAGTTCATTAAAACTCTTGTAACTATTGATGATGTGTACTATGAATGATTTTTGGCCATCTTGTCTTATCAATTTCAGGATTTGTGAGGTGTATTTGTTTGTCATATTTTCTTGTACACCATAGGCTTGATTAATCCACAATTTTAGATTGCATGAATTCCTAGAAACTTAAGTTATGTTTTGTAAAAGCCAATTTTGTAAAAGTTAAGCGGGCCGGCCCACGAGCTCGCGGGGCGGGCCACGAAAACTGGCCTGCATTGTCTATGCGGGGCGGGCCAACCCGGCCCGCATTCCGCGGGCTTAAGCGGGGCGGGCCTAAGCGGGGCGGGCTGGCCCGCTTTGCCACCCCTACCGCCACCTGCATATCAATAACATATTACTAGGAACAATATCTTTTATCTCTTAATCTTTTGGGCGTGTATGGCGGTAACCTTCTATCTTCAAGCATTTTTCTTTATGAACGAATATCACAGCATATTGTTAATCCTAACGTTGCGGGGTCTATCCTTATGATTTAAACTAATCTCTCACGTGCCCTTAAACCCCTCACGTGCCATTACATGCAACTCTAAGGATAAATCTCTTATGCCAAAGCCTAGCATTTCGCATATATCCCGCATGCATGGCGTATCTAGGGCCCAATTCATCTCTTGACACACGTGGTTCCTGGGACCCACTATTGGCCCTACTAGGCCGACCTCTATAGGGCCGAGGACTGATCAGCCTGCGGTGCAAGGACACATCAATCCCTTCTGGTAATCACCCTTCCCTGAGGGAACACACCGATGACTGATCACCCTTCTCTGAGGGGGCACACTGATCACCCTTCTCTAAGGGGACACACCGATGACTGATCACCCTTCTCTGAGGGAACACACCGATGACTGATCACCCTTCTCTGAGGGGACACATCGATGAATGATCACTCGCTAATCCAAGCTGCCTGCGGGGTCCACTCCACGTGGCTTTGGCCCATGCTGTGGGACCCAGCTGACGTGGTTCACCCTTTACTATCTGTTCTCGACGACCGAGGTCTGGCCACTACACAAGCCCCCCAGGCTTGAGTTGTGACTTGTCTCAACGAAGAGCCTTACAACTCGCCTGATCGCTACTGGCCGACGACCGAGGTCTTCACTTCGCATTTCAAACTCCTCTGTTCTCTCAAACTGGCGTCGGCAAGGCTATCGAAGACGGGCGACTGGTGGATGCTCCCTCTGAGCCTTAGGCTTTTCCTTACTTTATTTTTATGCCCTCCTTTGTAAACACTTGCCAAGTGATAGAGTGGATTTATCATACCTTCGCCAAACTGTACCCGCTTGTGTATTTTCCTTAAGCGACAACATTAACTGCTTGTAATGAATGGGCTACAAATCCTTTCTTTACAACTTGAATCAATCTTTTTCCCTTTGCAGCTCAACTTTCATCCTGTGTGGGTTGTGCTTGGCGACTGTGCTAACTGACGTGTGCATTTTCACCCTTCAATCCACAGCAAAATCCTTTTCTGAACTAACTTGGCGTGGTTCTAGCTGGCCCTTAACTTTACTTCTTGACCCATGCTGATTTCCTTGGTTAACTGGCCCTTGAAGCTCCTTTATCGGTTGATAAGCTTTAGAAGGTTTCTTTCTTTATACTCTGGCGATGGGAGACTTCTTCCTGAGTCGACCTTGACAAATCAATGAGATCCTCATCTTGGAATCATGCGAGGTGCATGCATAACGCTCTCGCTGGGAGCCTGGGTCCCAGCTTAACACGTGTTAGCAAGAAACCCCCGATGACCATGCACCGATGACGGATCAATGCTTCTTTACTTCTCGCGCTCTGCTTCCAGGCGCTCATCGCGCTTTGCCTCGAGGCGCTCATCGCGCTCTGCTTCCGAGTGCTCATCTAGCACTGATCTGCGGGTAGTGGTCCCTTAGCAACTGACCAGCGATTACCATTCTGAGTAATCTCCTCCCTGATTCACCTGCTCTCTTCTACCACGTGTCACCCTATGAATGGTCCACGTGGTCAACTGCTACTGACGTCATCGACTACCGATGATCGACCGGATCACAAATGTTCTCCCAGTCTCGAGCTGTGAACTTGTTCTCAGCGAAGAGACTAAGTGGTCGCGCCCTCGGTCCATGTGGCAGGTGGGGCCACACCACGTTCTGCTCATGTCTCTGCTCTCTCGACACGTGGACGCATCAATGGCCCACACTGAGTGTCGCTACCTCTTCCTTCATTCAAAAGAGGCACGCGCATTCTTCTTGATCATTAGACCTCCTGCGGGCCAACCTCAACTCCTTCGTTCAGGAGGAATGCAACTTGGCCGACCTCAACTCGTCAAGGAAGACATCCTGCTGGTCAACCTCGAGTCCTACCTTGAGGTGGACTGTAACTCTTTCTCGCCTCATCCTCACTGTAAGAAATCGAGGGAGAGGTCTTTTTTCTATTGCCTCAGCCTCGCTGTAAACAGTCGAGGGAGAGGTCTTTTTTCTCTTGCCTCAGCCTCGCTGTAAAAAGTCGAGGGAAAGGTCTTTTTTCTCTCAGCCGACCTCAACTCGTAAGGGAAGACCTCCTGATGTGCCGACCTTGAGTCCTACATTGAGGAAGACCGTAACTTAGCTGCCCCTCGACTCATTAAGGAAGACCTCCTGAAGTGTCAACCTCGAGCCTTACACTAAGGGGGAAATATATAACTTAGCTGCCCCTCGACTCATAAGGAAGACCTCCTGATGTGTCAACCTCGAGCCTCACACTAAGGGGGAAATATATAACTTAGCTGCCCCTCGACTCATAAGGAAGACCTCCTGATGTGTCAACCTCGAGCCTCACACTAAGGGGGAATATATAACTTAGCTGCCCCTCGACTCATAAGGGAGACCTCCTGATGTGTCAACCTCGAGCCTCACACTAAGGGGGAATATATAACTTAGCTGCCCCTCGACTCATAAGGGAGACCTCCTGATGTGTCAACCTCGAGCCTCACACTAAGGGGTTTCTCGCCTTAGCCTCGCTGTAAGAAGTCGAGGGAGAGGACTTTCACTGTGAACCATACTATTCTTCCCCTTTCTTTAATACGGTACAAGAGGTTCGTTTTTCTCGCCTCGACCTTGCTGTAAAAAGTCAAGGAAGAGGACTTTCGCTGTGAACCACACTATTCTTCCCCTTTCTTTAACAAGGTAGAAGAGGTTCGTTTTTCTTGCCTCGACCTTGCTGTAAAAAGTTAAGGAAGAGGACTTTCGCTGTGAACCATACTATTCTTCCCCTTTCTTTAACAAGGTAGAAGAGGTTCTTTTTACAGTTCAACACAAATATGTCTTTCTAAATTCTTCTATTTATTGGGTGACCTCGTTAAAAAACCCCGTAGGGAAAAAAAGTGTCCCCTAAACTGAATAATACGATTGTGTTAAACATGTATCTATTAACTGAAATAAAACTTAAGCTTGTCACCGTTCCAGGTGCGGGGAATAGCTCCGCCTTCTAAGGTCTCCAACCTGTAAGCTCCATTTCCCAGGACCTCTGTCACCCTAAATGGGCCCGTCCACTTGGGAGATAGCTTGTTCTCTAGCTGATAGGGATGAGCTTTCTGTATCACCAGGTCGACGACCTGGAACTGCCGAGGTCTCAGCTTCGACCTGTATTGGCGCTCTACTCTTCTCTTTAATGCTTCAGACTTGATGCGGGCTTCCTCCCTTGCTTCATCTAACAGATCCAGGTTCACCCTTCTCTCTTCATTAGATTCTTCCGCCACAAAGTTCTAGAATCTGGGCGAGCTCTCCTGTATTTCTACTGGAATCATAGCATCTGATCCGTAGACTAGACTAAAAGGAGTTTCTTTAGTGGTGGATTGTGGAGTGGTGTGGTATGCCCATACAATCCTAGGGACCTCTTCTGCCCAGGCCCCCTTTGCTTTCTCGAGTCTCCTCTTCAGTCCTTTGAGTAGGACCCTGTTTGCTGACTCAACCTGTCCATTCGTCTGAGGATGCTCGACTGACGCAAAGACCTGTTTGATACCGAGCTCCGAGCACAATTTTCCCAACTGCTGACTTGCGAACTGTGTACCATTATCAGATACTAGGCGCCTGGGGATCCCAAAACGACACACAATATTCTTCTAGACGAAGTGTTGGACTTTGTGCGCCGTAATTTGTGCCACTGGCTCTACTTCTATCCATTTAGTGAAATATTCTATGGCCACGACCAAATACTTCATTTGCCTGATTGCTAGTGGGAAGGGTCCCAGGATGCCGATCCCCCACGTGTGGAAAGGCCACGGGCTGTGGAGAGACCTCAGCTCTTCTGGTGGCGCTCGGTGCCAGTCTGCATGTTCCTGACATTTCTTACATCTCTGTGCATATCTTACGCAATCTTCTCTCATTGTGGGCCAATAATACCCTGCACGAACGGCTTTGGCTGCCAGAGCTTGGCCCCCAATGTGGCTTCCACATATCCCTTCGTGAAGCTCCGTAACTATGCGGGTGAATTGCGTCCCGCTTACACATGGCAAAAGTGGATGAGAGTACCCATGTCTGAACAGGTTCCCATCAATCAAGGTGTAGCAAGGTGCATTCTTTTTCACAACCCTTGCCTCTGCTGGGTCTACAGGAAGCGTCGTATCCGCTAGGTACCGTCTGTATGGTGTCATCCAGTTTTGTTCTTCCCCTACTGCACAGACTTGCGATGCCACCTCAGTTGTCAAGCCATAGGAACTTATACGGGGTACCTTCAGCGTTTCTTGGGTCAGTGACTTACGACTCCTGGCCCCCTCTTGCACAACGTTTACCATTTGTGTATCCGTGGATTCCTCTGCCCCCCTTGCCTGAGCTGGCGAGTTTTGCCAACAAGTCAGCTCTGGCATTCTGCTCTCGCGGTACATGTAGCAGCTCGAATTCCAGGAACGTGCCTCTCAACAAGTGTACATAATTGAGGTAAGCAGCCAGTTGTGGATCCTTGGCTTGGTACTCTCCTGTGACCAGCCCTGTGACCAAAAGCGAGTCACTTTTCGCCAACAAGCTTTCTGCACCCATCTCCTTTGCCAACAACATTCCTGCTATCAAGGCCTCGTATTCTGCTTGGTTGTTGCTGGCTTTGAAGGCAAAGCGCAAAGACTGTTCTATCAGCACACCTCCTGGGCCTTCCAGTATGACCCCAGCGCCACTGCCCTGTAGATTTGACGAACCATCAACTGAAAGAACCCACCTGAAACTTGCCTTACTCTGAGGTGGACCTGCCGAGGTGAGTTCGGCCATGAAATCAGCGTAGACCTGACCTTTGATGGGGTCCCTGGGCTCATATTGAATCTCAAACTCAGATAACTCCACCACCCAACGAACCATCCGCCCTGCTACATCAGGCTTCTGCAAGACCTTGCGGATGGGAAGATCCGTCATCACTATAATAGCAAAACTGTGAAAATAATGACGTAACCTTCTTGACGAGAACACCACCGCTAAGGCTGCCTTTTCAATAGCCTGGTATCGCCCCTCAGGCCCTTGTAGCATCTTACTGACAAAGTAGATGGGCCTCTGTACTTGGTCTTGCTCCTGGACGAGGACCGAGCTGATTGCTCGATCTGTAACTGCAAAGTAAAGGCGAAGTGGGACGCCTGGAACCGGTTTACATAGTACCAGAGGGCTAGCTAAGTACTCCTTCAACTTGAGGAAAGCTTCCTCGCACTCACTTGTCCATGAGAACCTGTTGTTCCGCTTGAGGCACTGGAAATAGTGATAGCCCTTTTCTCCCCCTGCTGAAACAAAGCGCGAGAGGGCGGCCATCCGACCTGTCAGTTGCTGGACCTCTTTGACCGTGGCGGGGCTCCTCATGGCCATAATGGCTGCACACTTTTCAGGGTTGGCTTCTATTCCACGTTCTGTCAGCAAGAACCCTAGGAACTTTCCTGCCTCCACCCCGAATACGCACTTTTCTGGATTTAGCTTCAAATTATGCTTGGCAATAGTGCAGAGGAGTTCCTCCAGATCGGTCACATGCTGCTCCCTCCACTAGGACGTAACCACCATATCATCCACGTAGGCTTGGATGTTTCGACCCAGAATTGGGGCGAGTATTCGATCCATCAGCCTCTGGTACGTTGCCCCTGCATTTTTCAACCCGAAGGGCATTACCTTGTAACAGTAGCTGGATTGCTCTGTCATGAACGCCGTTTTTTCTTCATCCCGTGGGTGCATTCGAATCTGATTATACCCTGAAAAAGCATCCAAGAAATTGAGGAGCTTGCAGCTAGACGCACTGTCTACCAAGGAGTCGATACTGGGCAGTGGATAGGAGTCTTTAGGACAGGCTTTATTGAGATCAGTGAAGTCGACACACATCCTCCTCTTTCCACTTGACTTTTTTACCAGCACCACATTGGCTAACCATTCTGGGTACTGGATTTCCCTGATGTGCCCCGCCTTCAGTAGTTTCTGGGTTTCCTCTCTGATGGCTTGGCGTCTTTCTTCATTGAACTTGCGATGCCTCTGACGCACCGGGCGGACCTGAGGGTCCAAATTCAGGCGATGACTCAAGAAGTTGGGGTCAATCCCCGGCATGTCAGCTGCCGACCATGCAAAAGAACCCAAGTGTCTTAACAGCACAGCCGCTATCTGGTCTTGGTCTTCCTGGGTCAAGGCCTTGCCGAGTTTGAAGGTCTTTCCTTCAATCACCCGGTCTACCACCTCCCCTGCAGGCTCTGGTCCTCTGACAGAGGCGAGCTCCACTGGGGGGGCGAGCTCTTCCGAGTCCGAGTTGCTTCTCCCAGGAGGATGGAATGTTACTGAACATACCCCTCTCTTTGTCTTGAGGCTGTTCTCATAACACTTCCTGGCCGCTTTCTGATCAGATTTGACCGTGATGACTGTTTCGTCAAGCGAGGGCATCTTTACTTTCATATGAAACGACGATGACACCGCTCCTAACCTGTTTAACGCTAGCCTTCCCAATAGGATGTTATAAGCTGAAGGAGCATTAACCACAAGGTACCTGACGTCCACGGTGCAAGATTTTTGCCCATCTGTGAACGTCGTCCTCAGCTCGATATATCCCTTGACTTCGACCTGATCTCCCGCGAATCCATATAAACAGCTGTCATAAGGCCTCAACTGATCGGGAGACAACTGCAACTTTTGGAAAGTCGACCAGAACATGACGTCTGCAGAGCTCCCTTCGTCTACAAGGACGCGGTGTACCCTCCTTCCAACAGTGACTACGGAGATCACTATTGGGTCATTGTCGTGGGGTACCATATCTAGACAATCTGCCTTGGTGAACACCAGGTCCGGTTCTAAAAACTGAACAGCTTCAGGTTCCTGTATCGTCATGACCTCTCTTGCGTATCTTCTTCTTTGGGAGGCAGTGCATCCTCCTCCTGAAAATCCCCCTGAGATGGTGTGGACTTCTCCATGAATGGGCACCTCGTGCCCCTCGTCTCCCGTCGGGTTTGCTCCCGCTGTGTCTCCCTGTGGTTCCTGTAGGTAGGGCGCTAAAAAGCCGCTTTTTACCAGGTCATCCAACTGATAACCCAAGCAGAGGCAATTGCGCAGATTGTGGCCCTGGGCTTGATGGAAATCACACCAATGGCTTTTCCGAGGTCCGACTTGTCTATCGGCCTTCAGGGGAGGCTTCAACCTGCTTGCCACCTCAGGGATTGTGATGAGCTCCTTGAGGCTGACCTTGAAGCTGTGCCGGGTTGGTCTGGGCCTTTTGGACTCGTAGGGTGCAGATCTATCTTTCTTCTCTGTGGCCACATGCACCCTTAGGGGTTGGGTGCGTACTGGGGCGCGAGGTTTGGAGGGGTCGACCCTTGCACGCTTTTCGGCGACTCTTCCTTCTGCTGTGATATGGGCGAGCGCCCTGCACTGTATCTCATCAAATGTCCTTGCTGGACATCGTATAAGTGCGTCGCTGAAGGGTCCAGGAAGGATTCCCCTCTCAAAGGCATGCACTATCATAGCGTCGTCCTTATTTGGCAGTCTCACCACCAATGTCGCAAATCGGTTGAGGAAATCCTTCAGTGGTTCTTCGTTGAACTGCTTTACATCAAAGAGGTCGAACGCAACCGGCATCCAAGCCCGATTGACAATGAACTGCTTTTTGAACAATTCTGCAAACTGCTCGAAGGACGTAATGTGTCCGTCTGGGAGTCCCACGAACCAGTTCAGCGCTGTCCCTGCAAAAGTACCCATGAACAGCTTGTAGTGCATGGCATCAGTCCCCCCAGAGATCATCATTTGCGTATGGAACGCTGTGATGTGGGCTTCTAGATCTTCTACCCCTGTAAAAGTAATCTTTGGGATTACAATAGACGCTGGTATTACTGTCTGCATGATCTCCTGCGAGAAAGGCATGGGTCGAGGCCTGGCTGGAGGCATGGCCCCCTGTCCTACTGCTGCCCTTTCTCCCATTCCTCTTCTCAGTTCCTCGTTGGCTCTCCGCAACTCGTCATTCGCCGCCAAAGACGCGTTTAGGTCAACCCTAAACTGTTCCTGCCTTAGGGCCTGATCAGCGCTGGAGGCGGTGAACGCCTGCTGGAGATTGCGGATTGTCTCCATGAGCTCCTGGATGGTGGCGGTGTGATTACCATCGCCTCCTCCAGTGACACCTTGCCTAGTGCTTCTCATGCTGTCTGATTTTGCTCTTCACAACTGTGGACGGGACCTTATTTTATCGGGCCCCACGGTGGGCGCCAAATGTTCTTGTCGGTTGACCCGCTGTCGGTCAAACTCTACGATCGTCAGCACCTTCTTCTTCCTCCTTCCCTGTTAGAATGACTTGCCTGCAAAGAAAGAAAGAGAGGCGCCCTTGCGACCGTGTGCACTCCGACACTCAAGTCAAAACTAGGGCAAAAAACACCAAGTGTATAGTAAAATAGTGATAGTCTCAAAACTGCGTACCTTCCCCTGGAGCTTTAAGCCCCTTTTATAGGGTGTCATTAGGTTAACTCTAGTAACCAACTTTCCCTGCGTGATACATTATCTTTAGAAAGAAAATATTCAGTGAGTGAGAGAATGCTGTTATACGTGCGTAATCTGTAAGGACCTGTAAAGTTAAATTGGAATAAAAGGGTATATTTTAAATGAATTCTAAGTATGTTTTTATTTAAAATAAAAAAAGGAAGGAAAGTGTAGCTTAGAAGACTATAAGATTTCCTGGTTAGTACATAATCGTCGGTCGCCTGCTACACATGATCGCCAGGGCGCGAGGCCTGTGGACGTCGCCAGGGCGCGAGGCATGTGGACGTCGCCAGGGCGCGAGAGGCATGCAGGCATCGCCAGGGCGCGAGGCATGTGGACGTCGCCAGGGCGCGAGAGGCATGCAGGCATCGCCA
Organism: Phaseolus lunatus; assembly: GCA_013389735.1. NCBI lineage: Eukaryota > Viridiplantae > Streptophyta > Magnoliopsida > Fabales > Fabaceae > Phaseolus > Phaseolus lunatus. The sequence goes on along the minus strand of CM023859.1, from coordinate 14,449,876 downwards.
GGGCGCGAGGCATGTGGACGTCGCCAGGGCACGAGAGGCATGCGGGCGTCGCCAGGGAGAGACATCGGTGGTCCGCCAGGATAAGACATCGGTGGATAGTCATCGCGCGAGCGGTCATCGGTGGAAGATTATCGCGCGATGTCGAGTTTCACACGAATAAAGTGGGACCCAGAATCCCAGCATGACACGTCCTGCACGCGCGCCACGTGGACAAAAAGGGTGGTTCAGAATAGTGACATCAGAAAGTTGGCATGCGCAAGAGACACTCGCGGTCGTACTGTTCAGGGAAGTGGTTGGCATGCACAAGAAGACAACCGTGGCCGTACTGTTCAGTGAAACGTACACTCTGGCTTTCTTGCAGAGGGGGTGGCGGCAGCAGCATGCGTGGACAAGTAGGCTTGGATTCAAAAACCCACTGCGAGGAGGCAAAGAACGTTGCAGTGACTCAAGAGTGAAAGAGTGAGTGCATCTTCATCCCTCTCTTTTCTCTCCTTTGCGCTGCGATTCAGGCAACCTCAAGCACCAGTGCGACGAGCGACGACTGCCCTTGGACACTTGGGAGGTTCTCTGCAAGTTCTCCAGACCGGGAGACTAAAATAGAGTGAAGGCATCTTTAAGCTTCGTTGGGTTTCGGAGTTCTTGGAGTTTTGCGCAAGTCCAGGTAAGGGAAGCTAGTACTCTACATTTATAAAAACGTTAGGCGAGTAAGTTCTGGAGTGAGGGCGACGTGGTCGCCGGTTTTCATATTTCTTTTCACAATGCTCTGTTTTTATGTGTGGGGTGACGTGGTCGCCGGTTTTAACTTTGTTTCTGAAATCCCCTGCTTTTGAATGAGTTCGCCGATTTGGCGTTGTTTTTCGAACTCCCCTGTTTTAGTGCTGTTTGAAAATTGTTTGAGATTTAAATGTGAAATACATGTGATATTTGAAACTCTGAACCGTGGAATGAATGTTGCTGTGACTGAATCGTTTATTCAGTGTTGTATGATGTATTGATTGTTGTGAATGTGGGATCAAGGCATAGTATTTTCAGGAAAGAAAATACCGTGTAAGATCGTGTGTAATGTGTATTGACTAGGGGCTTGTCTAGAAGAAGATATCCTGACTCTGCTGATATAATGGAATCACATAGATGAAGTTATTCAGTTGTGGAGAGTCGAAGGAGGTTCATATGAATGGGTGAGTCGTGTGAAAAAGAACGAGCTCGGCCTGTTATATGCATTAACCCTGTCATACCGGGAGAGTGATGATATTGAGACTATGTATGCGCATGGCTGTGTGGATTTCACAGCGACCCTGTGTGGATTTCATAGTGGTATGGTATGACAGGTGCAGATCTCTGAGCCTGAGTCAACGCACGAGTCTTCCGGAAGTGGGGTCATGTGTCTATATGTTATGAGTCAGTGGAAAGTCTGACATGTGAACCATGAGTATCGAATGTATTGGATAGGCACTTGACGAGTTTGTGATATATGGGGACGTTGATGGTTGAAAATTGATATAGTGTATGAATGGTGTGAAGATTTATATTTTCTTCTGATATGAAGTTTCATGTTTCAAGTTTTTAAAACATCTAGCTTACCCTTTTATCTGGTATTGTGATTACTGTCTTAAACCTGTGATGATCGTGTATTTTTGCACGGGAGCAGACGAGGTTGCAGGTAGTAGAGCTCCTCAGTGAGTGGACGCCGGTCGGAGATCGCCCGTTTCTGTTTCTGTTAGGCGATCATCCTTTTTCTGTTGTCTGATAGGAGATCGCCCTCTTCTTCTGATAGGAGATCGCCTGTTTGTTTTTTTTTTGCTGTATTTTGTTTAAGTTTTGGAAATTGACCGAATTTGTATTAAACTCCCTGTGAGGAGAAACTTCATTACATTTATATAATTTTTGTTCACTTCAATATATTTGTTTGCCTTTATTTTCATTATATCAATATGAATAGTATTTTTTGGCGGGATGTTACATAATCTTTAACAGCGTATCTTTGTATATTTGGAGTGCTACTACCGCCACCTGCATATCAATAACATATTACTAGGAACAATATCTTTTATCTCTTAATCTTTTGGGCGTGTATGGCGGTAACCTTCTATCTTCAAGCAATTGTCTTTATGAACGAATATCACAGTATATTGTTAATCCTAACGTTGCGGGGTCTATCCTTATGATTTAAACTAACCTCTCACGTGCCCTTAAACCCCTCACGTGCCATTACATGCAACTCTAAGGATAAATCTGTAAGGACCTAGAAACTTTAATTGGAATAAAAGTGTTAGACTTAAATAGTTTCAGAAGATGTTATTATTTAAAATACAAAGAGCTGGTAAATGAAGTTTCGTAGTAGTCGGCCCTCGGACGTCGCCCAAGGTCTGGGGTCAGCTGGTCGAGGTCGGTCGGCTGACCATTGTAATAACCAAGTAGTCAGGTATGATGACTTTATCGTGAGGTAATCACGTGGATGTGCTCGAGGAAGACATGTGGATCAAGAAGAGTAAAGGAAGAAAAGTGTAGTTAAGAAGTCTCCTATGAGATCGCCTGGTTAGTACATGATCACCTGTCGAGTAGGTTGCACATGATCGCCTGCCGCCTATGGTGCACATGATCGCCGAAAGTGCACTCAGTATGTGGTCAAGATACTGGATCAACTAGAGTGGGTTCCGACAACCACGCGTATCAAGGTGAGGGTTAAGCCTTAGATACGCTGTGCATGCAAAGCTCTATGCTTGAGCATAAGAAGTCATCCTTAGTGTGCATGCATGGGAGCACGAGGAGCAGTCCTATCTACTCTTGGAAATGTGAAGCTACCGACGTCACCAAGTCATCTGGAAGTGATACCTTGGACGTAACATAATGGGAGGATGAACCTTCAGCAAGGTGTGACGATGTGACATCGGTGAGCAGAGTAAGGCGATGTGTTCTCGTCACACACAAAGGCGATAAGAGATCGCCAACAGCATGAGAGAAACATCGGTCATCAACCAGGATGGGAGAGACATCGGTGGTCTGCCAGGGTGAGACATCGGTGATCCTCCAGGGTGGGACATCGGTTGTCCGCCAGCGTGAGACATCGGTGGTCCTCCAGGGTGGGACATCGGTTGTCTGCCAGCGTGAGACATCAGTGGTCCTCCAGGGGTGACACATCGGTTGTCTGCCAGTGTGAGGAAGCAGTCATCACCGGGATGAGGCAATCAGTCATCACCGGTATGAGAGGCACATCGGTCGCCTCCCAGGGATTGACATCGGTCGTCCTCCAGGATGAGGCTTCGATGGATAGTCTTCGCGCGAGTGGTCATCGGTGGTTAGTCTTCGCGCGAGAGGTCATCGGTGGATAGCCTTCGCGCGAGAGGTCATCGGTGGATAGTCTTCGCGCCAGTGGTCATCGGTGAAAGGTTATCGCGCGATGTCGAGTTGCACACAGATAAGGTGGGACCCAGGCTCTCAGCATCAGACGTACTGCACGCGCGACACGTAGACAAAAAGGGTGGTTCAGAATAGTGACCTCAGAGTGTTAGCCTGCGCAGAGGCATGCGTAGTCGTACTGTTCAGGGAAGCGTACACGCAACCTTTCCTGCAGAGTGGGTGAAGGCAGCGGCATTTCTGGGCAAGTTGAGTTAGATTTAAAAGCTCACTTCTGAGAGGCAAAGAAGGGCTGCGGTTCAAGAGTGACAGAGTGAGTGAGTGAGTTACCTTCATCCTTCTCTTTTCTCTCCTTCACTCTGGTATTCAGGCCTTATCACGTCCCTGCTTAGCTATCGACGAATGCCATAGAGCACCTGGGAGGTTCTCTGCAAGTTCTCCAGATCAGAACGCTTAGGCAGAGGTCGAGCATCCTTAAGTTCGGTGGGTTAGAGCTAGAAGTGAGGTTTTACGCAAGTCCAGGTAAGGGAAGCTAGCCTTCATTTTCAATACAAGCCATATATTAGCTGTTTCTGAAGTGAGGGCGACGTGGTCGCCGGTTTCGTTTTCATCTTCGTGAATGCTTTGTTCTACGTGTTTGGGCGACGTGGTCGCCGGTTTTAAATACAGACTTCGAAATACCTTGTTTTTGAACCAGATCGCCGGTTTTGGCGTTGTTTTTCGAACTCCCCTGTTTTGGTGCTGTTTGAAACTGTTTGAGATTTAAATGTGATATTCGAAAATCTGAACCTTGGAATGAGTTTTTGCTGTGATTGAAATCGTTCATTTAAGCGTTATATGTTGTGTGGAATGTCTTGAATGTGGGATCAAGACATAGTATTTTCAGGAAAGGAAATACCGTGTTGAGATTTGGTTATGAAGTGTATTGATCTGTGAGCATCCTGTGAATGAGGCGATCCTGACTCTGCTGAGATAATGGAATCATATAGAGGAAGTTATTCAGTTGGTGAGAGTCGAAGGAGGTTCATATGAATGGGTGAGTCGTGTGAAAAAGAACGAGCTCGGCCTGTTATATGGATTAACCCTGTCATACTGTGAGAGTGATGGAATTGAGATCGAGATTGTGTTGATGCGCATGGCTGTGGAAACATTTCAGCCAATGAAGTATGACAGGTGCAGGTCTCTGGATGCTAAGTTCAACGCACGAGTCTTCCGGAAGTAGAGTCATGTGTCTATGCATTGTGAGTCAGTGGAAAGTCTGACGTGTGAATCTTGAATACTGAAAGTAGCAAATAGACACTTGACGAGTTATGGGATATGAGAATGTTAATGGTGGTAATTGATATGGATCATGAATGGCGTGAAGTTTTATGTTTACCATTGATTTAAAAGCTTTTAAAACATTTAGCTTACCCCTTTATTTTGTATTGCTCTGTGGCTGTTTTCTCTTAAACTGTGATGATCGTGTATTTTTGAACGGGAGCAGACGAAGTTGCAGGTGGTCGAGCTCCTCAGTGAGTGGGCGCCAGGAGGAGATCGCCCATTTACATTTCCGCTAGGCGATCACCCCTTTTTATGTTGTCTGATAGGAGATCGCCCTCTTTGATAGGAGATCGCCCTTTCCTGATGGGAGATCGCCTGTCTTGTTGGGGAATCGCCTGTTTTTATTTATTCTGTTGTATTTAGTTTACGTTTTTGGAAAACCGACCGACCTTGTATTAAACTCCCTGCGAGGAGAGAACTTCATTTCGTATATGCAATTTTGTTCACTTCAACATTATTATTTTATCTCTATTTCATTTTTTTTTTATATATAATTATGAAAAGGTTTTGGCGGGATGTTACAAAATCTCTTATGCCAAAGCCTAGCATTTCGCATATATCCCGCATGCATGGCGTATCTAGGGCCCAATTCATCTCTTGACACACGTGGTTCCTGGGACCCACTATTGGCCCTACTAGGCCGACCTCTATAGGGCCGAGGACTAATCAGCCTGCGGTGCAAGGACACATCAATCCCTTCTGGTAATCACCCTTCCTTGAGGGAACACACCGATGACTGATCACCCTTCTCTGAGGGGGCACACTGATCACCCTTCTCTGAGGGGACACACCGATGACTGATCACCCTTCTCTGAGGGACACACCGATGACTGATCACCCTTCTCTGAGGGGACACATCGACGACTGATCACCCGCTAATCCAAGCTGCCTGCGGGGTCCACTCCACGTGGCTTTGGCCCATGCTGTGGGACCTAGCTAACGTGGTTCACCCTTTACTATCTGTTCTCGACGACCGAGGTCTGGCCACTACACTACCCTTTATATAGTCTACGGTTTCCTCTACACCGCTACCCATATTTAGGGTTTACAGGATGAGCCTTGCGCTGCTATCACCCAGACTTAGGGTAATATAGCACGTAAGGTTTCCTTAACTGGAGTGCAAATTCTAACAGGATGGCCACCTGGGTGCCCCCTCGTGCACCTAGTCTCTGGGGCCACCTGTTTTGGGAGTGCCTTCACTGTTCATGTGCCATGCATGCAGCCTCACTGGGAAACCCTAATCCTGATGAGTACTCAACCCCTTAGGACTTTGCACCTAACTGTGCTTTCCCTGCCATACGCATAGGCACTTCGTGACTTAGGCTGCTCCCTACCTCTGGGCACTTTACTGATAACTGGTCTTCTCTCGGGACCCACATCAGATGTTCTAGTTCTGTTGTTCAAAACACCCAAGACCGATGTCACATCGTCCTACTTTGTTGCCTAGGACTCATCACCCTGCTAAGTGACGAGGACACATTAGTCCACTCTGGTGATCGACACGCTGATGACTAATCATCCCACTAGTCCATTCTACCTATGGGGTCCATCCCACGTGGCTTTGGCCCATGCTCTGGGACCCATCCCACGTGGTACATGGTCTTGGCCCATACTGTGGGACCCAGCTGACGTGGCTCACCATTTGATGTGAGTTGATTTTAGGTTCATTATATTTGTGACACTTTCTTAGAATTAGGATCAAGATTCTTAGCAATTTAGAGTGAGTCACCTAAGGAAAATCCCGACTGGACATTAACTTAACAAGTGTTAAGTAGATGTGAAGGTTCATTTCCAAAGGTCCAAGGTTAAAACACAATTAATGGTGATGAATGAATGAAGAACAAGGTGCTGAACTCAAAAAAAGAATAGGTGCAAAATTTAAACACAAAAAAAAAAATGGAAACACAAATTGAAATAAAAGAACCGATTGAAATTCAAGAACAAGACATAGAATCAAAACTACCGATTGAAATGACTATGGAAGATGAAAGAAGATGAAACTTATGTGGTTGTAGCCATGGATTGGGCACTTGGAAGTGATGATCCAAGATAAGTGCAGATTTGCCGCCACATGAGAGCTCCCAAAGCTTCACAAGATGAGGCAAGGAAGAGGAGAACAAGTCTCACAAAATTCACTCACAATTTGGGTATAGTAACTTTTCTTCTAATTTCAATGTTGAATTTACAATGACCAAGCACCTCTATTTATAGGTTTAGAGGGCTGAAATGAAAGTGAAACAAATTCAAAATTCCCTCCTAATTCTAATTCAAATTTGGAGCCAATCTTGAGTCACATGGGAGGTGTGACCTTTTTTCTACTTTGGCACCTCCTAAAAACTACACCTACACCTAGTCTTTATGTCACATGGAAGGTGTGACCTATCTTTATACATTGGCACCCCTTATTTTAATATCTACACCTTCCTTTAAAGTTACTAAAAACTATACACAAGTAATTACAAAAAGAGACATCCACTGATGCTCTTCTCCCAAAGCTTTAGCCTTGCTCCTAGTCATCCTTTAAGGCATGAAGGATGTTGAGCTATTTGATTGGGCTTGGGATTCATGGGCTTGGGCCTCAGGCGCCTCCTTTACTTGGTATTTATCATGCTCCTCGGGTTGGAGAGAATTCGTCCACGAATTTGGAAGACCTGCAGAAAAGGGAGTTATTTCACTGATATTAAAAGAATTACTTCCAAGAAATGTATCAGGCGTATCTAACTCATAGGCATTATCATTGATCTTGCCTCTGACTCGAATGTGGAGGATATGCCTTGTCACTCCTTCGTCTAGCCTTCTGCAACCGCGTGTTCTACAAGAACGCTCCAAGAACCTTTTCTGGAACTCCAAACGATGCCTGCAAAACAACACAGACGGCGCCTCTAGCGGCCGTGTGCACTCCAACGCTCAAGTCAGGCAACAGAACCACCGAAAACTCTCACTGAATCTCTCTGTGAGACTCGTGTGTGCTCAGATCCACTTTCTCTCTCTCTGTAACTGAATTCCGTTATCACTGTGCCACGTGTACAAACGCTCCCACAATGACTCAGAAACTATGTGTAGTGAATTTGTGTAAACTTGTAATTTGAAAAACTTGTGTGTACCTGACATAAGGTAGAGTACCTTTATACTTGGGCCACGCCTCTCTCCCAGATGGTGACACGTGGAGGCATGCAACTGGCATCTGACCGTACATGTGTCACACCTGGAAGGCTTCTGCGTGTTTCTCTTGTGCGGCTAAGTTATCCTCTTGTGGAGTAACTTAGCGCGTTTCTTCGTTCTGAGTGAGTGCATGCTCCCAGGAGAGCGCCTGGTGGGGCTGGTCTAAGCATACTCACCAGGCGTATCCTGCCCGCATGACCTCGCCGCACGTCCTCTGAGTGGGTGCATGCTCCCAGGAGAGCGCTGGGTGTGGCTGTTCTGAGCACGCTCACCAGGCGCATCCTGCCTGCATGGTCTCACCGCACGTCCTCTGAGTGGGCATCATGCGAGGTGCATGCGTAACGCTGTCGCTGGGAACCTGGGTCCCAGCTTAAAACATGTTGGCAAGAACACCAATGACCGATCTAGCTCTGCATGCACTAACGACCAAGCGGTGCCTCATTACTATCTACCGATGACCGTGCGGTGCCTCATGACCTTCCACCGATGACCGTGCGGTGCCTCGCTACTATCCACCAACGTCCGTGCGGTGCCTCATGACCTTCCACCGACGTCCGTGCGGTGCCTCACTACTATCCACCGACGTCCGTGCGGTGCCTCATGACCTTCCACCGACGTCCGTGCGGTGCCTCATGACCTTCCACCGACGTCCGTGCGGTGCTTCCAGGCGCTTATCTAGCACCACTCTGGGGGTGGTGGCCACTTGGTAACTGACCACCGATCACCATTCTAAGTGGTCTCCTCCCTGATTCGCCTGCCATCTCATGCCACGTGTCACCCTGTGACTGGTCCACGTGGTCATCTGCTGCTGACGTCATCGCCTACCGATGACCGACCGGATCAATCATTAATCCTCTTGATGACCTGAAAAGGACCATCACCACGAGGCATAAGTTTTGACTTCCTTTGAGTAGGAAATCTATCCTTCCTCAAGTGTAGCCAAACCCAATCGCCAGGTTGAAAGATTAATGCCTTACGCCTTTTGTTGGCATTCTCAGCATATTTGCCAACTTTCTTCTCAATTTGTAACTTGATGTGATTATGCAAGTCTTTAATAAAAGAAGATTTTTCAAAACCATCTTTGCATAAAATCTCATCAAGTACAGGAATTGGAAGAAGATCTAGAGGTGTTAAAGGGTTGAACCCATAAACAACCTCAAAAGGAGAATGGGTAGTTGTAGAATTTACTACTCTATTATAAGCAAACTCAATATGAGGTTGTAAATTCTCCCAAACCCTTGGGTTCCCGGAAATAAAGCATCTTAACATTTGACCCAAAGTTCTATTGACCACCTCAGTTTGACCATCAGTTTGGGGGTGGCAAGTAGTAGAAAACAAAAGTTTTGTGCCAAGTTTGCCCCACAAGGTCCTCCAAAAGTGGCTTAAAAACTTTGAATCCTTGTCAGATACAATACTTCTAGGAAGCCCATGCAAATGAACAACTTCCTTAAAGAAGAGATTTGCAATATAACAAGCGTCATCTACTTTGTGGCAAGGAATAAAATGAGCCATCTTAGAAAAGCGATCCACTACCACAAAGATAGAATCCTTTCCTGTCGATGTCTTTGGAAGACCTAAGATAAAATCCATTGAAATATCTACCCAAGGCATTGATGGGATAGGAAGAGAGGTATATAAACCTTGGGGATGGACTTTAGATTTAGCCTTCCTACATTCTATACTGATCTAGTCGGTCATCGGTAGTCGATGACGTCAGCAGCAGATGACCACGTGGACTATTCATAGGGTGACACGTGGAATAAGATAGCAGGAGAATCAGGGAGGAGATCACTCAGAACGGTGATCGGTGGTCAGTTATTAAGTAACCACCACCCGCAGATCAGTGCCTAGATGAGCGCTTGGAAGCAGAGCGCGAGAAGTAATGAAGCACCAATCAGTCATCGGTGCATGGTCATCGGGGTTTCTTGCTACACGCAGTTAAACTGGGACCCAGGCTCCGAGTGCGAGCATTACGCATGCACCTCGCATGATTCTAAACCAGAAGAAGAAGAGCTGCTCGCCAGTAGGGTCGTGCATGAGGATGGTATGAGAGATCGGTGATTCATTACTTCTCGCGCTCTGCTTCCAGGCGCTCATCTAGGAACTGATCTGCATGTGGTGGTCACTTAGTAAATGACCACCGATCACCGTTCTGAGTGATCTCCTCCCTGATTCACCTGCTATCTTATTCCACGTGTCACCCTGTGAATGGTTCACGTGGTCATCTGCTGCTGACGTCATCGACTATCGATGACCGACCGGATCAGTTGGTAAAGCCATCATGAAAAACTTTTCTATCATATTGCCATGGCCTACCTAAAAGAACATGTGTTCCTTCCATTGGGACAACATCACACAAGACCTCATCTTTGTATTTACCAATGGAAAAAAAAATGAGGACTTGTTCGTTAACTATGATTTCTCCAACCTTACTTAACCATTGTAGTTTGTAGGGCTTTGTATGAGAGATAGTAGACAATACAAGCTTATCTACTACTCTTGTACTAGCCACATTAGCATAACTTCCCCCATCCACTATCAAAGAACACAACTTATCATTAATGATCCAGCATCTTGACCAAAGCGTTATAACTTCTCCTTCTCGAACCTCGTCCTCACCAGCTTCACGCCAAGTACATCGATGACCTTCACCTGAAAATCCTCCAAGAAACCTGAAAGAACAGTATGGCGCCTCTGCGTCCGGTTGCGCTCCGACGCTCAAGTCAGTGATTGAATCAACAATGAATTTCAAAGAAAACTCAGAACCGTGTACCAGTGAATCACCACCAAAAATGAATCCTCCCCCCATTCCGTTAAGAATTATATATATATATATATACCTGAGTCTTTCTCTCTCCTGATGGTTATTCCTCTTGACACGTGGATAACATCTGGTCATACACGTGTCACCATCTGGAGTACCTGCAGCTGAAACGTTACTTCCACTTTGCTCCTGCGACTAAGTTATCCACACAGGGAGTAGCTTAGTGCACAGGCTACTTTGGGCGCAACCTTAACATGATGAGCTGGTTAACGCTGGGTATCACGGCTCACACTACTCATGGTGGCAGATATGCCACTTATCTTCCCTACTTCGGCGGCAGACATTCCACTTACTTTCTGTATTTAGACCATATAACAAGTGCTTACCAAATCTTCTCAAATACCCGGCGATGTGCTCCTTTCGGCGTCTTGTTAACCACCTGATCGCCCAATCTTCACACATGGCGATCATGTGCAATACACACGGCGATCATGTGCAATACACACGGCGATCATGTGCAATACACACGGCGATCATGTGCAATCTAGGCGATTACTGATCTTCACACACGGCGGTCATGTGCAATCTAGGCGATTACTGATCTGTGCTTCTTGCGTAACGCTCTCGCTGGGAGCCTAGGTCCCAGCTTAACTGCGTGTTAACAGGAAACCCCCGATGACTGATCAGTGCTTCTTTACTTCTCGCGCTCTGCTTCCAGGCACTCTTCGCGCTCTGCCTCCAGGCGCTCACCTAGCACTGATATGCGGGTGGTGGTCCCTTAGGAACCGATCACCATTCTGAGTGATCTCCTCCTTGATTCACCTGCTATCTTCTACCACATGTCACCCTGTAAATGGTCCACGTGGTCAACTACTGCTGACGTCATCGACTACCGATGACCGACCGGATCACAAGCCCCCCAGTCTCGAGCTGTGACTGGTCCAGCGAAAAGACTAAGAAATCGTCTTCTGGCGGTCTACAGGAGCGCACACTCTGGCAATAACACTGTTTCATTCCTTCTTCTTCGCCTTTAGACATTCAAAGCATTTCTCTGTGAGACCACTCGACTTCTTCAATCTCCAACCTCTGTGACGCTTTTCTGATCATCCAAAGGTAACCTTTTTATCTCTTCTACTGATGACTGATCACCACTCTCCGAGGAGGCACACCGACGACCGATCACTTGCTAATCCAAGCTGCCTGCGAGGTCCACTCCATGTGGCTTTGGTCCATGCTTTGGGACCCAGCTGACGTGGTTCACCCTTTACTATCTGTTCTCGACGACCGAGGTCTGGCCACTACAATTAATGAGACATCTTGTATGGAAAATATTTTCTCTTTGGCTTTCATCAAAGGGTTTTAAAACTTGGCCAAGCATTCGTCTCACTACTAATAAGTCGCCTTCAAGTGGACTTTCACTCTCATGCTCACTTGGGGACCTAGGAGGTGTTGAAGGTCTAGAGGAATCCGAACTATGCTCACTCAAAACCACCCATCACACATCATCATATTCCTTTTGGAAGGACAATTAGCTGCTATATGACCATAGCCTAAACATTTAAAGCACTTTTTACTTGAAGATTTAGTTGGTGATTTAGGAGTAGAAGTTGAAGGCTTAGTATCTCTAGTTTTGAAAGTAGAATCTTTTGAAGGAAATTTTGAAAAAGATTTTCCTTTGTTTTTCCAAGATGAATTGTAAAAGCCATCATTATGAGTATGTTTAAGAGAATTTTTCCTTGCAAGTTGAGATTCTACCTTGATGGCAAGGTGAACCAAATTTTCTAAAGAAGAATACTCATTAAGTTTTACAACATCTTGGATATCCCTTCTAAGACCACTAACAAATCTAGCCATTTTAGCTTCATCATTCTCATGCATATTGGCTCTAGTTAAAAGCGTTTCAAGTTCTTTATAATAAGCATCCACACTTAGCGTGCCTTGGTGAAGCCGTTGGAGCTTCAACAATAGGTCTTTCCTAAAGTGTGGAGGCACAAATCTAGCGCGCATGCAAACTTTTAAATCATCCCAAGAGACCACGGGCGGTCTCTTGTTTAGCCCAATGTCCATGAGAGTTTTGTGCCACCATTGCATGGTGATCCAGCCTCTTGACCAAAGCGTTAGAACTTCTCCTTTTCAAACCTCATCCTCTCCAGCTTCATGCCGGTGACCTTCACCTGATAATCCTCAAAGAGACCTGAAAAAATAGTATGGTGCCTCTGCGGCCAGTTGCGCTCCGACGCTCAAGTCAGTGATCGAATCAACAAAGAATTTCAGAGAAAACTCAGAACCATGTGCAAGTGAATCCCCACAAATGAAAAACTAACCTCTCGAATTCCGTTAAGAATTCTATATATATATACCTGAGTCTTTCTCTCTCCTGACGGTTATTCCTCTTAACACGTGGATAACATCTGGTCATACACGTTTCATCATCTGGAGTACCTGCAGCTGAAACGTTACTTTCACTTTGCTCCTGCGACTAAGTTATCCACACAGGGAGTAGCTTTGTGCACAGGCTATTCTAGGCACAACCTTAACATGGTTAGCTGGTTAACACTGGGTATCACGGCTCACACTACACATGGTGGCAGATATGCCACTTATCTTCTCTACTTTGGCGGCAGACATGCCACTTATCTTCTGTATTTAGACCATATAATAAGTGCTTACCAAGTCTTCTCAAATACTCGGCGATGTGCTCCTTTCGGCGACTTTTTGACCACCTGATCTCCTAATTTTCACACACGGCGATCATGTGCAATCTAGGCGATTACTGATTACATACGAGAGAAATCGGAGACCGCCGCCTTCTTCAACAAATGACAATCTCATCGACTTCTATGCTACACTTTCCTTTCTCTTACTCTTCTTGATCCATGTGTCCTCCTCAAGCATGCCCACAGGATTACCTCACAATTACGTCATCACACCTGACTACTTGGTCAGTACACACCGATCACCCTTCTCCGAGGGAACACACTGATGACTGATCACCCTTCTCTGAGGCAACACACTGATGACTGATCACCCCTCTCTGAGGAGGCACACCGATCACTGTTCTCCGAGGGAACACACCAATGACTGATCACCTCTCTCTGAGGCAACACACTGATGACTGATCACCCCTCTCTGAGGAGGCACACCGATCACCCTTCTTCGAGGCAACACACTGATGACTGATCACCCCTCTCTGAGGAGGCACTCCGATCACCCTTCTCCGAGGGAACACACCGATGACTGATCACCTCTCTCTGAGGCAACACACTGATGACTGATCACCCCTCTCTGAGGAGGCACACCGATCACCCTTCTCCGAGGGAACACACCGATGACTGATCATCTCTCTCTGAGGGGACACATTGGAGACCGATCACCCGCTAATCCAAGCTGCCTACGAGGTCCACTCCACGTGGCTTTGGCCCATGCTGTGGGACTCAGCTGACGTGGTTCACCCTTTACTATCTGTTCTCGACGACCGAGGTCTGGCCATTACACATGGCATAGTCCATAAATTCTAGGGAGGCTAGCTTAACCTTTTGGTCTTCTTGGACCTCATGTACAAAAAATATTTGTTCTACCTTAGCCTCCCATCCTAAATACACATTAGGATCTCCTTCACCACTAAAACTAGTTAATTTTACATAAGGCATAAAAGGCTTAGCCACATTTTGGCGCCTATCTTCATGATTGTGATGCATCCTCCAATTGGTTTCTTCATGATATCCATAAGAACTTTGAGAAGACCTTGAGGTATGCCTATGATGATGATGGTGTCTTCTCTCACGGTTGTGATGATGATCTTCATGGTCCAACTCCAATCTTTGGAGCCTTGCCTCCATTTGTCTTATCACCTCATCCTTTTGTGCAAGTGTTAGTTTAGCATCCTTTAATTCATCAATTAGGTATGCTTTTTGAGGTGAGTGAGGCTTAGATGATTCTCCACTAGAAATATTACCCATGATAAAATGAAACACAAAAACACAAAGAAGAAACAATTATAGAAAACAAGGTTAGAAAAACAAGTTCAAAAGGCAAGTATAGCTTGCGGCAAAGATGTAAAATCAATCAAACCACTCCAAGAAAATATTTCTTTCCTTTACCAAGCCTCTCTTGTGGATTGGATGAGCCTCAAGTGAAAGATGCCAAAGCAAACCACACTTACTCAAAGAACAATTCACCACAAAACTAGAGGAAACAAGAAAGACAAGCAAGAAAAGGTATAAGCAAGAAAAGCTAAACCAAAGTGGAAGTAAAGATATGACAAAACTTTGGAAAAAATATTGAATGAAAATGACAAGCAAAGAAAATAAGGCACTCAATAAAAGGTAGTACACAAAGAGAACCTTGAGAATGGTACTAGAATTGGATTAACAAAACCAAAACAGTACTACAGAATATTAAGGTGTCAAAATGCGTGACTTAAACAAATTATCCTGAGCTCGATAATTCAAATTTGAATTTGAAATTTAAACCACAGAAATTTCAAGATCTTAGCTCAAATTTGGAGCTGGAATCACACCAAAATGATGCACCAATTAATTGTGATAAATTTTTCAAATCTGATGCCACTTCACCGTTTTTTTCACGCCAGAATTTTACACTGATTGTATTTGATTTATCATTTTTTTTCTATTTTGAATTTTTCTTCACTTTTTTTTTTCACTTTTTTCTAACACATCAATCTGTTCAGATCCAGAATTTCACAATTTTTCATAAACGGAATTAAATTCTGTAAACAAAAACAGCCAGCACAGTTTCAACAAAAACAGAGGAAGCCTAATTTGGAATTAAAACAATATTAAGAAACTTCAAAGACACAATAGAATTGATGTATGCGAACTTGTATGGATCTATCACACAAGCATGAACTCAAATCTAAAATTAAAATGCACCAAAGGCTCAACAAAATAGATTAGAAACTGCACTCAAAAATTAAAAGCAATCAACCAAAAATTATCAAGAAAAGTACTCCATAGAAGTGATGACAATTTAGGAGAAACATGACTTGACAAAACATGTATGGATTTGTTCTCGCCGGTTGGCTTGCCTGTCAGTTGACTCTACGACACTCACACGCCTCTTTCCTCACATTGATATGTGCTTGGTTCTTTCGAAGCAATCTGCACCAGCAAAAGAGAAAGGGGGCGCCCTAGAGGCCGTTTGCACTCTGACACTCAAGTCAAGATTAGGCAAGAAACACCAAGTGTTTGAGTAACTGTGTTTAGGGTTTGAAAATTGCGTACCTTTGTGAAGTATTTTACTGCCCCTTATATAGTGTAGGGTTTACTGTACCGCTAGCCCTAATTAGGGTTCACTACGCTGCTAGCCATATTCAGGGTTTACTAGAATACCCTTGCGCCGCTATCACCCAGTCTTAGAGTAATCTAGCACATAAGATTTCCTTATCTGGAGTGCAAACTCTAACAGGATGACCACCTGAGTGCCTCCTCGTGCACCTAGTCTCTGGGGCCACCTGTTCTGGGAGTGCCTTCACTGTTCACGTGCCATGCATGTAGCCTTTACTGGGAAACCCTAGTTCTGATAAGTACTCGACCCCTCAGGACTCTGCACCTAACTGTGCTTTCCCTGCCACACGTATAAGCTCTTCGTGATTTAGGCCTCGCCTTACCTCTGGGCTTTTCCTTATCATTGGCCCACTCTGGGAACCAATCTCAACTATTTTGGTCATGTGGTTCAAATCACCTAGCACTGATGTCACCTCGTCAGACTCTGTTGTCGAGGACTCATCACCCTGCGCTATGACGAGGACACATCAGCCTACCTTGGTGATCGACACCACTGATTACTCATCGACCCACTATTCCACGCTGCTTGTGGGACCCTGCCTACATGGCTGTAGGGCCCAGCTGACGTGGCTTGCTGTCGTCAGCAGGTCTCCACGTCCGAGGACTGGTCGGTACACAAGCCCCCCAGTCTCAAGCTGTTAACTTGTTTCAGCGAAGAGACTAAGTAATCGGCCCAGCGACCTACGTGGCTCTGTGCATAAGGATGTGAATAGTACGCTGAGAGGACGTTTCACCAACCCCCTTTAATCTGTAGACACGTGGCCGCATCAACGATCTGGGATTCTTAACGTTTACGCTCCCTAGGGCTACGTTAAACCCCTTCAAAATCCCACGCCACTTCACTGTTTCATCACCTTTCACTCGAGCATTCATACCTTCTAACTTCTCTTGCACGCTTCTGTCCTACTATGCTCGCGACCCTTCAACTTCGCTCACGCAAAGATATAATATTTACTCTCCCTTTCTGCCTTCACTTTATGATTCTGCTTCTCTTCACATATCCTAATTGTGCTGGGTCTGTTTATGATTTCTGCATTTTAGGGTTTCTGTTCTTCTTTTTTGCATTCGTTCTTCTTTTGAGTCTTTGTCCGCCATTGTTTTCGCCATCATTTTCTTCTAAAACCCTTTTCCTTCTTCCTGCCTCTCATTTGTTTTAGATTCGAGATGGCCAAAACCAAAACCACCTCCAACCCTCCTCCAACCGTAGCGGTTGACTACAGGGCCCTCTACCCCTGGGCTTTTGAGGATCTCCTTGCTGAGACCTCCAAACTCACCTCTACTGATGATTGGAGGAAGCACAAGGATGACAAAAATGAGATTAAAGGGCGCGTCTTCGGCACGGAGAGTGACGCGTACATCTCAGTGCGTCCTTGCACCGAGGGTGAACCTGTCTACACCGACGATCGATGCAATGGCAGGGAACCCTTCTTCTTCTTCTTCTATGCCACCGTGTTCAAGCAAGTCAAAGTCCGTCTTCCCTTCACCAGGTTCGAGAGGGCTTTACTCACGGAGTTGAACGTAGCGCCCGCTCAGCTGCACCCCAACAGCTGGGCCTTCATTAGGGCGTTTTCCATACTTTGCAACAACCTAGGGTTCACTCCCTCGGTAGACGTATTTGTATACTTCTTCAAGGCGAAGAGCCCTGGGAAAAGGCTTTGGGTAAGCCTTAACGGAGTGGCAGGGAGGGTTCCGCTCACCCTCTTCTCTCAATCATACAAGGGCTTCAATGGGAAGTTCTTCCGAGTCTACTGCAGCTCCTACGACTCCACCATGCTCGATGGGTTCCCACTATATTGGCTACAGAAGTTGAAGTTTAAGAAGCCTCGCGGACTCGAGGAGCTGATGCCCTTTGATCGTGAAGTGTGCCAAACTCTCTCCAGCTGGGGCGTGGTGTTCGACACCACCCAGCTAATTAGGCACGAATATGATGCTAAGACTCTCAGCATTTACATTGGTACATTGTCTTTGTCTCGTATCTACCTGCTTTTGTGTTTTATGCTTGACCCTGCTCACCCTTTCTTGTTGTCCCTTGCAGGCATGGTGCTGAATGCTGAGAAGAAGAAGAGGCTGGCTGATGTGCTAAGTCGCCGCACTGCAGGTGGCTCAGGCCCTGCTGGCCCTTCCTCGCCCACTGTGGCTGCCCCAGAACCAACTGCTGACAAGTCAAAGATGGCAGCCCCAGTAGAAATCTCTGAAGATGAGGACACCTGCTCCGGTCTCGTCTTCAAGAGAAAGAGGGTGGAGGTTGCTGTAGAGGTCTCTTCTGCAACAGAGGGGCAACCTCCTTCATTCAGGGAGCACCCTCCCAGTGCTTCATCTCCACCCGAGCCACTCTTGGCGCTTGAGGGTGGAGGGGAGAGTGTCCCTTCGTCTAGCCAAGCGCCTCCTGCTCCTGAACTGCCTCCTCTCCTCCAACGAACCCTTGCTCAAATGCCTGGCCAAGCTGCCATGGAGGCCATGGACAGGAACTCTCTGGGGGACCTCATCAGCCATGGCCTTGGGGAGTTCCTTGTTGCCTCCAACTTCCTGCTGGCCAGAGGGAATGCTGAGGCAGAATTGTTGGAGAGAGTTGCTGCATTGGAGAGGGAGCTAGAACAGAAGAAAAGCTTGGATCTCCAACTCCAACAAGTGGCCAAGCACGAGACTGCTCTGAACCAAGAGTTGGGCAGTCTACGCTAATTTGAAAAGGAGGCCAAGAAACTTCTTTTCTCCAAAGGGCAGGAGGCCCTCCAGCTTGAGGCCAAGATTCTCCCCCTCCGCAACAAGATCATTGAACTAGAAGAATAGTTGGAGGGGTCTCAGACAAAAATGACCAAGCTGGAGGAGAAGGACACAAACCAAGAGGTTCAGCTGGGCAAAGTTGAGGAGGAACTTGCCCAATAAACGGAGCTGCTTAAGAAGACTGTTCTTGCCGGTTGACCGCCTGTCGATCGACTCACGACACTCACACGCCTCCTTCCTCACGTTGATATATGCTTGGTTCTTTCGAAGCAATCTGCACTTGCAAAAGAGAAAGGGGGCGCCCTAGAGGCCGTTTGCACTCCGACGCTCAAGTCAGTGTAAGGCAAGGAACACCAAGTGTATTGAGTTTCTCTCTGTGTTTAGGTCTAGAAACTGCGTACCTTTGTGAAGTATTTTACTGTCCCTTATATAGTCTAGGGTTTACTGCGCCGCTAGCCATATTTAGGGTTTACTGGAATACCCCTGCGCCGCTATCATCCAATCTTAGGGTAATCTAGCACATAAGGTTTCCTTCTCTGGAGTGCAAACTTTAATAGGGTGACCACCTGGGTGCCTCCTTGTGCACCTAGTCTCTAGGGCCACCTATTTTGGGAGTGCCCTCACTGTTCACGTGCCATGCATGTAGCTTTACTGGGAAAACCCTAGTTCTGGTGTGTACTCGTCCCTTCAGGACTCTGCACCCAACTGTGCTCTCCCTGCTACCCGCATGGGCACTTCGTGATCCAGGCCTCTCCCTACCTCTGGGTATGTTTACTGATAACTGGTCTTCCCCCAAGGCCGATGTCACCTCGTCTTCACCCAAGGCCGATGTCACCTTGTCTTCACCCAAGGCCGATGTCACCTCGCCATACTCTGTTGCCGAGGACTCCTCGACTGCTGAGTGACAATGACACCTCAGCCCATCCTGGTTGTCTGACGACTACTCACCCTTCCCTGCGGGAAAATGCCGATGACTGATCACCCTCCTCCAAGGTGACACACCAATGACTGATCACCCTTCTCTGAGGTGACACATCGATGACTGATCACCCTCTAATCCAAGCTGCCTGCGGGGTCCACTACACGTGGCTTTGGCCCCTGCTGTGGGACCCAGCTGACGTGGTTCGCCCTTTGCTACCTGTTCTCGGTGTCTGAGGACTGGTCGGTACAGTTTTTATAAACGAAAATGCTAGCTTCCCTTACCTGAACTTGCGCAAAAACACTAAGAGCTCCAAAACCCACCGAAACTTAAGGATGTCCTAACCTGCACCATGGAGCCTTGATCACAAAACTGACTATACTACTCATTTTCTACGCTAACGGAGATGATTTCTGGAGCTAAGGGAGTCGCCGGCAACGCCTATGCAAAGGCAACCCTCTCAAGCTCAGATTCGACTCAAAAAATAGAGTAAAACGACTTACTCTGTTCTAGTGTCCTGACGGGAGGACTTGCAGAGACTTCCCAGAAGGACAAAGGCAGTCGCCGATCGTAGCACTGGTACGTGAGGATAGCTGCGTCTTCGAGTGGAGGAGAAAGGAGAAAGGGGAACTAAATGAGCTGATTCCCCCAGCTCTTAAGGTCGAACAGCTCTTTAGCCTTCACTGCCATTACCCACTCTCTGAGCAACCTTGCGTGCACACTTCCTTGAACAGTATGACCACATGGGTTTCTGCGCATACCAACTATCTGATGCTAACTATTCTGAAACACCCTTTTTGTCTACGTGTCGCGCATGCAGGACGTCTCATGCTGGGGGCCTGGGCCCCACCTCATCTGTGTGGAACACGACCTCGCACGATGACCATCCACCGATGTCTCATCCTGGCGGACGAACGATGTCTCTCCCTAGAAGACGACCGATGTCTCTCCCTGGAAGACGACCGATGCGTCCCTCATCCTGGCGATGACCGTCTGTCTCTCGCCCTGGCGATGCCCACATGTCTCTCGCCCTGGCGATGCCCGCGTGTCTCTCGTCCTGGCGATGCCCGCGTGCCTCTCGTCCTGGCGATGCCCGCGTGCCTCTCGTCCTGGCGATGCCCGCGTGCCTCTCGTCCTGTTGGCGATCTCTTATCGCCCTTGTGTGTGACGAGGACACATCGTCCCACTCTGGTCACCGATGTCACATCGTCACACCTTGCTAAAGGTTCATCCTCCCATTCCTCTAAGTCTATGTTATTACGGTTCACACTACTCATGGTGGCAGACATGCCACCTATCTTCTATATCACTCATCTTCTGTATTTAGACACATACTAAGTGCTTACCAAGTCTTCTCGAAGGCGATGTGCTCTTTTCGGCGATCATGTACACCATAGGCGATTGGCGATTTCATACGGGGGAAGTCGGAGGCCGCCGCCTTCTTCAAAAACGGCGATCTCCTTGACTTATAAGCTACACCTTCCTTTCTCTTACCCTTCTTGATTCACGTGCCTCCCCCCTTTCAAGCACGCCCACGTGATTACCTCACGATGAAGTCATCGCACCTGACTACTTGGTTAGTACACTGGTCAACCGACCGACCTCTACCAGCTGACCCCAGACCTTGGGCAACGTCCGAGGTCTGACCACTATGGTATTTTCTATTTTTATGTCCTTTTTATTTTAAATAATAACATACCCAGAAATTATTTAAAATCTATCACTTCTATTCCAAATAATTTATAGGTCCTTACATTCTCCCCAACAGGAAAAATTTTCGTCCCCGAAAATTGAATTACAAGGAAAAGAGGTAGGGATAGGCTTCTCTCATGGTTTCTTCTAATTCCCAAGTTGAATCACCCGATCTGTCATCCCACACCACCTTTTCCATGTTGATGGTCTTGCCTCTGAGCTGCTTACTCTGCTGATCGTCAATCCTGACTGGTTTCAGTTCAAACGACAAGTCATCCCTGATCTGCACATCGTCCACTTCCAACACGTGACTAGGGTCTGCAAGATACTTCCTTAGCTGTGACACGTGAAAGACATTATGCAGATTTGCTAATTGGGGAGGTAGAGCAGTCTCATAAGCTACATGACCTATCTTCCTTAAGATCTGATATGGTCCAACAAACTTAGGAGACAGCTTGATAGCATTCCTATGAGCTCTTCTTTGGATTTTGGAGTTCCTTGGTGATGATGGATGCGGAAGCTTATGGAGGAGGTGAGCAAGACCCTCCTAGGAGTGATGGTGATCTTGAAGGTGCATGAAGAGTGAGGAAATGGGGAGGTTTGGCCAGCCCCTTTGGTAGTGATGAATTGAAGACTAAAACCTAAGTGTTAGGCAAAGAGTGGTGTATGGCACAATTTTGGCAGCATAACAATACTCTATTTAATCTTTAAAATACAAGGTGTAGGCTCCTCCTTTTATAGGCTAAGGAGGACCATAATGTAACCCTAATGCTAGCCAAATGAAATGTAAATGTGAAGCACATGGGCCACATGGAAAGTGTGAGCACATGGGGAGGGGTGTGTCTAATTTGTAAGTTCACCCCCTCCATGGGCTTTCTAGAATAGTGGGAAGGTTAACTTCTCCTTAATTCTAATGTGCAGAAAAATAAACATTTGTCCACATGGCTATGCTATTTACACCCCAATTAAAGCTAAACTACATTTGATGGGCCTTCACGGAATATGTGCTAGTATGCCACTCTCCCATTCATAGCTTTGATCCAAGTCTTCTTGTCCTAGACGCTTCCAGCTTGGCCTTCTCGTCCTAGACCCTCCTAGCTTGTCTTAGACGCTCCTAGCTTGGTCTTAGACGCTCTTGACTTGGCTCTTGCCTTTCATGGAAGGTTGTACTTGGCCCTCTTCCATCACAGCTCCTTTGAACTGATAGCTCATCCTACACCCTTGGTCGGTGTCACTTTCATAAATACATGATCTCCAACTACAAACTCAAAAGGTCTTCTCCTCATTGTCAACATCATCACTGCCTCTACAAGAGTTATTATCCTTGTGTTCATTTAAGGCCATAAGTGTCTTCACAGCCTTGTCAGCTTCATCATCACAGCCACCACCAGAGTTGTTACCCTTGTCCTCATGAGCGACATAGAGTGGCTCCCTCAAAGTTATTCCCTTCATATTTTCCAGATCCACAGGGGTTTCCAAATCAAAATTCTTGCTCAACCTTCTTAGCAACTTCAACTTTGGGGATGGATGATGATTCACTTTCTAAGGCAGAGCAATCTGACTAAGATCCATTTACCACTGACATTAGCTACAGTTACAACACCTTCCCACCCTCCATCACACCACCAGGCATCCACTGCTGATTCAAACTCAAGAGTGCGACCTGAATGGCGTTCAGGAGAGCATGGCTTGACTGTTAAGCGGCCTGAACATCACATACCCAATTAATCAGTAGCTGCCCCTCTAGATGAAGGGACACATTCTTCTAGTTTCTGTGGTCCCTCTTTATCAAGTAAATCATCGTACTGGACCTTCAGCAGCCTTGGAGACACACTCCAGATTTTTCATCTAAACCAGCATTCTCTAATGCCACTATCTTGCCAAAGTACCTCTATCCTAGCACCGACCTGAAAGAACAATTTAGGCTTTGGTCCACATTTTGTCATTTCATTGGTAGGAGTAGAGACTTGCAGACCAGAAAACCCCTCTCAAAATTTGATCCTTAAACTTCTAATTCCTCTTGTTTCAGATGTCCATCATTGGCACGAACTGATTTTCCATGATTTGGGTTGGCATCAACATTGTTATTCTGTCTAGAAACTACAGAGATAGAGTTTCTTCCAGGATTTTCACTTTTCAGTTCAAAAACGACAGGTTTATAGCTCGAATTCACATTAGGTACTGTTTCTTGTCGAACCGATTGTGAAGCAGCAAAAGACTGAAAGAGAACAGCTTCTTTCCTTCAGGCGCCCATCTGGTTCATTTCTTCTTTGATTACTAATAGCAGATTATGAAAAACCCACCTCTTTAGCAACTGGTTGGGATTTCAGAGCTGCTAACTCAGGAATTCCAATGGATACATCCATATTAGCATTGCATGGGATCTCAGGGTGCTCAGTATTCAACACACAGATCATAAATCCCTCACTGTGTTCAGGGTGAGGACTTGTTGCTACAGCTGACGATGCAGCATTGTTTCTAGGATCAGAAACGAAATGCTGATCACCACAACTGCCACCTAATGGATTAGCTGTAAATCCCATCCCATCAGAAACACAAGGCACAGAAAGTTTTGCTTCCACATCCAACTTTTTGCAATTCACTAACATCACTAGAAGAACTCAACGGAAGTGAATCAACACCATCATAACATGGCTTATCCTTATTCTTATCCGTGGCCATTACCTCCTTCCCTCCTACATTCACAGACAGAGCTGCATCCTCATTTGCCAAGTTCAGGAGACTTTCGGCATCAGGAGCCTTTAACTTCAACCCACCATTCCCACACTCATCTTTCAAATCCCGATCAACAAAACAACATCCATTCTGCGTGAAACCTTCTCTCTTAGGAGGTAGTCCAGGTATTTCTTCTGGAAATACATCCATGAAATCCTTCACCACAGGTATACTGCCCATATCTTCTTCATTCTTCACTCCCCCTTGAGCTAGGATTACAAAGCACCTCGCCCCTTCTTTCAACTCCGACCACACATGCTGAGCAGACATTACATCTGACACTTCGAGATCTGGAAACACCACTTTCTGCCTACCGCAATCTATGAGAATGTGATTGGCAGATAGCCAATCTATTCCTAGGATAACATCCAGATCCTGAAGAGGTAGGCAGATCAAATTTACTTTGAACCTGCGTCCCTCTACCATCACTGGACATTCAGAGCAAACTGTGGAGGTCGCAACCTGTCCTGATGCAGGTGTAGAGACCAACAGTTCAAACGGCAGCTCCTTCACTAGAAGGCCCAACTCGGCTACACATAGACTTGACACAAAAGAGTGTGTCGCTCCGGAATCAAACAAAATTCTAACGCATCTACCAGCTATAGAGCAAACACTTTGTACTAAGTTACCTAACTGAGATGCCTCAGCTCCCGACATAGCAAACACTTTCCCTGCTGTCTGAGGTCTACGGTCTTCATTCCTAAACTGCCGAGAACCACCGGGTTGAGTCATCCTATTCTTGTTAGGACACTCTCTAGCAACATGTCCCATCTTTTGGCATTTGTAGCATCTTTTCTCTGAATTCCCCTTGGAGCACACGTTGACGTTATGTGGCCCACCACAACGGAAACATCTTGGTTTCCATGGTTGTTGTTGCTAAAACTGGGGCGGTGCTGCACCTGCCCTATGCTGTGGAGGTCTCGAATAAGGCTTATTCTGCTGCTGCTGCACCTTGGCCTTCCCACTGGAGGAACCCCCTGGGTGTGATCAGATTACCCTGGAATCACTCCTCTCCAGGGTCTCCACCCTCTTTGCCTTCTCCACTAAGGCATGAAACTCCCTGATCCACTGATCTGTTTGGTCCGGAGAAGCATTCCCACGAAACTGGGGTGGGTTGTGCCTCATGAACTCGGTCAGCCCCATCTGCTCCTGAGGCTGATTGACCTGGGAAGCTGTTGCAGCCGATCCAGCAGTTTCCCAATGATGCACTACAACCTGATGAATCTGAGCCATTACCGTATTCTGTTGATGGATAGCACTTGCCATTATCTCTATAGCCCTGGCAATCTGGCTCATTTCCGAAGAAGGTTGGGGAGGGGTAGGCGGTCTAGGAGCCATTTTTCTTCGTTTCAGATTTTGAAACTATTGGTTTCTATATTTCCTACAACTATAAGAATGAGATCGATAAGAAATCAATTCATTCAGGAGGTAACATCTAGACCTTACAAAGGTCAGCATCTCAAAGTCATTTAGAATTTGAGTTCATCAACAGAATCATAATGCTCAAAATAGAAAGCATAACACCGAACAGTCATGGGTACAAAACTATCAATCAAATATCACCACACTTAATAATTGGGATAAAACACACCAGAAGTGGATATATGCTCAACATCAAACTTTTAGAATTAAGATTGAGAACATCTCGATTCAGGTATGAGTGTGCACCCTGACTACTTTATCAAGATCCTTTCACTCTTAATACTAAAATTTTTCATTTAGAGCCTATATCTACTAAAGCACAAACAAGATTTCAATCAGAAAACATTTGAAAACCTTTCACTATAGCTTTGATTAAGACTCCAATAGCAGGAGAAACACAATGAACCCACTCTCCTCAGGTCATCCTAAGGACGAACTGCTCTGATACCATTAATGTAACGCCCCTCAAAATGTTGTTCATTTATATATAATAAAATAAAGGTGAAACAATAATATCAAAATTTAACATAGATATATATACATAATATAATTCATCCATTAATACAAATGTGCCTCAAAATAATATCCCTTTTCGAGGAAGTTTTAATACATCTCCATACAGGAGTTTTCAAAATAAAACAAAACAATCAGCATTCAAAAACCGGCGGTCTCCTCCTCCAGAAATGCTCACCGAGGAGCTCTACTACCTGCAACCTCATCTGCTCCCGTGCAAATATACACGATCATCACAGGTTTAAGAAAAACAACCACGATACAAAACAAAAGGGTAAGCTAGATATTTTTAAAACTTTAAATATGAAACTTTATATCAAAAGAAAGCATAAATCTTCACACCATTCATAATCTATAACAATTTCAGCCATCAATATCCCCATATTCCACAAACTCGTCAAGTGTCTATTCAATACATTCAATACTCATGGTTCACACGTCAGACTTTCCACTGACTCATAACATATAGACACATGACTCTACTTCCGGAAGACTCGTGCGTTGAACTTAGCATCTAGAGGCCTGCACCTGTCATACGAAATTGCTGTAAAGTTCCCACAGCTATGTGCATAAACATAATCTCGATCTCAATCTCAATATCCTCACTCTCTCAGTATGACAGGGTTAATCCATATAACCGGTCAAGTCAGTTATCTTTCAAACGACTTACCCATACATATGGACCTCCTTCGACTCTCACCAACTGAATGACTTCATCTATGTGATTCCATCATATCAGCAGGGTCAGGATCGCCTCATTCACAGGATACTCACAAATCAATACACCCTCATAAAATCTCCACACGGTATTTTCTTTCCTGAAAATACTATGCTTCGATCACTCTTTCACATTCATCCAATACATCATACCACACGTAAAAGCACAATTCCATCATATAATATTTTGAATCTTTTCTTAAACAATCCCAATCACAGAAACAATCATACCAAAGTTCAGATTTTCGAATATCATATGCATTTCACCTTTCAATCTCAAACAATTTCAAAACGACACTAAAACAGGGGATTTCTAAATTTGCATTAAAACCGGCGATCACGTCGCCCCACACATAAAAACAGTGCATCGTGAAATAGAATATGAAACCGGCGACCACGTCGCCCTCACTTCAAAACCTACTCGCCTAAAGTTTTTATAAACGAAAATGCTAGCTTCCCTTACCTGAACTTGCACAAAAACACTAAGAGCTCCAAAACCCACCGAAGCTTAAGGATCTCCTAACCTGCACCATGGAGCCTTTATCACAAAACTGACTATACTACTCATTTTCTACGCTAACAGAGACGATTTCTGGAGCTAAGGGAGTCGCTGGCAACGCCTATGCAGAGGCAACCCTCTCAAGCTCAGATTCGACTCGAAAAATAGAGTAAAACGACTTACTCTGTTCTAGCGTCCTGACGGGAGGACTTGCAGAGACTTCCCAGAAGGACAAAGGCAGTCGCCGATCGTAGCACTGGTACGTGAGGATAGCTGCGTCTTCGAGTGGAGGAGAAAGGAGAAAGGGGAACTAAATGAGCTGATTCTCCCAGCTCTTAAGGTCGAATGGCTCTTTAGCCTTCACTGCCATTACCCACTCTCTGAGCAACCTTGCGTGCACACTTCCTTGAATAGTATGACCACGTGGGTTTCTGCGAATACCAACTATCTGATGCTAACTATTCTGAAACACCCTTTTTGTCTACGTGTCGCGCATGCAGGACGTCTCATGCTGGGGGCCTGGGCCCCACCTCATCTGTGTGGAACACGACCTCGCACGATGACCATCCACCGATGTCTCATCCTGGCGGACGAACGATGTCTCTCCCTAGAAGACGACCGATGTCTCTCCCTGGAAGACGACCGATGCGTCCCTCATCCTGGCGATGACCGTCTGTCTCTCGCCTTGGCGATGCCCGTGTGTCTCTCACCCTGGCGATGCCCGCGTGTCTCTCGTCCTGGCGATGCCCGCGTGCCTCTCGTCCTGGCGATGCCCGCGTGCCTCTCGTCCTGGCGATGCCCGCGTGCCTCTCGTCCTGTTGGCGATCTCTTATCGCCCTTGTGTGTGACGAGGACACATCGTCCCAATATGGTCACCGATGTCACATCGTCACACCTTGCTGAAGGTTCATCCTCCCATTCCTCTAAGTCTGTGTTATTACGGTTCACACTACTCATGGTGGCAGACATGCCACCTATCTTCTATATCACTCATCTTCTGTATTTAGACCACATACTAAGTGCTTACCAAGTCTTCTCGAATACACGACGATGTGCTCTTTTCGGCGATCATGTACACCATAGGCGATTGGCGATTTCATACGGGGGAAGTCGAGGCCGTCGCCTTCTTAAAAAACGGCGATCTCCTTGACTTCTAAGCTACACCTTCCTTTCTCTTACCCTTCTTGATTCACGTGCCTCCCCCCTTTCAAGCACGCCCACGTGATTACCTCACGATGAAGTCATCGCACCTGACTACTTGGTTAGTACACTGGTCAACCGACCGACCTTTACCAGCTGACCCCAGACCTTGGGCGACGTCCGAGGTCTGACCACTATGGTATTTTCTATTTTTATGTCCTTTTTATTTTAAATAATAACATACCCAGAAATTATTTAAAATCTATCACTTCTATTCCAAATAATTTATAGGTCCTTACAGGAACAAAGACAATCATATACACAAAGTTAAATACTTTATTAGATTGGAAGAGTAGTTACAAAAGGGTGATTACAAGAAGTCCAACTATGGAATATAGCTGCTCAAGAGACCTATTTGGGCACTATTTGCCCGTCGACTACCTGCATAGATACAGAGAAAGGTGAGAGGTCCATCTCAGGATGCGCGCAAGCAACCTAAGCAAGGGCATCGCCAAAACCCTCTCCATAGGTGTCGGCGACATCTTCATTCAGCTCCGCCTCGGTCCTCTTGAACAACTCGGTCTGTTGGGCAAGCTTTTCCTCAACTTTGCCCAGTTGAACTTCTTGGTTTGTGGCCCTCTCCTCCAGCTTCGTCATTTTTGCTTGGGCCCCCTCCAACTATTCTTCCAGTTCGATGACTTTGTTACAGAGGGGGAGGATCTTGGCTTCAAGCTGGAGGGCCTCCTGTCCCTTAGCGAAGAGGAGCTTCTTGGCCTCCCTTTCGGATTGGCAGAGATTGCTCAGCTCCTGGTTCAGAGCAGTCTCACGTTTGGTGGCCATTTGAACTTGACACTCCAGTTCCTTCTTCTACTCTAACTCCCTCTTTAGTTGGGCTACTTCATCCCTTAGCTCTCTCTTCGCATCCCCTTGAGCCAGCAGAACACTGGAAGCAGCAAAGAACTCACCAAGGCCATGACCTAGACGGTCCCTTAGTGAGTCCTTGTCCAAGGCCTCCATCGTTTCTTTGGCAGGTAGGTGTGCGAGAGTACGCTGGGGAAGTTCGGGGGCAGGAGGTGCTTGGTCAGCCTGGGGGGCATTCTCCTCCCCACCTTCGAGCACCAAGAGTGGCTCGGGGGGAGAAGAGGCGCTGGGGGGTGCTCCCTGAAGGATGGAGGTTGCCTCTCTGTTGCAGATGAGGTCGCCGCAACAACCTCCACCCTATTTCTCTTGAAGACAAGGCCAGAGCAGGTGTCCTCGTCCTCAGAGATCACTACGGTGGCTACCCTCTTTTTTTTATTTTCAGAGGTAGGACCTGGGGCACCCGCGGCGGGAGAAGAAGGGCCAGCAGGGCATGAGCCACCTGCTAGGTGGCGACCAGCCTCTTCTTCTTCTCAGCCTCCAAGACCATATCTGCAACAAACAACAAGTAGAGGATGAGAAGTGGCACATAGTAAGTACAAATGCAATGCAGGCAGATACAAGAAAAGGTAAGGCAAATATACCAATGTAGACGTTGAGAGTTTCAGCATCATATTCGTGCCTGATCGACTGGGTAGTGTCGAACATCACTCCCCAGCTAGAGAGAAGTTGGCACAGGTCACGATCGAAGGGTGTCAGTCTCTCGAGTCCTCGGGGCTTCTTAAGTTTGAGTTTCCCCACCCAGTACAAGGGGAACCCATCGAGTAGCGTGGAGTCGTAGGAGCTGCAGCAGACCTTGAAAAACTTCCCCTTGAAGCCCTTGTAAGACTGCTGGAAGAGAGTTAGTAGAACTCTCCCCGCCACCCCATTGAGGCTTACCCAAAGCCTCTTCCTAGGGCTCTTCGCCTCAAGGAAATAGAGAAAGATATCTACAGAGGGAGGGAACCCTAGGTTGTTGCACAAGATTGAGAAGGCCCTAATGAAGGCCCAGCTGTTGGGGTGTAGCTGGGCAGGCGCCACATTCAGTTCAGTAAGTAGAGCCCTCTCGAATTCGGTGAAGAGCAGGCGAACCTTAACCCGTTTGAAGATAGTGGCATAAAGGAAGAAGAAGGGCTCCCCGTCCTTGCAGCGATCATCTGCGCACACTGGCTCGCCTTCTGTGCAAGGTCGAACCGAGACGTATGCGTCACTCTCTCTGCCAAAGACGTGCCCTTTGATCTCATGCTCATCATCCCTGTGCTTCCTCAGGTCTTCACAGGATGTGAGCTTTGAGGTCTTGGCAAGGAGCTCCTCAGAGGCCCAGGAGTAAAGGGTCCTGTAATCAATGGCGGGAGGAGGGTTGGAAGTGGTTTTGTTTCTTGCCATCTCGAATCTAAAACAAAATGAGAGGCAGGGAGAAGGAAAAGGTTCAAAAGAAAACGATGGTGTGTTCAAACGGCGGACAAAGACTCAAAGACGGAGAACGCAAACAGGAAAGAAGAATAGAAACCCTAAAATGCGGAAATCATAAACAGACCCAAAGCAGTTATAACATGTAATGATGGAGGAGGGCCAAGCACATCTAGCCAAGGAAGCCAAGGCCCAAACCAAGAAGACCGTCTAGACCAAGAGGAGCGTCTAGCTCCAGGAAGTGAGCGTCTAGAACGTGAAGGAGGGAGGCTATCCATGGAGCTAGACCGTCTAGGACCTCTCACAAGATCCATGGCTAAACATATCCAAGCACACATAGAAGAAGCCACGGATGGAAGAGAGAGATCCTTGTACATGTTTCATAAAGGCCCAAAGGGGGAGGGGGTGCTTAGTAGATTAGTGTAGGTAGAAAGCAAAACTTGCTCACTTAGGGGTGTGCTATCAAAAAGGTGCCCTTAGCAATAGAAGGAGGGGTGTGCTAGCAAATAGGTGCCTTTACCAAAAGAAGGAGGGGTGTACTATCAAATGATGGCATTTTCATGTGTTCTTCTTGAATCAAAGTAGAAATAGATGGAGCGGAAGCAATGGATGAGTGAAACAAGACCCTCCTAGGAGTTGTGTTGGTCTTGAAGGTGCATGGTGAGTATGGGTTGAGTGGTTCGGCCAGCTCAAGGGAGAAGGTGAAAGGATTGAAGTTTATAGCCTAGATTTCTAGGAGGAGTAAAGCTTGTGCACAAAAAATGGCAGCATAACATTACTCAAATAAACTTCAAAATACATGAGGTAGGCCTCCTTATTTATAGATTTAGGAGCCTTGGTGAGCAAGCTTAAAGGGTAGGGATGGAAATACAAAAAGTGGGGCTGCCTAGGGTATTGACTTTAGTCAAACCACACCATCATCCTAATATTCTAGAAGATAGGTCAAAAATGCAACATTTGATAGTACACCCCTCCTTCTTTTGGTAAAGGCACCTATTTGCTAGCACACCCCTCCTTCTATTGCTAAGGGCACCTTTTTGATAGCACACCCCTAAGTGAGCAAGTTTTGCTTTCTACCTACACTAATCTACTAAGCACCCCCTCCCCCTTTGGGCCTTTATGAAACATGTACAAGGATCTCTCTCTTCCATCCGTGGCTTCTTCTATGTGTGCTTGGATATGTTTAGCCATGGATCTTGTGAGAGGTCCTAGACGGTCTAGCTCCATGGATAGCCTCCCTCCTTCACGTTCTAGACGCTCACTTCCTGGAGCTAGACGCTCCTCTTGGTCTAGACGGTCTTCTTGGTTTGGGCCTTGGCTTCCTTGGCTAGATGTGCTTGGCCCTCCTCCATCATCCCCTCCCTCTTGAAAAAGGATTTGTCCTCAAATCCCTTGCTTTGTCTTCAACTAGGGGGATGGATGGGGCTGGATGGTGTCCATCATCTCCTCCTCCTTTGAGAAGATCTATCCTCAGATCTACAGATTTGATCTCGGATAGCAGCCTATTGTTTCGGCAAGGCTTGTCCTCCCGGATCAAACGTCCACCTATGGAAATCATCAAACAAAGTAAAGGTGTTAGTGTGAGCAATTGGAGAGAACTTAATTGTATGAA
This sequence comes from Phaseolus lunatus, assembly GCA_013389735.1. Taxonomy (NCBI): domain Eukaryota; kingdom Viridiplantae; phylum Streptophyta; class Magnoliopsida; order Fabales; family Fabaceae; genus Phaseolus; species Phaseolus lunatus. The sequence continues at coordinate 14,417,689 of CM023859.1, read as the reverse complement.
GTTGCCATTTTGTTTTTCTTTTGTTTTTGGCAACTTTGTACAATATTTCTCTTTTGATGGTTGTATGTGTTCTCTAATCCTCTTATGTATTTGAAAATTTTCAATATTGGTTACCTTTTCCTTAGGCACAATACCTTTAGGAAAGGGTAACAACTTAAAAAGCGAAAGAGGATTAAGTCCACATGCAATTTCAAATGTAGAAATATTAGTAGTCTTGTGGACTACTCCATTGTATGCATGCTCAAAAGGATACTCATCCCAAGAATTGTGATTGTCTTTCATGATTTCTCTAGGCATAGTAAAAAGAGCTATGTTTTCAATTTTATTTTGACCATTCTTTTGAGGATAAAAATTTGAAGAGTACAACTTAATTTCAAGTTTTTCTAAAAGATTCCTCAAATGATGATTTTCAAATTTTGGAGCTCTATCCAATACTATGCTTGAAGATAAACCATGAAGACTTGTCACTTCTATATAGAAGAGATTATCCATATCCATAAAAATGGAATCAAAACCTTTTGTTGTCCTAGGAAGCTCTAAGATAAAATTGAGGTTTATGTCTTCCCAAGGATCATTTGCAAAAGGTAAAGGAGTATAGAGTTCATGAGACATCACCTTAGGTGTATTTTTAAAACAAGAAATGTATCTAGGGTAATGTCTTTGAACATCTTTTCTCATGGGTGACAAAAGTTTTCCTTTTAAAAGCTCTAGAGTTTTATCAACTCTAATTTGGTCCATGAGTTCTCCTTCATGAAGAATTTTTCTCTTATGTGTAAAGATAGTCTCGCTGTTACAACCATTGTTTATGAGAAGTTGCACACTTGGCAATGGTTGTCTCAATAGGACATGACAAGTTTCTTTAGGCACTACTTCACATAAAAATTTGTTTTTGTAGATGCTTGTAAATAACTTGACATTCATTTGGTGATATCCTAGCACATATGAGAAATAATCCACTTTATCTTTATCTATGCAAGCTTCTTTTGAAGACTCTTTTTTTGTTACTATGCTTGCAAGTGTTCCTTTACAAAAGGAAAGGCTACGTTGTTCAACAAGACGTATATTTTCAAAGGTATTTTTAAATCTTTTGTCTTGTTGAATGACCTTGTGAGAAGGAACACTATTCTCCCACGCCTTTTGTTTCTCAAGGGTCTTCTCATGCTTTTCTTTTTCTTTTTCTTTAGCTTCCCTTTCGGCTTCCTCTCTTTTCTGTTGTATCTTTCTTTCCTTTCTTTCTTTATGGGAAGCAAACAATTTTTCTACCCTCATTTCCCAATCTAGGCAAGTTTCTATATTTTCTTTTCCATGGGAATGGGGTAGGTCTACCCTAACCTCTCTTTTGTTCTTTTCTATCTCTTCTATGTCTTCCCTCCCCAAAAGAATCATGCTTTTTAGAGATAGATGCATGAGAAGGTAATTTTTTTGAAATGTGAGACTTCTCATCCTTTGATTTAGTCAATTCATTAGTTTTGGCCTCATTCTCCAATTGTTTAGATGAAATTGATTGAATATTCTTGGAAAGTTGTTCCAAAAGAGATTTCAAGGATTTCACCTCACTTTTAAGAGATTTAAAGGAATGAGAAGACATGACTAGACCTTTTTGTATAGAAATATTTTACCTTGAGAAAATTTAGGGAAGTCAAAGAAGGTAGTCTTCCAGGTAAGGGAGGTGAGTCACAATGGACTACTTAAATACCAAGCCTTGCCTTAGCCAAAGACTATCCCTCAATGTCTTCACACAAAGCTTTCTCTTAGTAAACCACTTAAAACACAATTAGGTTGAAGAAATCAAATTTTGATGCAAGAAAACAATGCAAACTAGCTAATTAACCAAGCAAAAGAATTAACGAACTTAAACAAAACAAAACAATTACCAAACGTAACTAATTAAGCAAGGAAAACAATTAAAACAATTAACCCATGCTAAAACAAGTAAGGTCTACACTAGTCGGCCCTAGGTGAGGCTTCTTGGACACTTGGAGCCCTTGAAGACACACTCACCGTCTAATCACGTAGTTAAAGAGTAATTAACAAGGTTAAGTTACAAAGAAGATTAAGAAAACCCCCTTTGTTGATCCTTGTTTTGCTATTGGCACTCCCTTGGTTGTCTTTTCTTTGTTGGGCCCTCCAAGTGTTTGTCGTGTTTTTGAGTAATCTTTGTTTGCTGCCCTTGCTTTGGCTCCTCTTAGAATAAGAAAATTAATTCTCCAATCCAGCACCTATCACACAAGCTAGACCTCACTCAAGTTAAATTTCTACTCAAATAGGCACCAATTGAGAAATAATTCCAGCACCAAATTTAGAGGCCAAAGGATTAAAGCAAGAAACAAATTAATTAGAAAAACAGAACCACCAAATGGAGTTAAATTGTGACAACTAGAAAGAGTTCCAAAGAAATATAAAACAAGCAAATAAAGGTATTCAAAGAAAGGTAGGCACACAAAGTGAATCCTAAGAATAGCACTAGAATTGATTTCAAAATCAAAAACAGCACCACTGAAAAACTGTTGTGGCCAGAAAACGTGATTTTCCCCAATTTATGCTGAGCTGTCCTTTACAGATTTGCCTCTGAAAATTTATATGCAAGAAAATTCAGGATCTTATCTAAACAATGGCTTTGGAATCGCCTAAAACGCATGCACCATTTTTTTTTAATAATTTTTGCAAATTTGGTGTGCAGTTAGGCCAGCTGGAGCGCTCAAAGTTTGCACTCTGATTTTGTAAGATTTATCATATCTTTTCTGTTGCTTCTTTTGATCTGATTCTTTTTTTGTCCTTTTTGTAACACTTCAAACTTGCATTTTCCAGAGAATCACAAATTTCCTATGAGTGGAAATAATTTTTGAAACAAAAAACAGCCAGACAGAGAGAGAAACAGGGGAAATCTGGAAAACTGGAAAAAAAAAACAGCAAGATACCAAAATTTAACACAAAGGAAAGGTAAGAAGGAAATTGTGTAAGAACTAAGACACAATTATGAACTCAAACTAAAATTAAAAAGGCAGCAAAGGATCAACAAATAACAGCAGATTAAGGCAACTTAAAGAGACCCAAAAACAAGAAACAATCAAGCCAAAAAATAGGACTACTAAGAATTGATGACAATTATGGATTCACATGACTTGACACAACATTTATAGATTCAGAAAATAAAGACTCAAAGCATAATATGAAGCAATTATAAGAAAGCAATAAAGACTCAAATTCCTAAAAGAAAACAGCCACTCAATGTGTAAGGAATCCTATCACAATTGCACAAGAAAATGTTCAAGATCAATTGAACACATGTGCTTCGGTTGGATCTTCCATAAGCACACCAAGAACAATTTAAAATGTAAAAAACAGCAAGACAATTATGGAATTGAAATGACAAGATGAAAATAAAGAAGAACTGAAAATTTAAAAAGACAAGCTACTCATCTTGAAGAACCAAAAGCTCATGATACCAAATGATGGCATTTTCATGTGTTCTTCTTGAATCAAAGTAGAAATAGATGGAGCGGAAGCAATGGATGAGTGAAACAAGACCCTCCTAGGAGTTGTGTTGGTCTTGAAGGTGCATGGTGAGTATGGGTTGAGTGGTTCGGCCAGCTCAAGGGAGAAGGTGAAAGGATTGAAGTTTATAGCCTAGATTTCTAGGAGGAGTAAAGCTTGTGCACAAAAAATGGCAGCATAACATTACTCAAATAAACTTCAAAATACATGAGGTAGGCCTCCTTATTTATAGATTTAGGAGCCTTGGTGAGCAAGCTTAAAGGGTAGGGATGGAAATACAAAAAGTGGGGCTGCCTAGGGTATTGACTTTAGTCAAACCACACCATCATCCTAATATTCTAGAAGATAGGTCAAAAATGCAACATTTGATAGTACACCCCTCCTTCTTTTGGTAAAGGCACCTATTTGCTAGCACACCCCTCCTTCTATTGCTAAGGGCACCTTTTTGATAGCACACCCCTAAGTGAGCAAGTTTTGCTTTCTACCTACACTAATCTACTAAGCACCCCCTCCCCCTTTGGGCCTTTATGAAACATGTACAAGGATCTCTCTCTTCCATCCGTGGCTTCTTCTATGTGTGCTTGGATATGTTTAGCCATGGATCTTGTGAGAGGTCCTAGACGGTCTAGCTCCATGGATAGCCTCCCTCCTTCACGTTCTAGACGCTCACTTCCTGGAGCTAGACGCTCCTCTTGGTCTAGACGGTCTTCTTGGTTTGGGCCTTGGCTTCCTTGGCTAGATGTGCTTGGCCCTCCTCCATCATGTAAGGGGTAGCAGAATCATAAAGCAAAGGCGAGAAGAAGAGTAAAAATCATACCTTTGAGTGAGCGGCGACGAAGGGTTGCAAGAGTTAGAGTAGGAGTGGAAGCATTCAGGAGAAGATAGTGATCGTGAAGGTTTGAGTGAAAAGTGATGAAACAGTGCTGACGCACGGGGTTTTGAAGGGGTTTAACGTAGGCAAGGAAACGCAAACGTTAAGAAACCATAACCATTGATCTAGACACGCGTCCACAGATTAAGGGGGTTTGGTGAGATGTCCCTTCAGCGCACTGTTCATGTCCTTTCGCTCAGTGCCACGTAGGTCGCCCGAGCCGATGACTTAGTCTCTTCGCTAAACAAGTTAACAGCTTGAGACTGGGAGGGCTTATGTACCGACCAGTCCTTGAACCCCGAGAACAGCTAGTAATGGTGAGCCACGTCAGCTGGGTCCCGTAGCATGGGCCAGAGCCACATGGGGTGGTCCCACAGGTAGTATGGACTAGTGGGCTGGTTAGTCATCAGTGTGGGTCACCAGGATAGAACGATGTGTTCTCGTCGCGTGGCAGGATGATGAGTCCTTGGGAACAGGGTGTGACGAGGACACATCGGTCTTGGGTGTTTTGAGCAACAGAACTAGAACATCTAAGGTGGGTCCCGAGGGAAGACCAATGATTAGTAAAATGCCCAGAGGTAGGGAGAGGCCTAAGTCACGAAGCACCCATGCAGGTGGCAGGGAAAGCACCTTTAGGTGCAGAGTCTTGAAGAGTTTGAGTGCCCATCCGGATTAGGGTTTCCAGGTGAGGCTGCATGCATGGCACGTGAATAGTGAAGGCACTTCCAGGACAGGTGGCCCTAGAGATTAGGTGCACGAGGGGGTACCTGTAACGCCCCTAAAAAATATTGCTCATTTTTATATAGTAAAATAAAGGTGAAACAAAAATATCAAAAATTTAACATAGGTATATACATAATATAATTCATCCGTTAATACAAATGTGCCTCAAAATAATATCCCTTTTCGAGGAAGTTTTAATACATCTCCATACAGGAGTTTTCAAAATAAAACAAAACAGCAGCATTCAAAAACCGGCGATCTCCTCCTCCAGAAATGCTCACTGAGGAGCTCTACTACCTGCAACCTCATCTGCTCCCGTGCAAATATACACGATCATCACAGGTTTAAGAAAAACAACCACGATACAAAACAAAAGGGTAAGCTAGATATTTTTAAAAACTTTAAATATGAAACTTTATATAAAAGAAAGCATAAATCTTCACACCATTCATAATCTATATCAATTTCAACCATCAATATCCCCATAGTCCACAAACTCGTCAAGTGTCTATTCAATACATTCAATACTCATGGTTTACATGTCAGACTTTCCACTGACTCATAACACATACACACATGACTCTACTTCCGGAAGACTCGTGCGTTGACTCAGACTCAGAGATCTGCACCTGTCATACTACACCACTGTGAATCCACACAGGGTCGCTGTGAATCCACACAGCCATGCGCATAAATAAATCTCAATATCATCACTCTCCCAGTATGACAGGGTTAATCCATACAACAGGTCAAGTTAGTTATCTTTCAAACAACTTACCCATACATATGAACCTCCTTCGACTCTCAACGCCTGAATAACTTCATCTATATGATTCCATTATATCAGGAGAGTCAGGATATCTCCTTCTAGACAAGTCCCTAGTCAATGCACATTACACACGATCTTACACGGTATTTTCTTTCCTGAAAATACTTTGCCTTGATCCCACATTCACAATGTTCAATGCATCATACAACACGTAAAAGCACAATTCCATCATATAATATTTTGAATCTTTTCTTAAACAATCCCAATCACAGAAACAACCATACCAAAGTTCAGATTTTCGAATATCATATGCATTTCACCTTTCAATCTCAAACAATTTCAAAACGACACTAAAACAGGGGATTTCGAAATTTGCATTAAAACCGGCGATCACGTCGCCCCACACATAAAAACAGAGCATCGTGAAATAGAATATGAAACCGGCGACCACGTCGCCCTCACTTCAGAACCTACTCGCCTAAAGTTTTTATAAACGAAAATGCTAGCTTCCCTTACCTGAACTTGCGCAAAATCACTAAGAGTTCCAAAACCCACCGAAGCTTAAAGATGTCCTAACCTGCACCATGGAGCCTTTATCACAAAACTGACTATACTCCTCATTTTCTACGCTAACAGAGACAATTTCTGGAGCTAAGGGAGTCGCCGGCAACGCCTATGCAGAGGCAACCCTCACAAGCTCAGATTCGACTCGAAAAACAGAGTAAAATGACTTACTTTGTTCTAGCGTCCTGACGGGAGAACTTGCAGAGACTTCCCAGAAGGACAATGGCAGTCGCCGATCTTCAAATGGTTCGCTAGGACGCCTGAACGCAGGGAAAAGGAGAGGAAAGAAACAGGGAACCAAAGCTAACTCACTCAGTCACTCTCGAACCACAGCAACGTCCACTGCCTCTCAGGAGTGAGTTTTGAATCTAAACCAACTTGCCCAGAAATGCCGCTGCCACCACCCACTCTACAGGAAAGCTTGCGTGCACACTTCCTTGAACAGTATGACCACGTGGGTCTCTACGCATACCAACTCTCTGATGCTACTATTCTGAAACACTCCTAATGTCTACGTGTCGCGGATGCAGAACGTTCATGCTGGGAGCCTGGGTCCCACCTTATCTGTGTGAAACACGACATCACGCGATAACCATCCACCGATGACTGTAACATCCCGCCAAAATTCTTTGAAAATAAATATAAAACGAAAATAAAGGTGACAAATAGATTGAAGTGAGCAAAATCTTTATATAAAATAAATAAGTTTCTCCTCACAGGGAGTTTAATACAAACGATCACTTCTCCACTAAAAACGTAAACGAAATACAATACAAAAGACAGATAGGCGATCTCCTGGCAAAAAGGGCGATCTCCTATAAGAAGGGTGATCTCCTTTCATAAAGGCGATCTCCTATTATAAAGCAGCAAGAGGGGCGATCACCCAACAGAAAAGAAAACAGGCGATCTCCTTCCAGCGACAATTTTCTAAAGAGCTCTACTTCCTGCAACATCATCTGCTCCCGTGTAAATTTTACACGATCATTACAGGTTTAAGAAAAGGCCACAACACAAACGAAAACACAGGGTAAGCTAGACATTTAAAAAGAGTTTAAATAAGGATACTTAAAATAAAATCAAGGTAAACAATTTCAAGATATTAACGTAAAGTTATCAAGTTTCTCATACTCTTCACCTGATCACCCAGAAATCACACATTTCACAATATTTTCCAGAGTCATTCTATTTCACAACTGTACCAAGTGTCTATCAATTTCAAGTTCCTCATTTCACATGTCAGACCACCACTGACTCAACACACAAGACACTTGACACTACTTCCGGAAGACTCATGCATTGACTAGACTCATAGATTCGCACCTGTCATACTGCCCACTGTGAAATCACACACATTCACAGGGTCGCCGTGAAATCACACACATTCACAAGCGTAGAATGAATCTCAATATCATCACCATCCAAGCATGACAGGGTTAATCCACACCACAGGTCGAGCTCGTTCTCTTTCAAACAACTCACCCATACGTATGAACCTCCCTCGACTCTCAACGCCTGAATAACTTCATCTATATGAATTCATCATCTCAGGAGAGTCAGGATATCATGACGAATCACCGGTCAATGCACATCCTACGCGATCTTACACGGTATTTTCTTTCCTGAAAATACTATGCCTCGATTCCACATTCACAACATTCCACACATCATATAACACTTAAATGAATGATTTCAATCACAGCAAAACTCAATCCAAGGTTCTTATTTTCGAATATCTCATTTAAATCTCAACAGTTTCAAAGCAACACCAAAAACAGAGAGTTTCGCAAACAACGCCAAAACCAGCGACCTGGTTCAAAAACAGGGTATTTCGAAGTCTGTATTTAAAAACGGCGACCACGTCGCCCAACCACATGGAACAGAGCATTCACGCAGATGCAAACGAAAACCGGCGACCACGTCGCCCTTACTTCAGAAACAGCTAATCTATGGCTTGTATTGAAAATGAAGTCTAGCTTCCCTTACCTGGACTTGCGCAAACACCTAGAGTTCCGAAACCCAACAAAGCTTGAAGAACGCCTTGGCTCTGTTTTTGCGTCTGGTCGAAGGACTTGCAGAGAACTGCCCAGGTGCTCTAATGGTGGCTGTCGCTCGTCGTACTCTCGTGTGAAGGTGCTAGAATCGCAGCGCGAAGGAGGCAACTGGAGGAGAAGGGAGGTAACTCACTCTTTCTCTCTTTGAAGGCTGCAACGTTTCTTTTTCTCAGCAGTGGGTTTTCTGCATCTTAAACCAACTTATCCACCAAAAGCAGCTGCCACCACCCACTCTGCAGAGAAGTCTGAGAACCACTGCTCTGAACAGTACTGCCACTGTTGTCGCTTGTGCATGCCAGCCACTGCTCTGAACAGTACGACCGCGAGTGTCTCCCGCGCATGCCAACATTCTGATGTCACTATTCTGAACCACCCTTTTTGTCTACGTGGCGTGCGTGCACTACGCTTCATGCTGGGAGTCTGGGTCTTACCTTCTCTGTGTGAAACTCGACGTCGCGCGAAAACTTTCCACTGCTGACTCATCCTGGCGAACGACCGATGTCTCCTTCGCCCTGGAAGACGACCGATGTCTTCCTCTGGGAGACAACCGATGTCTTCCCTGGCGACGCCCTCATAACTCTCGCGCCTTGGCCACGTTCAAAACGGGGTATTTCGAAGTCTGTATTTAAAAACCGGCGACCACGTCGCCCAAACACATGGAACAGAGCATTCACGCAGATGAAAACGAAACCGGCGACCACGTCGCCCTCATTTCAGAAATAACTAAACTATAGCTTGTAATGAGAATGAAGTCTAGCTTCCCTTACCTGGACTTGCGCAAAACACCGAGAGCTCAAACCCACCGAGCTTGAAGGATGCCTTAGCTCTGTTTTCAGTGCCTGGTTGGTAGAACTTGCAGAGAAACTCCCAGGTGCTCTAAGGGCTGTCGTCGCTCGTCGCACAGGTGCTGGAGTTTGCCTGAGTTACAGCGCAAAGGAGAGAAGAAGGGGGGAGGGAGTTTGCACTCACCCTCACACTCTTGAGTCTGTAATGCTCTTTGCCTTCACGCAGTGGCTTTTGAATCTCAACTTACCTGTCCATGCATGCTGCTGCTGCCACCACCCACTCTGCAGAGAAGTCTGAGAATCACTGCCCGGAACAGTACGACCACTGTTGTCGCTTGTGCATGCCAACCACTGCTCTGAACAGTACGACTTCTGTTGTCGCTTGTGCATGCCAGTCACTGCTCTGAACAGTACGACCGCGAGTGTCTCCTGCGCATGCCAACATTCTGATGTCACCACTCTGAATCACCCTTTTTGTCTACGTGGCGTGCGTGCACTACGCTTCATGCTGGGAGTCTGAGTCTTACCTTCTCGGTGTGAAACTCGACGTCGCGCGATAACTTTCCACTGCTGACTCATCCTGGCGAACGACCGATGTCTCCTTCGCCATGGAAGACGACCGATGTCTTCCTCTGGGAGACAACCGATGTCTTCCCTGGCGACGCCCTCATAACTCTCGCGCCTTGGCCACGTCCACATGCCTCGCGCCCTGGCAATGCCCGCGTGCCTCGCGAGCCGCGCGATGCCCGCATGCCTCTCGCGCCCGCGCGATGCCTGCATGCCTCTCGCGCCCGCGCGATGCCCGCATGCCTCTCGCGCCCCGCGCGATGCCTGCATGCCTCTCGCGCCCGCGCGATGCCTGTATGCCTCTCGCGCCCGCGCGATGCCTGCATGCCTCTCGCGCCCTGGCGACGTCCACCTGGCGCTCATGTGTAGCAGGCGACCGGCGACCTCGTAGCCTTCTAAACTTAACTTTTCCTCCCTTTTTATTTTAAATAAAAACATACTTAGAATTCATTTAAAATATAACTCTTTTATTTCAATTTAATTTTTCAGGTCCTTACACTTACATTCTCCCCAACAAGAAAAATTTTCGTCCTCGAAAATTGAATTACAAGGAAAAGAGGTATGGATAGGCTTCTCTCATGGGTTCTTCTAATTCCCAAGTTGAATCACCCGATCGCTCATCCCACACCACTTTCACCATGTTGATGGTCTTGCCTCTGAGCTGCTTACTTTGCCTATCGTCAATCCTGACTGGTTTCACTTCAAAGGACAAGTCATCCCTGATCTGCACCTTCTCGGTCGTCTGCTGAATCAACTCTGGTTCAACCAATACTGCTTCCTGGTACCAGTACAAAGGAGTTCTGCATTTCCTTCCATACAAAGCTTCATACGTTGCCATCCCAATGCCAGCATGATCACCGTTATTATAGGTAAACTCTTCCAACTCGGCTGGAGCCCTCCTGTAAGGTGCCATTGACACTGGTCCAGCCCCAGGTACCAAAATCAATAGAGAACTCCACTTCTCTCTTAGGAGGTAATCCGGATATTTCTTCTGAAATTACATCCATGAAATCTTTCACCACAGGTATCCAACTTACGTCCTCTTCATTCTTCACTCCCAACTGAGCTAGGATTCACGAAGCACCTCGCCCCTTCCTCCAACACCGACCACCCTCGCTGGGTAGATATCACGTCTGCCCCTTGGAGGTCTGGAAACGCTATCTTCTGACTACCACAGACTACGAGAACGTGATTGGCAGCTAGCCAATCCATTCCCAGGATAACATCCAGATCCTGAAGAGGTAGGCAGATCAAGTTCACCTTGAATCTGCGTCCCTCTACTATCACTGGACATTTGGGGCAAACTGTAGAGGTCAACACCTGTCCTGATGCAGGTGTATAGACCAACAGTTTCAAACGGTAACTCCTTCACTAGAAGGCCCAACTCGGCTACACACAGGCTTGACACAAAGGAGTGTGTCGCTCCAAAATCAAACAAAATTCTAACGCATCTACCAGCTATAGAGCAACATTCTGTACTAAGTTACCTGACTGAGATGCCTCCGCTCCAGTCATGGCAAACACTCTCCCTGCTGCCTGAGGTCGACTGCCTCCATTCCTCAACTGTTGGGATCCACTGGGTTGAGTCATCCTATTCTGGGTAGGACAATCTCTAGCAACGTGTCCCGTCTTTTGACAGGCAAAACATCTTCTCTCTGAATCTCTCTTGGGGCACACATTGGCTGTGTGTGGTCCACCACAGTGGAAACATTTAAGTTTCCAGGGTTGTTGCTGCTGAAACTGGGGCGGTGCTGCTTCTGCCCTATGCTGAGAGGGTCTCGAATAAGGCTTGCTTTGTGGGTGCTGCACCTTGGCCTCCCCACTGGAAGAACTCCCTGGGTGTGACCTCATCACCCGAGAATCACCCTTGTCCAGAGTCTCCACCATCTTCGCCTTCTCTACTAAGGCGTGAAATTCCCTGATGCACATCGGGGCTATGGCCCTCTTCAGCCCATGCTTCAGCCCCTCTTCGAACTTCCTACACCTCCAGGCCTCGGAGGTCACCTGGGTGTAGAATCGGGCGAGGTACTCAAACCGAGCAGCATAGGCGTTTACTGACATATCCCCCTGCTCCAACTTTAGGAACTCAGCTTCCCTCGCAAACTTGGCGCTGTCTGGGAAGTATTTCTCCAAGAACCTCACTCTGAAGCTCTCCCAATCCAATACATCCTCTCGGGCCTCCATCATCTGCTGAGCTCCCATCCACCAGAACTCAGCTTCTCCAGATAGCAGATAGGTGGCAAACAACAGTTTCTTCTCTTCAGGGCAGGAGGTCGCCCTAAAGATTTTCTCCAACTCTCTGACCCACTGATCTGCCTGATCAGGGTAGCATTCCCACTGAACTTGGGTGGGTTGTGCCTCATGAACTCGGTCAGTCCCATCCGTTCTTGAGGCTGACCGCCGTGGGAGTTTGTCTTAGCCGACCGAGCAGTTTCCCAGTGGTGCATTGTAGCTTGATGGTTCTGAGCCATCGCTGCATTCTGCTGCTGGATGGCAGTTGCCATCATCTCGATAGCCTTAGCAATCTGGCTCATCTCCGAAGAAGATTGGGGAGGGATAGAAGGTCTACGTGCCATCTCTCTTCGTTTTAGAGTTGAAACTATAGGTTTCTATATTCCCTACAACTACAAGAATGAAATCGATAAGAAATCAATTCATTCAAGGGGTAACAGCTAGACCTTACAAAGGTCAGCCCCTCAAAGTCATTTAGAATTTGAGTTCATCAACAGGATCATAATGCTTATAACATCAAGCATAACACCAGAACAACTACTGGTATGCAGTCATCAACCCAGTCAACCATTTTCAATCCATTACAAAGACACTCAAGAGAATGAGATAGCTCACACCAGAATTCAATATATGCTAAACATCAAACCTTTGGAATTAAGATTGAGACTCATCTCGATCCAGTTATGAGTGTGCACCCTCACTACTTTATCAAGACCTTCTCATTCTTAATACTAAGATTTTCAATTAGAACATATATTCACCAAAGCACACACAAAATTTCAATACAAAAACGTTTGAAAACCTTTCACTATAGTTATTATTTTAAACTCAAATAACTTTCATGAGCAGAAGAAACACAATGGATCCACAGCCCTCAGGTCATCCTAAGGACGAACTGCTCTGATACCATTAATGTAACATCCCGCCAAAATTCTTTGAAAATAAATATAAAACGAAAATAAAGGTGACAAATAGATTGAAGTGAGCAAAATCTTTATATAAAATAAATAAGTTTCTCCTCACAGGGAGTTTAATACAAACGATCACTTCTCCACTAAAAACGTAAACGAAATACAATACAAAAGACAGATAGGCGATCTCCTGGCAAAAAGGGCGATCTCCTATAAGAAGGGCGATCTCCTTTCATAAAGGCGATCTCCTATTATAAAGCAGCAAGAGGGGCGATCACCCAACAGAAAAGAAAACAGACGATCTCCTTCCAGCGACAATTTTCTAAAGAGCTCTACTTCCTGCAACATCATCTGCTCCCGTGTAAATTTTACACGATCATTACAGGTTTAAGAAAAGGCCACAACACAAACGAAAACACAGGGTAAGCTAGACATTTAAAAAGAGTTTAAATAAGGATACTTAAAATAAAATCAAGGTAAACAATTTCAAGATATTCACGTAAAGTTATCAAGTTTCTCATACTCTTCACCTGATCACCCAGAAATCACACATTTCACAATATTTTCCAGAGTCATTCTATTTCACAACTGTACCAAGTGTCTATCAATTTCAAGTTCCTCATTTCACATGTCAGACCACCACTGACTCAACACACAAGACACTTGACACTACTTTCGGAAGACTCATGCATTGACTAGACTCATAGATTCGCACCTGTCATACTGCCCACTGTGAAATCACACACATTCACAGGGTCGCCGTGAAATCACACACATTCACAAGCGTAGAATGAATCTCAATATCATCACCATCCAAGCATGACAGGGTTAATCCACACCACAGGTCGAGCTCGTTCTCTTTCAAACAACTCACCCATACGTATGAACCTCCCTCGACTCTCAACGCCTGAATAACTTCATCTATATGAATTCATCATCTCAGGAGAGTCAGGATATCATGACGAATCACCGGTCAATGCACATCCTACGCGATCTTACACGGTATTTTCTTTCCTGAAAATACTATGCCTCGATTCCACATTCACAACATTCCACACATCATATAACACTTAAATGAATGATTTCAATCACAGCAAAACTCAATCCAAGGTTCTTATTTTCGAATATCTCATTTAAATCTCAACAGTTTCAAAGCAACACCAAAAACAGAGAGTTTCGCAAACAACGCCAAAACCAGCGACCTGGTTCAAAAACAGGGTATTTCGAAGTCTGTATTTAAAAACCGGCGACCACGTCGCCCAACCACATGGAACAGAGCATTCACGCAGATGCAAACGAAAACCGGCGACCACGTCGCCCTTACTTCAGAAACAGCTAATCTATGGCTTGTATTGAAAATGAAGTCTAGCTTCCCTTACCTGGACTTGCGCAAACACCTAGAGTTCCGAAACCCAACAAAGCTTGAAGAACGCCTTGGCTCTGTTTTTGCGTCTGGTCGAAGGACTTGCAGAGAACTGCCCAGGTGCTCTAATGGTGGCTGTCGCTCGTCGTACTCTCGTGTGAAGGTGCTAGAATCGCAGCGCGAAGGAGGCAACTGGAGGAGAAGGGAGGTAACTCACTCTTTCTCTCTTTGAAGGCTGCAACGTTTCTTTTTCTCAGCAGTGGGTTTTCTGCATCTTAAACCAACTTATCCACCAAAAGCAGCTGCCACCACCCACTCTGCAGAGAAGTCTGAGAACCACTGCTCTGAACAGTACTGCCACTGTTGTCGCTTGTGCATGCCAGCCACTGCTCTGAACAGTACGACCGCGAGTGTCTCCCGCGCATGCCAACATTCTGATGTCACTATTCTGAACCACCCTTTTTGTCTACGTGGCGTGCGTGCACTACGCTTCATGCTGGGAGTCTGGGTCTTACCTTCTCTGTGTGAAACTCGACGTCGCGCGAAAACTTTCCACTGCTGACTCATCCTGGCGAACGACCGATGTCTCCTTCGCCCTGGAAGACGACCGATGTCTTCCTCTGGGAGACAACCGATGTCTTCCCTGGCGACGCCCTCATAACTCTCGCGCCTTGGCCACGTCCACATGCCTCGCGCCTTGGCAATGCCCGCATGCCTCGCGCCCGCGCGATGCCCGCATGCCTCTCGCGCCCGCGCGATGCCTGCATGCCTCTCGCGCCCGCGCGATGCCTGCATGCCTCTCGCGCCCGCGCGATGCCTGCATGCCTCTCACGCCCGCGCGATGCCTGCATGCCTCTCGCGCCCGCACGATGCCTGCATGCCTCTCACGCCCGCGCGATGCCTGCATGCCTCTCGCGCCCTGGCGACGTCCACCTGGCGCTCATGTGTAGCAGGCGACCGGCGACCTCGTAGCCTTCTAAACTTAACTTTTTCCTCCCTTCCTATTCTAAATAAAAACATACTTAGAATTCATTTAAAATATAACTCTTTTATTCCAATTTAATTTTTCAGGTCCTTACAATGACTGCTCGCGCGATGACCATGCCTCTCATACCGGCGATGACCGATGCCTCTCATACTGGCGATGACTGATTCCTCTTCCTGACGGACGACTGATTCCTCTTCCTGACGGACGACTGATGTCTCACCCTGGAGGACCACCGATGTCCCACCCTGGCAGACAACCGATGTCTCACCCTAGCAGACCACCGATGTCTCACCCTGGCAGACCACCGATGTCTCACCCTGGCAGACCACCGATGTGTCTCCCATCCTGGTTGATGATCGATGTTCCTCTCATCCTGTTGGCGATCTCTTATCGCTCTTGTGTGTGACGAGAACACATCGCCTTACTCTGGTCACCGATGTCACATCGTCACACCCAGCTGAGGGCTTGTCCTCCCATACCTCTAAGTCTGTGGTATCACTCCCACATGACTCGGTGACTTCGGTAGCTTCACATTTCCAAGAATAGATCAGCACTACTCCTCGTGCGCCCATGCATGCAACACTAAGGACGATTTCTTATGCTCAAGCATAGAGCTTCGCATGCACAGCGTATCTAAGGCTCAACCCACACCTTGATACGCGTGGTTTTTGGAACCCACTATGGTTGATCAGCATCTTGACCACATACTAAGTGCACTTTCGGCGATCGTGTACGCCATAGGCGATTGGCGATCATGTGTACTCTAGGCGACAGGCGATTATGTACCAGAGAAGTCGGAGATCGCCTCCGTCTTCAACAACGGCGATCTCGTAGACTCCTAAGCTACACTTTCCTTCCTTTATATTTTAAATAAAAACATACTTAGAATTCACTTAAAATATATCACTTTCATTCCAATAAAATTTTCTAGGTCCTTACATTCTCCCCAACAAGAAAAATTTTCGTCCTCGAAAATTGAATTACAAGGAAAAGAGGTAGGGATAGGCTTCTCTCATGGTTTCTTCTAATTCCCAAGTTGAATCACCCGATCTGTCATCCCACACCACCTTCACCATGTTGATGGTCTTGCCTCTGAGCTGCTTACTCTGCTGATCGTCAATCCTGACTGGTTTCGCATCAAACGACAAGTCATCCCTGATCTGCACGTCGTCCACTTCCAACACGTGACTAGGGTCTGCAAGATACTTCCTTAGCTGTGACACGTGAAAGACATTATGCAGATTTGCTAATTGGGGAGGTAGAGCAATTTCATAAGCTACAGGACCTATCTTCCTTAAGATCTGATATGGTCCAACAAACTTAGGAGACAGCTTCTTTGATCTGATAGCTCGTCCTACACCCTTGGTTGTTAAATAATGGGTGTTGCGGCGGGTCGCATTAGACCGCCATATTAACCTTTCTGATGGCCAATTCTAAGGTAGTTTGGGGAACCACCACACGTGTATATTGTGGCGTTTATAAATGTCAGTTTATACGAAAATAACCACAACCACATAAACAATTTTTTGTAGTGTAAACCCTAACCAATGAGAAAATCGAAGAAAAAATGAACCACAAAAGAATGAACTACAGAGTTCCGACTACCGCGATCGCGAGTAACACGTATATTAGAAGAAGGAACTAAAGAAGAACTATGACTTAGTGCGTGAGCTTTTCTTAAGTTTGTCGGATTTCAAAGGGCGCTATTTGGTTTAACGAGTATTTGTGGTTTTGTTTCGAAGGGAGGGATTTGGGAAATGTGGGAAACACTTTCAAAGGGCGTTATTGGAAGGGTTTTTCAGGTTTTTGGAATGTTTTGTTGATAAAAAAGTTTTGGATTATGTTTAAGGTTGGAGTGGTGTGTGGAAATCACTAGAGTGAAGTGAAATAATCACTTAAAATAGCTATGTTATATGAAATATTAAAAAAACACCTAGTAAATGTAGTATAAATATTATTTAAAGCATCTACAATTTAAGAGATGTGGCCTAAAATATTATTTAAAGCACATTCATTTTGAAAAACGTTGCTTACAGTACATGTAATATTTTAATGTTAGTCTACATTTTATAACTATTGTTTAAAATAAATAGACAACGTTTTTTTCCAAATATTTTGAGTCAGAGAGAAATAAACCTTACTACATGAACAACAATAAAAAAAACATTCCTTATTTAGACAACACCTTTTTACCCATTAATATGTGATTACCCGTTAATATATGAGCATGATGTGAGTTGATTTTATATTCATTGGATTTGTAACACTTTATGAAGAATTGGATCAAGATTCTTAGGACAATTATAGTGAGTCACCTAGAGAAAATCCCCACTGGACATTAACTTAGCAAGTGGTAAGTAGATGTGAAGGTTCATTTCTAAAGGTCCAAAGGAAAAACACATGTTTAAGTGACTTTTATGAATTATATGGATTAAAACCGTGTGGGTATCATAAGAACAGCAAGGTATATGTATGAACAACGCAAGAACAGTTCAAGAACACAAGATTAAAAATAGAAACACAATAAGAATTGAAACTAACAATAGAAACACAACAAGAACACAACCTACTATTGGAAAGTCAAGAAAACAACATGAACATGGATACCCATGGAAGCCGAATAGAAAAAAGGTTGGTATGACATGTTTGCACCGATTAAAATGGGAGAACAACACATCAAATGATAGAGGACATCACAAGGAAGAGAATGAACTGATTGAAATTGCAAACAAACAAGTAGAACAAAAATGGGTATTTTTAGAAGATGAATAGAAATGACTTATGTGGTTGTAGTCTTTTGGAGAATGTGCTCACGCCACTTGGAGGGTGGTTCTTCCAAGATGAGTGGGAGGTGCCGCCACTTGAGAGTCTCCAAAGCTCACAAGATAAGACATGGAGAAGAAGAAGAGACAAGTCTCACAAACTCTCTCTCACAACAACTTAAGATAGTTTCTTTATTTCTAAATTTCAACTTCTATTATTATGAACCAAGGTCCCCTATTTATAATGAGGGTGACCGGTTTGGGTTTACAAAGGAGGGAGTTGGAAGAGACACTTTCTAGCTCCTTCTTAGTGCCTAAGTCTAGAAGGAGTAGGAAGAGTCATTTCTTCCACTCTTTTACAAAATCCGTCCCAAACAATGCCTTACACTAGAGGTTTCTTTGGTTTTCCTCTTTGGCATATTCCTAAGGCTATTTCTATATTTGTTTACAAATATTTACAAATGTTTATACAAGGGTAATTACAAAGAGTGATAACATTTGATGCTCTTTACCCAAAATTTTAGCCTTGCTCCTTGTAATCCTTTGAGGCATGAAGGATGTTGAGCTAATTTGTCCTTGAGCTTTTCGGGCTTGGGCCTCATCTTCCTCTTCTATTTGATCTCCATCATGCTCCCCGGGTTGGAGAGAATTCGTCCACGAATTTAGAAGACCTGTAGAAAAGGGAGTTAGATCACTGATATTAAAAGTATGACTACCAAGAAAAGTATCAGGCATATCTAACTCATAGGCATTATCATTAATCCTCTTGATGACCTGAAAAGGACCATCTCAACGAGGCATAAGCTTTGACTTTCTTTGACTTGGGAATCTATCCTTTCTCAAATGGAGCTAAACCCAATAACCAGGTTCAAAGATTAATGCCTTTCTCCTTTTGTTGGCATTGTCAGCATACTTGCCAACTTTCTTCTCAATTTGTAGCTTAATGTGATTATGCAAGTCTTTTATAAAAGAAGCTTTTTCAAATCCATCCTTGCATAAAACATCATCAAGTACAGGAATGGGAAGAAGATCTAGAGGTGTTAAAGGATTGAAACCATATACTACCTTAAAAGGAGAATGGGATGTGGTAGAATTTACTACTCTATTATAAGAAAATTCAATGTGAGGTAGTAAATTCTCCCATACCCTAGGATTCCCAAAAATAAAGCATCTCAACATTTGACCCATAGTTCTATTAACCACCTCAATTTGACCATCAGTTTGGGGGTGGCAAGTAGTAGAAAACAAGAGTTTTGTGCCAAGTTTGCCCCATAAGGTCCTCCGAAAATGGCTTAAGAACTTAGAATCTCTATCAGAAACAATGCTTCTAGGAATGCCATGTAATCTAACAACTTCCTTAAAGAAGAGATTTGCAATATAACAAGCATCATCAATTTTGTGGCATGGTATAAAATGAGCCATTTTAGAAAATCTATCCACAACCACAAAAATAGAATCCATT
Organism: Phaseolus lunatus; assembly: GCA_013389735.1. Classification (NCBI taxonomy): domain Eukaryota; kingdom Viridiplantae; phylum Streptophyta; class Magnoliopsida; order Fabales; family Fabaceae; genus Phaseolus; species Phaseolus lunatus. The sequence continues at coordinate 14,398,146 of CM023859.1, read as the reverse complement.
CCTTTTGATGTCTTGGGAAGACCTAAGATAAAATCCATGGAAATATCTACCCAAGGCATTGTAGGAATTGGAAGAGGGGTATACAAGCCACGAGGTTGCACTTTAGACTTAGCCTTTCTACATGTTATACACTTATCACAAAAGCTATGTACGGATTTTCGCATGTGTGGCCAAAAGAAATGCTCATGCAATGTATCTAAAGTTTTGGCTACCCCAAAATGTCCCATTAATCCACCTTTATGTGCTTCTCTAACAAGAGATTGTCTAAGAGAACCATGTGGTACACAAAGTCGTTTGCCTTTAAAAAGGAATCCATCTTGTATGAAAAAATCTTTGTGACCACCTTTAGAACACTCTTGATAGATGCTAGAAAAATCAAGGTCATCATGATAAAGTTCCTTTATGTGATCAAATCCCAGAAATTGAACATCTAAATGATTTAACAAGGTATATCTTCTTGAAAGTGTATCGGAAACCACATTTATTTTACCTAGTTTATGTTTGATCACATAAGGAAATTGCTCAATGAATTCCACCCATTTAGCATGCCTCTTATTAAGCTTGCTTTGGCCTTTCAAATATTTGAGAGATTCGTGATCACTATGTATCACAAATTCTTTAGGGAAAAGATAGTGTTGCCAATTGTGCAAAGCTCTAACAAGTGCATATAACTCTTTATCATAAGTGGAATAGTTGAGATAACTTCCTTTCAATTTCTCACTAAAATAAGCTATGGGGTGGCCCTCTTGAAGGAGAACAGCCTTAATGCCTATATTAGAAGCATCACATTCAATCTCAAATGTTTTAGCAAACTTAGAAAGGGCTAAGATGGGAGCTTTAGTCAATTTTTCCTTTAAAGTTTCAAAAGCTTTTACTTGCTCTTCTCCCCACTTAAAAACCACATCCTTCTTTACTATTGCATTGAATGGTGCAGCAATTGTACTAAAGTCTTTCACAAACCTTCTATAGAAAGAAGCAAGGCCATGAAAGCTTCATACTTCATTCACATTGGTGGGTGTTGGCCAATGTTGAATTGCTACAACCTTTGATTGGTCTACATGCACCCCTTTATAAATTACAATAAACCCTAGGAATTCTATATGATTAAGCCCAAACATACATTTCGCAAGGTTAGCATACAAATGTTCCTTCCTAAGGGTTTCAAGAACTTCCCTAACATGCAACTCATGTTGTTCTAAAGACAAGTTATATATGAGGATATCATCAAAGTAAACTACAACAAACTTGCCAATGAATGCTCTTAAGACATGATGCATAAGTCGCATGAAGGTACTAGGAGCATTAGTCAAGCCAAATGGTATAACTAACCACTCATATAAACCAAATTTGGTCTTAAAAGCGGTTTTTCCATTCATCTCCTTTTTTAGTTTGAATTTGAGTATAGCCACTTTTGAGATCAATCTTGGTAAATATTTTAGACCCATACAATTCATCCAACAAGTCATCTAGCCTAGGAAGGGGATGCCTATATTTGATGGTAATGTTGTTTATGGCCCTACAATCCGTACACATCCTCTATGACCCATCCTTTTTAAGGACAAGTATCACAGGCATAGCACATGGGCTCATACTATCTTGCACCCACCCTTTAGCAAGTAACTCCTCAACTTGTTGTTGAATTTCTTTTATTTCGGTTGGGTTGGTGATGCAAGCCACGACCACATGAAGATGACCAAGGATGCTAAACTTGAAGGGTCATCTCAACAAGCAAATAAAAACTTCATTCATAGGAGGAATGGACAAGGGCCAAAACATTTGAAGTTCTTCCTATTAGTCTTCTTAAAAAGATGAGGCCCAAGCCCAACATGAAGGCCAAGCCCAACATACAGCCCAAGCTCAAGTCATAACTCAAAGAATTATTAGGAGTAAGGCCAAAGCTTTAAAGAGATGGGCATCAATTGTTGTCACTTGTTGTAATCTCTTTAGAGTAGTTTTAGTAGAAAATAAAAAGAAGGTGTAGACATAGAAATAAGGGGTGTTAATGTACAAAACTAAGTCACACCTTCCATGTGACATCAAAAGAAGGTGTAGGTGTAGTTTTAGGAGGTGCCAAAGTAGAAATCAAGTCACACCTCCCTTGTGACGTGTTTTGGGTCCAAATTCAAATGCTTCTCGTTTGAATTTTCTCACTTTAATTTCAGCCCTCTCACACTATAAATAGAGGTTCTATGTAAAATAAGATTGAAATAGAAGAAAAGTTACTATACTCAAATTGTGAGTGAATTTTGTGAGACTTGTTCTCCTCTTCCTAGTCTCATCTTGTGAGTTTTGGAAGCTCTAAAGTGGCAACAAATCTGCACTTATCTTGGATCATCACCTCCAAGTGGTGTGTCCATTCCCAATCCATGGCTACAACCACATAAGTTTCATCTTCTTTCATCTTCCATAGTCATTTCAATCGGTAGTTTTGATTCTATGCCTTGTTCTTCAATTTCAATCGGTTCATTTGTTTCAATTTGTGTTTCTATTTGGTAATTCTTTTTTCCTTTCCAATTCTGTTATGTTTTTGTGTTCTTCCTATATCAATTGTTGTGTACAAGGATATAACATTCATATTTGAGTTTGGTTCATCATTTGGAAGGCATTGACTCCATTGATGATTCCTTAAGCTTCCTTGAATCTTGTGTGTTGTCAATTCTATTTTTGTATTCAATTCTGTTATGTTTTGTGCCTTGTCTATTCTGGATTCTGCACCTTCATTTGTCATCATTCTTCACCTCTTATTGTGTTTTTACCTTGGACCTTTGGAAATGAAACGTCACATCTACTTAACACTTGTTAAGTTAATGTCCAATGGGGATTTTCCTTAGTTGACTCACTTTAAATTGCTTAAGAATCTTGATCCTAATTCTTAAAATGTGTCACAATATTAATGAACCTAAAATCAACTCACATCATGTGGTATCATGAGTTATGGTGATGTTTTGTTGTTGATGAGTTGAATTGACACTTTCTTTCAAGCAATTTGTTTCTTCCAGCACTTTATTTTGTGCAGATTTTTTTTTTTAGGTTCCTTGTTGTGTTAGCTATTCTGTTTTTGCTTTAATTTGAGTCTTTCTTGCTTTTTTAATTGGTGCAAATTAATTGTGTTTGAGTCATTTTGATTTTGAATCCATACAAGTTTTGTCAAGTCATGTTTCTCCTAAATTGTCATCACTTCTATGTAGTACTTTTCTTGATAATTTTGGTTGATTGCTTTTAATTTTTTAGTGCAGTTTCTAATCTGTTTTGTTGAGCCTTTGGTGCATTTTAATTTTTAGATTTGAGTTCATGCTTGTGTGCTAGATCCATAAAAGTTCGTATACATCAATTCTATTGTGTTTTTGAAGTTTCTTAAAACTGTTTTTCATTCCAGCTTAGGTTTCCTCTGTTTTCCTGAATCTGTGCTGGCTGTTTTCGTTTATGCAAATTAAATTTGTTGGAAAAAAATTCTGAAATTCTGGATTTAAGTAGTTTGAAGTGTTAAGAAAGAGTGAAAAAAAGAAGTGTAGCAAAATACAAAATACAAAAAAATGATAAATGAAATATAGACAGAGTACAAAATTCTGACTCTGAAAAAATGGTGAAGTGGCAGTGATTTTCGAAAATTTATCACAATTATTTGGCGCACTGTTTTGATACAATTACAGTACCTACTTTGAGCTAAGACATTGAGCTTTCTTTCTTTTAAATTTTACATTCAAATTTGCATTATTTAGCTCAACATAAATTTTTAAAGTCACAAAAAATTTTACACATATTCCAGTAGTACTGTTTTTTGTTTTCTTCATCCAATTCTAGTACCTTTCTCTAGGTTCTCTTTGTGTACTACCTTTTTTTTTAGTGCCTTATTTTCTTTGCTTGTCCTTTTCATTCTATATTCTTTTCTAAATTTTTGTCATATCTTTACTTCCACTTTGGTTTAGCTTTCTTGTTTATACCTTTTCTTGATTGTCTTTTATTGTTTCCTCAAGTTTTATGGTGAATTGTTCTTTGAGTAAGTGTGGTTTGCTTTGCCATCTTTCACTTAAGGCTCATCCAATCCACAAGAGAGGCTTGGATAAGGAAAGACAAATTTTCTTGGAGTGGTTTGAGTTCCTTTATCTCTATTGCCGCAAGCACCTTTTTGTTTTCTTTTCTAACAAAGTTTTCTTAACTTGTTTGTTCTTTGTGTTTTGTGTTTGACTGTTGTAATGGCTCCTATTTTAAGTAGTGCATCTTCCAAACTGCATGCCTATCACAATGCTCACCTTTTAGGAGAACTTGTGGAGATTAAGCAACAAATTGTCCACAAAGATGAAAAAATTAGACATCTTGCCAAAAGATTGCACAGATTAGAAGAAGCTAAAGCATGGAAAAAACATCAAGATGTGGACGAATGGAGTATGCACTATTTTGCCAAAAAGCGTCCTCAACATCAATAACAATCACAAGATTCTTTTAATTTTGTAAAGTTACCTAGTTTTCATGGGTCCAATGACTCTTCTTTGTATTTAGATTGGGAAACTAAGGTTGAACATCTTTTTCATGTGTATAAGGTCACCGAGGACCAAAAGGTTAGGTTAGCTTCCTTAGTTTTTTTAGACTATGCCAACCAATGGTGGCAAAGAACTCTCATGGACATTGGTTATAACAAGAAACTGCCCGTGGTTTCTTGGTATGATTTAAAGGCATGCATGCACGCGAGGTTTGTTCCTCCTCCTTATAGGAAGGAACACTTGTTGAAGTTCCAAAGGCTTCATCAAGGACATAGGATGGTAGATGAATATTTTAAAGATTTTGAAACATATTTGACTAAAATGAATATGCATGTTAATGAAGAATCAAAGATAAAATGGTTTGTAAGTGGTTTAAGAAAAGAAATTAAAGATTTTGTAGAATTAAGTGAGTACTTCTCTTTAAAGAAAGTGGTTCACCTAGCCATCAAGGTAGAATCACACCTTTTAAAGAAAAATCCTTTCAAAAATACTCATATTGATGGTTTCTACAAATCTTCAAGGAAGGATGAAAACAAAATTTCTACAAATACTTCTCCTTCCAAATTTTCACATAAAACCACTTCTAACCATGAAGTTTCTAAAACCAACCTTTCACCCTCTACCCCTATGTTACCCACCAAAACTTCAAAACTCAAATGTTTTAAATGTTTAAGTTTTGGGCACATAGCTGCCTCATGTCCAACTAAACAAACCATAATGTTAAACATGGTTAAACAAGACCAACTTAACCTAAACACCAAAAGAGAAAATGAAAGAGAAAAGGAAGGACAAGATACAATGAGTCTCATTCCTTCACTTCCAAGGTGTTTTCCTTCCTTCTCTTTTTCATTTTTAAAAAATTCTAAATACTTGACATATTTGATAAAGAAGTTTAGGGATGATCTTCCAAAACCTCTCAAAGGTTCTAACCTTTTAAGAAGATTTTTACAAACACATCATCTCGTCCCTAAACATTCTACACAAACATGGCCTGTATCGAGAATTCATTCATATGAACTCACCAAGCTTAAAGAGCAAAAGATTGTTCCCCATTCAACCCATTGCATTATTTTGTCTATGAACAAATTAACTTTGTTATATACAGGGGTTCTGAATTCGTGGTCGAATTCTCTCCAACTTCGAGGGTATGATGCAAGCCACGACCACATGAAGATGACCAAGGATGCTAAACTTGAAGGGTCATCTCAAAAAGAAAATAAAGACTTCATTCATAGGAGGAATGGACAAGGGCCAAAACATTTGAAGTTCTTCCTATTAGTCTTCTTAAAAAGATGAGGCCCAAGCCCAACATACGGCCCAAGCTCAAGTCATAACTCAAAGAATTATTAGGAGTAAGGCCAAAGCTTTAAAGACATGGGCATCAATTGTTGTTACTTGTTGTAATCTCTTTAGAGTAGTTTTAGTAGAAAATAAAAAGAAGGTGTAGACATAGAGATAAGGGGTGTTACAAAACTAAGTCACACCTTCCATGTGACATCAAAAGAAGGTGTAGGTGTAGTTTTAGGAGGTGCCAAAGTAGAAATCAAGTCACACCTCCCTTGTGACATGTGTTTTGGCTCCAAATTCAAATGCTTCTCATTTGAATTTTCCCACTTTAATTTCAGCCCTCTCACACTATAAATAGAGGTGCTATGCTCATGTAAAATAAGATTGAAATAGAAGAAAAGTTACTATACTCTAATTGTGAGTGAATTTTGTGAGACTTGTTCTCCTCTTCCTTGTCTCATCTTATGAAGCTTTGGGAGCTCTCAAGTGAAGACAAATCTGCACTTATCTTGGATTATCACCTCCAAGTGGTGTGTCCATTCCCAATCCATTTCTACAACCACATAAGTTTCATCTTCTTTCATCTTCCATAGTCATTTCAATCGGTAGTTTTGATTCTATGTCTTGTTCTTGAATTTCAATCGGTTCTTTTGTTTCAATTTGTGTTTCTGTACTGACCAGTCCTTGGACATCAGCTGGGTCCCACAGCATGGGTCAAAGCCACGTGGAATGGATCCCACAGGGGGTATTGAACAGAGAGGGGTGACGAGTCATCAGCCTACAGAGAGGGGTGACGAGTCATCAGCCTACAGAGAGGGGTGATGAGTCATCAGCCTACAGAGAGGGGTGACGAGTCATCAGCCTGCAGAGAGGGGTGACGAGTCATCAGCCTATAGAGACGGGTGAGTAGTCGTCAGATTACCAGGATGGGCGGAGGTGTCATCGTCACTCAGCAGGTCGAGGAGTCCTCGGTGACAGTGTGTGGCGAGGTGACATCGGCCTTGGGTGATTTGAACAGCATAAACAGAACAGTTAAGATTGGATCCCAGAGGGGGCCAATGACCAGTTGAATACCCAGAATTAGGGAGAGGCCTGGATCACGAAGTGCCTATGCGGGTAGCAGGGAGAGCACAGTTGGGTGTAGAGTCCTGAGGGGACGAGTACTCACCAGAGCTAGGGTTTTCCCAGTAAAGCTACATGCATGGCACGTGAACAGTGAAGGCACTCCCAGAACAGGTGGCCCCAGAGACTAGGTGCACAAGGAGGCATCCAGGTGGTCACCCTATGAGAGTTTGCACTCCAGAGAAGGAAACCTTATGTGCTAGATTACCCTAAGATTGGGTGATAGCGGCGCAAGGGTATTCCAGTAAACCCTAAATATGGCTAGTAGCGCAGCGAACCCTAATTAGGGCTAGCGGCGCAGTAAACCCTAGACTATATAAGGGACAGTAAGATACTTCACAAAGGTACGCAGTTTCTAGACCTAAACACACAGAGAGAAACTTATACACTTGGTGTCCTTGCCCTACACTGACTTGAGCGTCGGAGTGCAAACGGCCTCTAGGGCGCCCCCTCTCTCTTTTGCAGGTGCAGATTGCTTCGAAAGAACCAAGCACATATCAACGTGAGGAAGGAGGCGTGTGAGTGTCGTGAGTCAACCGACAGGCGGGTCAATCGGCAAGAACATTTGGCGCCCACCGTGGGGCCGGAGTAAAACAAGGTCCCATACACGAGAGTGAGAGAAAAACCACGGAAGATGAGGAATACAAGACACGGGTCCGTTCCACCAAACGGAGGCGACAGCGTTACCATGCAACAGCTGATGGAAACGATGCGCGCCCTCCAGGAAACGGTGGCGGAATCTCGAGCGCATCAGGCGCGTATGCAGGAAGACCTGGCCGCCTCACAGGCCAGGAATGAAGAGTTACACCGAGCAAATGAGGAGCTGCGCTTGAATTTGCAGCACATACAACAAGCTGGAGATCATGGGGAAGATGATCGAGCCCCACCAGTGCCTCCAAGGGCCTTTCCCATGCCTTTCTCCCAAGCAATCATGAACACGGTGGTTCCAGCTACCTTTGTAGGACCCAAAAACCGTGTTCACCGGGAAGGAAGATCCTGAAACGCATCTCACTGCTTTTCACACGCAGATGATGTTGTCAGGAGGGTCCGACGCAGTGCACTGTAAACTCTTTATGGCCACACTGACAGGAACTGTGCTAGAATGGTTCGTGAGTTTGCCAGAAGGACATATCACATCTTTCGCTCAGTTCTCCGTGCTGTTCAAGGAACAATATCTTGTCAACAGGGCCCCCCCACCAGTGTCTTACGATCTTTTTGATGTAAGGCAGCATCAGAGAGAGTCCCTCAAAGATTACCTCAATAGGTTTGGGGCGATGGTGGTAAGGTTGCACACCAAGGATGAAGACATGGTGGTGCACGCCTTCAGGAAGGGCGTATTGCCAGGGCCTTTCAGCGAGTCTCTAATACGCAGCCGCCCCAAAACCTTCAGCGATATAAAACGGCGTGCTGTGGCCCACATTGTCGCTGAGGGGGAGCTCAGCGAGAAGAGAGAAAGTGCAGCTTCGTTAAGGCCCCGAGCGCCTAGCCGGCCTCAACCGCTGCGGGTACATGAGGCGACCACGAAGAAAAAAGCTCAAGGGAAACAGAAGCCCTACGAGCCCCGAAAACCACAGCCTAGGGCGCGAAGCAAAGATGACATGCCCCCTAGGCATGAATTCGTGGTGGAGTTGAAGGAATTGATTGCCATTCCTAACGTGGCAGAAAGATTGAAGGTGCCCCCAAAGAGTGACAAGAGGTTGGGGCCCAATAAAAATGCATGGTGCGAATTCCATCAGGCTTTTGGGCACCGCGTTCGAAATTGCTTGGCTCTGGCTCACCAATTGGACGAGTTGGTGAAGAGTGGGTTTTTGAACGACTATCTGAAGGAGGCGTCGGAAGGTGAGACAGTTGCTGCACCAAGGGCAGACCAGGGGCATGAAGTGCCCATTCATGGGGAGATCCACACTATATCAGGTGGGTTCTCAGGAGGAGGATGCACCTCTTCACAACGAAAGAAGTATGCGCGTTCAGTGATGGCAGTGGAGGCCTGCGAGGAAGATCACTTTCTGGACATTGACCTCGTCTTTACAAAAGCTGATCGCCGAGATGTTGTTCCCCATGACAACGATCCGGTGGTTATTTCAGTAGTCACTGCCGCGCGTAAGGTGCACCGGGTGCTGGTCGATCAGGGGAGCTCGGCCGATGTGATGTTCTGGTCGACCTTCAACAAACTACAGCTGTCCCCTGATCAGCTGCGACCCTACGTCGGCTGTTTATATGGGTTCGCAGGAGATCAAGTAGAAGTGCGGGGATACATAGAGTTGAGGACCACGTTCACTGACGGAATAGCGTCCCGCACAGAGAACATCAGGTACCTTGTAGTGAACGCTCCCTCTGCCTACAATATACTTCTGGGCAGACCGGCCCTGAACCGGTTGGGGGCCGTGGTGTCTACAAGGCACATGAAGATGAAGTTGCCATCGATGGAGGGGAGGGTGGTAACCATCAAGTCAGACCAAAAGGAGGCTAAAAGGTGCTATGAAAATAGCCTTAAGACGAAGAGGGGAGTCTGCATGGTGACCACCTCACCACCGGGAGGAGGAACCAATGAGACAGATATGCCTCGAGGTGATGTCGGGGTCACCCGAGCAGAGGTCGCCCGGACGAGGCGACCAGAACCCGCGGAGGAGGTCGTGGAGAAGGAGATCGGAGGGAAGATCTTCAGGCTGGGTAAATCCCTATCTCAGGAGACCCAGGATCAAGTAGCGGGAGTTATCGGAAAGCATCTGGACGCTTTCGCTTGGTCCCCCTCAGACATGCCTGGCATAGACCCTGATTTCCTATGCCATCGCCTGGCGCTGAATCCCCAAGCCAGACCGGTCCGCCAGAGGAGGCGGAAGTTCAATGATGAGCGAAGGCAGGTAGTCAGGGAGGAAACACACAAATTGCTGAAAGCAGGTCACATACGGGAAATACAATACCCTGAGTGGCTTGCGAACGTCGTCCTGGTAAGGAAAGCTAACGGGAAATGGAGGATGTGTGTGGACTTTACAGATCTTAACAAGGCTTGTCCAAAAGATTCCTATCCTCTGCCCAACATAGATGCGCTGGTGGACAGTGCTTCAGGCTGCAAATTGCTCAGTTTCTTAGACACTTTCTCTGGGTACAATCAGATCAAGATGCACCCGATGGATGAGAACAAGACGGCGTTCATGACAGAGCTGTCTTGTTACTGCTACACAGTCATGCCGTTTGGCTTGAAGAATGCGGGTGCCACATACCAGAGGCTGATAGACAAGGTCCTCGCCCCCATGCTGGGACGCAATGTGCAGGCATATGTAGATGACATGGTAGTGACGTCCCAGGCACGAGATCAGCATATTGACGACTTGGAGGAGCTGTTCAACACTATAGCAAAGTACAGGTTAAAGTTGAATCCCGAAAAGTGCGTCTTTGGGGTGGAGGTAGGCAAGTTCCTTGGGTTTTTGCTCACGGAAAGAGAGATTGAGGCCAACCCAGACAAGTGTGCAGCAATCATAGCCATGAGGAGCCCGACTTCGGTCAAAGAGGTGCAACAGTTGACAGGTCGGATGGCTGCACTCTCCCGGTTCGTGTCAGCCGGGGGAGATAAAGGTCACCCTTATTTCCAGTGCTTAAGGAGGAATAGCAGATTCACCTGGACGGCAGAATGTGAGCAGGCTTTCCTCAAGCTCAAAGAATACCTGGCCAGCCCACCAGTTTTGTGCAAGCCTCAACTCGGCACACCCCTGCGTTTGTACTTTGCAGTTACAGACAGGGCAGTGAGTTCTGTCTTGGTACAAGAACAGCAACAGAGCCAGAAGCCCATTTATTTTGTCAGCAAGGTGCTACAGGGACCCGAGACGAGATACCAAGCCTTAGAGAAGGCAGCATTAGCAGTGGTGTTCTCAGCCAGGAGATTACGCCACTATTTCCAAAGCTTCACAGTGGTGGTGATGACAGATCTGCCGATATGTAAGGTCTTGCAGAAGCCCGATGTGGCAGGAAGGATGGTGCGTTGGGCAGTTGAGTTGTCAGAATTTGACATCCAGTATGAACCCAGGGGCCCGATCAAAGGACAAGTCTACGTTGACTTTGTGGCAGAGATGTCTTCAACCGAAGCCCAGCAAGAGGGACCCAATTTCAAATGGGTATTGTCAGTAGATGGGTCCTCGAATCAGCAAGGCAGCAGAGCGGGGGTGATCTTGGAAGGACCCAAGGGGTTGTTAATAGAGCAGGCCCTGCGGTTCGCGTTCAAAGCCAACAATAACCAGGCGGAGTATGAGGCTTTGATCGCTGGGATGTTATTGGCAAAGGAGATGGGAGCGCAGAGCCTTATAGCCAAGAGTGACTCGTTGTTGGTCACCGGTCAGGTGGCCGGAGAATACCAGGCCAAAGACCCTCAGATGGCCTCTTACTTGGAGTATGTCCAGAGATTAAAGAGTTCATTTGAGATATTTGAACTAGTACACGTGCCCAGGGAGCAAAATGCCAGAGCTGACTTGTTGGCCAAACTCGCCAGCTCAGGCAAGGGGGGCAGACAGAGGACAGTCATCCAGGAGACCCTGAGGGCGCCTCGTACCTATACAGCTGATAACTTGGTGGGAGTCCATCAGATCAGCCAGTCAGATGGCAAGAAGAGGAGTCATCGGTCGTTGACTCAAGAAACTTTAAAAAAGCCACGAGTCAACGAATGCATGCTATTGGGGGTAGGAGCGCCACAGATCTGTCTATTACAAAATGGTGAGACATGGATGACGCCCTATAAGCGTTACATAGCGGATGGAATGCTCCCAGCAGAGCCGGAGGAGCCAAAAAAGATAAAGAAAAACTCGTCCAAGTACACGCTCTGATGGAGGAGGGCCAAGCACATCTAGCCAAGGAAGCCAAGGCCCAAACCAAGAAGACCGTCTAGACCAAGAGGAGCGTCTAGCTCCAGGAAGTGAGCGTCTAGAACGTGAAGGAGGGAGGCTATCCATGGAGCTAGACCGTCTAGGACCTCTCACAAGATCCATGGCTAAACATATCCAAGCACACATAGAAGAAGCCACGGATGGAAGAGAGAGATCCTTGTACATGTTTCATAAAGGCCCAAAGGGGGAGGGGGTGCTTAGTAGATTAGTGTAGTGTAGAAAGCAAAACTTGCTCACTTAGGGGTGTGCTATCAAAAAGGTGCCCTTAGCAATAGAAGGAGGGGTGTGCTAGCAAATAGGTGCCTTTAGCAAAAGAAGGAGGGGTGTACTATCAAATGTTGCATTTTTGACCTATCTTCTAGAATATTAGGATGATGCAGTAAACCCTAGACTATATAAGGGACAGTAAGATACTTCACAAAGGTACGCAGTTTCTAGACCTAAACACACAGAGAGAAACTTATACACTTGGTGTCCTTGCCCTACACTGACTTGAGCGTCGGAGTGCAAACGGCCTCTAGGGCGCCCCCTCTCTCTTTTGCAGGTGCAGATTGCTTCGAAAGAACCAAGCACATATCAACGTGAGGAAGGAGGCGTGTGAGTGTCGTGAGTCAACCGACAGGCGGGTCAACCGGCAAGAACAGTTTCCATTCTGTTTTTGTGTTTAAATTCTGCACCTATTCTGTTTTGAGTTCATCACCATTAATTGTGGTTTTAACCTTGGACCTTTTGAAATGAACCTTCACATCTACTTAACAGTTGTTAAGTTAATGTCTAGTGGGATTTTTTCTTAGGTGACTCACTCTAAATTGCTAAGAATCTTGATCCTAATTCTAAGAAAGTGTCACAAAGCTAATGAATCTAAAATCAACTCACATCACATAGTTGGCCAGTAGTACCCAACTCGAACGACTTTGGACGACAAAGCTCGGCCACCGACGTGGCTTCCGCATATACCTTCATGGAGTTCTGACATGATACGGGTACAATGCACTCCGCTTACACAAGTCAATATGGGATGGGTATAGCCATGCCTAAACAAGTTTCCATCAATCAAAGTATAGAGAGCTGCATTCTTCTTTACAATTCTAGCCCCCATTGGGTCCATGGGGAGCACTCCGTCAGCTAGGTAGCGTCTATAAGGTGTCATCCAAGTTTCCCCTTCCTCGGCCAGGTAAACCTATGACGATCTCTCTTCTGGCGGACCATATGCGCTTAGGAGGGGTGTTTTCTACGTCTCCTAGGTTAATGACCTGTGACTTCTCTTTCCTTCTTCCGAAATGCTTATCATCTGAACGTCTACCACACCCTCTATAGCTGTTCGAGGTGCTCTCAGAGTCTCCTGTATGATCGTCCTGTGTCTGCCCCCCTTGCTTGAGCTGGCGAGCTTTGCTAGCAAGTTAGCTCTAGCATTCTGTTCTCGGGGAACACGTAGCAACTCGAACTCTACGAAAGTTCTCTTCAAGAGCTCCATGTATTCGAGGTAAATGACCATCTGAGGGTCCTTGGCCTGATACTCATCCCTCACTTGCCCTGTTATTAGTAGTTGTACCGACCAGTCCTCGGGCACCGAGAATAGTTAGTGTGGGGTGAGCCACGTCAGCTGGGCCCCACAGTGTGGACCAAAGTCACGTGGGATTGACCCCACAAGTGGTAAGGGGTGATTAATCATCAGCGTATCCCCACAGAAAAGGGTGATTAGTCATCAGTGTGATGATCACTGGAATAGGCTGATGTATCTTCGTCACTCCACAGGTTGAGGAGTCCTCGGCAACAGAGTGTGACGAGGTGACATCGGTCGTGGGTGATTTGAATAATATAACTAGAACACCTAAGATTGGTTCCCAGAGTGAGCCAATAAGAAGGAAATACCCAGAGGAAAGGAGAGGCCTGAGTCACAAAGAGCTTATGTGTGTCGCAGGGAAAGCACGGTTAGGTGTAGAGTTCTGAGGGGTCGAATACTCATCAGAACTAGGGTTTCCCAGTGCAGTTACATGCATGGCACGTGAACAGTGAAGGCACTCTCAAAACAGGTGGCCCCAGAGATTAGGTGCACGAGGAGGCACCCAGGTGGTCATCCTGTTAGAGTTTGCACTCCAGATAAGGAAACCTCATGTGCTAGATTACTCTAAGACTGGGTAATAGCGACGCAAGGGTATTCCAGTAAACCCTGAATATGGCTAGCAGCGCAGTGAACCCTAATTACGGTTAGCGGCGCAGTAAACCCTAGACTATATAAGGGACAGTAAAATACTTCGTAAAGGTACGCAGTTTCAAAACCTAAACAGAATTACTAAAACACTTGGTGTTTCTTGCCCAATCTTGACTTGAGCGTCGGAGTGCAAACGGCCTCTAGGGCGCTCCCTTTCTCTTTTGTAGGTGCAGATTGCTTCGAAAGAACCAAGCACAACACAACGTGAGGAAGAAGGCGTGTAAGTGTCGTGAAGTCAACTGGTAGGCGAGTCAACCGGCAAGAATAGTAGTGAATCACTTTAGGCCAGCAAACATTTCGCACCCATCTCCTTGGCTAGCAGTATTCCTGCAATCAAAGCCTCATATTCTGCTTGGTTGTTACTGGCTTTGAAGGCAAAACGCAGGGCCTGCTCGATCAGGACCCCACCTGGTCCTTCCAAGATCACTGCAGCACCACTGCCCTGTTGATTTGACGATCCGTCTACTGAGAGTACCCACCTGAAGTCTGCCTCTCCCTACTATGCGGCTTTCGAGTAGAGCTCTACTACGAAGTCGGCATAAACATGGCCCTTGATTGGCCCTCTGGGTTCAAATTGCACATCAAACTCAAATAACTCAACCGCCCAGCAGACCATTCTCCCTGCTACATTAGGTTTCTGCAGGACCTTGCGAATGAGGAGGTCCGTCATCACAATGATAGTGAAGCTGTGAAAATAGTATCGAAGCCTCCACGCTGAAAATACTACAGCCAACACTACCTTTTCTATGACCTGGTAGCGCACCTCAGGTCCCTGCAAGACCTTACTGACAAAATAGATGGGTTTCTGCAGGCGGTCCTGCTCCTGGACGAGGACTGAATTGATCGCCCGCTCCGTGATGGCGAAGTATAGGCGGAGCGGAGTACCTGGCAGCAGTTTGCACAACACTGGGGGACTGGCTAGATACTCTTTCAGCTTGAGGAATGATTTCTCACACTCATCAGTCCACACGAACTTGTTGTTTCTCTTCAAACATTGGAAGTAAGGATACCCCCCTGTCCCCTCCTGCTGAAACAAACCGGGATAGGCGGCCATCCGACCTGTTAACTGCTGTACTTCCTTCACTGAGACCAGGCTTCTCATGGCCATAATTGCTGCGCATTTCTCGGGGTTTGCTTCTATTCCATGCTCAGTCAGCAAGAACCCCAAGAACTTTCCTGCTTCTACCCCAAACACACATTTTTCAAGGTTCAGTTTTAACCTGTACCTGGCTATGGTGTTGAACAACTCTTCTAGGTCAGCAACGTGCTGGTCCTTTTCTTGGGAGGTGAGGACCATGTCATCCACGTATGCTTGCACATTTTTCCCTATCATAGGGGCGAGTATCCTGTCCATCAGTCTCTGGTAGGTCGCTCCAGCATTCTTCAGTCCAAAGGGCATCACCTTGTAACAATAATTGGAGAGCTCTGTCATGAATGTTGTCTTGCATTCGTCTCTGGGGTGCATCCAAATCTGGTTGTATCCAGAAAATGCATCCAAGAAGCTGAGGAGTTTTCATCCTGACGCACTGTCCACCAAGGCATCAATGTTGGGCAATGGGTAAGAGTCCTTGGGACATGCTTTATTCAAGTCTGTGAAGTCAACGCACATCCTCCACTTTCCATTGGCTTTCTTGTCTAACACCACATTAGCCAACCACTCAGGGTATTGGATCTCCCTGATCTGACCGGCCTCCAGTAGCTTCTGGGTTTCCTGCTTAATGACCTACCGCCTTTCCTCATTGAACTTTCTTCGTCTCTAGCGTACAGGTCAGACCTGTGGGTCCATGGTAAGACGATGGCACAAGAAGTCAGGGTCAATACCCAGTGTTCTTGCCGGTTGACTCTCCTGTCGGTTGACTCTACGACGATCACACGCCTCCTTTCCTCACCTTGAATTATGTTTTGCTCTCTCGAAACAACCTGCACCTACAAGATAGAAAGGGATGCCCTAGAGGCTGTTTGCACTCCGACGCTCAAGTCAAAAACTAGGGCAAGCACACCAAGTGTATTGAGTATCTCTGTTTAGGTTTAGAAACTGTGTACCTTTGTGAAGTGTTTTACTACCCTTTATATAGTCTAGGGTTTCCTCTGTGCCGCTACCCATATTTAGGGTTTATGAGAATACCCTTGTGCCGCTATCACCCAGACTTAGGGTAATCTAGCACGTAAGGTTTCCTTAACTGGAGTGCAAATTCTAACAGGATAGCCACCTGGGTGCCCCCTCGTGCACCTAGTCTCTAGGGCCACCTGTTCAGGGGGCGCCTTCACTGTTCACGTGCCATGCATGTAGCTTCACTGGGAAACCTTAATCCTGATGAGTACTCAACCCCTCAAGACTCTGCACCTGACTGTGCTTTCCCTGCCACACGCATGGGCGCTTCGTGACTGAGGCCTCTCCCTACCTCTGGGCATTTTACTGATAACTGGTCTTCTCTCGGGACCCATATCAGATGTTCTAGTTATGTTGTTCAAAACACCCAAAACCGATGTCACATCGTCCTACTCTGTTGCAGAGGACTCATCACCCTACTGAGTGACGAGGACACACCAGTCCACTCTGGTGATCGACACGCTGATGACTAATCATCCCACTAGTCCATTCTACTTGTGGGATCCATCCCACGTGGCTTTGGCCCATGCTGTGGGACCCATCCCACGTGGTCTTGGCCCATACTGTGGGACCCAGCTGACATGGCTCACCATTACTAGCTGTTCTCGGTGTCCGAGGACTGGTCAGTACACAAGCTCCCCAATCTTGAGCTGTTAACTTGTTCAGCAAAGAGACTAAGTCATCGACTCGGGCGACTTACGTGGCACTGAGCGAAAGGACATGAACAGCATGCTGAAGGGATATCTCACCAACCCCCCTTAATCTGCGGACACGTGTCTAGATCAACGGTTAGGGTTTCTTAACGTTTGCCCTTCCTTGCCTACTTTAAACCCTTTCAAAACCCCGCGCCTCTACACTGTTTCATCACTTTTCACTCAAACCTCCATAATTTCTAACTTCTCTCGAACGCTTCTACTCCCATTCCTACTCTCGCAACCTTTCATCTTCGCTTACTCAAAGGTATGATTTTTATTCTTCTTCTTGCCTTCGTTTATGATCCTGTTACCCTTTACATGCTATAACTGTTCTGGGTCTGTTCATAATTTTTGCATTTTAGGGTTTCTGTTCTTCTTTCTTGTTTTCGTTCTTCTTCTGCGAGTCTTTGTCCGCCATTAGTTCACGCCATCACTTTCTTCTAAACCCTTTTCTCCTTCTCCCTGCCTCTCATTTGTTTTAGATTCAAGATGGCCAGAACCAAAACCACCTCCAACCCTCCTCCTACCATTGACTACAGGGCCCTCTACTCCTAGGCCTCTGAGGAACTCCTTGCTGAAACCTCTAAGATCACGACCTGTGAGGACCTAAGAAAACACAGGGACGATGAGCACAAGATCAAGGGGCACGTCTTTGGCAGGGAGAGTGACGCGTATATCTCGGTTCGACCCTGCACGAAGGGTGAACCTGTGTGCTCTGACGATCGCTGTAATGACGGGGAGCCCTTCTTCTTCCTGTACGCCACCATCTTTAAACGGGTTAAGGTCCGCCTACCCTTCACCGGATTCAAGAGGGCTTTGCTTACAGAGCTTAACGTAGCACCTGCCCAGCTGCACCCCAACACCTGGGCCTTCATCAAGGCCTTCTCAATCTTGTGTAACAACCTGGGGTTTCCACCCACCGTGGATGTCTTCCTCTATTTCTTCGAGGCAAAGAATCCTGGAAAGAGGCTTTGGGTAAGCCTAAACGGGGTGGCGGGGAGAGTTCTGCTAACTCTCTTCCAACAGTCTTACAAGGGCTTCAAGGGCTTCAAGGGAATGTTCTTTAGAGTCTACTGTAGCTCCTACGATTCCACGATGCTCGACGGGTTTCCCCTGTACTGGGTGGAGAAACTCAAACTCAAGAAACCCCAAGGATTGGAGGAGCTGACACCCTTCAATTGTGACCTGTGCCAACTCCTCTCCAGCTGGGGAGTGGTGTTCGACACCACCCAACTGATCAGGCACGAGTATGATGCTGAAACTCTCAGCATCTATATTGGTATATCTGCCTTCATCTTGTATCTGTCAGCATTTATGTTTTTTGCGTGCCACTTCTCACTCTCTACTTGTTGTTTATTTTAGATATGGTCTTGGACGTCGAGAAGAAGAAGAGGCTAGTCGCCTTGCTGGGTCACCGCACAGCAGGTGGCTCATGCCCCGCTGGGCCCTCTTCTCCCACCACGGCTGCCCCAGGCCCCACCTCCGATAGCAAACTGAAGAGGGCAGCCACATTGGTTATCTCTGAAGATGAGGATACGTGCTCAGGCCTCATCTTCAAGAGAACTAGGATGGAGGTTGCCGCGGTGACCTCATCCGGCACAGAGGGTCAAGCTCCCTCCTTTAGAGAACACCCCCTGATGTGATTCCACTAGCCACAATAACATGATTCTTTGATATTCTATGGAATCAACTTGTGTTAGCAAAGATTAGGCACTTTTATAGAAGAGGATCAATGTTCTATATTTCAAGAACTCACCAAATCTTGCACCACAACCCAAACTCACATGGAAGATCCATTTACTATCA
Organism: Phaseolus lunatus; assembly: GCA_013389735.1. Classification (NCBI taxonomy): domain Eukaryota; kingdom Viridiplantae; phylum Streptophyta; class Magnoliopsida; order Fabales; family Fabaceae; genus Phaseolus; species Phaseolus lunatus. The sequence goes on along the minus strand of CM023859.1, from coordinate 14,379,565 downwards.
ATTGAACCGAAAAGAATTGAAGGAAAACAGAAATGAACCGATCAAAACAAATAAAAGAAAGAATAGTTGCTGGAAAATTGAAAACAAAACCAAAAACTCAAGAAAACCAACTCAAAACATGAACAACTAAAGAGAAGAAAGGAAGGAGAATAGAAAACTTATGAAAATGGATGTAGATTGGTATGAACACGCAACTAGAAGTGATGGATGCTCCTAGATGAGTTTGCTGCCGCCACTTAAGGACACCATGGATCGTTCAAGATAAGACTAGAGAAGAAGGCTCAAAGATCTCCAATGTTCTCTCAAAATTTGAGTAGAGTTTCTTTTCTATAAAATTCCAATCTGAAAAATACAAAGAGAGCACCTCTATTTATAGCCTAAGGTGCTGAAATGCAAGCTGCACAAATTCAAAAATCTGCCTCCTAAATTAGCGCCAAAAACAAAGCATGAGGAAGGTGTGATCCTTCTCTTACTTTGGCACCTCCTTATTTACTTCTACACCTATCTACTAATACACCCCCCCTAAGACTCCTAACTAAAGACTAAAAGATGCTATAACAATAGAGGTTTCTAATGTTTCCCTCTAAGCACCTTCAACCAGAGAAATTACAAAAAGAGAAAATAATTGTTCCCTAGCTCCTAAAGCTTTGAACATGCTTCTTGTAAGACTTTGAGGTGGGCTTTGACCTCCATGGTCGTCCTCTATTTGCGCCTCTACCTCTTCTTGATCTTGTTGATTGGCCTCCATGTCCACTAGAGCTTGATCTCCATCATACTCCCCGAGTTGGAGAGAATTCGACCACGAATTCTGGAGACCTACAGAAAAAGGAGTTAGATCGCTGACATTAAAAGTATGACTACCTAAGAATGTATCAGGCATATCTAACTCATAAGCATTGTTATTAATCTTCTTGAGAATTTGGAAAGGTCCATCCCCTCGGGGCATTAGTTTAGACTTCCTTTGAGTAGGAAAACAATCCTTCCTCAAGTGAAGCCAAACCCAATCACCCTCATCAAACAACAATGCTTTTCTCCTTTTATTGGCAAGTTCAACATACTTGCCAACCTTCTTCTCAATTCTCTGCTTGATGTCTTTATGCAAAGTTTTCACAAAAGAAGCCTTTTCATCCCCATCTTTGCACAAGACATCTCCAAGAAGAGGAATAGGAAGAAGATCAAGAGGTGTTAGGGGATTAAACCCATAGACAACCTCAAAAGGAGAATGTGAAGTGGTAGAATTTACTACACGATTATATGCAAAATCAACATGGGGTAGTAAATTCTCCCACACTCTAGGATTCCCCGAAATAAAACATCTCAATAGTTGTCCCAAAGTTCTATTCACCACCTCGGTTTGACCATCAGTTTGTGGGTGGCAAGTGGTAGAAAATAAAAGCTTAGTACCAAGCTTACCCCACAAGGTTTTCCAAAAGTGACTCAAGAACTTGGGATCTCTATCAGATACTATAGATCTAGGGATCCCATGCAAGCGAACCACTTCTTGGAAGAAGAGGTTTGCAATGTGGCATGCATCATCCACTTTGTGGCAAGGAATAAAGTGAGCCATCTTTGAAAAATGATCCACTACCACAAAAATGGAGTCCTTTCCCTTTGATGTCTTGGGTAAGCCTAAGATGAAATCCATAGATATATCTACCCAAGGCATTGAAGGGATAGGAAGAGGAGTATATAGACCATGGGGGTACATCTTAGACTTAGCTTTGCGGCAAGCTATGCACTTAACACACAAACTATGAACATGTTTATGCATATGAGGCCAAAAGAAATGTTCATGCAACACATCCAAAGTTTTAGCAACCCCAAAATGTCCCATTAAACCCCCATCATGAGCTTCTCTAACAAGAGATAATCTAATAGAGCATTGAGGAACACAAAGACGTTTTCCTTTAAAAAGAAAGCAATTTTGTATAAAAAAATCTTTGTATCCTCCCTTAAGACACTCTTGATAGATGAGAGAAAAATCAAGGTTGTTCTTGCCGGTTGACCCGCCTGTCGATTGACTCACGACACTTGTTCCGGCCGCTTGACTCGAACGTGGAGGACTGCCTCGTCACTCCTTTGTCTAGCCCTCTGTTCTGCAGGAACGCTCCAAGAACCACCGCTGGAGCTCCAAACGCTGCCTGCAAAACACACAGACGGCGCCTCTAGCGGCCGTTGTAGCTCCGACGCTCAAGTCAGGCAACAGGAACACCAAAACTATATCTGAATCTCTCTGTGAGACCCGTGTGTGACTGAAACTCTCAGATGTGTAAGCTCTGTGAATCTGAAAAAACCCCCCTCTAATTTCGTTAAGAGTTTGTATATATACCTGAGTTTTTCTCTCTCCTGACGGTTATTCCTCTTGACACGTGGATAACGTCTGGTCGTACACGTGTCATCATCTGGAGTGTCTGCAGCTGAAACGTTACTTCCACTGTGCCCCTGCGACTAAGTTATCCACACAGGGAGTAGCTTAGTACACAGGTCACTCTGGGCGCAACCTTAACATGGCGAGCTGGTTAACCCTGGGCATTGTAGCTCACACTACACATGGTGGCAGATATGCCACTTATCCTCTGTACTTAGACCATACAATAAGTGCATGCCAAGTCTTCTCAAACACCCGGCGATGTGCTCTTTCGGCGACTTGCTGACCACCTGATCTCCCAACCTTAACACATGGCGATCATGTGCAATCTGGGCGATTACTGATCCTTACCGGCGATGACCGACTACTCATCCTCAAGGCGATAGGCGATTACTCACCTCAAGGCGATAGGCGATTACTCATCATCACCGCCGAGAGGCGATTACCATTCTGAGTGATCGCCTCCCTGATTCGCCTGCTATCCTCTACCACGTGTTACCCTGTGAATGGTCCACGTGGTCAACTGCTGCTGATGTCATCGACTACCGATTACCGACCGGAACACAAGCCCCCCAGTCTCGAGCTGTGAACTTGTTCTCAGCGAAGAGACTAAGAAATCGTCTTCTGGCGGTCTACAGGAGCGCACACTCTGGTACTAACACTGTTTCATCCCTTCTTCTTCGCCTTCAAACATTCAAAGCATCTCTCTGGATCATGTAGAGATTCACTTTCTCTGTTTTCTTCTTCTCAAACGCGCTGGAGTTCGCTGCGTTTCTTCTCTTTAACTCTCTGCATGTGACTAACTGTTAACTAGCTTAGGCTTTAGCGCGATCTACCTGCAACCCCTCAAACTTGGCCTCTGACTTGATCGCGGCTAATTGTTGCCTTAGCATTGCCTTCAACATAACTTTGTGCTGGATGACTGACTTAACGGGCCTAAACGCTTCGGCTTCACGCAGCAGAACTTGCTTCTACCACCGACCACCGACTAGCATGTTAGCGCACCACCAATCAGTCATCGCGCTTCTGGCTTCGCTGCGTAGAGGGTCTGAACACCAACTATGACGCCTGTGTTTTGGGGAAGTAAAGTGCTTCTCGATGACCCCTCTTGTCCCAACCTTGCTGTAAGAAGTTGTGGGTGAGGTCTTGCTTCTCTCACCTCAGCGTCGCTGTAAAAAGCAGAGGGAAGGGACTTGGCTCTCTCACCTCAACCTTGCTGTAAAAAGCAAAGGGAAGAGGACTTTTCCTCATGCCTCAGCCTCGCTGTACAAAGTCGAGGTGAGGAATTGGTTCTCTCGCCTCAACCTTGCTGTAAGAAGCAAAGGGAGAGGACTTTCTCTCTTGCCTCAGCCTCGCTGTACAAAGTCGAGGTGAGGACTTTCACTCGCCTGCACCTCGCTGTACAAAGTCGAGGGAGGACTTTCTTCTTTCTCTTGCCTCAACCTTGCTGTATAAAGCAGAGGAAGAGGACTTTCTCTCGCCTCAACCTTGCTGTATAAAGCAGAGGTGAGGACTTTCTCGTGGGTGCACGCTCCCAGGGGGGCGCCAGGCGTGGCTGTCTAAGCGCACACACTGGGCGCGCCCTACCTGCATTGCCTCATCGCGCGTTCATCGACGTCCCGACCGACGAGGACCTCTTCTTCTGGAATCATACGAGCTGCATGCTTAACGCTCTCGCTGGGAACTTGGGTCCCAGCTTAACACGTGTTAGCAAGACCCCGATGACCGTGCACCGACCGAGTACTCACTCTCTACATGCACCGACAGCTGATCGCGGTCTGCATGCACTGATGGCTGATCGCGCTCTACATCCCAGCGCTTATCTAGGGGCTGATCTGCGGGTGGTGGCCACTTGGTAACTCACCACCGATCACCTGGTCTTGCACCTGGGGCAAGGAGAACTTTAAACTGGGAACACTCGCACACTTTATGTACTGAAAATCTTTTATTGGGTGGCATTGTTAAAAAGAGTGCCCCTGATCTGCTCAAATGTTTAATACACTAAGTGTGTGTACAGCGCGATAGCGCATCTACTTTACAACTTAACGAAAGCAGGAAAGAAGCGTGTAGCGTCCTGGGTTCTGGGAATAGTCGTTACGTCTAGAGTCGCCAGCCGACAAGCTCCATTCTCCAACATCTCAACCACTCTGGATGGGATCTCCTTTAACCGGCGATGACCGCCCTGGCGATGCACACACGTGGAGCGATCATGCCTTCCGCTTCAGCTCTGGGAGCCCCCCCAGTGTAGCCTCTTCCATCACCTCACCTCCCCAAACACAGGGAGTTCATGCTGCTGGTCGCCTTCTTGGGACCCGAAGCGCGATCACCTTGTGCCTTCTGCAGGTAATCGGTCAGGAACCCTGTCTCCACCAACTCAGCAAGCTGACGCCCCAACACCAGGCAGTTACGGAGTGTATGTCCATAAGCTTGATGGAATTCACACCACTCATCCTTCCTCCCTCCAAGTACCCTATCGGTTTTCTCTGGCACATGGAGTCTTGCTGCCACAGCAGGGATGGCGATCAGCTCCGCCAAACTTATCATGAAATCATACTTGGGGGGTGCGTTGCTTGCACGCCCCCTGGTCTGGTCCTTCCTTGGTGCATAAGGGCGAGACCTTCTCTGCTCCTTCCTCCCTTCCTTGACCTCATGCACCCGCGCCTGTTGCTGCTGATTCCCCTGACCTCCACGTGGCTTCGACGGTGCAGCACTTCCTCTCTTCTCAGAGACCTCGGTCTCTGCTACTACGTGTGCCACCGCACGTAGCCGTATCTCGGTGAAGGTGGCAGGGTGGCTCCTGATGAGCGATTCACTGAAAGGACTAGGGAGGACACCTCTCTTGAACGCATGCACCAGCATGTCCTCGTCCTTGCTGGGCAATCTCACCACCTGCGCCCCAAAGCGATTGAGGTAGTCCCTCAATGGCTCCCCCTGATACTGGCGCACGTCAAACAGGTCGTAGGACACTACTGGCGCAGGTCGGTTAATGACGTACTGCTCTGTGAACAGCTTCGCGAACTGATGGAAGGAAGTGACGTGGCCCTCTGGCAGGCTCACGAACCACTCCATAGCCACTCCGCTCAGCGTGCTCATGAACATTTTGCAGTACACAGCATCTGAACCTCCAGTCAGCATCATCTGAGTGTGGAAGGCTGTCAGGTGTGCTTCTGGATCTTCCGCCCCCGTGAACGACGCTTTCAGTCCCACCAGATTGGGAGGCACCACCGTGTTCATGATTTCGGGGGAGAAAGGCATAGGGAATGCTCGCGGAGGCGACGGTGGCGTCGACGTCCTCTCTTTAGCTGCGCGCTCCCTCTGCGCCTGCAATTCCCTACGCAGCTCTTCATTCATACGATTCAACTCTTCGTTTCTTCTCTGCGATGCAGCCAGCTCTGCACGCATCCTCTCTTGCTCAACTCTCGATTCCGCGACGCTATCTTGCAGCGCGCGCATCATCTCCACTACCTGCGCCATGGTAACAGCTCCTTCTTCAGCAGATGACGCAGGTGAGGTTTGCCTGGTTCTTCTACTCATCTCCTCTGCACTTCGACGTAACTTCACTTCGACGAAATGATCAAGAAGCTCCAAGAAACTTCAAGAACTGCGACGTGGATGGGAACCAGATTTACACGGGCCCCACGGTGGGCGCCTAATGATCCTGCCGCTTGACTCGAACATGGAGGACTGCCTCGTCACTCCTTCGTCAAGCCCTCTGTTCTGCAGGAACGCTCCAAGAACCACCGCCGGAGCTCCAAACGCTGCCTGCAAAACACACAGACGGCGCCTCTAGCGGCCGTTGTAGCTCCGACGCTCAAGTCAGGCAACAGGAACACCAAAACTATCTCTGAATCTCTCTGTGAGACCCGTGTGTGGCTGAAACTCTCAGATGTGTGAGCTCTGAGAATCTGAAAAAACCCCCCTCTAATTTCGTTAAGAGTTTGTATATATACCTGAGTTTTTCTCTCTCCTGACGGTTATTCCTCTTGACACCTGGATAACGTCTGGTCGTACACGTGTCATCATCTGGAGTGTCTGCAGCTGAAACGTTACTTCCACTGTGCCCCTGCGACTAAGTTATCCACACAGGGAGTAGCTTAGTACACAGGTTACTCTGGGCGCAACCTTAACATGGCGAGCTGGTTAACCCTGGGCATTGCAGCTCACACTACACATGGTGGCAGATATGCCACTTATCCTCTGTACTTAGACCATACAACAAGTGCATGCCAAGTCTTCTCAAACACCCGGCGATGTGCTCTTTCGGCGACTTGCTGACCACCTGATCTCCCAACCTTAACACACGGCGATCATGTGCAATCTGGGCGATTACTGATCCTTACCGGCGATGACCGACTACTCATCCTCAAGGCGATAGGCGATTACTCATCATCACCGCCGAGAGGTGATTACCATTCTGAGTGATCGCCTCCCTGATTCGCCTGCTATCCTCTACCACGTGTTACCCTGTGAATGGTCCACGTGGTCAACTGCTGCTGATGTCATCGACTACCGATTACCGACCGGAACAACACTCACACGCCTCCTTCCTCACGTTGATATATGCTTGGTTCTTTCGAAGCAATCTGCACCTGCAAAAGAGAAAGGGGGCGCCCTAGAGGCCGTTTGCACTCCGACGCTCAAGTCAGTGTAAGGCAAGGAACACCAAGTGTATTGAGTTTCTCTCTGTGTTTAGGTCTAGAAACTGCGTACCTTTGTGAAGTATTTTACTGTCCCTTATATAGTCTAGGGTTTACTGTGCCGCTAGCCCTAATTAGGGTTTCCTGCGCTGCTAGCCATATTTAGGGTTTACTGGAATACCCCTGCCGCTATCACCCGATCTTAGGGTAATCTAGCACATAAGGTTTCCTTCTCTGGAGTGCAAACTTTAACAGGGTGACCACCCGGATGCCTCCTTGTGCACCTAATCTCTGGGGCCACCTGTTCTGGGAGTGCCTTCACTGTTTATGTGCCATGCATGTAGCTTCACTGGGAAAACCCTAGTTCTGGTGAGTACTCGTCCCCTCAGGACTCTACACCCAACTGTGCTCTCCCTGCTACCCGCATAGGCACTTCGTCATTCAGGCCTCTCCCTACCTCTGGGTATTTAACTGGTCTTCCCCCATGGCCGATGTCACCTCGTCTTCACCCAAGGCCGATGTCACCTCGCCATACTCTGAGCGGCGATGACACCTCAGCCCATCCTGGTGGTTTAACGACTACTCACCCTTCCCTGTGGGGACGCGCTGATGACTAATCATCTTTCTCTGTGGGAACATACCGATGATTGATCACCCTACTAAGGGGAATGACTGATCACCCTTCTCTCAGGGAACACACGATGACTGATCACCCTTTAATCCAAGCTGCCTGCGAGGTCCACTCCACGTAGCTTTGGCCCATGCTGTGGGACCCAGCTGACGTGGTTCGCCCTTTACTGCCTGTTCTCGGTATCCGAGGACTGGTCGGTACAAAGGTCATCATGATAAAGTTCCTTAATGTGATCAAAACCAAGATATTGAGAGCTTAAAAGATTTAGCAAAGTATATCTTCTAGAAAGAGCATCCGCCACAATGTTTACTTTGCCTTGCTTGTGTTTGATCACATAAGGAAATTGCTCAATGAATTCCACCCACTTAGCATGCCTCTTGTTAAGCTTGTTTTGGCTTTTCAAATATTTAAGAGATTCATGATCACTATGTATCACAAACTGATAGCATTCCTATGAGCTCTTCTTTGGATTTTGGAGTTCCTTGGTGATGATGGATGCGGAAGCTTATGGAGGAGGTGAGCAAGGCCTTCCTAGGAAGCATGGGTGCCTTGAAGGTGCATGAAGAGTGAGGAAATGGGGAGGTTTGGCCAGCCCCTTTGGTAGTGATGAATTGAAGACTAAAACCTAAGTGTTAGGCAAGGAGTAGTGTATGGCACAATTTGGGCAGCATAACAATACTCTATTTAATCTTGAAAATACAAGGTGTAGGCTCCTCCTTTTATAGGCTAAGGAGGACCATAATGCAACCCTAATGCTAGCCAAATGAAATGTAAATGTGAAGCACATGGGCCACATGGAAAGTGTGAGCACATGGGGAGGGGTGTGTCTAGTTTGTAAGTTCACCCCCTCCATGGGCTTTCTAGAATAGTGGGAAGGTTAACTTCTCCTTAATTCTAATGTGCAGAAAAATAAACATTTGTCCACATGGCTATGCTATTTACACCCCAATTAAAGCTAAACTACATTTGATGGGCCTTCACGGAATATGTGCTAGTATGCCACTCTCCCATTCATAGCTTTGATCCAAGTCTTCTTGTCCTAGACGCTTCTAGCTTGGCCTTCTCGTCCTAGACCCTCCTAGCTTGTCTTAGACGCTCCTAGCTTGGTCTTAGACGCTCTTGACTTGGCTCTTGCCTTTCATGGAAGGTTGTGCTTGGCCTTCTTCCATCATCCCCTCCCTCTTGAAAAAGGATTTGTCCTCAAATCCCTTGCTTTGTCTTCAACTAGGGGGATGGATGGGGCTGGATGGTGTCCATCATCTCCTCCTCCTTTGAGAAGATCTATCCTCAGATCTACAGATTTGATCTCGGATAGCAGCCTATTGTTTCGGCAAGGCTTGTCCTCCCGAATCAAACGTCCACCTATGGAAATCATCAAACAAATTAAAGGTGTTAGTGTGAGCAATTGGAGAGAACTTAATTGTATGAAGTTGCCATTTTTGTTTTTCTTTTGTTTTTGGCAACTTTGTACAATATTTCTCTTTTGATGGTTGTATGTGTTCTCTAATCCTCTTATTTATTTGAAAATTTTCAATATTAGTTACCTTTTCCTTAGGCACAATACCTTTAGGAAAGGGTAACAACTTAAAAAGCGAAAGAGGATTAAGTCCACATGCAATTTCAAATGTAGAAATATTAGTAGTCTTGTGGACTACTCCATTGTATGCATGCTCAAAAGGATACTCATCCCAAGAATTGTGATTGTCTTTCATGATTTCTCTAGGCATAGTAAAAAGAGCTATGTTTTCAATTTTATTTTGACCATTCTTTTGAGGATAAAAATTTGAAGAGTACAACTTAATTTCAAGTTTTTCTAAAAGATTCCTCAAATGATGGTTTTCAAATTTTGGAGCTCTATCCAATACTATGCTTGAAGATAAACCATGAAGACTTGTCACTTCTATATAGAAGAGATTATCCATATCCATAAAAATGGAATCAAAACCTTTTGTTGTCCTAGGAAGCTCTAAGATAAAATTGAGGTTTATGCCTTCCCAAGGATCATTTGCAAAAGGTAAAGGAGTATAGAGTTCATGAGACATCACCTTAGGTGTATTTTTAAAACAAGAAATGTATCTAGGGTAATGTCTTTGAACATCTTTTCTCATGGGTGACAAAAGTTTTCCTTTTAAAAGCTCTAGAGTTTTATCAACTCTAATTTGGTCCATGAGTTCTCCTTCATGAAGAATTTTTCTCTTATGTGTAAAGATAGTCTCGTTGTTACAATCATTGTTTATGAGAAGTTGCACACTTGGCAATGGTTGTCTCAATAGGACATGACAAGTTTCTTTAGGCACTACTTCACATAAAAATTTGTTTTTATAGATGCTTGTAAATAACTTGACATTCACTTGGTGATATCCTAGCACATATGAGAAATAATCCACTTTATCTTTATCTATGCAAGCTTCTTTTAAAGACTCTTTTTTTGTTACTATGCTTGCAAGTGTTCCTTTACAAAAGGAAAGGCTAGGTTGTTCAACAAGACGCATATTTTCAAAGGTATTTTTAAATCTTTTGTCTTGTTGAATGACCTTGTGAGAAGGAACACTATTCTTGTAACATCCCGCCAAAATACTATTCATGTTTATATAATGAAAATAAAGGTAACAAATAGATTGAGGTGAACAAAATTTTATATAAATAAATAAGTTTCTCCTCACAGGGAGTTTAATACATAACCAGTATATTTTTCCAAAACTTAAACAAAATACAGCCAAATAAATTGAAACCGGCGATCTCCCTACATAAACCGGCGATCTACTATCAGAAGGCCAAAAACAGCCGATCTCCTATCATACAACTTAAAAAGGGTGATCGCCTAACAGAACTATATGTGGGCGATCTCCTCCCGGCGACCACTCACTGAGGAGTTCCACCACCTGCAACCTCGTCTGCTCCCGTGTAGAAATACACGATCATCACAGTTTAAGAGAAAACAGCCACAGAGCAATACAAAAGAAAAGGGGTAAGCTAGATGGTTTAAAAGCTTTTAGATCAATAGTAAACATAAAACTTCACACCATTCATGATCCATAACAATTACAACCATCAACATATCCATTATCCACATACTCGTCAAGTGTCCATTTGCTACTTTCAGTATTCAAGATTCACACGTCAGACTTTCCACTGACTCACAATGCATAGACACATGACACTACTTCCGGATTGACTCGTGCGTTGACTCAGGCTCAGAGATCTGCACCTGTCATACCATACCACTGTGAAATCCACACAGGGTCGCTGTGAAATCCACACAGCCATGCGCATATATAATCTCAATGTCCTTAACTCTCCCGGTATGACAGGGTTAATTCATAGAACAGGCCGAGCTCGTTCCCTTTTGAACAACTCACCCATACGTATGAACCTCCTTCGACTCTCCACAACTGAATAACTTCATCTATGTGATTCCATTATATCAGTAGAGTCAGGATATCTCCTTCTAGACAAGCCCCTAGTCAATACACCTACACACGATCTTACACGGTATTTCCTTTCCTGAAAATACTATGCCTTGATCCCACATTCACAACATTCAAAACATCATACCACTCAAATGAATGATTCAAATCACAGCAACAATCATTTCAAGGGTTCAGATTTTCGAATATCACATGTATATTGTATTTAAATCCCAAACAGCTTCAAACAACATCAAAACAGGGGAGTTCGAAATCCGTATTTAAAACCGGCGATCACGTCGCCCAACCACACAGAACAGAGCATTGCGAAAAGAAACAGAAAACCGGCGACCACGTCGCCCTCACTTCAGAAACAGCTAATCCATGGCTTGTATTGAAAATGAAGGTTAGCTTCCCTTACCTGGACTTGCGCAAAACACTAAGAACTCCAAAACCCCACGAAGCTTAAAAGATGCTCTCACTCTGTTTTTGCGTCTGGTTTGTAGGACTTACAGAGAACTTCCCAGGTGCTCTAATGGTAGCCGTCGTTCGTCGTACTTTTGGGTGAAGGTGCCTGAGTCGCAGTGCGAAGGAGAGAAAGGAGAAGAAGGGAGGTAAACACACTCTTTCGCTCTTGAACCACTGCAACGTTCCTTTCTCTCAGAAGTGGGTTTTTGCATCTTAAACTAACTTGTCCACAAAAGCCGCTGCCACCACCCACTCTGCAGGGAAGTTTGCGTGTACGCTGCACTGAACAGTACGACTAAGCGTGCCTCTGCGCAGGCTGACACTCTGAGGTCACTATTCTGAACCACCCTTTTTGCCTACGTGTCGCGCGTGCAGGACGTTTCATGCTGGGAGCCTGGGTCCCACTTTACTCTGTGTGAAACTCGACGTCGCGCGATAACTTTCCACCGCTGACTCATCCTGGCGAACGACCGATGTCTCCCTCGCCCTGGAAGACGACCGATGTCTCCCTCGCCCTGGAAGACGACCGATGTCTCCCTCTGGGAGACGACCGATGTATATCCCTGGCGACGCTCTCATGCCTCGCGCCCTGGCAAAGCCCGCATGCCTCTCGCGCCCTGGCAATGCCCGCATGCCTCGCGCCCTGGCGATGCCCGCATGCCTCTCGCGCCCTGGCAATGCCCGCATGCCTCTCGCCCGCGCGATGCCTGCATGCCTCGCGCCCTGGCGACGTCCACATGCCTCGCGCCCGCGCGATGCCTGCATGCCTCGCGCCCTGGCGCTCATGTGTAGCAGGCGACCGGCGATCATGTACTACTAGGCGATCTCATAGTCTTCCAAACTACACTTTCCTTCCTTTTCATTTTAAATAAAGACATACTTAGAATTCATTTAAAATATATCTCTTTTATTCCAATTTAATTTTACAGGTCCTTACAATTCTCCCACGCCTTTTTTTTCTCAAGGGTCTTCTCATGCTTTTCTTTTTCTTTTTCTTTTTCTTTAGCTTCCCTTTCGGCTTCCTCTCTTTTCTTTTGTATCTTTCTTTCCTTTCTTTCTTTATGGGAAGCAAACAATTTTTCTACCCTCATTTCCCAATCTAGGTAAACTTCTACATTGTCCTTACCATAGAAATGAGGTAGGTCTACTCTAACCTCCCTTGGGGCTTCTTCCTCTCTTCTCCTATTTCTCCTAGGGGGTGGTTGGTAGTAATCATTGATTCTAAGGCTTCCCTCCCCTAGAGACTCTTGGATTTGTGATTGAGATGCATGGGTATGTGTTTTTTTTGAATTTTGAGATTTTTCTTCCTTTGCTCTAGTTAATTCATTGATTTTAGACCCATTTTCCAATTGTCTATATGAAATGTGTTGTACGTCCTTGGAGAGTTGTTTCAAAAGAGATTTTATGGACCCTACATCACTTTCAATGGACTTGGAAGAGTGAGTAGACATGACTAGAACTTTGTGTATAGAAATGTTTTACTTTTAAGAAAGAAGAGGAAAGTTAATGAAGGTAGCTTTCCAGGTAAGAGAGGTGAGTCACAATGGACTACTTAAATACCAAGTCTTGCCTTAGCCAAAAACTATCCCTCCAAAACCTTTACACAAGTCCTTCTTTAGGTAAAACACTTAGAACACAATGAGGATGAAGAAATCAAATTTTTAATGCGAGAAAACAATGCAAGCTATCTAGCAAATGAAGCAAATTATCAAAGCCTTAAACAAGATTAAACAAGAAATTAACAAAGTGATTAAAGCAAGTTGGTTCAATTAAAGCAATTAACAAAAACAAATTAAGCTAGACGGCCCTAGGTGAGGCTTCTTGGACACTTGGAGCCCTTGAAGACACACTCACCGACTAATTGCGTGATTAACAAGTAATTAACACAAGCAAGATTGCAAAGAAATTAAATGACACTCCCTTTGTTGCTTTTACTATTTGCACCCCTTTTGTTGTTCTTCTAGTTGCACCCCTTTTGTTGCTCTTCTACTTGTTGGGCCTTCCAAAGTGTGTGGTGTATTTGTAGTATGGTGTTTGTTGCTGCCCTTTGCCTTTGTTCCTCTTGGAATTAGGTCAATAAAATCTTCAAATCCAGCACCTATTAAGCAAGCTAGACTCCCCTATAGTCAAATTCTCACTCAACAAGTACCAATTGATATTTAATCCACCAACAAGCTTAGAGGCCAAAGAAAGAAAGCAAGAAACAAATTAATTTGAAAAACAATACCACACAAATGGAATTTAAATGTGACACAACTAGAAAGAGTTCAAATGAAATTAGACAAGCAAATAAAAGGTACTCAAATAATGGATGGCACACAAAAAGGAACCTAGGAATAGCACTAGATTTGATTTAAAAACCAAAAAACAGCACCACAGAAAAGCACAAATTGTTGTGGTCCAGAAAGCGTATCTTTAAAAGATTTATGCTAAGCTGACCCTTTTGTATTTGCTTCTGAAAGTTGAGACACAATCAGAACAAGATCTTAACAAACTTTTGGCGTTGGTTTCTGATCCGGTCGGTCATCGGTAGGCGATAACGTCCGAAGCAGATGACCACGTGAGCCAATCGCAGAGTGACGCGTGGCACGTAAAGGCAGATGAACCAGGGTGGAGATCGTTCAAGAACGGCGATCAGTGGTCAGCTACCGAGCGACCGCCACCAGCAGATCAGTTCCTACTTGAGCGCCTGGAAGAAGAGCGCGAGAAGGGACGAAGCACCGATCAGTCATCGGTGCATTTAGAGTGATCTGTCATCGGTACATGCATTGTCATCAGTCATCGGTGAATTTAGAGTGATCTGTCATCGGTACATGCATTGTGATCAGTCATCGGTGCATTGTGATCAGTCATCGTTTCCTTGTCAACACGTGTTAAACTGGGACCCAGGCTCCCGGCAAGAACGTTGCTCAAGGACCTCGCCTGATTCCATAAGCAGAGCACGAGGATGTGAAGAAGAACATCGGTCATCGGTGTGTGTTGAGGTGACATCGGCCGCGCGATGTGAACAACGCAATCGATGATCAGCAAAGCGCCCAGAGACAGTGAATGGCCTTAGTCGCGAGACGACCACGCATGAAGATGAGAAGACGCAGTTAAGTGCAGAATCCTGCTGGACGAGAACCCATCAAAGTTAGAGTCTCCCAGTGGGGTTGCATGTCTGCCACGTGGATGGTGAAGATGTTCCCAGAGAATAGGTAAGGCAGGAAGGCACAGAAGTCGAGGGGTCCAGAGGTACCCACGCGGCCTCCCCTGTCAGACCTGGCACTCAAGTGAAGAAGGCTGGCACGCAAAGCACCCTGGGGAGTGGAAACGGCACTGCAGAGTAATTAAGTGAACCTAGAGGTAGCCTGTAGGGGCTACGCAGGGTTTATATGAGGAAGAAGAACACCAAACCAGGTATGCAATCTTTACCTCAGACACACAACACAAATCCAAGGGCACTCAGTTTTCGAATCAAAGAGAACTGAGGGCATACACATACAGTCTCACACAGAGAGATTTGAGAGAGACCTTTTTGTGTTCCCGTTGCCTGACTTGAGCGTCGGAGCTACAACGGCCGCTAGAGGCGCCGTTCGCGTGTTTTGCAGGTACCGCTTGGAGCCCCGTCGAAGGTTCCTGGAGCCTCCTTGCAGGACGCGCCACAATTAGAAGGCCAAACGAAGGTGTGACGAGGCATCTCTCCACGCTTGAGTCTGCGGCGAGATCATTTGGCGCCCACCGTGGGGCCCGAAGTAAAACGAAGCCCCCATACACAAGAACGAGGATAGAAATCGCACAGATGAGTAGAAGAGCCAGGCAAACGACACCTCCACCACCTGCTGGTGAAGGAACTGTGACCATGGCGCAGGTCATGGAGATGATGCGCGCGTTGCAAGAGAACATCGCGGCATCGAGAGCTGAGCAGGAGAAGATGCATGCAGAGCTGACTGCATCGCACAGCAGGAATGAAGAGCTGAACCGCGTGAACGAGGAGTTGCGTAGGGAGCTGCAGGCGCAAAATGAGCGCATATCCGAAGACAGAACGTCGATGCCGCCGTCGCCCCCTAGAGCATTTCCCATGCCCTTCTCCCCCGAGATCATGAACACGGTGGTGCCCCCTAACTTGGTGGGAGTGAAGGCGTCGTTCACAGGGGTGGAAGACCCAGAGGCGCATTTGACAGCCTTCCACACTCAGATGATGCTGTCTGGAGGTTCAGACGCAGTGTACTGCAAAATGTTTATGAGCACGCTGAGCGGAGTGGCTATGGAGTGGTTCGTGAGCCTGCTGGAGGGCCACATCACCTCCTTCCATCAGTTCTCAAAGCTGTTCACGGAGCAGTATATAGTCAACAAAGCGCCGCCAGTGGTAGCTTACGACCTGTTCGACGTGCGCCAGAACCAGGGTGAATCGCTGAAGGACTTCCTCAACCGCTTTGGTGCGCGGGTGGTGAGACTGCCCAGCAAGGATGAGAGCATGCTGGTGCATGCATTCAAGAAAGGCGTGCTACCTGGCCCTTTCGGCGAATCGCTCATCAGGAGCCACCCTGCCACCTTTGCTGAGATTCGGCGACGAGCGGTGGCGCACATAGTAGCGGAGACAGAGGTCTCCCAGAAGAGAAGCAGTGTTGCACCATCTAAGCCACGCGGGGGTCATGGGAAGCAACAGCAACAGGCGCGGGTGTATGAGGCCAAGGAAGGAAAGAGGGTGCAAGGGAGGCCTCATCCCTATACACCCAGGAAAGACCAGGTCAAGGGGCGTGCAAGGGAGCACGACGCACCCCCTAGGTACGATTTCGTTGTAGAGTTGGCAGAGCTGATCGCCATCCCCGCCATGGCTGCAAGGCTCCGAGTACCAGAGAAAACTAACAAGGTACTTGGAAGGAAGAAGGATGAGTGGTGTGATTTCCATCATGCTTATGGACACACACTCCGCACCTGCCTGGCATTGGGACGTCAACTCGCTGAGTTGGTGAAGTCAGGCCTCCTGACCGATTACTTACGGGGAGCGCAGGGTGATCGCGCTTCGGGGTCCCAAGCAGGTGATCAGCAACACGAAATCCCTGTGCATGGGGAGGTGATGACCATTGCGGGAGGTTTTTCCGGGGGAGGGTGTTCCAGGTCGCAGAGAAGAAGGTACGCACGGTCGGTAATGGCCGTGGACTCGGTAGATGAAGGCCATTTCCCCGAGGTGGACATTACCTTCACAAAGGCTGATTTGCAAGACGTAATACCCCACAACAACGACCCGGTGGTCATCACCCTGGTGACAGCGGGAAGACGAGTGCACAGGGCGCTCGTAGACCAAGGAAGCTCAGCGGACGTCATGTTCTGGATAACGTTCAACAGGTTACAACTGTCCCCCGATCAGTTGAGGCCATATGATGGGTGTCTGTATGGCTTCGCGGGAGACCAGGTCGAGGTGCGGGGCTACATAGAGCTAAGGACGACGTTTACCGATGGAGTGGCGTCCCGCACAGAGAAGATAAAGTTCTTGGTGGTGAACGCCCCATCTGCATACAATATCTTGTTGGGAAGACCCACGCTCAACAGGTTGGGCGCAGTGTCATCGACGAGGCACATGAAGTTGAAACTGCCATCGGTGGAAGGGGCTGTCATTACCATCAAGTCAGATCAGGCTGAGGCTAGGCGCTGTTATGAGAACAGCCTCAAGCAGAAGAGAAGCATCTGCCATGTCACTACAACACCGCCAGCAGGCGTGCTCCAGGACAGATCGGGGGTTCGTGGGGCACGGCCAGATCAGGTAATGGAGGATGCTATGCTGGGGGGCTCTCAGGTAGCTCAAGTCGAAGCGGAAGAAGGAAACGTGATAGATCCTCGCGAGTTAGACATGGCCAGGGCGGTCGTCGCCCATGAAAGGAGGTCCCATCCTGCTGAGGGATGGAAGGAGGTGGAGATAAGGGGAAAAAGGTTTAAGTTGGGGGAATCGCTCACTGTGGAAGACCGATCACAGATCGCCTGTGTGATTGAGAAGCACATGGGCGCTTTTGCGTGGTCAGCTTCTGACATGCCGGGAATCGACCCTGATTTCCTTTGCCACCGCCTGTCAATGGACCCCAAGGCGCGCCCAGTGCGCCAAAGGCGAAGGAGTTTCAATGAAGAGAAGAAGAAGGTGATCCATGACGAAACACAGAAGCTCCTTGCTGCTGGCATATCAGAGAGATTCAGTACCCCGAGTGGCTGGCAAACGTGGTACTGGTGCAGAAGTCAAATGGCAAGTGGAGGATGTGTGTGGACTTCACTGATCTCAATAAGGCCTGCCCCAAGGACTCCTACCCTCTCCCTAGCATAGATGCATTGGTGGACAGCGCGTCAGGGGGGAAGCTCCTCAGCTTTCTGGACGCCTTCTCAGGCTACAACCAGATAAGGATGCACCCCGTGGACGAGTGCAAGACTGCTTTCATGACGGAACGATCCTGCTACTGCTACAAGGTAATGCCATTCGGGTTGAAGAACGCAGGAGCTACCTATCAGAGACTTATGGATAGGGTGCTCTCGCCCATGCTTGGAAGGAACGTGCATGCATACGTGGATGACATGGTGGTTACGTCGCGGGAGAAGGCGCACCATGTAGTTGATCTGGAGGAACTTTTCACCACCATCGCCAAGTATGGGTTGAAGCTCAACCCTGAGAAATGCATCTTTGGTGTGGAGGCTGGGAAGTTCTTGGGTTTCCTCCTAACAGAGCGTGGAATTGAGGCAAACCCGGAGAAGTGCGCGGCAATCGTGGCAATGAGGAGCCCAGCGACGGTGAAGGAGGTGCAGCAACTCACTGGTCGGTTGGCCGCCTTGTCACGGTTCATGTCTGCTGGAGGAGAGAAGGGTCATCCGTTTTTCCAATGTCTCAAGCGCAGCAGTAGATTTGTGTGGACACCAGAATGCGAAGAAGCCTTCTTGAAGCTGAAGGAGTATCTGGCGAGCCCACCAGTATTGTGTAAACCACAAATGGGCACCCCTCTTCGCCTGTATTTTGCTGTGACAGAGAGGGCGGTCAGCTCGGTCCTGGTACAAGAGCAGGATCAGATCCAGAAACCTGTGTATTTTGTAAGTAAGGTGCTGCGAGGCCCGGAAACGAGGTATCAGATCCTGGAGAAGGCAGCACTGGCAGTAGTTTTTTCAGCTAGAAGGCTCAGACACTATTTCCACAGCTTCACCATAGTGGTCATGACAGACTTGCCCATCCAGAACGTGTTGAAAAAACCAGACGTAGCAGGGAGGATGGTCAAGTGGGCTGTGGAACTCTCAGAATTCGACATCCAGTACGAGCCCCGAGGACCAATAAAGGGGTAGGTGTTCGCCGACTTCGTGGTTGAATTGTCGCCGGTCGCGACACCTGCAGAAGGCGTAGTTTTCCGATGGGTCTTGTCAGTGGATGGCTCCTCCAATCAGTAGGGAAGCGGCGCTGGAGTCATTCTGGAAGGTCCAAACGGGGTGCTGATCGAACAATCCCTTCGCTTTGCCTTCAAGGCTAGCAACAATCAGGCAGAGTATGAGGCCCTGATCGCAGGAATGTTGCTGGCGAAAGAAATGGGAGCAAGAAGTCTGGTGGCTAAGAGTGACTCATTGCTAGTCACTGGGCAAGTTACAGGGGAGTTCCAGGCGAAAGATCCTCAGATGGCAGCCTACCTGGAGTACGTCCAGCTCATGAAGACGTCCTTCGATGAGTTCGAGCTGATACATGTCCCCCGTGAGCAAAATGCCAGAGCAGATCTGCTTGCCAAGCTGGCCAGCTCAGGCAAGGGGGGAAAACAGAGGACCGTCATTCAAGAGACTTTAAAGGTGCCACGAGCGTTCGTATCTGATAATCAAGTACTTCAAATATCCAAGTCGGTGGAGCGTCTGGCGATCGGTCATCGGTCCCTGACTCAAGAAACGCTGAAAGCACCGAGGGTGAGGGCGCGACCGGCAAGGACCGATGAGGCGATGGAAGTCTGCGCTGTCAAGGGGCCCGATACATGGATAACGCCGTACCAGTTGTACCTAGAGGATGGTGTGCTCCCACTGGACCCAACAGAGGCAAAGAAGATAAAGAAGAGCTCGAGTAAGTTTACTCTAATCGATGGGAACTTGTTTAGATTTGGCTTTTCCCACCCAGTACAAATGTGCGTGCATGGAGAGCAATGCACTAGACTCATGTCAGAGTTGCACGAAGGGATATGCGGAAGCCACGTCGGTGGTCGCGCTTTGGCAAGTAGAATCCTCCGCGCAGGGTATTACTGGCCAACGCTGAAAGAAGACTGTGTGAAGTACGCTCAGCGGTGCAAACAATGCCAACTTCATGCAGACTGGCATAAGGCGCCCCCAGAGGAGTTGAGGTCCATTCATAGCCCGTGGCCCTTTCACACGTGGGGAATCGACATCCTGGGACCTTTTCCTCTGGCGATCAGGCAGATGAAGTTCCTCATAGTGGCCATCGAGTATTTCACAAAATGGGTGGAGGCGGAACCAGTGGCCCACATCACCGCTCAGAAGGTCGAGCATTTTGTCTGGAAGAATATTGTCTGTCGTTTCGGAGTACCCAAGAGGCTGGTATCCGACAATGGCACTCAGTTCACCAGTCATCAGTTGAGAAAGATGTGCGAAGAACTGAAGATACAGCAAGTGTTCGCCTCAGTAGAACACCCGCAGACCAACGGGCAGGTGGAGTCAGCCAACCGAGTGCTGCTTAGGGGACTGAAGCGAAGATTAGAGAAAGCCAAGGGTAATTGGGCAGAAGAGGTTCCCAGAATTGTATGGTCCTACCATACCACCCCACAGTCCAGCACCCAAGAGACACCCTTTAGTCTTGTCTATGGGACGGATGCTATGATCCCCGTGGAGATACAGGAGAGCTCCCCTAGGTTCCTGAACTTTGTCGTCGAAGAGTCCAATCAGGAGCGAAAGGTGAATCTGGACCTCCTGGACGAAGTGCGAGAGGGAGCCAAGCTCAGTGCGGAAGCTGTCAAAAGAAGAGTGGAACGGAGACACAATTCCAAGGTGAAGCCCAGGCGTTTCCAGGAGGGCGATCTGGTGATGAGGAAGGCACACCACAATGAGAGGGAGAACAAGTTATCTCCGAAGTGGACGGGTCCATATAGAGTAGTTGAGGCATTAGAGAATGGAGCTTATCGGCTGGAGACTCTGGATGGAGCACCTATCCCGAGGACATGGAACGCTACGCACTTAAAATTCTACTTCAGTTAAGTTGTAAAGTAGATGCGTTCTCGCGCACTCAATGTATTTACTAAAAATGGTTAAGCAAATCAGGGGGCACTCTTTTCCCTAGAGGGTTTTTAACGAGGCCACCCAATAAAAAAGAGTTCAGTATGTCAAGTGTGCACATGTTTCCCAGTCTCAAGTTCCGCTTGCCACAGATGCAAGTCCAAGGGATCGGTTGGAGCCTGCTCGCCCCAGGCGCGAGTACGGACCACTGCCCTGTGTTCTCCTCACCCCAGGAGTGAGTGCAGGTGGCCAAAGTTTGGGAACTCGGGAGTTCTAGTAAAAACAAGAGAGGGAAAGGGAGGATTTCGAGAAAACGTCCACGAGGAACCAGACCTAAAGATCGATGACCTAGGGGCAAGCAAGAAGGGTCAACAAGAAAAACTCTCCTTCCCCGTAGCAAGACATCACCTTCGCGTTTGAGCGCCAATAAGCAGAGCTCGATCGGTCATCGGTGCCCCAAAGTAGGATCAGCCGTCGGTGCATGTGGGGAGTAATTACTCGGTCGGTTCACTGGTCATCGGGGTCGTGCTAACACGTGTTAAGCTGGAACCCAGGTTCCCAGCGAGAGCGTTACGCACGCACCTCGCATGATTCCAGAAGAAGGTTTGTCATCGGGGTCGTGCTAACACGTGTTAAGACTGGGACCCAGGTTCCCAGCGAGAGCGTTACGCATGCACCCCGCATGATTCCAAACCAGAAGAAGAGGAGTTGCCCACTCAAAGGGCGTACGGTGATACCATGCAGGCAGGGATGCGCCTGGCGAGTGCGCTTAGACAGCCACCCCTGGTGCTCCCCTGGGAGCATGCACCCACTCAGTAGAGAAAGTCCTCTTCCCCTGCTTCTTGTGGCAAGGTTGAGGCAAGAGATCCAAGTCCTTCTCCTCTGCTTCATACAGCAAGGTTAAGGCAACAGAGAAAGTCCTCACCCTCGACTTTGTACAGCGGGGTGCAGGCGAGAGAAAGTCCTCACCCTCGACTTTGTACAGCGGGGTGCAGGCGAGAGAAAGTCCTCACCCTCGACTTTGTATAGCGGGGTGCAGGCAGAGAGAGTCCTCTTCCTCTGCTCCTTACGGCAAGGTTGAGGCAAAGGAACCAAGTCCTTATCCTCTGCTTCATACAGCAAGGTTAAGACTACAGAGAAAGTCCTCACCTCGACTTCCTACAGCGAGGCTGAGGCAAGAGGGGTCATCAAGAAGCGGTCCCCTTCCCCAAAACACAAGCATCATCTTCAGGGGTCAAGTCATCTACGCACTTAGCGCTGGAGTGACACGGAAGTAATGCGAAGCCTGAAGCGCGATGACTGATCGGTGGAGCGCTAACATGCTAGTCGGTGGTCGGTAGCAAAGCTCTTAGTATGAAAGCATGCCCAAACAAGCTCTTGGACGACCAAGTCGAAGCATGTAGACGCCATCAGGTCAGTCATCAAACATGAACCTATGCGTAAAAGATCTATATACAAGTTTGTAGCAGCAAGAAAAATTGCACAAAAGGAGAAGTGGCAAGGGAGGAAGCTCAAGGAGGAGGAATGAACCTGCCATCGGCCACTGAATGGTGGAGGCTAGGTTGGGTAGAGTCCAAGTCTGGTAGGACGCAGTGAACCTGCTGCCAGCCCATGGAACCCATCTATCAGAACGTCGGCACCAACAGCCCTGGTCTCAGGTACATCAGCTTCGAGCTCCTTCTTCCCTTTGGCAACGAAGACCACTTAGTCTCTTCGCTGCGAACAAGTTCACAGCTCGAGACTGGGGATCTAACACACAAATAAGAACTCAAACTAAAATTAAAAATGCACCAAAGGATCAACATAAAACAGATTTCAGATCAAACATTCAGACCAAAAACAAGAAACAAATAAATCAAAAAGAGTACTACTAGGATTTGATGACAAATATGGAAACACATGACTTAGACAAAACTTATGGATTCATAAAATGAAAAGACACAAGAACATCCATCATATGACCCAAATGAAATTTCAAGCAAGACTCAAATACCTAAAAATAAAAACAGCAACACAAATATATCAAGAATCCTACACAAAATTGAAAATAGATGTTCAAGCACAAGTTTGAACAAACCCACCAAATGAAACGAATAAACAAGCATTCAAATCATATTAAAACACAAAAAACAGCAAGACAACTTGGAATAAAGATGAACAACTTGTAGAAAAGAAGAACTCAAAAAGAAAATGAAAAGAGATACTCATCTTTGAAGAACCATAGCTCTAGATACCAAATGATAGCCTTCACATGTTGAGCTCTCCTTGGATGTTGAAGATGGTGCGGAAGCAATGGTTGAAATGAGCAAGGCCTTCCTAGGAAGCATGGGTGCCTTGAAGGTGCATGAAGAGTGAGGAAATGGGGAGGTTTGGCCAGCCCCTTTGGTAGTGATGAATTGAAGACTAAAACCATAAATCAAGAGATTTAGGCAAGGGAGTAATGTATGGCACAATTTGGGCAGCATAACAATACTCTATTTAATCTTGAAAATACAAGGTGTAGGCTCCTCCTTTTATAGGCTAAGGAGGACCATAATGCAACCCTAATGCTAGCCAAATGAAATGTAAATGTGAAGCACATGGGCCACATGGAAAGTGTGAGCACATGGGGAGGGGTGTGTCTAGTTTGTAAGTTCACCCCCTCCATGGGCTTTCTAGAATAGTGGGAAGGTTAACTTCTCCTTAATTCTAATGTGCAGAAAAATAAACATTTGTCCACATGGCTATGCTATTTACACCCCAATTAAAGCTAAACTACATTTGATGGGCCTTCACGGAATATGTGCTAGTATGCCACTCTCCCATTCATAGCTTTGATCCAAGTCTTCTTGTCCTAGACGCTTCTAGCTTGGCCTTCTCGTCCTAGACCCTCCTAGCTTGTCTTAGACGCTCCTAGCTTGGTCTTAGACGCTCTTGACTTGGCTCTTGCCTTTCATGGAAGGTTGTGCTTGGCCCTCTTCCATCACAAACTCTTTGGGAAAAAGATAGTGTTGCCAAGTGAACAAAGCCCTAACAAGTGCATATAATTCTTTATCATAAGTGGAATAATTGAGATGACTTCCTTTGAATTTTTCACTAAAATAGGCTATGGGGTGGCCCTCTTGAAGGAGAACAGCCCCAATACCAATGTGATGGAGATCAAGTAGAAGAGGATTTTACTAATGGAGGAAGAGGTCATCCACCCAAGCATTTAAAATTCTTCTTACTAGTCTTCTTAAAAAGTAGAACAGTTTGGGTTCTCTTGAAAATTCAAAAGATAGTAGTATAAATAAATCTTTGTAAATACTCTTATATAAATTTGTAAATAATATAGAAATATCCTTAGGAGTATGCCAAAGAGGAAAACCAAAAGAAACCTCTAAATGTAAGGCATTTTAGGCACTTTCTTTAGGAAAAAGTGGAAAAAGTGACTTTTTTAATCGGTTCAATCTTTTCCATGAGTTGTTTCCTTTCATTTGCTGCCATTGTTCTGCACTTTGTTGGTTTATTTCCTT
This sequence comes from Phaseolus lunatus, assembly GCA_013389735.1. Taxonomy (NCBI): domain Eukaryota; kingdom Viridiplantae; phylum Streptophyta; class Magnoliopsida; order Fabales; family Fabaceae; genus Phaseolus; species Phaseolus lunatus. Next base: position 14,355,359 of record CM023859.1, on the reverse strand, counting down.
GTTTTCTTGCTGTTTTAATTTCGTCCAAACCATGGGTTTCCATATACATGTGTTGTTCTTGTTTTCCATCCATGGGTTTTTGTTCTTTGATGAATTTCTTTGTGATTTTCTAATTCCTATTGAATTTCAATCAGTATTTTCACTTGTTCTTGGTGTTATTATGTTGTTCTTGTGTTTCCTTTGAAGTTTGGTACTGTTCTTGAATTACCCATTCATATTCCATTGTTATCTTACACTACAAGTTACCTATTCATGTGTTTTTAGTATGAACCTTTGTTTTCTTGAGTAGAAACTCTATTAATTGCTCTTTAGAATTTTGATCCTAATTCTTGAAAGTGTCATGAATACAATGAAACCTATATCAACTCAACCCAAACCAAGAAAGGTTCATAAGAGACTCACATCACAATGCTAGAAGTATCACACTCAATCTCAAATGTCTTAGTGAAATTAGGAAGGGCCAAGATGGGAGCATTAGTCAATTTTTCTTTCAAAGTTTCAAAGGCTTTTTGTTGTGCTTCTCCCCATTGAAAGATCACATCCTTTTTCACTATGTCATTGAGTGGTGCAGCAATGGTACCAAAGTTTGGGACAAATCTTCTATAGAAAGAAGCAAGTCCATGAAAACTTCAGACCTCATTCAAAGATTTCGGTGTAGAATGGCCATCACCTTTGTTTTGTCCACATGGACCCCTTTGCAACTCACAACAAACCCTAGGAATTCTATATGATCAAGAGCAAACATACATTTAGCAATATTAGCATACAAATGTTCCTTCCTAAGGGTTTCTAAAACTTGCCTAACATGCAACCTATGTTTATCCAAAGATAAGCTATAAATGAGAATGTCATCAAAGTAAACAACAACAAACTTACCAATGAATGGTCTAAGAACATGATGCATGAGGCGCATGAAGGTACTTGGTGCATTAGTTAAACCAAAGGGCATAACTAACCACTCATATAGACCAAAGTTGGTCTTAAAAGCCGTCTTCCATTCATCACCCGGTTTGATACGGATTTGATTGTAGCCGCTTTTAAGATCAATCTTTGAAAAGATTTTTGAACCATGCAATTCATCCAACAAATCATCAAGCCTAGGTATGGGATGCCTATACTTAATTGTAATGTTATCTATGACCCTACAATCTGAACACATTCGCCATGTGCCATCCTTTTTAGGCACTAAGATGATAGGCATAGCACAAGGACACATGCTATCTTGAACCCACCCTTTTTCAATCAAAGCCTCAACTTGTTGGCGAATTTCCTGGGTTTCACTTGGATTGGTTCTATATGCTGGACCGTTTGGTAAAGAAGAGCCCGGTATAAAATCAATTTGGTGCTCAATCCCTCTCAAAGGTGGAAGTCCTTTTGGAGGATCTTGAAACACATCTTGAAACTCTTCTACCAAATGTTCCAAGCAATGAGAACTATCAACAAGTGGTTCTAACTTAAGAGTTCTAGGGATGGCTAAGAAAAGAGGATGATGAGCCACTATTTCCCTTTGAATCTCATGCCTAGACACAAGGAGTGTAGGCTTAGAACTCTTATCGTTTTTATCTTTTTTATCTTTTTTATCTTTTTTATCTTTTTCACTCTCCCTTTTTTTCTTCATAATAACTTGGTCCTCATGGACTTCTCTTGGAGAGAGAGATTTTAAAGTAACCTTGTGACCATGGAATTCAAAAGAGATTTTGTTGGTAAAGCCATCATGTAAAACTTTTCTATCAAATTGCCAAGGCCTTCCCAAAAGAACATGAGCGGCTTCCATGGGCACAACATCACATAATACCTCATCTTTGTATTTTCCAATGGAGAAATGGACGAGGACTTGTTTATTGACAACTATTTCTCCTACTTCCCTAAGCCATTGTAATTTATAGGGCTTTGTATGAGAGATGGTAGGTAAAGCAAGTTTTTCTACCACTCTTGTACTTGCCACATTTGCACAACTACCCCCATCCACTATCAAAGAACAAATGTTGTTTTGAATAAGACATCTTGTGTGGAAAATATTTTCCCTTTGACTTTCATCAAAAGGTTGTGAAACTTGCCCAAGAAGTCTTCTCACAACTAACAAATCTCCTTCAAGTGGACACTCACTTTCTTCCTCACTAGATGCATGAGAATGCAATGAATGCGTAGGAGAATCCGAATCATGCTCACTAACTACAATGCCCTCATGTATATACATACTTCGTTTAGAAGGACAATTTGTAGCAATATGACCATAACCCAAACATTTAAAGCATTTAGTATTAGATGTTCTAGTGGGAGATTTAGGCCTAGAAGTAGATGGCTTAGTTTCCTTGGGTTTGAAAGAAGAATCTTTGGAAGGAGGTTTAGAAAAAGAATTTTTGTTTCTCCAAGACTTGGAGTAGTATCCATCATTTGAAATGTTTTTGAAAGAGTTTTTCTTAGCAAGTTGGGCTTCCACCTTCATTGCAAAATGAACTAAAGATCCTAATGATGAATACTCTTGTAACTCAACAATGTTTTGAATATCCTTCCTAAGACCACTTACAAACCTAGCAATCATAGCTTCCTCACTTTCTTCTAATTCAAGTTTAAGCACAAGCGTTTCTAACTCTTTGTAATATTCATCCACATTTAGCGTGCCTTGTTGAAACCGTTGGAGTTTCAACATGAGGTCTTTCCTAAAATGTGGGGGCACAAACCTAGCGCGCATTTGATATCTCAAAGAGTTCCAAGAGTCCACGGGAGGACCCTTGTGAAACATAAAGTCCTTTACAACACCATGCCACCATTTCATGGCATAATCTACAAATTCTAAGGTGGCTAGCTTATACTTGTGTTGTTCATCTTTAATGTCATGGAGCTCAAAGATTTGTTCACACTTAGCCTCCCAATATAAATACACATTAGGATCACTAGATCCATTGAAAGTAGGAAGTTTGACCGAAGGTAGCCTAGCCTTTGCATCTTGATAGTAGCCATTGCCATAGTGAGGTCTCTCCCCTTGGTTGTGATGTCTACGGTCAAAGAATTGGGGTGGAGGTCTCCTTCTCCTATGCGCATCTCCACTGCCAAAATCATTTGAAGAGGCTCTTGTTGAATGTCTATGTGAATGATGCTCATCATGGATTGAAGGAGATGGTCTATCTTGTGGCACCTCTAGCTTTTGCAATTGCTCTTCCAAACGTCTAATGGTTCTTTGTACTTCATTTAATTCACCAAGGATTGAAGCTTTGGAAGGAGAATTCTGCTTGTATGATGCATCACTTGAAAAGCCAGCCATTGGTAATTAAAAAAAAAAAACAGCAACACACAAAAACAGCAAACAAGGCGAGAAACAAAAATTAGCAAAACAGTGAGTGTTTTAAGTAAAAAATAAAGCCGAATTGAATTTAGGCAGAAAGATTGGGGTCACTCTCAAAGAAATAATGTCCTTGCACTAATCTGATCTTGAGGCCTTGGAGTCCTCAAATGAAAGATGTGAAAGCAAGCACACCAATCTCAAAGTCAACCACCACAAAAACAATGAACAATAAAGATAAACAAGAAAAGGTATAAGCAAAGAAAGGTAATGGCAAAAGGAAAACTATATGTAATACAAACTCAAAGAGTAAAGAATGAAAGACAAGCAAGAAAATAAAGAACTCAATGAAGAAAGAAGGCACACCAATAGAGTCCTAGAGAAAAGTACTAGAGTAGATTTAAGAAACCAAAAACAGAACTACAAGAAAATTGTTGTATGCAAACTGTGCTATTTTTACAGAGTTAACTGGAATGATTGGAAGCGAACTGGAATGTGAAAAAATTACCACAGAAACTTCAATGTCTCAAATCAACAATGGCACTGGAATGAGGTAAAAAAAGTAAGCCAATTGAGAGAAATAAATTTTTCAAAATTGCTGCCCAATTACCGTCTTTTTTTCGGCAGGAATGTACACTTTTCGTATTTTATTTATCATATTTTGTGTACTTGGAATTTTTGAATACTTTTTTTTGCTATGCTTTTGTAACACTTTGAAGAATGTAAATCTAAATTTTCACAAATTTCCAGTGAGCCAATTAATTGCAGTAAATTGAAAACAGTAGCACGTTTGTAAGAAAACAGAGTATCCTATTTAGGAATGAAAAACAGTATGAAGAACTAGCAAAGACATAATGGAAATTGTGTAAAGGAACTTGTATAGGTCTAGAATACAAGCATGAACTCAAATCTAAAAATGAAAATGCACAAAGGATCAAGCAATAAACTCAAAAACAGAATGTAAACCAAAGCAAGAAACAATCAAAGCAATAAAAGTACTACTAGAAGTAATGACAATTATGGAATAACATGACTTAAGACAAAACTTGACATGATTACAAAATTAAAAGACATATCACAAGATATAACAAGTGAAAGGAAGCTTAAGGTCAGCTCTAGGAAGAAGAATGCCATTCCAAAAGAGCAACCATACTCATATGAATAATGAGTGCCATAAACCTTTTCACAAACACTTGGTGTAACAAAAGAAAAACAGCAAGAAAACTCAATTAAGCCTAAAACAGAAACTTAAATTGCAAGAAAATTAAAAGAGCTCTTGAAATAAAGTGCACACAACTCAACAATTAAACAAGAATGAACCTAAGACTCATGATACCACATGATGTGATTCCACTAGCCACAATAACATGATTCTTTGATATTCTATGGAATCAACTTGAGTTGGCAAAGATTAGGCACTTTTATAGAAGAGGATCAATGTTCTATATTTCAAGAACTCACCAAATCTTGCACCACAACTGATAGCATTCCTATGAGCTCTTCTTTGGATTTTGGAGTTCCTTGGTGATGATGGATGTGGAAGCTTATGGAGGAGGTGAGCAAGGCCTTCCTAGGAAGCATGGGTGCCTTGAAGGTGCATGAAGAGTGAGGAAATGGGGAGGTTTGGCCAGCCCCTTTGGTAGTGATGAATTGAAGACTAAAACCTAAGTGTTAGGCAAGGAGTAGTGTATGGCACAATTTGGGCAGCATAACAATACTCTATTTAATCTTGAAAATACATGAGGTAGGCCTCCTTATTTATAGATTTAGGAGCCTTGGTGAGCAAGCTTAAAGGGTAGGGATGGAAATACAAAAAGTGGGGCTGCCTAGGGTATTGACTTTAGTCAAACCACACCATCATCCTAATATTCTAGAAGATAGGTCAAAAATGCAACATTTGATAGTACACCCCTCCTTCTTTTGCTAAAGGCACCTATTTGCTAGCACACCCCTCCTTCTATTGCTAAGGGCACCTTTTTGATAGCACACCCCTAAGTGAGCAAGTTTTGCTTTCTACACTACACTAATCTACTAAGCTACCCCTAATGGGCCTCCAAGTAGCATGTACAAGGTCTTCTCCCTCCCATCCGTGGCTTGACTCATTTGGGCGTGAATGTGCTTGGCCATGGACCTTGTGAGAGGTCCTAGACGGTCTAGGCTCCCTCCTAGACGCTCCTCATGTAGCTCCCCCTTGTCTTGTGCTAGACGCTTTCCATGTGGTTCTAGACGGTCTAGTCTTGGCCCTTGGCTTTCATGGTGGGGTGAGCTTGGCCTAGGTGGTAACTGTGCACACTCCCCTTCTCGTTTTGAGGCTGTTTTCATAACACTTCTTAGCCTCCTTCTGATCTGACCTAATGGTGATCACCACACCTTCCATCGAGGGCAACTTCATCTTCATGTGCCTTGTCGACGCCACCGCCCCTAGTCTGTTCAAAGCTGGCCTGCCCAAAGCATGTTGTAAGCTGATGGGGCATTCACAACCAGATACTTGATGTTCTCAGTGCGGGAGGCCACTCCATCAGTGAAAGTGGTCCTCAGTTCTATATATCCTCGCTCCTCGACCTGGTCTCCTATGAACCCATACAGATAGCCAGTATAAGGCCTTAGCTGATCTGGGGACAATTGCAACTTGTTAAAGGTCGACCAGAACATCACATCGGCCGAACTCCCTTGATCGACAAGGACCCGATGCACCCTCCTTCCCACGGTAACCACCGATATCACCACTGGATCATTGTCATGGGTAACAACGTCCAGGCGATCTGCCTTCGTGAATGTGAGGTCGACATCTGGGAAGTGGTCATCCTCACATGCGTCCACCACCATCACTAATCGCACATACTTCATGCACTGCGACGAGGTGCACCCTCCTCCTGAGAACCCACCTGAGATGGTATGGATCTCGCCATGTATGGGCACCTCGTGCCCCTGATCAGCCCTTGGTGCCACCACCACCTCTCCCCCTTGTGACTCCCACAGGTAATCGTTTAAGAAGTCGCTCTTGACCAACTCATCTAGCTGATGACCTAAAGCCAAGCAGTTTCGAATGGGATGGCCAAATGCCTGATGGAACTCCCACCATGAGTTCTTATTGGGCCTCAGTCTCTTGTTTGTCTTTGGCGCCATCTTCAGCCTCTTCACCATATTGGGAATGGCGATCAACTCTTTCAGTTCTACCAGGAAATCATGTCTGGGGGGCACATCCTCCTTCGCGCGCCCCCTGGTTTATGGTTTCCTGGCTTCATAGGGCTTCTGCTTGCCCTGGGTTCTTTTCTCCATTGTTGCTTCATGTGTAACATCCCGCCAAAACCTTTTCATATTTATATAATAAAATAAAGGTAAAACAATAATATCGAAGTGAACATAAATATATATATGTAATGAAATTTCTCCTCACAGGGAGTTTAATACATATCCAGTCAGTTTCCAAAACTTAAACAAAATACAGCAAAATAGAAAACAGGCGATCTCCTATCAGAAACAGAAAACAGGCGATTTCCTGACAGAAACAGAAAACAGGCGATCTCCTAACAGAAACAGAAAACAGGCGATCTCCTTCCGGCGACCACTCACTGAGGAGCTCTACTTCCTGCAACATCATCTGCTCCCATGTAAATTATACACGATCATCACAGGTTTACGAAAACATCCACAAAACAAAAATGCAGGGTAAGCTAGATATTTTAAAGAGAATTTAGATATGAAACTTTAAAATCAAGATAAAACAAATTTAAGACACCCACGTAAAAACCATCAACTTTCTCATTCCCTTCACATGACCATCAAGTAATCACATATTTCACAATTTCCTCAAGAGTCGTTCAATTCACATAATCCATCAAGTGTCTATCAATTTCAAAGTTCTCATTTCTCACGTCAGACTTCCACTGACTCATCACACATAGACACTTGACACTACTTCCGGAAGACACGTGCATTGACTAGACTCAGAGATCTGCACCTGTCATACTACATTGCTGTAAAGTTCCCACAGCTATGCGCATCAACATAATCTCAATCTCAATCTCATCACTCTCCTAGTATGACAGGGTTAATCCATACAACAGGTCAAGTAGTTATCTTTCAAACAACTTACCCATACGTATGAACCTCCATCGACTCTCAACGCCTGAATAACTTCATCTATATGATTCCATTATATCAGGAGAGTCAGGATATCTCATTATAGAAATCACCAATCAATGCACATCCTACACGATCTTACACGGTATTTTCTTTCCTGAAAATACTATGCCTTGATCCCACATTCACAACATTCAACACATCATATAACACTTAAATGAACGATTCCAATCATAGCAACAATCATTCCAAGGTTCAGATTTTCGAATATCACATGCATTTCACATTTCAATCTCAAACAGTTTCAAACGACACTAAAACAGGGGAGTTCGAAATCAACACTAAAACCGGCGATCACGTCGCCCCACACATAAAAACAGAGCATCGTGAAAAGGAATATGAAAACCGGCGATCACATCCAAAAACAGGGGATTATGCAATAACAGTTGAAAACCGGCGACCACGTCGCCCCATCATCAAAATCATCTAACTTAAGGTTTTCGTTGGAAATAAGGCTAGCTTCCCTTACCTGGACTTGCGTAAAATCTCACTACGAGCTCTAACCCACCGAACTTAAGGATACCCGAACTCTGTTTTAGCGTCCTGATCGGAAAACTCGCAGAGAACTTCCCAGGAGTCCAAGGGCAATCGTCGCTCGTCGTACTGGTGCTTGAGGATGCCTGAATCACAGCGCGAAGGAGAGAAAAGAGAAGGATGAAGGTAAACTCACTCTGTCACTCTTGAACCACTGCAACGTTCTTTGCCTCTCAGAAGTGAGTTTTTGAATCTAAACCAACTTGTCCACAAATGTCGCTGCCACCACCCACTCTGCAGGAAAGCTTGCGTGCACACTTCCTTGAACAGTATGACCACGTGTGTCTCTGCGCATACCAACTCTCTGATGCCAACTATTCTGAAACACCCTTTTTGTCTACGTGTCGCGCGTGCAAGACGTCTCATGCTGGGAGCCTGGGTCCCACCTTATCTGTGTGAAACACGACATCGCGCGATAACCTTCCACCGATGACTCATCCTGGCGGACGACCGATGTCTCTCTCTGGAAGACGACCAATGTCTCTCTCTAGAAGACGACCGATGTCTATCCCTGGCGACGACCGCATGTCTCTCGCCCTGGCGATGCCCGCATGTCTCGCGCCTTGGCGATGCCCGCATGTCTCTCGCCCTGGCGGTGCCCGCATGTCTCTCGCCCAGGCGATGCCCGATGACACATCGCCACGCTTTGCTGAAGGTTCTTCATCCCACTATATTACGTCCAAGGTATCATCTCCACATGACTTGGTGACGTCGGTAGCTTCACATTTCCAAGAGTAGATCAGCACTACTCCTCGTGCGCCCATGCATGCAACACTAAGGACGATTTCTTATGCTCAAGCATAGAGCTTCGCATGCACAACGTATCTAAGACTTAACTCACACCTTGATACGCGTGGTTTTTGGAACCCACTATGGTTGATCCAGTATCTTGACCACATACTGAGTGCACTTTCGGCTATCATGTACACCATAGGCGATTGGCGATCATGTGTCCTCTAGGCGACAGGCGATTATGTGCCAGAGAAGTGAGATCGCCTCCGTCTTCAACAACAGCGATCTCGTAGACTTCTAAGCTACACTTTTCTTACTTTACTCTTCTTGATCCACATGTCTTCCTCGAGCATACCCACGTGATTACCTCACGATAAAGTCATCGCACCTGACTACTTGGTTAATACAATGGTCAGCCGACCGACCTCTACCAGCTGACCCCAGACCTTGGGCGACTTCTGTAACATCCCGCCAAAATACTATTCATGTTTATATAATGAAAATAAAGGTAACAAATAGATTGAAGTGAACAAAATTATATATATGAAATGTAGTTTCTCCTCACAGGGAGTTTAATACAAATTCGGTCAAATTTTCCAGAAACATAAACTAAATACAGTAAAAAAAACAAAACAGGCGATCTCCTATCGGAAGAGGCCGATCTCCTATCAGAAGAGGGCGATCTCCTATCAGAAGACAGCAAAAGGGTGATCACCTAACAGAAGTAGAAACAGGCGATCTCCTTCCGGCGACCACTCACTGAGGAGCTCTGCTTCCTGCAACATCATCTGCTCCCGTGTAAATTATACACGATCATCACAGTTTTGAGAAAACAGCCACAGAACCAAAACACGCAGAGTAAGCTAGACATTTGAAAAAGAGTTTAGATATGAACTTTAAAATCAAGATAAAACAAATTCAAGATACCCACGTAAACCATCAACTAACACATATTGCACGATTCCTCAAGGGTCATTAAAATCACAGCATTTATCAAGTGTCTATCAATTCAATGTTTCTCATTCTCACGTCAGACTTCCACTGACTCATCACACAAGACACTTGACCCTACTTCCGGAAGACTCGTGCGTTGAACCTAGCATCCAGAGACATGCACCTGCCATACTAACTGTAAGGACCTGTAAAATTGAATTGGAATAAAAAGGGTTATATTTTAAAAGAATTCTATGTATGTTTTATTTAAAATAAAAAGGGAGGAAAAGTTAAGTTTAGAAGGCTATGAGATCGCCGGTCGCCTGCTACACATGAGCGCCAGGTGGACGTGGCCAGGGCGCGAGAGTTATGAGGGCGTCGCCAGGGAAGACATCGGTCGTCTCCCAGAGGAAGACATCGGTCGTCTTCCAGGGCGAAGGAGACATCGGTCGTTCGCCAGGATGAGTCAGCAGTGGAAAGTTATCGCGCGACGTCGAGTTTCACACAGAGTAAAGTGGGACCCAGACTCCCAGCATGAAACGTCCTGCACACGCGCCACGTAGACAAAAAGGGTGGTTTAGAGGGGTGACATCAGAATGTTGGCACGCGCAGGAGACACTCGCTGATGGCATTTTCATGTGTTCTTCTTGAATCAAAGTAGAAATAGATGGAGCGGAAGCAATGGGTGAGTGAAACAAGACCCTCCTAGGAGTTGTGTTGGTCTTGAAGGTGCATGATGAGTATGGGTTGAGAGGTTTGGCCAGCTCAAGGGAGAAGGTGAAAGGATTGAAGTTTATAGCCTAGATTTCTAGGAGGAGTAAAGCTTGTGCACAAAAATGGCAGCATAACATTACTCAAAATAAACTTGAAAATACATGAGGTAGGCCTCCTTATTTATAGATTTAGGAGCCTTGGTGAGCAAGCTTAAAGGGTAGGGATGGAAATACAAAAAGTGGGGCTGCCTAGGGTATTGACTTTAGTCAAACCACACCATCATCCTAATATTCTAGAAGATAGGTCAAAAATGCAACATTTGATAGTACACCCCTCCTTCTTTTGCTAAAGGCACCTATTTGCTAGCACACCCCTCCTTCTATTGCTAAGGGCACCTTTTTGATAGCACACCCCTAAGTGAGCAAGTTTTGCTTTCTACACTACACTAATCTACTAAGCACCCCCTCCCCCTTTGGGCCTTTATGAAACATGTACAAGGATCTCTCTCTTCCATCCGTGGCTTCTTCTATGTGTGCTTGGATATGTTTAGCCATGGATCTTGTGAGAGGTCCTAGACGGTCTAGCTCCATGGATAGCCTCCCTCCTTCACGTTCTAGACGCTCACTTCCTGGAGCTAGACGCTCCTCTTGGTCTAGACGGTCTTCTTGGTTTGGGCCTTGGCTTCCTTGGCTAGATGTGCTTGGCCCTCCTCCATCATCCCCTCCCCCTTGGAAAGGATTTGTCCTCAAATCCAGTTCGTCATCGTCATTGGTACCTACAAATGGAGAAAGATCAATTACATTAAATGTGTCATGTACTCCATATTCAAGAGGTAGGTCCAATTTATACGCATTGTTGTTGACTCGCTTAAGGACTTGGAAGGGTCCATCACCTCGGGGACTTAGTTTGGACTTCCTTTGATTTGGAAATCTATCTTTTCGAAGATGAAGCCAAACTAAGTCTCCTTCCTCAAAAATTATTTCTCTCTTCCCTTTGTTGTTGTGTTTTGTGTACTTCTCATTTTGTTGTTGTATTTGAATTTTAATCTTCTCATGCATTTTCTTGACAAAATCAGCCTTGATTACTCCTTCCTTATGCACAAAATCTTGTGGATTAGGAAGGGGAATTAAATCCATGGGCGTGAGAGGATTAAAACCATATACTACCTCAAAAGGAGAAGCATTAGTAGTCTTGTGAACTACTCTATTGTAAGCAAATTCAATGTGGGGAAGGTACTCATCCCAAGATTTGTGGCTGCCCTTCATGATAGCCCTAAGCATAGTTCCAAGAGATCTATTGACTACTTCGGTTTGCCCATCCGTTTGAGGATGACAAGAAGTTGAAAATTGTAGTCTTGTTCCAAGTTTACCCCAAAGAGTTTTCCAAAAGTGACTTATAAACTTGGGATCTCTATCGGACACTATACTTCTAGGGAGACCATGGAGTCTCACCACTTCTCTAAAGAAGAGTTTAGAAATATTTTGAGCATCATCTACTTTGTGGCATGGAATAAAGTGAGACATTTTGCTAAAACGGTCCACTACCACAAAGATAGAGTCATGGCCTCTTGCAGTCCTAGGAAGTCCTAAAATGAAATCCATGCTAATGTCTTCCCAAGGAGCATTTGCAATCGGCAAAGGGGTGTAGAGTCCATGCGGCATTGTTCTAGACTTTGCTTTTAAACATGAGATACATCTAGAGCAATGGCGTTGGACATCTTTCCTCATGTGTGGCCAACAAAATTTGGCTTTCAAAAGATCTAGAGTCTTATCAACTCCAAAATGGCCCATGAGTCCCCCTTCATGTGATTCTTTGACAAGGAGTTTTCTATGTGTTCCTTGAGGAATGCAAAGTTTTCCTTCTTTAAAAAGATATCCCTCGGACACATAGTAACCTCCTTGCGCTCTATGTAGACATTGGGCATAGATGGATGAAAGTTCTTGATCTTCTTGGTAAAGCTCTCTTATGTGGTCAAATCCAAGAATTTGGGCACCCAATTTTGAAAAGAGTGTGTGGCGTCTTGAAAGAGCATCGGCCACTATATTGGTGCTTCCTTTCTTGTATTTGATTACATAAGGAAATTGTTCAAGAAATTCCATCCATTTTGCATGTCTCTTATTGAGCTTGTGTTGGCCCTTTAAATATTTTAAAGACTCGTGATCACTATGGATAACAAATTCTTTGGACACAAGATAGTGTTCCCAAGTCTTTAGGGCTCTCACAAGAGCATAGAGCTCTTTGTCATAAGTGGGGTAGTTGAGGGTGGCACCATGGAGTTTTTCACTAAAATAAGCAATGGGGTGTCCACCTTGCAACAATACCGCGCCTATGCCTACTCCCGATGCATCACACTCTATCTCAAAAGTTTTGGAAAAATTTGGGAGAGATAGGATGGGTGCATTGGTGAGTTGAGCTTTTAGCCTTTGAAAGGCTTGCTCATGCTTTTCATTCCAACAAAAGGCAACATCTTTTTTAACAAGTTCATTCAAAGGCGAAGCTAGGCTAGAAAAATTAGGCACAAACCTTCTATAGAAGCTAGCTAACCCATGAAAACTTCTTACATCACTTACATTTTGTGGAGTTGGCCACTCTTGGATGGCTTTGATTTTCTCGGGATCTACATGCACCCCCTTTTTGTTTACTATAAAGCCTAAAAAGACTACACTATCTACACCAAAGGTACACTTATCCCTATTTGCAAAAAGACTATTTTTCCTAAGAACTAGAAAGACTTCCCTAAGGTGACTTAGATGGTCTTCTAGGGTTTTACTATATACTAAGATATCATCAAAGTAAACTACTACATATTTACCTATACAATCCCTCAAGGTGTGATTCATAAGCCTCATGAATGTGCTTGGAGCGTTAGTGAGTCCAAAGGGCATCACCAACCACTCATATAATCCAAATTTGGTCTTAAAAGCGGTTTTCCACTCATCACCCTCCTTGATTCGAATTTGGTGATATCCACTTTTAAGGTCAATTTTGGAGAATAGAGTTGACCCATGCAATTCATCAAGCATATCATCAAGCCTTGGGATTGGATGCCTATACTTGATGGTGATGTTGTTGATTGCTCTACAATCACAACACATGCGCCATTTTCCATCTTTTTTGGGCACCAACAAGACAGGTACAGCACAAGGGCTTAGACTCTTTTGAACCCAACCCTTCTCCAACAAGTCTTGAACTTGTGATTCTATCTCCTTTGTTTCCTCGGGGTTGGTTCTATAAGCAGGCCTATTTGGTAGGCTTGCCCCCGGAATGAAGTCAATTTGATGTTCTATCCCCCTAAGAGGAGGAAGCCCATTGGGTCCTTCTTGTGAGAATAGATCGTCAAATTCACTCAAAAGGTTTTCTATTTGAGGAGGTAAAACCATGAGTTCATTACTTGTGGCAGTGCATGTAAGTGCTCCTTTACAAAAGATAAGGCTTGGTTGTTCAACAAGAAGCAAGTTTTCTAAAACATTTTCAAAAGGCTTTTCTTGTAGACCAACCTTGTGGGAAGGAACACTCTTCTCCCACGCCTTCCTATCCCTAAGGATTTTCTCTTTTTCTAGCACTCTTTTTTTTTTGTTTTCCTCATCCCTCTTTTGTTTCATTTGTATTTGGTCTTTCACCACTTGAGAATGTGGTAAAGGACTAAGTACAAACTTCTTATATTTATGGGTGAAGGAAATCTCGTTAGTGAGACCATCATGCAAGGTTTTCTTGTCAAATTGCCATGGCCTCCCTAATAAGATATGGCAAGCTTCCATAGGCACTACATCACATAAAACTTTATCTTTGTAGTTCCCTATGGAAAACTTGATTTCCACTTGCTTATCTACATGTAGTTCCCCATTTTCATTAAGCCATTGAAGTTTGTAAGGTTTTGGGTGAGGAACCACTTGTAGCTTAAGCTTTTCAACCATCCTAGCACTACAACAATTACAACTAGATCCACTATCCACAATGAGGGAACATATATTTTCTAAAACATTGCATCTTGTATGAAATATGTTCTCCCTTTGTGTTTCAATGGATGTGCTAGGGTGATTGTTGAGGGTTCTCCTAATCATAAGCAATTCTCCCTCTAATGGAGCTACCCTCTCATCCTCTCCCCCTTCCTCTTTCTCACTAAGCTCATCCTCGCCACTAGTGTATTCGTCTACACCTTTAAGAAACAAAGTCCTTTGGTTTGGACATTGTGCTTGCACATGCCCCCTACCATAGCACTTAAAACATTTAACATCTCTAGCTCGGATGGGTGGGGTTGAGGTTTCTTTGGTGAAGGGTTTGGTAGGTTCTTTTGGTTTTTCCTTAGATGTACTACCCTCCCTTTTAAACTCTCTCTTGGGATAAAAGTTAGAATAGGGGCTCACCTTTTGACTTGATGTTTTGCGCAAATTTTGTTGCTCAACTTTAATGCAAAGTTGAACCAAATCATTCAAGTCTTGATAAGGTAAGAGCTCTACTCTATCTCTTATCTCAAGTGATAGGCCACTAAGGAACCTAGATATGGTGGTTTCCTCTTCCTCTCTAATAGAGGCTCTCATCATATAGAGCTCCATCTTTTGCCTATACTCTTCTACACTCATATTCTTTTGTTGGAGTCTTTGGAGCTTGTCCATCAACTCCCTATGGTAGTAAGAAGGTATATGTCGACGTCTTAGGGCTCCCCTAAGGTCATTCCAATATTCTATGGGAGGGTCCCTATGAAGACGTCGGTCTCTTTCTAAAGAGGTCCACCAATACATGGCATTTCCTTGGAAACTAAGGGTGGCTAAGGGTACTTTTCGTTCCTCACTTACCCTATGGCAAGCAAAGAGTTGCTCTACCTTCATCTCCCAATCTAGATATATTTCTACATTTTCCTTTCCATGAAAATGAGGTAGGTCTACTCTAGTTTCCCTTGGCACCTCTTGTTCCCTTTGCCTAGTTCTTCTAGGGGGTGGTTGGTAGTAGTCATTAATTCTAAGGCTTCCCTCCCCTAGAGTTGCAATGCTTTGTGATGCATGAGTATTTGTTTTTTTTGATTTTTGAGATTTTTGGGATTTCTCTTCTTGAGCTCTAGCCAACTCATTAATCTTGTTTTCATTCTCCACTTGCCTAAAAGAGATTAATTGTACCGCTTGGGATACCTCTTTCAAAAGGGTTTTCAAAGATTTTACTTCACATTCTATAGACTTTGGAGAATGAGAAGAAGAAGACATGGCTAGACCTTTGTGTATTTAGGCGTTTTTACTTTGAGAAAGATTAGGGAAGATAAAGAAGGTAGTTTTCCAGGTAAGGGAGGTGAGTCTCAAAGGACTACTTAAGTACCAAGCCTTTTCCTTGCCAAAAACTAGTCTCCAATGCCTTCACACAAAAATTTCTCTTAGTGAAACACTTAAAACACAAGAAGTTGAGAAATCAAAAAGCAATAAAACTATGTAAGCTAAAAAAAAATATGCAACAAACTAGTCGGTTTTAGCACAAAATTAAACTAAACTAATCATGCAAAACGTTTCTACCAAAACAATAGAAAACAAGTTCAAACAAGCAACAAATTACTAAGCAAAAATTTACTATGCTATTCGGCCCTAGGTGAGGCTTCTTGGACACTTTGAGCCCTTGAAGACACACTCACCGTCTAAACGTAATTAAAGAGGTAATTAACAATAAACCAAGTTGCAAAGGAAAAGAAGACTCCCTTTGTTGATCCTCTTTTGGGTTAGTGCACTTCCTTGTTGTCTTGAATTTTTGATCTTCTAGGTGTTTGTATTGTTTGTTTCAAGCAACCTTGTTTCGGCTTTAGCTTTGTCTCCTCCTTAAAATGATGGCTTTAATTCTCCAATTTCCAGCACCTATTCACAAGAGCTAAACCTAAACCAAGTCAAGTTCCATGCACATATGCACCAAGGAGAATTAAATTCCAGCACCCAAAAGAGAGGTCAAGAAACAAAAGCAAGAAACAAATTTAATTGAATAAAAACAGTACCACCAAAAGGATTTATAATATGACAACTTAGAAAGAGAGTCAAGAAATTAAAGCAAACAATTAAAGGTACTCAATAAAAGTTGGCACACAAAAGGAATACCTAAAGAAAAGCACTAGATTAGATGACCAAATAAAAAAAACAGCACCACTGAAAATTGTTGTGGGCCAGAAAACGTGTTTGTTCCCCGATTTATGCTGAGCTGTATTTTTAAAATTTGTCTCTGAAATTTATATGCAAGAAAAATTCAGGATCTTATCTAAACAATGGCTTTGGAATCACCTAAAACGCATGCACCATTTTTTTTTAATAATTTTTGCAAATTTGGTGTGCAGTTAGGCCAGCTGGAGCGCTCAAGGTTTGCACTCTGATTTTGTAAGATTTATCATATCTTTTCTGTTGCCTTTTTTGATCTGATTCTTTTTTTGTCCTTTTTGTAACACTTCAAACTTGCATTTTCCAGAGAATCACAAATTTCCTATGAGTGGAAATAATTTTTGAAACAAAAAAACAGCCAGACAGAGAGAAACAGGGGAAATCTGGAAAACTGGAAAAAAAAAACAGCAAGATACCAAAATTTAACACAAAGGAAATGTAAGAAGGAAATTGTGTAAGAACTAAGACACAATTATGAACTCAAACTAAAATTAAAAAGGCAGCAAAGGATCAAAAATAACAGCAGATTAAGGCAACTTAAAGAGACCCAAAAACAAGAAACAATCAAGCCAAAAAATAGGACTACTAAGAATTGATGACAATTATGGATTCACATGACTTGACACAACATTTATAGATTCAGAAAATAAAGACTCAAAGCATAAAATGAAGCAATTATAAGAAAGCAATAAAGACTCAAATTCCTAAAAGAAAACAGCCACTCAATGTGTAAGGAATCCTATCACAATTGCACAAGAAAATGTTCAAGATCAATTGAACACATGTGCTTCGGTTGGATCTTCCATAAGCACACCAAGAACAATTTAAAATGTAAAAAACAGCAAGACAATTATGGAATTGAAATGACAAGATGAAAATAAAGAAAAACTGAAAATTTAAAAAGACAAGCTACTCATCTTGAAGAACCAAAAGCTCATGATACCAAATGATGGCATTTTCATGTGTTCTTCTTGAATCAAAGTAGAAATAGATGGAGCGGAAGCAATGGGTGAGTGAAACAAGACCCTCCTAGGAGTTGTGTTGGTCTTGAAGGTGCATGATGAGTATGGGTTGAGAGGTTTGGCCAGCTCAAGGGAGAAGGTGAAAGGATTGAAGTTTATAGCCTAGATTTCTAGGAGGAGTAAAGCTTGTGCACAAAAATGGCAGCATAACATTACTCAAAATAAACTTGAAAATACATGAGGTAGGCCTCCTTATTTATAGATTTAGGAGCCTTGGTGAGCAAGCTTAAAGGGTAGGGATGGAAATACAAAAAGTGGGGCTGCCTAGGGTATTGACTTTAGTCAAACCACACCCCTCCTTCTTTTGCTAAAGGCACCTATTTGCTAGCACACCCCTCCTTCTATTGCTAAGGGCACCTTTTTGATAGCACACCCCTAAGTGAGCAAGTTTTGCTTTCTACACTACACTAATCTACTAAGCACCCCCTCCCCCTTTGGGCCTTTATGAAACATGTACAAGGATCTCTCTCTTCCATCCGTGGCTTCTTCTATGTGTGCTTGGATATGTTTAGCCATGGATCTTGTGAGAGGTCCTAGACGGTCTAGCTCCATGGATAGCCTCCCTCCTTCACGTTCTAGACGCTCACTTCCTGGAGCTAGACGCTCCTCTTGGTCTAGACGGTCTTCTTGGTTTGGGCCTTGGCTTCCTTGGCTAGATGTGCTTGGCCCTCCTCCATCACTCGCGGTCGTACTGTTCAGAGCAGTGGTTGGCATGCACAAGCGAAAACAGCGGTAGTACTGTTCAGAGCAGTGGTTGGCATGCACCAGAGACAACAGTGGTTCTCAGGCTTTCCTGCAGAAGGGGTGGCAGCAGCAGCATGCGTGGACAGGTAAGTTGGGATTCAAAAGCCACTGTGGGAAGGCAAAGAACGTTACAGACTCAAGAGTGTTAGAGTGAGTGCAAACTTCCTCCCTCCCTTCTTCCCTTCCTTGCGTTGAGACTCAGGCAACCTCCAGCATCAGTGCGACAAGCGACGTTGCCCTTAGAGCACCTAAGAGGTTCTCTGCAAGTTCTACAGACCAGGCGCTGAAAACAGAGCTAAGGCATCCTTCAGGCTCGGTGGGTTTTGAGCTCGCGGTATTTTACGCAAGTCCAGGTAAGGGAAGCTAGCCTTCGTTTTCAATACAAGTCATAAATTAGCTGTTTCTGAAGTAAGGGCGACGTGGTCGCCGGTTTTCGTTTTCATCTTCGTGAATGCTCTGTTTCTATGTGTTTGGGCGACGTGGTCGCCGGTTTTATATACAGACTTCGAAATACCTTGTTTTTGAAACAGATCGCCGGTTTTGGCGTTGTTTGCGAACTCCCTGTTTTTGGTGTTGCTTTGAAAACGGTTTGAGATTTAAATGAGATATTCGAAAATAAGAACCTTGGAGTGAGTTTTGCTGTGATTGAAATCATTCCTTTAAGTGTTATGTGATGTGTTGAATGTGGTGAATGTGGGATCGAGGCATAGTATTTTCAGGAAAGAAAATACCGTGTAAGATCGTGTAGGATGTGCATTGATCGGTGATGTCTATAATGAGATTATCCTGACTCTCCTGAGATAATGGATTCATATAGATGAGGTTATTCAGGCGTTGAGAGTCGAAGGAGGTTCATATGTATGGGTGAGTCGTGTGAAACAGAACGAGCTCGGCCTGTCATATGGATTAACCCTGTCATACTGTGAGAATGGTGAACTTGAGATCGAGAATGTGTTGATGCGCATAGCTGTGGAAACATTACAACAGCTTAGTATGACAGGTGCAGAATCTCTGAGTCTAGTCAATGCACGAGTCTTCCGAAAGTAGTGTCAAGTGTCTTGTGTGCTGAGTCAGTGGTAGTCTGACGTGAGAAATGGAAAACATTGAATTGATAGACACTTGGTGCATTATGT
This sequence comes from Phaseolus lunatus, assembly GCA_013389735.1. Lineage (NCBI taxonomy): Eukaryota > Viridiplantae > Streptophyta > Magnoliopsida > Fabales > Fabaceae > Phaseolus > Phaseolus lunatus. The sequence continues at coordinate 14,336,008 of CM023859.1, read as the reverse complement.
GAATAGAACGACTCTTGAAAATATTGTGAAACATGTGATTTCTTGATGGCTGTGTGATATGAATGAGAAAGTCATGGACTCTTGCGAATGTTTAAAAAGGCTGATCTACGTAGGTTGTCCAGTTTAAAATTTAAAGTTTAAAAATATCTAGCTTACCCTTTGTATTGTTCTCTGGCTGTTTTCTCTTAAAACTGTGATGATCGTGTATTTTACACGGGAGCAGATGATTTTCCAGGAAGTAGAGCTCCTTAGTGAGTGGTCGCTGGAAGGAGATCGCCTGATTTCTGTTCTGGTAGCAGATCGGCTGTTTTGGGTCCTCTGATAGGAGATCGGCCTCGTCCGATAGGAGATCGGTCTCTTCCGATAGGAGATCGCCTGCTTTGTTTTTTTTACTGTATTTTGTTTATGTTTCTGGAAAATTTGACCGGATTTGTATTAAACTCCCTGTGAGGAGAAACTACATTTCATATATATAATATTTTGTTCACTTCAATCTATTTGTTACCTTTATTTTCATTATATACATTTGTATAGTATTTTGGCGGGATGTTACATTAATGGTATCAGAGCAGTTCGTCCTTAGGATGACCTGAGGGCTGTGGATCCATTGTGTTTCTTCTGCTCATGAAAGTTATTTGAGTTTAAAATAACAACTATAGTGCAAGATTTTCAAACGTTTTTGTATTGAAGTTTGGTGTGTGCTTTGGTGAATATATGCTCTAACCGAAAATCTTAGTATTAAGAATGAGAAGGTCTTGATAAAGTAGTGAGGGTGCACACTCATAGTTGGATCGAGATAATTCTCAATCTTAATTCCAAAGGTTTGATGTTTAGCATACATTGAGTTCTGGTGTGATTTACTTCATTTTATTGAGTGTTTTTGTATTGATTGAAAGTGGTTGTTTGGATTGATGAATTGTATACCAGTAGCTGTTCTTGTGTTTTGCTTAAGTTTATAAGCACTATGATTCTGTTGTTGAGCTCAAATTCTTAATGACTTTGAGATGCTGACCTTTGTAAGGTCAAGATGTTACCTCCTGAATGAATTGATTTCTTATCGATCTCATTCTTGTAGTTGTAGGGAATATAGGAACCTGTAGTTTCAAATCTGAAACGAAGAGAGATGGCACGTAGACCTTCTACCCCTCCCCAATCTTCTTCGAAGATGAGCCAGATTGCTAAAGCTATCGAGATGATGGCGACTGCCATTCAACAGCAGAATGCAGCGATGGCTCAGAACCATCAAGCTACAATGCACCACTGGGAAACTGCTCGGTCGGCTGAGACAAACTCCCACGGTGGTCAGCCTCAAGAACAGATGGGACTGACTGAGTTCATGAGGCACAACCCACCCAAGTTTAGTGGGAATGCTACCCCTGATCAGGCAGATCAGTGGGTCAGAGAGCTGGAGAAAATCTTTAGGGCGACCTCCTGCCCTGAAGAGAAGAAATTGGTGTTCGCAACCTTTTTGCTATCTGGGGAAGCTGAGTTCTGGTGGATGGGAGCTCAGCAGATGATGGAGGCCCGAGAGGATGTGTTGGACTGGGAGAACTTCAGGGTGAGGTTCCTGGAGAAATACTTCCCAGACAGCGCAAGATTTGCGAGGGAAGCTGAGTTCCTGAAGTTGGAGCAAGGGGATATGTCTGTGAACGCCTATGCTGCTCGGTTTGAGTACCTCGCCCGATTCTATACTCAGGCGACCTCCGAGGCCTGGAGGTGTAGGAAGTTCGAAGAGGGACTGAAGCACGGGCTGAAGAGGACCATAGCCCCGATGTGCATAAGGGAATTTCACGCCTTAGTAGAGAAGGCGAAGATGGTGGAGACCCTAGAAAAGGGTGATTCTCGGGTGATCAGGTCACACCCAGGAGGTTCTTCCAGTGGGAAAGCTAAGGCACAGCACCCACAAAGCAAGCCCTATGCGAGACCTCCACCACATCGGGCGGGAACAGCGTCATCCCAGTTTCAGCAACAACAACCTTGGAGACCCAAGTGTTTCCATTGTGGTGGGTCACACACGCCCAATGTGTGCCCCAAGAAGACTTCAGAGAGAAGATGTTTTACCTGCCAAAAGACAGGACACGTTGCTAGAGAGTGCCCTAGCAGGAATGGGGCGACCCAACCCAGTGGCTCTCAGTAGATGAGGAACGAAGGGGGCAGACCTCAGGCAACAGGGAGAGTGTTTGCCATGTCAGGAGCAGAGGCGACTCAGTCAGGTAACCTCGTGAAGGGTATATGTTTTATAGCTGGTAGGGGTGTAAAAGCTTTGTTTGATTCTGGAGCGACACACTCCTTTGTGTCAAGCCTGTGTGTAGTTGAGTTGGGCCTTCTAGTGAAGGAGTTACCTTTCGAACTGTTGGTCTCTACACCTGCGTCAGGACAGGTGTCGACCTCTACAGTTTGCCCCGAATGTCCAGTGATAGTAGAGGGACGCAGATTCAAAGTGAACTTGATCTGCCTACCTCTTCAGGACCTGGATGTTATCCTGGGAATGGATTGGCTAGCTGCCAATCACGTTCTCATAGACTGCGGTAGTCAGAAGGTAGCGTTTCCAGACCCCCAAGAATCAGAGGTGATATCAGTTCAGCACGGGTGGTCAGAGTTGGAAGAAGGGGCGAGGTGCTTCGTGATGCTAGCTCGGTTGGAAGTGAAGAATGAAGGGGACGTAAGCAGAATACACGTGGGGAAAGATTTCACGGATGTATTTCCAGAAGAGGTACCTGGGTTACCCCCTAAGAGAGAAGTGGAATTCTCTATTGACCTGGTACCTGGAGCTGGACCAGTGTCAATGGCACCTTACAGGATGGCACCAGCCGAGTTAGTAGAGTTAAAGAAGCAAGTGGAAGAGTTACTGGAGAAACAATTCATCAGACCCAGTGTATCTCCATGGGGGGCTCCAGTGCTCCTAGTCAAGAAGAAGGATGGGGGGTCTCGGCTGTGTATAGATTACAGGCAGTTGAACAAGTTGACCATCAAGAACAAGTACCCCCTACCTAGGATTGATGATTTGATGGATCAAATACATGGAGCCTCGGTGTTCTCCAAGATTGACCTGAGATCGGGGTACCACCAAATTTTGGTTAAAGCTGATGATGTGCAAAAGACAGCTTTTAGGTCTCGGTATGGGCATTATGAGTATGTGGTGATGCCGTTTGGGGTCACAAATGCTCCAGCCCTGTTCATGGACTACATGAATAGGATTTTTCGCCCTTTCTTGGATAAGTTTGTGGTGGTCTTCATAGACGACATACTCATTTACTCAAGGACCGAGGAAGAGCATGAAGAACACCTGAGGACAGTATTGGAGATACTGAGGGAGAAGCAGCTCTATGCCAAGTTCTCGAAGTGTGAGTTCTGGCTGAGGGAAGTCAACTTCTTGGGACATGTGATATCTGCCCAGGGGATCTCGGTTGATCCAGCCAAAGTGGAGGCAGTGCTTCTATGGGAACGTCCTAAGACAGTTACTGAAATAAGGAGTTTTGTGGGCCTAGCTGGCTACTATCGGCGGTTTATTGAGGACTTTTCCAAGGTAGTGGCTCCTTTAACACAGTTGACCCGCAAGGATCAACCTTTTGCTTGGACCGACCGATGTGAGCAGAGCTTCAAGGAACTAAAGGAAAGGCTGACTAGTGCTCCAGTGCTGGTGATCCCCGAGGTAGGAAGACCGATGTCTCATCCTGGCGGACGACCGATGTCTCTCTCTGGAAGACGACCGATGTCTCTCTCTGGAAGACGACCGATGTCTATCCCTGGCGACGACCGCATGTCTCTCGCCCTGGCGATGCCCGCATGCCTCGCGCCCTGACGATGCTCGCATGTCTCGCGCCCTGGCGATGCCCGCATGTCTCGCGCCCTGGCGATGCCCGCATGTCTCTCGCCCTGGCGGTGCCCGCATGTCTCTCGCCCTGGCGAGGCCCGCATGTCTCTCGCCCAGGCGATGCCCGACGACACATCGCCATGCTTTGCTGAAGGTTCTTCATCCCACTATGTTACGTCCAAGGTATCATCTCCACATGACTTGGTGACGTCGGTAGCTTCACATTTCCAATAGTAGATCAGCACTACTCCTCGTGCGCCCATGCATGCAACACTAAGGACGATTTCTTATGCTCAAGCATAGAGCTTCGCATGCACAGCGTATCTAAGACTTAACCCACACCTTGATACGCGTGGTTTTGGGAACCCACTATGGTTGATCCAGTATCTTGACCACATACTGAGTGCACTTTCGGCGATCATGTGCACCATAGGCGATTGGCGATCATGTGTCCTCTAGGCGACAGGCGATTATGTGCCAGAGAAGTGAGATTGCCTTCGTCTTCAACAACGGCGATCTCGTAGACTTCTAAGCTACACGTTTCTTCCTTTACTCTTCTTGATCCACATGTCTTCCTCGAGCACACCCACGTGATTACCTCACGATAAAGTCATCGCACCTGACTACTTGGTTAATACAATGGTCAGCCGACCGACCTCTACCAGCTGACCCCAGACCTTGGGCGACTTCCGAGGTCCGACTACTACGAAACTTCTATTACCAGCTCTTTGTATTTTAAATAATAACATCTTCTGAAATTATTTAAATATAACACTTTCATTCCAATTAAAGTTTCTAGGTCCTTACATCATGCACCCGTAGGGGCTGGGGGCGGTTGGGCGCTCGTGATCATGGAGGGGCTGCACTCTCACGCTTCTGATTAAGCTCCCCGTCAGCCGCAATGTGAGCCAAGGCGCGCCGCCTGATATCCCCAAAGGTTTTGGGCAAACTTCTGATGAGTGACTTGCTGAAGGGTCCTGGTAGTATTCCCTTCCTGAAGGTATGCACTACCATGTCTTCGTCTTTGGTGTGCAGCCTCACCACCATCGCCCCAAATCAGTTGAGGTAGTTCCTCAGGGACTCGCCCTAATATTGCCTCACGTCAAAGAGGTCATAAGATACTGGTGGGGGAGCCCGGTTGACGATATATTGCTCCCTGAACAGCATGGAGAACTGCGCGAAGGACGTGATATGTCCCTCAGGAAGGCTAACAAACCACTCCAGCGTTGTCCCCGTCAACGTGGTCATGAAAAGCTTGCAATGCATCGCATCTGACCCCCCCGATAGCATCATCTGCGTGTGAAATGCTGTAAGGTGCGCTTCTGGATCCTCCACCCCTGTGAACACAGTCTTAGGGCCCATGAAGGTGGCTGGGACCACTGTGTCCATGATTACTTGTGAGAAAGGCATAGGGAACGCCTTGGGTGGTGTGGGTGGAGCTCGATCATCCACCACACGATCCCCTGCTTGCTGCAGATTGCGTAAATTTATGCGCAATTCTTCGTTCGCCCTGTGCAGCTCCTCATTCCTGGCCTGCGATGCGGCCAGGTCCATCTGCATATGTACCTGGTCTGCCCTGGATTCCACCACCGTCTCCTAAAGGGCGTGCATCGTTTCCATGAGTTGTTGCATGGTAACGCTCTCACCCCCGTTTGGTGGGACAGAACCTTGCCTGGTATTCCTCATGTCTCTGGTTTCTTCTCTATTGCTTGTGTATGGGACCTTGTTTTACTTTGGCCCCACAGTGGGCGCCAAATGTTCTTGCTGGCTGACTCTCCTATCGGTTGACTCTACGACGATCATACGCCTCCTTTCCTCACCTTGAATTATGCTTTGCTCTCTCGAAACAACCTACACCTGCAAGATAGAAAGGGGGCGCCCTAGAGGCCGTTTTAACTCCGACGCTCAAGTCAAAAACTAGGGCAAGCACACCAAGTGTATTCAGTATCTGTGTTTAGGTCTAGAAACTGCGTACCTTTGTGAAGTGTTTTACTACCCTTTATATAGTCTAGGGTTTCCTCTGCGCTGCTACCCATATTAAGGGTTTACAGGAATACCCTTGTGCCGCTATCACCTAGACTTAGGGTAACCTAGCACGTAAGGTTTTCTTAACTGGAGTGCAAACTCTAACAGGATGGCCACCTGGGTACCCCCTTGTGCACCTAGTCTCTGGGGCCACCTGTCCTGGGAGTGCCTTCACTGTTCACGTGCCATGCATGTAGCTTCACTGGGAAACCCTAATCCTGATGAGTACTCAACCCCTCAGGACTCTGCACCTAACTGTGCTTTCCCTGCCACATGCATAGGCACTTCGTGACTTAGGCCTCTCCTTACTTCTGGGCATTTTACTGATAACTGGTCTTCCCTTAAGACACATCGTAGATGTTCTAGTTCTGTTATTCGAAACATGCGAGGCTGATGTCACCTCATCACACCCAGTTACTGAGGACTGATCACCCTGCTGAGTGACGAGGACACCTCAGTTCACTCTGGTGGTTGACATGCTGATGACTAATCATCCCATTAGTCCCTACTACCTGTGGGACCCAGCCCATATGGCTCTGACCCATGCTGTGGGACCCAGCTGACATGGCTCACCTTTACTAGCTGTTCTCGGTGTTCGAGGACTGATCGGTACAAGAGTGAACCAGTATAATTCTTGTGTGCACTTATCTCATTCTAATCTGTGCTGAATATCTTTATAATCTGAAATCTACTACAATATAAATCTGTTCTTTTGGAATTGAATCTGTTGTCACTAGTGCAAAATGTATAAACGAATACGTTTATTTAGTGCGCTTTTGCGTTCAAACGCTTTTGTTAAAACCACGATGACATTTTTGTAATTAAGTTCATTTACAAGTGCGACTATTTGTAAAGCCGCACTTGTAAATCAAGCCTTTGGATTTACAAAGGCGGCTATTTGTACAACCGCCTTTGTAAATCAAAACGCTTGATTTACGAATGCAGCTTTATAAATAGTTGCCTTCTTAAAACATTTTTAACCCTAATTTCAGAAACGCCCCACTTACATTTTCATACTCTCCTTTCTGTCGCGCTTCGTTTCTTTTAACTGCTTCCTCCAATAACTGTGCTTCATCTTTTCTTTCTCTCTTCTTTGCATTGTCTTCGTGCCATTGGTAAGCATTGTCTTCCTCTCTTCTTCTTCACCATTCAGCATTGATTTTTGTATGTTTTGCATTTCTCTTATGTTTCGTCTTATGCCATTGCTAAGGTCATGCTTCATTGGGAATTTTTTTGTTTGCTTTCTGTTGTGCCTTCCTCGTTGTTGTTGTCACCTTGCTCCGTCATATATTTGTGTTTCATTGGGGAATTTTTATTTGCGTTTTTGGGACTTCCATTGGGATAAAATACGAAAAGGTATGATATGGATGCACCAAGACATAAAGAAAACATTAAAATAATGACCATGTTCTTCAGAAAAGATAAAAGTTGAGAACTTTGATTAGAAACCCAATCAATAGCGAAAAAGAAAAGAAACCCTAAACGCTTCTTGCAAATGCGATTTATAAATGCGGCTATGTAAATAGTCGCATTTATAAATCGAATTTACGAATGAGGCTACATAGCCGCATTCGTATCTCTTTGATTTACAAGTGCGTGCTGATCAAATGTAGCTATATAGCCGCCTTTATAAATTCAAAATAACCGCACTCGTTTGGCTTTTCTGCACCAGTGTGCATCAAAGGATTCAAATTATTCCAAATGGTTGTCAAAAGCGCATTTTTGAATGAGTATATCAATGAAGACGTATATGTCTCATAGCCCCCAGGTTTTGAAGACTACAGCAATCCAGAACATGTATTCAAGCTAAAAAAGGCACTATGGGCTTAAGCAAGCACCTAGACAATGGTATGAAAGGTTGAGTGTTTTTCTGATTTCAGAAGGTTATGGCAGAGGCACATCTGACAAGATATTGTTCATCAAGAGAAAAGAGGAAGATATAATTCTGGTCCAAGTTTATGTTGATGATATCATCTTTGGATCAACAAATGAAGGCTTGTGTGAAGCATTTGTGGAAACAATGAAGAATGAATTTGAAATGTCTATGCTGGGAGAATTAAATTACTTCCTAGGACTACAGGTCAAACAATTAAAGGATGGAATCTTCATTAACCAAGCCAAGTATTGCAAAGGTCTGCTGTGGAAATTCGAGATGGACAAATTCAAGGCAGTGAGCACACCCATCTCTACCAGCTGTCATCTAGATTAGGATCTAGCAGGAAAATCAGTGGACCAAACAAAATACTATGGGATCATTGGCTTACTGTTGTATCTTACTGCTAGCAGACCTAATATAATGTTTGTAGTGTGTATGTGTGCAAGGTTTCAATCAGCTCCAAAAGAGTCACATCTAAATGTAGCAAAGAGGATCTTAAAATACCTACAAGGAATAAAGGATGTTGGTTTGTGGTATTCCAGCAACGTTTCTTTAACTCTAATAGGTTTCTCTGACTCAGATTTTGTAGGATGCAAGATTGATAGGAAAAGCACTAGTGGAACCTACCATATGCTTGGATCAAGTTTGATATCTTGGCATTGCAAAAAGCGAGCCTGTGTTGCTCTATCTATAGCTGAAGCTGAATACATTGCAGCAGGGAGTTGCTATGCTCAAACCCTATGGTTGAAGCAACAGCTAAGTGATTTTGGTGTTATCTTAAATAATATACCTATCATGTGTGACAATACTAGTGCAATTAACTTGTCAAAGAATCCTGTCATGCATTCAAGAACAAAACATATTGAAATAAGGCATCATTTCCCAAGAGAACACATTGCAAATGGTAACTGTGAAATTAAATTTGTTGGGATTGAATTTCAACTTGCAAATCTGTTCACAAAACCTCTTTCAAAAGACAGGTTTAATTTCTTGCTAAACCAATTAGGAATTATCAGCCTATCCTGCTCACAGTAGAAAAATTTAAATCTGTTGTTTCCCGTTTTAATCTGTTTTTTTTTTCTCTCGCTGTTGTAATTCTGTTTTTCGAATTAGCATGACTAGGAAAGAGAAAAATAAGTTTGACCTTTGACTACTTCATTGCTTTGCCTAACAGATTTATGACTGTTTTATCTTGAAACCCAAAATGACTTGACTATGTGATTGGAAAACAGATTTGTAGTTGATCTCGCCGTGGACTCGAGCGTGGGGAGAATGTCTCGTCACTCCTTCGTTTGGCTCTCTAACTGCTGCGCGTCCTGCAAGGAGGCTCCAGGAACCTTCGACGGGACTCCGAGCGGTGCCTACAAAACACACAGACGACGCCTCTAGCGGCCGTTGTAGCTCCGACGCTCAAGTCAGGCAACGAGAACACCAAAAAGTCTCTCTCAGGTTTCTCTGTGTGAGACCGTGTGTGTGTGCCCTCAGTCCTCTTTGATTCGAAAACTGAGTGCTCTTCGTTTAGTGTTGTGTCTTCTGAGGTAAAGATTGCATACCTGGTTTGGTGTTCTTCTTCCTCATATAGACCTGCGTAGCTCCTACTGGCTACCTCTAGGGCCATTTGATTACTCTGCACTGCCGTTTCCACTCCTCAGGGCTACCTTGCGTGCCAGCCTTCTTCACTTGAGTGCCAAGTCTGACAGGGGAGGCCGTGTGGGTACCTCTGCACCCCTCGACTTCTGTGCCTATCTGCCCTATCTATTCTCTGGGAACATCTTCACCATCCACGTGGCAGACATGCAACCCCACTGGGAGACTCTAACCTTGATGGCTTCTCGTCCCAGCAGGATTCTGCACTTAACTGCGTCTTCTCATCTTCATGCGTGGTCGTCTCGCGACTAAGGCCATTCACCGCCTCTGGGCGCCTTACTGATCATCGATTGCGTTGTTCACATCGCGCGGCCGAAGTCACCTCAACATACACCGATGACCGATGTGCTTCTTCACGTCCTCGTGCTCTGCTTATGGAATCAGGCGAGGTCCTTGAGTAACGTTCTCGCTGGGAGCCTGGGTCCCAGTTTAACACGTGTTGACAAGGAACCCCCGACGACTGATCACTCTGCATGCACCGATGACTGATTGCTCTGCATGCACCGATGACTGATCACAATGCATGCACCGATGACTGATCACTCTGCACGCACCGATGACTGATCGGTGCCTCGTCACCTCTCGCGCTCTGCTTCCAGGCGCTCAAGTAGGAACCGATCTTCTGGTGGTGGTCACTCGGTAGCTGACCGCTGATCGCCGTTCTTGAACGATCTCCACCCTGGTTCATCTGCTTTCTCGTGCCACGCGTCACTCTGCGACTGACCCACGTCGTCATCAGCTGCTGACGTCATAGACTACCGATGACCGACCGGATCAGTAGTAATGTTAAAACACATTTCCAAAGTGCTTTTGCTCCTTTCCTAAAACAGAAAACAAATCTGTTTCAGGAATTTTCTGAACTTCTTGATTTGGTTCACTTCAACACTCCATCACTGCTCTACTGCATAAAATCTGGTTTCTATATAATAACATTCAGTAATAGTAGAACTAATTTTCATCTTCTACCTTGAAAAGTCTCAGCTGTAGTGTTTTTGTGACAAATAGGTCTAGATTATCACAGACTCTGCTATGGCATCATCTTCACAAAGGAAAAAGAAAAATAGAGAGCAACATAATAGTAACCGAGGGGTGCTGGAGAACTAGTTCGCTGGAGATAATGAGGCTACGACCTTCTTCATCCACGAGATGAGTAGAAAGCAGATTAATGTACCCAAAGTGCTAGAGTTCTCCTAGTTGAAATCTGAGAATCTGACAGAACCAAGGTCACTACTTAAACATAAAAGGCTGAAGACTTTCATGGAAATGACAGGAAATGTATATCCTGACATGGTAAAGGTGTTCTACAAAAACCTTACACTGGATGGGAAGAACCTTGTGTCCTATGTTAAAGGAGTAAAGATGAAGATTACAAATGAAATCTGGAACAACGTTGCTGGAATAAAGTATTCTGGATTGAAGGTTGGAAAAGGAAATACCAATGGCATTCAAGAATTCAACAAACTTCAGTTTTACAAAAGCTGTATGAGGGATTCATCCCTATCTCTCAACAGATTCCATGCAGGTACTCTGAATCTAACTCCAAGATTTCTTGCTTATGTTATAGCTTGGCAACTCACACCAAGAGGTAGTAATCATGCTGTTTTGCATGAAGAAGATATCATTCTTCTATACTGTCTTATGAATTGGATTAAGATAAACTGGGTGTGTATCATGATGGAACATATGATGAAAGCCACGAGACTTGCTGATTATAGATTTCCATATGCTATCCTTGTTTCCAAACTAATTGATTGCTTTGAGATTGACACTGTTAATGAGAGGAACGAGACCATAAAATCTGTAAGTGAGATTGACAACTCAACACTAATCAAGATGGGGTTCCAGAAGGAAGAAAATAACTGGGTATTTAGGAGGATGACTGCTCCAAGAATGGAACGAGGTGCATCTAACATCTTGTAGATGGTGGTGATGTTGTTCCTATGGAAGATGAGACTATTCAAGCAGCTGAACACTCATGTTATGAAATGCCCCATTCCTCATTTCATAGGGTCGAATCACCTGCAATATCCTCTATGCACTCCCTAGCACTACCATCTGCTTATCCAATACCAGATTCACCAGCAGCTCCATCCATGCATGACAACCTTAATGCTACAAATTACAACGCACTTGTAGCCTACCATTCACCTGAATACAGGGGAGAACCAATGTCTGTATTTGAGAGACAAGTACTACATTGCCTTGATATTCTTGCAGATGACCAGAAGTCTTATTTTGAAATGACTCAAGCCAGGTTCCAGCATATTGACAACCAGATCGAAGGAGTTCGGGAACAATTGACTGAACTGTACTACAAGGACTAAATCTCTTCTCTCCAAATATTGCCTTTGTTATTTCTGTTTGAACATTCTGGTTTTATTTTCCTGTTCTGTTGCTTAAATCTGGACTGTAATGACTCATTATGACTATTTTGATTAGTTGCTTGTTTTTAAATTTGGACTGTAATAGCTATTAAATCTTAATTTTTATATGCTCCCACTCTGTTTGATGAATACAAAGGGGGAGAATAATAGCTTCATCATGCTAAAGGATATAGTATTTCTCATTGTCTAACTATTCAATTTCAATATAATTTCCTTGTGCATTCTGAAAACTTGTGCAGTAAACATCACTATCTACTTCAAAGAAGTACAAAGCTATGGGGATTTGTCTCCATCAAACAGGAGGAGATTGTTGAAGATGGATGAAGCATCTTCTCAGCAATGTCTTGTAGATGTTTGATGAAGAAAATAACTAGGCTGTCTTGGTAAATGTAGTGATGTAATTAGAGTCTTGGTATGTAGACTTGTTTGTGTTTAAAATAGCCTTTTTAATTTGTCACTCTCCTCATGATCCTAACCAAGATAGCCAGCTCAAGCACTAAGAGGTTTTCAAAAGCTTTTTACTAAAACTATCTTTGGTTTTTTCCTTTAAATCATGTTACTGGACATAAAATAAATTTGTTGTTCTGTAAATCAACAGATTCTTTCTAAACTGGTGCTCATGTTGTTGGAAGACTACAAGCACAAATAGTTTGGTCTAGCTCCGTTAAGCTAGAAGGTTTTTGAAATACTATTCCTTATCTTTTCTGAAAGAAGCAATCCATTCATTTGTCTTTTTAACAGATTCTTTTAATAACAGATGTTCTCGCCGATTGACTCTCTCGTCAGCTGACTTCTACGATCGCTTGCACCTTCTTCCTTTCCTTTGGCTAGAATAACTGAACTTGCAAAGAAAGAGAGATGGGCGCCCTAGCAGCCGTTTGCACTCCGAGGCTTAAGTTAAGATTAGGGCAACAAACACCAATGTATAGCAAAGAGTTTTAGTCTCAAATGTTGCGTACCTTTGGGAATGCTTTACTACCTGTTATATAGCCCTTTTAGGGTTCCTGCCGCGCCTACCCTCGCGTACCTATGTTGGCTCCTACCGAATCTAGGGTTACCTTTCTGGGACTCCATCACACAATCTCCTTGCGCGTCCCGCAGTAGCCTTCCATCCCTGGAGTGCAACTCTCGTGGCAACCTTCCTTTCCTTGAGTGCTTAACTTAAGCGTGGGGGCTTAGACATACACTGTAACCCTAGCGCCGCATGGCCAAATCTTTTGTCTTAAGTTAATTACTCAAGTGCCTTTCTTACGTGTTTTTTCCTTTTAAGGACTGGTCCTCTACGCCAAAGCCTTACGTCACATGGAAACCCTGCGTGCATGACGTATCCATGAATCTGATTTATATTCTTACACGTGTGATTCTATGGGCCTCTTTATGAGTCCCATCATATCGACCTCTACTGTGCCGACCTCTCACTCAGTGGCCGACGTCTGAGGTCTGGCCACTACACAGGCCCCCCAGGCTCGAGCTTGGATTTGTTCTAGTGAAGAGCCTTACAGCTCGACCGGTCAATCTCTGCAACACTGGCCCACGCGTCCTTGTCACAGTCCTAAGTGACTTGACGCGTGCCGTACCAAGAAGTGACATTTTCGCGCATTTTCCCAGGAGCGTACACGTGGCAATCTTAGCGGCTAGGATGGCTTAACGCTTCATGTGTGCCCCAAATGTTCTCTTTTATATGTTACTTCCTTGCTTCCTACGCTCCCTACTGTTTCATTCCCTCTCATTCCTTCATTTCAAAGTCTCTCCTCTTCGAACTGTTCTTCGAGCGCCTACCACTCCTCTCGAACTTCAACCTTTCATCCCTTCATCAGGAAAAGGTACGTTCTGTTGGCCTCCTCTATCTTCGTTTTGTTACTATGATAATCTTTGTTTACCTGTAACTGCCTGGGATTGTTTTTTGATTCTCGTCTTCGTTTTGCTTTGCCCTACCTTACTGGCGTTTTCCTGGAACGCGCTATCCTTTCCCTCTTTCTGAGCTTATCTTTTTTGTCTACCCTTGTGTTTTAGTCTTCAAAATGGACCAGCCTTCCTCCTCCCATTCGGGGTCTAAATCGAACTCCGCCCAATCTTCTGCCCGTCAAGTAGTTCTAGGGCTCCATTCAGACTACTATCAGCTTCTATACGCCTGGGCCCTTGAAGGGCTTCTCAAGGAATCCTCTGATTTCACTACCTCCGAGTCCATCATCACCTACAGGAAGGCTGAGGTACGAAGTAGAAGCAGCCACGCTTATCATGTCTTTGGGAAAGACAATGATAAGTACGTTGGGGTGGTCCCTTGCATCGCAGGTGAAGCCATGTGCTATGACGAGACCTCGGGGCAGAAGGCCCCCTTCTGTTTCATTTACTCCACCGTCTTCAAAAGGGTCTGCCTTCGCTTACCCCTCAGTGGCTTCGAGAGGGTGTTGCTGACGGAGATGAACGTGGCCTCAGCCCAACTTCACCCAAATGGCTGGGTTTCGTGCGCGCCTACGCCATCCTCTGCAACTACTTTGGGCACCTGCCCTCAGTACACTCCTTTCTTTATTTTTTTGAAGCCAAAAGCCCTGGGAAGAACCTCTGGGTCAGCATAAATGGGGTTGCTGGGAGAGCACTCCTGACCCTCTTCCAACAATCTTACAAGGGATTTAAGGGCAAGTTCCTGAAGATCCGCTGTCTCCCTACTGACTTTACCCTCCTGGACGGGTTCCCACTCTACTGGGTGGAAAAGCCCAATCTGGCCAAACCCAGGGCCCTGACGCACTTGCAGCCAGAAGATAGGGAGGTGTGTGAATTTCTATCTAGCCTCGAGGCAGTGTTCAACACTGCCAAACTCATCCAACATGAGTACCTGCCTAAGAGCTTGCGGGGGTGTATAGGTAGGGCCTGAGGCCATCTTCTTTGCAACTTTTCACTTTCTCTTAACTAATTCTATTTGTGTAGTTTCTTCTGTTATACTTCTTGCACTCACTGTCTTGACTTCATGTTTGTTGCAGAAATGACAATCGGGGCCGAGCGAAGAAGAATATTGGTTGCGCGTGCCCTAAAGAAGAAGAACGACACTGGCTCGTCCCGATCTGTCTAGGAGGAAGCCCTTCCTTTAACTGACGACATGGCTCTCGACGCCGTGCCCTTCGCAGCCGCGGCCGCCACAGAAACCACCACTCCTCCCTATCTCGCGGCTGCTGAGGCTGCTCCTTCGGATGACGAGGGGACCTGCTCTGGGCTGGTCTTCAAGCGAAGACGCACGCAAGACACCGTGGCACTTCCCTCATTTGGTTCAGAGGGAGAGGGTCCTAGGGCCCTCTTGGGCGTTTCCTCCTCCCCTCGTGTTGCCGTGGAGCAGGGAGAGAGCGTCCCGGTGGAAGGGCAGCTGAGCCCCCCTACCTCCCTGGCGCAATTTCTGCAACGCACCTTGAAATCCTCCCAAGAGATCGAGGAGGTGGAGAACTTGGAGGTAGGGTCGCTGATGGACCAGGTGGCCCGGGGCTTTGGCAAGGCTCTTGGGAGTGTCAGCCTCCTCTTCACAAAAATGATGAAGGCGCACCAGGAAGCCGAGCACCAGGCAGCGGCTGCTGTGGGGCCAGAACGTCGCATCATGAGCCTCACCCTGGAGGTGGCCGAGTTGCGAAAGTCAGATAAAGAGGTCAGGGACCTCCTGTTCTTTAAGTCTCAGGAGGCCTTGCGAGCCCACGCAAAGTGTAATGACTTTCGCATGGCTGTGGAGGACCTAAAGGGTGAGGTGAGTCGCCAAGAGGAAGCCATTGCATATCTGAAGGAAGAACTGGCGCGTCGTGATGACGACCTGGCCCAGCGGGACGTTGAGCTGGTTAGGGTGCAGGAGGAGGCAGCAGAGCTGAAGCCGGAGATGGCTCGAAGGGAGGAGCGCTACCAAAAGTCCAGGGAGGAGCTTAGCGACGAGGCAGCTGAAGCCTATAGCACTGGGTTTGGTGATGCCATGGCCCAGGTTGCCTACGCGCATCTGGGGGTGGACCTCTCCCAAACCAGCTTAGACAAGGTCGTCCATGATGGGCAGCTGGTGGATGCTCCTGTCGACCCTTGAGCCCTCCCTACTTCTTTTTGTTTTGCATAAACAACCTCTTTGTAAATATTGGCACATTTTAACTTAATGAATTTATTCTTCCGCACTTTCGTCTTGTCTTGCTAACTTTATGTTTTCGTGTATGGCTGAATACTTCAACTTATGGTGCACTTAGCATCCTTCTCACGTTCTATTCTTGCCTCTTTGGTTTCTTCATCTATACATGTTTCTTTGATAATAATTTTTTTCTGCCGACCTCGACTGACGGGCCAAGGAAGACCTCTTTCTATGTCGACCTCGACTAATAAGCCAAGGAAGACCTCTTCCTCTGTCGACCTCAACTGATAAGCCAGAGAAGACCTCTTTCTTTGTCGACCTTGACCGATAAGCCAAGGAAGGCCTATTTCTCTGTCGACCTCAACTGATAAGCCAAGGAAGATCTCTTTCTCTGTCGACCTCGACTGATAAGCCAAGGAAGACCTCTTTCTTGTCTTAGTTCCTGCTGTGTAAACTAAAAAATTCCTCCTGTTTTTGACCCTGCAAAAATCAAGGAAAAGGACAAGGAAAATGATTGTTGTGAACCATACTATTCCTCTCTTTTCTTTAACAAGGTAGAAGAGGCTCGTTCTTCTTGCCCTAGCCTCGCTATAAGAGGAAAAGGACTTTCACTGTGAACCATACTATTCCTCTCCTTTCTTTAACAAGGCAGAGGAGGTTCTTTTAACTTCCCTCGACCTCGCTGTAAAAAGTCAAGGGCGAGGTCTCTAACTTACCTTAACCTTGCTATACAAAGTCAAGGAAGAGGATTTTTACTGCGAATCGTACTATTTTTCCCCTTTTTTTAACAAGGTAGAAGAGGTTCATTTCACTGTTTAACACAAATATATCCTTCTTAATTCTTTTTCTTTCTTTTATTGGGTGACCTCGTTAAAAAACCCCATAGGGAAAAAGAGTGTCCCCCTTAACTGAATGATACAATTGTGTTCAAATACAACTTTACTAACTGAAATAAAACTTGAGGTTGGCACCATTCCATGTGCGTGGAATCGCACCACCTTCTAAGGTTTCCAACCTATATGCCCCGTTTCCCAGGGCCTCCGTTACTCAAAACGGGCCTGTCCACTTGGGGGATATTTTGTTTTCTAACTGGTAGGAGTGGGCCTTCCGCATTACCAGATCGGCGACTTGGAACTGCCGAGGTCTCAACTTTGACCTATATTGGCGTTCTACTCTCCTCTTTAACACTTCAGACTTAATGCGGGCCTCCTCCCTGACTTCGTCTAGTAGGTCTAGATTCACCTTTCTTTCTTCGTTTGATTCTTCTGCCACAAAATTCTGGAATCGAGGTAAGCTTTCCTGTATCTCTACTGTAAGGACCTAGAAACTTTAATTGGAATAAAAGTGTTAGATTTAAATAATTTCAGAGGATGTTATTATTTAAAATACAAAGAGCTGGTAAATGAAGTTTCGTAGTAGTCGGACATCGGACGTCGCCCAAGGTCTGGGGTCAGCTGGTAGAGGTCGGTCGGATGACGTGTGGATCAAGAAGAGTAAAGGAAGAAAAGTGTAGTTAAGAAGTCTTCTACGAGATCGCCGATACTGAAGACAGAGGCGATCTCCGACTTCTCTAGGACATAATCGCCTGTCGCCTAGAGGAGACATGACCGCCAATCGCCTATGGTGTACGTGATCGACGGGAGTGCACGTAGTACGGAGTCAAGATACTGGATAAACCAGAGTGGGGTCCACAAAACCACACGTATCAAGGTGTGGTTAAGCCTTAGATACGCTGTGCATGCAAAGCTCTATGCTTGAGCATAAGAAGTCATCCTTAGTGTTGCATGCATGGGAGCACGAGGAGTAGTGCTGATCTACTCTTGGAAATGTGAAGCTACCGATGTCACCAAGCCATGTGGAGGTAATACCTTGGACGTAACATAGTGGGATGGAGAACCTTCAGCAAGGTGCGAAGATATGACATCGGTGAGCAGAGTAAGGCGATGTGTTCTCGTCACACACAAGGGCGATAAGAGATCGCCAACAGGATGAGAGGAACATCGGTCATCAACCAGGATGGGAGACACGTCGGTGGTCTGCCAGGGTGAGACATCGGTGGTCTGCCAGGTTGAGACATCGGTTGTCTTCAAGGGTGAGACATCGGTGGTCTTCCAGGGTGAGACATCGGTGGTCTGCCAGGGAGAGACATCGGTTGTCTGCCAGTGTGAGGAATCAGTCATCACCGGGATGAGGCACTTCAGTCATCGCCGGTATGAGAGACACATCGGTCGTCTCCCAGGGAGAGACATCGGTCGTCCTCCAGGATGAGGCCTCGGTGGACAGTCATCGCGCGAGCGGTCATCGGTGGAAGGTTATCGCGCGATGTCGAGTTTCACGCAGATAAGGTGGGACCCAGGCTCGCAGCATCAGACGTACTGCACGCGCGACACGTAGGCAAAAAGGGTGGTTCAGAATAGTGACTTCAGACTGTTGGCATGCGCAGAGTCACGCGTGGTCGTACTGTTCAGGGCAGCGTGCACGCAAGCTTCCTGCAGAGTGGGTGGTGGCAGCGGCTTTTGTGGACAAGTTGGTTTAAGATTTTGTTCCTGCCGGTTGACTCGCCTGTCGGTTGACTCACTCCGACGCTCAAGTCAGTGTAGGGCAAGCAACACCAAGTGTATAAGTTTCTCACTGTGTTTAGGTCTAGAAACTGCGTCCCTTTGTGAAGTATCTTACTGTCCCTTATATAGTCTAGGGTTTACTGCGCCGCTAGCCCTAATTAGGGTTTGCTGCGCTACTAGCCATATTTAGGGTTTACTGGAATACCCTTGTGCCGCTATCACCCAATCTTAGGGTAATCTAGCACATAAGGTTTCCTTCTCTGGAGTGCAAACTTTAACAGGGTGACCACCTGGATGCCTCCTTGTGCACCTAGTCTCTGGGGTCACCTGTTCTGGGAGTGCCTTCACTGTTCACGTGCCATGCATGTAGCTTTACTGGGAAAACCCTAGCTCTGGTGAGTACTCGTCCCCTCAGGACTCTACACCCAACTGTGCTCTCCCTGCTACCCGCATAGGCACTTAGTGATTCAGGCCTCTCCCTACCTCTGGGTATTTAACTGGTCATTGGCCCACTCTGGGAACCAATCTTAGCTGTTCTGTTTACGCCGTTCAAATCACCCAAGGCCGATGTCACCTCGCCATACTCTGTTGCCGAGGACTCCTCGTCCTGCTGAGTGACGATGACACCTCCGCCCATCCTGGTGCTGACGACTCATCACCCCTCTCTATAGGCTGATGACTCGTCACCCTTCTCTGTAGGCTGATGACTCGTCACCCCTCTCTGTAGGCTGATGACTCGTCACCCCTCTCTGTAGGCTGATGACTCGTCACCCCTCTCTGCAGGCTGATGACTCGTCACCCCTCTCTGTAGGCTGATGACTCGTCACCCCTCTCTGTAGGCTGATGACTCGTCACCCTGTGTGGTCTATTCCACGTGGCTTTGACTCATACTGTGGGACCCAGCTAATGTCCGAGGACTGGTCAGTACACAAGCCCCCCAGTCTCGAGCTGTTAACTTGTTTCAGCAAAGAGACTAAGCGATAGGCGAGGACTGATCGGTACACAATGTTCCCCAGTCTCAAGCTGTTAACTTTTTCCAGCGTAGGGACTAAGTCATTGTCTTGGGCGGCCTACGTGGCTCTGTGCGTAAGTACATGAATAGTACGCTGAGAAGACACTTCACCAACCCCCTTCCATCTGCTAACACGTGGCCGTATCAACGGTTTGAGATTCATAACGTTTACGCTCCCTAGGGCTACGTTAAACCTCTTCAAAACCTCGCGCCACTTCACTGTTTCATCACTTTGCATTCTTACCTTTGCATATTCTAACTTCCAGTGCACGCTCTCTTCTTCCCAACAGATCCTTCGCACTTCTCCGTTCTTCATCAACCAAAGGTATGATTTTTATGACTTCTCCTTCTTTATAATATGAACTTGATCATCCATACGGTATGCTGTAACTGTTTACGGGCCTGCGTGCGGATTATGCATTCTAGGGTTTTGTTCTTCTTTCCTGGGTTCATTCCACCTTTGAGTCTTCGTCTGCCATTGCTTTCTTCTGAGTCTTTCTTCTTTTCCTGCCTCTCATTTGTTTAGATTCGAGATGGCCAGAACCAAAACCACCTCCAACCCTCCTCCAACGGTAGCGGTTGATTACAAAGCCCTCTACCCCTGGGCTTCTGAGGATCTTCTTGCAGAGACCTCCAAACTCACATCCTGCGATGATCTCCGCAAGCACCGGGATGATGAGAATGAGATTAAAGGACGCGTCTTCGGCAGAGAAACAGACGCGTACGTCTCTGTGCGCCCCTGTACAGTGAATGAGCCCGTATGCGCTGATAGTCGTTGCAGCAATGGGGAACCCTTCTTCTTCTACGCCACCATTTTCAAAAGAGTCAAAGTCCGTCTTCCCTTCACAGGATTTGAAAGGGCTTTGCTCACAGAGTTAAACGTGGCGCCCGCTCAACTGCACCCCAACAGTTGGGCCTTTATCAGGGCGTTCTCCATTCTATGCAATAATCTAGGGTTCACCCCCTCCGTCGACGTCTTCCTTTACTTTTTCGAGGCTAAGAGCCCCGGTAAGAGGCTTTGGGTGAGCCTAAATGGGGTGGCAGGGAGAGTCCTGCTAACACTCTTCTCACAATCATACAAGAACTTCAAGGGAAAGTTCTTCAGAGTCTGCTGCAGCTCCTACGACCCCACCATGCTTGATGGGTTTCCCTTATACTGGGTGGGGGAGTTGAAGTTCAAGAAGCCGCGCAAGCTCGAGGAGTTGATGGTTCCTGATCAAGAACTCTGCCAAACCATTTCCAGCTGGGGGGTGGTGTTTGACTCCACCCAGCTGATTAGGCATGAGTATGATGCTGAGACTCTCAGCGTATACCTTGGTATCTTGCATTTAACTGCTTCATCTTGCATTTACCTGTTCAATACTTCGCCTTTCTGACACTTTCGAATTCACTGCAGGTATGGTGCTCAGCGCCGATAAGAAGAAGAGGCTGGCAGATGTGCTGAATCGTCGCAATGCTAGCGGTTCAGCCCCTGCAGGTCCGTCATCACCCGCGGGGGTTGCCCTGGAACCCATCGCTGAAAACTCCAAGAGGGTAGCTCTTGTGGAGGTTTCTGACGACGAGGACACCTGCTCCGGCCTCGTCTTTAAAAGGAAAAGGGTGGAGACAGCTGCAGAGGTCTCTTCTGCCACAGAAGGGCACCCTTCTTCCTTTAGGGAGCACCCTCCCAGCGCCTCCTCCCCTCCTGAGCCAATCCTAACACTTGAGGGGGGTGGGGAGAGTGCTCCTTCTTCTGGTCCGATGCCTTCTGCCCCAGAGCTGCCTTCTCTGCTCCAAAGGTCGCTCGCTCAAATGCCTGGCAGAGCTGTCTTGGAAGCCATGGACAGAAACTCTCTCGAGAGCCTCCTCAGCCATGGTCTCGGGGAGTTCTTGGCCGCTTCCAACTCCTTGCTGGTCAAGGGCAGTGCTGAGGCGGAGCTACTAGAGGAGACCGCCCAGTTGAAGAGGGAGTTGGGAGAAAGGCTAGAGGAGGCCGCCCAAATGAAGAGGGAGCTGGAACAAAAGGATCTCCAACTTCGTCAAGCGACCACGCGAGAGACTGCCCTCAATCAAGAACTGGGTAGTCTCCGTCTATCCGAAAAGGAGACCAAAAAGCTTCTCTTCTCTAAGGGGCAGGAGGCCCTCCAGCTTGAAGCTAAAATACTTCCCCTCCGCAACAGGATTATTGAACTGGAAGAGCAAGCAGAGGGGGCTCAAGCTAAAATGGCCAAGCTGGAGGAAAGGGCGACCACTCGAGAAGTTCAGCTGGGCAAAGTTGAGGAGGAACTTGCCCAACAGATCGAACTGTTGAAGAAGACCGAGGCTGAGCTTATTGATGACGCCGCCGACGCCTATGGGGAAGGCTTTGGTGATGCCCTTGCTCAGGTTGCCTGCGTGCATCCTGAGATGGACCTCTCACCATACTCCGCAACTCTGCAGGTGGTCGACGGGCAAATAGTGACCAGATAGGTCCTCTTAAACAGTTGTACTTTAGCTGAACTTCTTGTAATTATCCTCTTTGCAATATAACATTTCATTTATGCATTGTTCATCTTTTCTTCGTGCTTTGTATTTGATGGGCTCACGATCACAAATAATGCACCTTTGAAACAAACCTCAAGTAACATGCCTTTCCGCTAACTTCATTAATGAACCTTTACCTTAACTTGGGCGTTCTCACTTGGAGGGGAAAGTGTTCTTTATGAACCCCATTCCCCTCACAAGACCTCTAACCCCACTTGTAGGTTCTGACTGATCCGTCATCGTTCATGGTCGATGGAGGATTTAACCAAGCGAACCTTTCTTTCACATTGGAAGTTCTCACTCGAAGTGGAGGTGTTCTCTACGAACCTACCTCTCCACTTGCGAGACCTCTAACTCCACATTACAGGTTCGAACTGACCTCACATCGCTCACAGGCGAGGAGGATTTCTCTGGGCGAACCCTTCTTTCACATTGGAAGTTCTCACTCGAAGTGGAGGTGTTCTCTACGAACCTACCTCTCCACTTACGAGACCTCTAACTCCACGTGACAGGTTCGAACTGACCTCACATCGCTCACAGGCGAGGAGGATTTCTCTGGGCGAACCTTTCTTTCACATTGGAAGTTCTCACTCGAAGTGGAGGTGTTCTCTACGAACCTACCTCTCCACTTACGAGACCTCTAACTCCACGTGACAGGTTCGAACTGACCTCACATCGCTCACAGGCGAGGAGGATTTCTCTGGGCGAACCTTTCTTTCACATTGGAAGTTCTCACTCGAAGTGGAGGTGTTCTCTACGAACCTACCTCTCCACTTACGAGACCTCTAACTCCACGTGACAGGTTCGAACATCATTGTACAAACACACTAAAAAACATATATCTTTAACTGAATTTTATTGGGTGACCTCATTAAAAACCCTTAGAAGGGAAAAAGAGTGTCCCCTGTATTGTGTTGCATACATGATTACATAGCTTTAACTGAAATAAAACTTCAAGTGAGTCGCATTCCATGTTCGAGGAATCGGACCTCCTTCTAAAGTTTCAAGTCTGTATGCTCCATTCCCTAGGGCCTCGGTCACTCTGAAAGGACCAGTCCACTTAGGGGATAGCTTGTTCTCTATCTGGTATGGAGATGCCTTCCGCATAACAAGGTCTGCCGCCTGGAACCGCCGAGCTCTCAGCTTGGAACTGTGTTTGAGCTCGACTCTCCTCTTTATCGCCTCAGCCTTGACTCCAGCTTCTTCCCTGGCTTCATCCAAAAGATCAAGATTCACCTTCCTCTCTTCATTGGATTCCTCAGCCACAAAGTTCTGGAAACGTGGCGAGCTCTCCTGGATCTCCACAGGGATCATGGCATCTGAACCATACACCAAACTAAAGGGAGTCTCCTTAGTAGTGGACTGGGGGGTAGTATGGTAAGCCCATACTATTCTGGGAACCTCCTCCGCCCACCTTCCCTTTGCTTTCTCCAGCCTTCTCTTCAATCCTCTAAGGAGGACTCGATTGGCGGACTCGACCTGTCCATTGGTCTGTGGGTGCTCGACTGATGCAAACACCTGCTTGATTCCTAGTTCTGTACATAGCTTTCCCAACTGTTGGCTCGCAAACTGAGTGCCATTGTCAGACACCAAGCGCTTTGGTACGCCGAAACGGCAAACTATGTTCTTCCACACGAAGTGTTGGATCTTTTGTGCTGTAATCTGTGCTACTGGCTCAGCTTCAATCCACTTCGTGAAATATTCTATGGCGACCACAAGGTATTTCATCTGCCGTATCGCCAAAGGGAAAGGCCCCAGGATGTCGATTCCCCATGTGTGAAACGGCCAAGGGCTGTATATCGATCTGAGCTCTTCTGGTGGTGCCTTAGGCCAATCAGCATGCAACTGGCACTGCTTGCATTGCTGTGCATACTTGGTACAATCCTCTCTCATTGTCGGCCAGTAATACCCTGCTCGTACGGTCCTAGAGGCCAGTGCTCGGCCTCCGATATGACTACCGCAGATACCTTCATGGAGTTCCGCCATTATCCTCACGCACTGCTCGCCATGCACACAGACTAAGATGGGGTGAGTAAACCCATGTCTGTACAACTCGCCTTCAATGAGCGTGTACTTGGACGAGTTTTTCTTTATCTTTTTTGCCTCCTCCGGCTCTGCTGGGAGCATTCCATCCGCTATATAACGCTTGTAGGGTGTCATCCATGTCTCACCATCTTGCAATAGACAGATCTGTGGCGCTTCTACCCCCAACAGCATACATGCGTTGACTCGTGGCTTTCTCAAAGTTTCCTGAGTCAACGACCGATGACTCCTCTTCCTGCCATCTGATTGGCTGATCTGATGGACTCCCACCAAGTTATCAGCTGTATAGGTACGAGGCGCCCTCAGGGTCTCCTGGATGACTGTCCTCTGTCTGCCCCCCTTGCCTGAGCTGGCGAGTTTGGCCAACAAGTCAGCTCTGGCATTTTGCTCCCTGGGCACGTGTACTAGTTCAAATATTTCAAATGAACTCTTCAACCTTTGGACATACTCCAAGTAAGAGGCCATCTGAGGGTCTTTGGCCTGGTATTCCCCTGCCACCTGACCAGTGACCAACAATGAGTCACTCTTGGCCATAAGGCTTTGGGCTCCCATCTCCTTTGCCAACAACATCCCAGCAATCAAAGCCTCATACTCCGCCTGGTTATTACTGGCTTTGAAGGCGAACCGCAGGGCCTGCTCTATTAACAACCCCTTGGGTCCTTCTAAGATCACCCCCGCTCCGCTGCCTTGCTGATTCGAGGACCCATCTACTGACAATACCCATTTGAAATTGGGTACCTCTTGCTGGGCTTCGGTTGAAGACATCTCTGCCACAAAGTCGACGTAGACCTGTCCTTTGATCGGGCCCCTGGGTTCATACTGGATGTCAAATTCCGACAACTCAACTGCCCAACGCACCATCCTTCCTGCCACATCGGGCTTCTGCAAGACCTTACATATCGGCAGATCTGTCATCACCACCACTGTGAAGCTTTGGAAATAGTGGCGTAATCTCCTGGCTGAGAACACCACTGCTAATGCTGCCTTCTCTAAGGCTTGGTATCTCGTCTCGGGTCCCTGTAGCACCTTGCTGACAAAATAGATGGGCTTCTGGCTCTGTTGTTGTTCCTGTACCAAGACAGAACTCACCGCCCTATCTGTAACCGCAAAGTACAAACGCAGGGGTGTGCCAAGTTGAGGCTTGCACAAAACTGGTGGGCTGGCCAGGTATTCTTTGAGCTTGAGGAAAGCCTGCTCACATTCCGCCGTCCAGGTGAATCTGCTATTCCTCCTTAGGCACTGGAAATAAGGATGACCTTTATCTCCCCCGGCTGACACGAACCGGGAGAGTGCAGCCATTCGTCCTGTCAACTGTTGCACCTCTTTCACCGACGTCGGGCTCCTCATGGCTATGATTGCTGCACACTTGTCTGGGTTGGCCTCAATTCCTTTTTTCGTGAGCAAAAACCCAAGGAACTTGCCTGCCTCCACCCCAAAGACGCACTTTTCGGGGTTCAACTTTAACCTGTACTTTGCTATGGTGTTGAACAGTTCCTCCAAGTCATCAATATGCTGACCCCGGGCCTGGGACGTCACTACCATGTCATCTACATATGCCTGCACGTTGCGTCCCAGCATGGGTGCGAGGACCTTGTCCATTAGCCTCTGGTATGTGGCACCCGCATTCTTCAAGCCGAACGGCATGACTGTGTAGCAGTAACAAGACAACTCTGTCATGAACGCCGTCTTGCTCTCATCCATCGGGTGCATCTTTATCTGATTGTACCCAGAGAAAGCATCTAAGAAACTCAGCAATTTGCAGCCTGAAGCGCTGTCCACCAGCGCATCTATGCTGGGCAGAGGATAGGAGTCTTTCGGACACGCCCTGTTAAGATCTGTAAAGTCCACGCACATCCTCCATTTCCCGTTGGCCTTTTTCACCAGGACGACATTCGCAAGCCACTCAGGGTATTGTATTTCCCGTATGTGACCTGCTTTCAGCAGTTTGTGTGTTTCCTCCTTGACTACCTGCCTTCGTTCATCATTGAACTTCCGCCTCCTCTGGCGGACCGGCCTGGCTTGGGGATTCAGCGCCAGGCGGTGGCACAGGAAATCAGGATCTATGCCAGGCATGTCTGAGGGGGACCAAGCGAAAGCGTCCAGATGCCTTTCGATAACTCTCGCTACTTGATCCTGGGTCTCCTGAGATAGGGATTTACCCATCCTGAAGATCTTCCCTCAGATCTCCTTCTCTACGACCTCCTCCGCGGGTTCTGGTCGCCTCGTCCGGGCGATCTCTGCTCGGGTGACCCCGACATCACCTCGAGGCATATCTGTCTCATTGGTTCCTCCTCCCGGTGGTGAGGTGGTCACCATGCAGACTCCCCTCTTCGTTTTGAGGCTATTTTCGTAGCACCTTTTAGCCTTCTTTTGGTCCGACTTGATGGTTACCACCTTCCCCTCCATCGATGGCAACTTCATCTTCATGTGCCTTGTAGACACCACGGCCCCCAACCGGTTCAGGGCCGGTCTGCCCAGAAGTATATTGTAGGCAGAGGGAGCGTTCACCACAAGGTACCTGATATTCTCTGTGCGGGACGCCATTCCGTCGGTGAACGTGGTCCTCAACTCTATGTATCCCCGCACTTCTACCTGATCTCCTGCGAACCCATATAAACAGCCGACGTAGGGTCGCAGCTGATCAGGGGACAGCTGTAGTTTATTGAAGGTCGACCAGAACATCACATCGGCCGAGCTCCCCTGATCGACTAGCACCCGGTGCACCTTGCGCGCGGCAGTGACTACTGAAATAACCACCGGATCGTTGTCATGGGGAACAACATCTCGGCGATCGGCTTTTGTAAAGACGAGGTCGATGTCCGGAAAGTGATCTTCCTCGCAGGCCTCTACTGCCATCACTGAACGCGCATACTTCTTTCGTTGTGAAGAGGTACATCCTCCTCCTGAAAACCCACCTGATATGGTGTGGATCTCCCCATGAATGGGCACTTCATGCCCCTGGTCTGCTCTTGGCGCAGCAACGGTCTCACCTTCTGACGCCTCCTTCAGATAGTCATTCAAAAACCCACTCTTCACCAACTCATTCAGTTGATGAGCCAGAGCCAGGCAATTCTGAATGGGGTGCCCAAAAGCCTGATGGAACTCGCACCATGCATTTTTATTGGGCCCCAACCTCTTGTCACTCTGCGGGGGCACTTTCAATCTTTCTGCCACATTAGGAATGGCAATCAGCTCCTTCAATTCCACCACGAACTCATGCCTAGGGGGCATGTCATCTTTGTTTCGCCCCCTAGGCTGCGGTTTTCGGGGCTCATAGGGCTTCTGTTTCCCTTGAGCCTTTTTCTTTGTGGTCGCCTCATGTACCCTCAGCGGTTGAGGCCGACTAGGCACTCGGGGCCTTAACGAAACCGCACTTTCTCTCTTCTCGCTGAGCTCCCCCTCAGCGACAATGTGGGCCACAGCACGCCGTTTTATGTCACTGAAGGTTTTGGGGCGGCTGCGTATTAGGGACTCGCTGAAAGGCCCTGGCAATACGCCCTTCCTGAAGGCGTGCACCACCATGTCTTCATCCTTGGTGTGCAGCCTCACCACCATCGCCCCAAACCTATTAAGGTAATCTTTGAGGGACTCTCTCTGATGCTGTCTCACATCAAAAAGATCGTAAGACACTGGTGGGGGGGCCCTGTTGACAAGATATTGTTCCCTGAACAGCACGGAGAACTGAGCGAAAGACGTGACATGTCCTTCTGGCAAACTCACGAACCATTCTAGCGCAGTCCCTGTCAGTGTAGCCATAAAGAGTTTACAGTGCACTGCGTCGGATCCTCCTGACAACATCATCTGCGTGTGAAAGGCAGTGAGATGCGTTTCAGGATCTTCCTTCCCGGTGAACACGGTTTTGGGTCCTACAAAGGTAGCTGGAACCACCGTGTTCATGATTGCTTGGGAGAAAGGCATGGGAAAGGCCCTTGGAGGCACTGGTGGGGCTCGATCATCTTCCCCACGATTTCCAGCTTGTTGTATGTGCTGCAAATTCAAGCGCAGCTCCTCATTGGCTCGGTGTAACTCTTCGTTCCTGGCCTGTGAGGCGGCCAGGTCTTCCTGCATACGCACTTGACGCGCTTGGGACTCCGCCACCGTTTCTTGGAGGGTGCGCATCGTTTCCATCAGCTGTTGCATGGTAACGCTGTCGCCTCCATTCGGTGGAACAGATCCGTGTCTTGTATTCCTCATCTTCTGTGGTTTTCTCTTTCACTCTCGTGTATGGGACCTTGTTTTACTCCAGGCCCCACGGTGGGCGCCAAATGTTCCTGCCGGTTGACTCGCCTGTCGGTTGACTCACGACACTCACACGCCTCCCTTCCCACGTTGATACGTGCTTGGTTCTTTCGAAGCAATCTGCACCTGCAAAAGAGAAAGGGGGCGCCCTAGAGGCCGTTTGCACTCCGACGCTCAAGTCAGTGTAGGGCAAGCAACACCAAGTGTATAAGTTTCTCACTGTGTTTAGGTCTAGAAACTGCGTCCCTTTGTGAAGTATCTTACTGTCCCTTATATAGTCTAGGGTTTACTGCGCCGCTAGCCCTAATTAGGGTTTGCTGCGCTACTAGCCATATTTAGGGTTTACTGGAATACCCTTGTGCCGCTATCACCCAATCTTAGGGTAATCTAGCACATAAGGTTTCCTTCTCTGGAGTGCAAACTTTAACAGGGTGACCACCTGGATGCCTCCTTGTGCACCTAGTCTCTGGGGTCACCTGTTCTGGGAGTGCCTTCACTGTTCACGTGCCATGCATGTAGCTTTACTGGGAAAACCCTAGCTCTGGTGAGTACTCGTCCCCTCAGGACTCTACACCCAACTGTGCTCTCCCTGCTACCCGCATAGGCACTTAGTGATTCAGGCCTC
This sequence comes from Phaseolus lunatus, assembly GCA_013389735.1. Classification (NCBI taxonomy): domain Eukaryota; kingdom Viridiplantae; phylum Streptophyta; class Magnoliopsida; order Fabales; family Fabaceae; genus Phaseolus; species Phaseolus lunatus. The sequence continues at coordinate 14,307,199 of CM023859.1, read as the reverse complement.
TCCCTACCTCTGGGTATTTAACTGGTCATTGGCCCACTCTGGGAACCAATCTTAGCTGTTCTGTTTACGCCGTTCAAATCACCCAAGGCCGATGTCACCTCGCCATACTCTGTTGCCGAGGACTCCTCGTCCTGCTGAGTGACGATGACACCTCCGCCCATCCTGGTGCTGACGACTCATCACCCCTCTCTATAGGCTGATGACTCGTCACCCTTCTCTGTAGGCTGATGACTCGTCACCCCTCTCTGTAGGCTGATGACTCGTCACCCCTCTCTGCAGGCTGATGACTCGTCACCCCTCTCTGTAGGCTGATGACTCGTCACCCCTCTCTGTAGGCTGATGACTCGTCACCCCTCTCTGTAGGCTGATGACTCGTCACCCCTCTCTGCAGGCTGATGACTCGTCACCCCTCTCTGTAGGCTGATGACTCGTCACCCCTCTCTGTAGGCTGATGACTCGTCACCCCTCTCTGTAGGCTGATGACTCGTCACCCTGTGTGGTCTATTCCACGTGGCTTTGACTCATACTGTGGGACCCAGCTAATGTCCGAGGACTGGTCAGTACAGATTTAAAAACTCACTGCTGAGAGGCAAAGAAGGTGCTGTGGTTCAAGAGTGACAGAGTTGGTGAGTGAGTTACCTTCATCCTTCTCTTTTCTCTCCTTCACTCTGCCATTCAGGCCTTATCACGTTTCTGCTTAGCTATCGACGACTGCCCTTGGAGCACCTGGGAGGTTCTCTGCAAGTTCTACAAACCAAACGCTAAAACAGAGCCAAGGCATCCTTTAAGTTCGGTGGGTTAGAGCTCGAAGTGAGGTTTTACGCAAGTCCAGGTAAGGGAAGCTAGCTTTATTTTCAATAAAAGCCGTAGATTTGCTGTTTCTGAAGTGAGGGCAACGTGGTCGCCGGTTTCATATTCTTTTTCGTGATTCTCTGTTCTATGTGTTTGGGCGACGTGGTCGCCGGTTTTAAACCCCTCTTTCATGATGTTCTGTTCTTATGTGTTTGGGCGACGTGATCGCCGGTTTTAAATACAGATTTCGAAATCCCCTGTTTTTGGACGAGATCACCGGTTTTGGCGTTGTTTTTCGAACTCCCCTGTTTTTGGTGTTGTTTGAAACTGTTTGAGATTTAAATGTGATATTCGAAAATCTGAACCTTGGCATGAGTTTTTCTGTGACTGAAATCGTTCATTAAGTGTTGTATGACGTGTTGAATGTTGTGAATGTGGGATCAAGGCATAGTATTTTTAGGAAAGAAAATACCGTGTAAGATCGTGTAGGATGTGCATTGACCGGTGATTTCTATAATGAGATATCCTGACTCTCCTGAGATAATGAATTTGTAAGGACCTGTAAAATTGAATTGGAATAAAAAGGGTTATATTTTAAAAGAATTCTATGTATGTTTTATTTAAAATAAAAAGGGAGGAAAAGTTAAGTTTAGAAGGCTATGAGATCGCCGGTAGCCTGCTACACATGAGCGCCAGGTGGACGTCGCCAGGGCGCGAGGCATGCAGGCATCGCGCGGGCGCGAGAGGCATGCGAGCATCGCGCGGGCACGAGGCATGCGGGCATTGCCAGGGCGCGAGGCATGTGGACGTGGCCAAGGCGCGAGAGGCATGCGGGCTTTGCCAGGGCGCGAGGCATGTGGATGTGGCCAAGGCGCGAGAGGCATGCGGGCATCGCCAGGACGCGATGCATGTGGACGTGGCCAGGGCGCGAGAGTTATGAGGGCGTCGCCAGGGAAGACATCGGTCGTCTCCCAGAGGAAGACATCGGTCGTCTTCCAGGGCGAAGGAGACATCGGTCGTTCGCCAGGATGAGTCAGCAGTGGAAAGTTATCGCGCGACGTCGAGTTTCACACAGAGTAAAGTGGGACCCAGACTCCCAGCATGAAACGTCCTGCACACGCGCCACGTAGACAAAAAGGGTGGTTTAGAGTGGTGACATCAGAATGTTGGCATGCGCAGGAGACACTCGCGGTCGTACTGTTCAGAGCAGTGGTTGGCATGCACAAGCGAGAACAACGGTAGTACTGTTCAGAGCAGTGGTTGGCATGCACCAGAGACAACAGTGGTCGTACTGTTCAGGGCAGTGGTTCTCAGGCTTTCCTGCAGAAGGGGTGGCAGCAGCAGCATGCGTGGACAGGTAAGTTGGGATTCAAAAGCCACTGCGGGAAGGCAAAGAACGTTACAGACTCAAGAGTGTTAGAGTGAGTGCAAACTTCCTCCCTCCCTTCTTCCCTTCCTTGCGTTGAGACTCAGGCAACCTCCAGCATCAGTGCGACAAGCGACGTTGCCCTTAGAGCACCTAAGAGGTTCTCTGCAAGTTCTACAGACCAGGCGCTGAAAACAGAGCTAAGGCATCCTTCAGGCTCGGTGGGTTTTGAGCTCGCGGTATTTTACGCAAGTCCAGGTAAGGGAAGCTAGACTTCATTTTCAATACAAGCCATAGTTTAGCTATTTCTGAAGTGAGGGCGACGTGGTCGCCGGTTTTTCGTTTTCATCTTTGCAAAATGCTCTGTGCTATGTGTTTGGGCGACGTGGTCGCCGGTTTTAAATGCAGACTTCGAAATACCTTGTTTTTGAACTAGATCGCCGGTTTTGGCGTTGTTTGCGAACTCTCTGTTTTTGGTGTTGCTTTGAAAACTGTTTGAGATTCAAATGACATATTCGAAAACATGAACCTTTGAAATGACTATTGCGGTGATTGAATCATCTAGTTGAGAGTGGTATGATGTGTTGAATGTTGTGAATGTGGATCGAGGCATAGTATTTTCAGGAAAGAAAATACCGTGTAAGATCGTGTAGGATGTGCATTGATCGGTGATTCCTAAGGGGATATCCTGACTCTGCTGAGATAATGGAATCACATAGAGGAAGTTACTCAGTTGGTGAGAGTCGAAGGAGGTTCATATGAATGGGCGTCTCGTGTGAAAAAGAACGAGCTCCGCCTGTTCTATGGATTAACCCTGTCATACCGGGAGAACTATTGACATTGAGATTATATATGCGCATGCTGTGTGGATTCACAGCGACCCTGTGTGGATTTCACAGTGGTATGGTATGACAGGTGCAGATCTCTGAGTCTAATCAATGCATGAGTCTTTCGGAAGTAGTGTCAAGTGTCTTGTGTGCTGAGTCAGTGGTGGTCTGACATGTGAAATGAGGAACTTGAAATTGATAGACAATTGATACAGTTGTGAAATAGAATGACTCTGGAAAATATTGTGAAATGTGTGATTTCTGGACGATCAGGTGAAGAGTATGAGAAACTTGATAACTTTACGTGAATATCTTGAATTTGTTTACCTTGATTTTATTTTAATTATCCTTATTTAAACTCTCTTTAAAATATCTAGCTTACCCTGCGTGTTTTGGTTCTGTGGCTGTTTTCTTAAAACTGTGATGATCGTGTATAACTTACACGGGAGCAGATGATCTTCCAGGAAGTAGAGCTCCTTAGTGAGTGGTCGCCGGAAGGAGATCGCCGGATTTCTGTTCTGGTAGCAGATCGGCTGTTTTGGGTCCTCCGATAGGAGATCGGCCTCTTCCGATAGGAGATCGGTCTCTTCCGATAGGAGATCGCCTGCTTTGTTCTTTTTACTGTATTTTGTTTATGTTTCTGGAAAATTTGACCGAAATTGTATTAAACTCCCTGTGAGGAGAAACTACATTTCATATATATATAATATTTTGTTCACTTCAAATCTATTTGTTACCTTTATTTTCATTATATAAACATGAATAGTATTTTGGCGGGATGTTACATTAATGGTATCAGAGCAGTTCGTCCTTAGGATGACCTGAGGGCTGTGGATCCATTGTGTTTCTTCTGCTCATAAAATCTATTTGAGTTCTAAATAACAACTATAGTGAAAGGTTTTCAAAAACGTTTTTAGTATTGAAATTTTGTGTGTGCCTTAGTGAATGTATGCTCTAATTGAAAATCTTGGTATTAAGAAGGAGAAGATCCTGATAAAGTAGTGAGGGTGCACACTCATAACTGGATCGAGATGATTCTTAATCTTAATTCCAAAGGTTTGATGTTTAGCCTACATTGAATTCTGGGGTGATTTATTTAGTGTTCTTGTAATTGACTGAGAGTAGTCGTTTGGATTGATGTTTACACACCGGTAACTGTTCTGGTGTTTTGTTTGAAGTTATAAGTGTGATAATCCTGTTGATGAGCTCAAATTCTTAATGATTTTGAGATGCTGACCTTTGTAAGGTCTATATGTTACCTCCTGAATGAATTGATTTCTTATCGATCTCATTCTTGTAGTTGTAGGGAGTATAGAAACCTGTAGTTTCAACTCTGAAACGAAGAGAGATGGCATGTAAACCTTCTACCCCTCCCCAATCTTCTTCGGAGATGAGCCAGATTGCTAAAGCTATCGAGATGATGGCAACTGCCATCCAACAGCAGAATGCAGCGATGGCTCAGAACCATCAAGCTACAATGCACCACTGGGAAACTGCTCGGTCGGCTGAGACAAACTCCCACGGCGGTCAGCCTCAAGAACAGATGGGACTGACCGAGTTCATGCGGCACAACCCACCCAAGTTCAGCGGGAATGCTACCCCTGACCAGGCAGATCAGTGGGTCAGAGAGTTGGAGAAAATCTTTAGGGCGACCTCCTGCCCTGAAGAGAAGAAATTGCTGTTCGCCACTTATCTGCTATCAGGAGAAGCTGAGTTCTGGTGGATGGGAGCTCAGCAGATGATGGATGCCCGAGGGGATGCATTGGATTGGGAGAGCTTCAGGGTGAAGTTCTTGGAGAAATACTTCCCTGACAGCGCCAAGTTTGCGAGGGAAGCTGAGTTCCTGAAGCTGGAGCAGTGGGATATGTCAGTGAATGCCTATGCTGCTCGTTTTGAGTACCTCGCCTGGTTCTATACTCAGGCGACCTCCGAGGCCTGGAGGTGTAGGAAATTCGAAGAGGGGCTGAAGCATGGACTGAAGAGGACCATAGCCCCGATGTGCATCAGGGAATTTCACGCCTTAGTGGAAAAGGCGAAGATGGTGGAGACCCTGGAAAAGGGTGATTCTCGGGTGGTCAGGTCACACCCCGGAGGTTCTTCCAGTGGGAAAGCTAAGGCACAGCACCCACAAAGCAAGCCCTATGCGAGACCTCCACCACATCGAGCAGGAGCAGCGCCTCCCCAGTTTCAGCAGCAGCAACATTGGAAACCCAAGTGTCTCCATTGTGGTGGACCACACGCCTCCAATGCATGCTTCAAGAAGACTTCTGAGAGGAGATGTTTTGTCTGCCAAAAGACAGGGCACGTTGCTAGAGAATGCCCTAGCAGGAATGGGGCGACCCAGCCCAGTGGCTCTCAGCAGGTGAGGAACGAAGGGGGCAGACCTCAGGCAACAGGGAGAGTGTTTGCCATGTCAGGAGCAGAGGCGTCTCAGTCAGGTAACCTCGTGCAGGGTATATGTTTTATAGCTGATAGAGGTGTAAAAGCTTTGTTTGATTCTGGAGCGACACACTCCTTTGTGTCAAGCCTGTGTGTAGCCGAGTTGGGCCTTCTAGTGAAGGAGTTACCCTTCGAACTGTTGGTCTCTACACCTGCGTCAGGACAGGTGTCGACCTCTATAGTTTGCCCCGAATGTCCAGTGATTGTAGAGGGACGCAGATTCAAGGTGAACTTGATCTGCCTACCTCTTCAGGACCTAGATGTTATCCTGGGAATGGATTGGTTAGCTGCCAATCACGTTCTCATTGACTGCGGTAGTCAGAGGATTGCGTTTCCAGACCTCCAAGGATCAGATGTAATATCTGCTCAGCAAGGGCAGTCAGAGTTGGCAGAAGGGGCGAGGTGCTTCGTGATACTCGCTCGGTCGGAGGTGGAGAATGAAGGGGACGTAAGCAGAATACCCGTGGTGCAAGATTTGACGGATGTATTCCCAGAAGAAGTACCTGGGTTACCCCCTAAGAGAGAAGTGGAATTCTCTATTGACTTGGTACCTGGAGCTGGACCAGTGTCAATGGCACCTTACAGGATGGCACCAGCCGAGTTAGTGGAGTTAAAGAAGCAAGTGGAAGAGTTGCTGGAGAAGCAATTCATCAGACCCAGTGTATCTCCATGGGGGGCTCCAGTGCTCCTAGTCAAGAAGAAGGATGGGGGGTCTCGGCTGTGTATAGATTACAGGCAGTTGAACAAGTTGACCATCAAGAACAAGTACCCCCTACCTAGGATTGATGATTTGATGGATCAAATACATGGAGCCTCGGTGTTCTCCAAGATTGACCTGAGATCGGGGTACCACCAAATTTTGGTTAAAGCTGATGATGTGCAAAAGACAGCTTTTAGGTCTCGGTATGGGCATTATGAGTATGTGGTGATGCTGTTTGGGGTCACAAATGCTCCAGCCCTGTTCATGGACTACATGAATAGGATTTTTCGCCCTTTCTTGGATAAGTTTGTGGTGGTCTTCATAGACGACATACTCATTTACTCAAGGACCGAGGAAGAGCATGAAGAACACCTGAGGACAGTATTGGAGATACTGAGGGAGAAGCAGCTCTATGCCAAGTTCTCGAAGTGTGAGTTCTGGCTGAGGGAAGTCAACTTCTTGGGACATGTGATATCTGCCCAGGGGATCTCGGTTGATCCAGCCAAAGTGGAGGCAGTGCTTCTATGGGAACGTCCTAAGACAGTTACTGAAATAAGGAGTTTTGTGGGCCTAGCTGGCTACTATCGGCGGTTTATTGAGGACTTTTCCAAGGTAGTGGCTCCTTTAACACAGCTGACCCGCAAGGATCAACCTTTTGCGTGGACCGACCGATGTGAGCAGAGCTTCAAGGAACTAAAGGAAAGGCTGACTAGTGCTCCAGTGCTGGTGATCCCCGAGGTAGGAAGATCTTTTGATGTCTACTGTGACGCTTCACATCAGGGTCTGGGATGTGTTTTAATGCAAGAGAGAAGAGTGGTTGCATATGCTTCAAGGCAACTCAAGGTTCATGAGAGAAACTACCCTACGCATGATTTGGAGTTGGCGGCGGTGGTATTTGCCTTGAAGATCTGGAGGCACTATTTATATGGAGCTCGGTTCCAGGTGTTCAGTGACCATAAGAGCCTGAAATACCTGTTCGATCAGAAGGAACTAAACATGAGACAAAGAAGGTGGATGGAGTTTCTAAAGGACTACGATTTTCAACTCATGTATCATCCAGGGAAGGCCAATGTGGTGGCAGATGCCTTGAGTAGAAAATCAGTACAAGTAGCCACCATGATGATGGAAGAGCAGAAACTGATCGAGCAATTCAGAGATTTAAACCTTGGGGTAGAGTTCCACGTAAATCACATTAGTTGTAGTAAGCTGGCTATAACTAATGACTTCCTTGGAATGTTAAAGGACAAGCAGTTGGAGGACCCTAGTCTGAAGCGTACTGTGGAGTCACTAGGGACCGACCAGGCTAAAGGCTTTGTGATGGGCAATGATGGGATCTTGAGATTTGAGGGCAGGATTTGCATACCGGCAAATGAAGAGTTGAAGAAGATGGTCCTAGAGGAAGGTCACAAGAGCCGCCTTAGCCTACATCCAGGCATGACCAAGATGTACCATGACTTGAAGGAGTCATTTTGGTGGTCGGGCATGAAGAGAGACATCGCCCAGTATGTTACTACCTGTTTGACGTGTCAGAAGGCAAAGGTAGAACATCAAAGGCCTGGCGGGTTGTTACAGCCATTGGATATACCTGAGTGGAAATGGGACAGCATTGCCATGGATTTTGTCACCCATTTACCCAGATCGGTAAAAGGCCATGATGCAATCTGGGTCATCACTGATCGGCTGACGAAGAGTGCTCATTTTCTTCCAGTGAATATGAGGATGCCCATGGCCAAGTTGGCACAGTTGTACATCCAGGAAATAGTGAGGCTGCATGGAGTGCCTTCCAGCATCATTTCAGATAGAGATCCCAGGTTCACTTCACGGTTTTGGCAGACCTTGCAAGAGTGCTTGGGAACTAAGTTGAGGATGAGCTCTGCATATCATCCCCAAACAGATGGTCAGTCAGAGAGAACGATCCAATCCTTGGAAGATCTGCTGAGGACGTGCGTCTTGGATCAATTGGGAAGTTAGGACGAGGTGTTGCCACTGGTGGAGTTTACCTATAATAATAGCTACCACGCCAGTATTGGGATGGCACCATATGAAGCCCTGTATGGGAGGAAATGCAGAACTCCCTTATGTTGGTACCAGGAGGGCGAGGCAGTCTTGGTTGGGCCAGAGTTGATTCAGCAGACGACCGAGAAGGTGAAACAGATACAAAGCAGAATGAAAGCTTCTCAGAGTAGGCAGAAGTCCTATGCAGATCAGAGGAGAAAGCCTTTGGAGTTTGCTGCTGGAGACCACGTGTTCATGAAAGTGACACCAACCAAGGGTGTAGGACGGGCGATCAGGTCAAAGAAGTTGTCCCCTAAGTTCGGGGGACCATATCAGATCTTAAGGAGGATTGGCCCAGTAGCTTATGAGATCGCCCTGCCTCCCCATTTAGCGAATCTGCACAATGTCTTTCACGTTTCACAGCTGAGGAAGTACATGGCAGACCCTAGTCATGTGCTGGAAGTGGACAACGTGCAGATCAGGGATGACTTGTCCTTTGAAGCGAAACCAGTCAGGATTGACAATCGTCAAAGTAAACAGCTCAGAGGCAAGACCATTAACATGGTGAAAGTGGTGTGGGATGAGCGATCGGGTGACTCAACTTGGGAGTTGGAAGAACCCATGAGAGAAGCCTATCCATATCTCTTTTCCTTGTAATTCAATTTTCGAGGACAAAAATTTTTCTTGTTGGGGAGAATGTAAGGACCTGTAAAATTGAATTGGAATAAAAAGGGTTATATTTTAAAAGAATTCTATGTATTTTTTATTTAAAATAAAAAGGGAGGAAAAGTTAAGTTTAGAAGGCTATGAGATCGCCGGTAGCCTGCTACACATGAGCGCCAGGTGGACGTCGCCAGGGCGCGAGGCATGCAGGCATCGCGCGGGCGCGAGAGGCATGCGAGCATCGCGCGGGCGCGAGGCATGCGGGCATTGCCAGGGCGCGAGGCATGTGGACGTGGCCAAGGCGCGAGAGGCATGCGGGCTTTGCCAGGGCGCGAGGCATGTGGACGTGGCCAAGGCGCGAGAGGCATGCGGGCATCGCCAGGACGCGATGCATGTGGACGTGGCCAGGGCGCGAGAGTTATGAGGGCGTCGCCAGGGAAGACATCGGTCGTCTCCCAGAGGAAGACATCGGTCATCTTCCAGGGCGAAGGAGACATCGGTCGTTCGCCAGGATGAGTCAGCAGTGGAAAGTTATCGCGCGACGTCGAGTTTCACACAGAGTAAAGTGGGACCCAGACTCCCAGCATGAAACGTCCTGCACACGCGCCACGTAGACAAAAAGGGTGGTTTAGAGTGGTGACATCAGAATGTTGGCATGCGCAGGAGACACTCGCGGTCGTACTGTTCAGAGCAGTGGTTGGCATGCACAAGCGACAACAACGGTAGTACTGTTCAGAGCAGTGGTTGGCATGCACCAGAGACAACAGTGGTCGTACTGTTCAGGGCAGTGGTTCTCAGGCTTTCCTGCAGAAGGGGTGGCAGCAGCAGCATGCGTGGACAGGTAAGTTGGGATTCAAAAGCCACTGCGGGAAGGCAAAGAACGTTACAGACTCAAGAGTGTTAGAGTGAGTGCAAACTTCCTCCCTCCCTTCTTCCCTTCCTTGCGTTGAGACTCAGGCAACCTCCAGCATCAGTGCGACAAGCGACGTTGCCCTTAGAGCACCTAAGAGGTTCTCTGCAAGTTCTACAGACCAGGCGCTGAAAACAGAGCTAAGGCATCCTTCAGGCTCGGTGGGTTTTGAGCTCGCGGTATTTTACGCAAGTCCAGGTAAGGGAAGCTAGACTTCATTTTCAATACAAGCCATAGTTTAGCTATTTCTGAAGTGAGGGCGACGTGGTCGCCGGTTTTTCGTTTTCATCTTTGCAAAATGCTCTGTGCTATGTGTTTGGGCGACGTGGTCGCCGGTTTTAAATGCAGACTTCGAAATACCTTGTTTTTGAACTAGATCGCCGGTTTTGGCGTTGTTTGCGAACTCTCTGTTTTTGGTGTTGCTTTGAAAACTGTTTGAGATTCAAATGACATATTCGAAAACATGAACCTTTGAAATGACTATTGCGGTGATTGAATCATCTAGTTGAGAGTGGTATGATGTGTTGAATGTTGTGAATGTGGATCGAGGCATAGTATTTTCAGGAAAGAAAATACCGTGTAAGATCGTGTAGGATGTGCATTGATCGGTGATTCCTAAGGGGATATCCTGACTCTGCTGAGATAATGGAATCACATAGAGGAAGTTACTCAGTTGGTGAGAGTCGAAGGAGGTTCATATGAATGGGCGTCTCGTGTGAAAAAGAACGAGCTCCGCCTGTTCTATGGATTAACCCTGTCATACCGGGAGAACTATTAACATTGAGATTATATATGCGCATGCTGTGTGGATTCACAGCGACCCTGTGTGGATTTCACAGTGGTATGGTATGACAGGTGCAGATCTCTGAGTCTAATCAATGCATGAGTCTTCCGGAAGTAGTGTCAAGTGTCTTGTGTGCTGAGTCAGTGGTGGTCTGACATGTGAAATGAGGAACTTGAAATTGATAGACACTTGATACAGTTGTGAAATAGAATGACTCTGGAAAATATTGTGAAATGTGTGATTTCTGGACGATCAGGTGAAGAGTATGAGAAACTTGATAACTTTACGTGAATATCTTGAATTTGTTTACCTTGATTTTATTTTAATTATCCTTATTTAAACTCTCTTTAAAATATCTAGCTTACCCTGCGTGTTTTGGTTCTGTGGCTGTTTTCTTAAAACTGTGATGATCGTGTATAACTTACACGGGAGCAGATGATCTTCCAGGAAGTAGAGCTCCTTAGTGAGTGGTCGCCGGAAGGAGATCGCCGGATTTCTGTTCTGGTAGCAGATCGGCTGTTTTGGGTCCTCCGATAGGAGATCGGCCTCTTCCGATAGGAGATCGGTCTCTTCCGATAGGAGATCGCCTGCTTTGTTCTTTTTACTGTATTTTGTTTATGTTTCTGGAAAATTTGACCGAAATTGTATTAAACTCCCTGTGAGGAGAAACTACATTTCATATATATATAATATTTTTTTCACTTCAAATCTATTTGTTACCTTTATTTTCATTATATAAACATGAATAGTATTTTGGCGGGATGTTACAGAATTCATATAGATGAAGTTATTCAGGAGTTGAGAGTCGATGGAGGTTCATACGTATGGGTAAGTGTTTGAAAGATAACTACTTGACCTGTTGTGTGGATTCACCCTGTCATACTGTGAGAGTGATGAAATTGAGATCGAGATTTGTGTGGATGCGCATAGCTGTGGAAACATTACAGCAGTTTAGTATGACAGGTGCAGATCTCTGAGTCTAGTCAATGCACGAGTCTTCCGGAAGTAGTGTCAAGTGTCTATGTGTGATTAGTCAGTGGAAGTCTGACGTGAGTAATGTTGAGAAATTGTTGATAGACACTTGATGGTTGTGTGGTATGAATGAGAAAGTGATGGACTCTTGTGAATGTTTAAAAAGGCTGATCTACGCTGGTTGTCCAGTTTATAATTTAAAGTTAAAAAAAAATATATAGCTTACCCTTTGTATTGTTCTCTGGCTGTTTTCTCTTAAAACTGTGATGATCGTGTATTTTACACGGGAGCAGATGATTTTCCAGGAAGTAGAGCTCCTTAGTGAGTGGTCGCTGGAGGAGATCGCCTGTTTCTGTCTCTATGTGGTGATCGCCTGATTTCTGTTCTGATAGCAGATCGGATGTTTTGGGTCTTCTGTTAGGAGATCGCCGGTTTATGTAGGGAGACCGCCGGTTGCATTTTATTTGGCTGTATTTTGTTTAAGTTTTGGAAAAATTGACCGGTTATGTATTAAACTCCCTGTGGGGAGCAACTTCATTTTATATAAATACGTATGTTCACTTAAATATTTTTGTTTTACCTTTATTTCATTTATATTTATGAAAAGTAATTTGGCGGGATGTTACATCTACCGGAATCATGGCATCTGACCCGTATACCAGGCTGAAAGGCGTTTCTTTAGTGGTGGATTGTGGGGTGGTGTGATATGCCCACTCAATCCTGGGGACCTCTTCTGTCCAAGTCCCTTTAGCCTTCTCAAGCCTCCTCTTCAGGCCTCTGAGCAAGACCCTATTGGCCGACTCGACCTACCCATTTGTCTGGGGGTGCTCAACTGACGCGAACACCAGTTTGATCCCGAGCTTCGAGCACAACTTTCCCAACTGCTGACTTGCAAACTAGGTACCATTATCAGATACTAGATGCCTCGGGATTCCAAAAATGACACATAATATTCTTCCAAACGAAATGTTGGACCTTATGCGCCGTAATTTGTGCCACTGGTTCAGCTTCGATCCATTTGGTGAAGTATTCTATAGCCACCACAAGATATTTTATCTGTTTGATCGCGAGTGGGAAAGGTCCCAAGATGTCGATTCCCCACGTGTGGAAAGGCCATGGGCTATGAAGGGATCTTAGCTCCTCTGGCGGCACGTGCTGCCAGTCCGCGTGCTCTTGACACTTCTTACACCGTTGTGCGTACCTTATGCAGTCTTCTCTCATTGTGGCTTCCGCATATTCCTTCATGAAGTTCTGCTATTATGCGAGTGCACTGTGTCCCACTCACGCATATCAGAAGAGGATGGGAGTAGCCATGTCTGAATAGGTTCCCGTCAATCAAAGTGTAGCGGGGTGCATTCTTCTTCACAATTCTTGCTTCCGTGGGCTCTAGCGGAAGTGTCTTGTCTGCTAGGTAACGTTGATAGGGCGTCATCCAAGTCTCTCCTTCCACCAAGCAAACTTGCGACGACACTTCAACTGGCAGGCCATAGGAATTTATACGAGGTGCTTTCAGCATTTCTTGAGTCAGCGACCTATGACTCCTTCCTCCTTCATGCACAACGTTTATCATTTGTACATCCGCGGATCTCCCGCAGCTGTCCGAGGTGCTGTTAAGGTTTCCTGTATTATTGTCCTCTGTCTGCCTCCCTTGCCTGAGCTGGCGAGTTTTGCTAACAAGTCAGCTCTGGCATTTTGCTCTCGTGGAACATGTAGCAGCTCGAACTCTAGAAATGTGCCTTTCAATAACAGTACATAGCTGAGATAAGTAGCCAACTGTGGGTCCTTGGCTTGGTACTAGCTAGTGACCTGTCCTGTGACCAAGAGAGAGTCGCTTTTTGCCAGCAAGCGCCCCGCTCCCATTTCCTTTGCCAACAACATCCCTGCTATTAAGGCTTCGTACTCTGCCTGGTTATTACTGGCTTTGAAAGCGAAACGCAGAGCCTATTCTATCAAGACACCATATGGACCTTCTAGTATGACCCCGGCGCCGCTGCCTTGCAGGTTGGATGAGCCGTCAACCGAAAGGACCCATTTAAATCCTGTCTCTCTCTGGGGTGGAGCTGCCGAGGTGAGCTCGGCAACAAAATCAGCATAGACCTGACCCTTGATAAGGCCCCTGGGTTCATATTGAATCTCGAACTCGGACAGCTCTACTGCCCAACGAACCATGCACCTTGCTACGTCAGGTTTTTGCAGGACCTTGCGGATGGGGAGGTCTGTCATTACTATGATAGTAAAACTGTAAAAGTAATGACGCAACCTTCTTGATGAGAATACCACTGCTAGGGCCACCTTTTCGATTGCCTAGTACCGTACCTCAGGCCCCTGTAGGACCTTGCTGACAAAATAGATAGGCCTTTGTACCTGCTCTTGATCCTGGACGAGGACCGAGCTGAGTGCTCGATCTGTGATTGCGAAGTAGAGGCGAAGTGGGATGCCTGACACTGGCTTACACAGCACTAGAGGGCTAGCTAGGTACTCCTTTAATTTGAGGAAGGCCTCCTCGCATTTGCTGGTCCACGAAAATCTGTTGTTTCGCTTGAGGCACTTGAAGTAAGGATACCCCTTTTCTCCTCCTGCAGAGACGAAACGCGAGAGGGCGGCCATCCGACCTGTCAGTTGTTGGACTTCCTTGATTGTGGCCGGGCTCCTCATTGCCATGATGGTTGTGCATTTCTCTGGGTTGGCCTCTATCCCTCGCTCTATCAGTAAGAACCCTAGAAACTTTCCTGCCTCCACCTTGAACACGCATTTCTTAAGATTCAACTTTAAATTGTACCTGGTGATGGTGTGGAAGAGTTCCTCCAAATTGGTCACATGTTGACTCCTTTCCCGAGACGTAACCACCATGTCATCTACGTATGCCTGGATGTTTCGACCCAACATTGGGGTGAGTATGCGATCCATCAATCTTTGGTACGTCGCTACTGCGTTCTTCAGTCCGAAGGGCATTACCTTGTAGTAGTAGCTGGACAGTTCTGTCATGAATGTTGTTTTTTCCTCATCACGGGGGTGCATCCGTATCTGGTTGTACCCCGAAAAGGTGTCCAAAAAGCTGAGTAGTTTACAGCCTGACGCGTTGTCGACCAAAGAGTCGATGTTGGGCAGAGGGTACGAGTCCTTAGTGTTGAAGCTGAAGGAAGCTTCTTCTCAACCTTGGCTTAAAGTGTGTTTGATGAAGAAAATTGCTTCGGTGCTTTATTGTTTTGTAATAGGTCTTAAGTGAATTTTGGTTTAGGCTTAGGATGTGAGGAGAAGTGATGAGGCACCGATCTGTCATCGGTCATTGGGGGGAAGTAATGAGGAACCAATCGGTCGTCAGTCATTAGGGAAGTAATGAGGAACCAATCGGTCGTCGGTCATTAGGGAAGTAATGAGGAACCAATCGGTCGTCAGTCATTGGGGAAGTATGAGGAACCAATCGGTCGTCGGTCATTGGGGAAGTATGAGGAACCGATCGGTCATCGATCATTGGAGGAAGTGATGAGGAACCGATCGGTCATCGGTCATTGAGGAAATAATGTGGCACGATCAGTAATCGGTCACTGGGGAAGTAATGAGGTACGATCGGTCATCGGTCTTTTAGGAAGTAATGTGATCAGTCATCGGTCATTCTGTTCCAGCTGCCTAAGCAAGCTTAAACCAAGCACATGGAGTGTTTAAAGTTTTCAAAATGCTGTTTAAAGTTTTCTCAAAAAGTTTGAATACTGGACAAAAATAAATCTGTTTCCTGGATAATAAATATATTTATTTTTTGGTTCTGTTATTCTTAACTATTTTTCAAACTGTTTTTTGAAAAGTGGTTAGAAACTGTTTTCTTGAAATATAGAAGACTTCTCTCACACAAAACAGAGAGTGCAATCACGTTTCAATCAGTTTCTGAGTGAGAAGAAGAATTCAAAGGCTTTTGTGAAAGGTTTTCAAAAGGAATTTCAAGTGTGCTTGTTCTAGGAAAACCTTGTGCTTTGTGAAGGTGCTGGTGTAGTTTTTGCAGCAGATTGAACTACTGGTTTGAGTTCTTGCATCTTCTTTTCAGGTGTAATTTTTCCTTTCTCATTTGTTGTAAAGGTGTAAGTGTTAGTCACTCCTTGATAGGGTTTCTTGGAGTGCAAGGTGTGCTGAAATAGGTGTTTTTCAGCCTTGTATGTGAGTGTTCTTGTAGGTTTCAAGAACTGCTGTATATGCTGTAATTGTTGTATGTGTTTAGTGGATTCCACCTTGGTGTAAGGTGAACTGGATGTAGCTCTTGATGAGTGAACCAGTATAAAAACTTGTGTGCAATCTTCTTTCCTTTCTTGCACTTATTTCTGGAATTTGAATTGATAACTGTCCAAAATAAATCTGTTCATTTGAAATTGAATCTGTTAATTCTGGGTTTAATAAGAACTGTTCTTCTCTTGGTTGAAACCTTCTTGCAAATATCTGAACAAGTGTGTTCTGCTGTTCCTTCTAATTGAGTAAAATCTTGTTTGATTAAGTTCTGATTGTACGAAGGTGATTTGGAAAAATAAATCTGTTTTGTTTGAAATCAATCTGTTCTTTTAATCTCTGTTAAACAGAAGTCAGTTCCTGTTGCAAAAATTTTAAAAGATCAATTCACCCCTCCCCTCTTGATCTTCAGACCCTGCTTAACTCTAACAATTGGTATCAAGAGCAAGGGCTTGTAGGTTACTCAAGTTGTGCAGATATGTCTGAATTCAAGATGCCTTTTGCTGAGGGAGCATCCATCAATAGGCCTCCTATGTTCGGTGGAGTCAACTATGCCTTCTGGAAAATCAGGATGAAGATTTTCATGGAGTCCATTGATATGGGCATCTGGGATGCTGTAGTGAGCGGACCTTTCATACCTATGAAGGAAGTTAAAGAAGAAACTGTGAAGAAGCCTTGGTCTGAATGGAGTGAAGCTGAAAGGAAGAAGGCTCAATATGATTCTCTGGCCAAGAACATCATCACATCTGCTCTGAATATGGACGAATTCTTCAGGGTATCTCAATGCAGCTCAGCCAAGGAGATGTGGGAGATACTGGAGGTAACTCATGAAGGCACAGAAGATGTTAAACGGGCTAGGAAGCACTCATTGATCCAGGAATATGAGTTGTTCAGAATGCAATCTGGTGAGAGCATTGCAGATGTACAGAAACGATTTACACACATTGTAAATCATCTCACGGGTCTTGGCAAGGTTTTTGATAAGGAAGAGCTCAACATAAAGGTATTGAAATGCCTTGATAGGAGTTGGCAGCCAAAGGTAACAGCAATTTCAGAATCAAGGGATCTTTCCAAGATGTCCACTGCAGCACTCTTTGGAAAGCTGATGGAACATGAATTGGAGCTGAAAAGATTGAAAGACCAAGAAACTGTGGAGAAGAAAGCCAAAGGAATTGCCTTAAAGACCACCATGGAGCATGACACAAGTGAAACAGAAGAAGAGAATCCTGAACAAGATGAAACCTTAAGTTTGCTCACTAGAAAATTCAGCAAATTTCTTAAAAGGAAGACTAGAGATAGAACACAGCAAAGAAAAAGGTATTCAAAACAGAATGATTCTAATTCTTCTACTTAGACCTGTTTTGGATGTGGCAAACCAGGTCATATAAAAGCTGATTGTCCAAACAATCCACATAAAGAAAAATCAGCAAGCAAGAAGAATGAAAAAGGCAAGGGAAAAAGGGCTTACATATCTTGGGAGGATAATGATGTATCTTCAACAAGTGAATCCTCAAAAGAGAGTGAAGAAGCAAATCTGTGCTTCATGGAAAATGATGAAGGTTCAACTTCAGACTCAAAATAGCAGAAAAAATAAGTGGTACCTTGATAGCGGCTGCTCAAAACATATGACTGGTGATTTGGCTCAGTTCATAAGTTTGAAACTCAAAGCTGAAGGTTATGTCACATATGGGGACAACAATAGAGGAAAAATTCTTGGAAGAGGAGATGTTGGCACTAAAGACTCAACTATAATTGAGAATGTCCTGTATGTTGAAGGCTTAAAGCATAATCTTCTCAGTATTAGTCAGCTTTGTGATAAGGGATATATGGTTAATTTTGAAGCCAACACATGTACAATTTCAAATCAGAACTCTGGTAAGGTGTTGTTCACAGGGAAAAGGGTAAACAACATCTATCTCCTAGACATTGTTAATAACAATTCTGAAAATGAATGCTTGCAGTCAAAAAGTGATGAGTCTTGGCTATGGCACAGGAGGTTGGCTCATATCCATACAGATCACTTGAATAAATTGTTGTCAAAGGACCTTGTTTCTGGTCTACCAAAAATATGTTTTAAAAATAACAGGTTGTGTGATGCATGTGTAAAAGGAAAACAGATTAGAACCTCTTTTAAATCTAAAGATATAGTTTCTACAAATAAAATTCTGGATGTATTGCATATGGATTTATTTGGACCATCTAGGACTGCTAGCCTTGCTGGAAATTATTATGCTTTGGTGATTGTTGATGACTTCTCTAGATATACTTGGACTCTATTCATTGCTTCTAAAAATGATACATACAAAGCTTTCAAGAAATTGGAAAAGGTTTTGAACAATGAAAATGAGAACTGCATAAAACAGATTCGTAGTGATCATGGGGGAGAATTTCAAAATGCAAAATTTGATAAGTTTTGTGAAAAGCATGGCATAACACATAGCTATTCTGCTCCTAGGACACCTCAACAAAACGGTGTGGTTGAAAGAAAGAATAGATCTTTGGAAGAATTAGCAAGAACTATGTTAAATGAATCAAATTTACCAAAGTATTTCTGGGCTGATGCTGTTTATACTGCTTGCTATGTGCTTAACAGAACATTAATAAGACCTATCCTTAAGAAAACCCCTTATGAACTGTACAAAGGAAGAAAGCCTAGCATTAGCCATCTTAGAGTATTTGGATGCAAATGTTTTATTCTAAATAATGGTAAAGATAATCTTGGGAAATTTGACCCTAAATCTGATGAAGGTATACACCTTGGTTATGCTATAAATGGACATGCTTATAGAGTCTATAACAAAAGATTGCTTGCTGTAGAAGAGTCTATGCATGTGGTGTTTGATGAAACAGATTGTTCTATACTGAAATCTGTTTTGGATGAATCTGGTGTGGATGATTTAAGAATAATTCTGCAGAAAAATCAATCCACTGAATTTGATACAACTAATCCAAATGTTGTCAAAGAGTCTGTTGTGAATGCAAGGTTGCCTAAGGAATGGAAGACTCCCAAGGATCTTACTCTTGACAATGTAATTGGAAAACTAGAGAAAGGAGTCTCAACCAGAAATTCTCTCAACAATTTCTGCAGAACAGTAGCTTTTGTGTCACAGATTGAGCCTAAAAGCCTGGAAGAAGCACTGCAAGACAGCAATTGGATAATAGCAATGCAGGAAGAACTGAACCAGTTTGAATACAATGAAGTGTGGACCTTGGTTCCAAGAAAGCATGAGATGAATATCATAGGAACCAAGTGGGTGTACAGGAACAAGCTGGATGAACATGGAGCTATCACTAGAAACAAAGCAAGGCTGGTTGCTAAAGGATACAACCAAGAAGAAGGTATTGATTTTGGTAAAACCTATGCACCAGTAGCACGTCTTGAAGCTGTCAGATTACTTCTAGCATTTTTCAGCATCAAAGGCTTTAAATTGTTTCAAATGGATGTTAAAAGTGCATTCCTAAATGGGTACATAAATGAGGAGGTGTTTGTTTCCCAGCCCCCAGGCTTTGAAGATTACAAAAATCCAGAACATGTGTACAAGCTTAAGAAGGCCCTGTATGGACTAAAACAAGCACCAAGGCAATGGTATGAAAGGTTAAGTGAATTTTTGCTTTCTCAAGGCTATAACCGTGGTAATTCTGACAAGACTCTATTCATTAAGAAGAAAAGGGAAGATATTATCCTGGTACAAGTGTATGTAGATGACATAATCTTTGGGTCAACCAATGAGGAAATGTGTGAAGCTTTTGTCAATACAATGATGAGAGAGTTTGAGATGTCAATGTTGGGGGAAATGAATTTCTTCCTTGGCCTGCAAGTGAAACAGCTCAAGGATGGAATCTTCATTAGTCAAGAAAAATACTGCAAAGAGCTGCTGAAAAAGTTTGATAAGGATCAATGTAAGGCAATCAGCACTCCTATTTCAACAAGCTGTCAACTAGACCAAGATTGTGTAGGAAAACCTGTTGACCAATCCAAGTTCAGAAGCTTAATTGGATCCCTGCTGTACTTAACTGCCAGCAGACCTGATATTATGCTTGCTGTATGCCTATGTGCCAGATATCAATCTGATCCAAGGGAATCTCACTACAATGCAGTCAAGAGAATTCTGAAATACTTGCAAGGGACAAAATCTGTTGGACTATGGTATCCTAACCATGTTTCCTTATACTTAAACTATTTTTCAGATTCTGATTTTGCAGGGTGCAAGGTTGACAGAAAGAGCACTAGTGGAACATGTCACATGCTAGGATCAAGCCTGATTTCTTGGCATTGCAAGAAACAAGCTTGTGTTGCCCTCTCTACAGCAGAAGCAGAATACATTGCTGCTGGAAGCTGCTGTGCTCAAACATTATGGCTAAGGCAACAGCTAAGTGACTATGGAATACTGTTAAACAAGATACCTATTAATTGTGATAATACCAGTGCCATAAACCTGTCTAAAAATCCTGTGTTACATTCAAGAACAAAGCACATAGAGATTAGACATCATTTCTTAAGAGAAAATATAGCTAATGGTATTTGTGATATTAAATTCATTAGTACTGAGTTTCAATTGGCTGATCTGTTTACAAAACCTCTGGCTAAAGATAGGTTTTATTTCTTGTTAAACGAATTGGGTATTATTAGCTTAAACTGTTCACTGCAGTGATATTTTAAATCTATAACATGTTATTTCTCTATTTAATCTGTTTATTTCTGTGCCTGAAATATACATAACTAGGAAAGAGAAATTATACATGCACCTTGACTGCTTTATTGCTTTGACCAGCAGGTTTATGGCTGTTCTGTCTGGATATTCAAACTGGTTTGACTAACTATGTGGAAAGCTATTTTTCATTAAAAGCTAAAACACTTTTTCAAAATGATTTTGCCTCTTTCCAAAAAAACTGAAACTGCTGCAGGAATAAAATCTGTACTGACTCTGTGTTTTTGATTTGTTTCTTCTTCACACTCCAACTCTGCTAAGCATTAATGCAATCTGTTTAATTCTATAAATAATGGTATTCAAAATCTGTAGTTCTCACATTCAACTTCTGCTTGCAATCTCTCAGGTTATCCTATTCTTTTAACCATATTTTTTTTCAGTCTCTCAAATGGTCTGTCATACTAATAAAATGGTTTCCAGTTCAGTTTTCTTTTGATAAACAGGAACAGGTTTCAGAAATGGCATCATTGGTATACAAAAGGAAGAAATCCCGTGAGCAGAAGAATAACACTCAAGGTGTTTTAGAGAAATGGTTCAATGGTGATGCTGAAGCCATGACCACTTACTTACATGAGATAAGTAGAAAACAGGTAAATGTGCAAAAGATCCTCGAGTTTTCATGGATGAAGAGTGAAAAGCTGACTGAACCCAAAGCACTTCTCAAGCATCAGAGATTGAAGCCATTTCTTGAAATGACTGGCAACATCTATCCAGATCTAGTGAAGGTATTCTATACCAATCTGACCCTTGATGGGAAAAATTTAATTTCCCACGTAAAAGGTGTCCAAATAAAAATAACAAGTGAAGTTTGGAGCAACATAGCTGGAATCAAGTATTCAGGCCTCAAGGTGGGAAAGGGGAACACAACCATGATTCAAGAATTCAATAAGATTCAGTTCTACACAAGCTGCATGAGAGATAAGAATCAACACATAAACAGGTTTCATGCAGGTAATCTGAACCTAACACCTAGGTTTCTAGCCTATGTTATTGCATGGCAACTGACACCTAGGGGAAGTAATCATGCTACATTACATGAGGAAGATCTCATTCTACTCTACTGTCTCATGCATCGCATAAAAATAAATTGGGTTTGTGTAATGACAGAGCATATGCTCAAATCCAAGAGGCTATCTGATTACAGATTTCCCTATGCAATTTTCATTTCAAAATTAATCGATTGTTTTGAGATTGACACTGCTAATGAGAGAAACGAGCCAATCAAAGCAATTAGTGAAATCGACAACTCTACGCTCATGAAGATGGGATTCCTCAAGGAAGGTGAAGAGTGGATTTTTACAAGGACAACAGGTCCTAGAATGGAACATGGTACGTCCAACCATAACAACAATGATGATGACGAAGTTGTTGTTCCTATGGAAGATGACAATGTTCATGCTGATCATCAACCGAATCATGATGACTTGGATGCTACAGAACACAATGCACTGGTTGCATATCATTCTCCCGAATTCAGAGGTGAACCTTTGTCTAGTTTTGAAAGGCAAGTACTGCATCGACTTGACACTCTTTCAGAAGACCAGAAAGCCTACTTTGAGATGACTCAAGCCAAGTTCCAGCATCTAGATTATCAACTCGAGGGAGTACAGGAACAACTGGCTGAGCTTTACTACAGGGAATAGTTTTCTTTCTTCCCAATATTGTCTTCTTATATCTGTTGAACATTATCCTTTTATTTCTGTGTTTTGGTGCCTGTTTCTGGACATTATATTTTCATCTCTATTCTGGAATGTATTCCCCTCTTAAGGACTTTATGAACTATCATGTATGGCTATTATATGCTTCTGTTCTTATTTGCTCCCATGCTGTTTGATGAATCCAAAGGGGGAGAAAAATAGCTGATCTTATAAGCTGCAGTGGTATAGGGAGGTATATATATTCTCTACTCTTCTCTTGTTCAATATTCACTTTAAATCTGTGTATTGTGGAATCAAGCTTTGTACAGGTATTGATCTTTCTTCAAAGCAACCGAGCTATGGGGATTTGTCTCCATCAAACAGGGGAAGATTGTTGAAGCTGAAGGAAGCTTCTTCTCAACCTTGGCTTAAAGTGTGTTTGATGAAGAAAATTGCTTCGGTGCTTTATTGTTTTGTAATAGGTCTTAAGTGAATTTTGGTTTAGGCTTAGGATGTGAGGAGAAGTGATGAGGCACTGATCTGTCATCGGTCATTGGGGGGAAGTAATGAGGAACCAATCGGTTGTCGGTCATTAGGGAAGTAATGAGGAACCAATCGGTCGTCGGTCATTAGGGAAGTAATGAGGAACCAATCGGTCGTCGGTCATTGGGGAAGTATAAGGAACCAATCGGTCGTCAGTCATTGGGGAAGTATGAGGAACCGATCGGTCATCGATCATTGGAGGAAGTGATGAGGAACCGATCGGTCATCGGTCATTGAGGAAATAATGTGGCACGATCAGTAATCGGTCACTTGGGAAGTAATGAGGTACGATCGGTCATCGGTCTTTTAGGAAGTAATGTGATCAATCATCGGTCATTCTGTTCCAGCTGCCTAAGCAATCTTAAACCAAGCACATGGAGTGTTTAAAGTTTTCAAAATGCTGTTTAAAGTTTTCTCAAAAAGTCTGAATACTGGACAAAAATAAATCTGTTTCCTGGATAATAAATATATTTATTTTTTGGTTCTGTTATTCTTAACTGTTTTTCAAACTGTTTTTTGAAAAGTGGCTAGAAACTGTTTTCTTTAAATATAGAAGACTTCTCTCACACAAAACAGAGAGTGCAATCACGTTTCAATCAGTTTCTGAGTGAGAAGAAGAATTCAAAGGCTTTTGTGAAAGGTTTTCAAAAGGAATTTCAAGTGTGCTTGTTCTAGGAAAACCTTGTGCTTTGTGAAGGTGCTGGTGCAGTTTCTGCAGCAGATTGAACTACTGGTTTGAGTTCTTGCATCTTCTTTTCAGGTGTAATTTTTCCTTTCTCATTTGTTGTAAAGGTGTAAGTGTTAGTCACTCCTTGATAGGGTTTCTTGGAGTGCAAGGTGTGCTGAAATAGGTGTTTTTCAGCCTTGTATGTGAGTGTTCTTGTAGGTTTCAAGAATTGCTGTATATGCTGTAATTGTTGTATGTGTTTAGTGGATTCCACCTTGGTGTAAGGTGAACTGGATGTAGCTCTTGATGAGTGAACCAGTATAAAAACTTGTGTGCAATCTTCTTTCCTTTCTTGCACTTATTTCTGGAATTTGAATTGATAACTGTCCAAAATAAATTTGTTCATTTGAAATTGAATCTGTTAATTCTGGGTTTAATAAGAACTGTTCTTCTCTTGGTTGAAACCTTCTTGCAAATATCTGAACAAGTGTGTTCTGCTGTTCCTTCTAATTGAGTAAAATCTTGTTTGATTAAGTTCTGATTGTACGAAGGTGATTTGGAAAAATAAATCTGTTTTGTTTGAAATCAATCTGTCCTTTTAATCTCTGTTAAACAGAAGTCAGTTCCTGTTGCAAAAATTTTAAAAGATCAATTCACCCCTCCCCTCTTGATCTTCAGACCCTGCTTAACTCTAACACTTAGGACAGGCTTTATTGAGGTCCGTGAAATCCACACACATTCTCCACTTGCCGCTTGCCTTCTTTACTAGTACCACATTGGCTAGCCACTCAGGGTACTAAATTTCCCTGATGTGGCTCGCCATTAGCAGTTTTTGGGTCTTTTCTCTGATGACCTGTCGTCTTTCTTCATTAAACTTCTGACGTCTCTGGCGCACCGGGCAGACCTAGGGGTCCAAAGTTAGGTTGTGGCATAGGAAGTCGGGATCAATCCCTGGCATGTCGGCTGCAGACCATGCGAAGGAGCTCAGGTGTCATGACAGAACAGTTGCTATTTGGTCCTGGTCCTCCTAGCTCAATGCCTTGCCGAGCTTGAAGGTCTTGCCTTCGATCACCCGCTCCAGCACCTCTCCGCGGGCTCTAGTCTTCTGTGAGGGGCGACCTCTTCCGAGTCTGAGTGCTTCCCGGCGGGTGAGTGGAACGTTACTGAGCATACCCCCACTCTTTGTTTTAAGGCTGTTTTCGTAACACTTCCTGGTTGTTTTCTGGTCAGACTTGATGGTGATGACCGTTCCCTCAAGGGAGGGCAGCTTCATCTTCATGTGCATTGACGAGGGTACCGCTCCTAACCTGTTTAATGCTGGCCTACCTAACAGAATGTTGTAAGCTGAAGGGGCGTTGACTACGAGGTACCTGATGTCCACAGTGCAGGATCTCTGACCATCCGTGAACGTCGTCCTCAACTCAATGTGCCCCCTAACCTCTACCTGGTCTCCTGCGAACCCATATAGGCAACCGTTGTATGGCCTCAGCTGATCAGGAGACAACTGTAGCTTCTGGAAGGTGGACCAGAACATCATATCTGGGAAGCTTCCCTGGTCCACAAGGATGCGGTGGACCCTCCTACCGACAGTCACTACAGAAATCACAATTGGTTCATTGTCGTGGGGTATCACGTCCAGATGATCTGCCCTCGTGAAGGTCAGGTCGGGCTCTGGGAACTGATCAGCCTCAACTTCCTCCACCGTCATGACCTCCCTAGCATATCTTCTCCTTTGGGAGGCAGTGCATCCTCCTCCCGAGAATCCCCCAGCGATGGTGTTGATTTCCCCATGGATGGGCACTTCGTGCCCTTGATCCCCTATCGGGGCTGCTATCACCATATCTCCCTACGATTCCTGCAAGTAAGGCGTTAAAAAACCATTTCTTACCAGATCTTCCAGCTGATACCCCAAGGCGAGGCAATTGCTTAAGGTGTGACCGTGCGCCTGATGGAAATCACACCATTGGTTTTTGCGGGGGCCCAGTTGCTTATCAGACTTTGGGGGACCCTTTAACCTGCTTGCCACCTCTGGGAGCGCTGAGTTCCTTGAGCCTGATTCCAAAGCTATGCCTGGTAGGTTTGGGCCTCTTGGATTCATAAGGCGCGGTGCTCGCCTTTTTCTCAATGGCGGTGCCGTGGACCCTCGGGGGTTGAGCACATCCCGTCGCGCGAGGTTTGGACAGATCAATCATCGCACGTTTCTCTGCCACCCGTTCTTCTGCTGTGATAAGGGCAACCGCCCTACACTGGATCTCATCGAATGTCCTTGCTGGACACCGTATCAGAGTGTCACTAAAAGGTCCTGGGAGGATCCCTCTCTCAAAGGCATGCACAATCATGGCCTCATCTTTGGTCTGCAATTTCACCACCAATGCTCCAAACCGGTTGAGGAATTCTTTCAGTGGCTCCTCTTGGAATTGCTTCACATCAAAAAGGTCGAAAGCAACGGGGGTCCGTGCCTGATTGACGATGAATTGCTTCTTGAACAACTCCAAAAACTGCTCAAAGGACGTGATGTATCTGTCTGGGAGCCCCACGAACCAGTTTAATGTTGTTCCTACAAAAGCACCCATGAACAACTTATAGTGCATGGCGTCCGTGGCCCCCGAGATCATCATCTGGGTGTGGAAGGCCGTTATGTGGGCTTCTGGGTCTTCCACCCCTGTGAAGATAATTTTTGGGATCACGAAAGACGCAGGTATCACTGTCTCCATGATTTCTCGCGAGAAAGGCATCTGACCGGCCCTGACTGGGGGTGTGGCTCCTTGCTCCGCCGCAGCCCGCTCTCCTATCCCTCTTCTCAACTCTTCGTTCGCTCTGCACAACTCCTCATTGGCCGCCAATGAAGCGTTCAAGTCTGCCTTAAACTGATCTTGCCTAAGGGCCTAATCAGCGTGGGATGCAGCGAACGCTTGCTAGAGGTTGCGGATGGTCTCCATAAGTTCCTGGATGGTGGCCGTATGATCACCTTCATCCCTTTCAGAACCACCTTGCCTCGTGCTCCTCATTTTGATTGATTCTACTGGTTGCTACTGTGGATGGGACCTAGTTTTAACGGGCCCAACGGTGGGCACCAAATGTTCTCGCCGGTTGACTCTCCCGTCAGCTGACTTCTACGATCGCTTGCACCTTCTTCCTTTCCTTTGGCTAGAACAGCTGAACCTGCAAAGAAAGAGAGATGGGCGCCCTAGCGGCCGTTTGCATTCCGACGCTCAAGTCAAGATTAGGGCAAGAAACACCAATGTATAGCAAAAAGTTCTAGTCTCAAATGCTACGTACCTTTGGGAATGCTTTACTACCTGTTATATAGCCCTTTTAGGGTTCTTGCCGTGCCTACCCTCGCGTCCCTGTATTGGCTCCTAGCAAATCTAGGGTTACCTTTCTGGGACTCCATCACACAATCTCCTTGCACGTCCCGCGGCAGCCTTCCATCCCTAGAGTGCAACTCTCGTGGCAACCTTCCTTTCCTTGAGTGCTTAACTTAAGCGTGGGCGCTTAGACATACACTGTAACCCTAGCGCCGCATGGCCAAATCTTCTGTCTTAAGTTAATTACTCACGTGCCTTTTTTATGTGTTGTTTCCTTTTAAGGATTGGTCCTCCACGCCAAAGCCTTACGTCACATGGAAACCCTGCGTGCGTGATGTATCCATGAATCTGATTTATATTCTTACACGTGTGATTCTGTGGGCCCCTCTATGGGTCCCATCATACTGACCTCTACTATGCCGACCTCTCACTCAGTGGCCGACGTCCGAGGTCTGGCCATTACAACAGCTTTTTAAACTGTTTTTTGAAAAAGTTTGTTATATTTTAGTTTCCTTTAAAAAGAGAGAGGCATTTCTCTTTTCAATACAGAGATTACACAATTTTGAAAGAGAAATAATGTTTTCCCAGTTGAGATCACAGAGTTGATTGCTTTTGTAAGAATTTTTTTTTTCACAAAGATTTTCAAGTGCTTGTTCTTTGGTTACCTTGGTCAAGATTGAGATGTTGTCATTGTCGTGCTGCAAATTTCGTGGCTTCTGCTTTCAGGAGTTTGTGTTCAATCTTTCAGGTGCTTTCATCCCTATTCTCTTCTTATGTAATAGTGATAGGTTTGACATCTCTTGATAGGTTTTCTTGAGGTGTGTTAGCTGCTGAAATAAGGTTTTTCAGCACTGGTTTTGTAAGTGTTCTTGTAGTGTTCAAGAACAACAAGTTTTTGTAATTGTGTTGATTTGTTCTAGTGGAAACCACCATGGTGTGAGGTGAGACTAGATGTACCTCTTTGATCCTGCCGCGAACTCGAGCGTGGGGAAAGTGCCTCGTCACTCCTTCGTCTAGCCTTTTAACTGCTGTGCGTTCTGCAAGGAGGCTCCAGGAACCTTCGCCGGAACTCCAAATGATGCCTGCAAAACACATAGACGGCACCTCTAGCGGCCGTTGTAGCTCCGACGCTCAAGTCAGGCAACGGGAACACCAAAACTCTCTCTCGGATCTATCTGTGTGAGACTCGTGTGTGCCCTCAGTCCTCTTTGATTCGAAAACTGAGTGTTCTCGGTTCGTGTTGTGTATTGTGTGGCAAAAATTGCATACCTGGTTCAACGTTCTTCTTCCTCATATAATCCCGCGTCGCCCCCTACTGGCTACCTCTAGGGCCACTTGATTACTGTGCACCACCGTTATCCACCCCCCAGGGCTACCTTGCGTGCAGGCCTTCCTCACTTGAGTGCAAAGTCTGACAGGGAAGGCCGCGTGGGTACCTCTGTACCTGATCCGGTCGGTCATCGGTAGTCGATGACGTCAGCAGCTGATGACTACATAGGTCAGTCATAGAGTGACGCGTGGCATGAGATAGCAGATGAACCAGGGTGGAGATCGCTCAAGAACGGCGATCAGTGGCCAGTTTCCGGGTGACCTCCAGCAGATCAGTTCCTAGACGAGCGCCTGGAAGAAGAGCGCGAGAAGTGATGAAGCACCGATCCGTCATCGGTGCATGCAGAGTGATCAGTCATCGAGGGTTCCTTGCCAACACGTGTTAAACTGGGACCCAGGCTTCCAGCGAGAACGTTACTCAAGGACCTCGCCTGATTCCATAAGCAGAGCACGACAACGTGAAGAAGCGCCATCGGACATCGGCCAAGATGAGAGATACCTCGGTCATCGGTGTGTGTCAAGGTGACATCGGCCGCGCGGTGTGAACAACACGACCAATGATCACTAAAGCGCCCAGAGGCAGGGAATGGCCTTAGTCGCGAGGCGCCCACGCATGAAGATGAGAAGACGCAGTTAGGTGCAGAATCCTGCTGGGACAAGAATCCATCAAGGTTAGAGTCTCCCAGTGGGGTTGCATGTCTGCCACGTGGATGGTGAAGATGTTCCCAGAGAATAGGTAGGGCAGATAGGCACAGAAGTCGAGGGGTACAGAGGTACCCACGCAGCCTCCCCTGTCAGACTTTGCACTCAAGTGAGGAAGGCCTGCACGCAAGGTAGGCCTGGTTGTAGACAGCGGCGGTGCAGAGCAATCAAGTGAACCTAGAGGTAGCCAGTAGGGGGCGATGTGGGTCTATATGAGGGAGAAGAACGCCAAACCAGGTATGAGATACGTAACCCAGAAATTAGACAAAGAGAGTTCTTGATGTTTCCTTGCCCAAACTGACTTGAGCGTCGGAGCTACACCGGCCGCTAGGGCGCCCCTCTTTGTTTGCAGGAACCGTTTGCTTCGTTCGAAGGGAAGCCAACCGGAGGAACAGACACGGACGCGGGAGGAACGCGGAGCCCATCCACGCTCGAGTTCGCGGTGGGATCAGTACCCATCAATTTCTGTGCCCATCTGCCCTACCTAATCTTTGGGAACACCTTCACGGTCCACGTGGCATGCATGCAACCTCATTGGGAGACTCTAACCTTGATGGGTTCTTGTCCCAGTAGGATTCTGCACCTAACTGCATCTTCCCATCTTCATGCATGGTCGTCCCGTGACCAAGGCCACTCCCTGCCTCTGGGCGCTTTACTGATCTCCGGTCGCGTTATTCACATCGCTGTAACATCCCGCCAAATACTTTGGAATAATTATAAAACGAAATAAAGGTAAACAAATATTTTGAAGTGAACATAATTATATATATGTAATGAAGTTTTCTCCTCACAGGGAGTTTAATACATAATCGGTCAAATTTTCCAAAAACTTAAACTCAAATAAAATACAGTAAAATAGCAAGGCAGGCGATCTCCTATCAGAAGAGGGCGATCTCCTATCAGAGGACAGCAAAAGGGTGATCGCCTAACAGAAGTAGAAACAGGTGATCTCCTTCCGGCGACCAGTCACTGAGGAGCTCTGCTTCCTGTAACATCATCTGCTCCCGTGTAAATTATACACGATCATCACAGGTTTAAGAAAGAGCCAAACACAACACCAAAAGAAACACCACAGGGTAAGCCAGGCATTTGAAAAAGAGTTTAGATATTATACTTTAAAATCAAGATGAAACAAATTAAAGACACCCACGTAAACCATGAACTAAAACACATAATGCACAATTCCTCAAAGGTCGTTAAAATCACAAAATTCATCAAGTGTCTATCAATACAATGTTTCTCATTTCACACGTCAGACTTCCACTGACTCATCACACAAGACACTTGACACTACTTCCGGAAGACTCGTGCGTTGAACTTAGCATCCAGAGACATGCACCTGTCATACTGCCCCACTGTGAAATCACACACATTCACAGGGTCGCCGTGAAATCACACACATTCACAAGCGTATAAATGAATCTCAATATCTTCACTCTCCTAGTATGACAGGGTTAATTCATATAACAGGCCGAGCTCGTTCTTTTTCACACGACTCACCCATTCATATGAACCTCCTTCGACTCTCACCAATTGAATAACTTCCTCTATGTGATTCCATTATCTCAGCAGAGTCAAGATCGCCTCATTAACAGGATACTCACAGATCAATACACCCTCATAAATCTCCACACGGTATTTTCTTTCCTGAAAATACTATGTTTTGATCACTCTTTCACATTCATCCAATGCATCATTCAACACGTAAAAGCACAATACCATCATATAACATTTAAATCTTTTCTCAGACAATCCCAATCACAGTAACAAGCATACCACCGATCAGGTTTTCGAATAGCATATACATTTTTCATTTCAATCTCGACAAGTTCAAAGCGACACTAAACAGGGGAGTTCGAAAAACAACGCCAAAACCGGCGATCTCTTCAAAAACAGAGGGTTGTACAATAACAGTTGAAAAACCGGCGACCACGTCGCCCCCATCATCTTAATCATTGAATATAAGGATTTTCGTTGGAAATAAGGCTAGCTTCCCTTACCAGGACTTGCGCAAAACACCAAGAGCTCCAAGGCCCACCGAGCTTAAAGGATGCCTTAGCTCTGTTTTAGCGTCTGGTTTGTAGAACTTGCAGAGAATCTCCCAGGTGCTTCAAGGGCAGTCGTCGCTCGTCGCACTGGTGCTGGAGGTTGCCAGAGTCGCAGCGCGAAGGAGAGAAAAGAGAGGGATGAAGATGCAGACACTCTTTCACTCTTGAGCCACTGTAACCTTCTTTGCCTTCCCGCA
The DNA here is from genome assembly GCA_013389735.1 of Phaseolus lunatus. Classification (NCBI taxonomy): domain Eukaryota; kingdom Viridiplantae; phylum Streptophyta; class Magnoliopsida; order Fabales; family Fabaceae; genus Phaseolus; species Phaseolus lunatus. Next base: position 14,276,402 of record CM023859.1, on the reverse strand, counting down.
GTGGGCTTTTGAATCCAAGCCTACCTGTCCACGTATGCTGCTGCTGCCACCCCTTCTGCAGGAAAGCCTGAGTGTACTATTTCACTGAACAGTACGGCCACGGTTGTCTCTTGCGCCTGCCAACCACTGCCCTGAACAGTACGACCACTATTGTCTCTTGTGCATGCCAACCACTGCCCTGAACAGTACGATCGCGAGTGTCTCTTGCGCATGCCAACATTCTGATGTCACCATTCTAAACCACCCTTTTTGTCTACGTGGGCGCATGCAGGACGTTCCATGCTAGGATTCTGGGTCCCACTTTATCTGTGTGAAACTCGACATCGCGCGATAACCTTCCACCGATGACCGCTCGCGCGATGACTATCCACTGAGGTCTCATACTGGCAAACGACCGATGTCTCTCCCTGGAAGACAACCGATGTCTCTCTCTGGGAGACGACCGATGTCTATCCCTGGCGACGCCCGCATGCCTCTCGCGACCCGGCGATGCCTGCATGCCTCGCGCCCCGACGACGCCCGCATGCCTCTCGCGCCCCAGCGTTGCCCGCATGCCTCGCACCCCGGCGTTGCCCGCATGCCTCGGGCCCCGGCGTTGCCCGCGTGCCTCGCGCCCCGGCGTTAACCGCATGCCTCTCGCGCCCTGGTGACGTCCACATGCCTCGCGCCCTGGCGATGCCCGCATGCCTCTTGCGCCCCGGCGATCATGTGTAGTAGACGACCGACGATCTCATAGTCTTCTAAACTACACTTTCCTTCCTTTTTATTTTAAATAAACGTATACTTAGAATTCATTTAAAATATATCCCTTTTTATTCCAATTCAATTTTACAGGTCCTTACAATCACCGTGGCCGACGTCACTCGCCAAACACCAATGACCGAGGTATCTCTCATCCTGACCGATGGCCGATGCCTCATCCTGGCCGGTGATCGATATGTCACCCTTACCGATGACCGATGGCGCTTCTTTAAGTTGTCGTGCTCTGCTTATGGAATCATGCGAGGTCCTTGGGTAACGTTCTCGCTGAGAGCCTGGGTCCCAGTTTAACACGTGTTGGCAAGGAACCCCCGACGACTGATCGCTCTGCGTGCACCGATGACTAATCGGTGCTTCATCATTTCTCGCGCTCTGCTTCCAGGCGCTCATGTAGGAACTGATCTGCTGGTGGTGGTCACTCAGTAACTGACCACTGATCGTCGTTCTTGAACAATCTCCACCCTGGTTCATCTGCTATCTCATGCCACGCGTCACTCTGTGACTGGCCCATGTGGTCATCTGCTGCTGACGTCATCGACTACCGATGATCGACCGGATCATAAGCCCCCCAATCTCGAGCTGTGAACTTGTTCTCAGCGAAGAGACTAAGTGGTCTTCCTTGTCAAAGAGAAGAAGGAGCTCGAAGCCGATGTACCTGAGACGATGGCTGTTGGTGCCGAGGCTCTGATAGATGGGTTCCATGGGCTTGCAGCAGGTTCACTGCGTCCTGCCAGACTTGGACTCTACCCAACCTAGCGTCCACCATTCAGTGGCCGATGGCAGGCTCATTCCTCCTCCTTGAGCTTCTTCCCTTGCGACTTCTCCTTTTGTGTAATTTCTCTTTCTGCTACATAACTTGTGTATAAACCTTTTAGCTGTAAAGGCTCTTAGTATTGACTTCAATATGAATGAAATCTATTTGCTTCAGCTGCTTGCCTTTCTCCATCTTTAACTCTCTGCATCTCACTAACTGTTAATTGGCTTAGGCTTCAGCGCGATCTCACTGTGACCCTTCAAACTTGGCTTCTAACTTGATCGCGACCAACTATACCTTAGCATTTTCTTTAACAGTTTTTATGCATAAATTCATGTTGGATGACTGACCTAACGGGGCCTAAATGCTTTGACTGATCGCACAAGAACTTGCTTGGGAAAGCTTTCATAGTCAGAGCTTTACCACCGACCACCGACTAGCTTGTTAGTGCACCACCGATCAGTCATTGCGCTTCAGGCTTTGCTTTACTTCTCTGTCACTCCAGCGCTAGGTGCATAGAGGGCCCGAACGCCAAAGATGACGCCTGTGTTTTGGGGAAGGAAAATGCTTCTCGATGACCCCTCTTGCCTCAGCCTCGCTGTAAGAAGTCGAGGTGAGGTCTTTCTCCTCTCGCCTTAGCCTCGCTCTACAAAGTCGAGGTGAGGACTTTCTTATCTCGCCTCAGCCTCGCTGTATAAAGTCGAGGTGAGGACTTTTTTCACTCGCCTCAACCTTGCTGTAAAAAGCAGAGGAAAAGACTTGGTTCTCTTGCCTCAACCTTGCTGTAAGAAGCAAAGGAAGAGGACTTTTCTCTCGCCTCAACCTTGCTGTAAAAAGCAGAGGAAGAGGACTTTCTCTACCTGCACCTCGCTGTACAAAGTCGAGGGTGAGGACTTTCTTCTCTGGCCCATTCCTCGCTGTACAAAGTCGAGGATGAGGACTTTCTTCTCTGGCCCATGCCTCGCTGTACAAAGTCGAGGGAGAGGACTTTCTCTCGCCTGCACCTCGCTGTACAAAGTCGAGGGTGAGGACTTTCTTCTCTAGCCCATGCCTCGCTGTACAAAGTCGAGGGAGAGGACTTTCTCTCGCCTGCACCTCGCTGTACAAAGTCGAGGGTGAGGACTTTCTCTCGTCCCTGCCTTGCTGTACAAAGTCGAGGAGAGGACTTTTTTCTCCGAGTGGGTGCATGCTCCCAGGGGAGCACCAGGGGTGGCTGTCTAAGCGCACTTACCAGGCACATCCCTGCCTGCATGGTCTCACCGCACGTTCTCTGAGTGGGTGCCTGCTCCCAGGGGAGCGCCAGGTGTGGCTATCTAAGCGCTGTAAGGACCTGAGATTTATTGAAATGAATGAGTATGTTTTAAGTAAATTCTATGTATGTTTTATCTAAGTTAAAAAGGAAGGAAAGTGTAGTCTAGGAAAAACGATAAGAGTTTCTTGTTTATACATCATCGCCGGTCGCCTAGACCACACGTCATCGCCTGGGCGCGAGGCATGCAGGCGTCATCAGAGAAGAGAGACATCGGTCGCTCGCGCGAGAGGTCATCAGCGGGTTGTCATCGCGCGATAGCTCATCAGCGGGTGTCATCGCGCGATAGCTCATCAGCGGGTTGTCATCGCGCGATAGCTCATCAGCGGGTGTCATCGCGCGATAGCTCATCAGCGGGTGTCATCGCGCGATAGCTCATCAGCGGGTTGTCATCGCGCGATAGCTCATCAGCGGGTTGTCATCGCGCGATAGCTCATCAGCGGGTGTCATCGCGCGATAGCTCATCAGCGGGTGTCATCGCGCGATAGCTCATCAGCGGGTGTCATCGCGCGATAGCTCATCAGCGGGTTGTCATCGCGCGATAGCTCATCAGCGGGTTGTCATCGCGCGATAGCTCATCGGCGGGTTGTCATCGCGCGATAGCTCATCAGCGGGTTGTCATCGCGCGAGAGGTCCTCAGGGGTTGTCTTCGCGAGAGAGGCATCGGTGGAGGGTCTTCGCGCTGGTAGCCATCGGCGAAAGGTCATCGCGCGGCGCTTGGTTAAACACCGAGAACGTAGGACCCAGACTCCCAGCAAGAGACGTTCTACACGTGCGCCACGTAGACGAAAGGTGGTTCAGAATAGTGACCTCAGAGCGTAGCCTGCGCAGAGGCACGCTTAGTAGGACTGTTCAGGGAGTGGTAGGTCTGCGCAGGAGGCAGCTATAGTAGTACTGATTAGTGCGGCGCAACTTCCCTGCAGAGTGGGCGGTGTCAGCTGCTTTTGGGGGAGGGATAAGTTGGTTTAAGTTACAGAAAACCCACAGCTGAGAGAAGAAAAGAAAACGTTGTTGTATTCGAAGAGAGAAAGAGTGAGTTCCCTCCTCCGCGTGCGATTTCAGCCTCTCCACACAAGAGTACGACGAAGCAACGCCATTGGAACACCTGGGAAAGTCTCTGCAACTCCTTCAAACCAGACTCAAGAACAGAGCCAAGGCGTTCATCAAGCTCTGTTGGATTTAGAAGCTCCTAGTGGATTGCGCAAGTCCAGGTAAGGGAAGCTAGACCTCTTTTCCATACAAGCCTTAGCGTAGTCTTTTCTGAAGTGAGGGCGACGTGGTCGCCATTTTCGTTTTATCTGTGTGAAATGCTCTGTTTGTATGCTTGGGCGACGTGGTCGCCGGTTTTGATAAACAGTCTTCGAAACGCCATGTTTACTAACCAGGTCGCCGGTTTTGGCGCTGTTTTGCAAAATCCTTGTGTTTGATGCTGTTGTGAGAACTGCTTGAGGTTTACATGAGATATTCGAAAATATGAATCCTTTGAAATGGCTATTGCTGTGATTGAAATCATTTCTTTGAGTATGGTATGATGTGTTTGAATGTTGTGAATGTGGGGTCGAGGCATAGTATTTTCAGGAAAGGAAATACCGTGTAAGACCATGTTAGATGTGCATTGATCGGTGATTATGAACGAGATATCCTGACTCTGCTGATAATGGAATCACATAGAGGAAGTTACTCAGTTGGGAGAGTCGAAGGAGGTTCACCTGTATGGGTGGGTTGTTTGAAAGAGAACATACCGACCTGTTTTGCGTGGATTTACCTTGTCATACTGTATGGTGATGTGTTGAGATTCATCATATGCCTGTGAATGTGTGAGATTTCACGGCGACCCTGTGGATGTGCGAGATTCCACAGTGGGCAGTGTGACAGGTGCACATCTCCGAGTCTAATCAATGCATGAGTCAATCCGGAAGTAGTGTCAAGTGTCTTGTGTGGTGAGTCAGTGGAAAGTCTGACATGTGAAATGGTGAAATGAGAAACTGGAATACTGATAGACACTTGATGCTGTGGTGTGAAATGGAATGACTATGGGAAATGTTGTGAATTTGTGAATTTGGGCGATTAGTTGAATGCTATGAGTAGCTCTACGTTTACTTGGATAGTTTGGAAACTTGGTTTACTTGGGTTTTTCATATGCATGATTTAAACTCCTTTCATATTATCTAGCTTACCCTTTTATCTGTCATTTTGGTTGCCTTCTCAAAACTGTGATGATCGTGTAATTGTTACGCGGGAGCAGAAGACCTTCCAGGAAGAAGAACTCCCTAAAGGGGTGGTCGCCGAGGGCAGAGATCGCCCATTTCCACCTCTCGGTGGAGATCGCCGGTTCTTGTGTCCTGGTAGGAGATCGCCAGTTGAAGTCTTCTGTGTGGGATCGCCGTTTTAAATGTTGGAGATCGCCGTTCCTTTTAGACCGCCGGTTTTACTGCATTTCCTTTAATTTTGTTAAACATTGCAAACATTTGATTTGGTTATGTATTAAACTCCCTAAGAGGAGTAACTTCACTTCTGATATATATATATACATATGATTTTGCACTCTTCAATATTATTTGATTACGCTTAATTTCAATTATACATGTATGCATGTATTATTTTGGTGGGATGTTACATTAATGGTATCAGAGCAGTTCGCCTTAGGATGACCTGAGGGCTGTGGATCCATTGTGTTTCTTCTGCTCATAAAACTTATTTGAATTTTAAATAACCACTATAGTGGGAGGTTTTCAAACGTTTTTGTGTTGAAATTTTGTATGTGCCTTAGTGAATGTGTGCCTAACTGAAGATCTTAGCATTGAGAATGAGAAGGTCTTGATACAGTGGTGAGGGTGCACACTCATAACTGGATCAAGATAATTCTTAGTCTTAATTCCAAAGGTTTGATGTTTAGCCTACATTGAATCCTGATGTGATTATTGAGTGTTCTTGAATTTGACTGAGGTGGTAGTTTGGATTGATGCGTGCCCACCAGTAGCTGTTCTGGTGTTTTGTTTGAAATTATAAGTGTTGTGATTCTGTTGATGAACTCAAATTCTTAATGACTTTGAGATGCTGACCTGTGTAAGGTCTAGCAGTTACCCCCCTTGAATGAATTGATTCTTATCGGTTTCATTCTTATAGTTGTAGGGATTATAGAAGCCTATAGATTCAGAATTCAGAGCGAAGAAGATGGCACGTAGACCTGCTACCCCACCCCAACCTTCCTCAGAAATGAGTCAAATCGCCAAGGCCATTGAGATGATGGCGACTGCCATTCAGCAGCAGAACGCCGCAATGGCCCAGAACCATCAAGCCACAATGCAGCACTGGGAAACTGCCCGATCTGCTGAGACAAACTCCCACGTTGGTCAGCCCCAGGAACAGATGGGATTAGCTGAGTTCATGAGGCACAACCCACCTAAGTTCAGTGGGAACGCTACCCCTGACCAGGCAGATCAGTGGGTCAGGGAGTTGGAGAAAATCTTTAGGGCGACCTCCTGCCCTGAAGAGAAGAAGCTGTTGTTCGCCACTTATCTGCTATCAGGAGAAGCAGAGTTCTGGTGGATGGGAGCTCAGCAAATGATGGAGGCACGGGAGGATGTTCTGGATTGGGAGAGCTTCAGGGTGAAGTTCTTAGAGAAGTACTTCCCAGACAGCGCCAAGTTTGCAAGAGAGGCTGAGTTCCTGAAGTTGGAGCAGGGGGACATGACTATAAACGCATATGCTGCCCGTTTTGAGTACCTCGCCCGGTTTTATACCCAGGCGACCTCCGAGGCCTGGAGGTGTAGGAAGTTCGAGGAAGGACTGAAGCATGGGCTGAAGAAGACCATAGCCCCGATGTGCATCAGGGAGTTCCACGCCTTAGTGGAGAAGGCAAAGATGGTGGAGACCCTGGAAAAGGGTGAGTCTAGGGTGATCAGGTCACACCCAGGAGGTCCTTCCAGTGGGAGAGCTAAGGCACAGCACCCACAAAGCAAGCCATATGCTAGGCCTTCACCACATCGGGTGGGAACAGCTTCATCCCGGTTCCAACAGCAACAACCTGGGAAACTTAAATGTTTCCATTGCGGTGGACCCCATACAGCCAGCGTGTGCCCCAAGAGGGATCCAGAGAGGAGATGTTTTGTCTGCCAAAAGACGGGGCATTTTGCTAGAGAATGCCCTAACCAGAATAGGGCGACCCAGCCCAGTGGCTCTCAGCAGACGAGGAACGAGGGCAGCAGACCTCAGGCAGCAGGGAGGGTGTTCGCCATGTCTGGAGCAGAGGCAACTCAGTCAGGTAACCTCATCCAAGGTGTTTGTTTTATTGCTGGTAGAGGTGTAAGGGCTTTGTTTGATTCTGGAGCGACACACTCCTTTGTGTCAAGCCTGTGTGTAGCTGAGTTGGGTCTCCTAGTGAAGGAGTTACCTTTTGAGCTGTTGGTCTCTACACCTGCGTCAGGACAGGTGTCGACCTCTACAGTGTGCCCTGAATGTCCAGTGATTGTAGAAGGACGTAGATTCAAGGTGAACTTGATCTGCCTACCTCTTCAGGACCTGGATGTCATCCTAGGAATGGATTGGTTAACTGCCAATCACGTCCTCATAGACTGTGGTAGGCAGAAGGTAGCGTTTCCAGACCCCCATGAAGCGGATGTGTTAACAGTTCAACAAGGGCGATCAGCATTGGAAGAAGGGGCGAGGTGCTTCGTGGTGCTCGCCCGGTTGGAAGTGGAGAATAAAGGGGACGTAAACGAGATCCAAGTGGTGAGAGACTTCACCGATGTGTTCCCAGAGGAGGTGCCTGGATTACCCCCTAAGAGAGAAGTGGAATTCTCTATTGACTTGGTACCTGGAGCTGGACCAGTGTCAATGGCACCTTACAGGATGGCACCAGCCGAGTTGGTGGAGTTAAAGAAGCAATTGGAAGAGTTGCTGGAGAAGCAGTTCATCAGACCCAGCGTATCTCCATGGGGAGCTCCAGTGCTCCTAGTCAAGAAGAAGGATGGAGGGTCTCGGTTGTGCATAGACTACAGGCAATTGAACAAATTGACCATCAAGAACAAGTACCCCCTACCTCGGATTGATGATTTGATGGACCAAATTCATGGGGCCTCGGTGTTCTCCAAGATTGACCTGAGATCGGGGTATCACCAAATCTTGGTAAAAGCTGAAGATGTTCAGAAGACAGCTTTTAGGTCTAGATATGGGCACTACGAGTATGTAGTGATGCCATTTGGAGTCACCAATGCTCCAGCTCTATTCATGGACTATATGAATAGGATCTTTCGCCCTTTCTTGGATAAGTTTGTGGTGGTCTTCATAGATGACATCCTCATTTATTCAAAGACCGAGGAAGAGCATGAGGAACACCTAAGGGCAGTATTGGAAATACTGAGGGAGAAGCAGCTCTATGCCAAGTTCTCCAAGTGTGAGTTCTGGCTAAGGGAAGTCAACTTCTTAGGACACGTGATATCTGCCCAAGGGATCTCGGTAGATCCAGCCAAGGTAGAGGCAGTGCTACAATGGGAACGTCCTAAGACAGTGACTGAGATAAGGAGCTTTGTGGGGTTGGCGGGCTACTATCGGAGGTTTATTGAGGATTTTTCCAAGGTAGTGGCTCCTTTGACACAGCTGACTCGCAAGGACCAACCCTTTGCTTGGACCGACCGATGTGAGCAGAGCTTCAGGGAGCTAAAGGAGAGGTTGACCAGTGCTCCAGTGCTGGTGATCCCCGAGATAGGAAGACCTTTTGACGTCTTCTGTGATGCCTCACATCAAGGCTTGGGATGCGTCTTGATGCAAGAGAAGAGGGTGGTTGCATATGCTTCAAGGCAACTCAAGGTGCATGAGAGAAACTACCCTACTCATGATTTGGAGTTGGCAGCGGTAGTGTTTGCCTTGAAGATCTGGAGGCATTATCTATATGGAGCTCGGTTCCAGGTGTTCAGTGACCACAAGAGCTTGAAGTACCTGTTCGATCAGAGGGAGCTAAACATGAGACAAAGAAGGTGGATGGAATTCCTAAAGGACTACGACTTTCAACTCATGTATCACCCAGGGAAGGCCAATGTAGTGGCAGATGCCTTGAGTAGGAAGTCTATACAAGTCGCCACCATGATGATGGAAGAGCAGAAGCTGATCGAGCAGTTCAGGGACTTAAACCTGGGAGTAGAGTTCCACGTGAATCACATTAGTTGTAGTAAGCTGACTATAACTAATGACTTCCTTGTGATGTTGAAGGACAAACAATTGGAGGACCCTAGCCTGAAGCGCACTATGGAGTCACTAGGGACAGATCAGGCGAGAGGCTTTGAGATGGGCGAGGATGGGATCTTGAGGTTTGATGGCAGGATCTGCATACCTACAAATGACGAGTTGAAGGAGATGATCCTAGAGGAAGGCCATAAGAGTCGCCTTAACCTCCACCCAGGCATGAACAAGATGTACCATGACTTGAAGGAGTCATTTTGGTGGTCAGGCATGAAGAGGGACGTCGCCCAGTACGTGGCAACCTGCTTAACGTGTCAAAAGGCGAAGGTGGAACACCAAAGACCTGGCGGGCTGTTGCAGCAACTGGATATCCCTGAGTGGAAATGGGACAGCATCGCCATGGATTTTGTCACCCATTTACCCAGATCAGTAAAGGGTCATGATGCAATCTGGGTCATCATTGATAGACTGACGAAGAGTGCCCACTTCCTCCCAGTAAATATGAAGATGCCCATGGCCAAGTTGGCACAGCTGTACATCAAGGAGGTTGTGAGGTTGCATGGAGTGCCTTCCAGCATCATTTCAGATAGGGATCCCAGGTTCACTTCACGGTTTTGGCAGACCTTGCAAGAGTGTTTGGGAACCAAGTTGAGGATGAGCTCTGCATATCATCCCCAAACAGATGGTCAGTCAGAGAGGACAATCCAATCTTTGGAAGATCTGCTGAGGGCATGCGTTTTAGATCAATTGGGAGGTTGGGAGGAGGTGTTGCCACTAGTGGAGTTCACCTATAACAATAGCTACCACGCCAGCATTGGGATGGCGCCATATGAAGCCCTGTATGGGAGGAAATGCAGAACTCCATTATGTTGGTACCAGGAGGGCGAGGCAGTCTTGGTTGGACCAGAGTTGATTCAGCAGACGACCGAGAAGGTGAAGCTGATACAAAGCAGGATGAAAGCCTCTCAGAGTAGGCAGAAGTCCTATGCAGATCAGAGGAGGAAGCCTTTGGAGTTTGCTGCTGGAGATCACGTGTTCATGAAAGTGACACCAACCAAGGGTGTAGGGCGGGCGATCAGGTCAAAGAAGTTGTCCCCTAAATTCGTGGGACCATATCAGATCTTGAGAAGGATTGGCCCGATGGCGTATGAAATCGCCCTACCTCCCCATCTGGCAAATCTGCACAATGTGTTTCACGTGTCACAGCTGAGGAAGTACATGGCAGACCCTAGTCATGTGCTGGATATAGACGACGTGCAGATTAGGGATGACTTGTCCTTTGAAGCCAAACCAGTTAGGATTGACGATCGGCAGTGTAAACAGCTCAGGGGCAAGACCATCAACATGGTGAAAGTGGTGTGGGATGAGAAATCGGGGGATTCTACTTGGGAATTAGAAGAACCCATGAGGGAGGCTTATCCATACCTCTTTTCCTTGTAATCCAATTTTCGAGGACGAAAATTTTTGTTGTTGGGGAGAATGTAAGGACCTGAGATTTATTGAAATGAATGAGTATGTTTTAAGTAAATTCTATGTATGTTTTATCTAAGTTAAAAAGGAAGGAAAGTGTAGTCTAGGAAAAACGATAAGAGTTTCTTGTTTATACATCATCGCCGGTCGCCTAGACCACACGTCATCGCCTGGGCGCGAGGCATGCAGGCGTCATCAGAGAAGAGAGACATCGGTCGCTCGCGCGAGAGGTCATCAGCGGGTTGTCATCGCGCGATAGCTCATCAGCGGGTGTCATCGCGCGATAGCTCATCAGCGGGTTGTCATCGCGCGATAGCTCATCAGCGGGTGTCATCGCGCGATAGCTCATCAGCGGGTGTCATCGCGCGATAGCTCATCAGCGGGTTGTCATCGCGCGATAGCTCATCAGCGGGTTGTCATCGCGCGATAGCTCATCAGCGGGTGTCATCGCGCGATAGCTCATCAGCGGGTGTCATCGCGCGATAGCTCATCAGCGGGTGTCATCGCGCGATAGCTCATCAGCGGGTTGTCATCGCGCGATAGCTCATCAGCGGGTTGTCATCGCGCGATAGCTCATCGGCGGGTTGTCATCGCGCGATAGCTCATCAGCGGGTTGTCATCGCGCGAGAGGTCCTCAGGGGTTGTCTTCGCGAGAGAGGCATCGGTGGAGGGTCTTCGCGCTGGTAGCCATCGGCGAAAGGTCATCGCGCGGCGCTTGGTTAAACACCGAGAACGTAGGACCCAGACTCCCAGCAAGAGACGTTCTACACGTGCGCCACGTAGACGAAAGGTGGTTCAGAATAGTGACCTCAGAGCGTAGCCTGCGCAGAGGCACGCTTAGTAGGACTGTTCAGGGAGTGGTAGGTCTGCGCAGGAGGCAGCTATAGTAGTACTGATTAGTGCGGCGCAACTTCCCTGCAGAGTGGGCGGTGTCAGCTGCTTTTGGGGGAGGGATAAGTTGGTTTAAGTTACAGAAAACCCACAGCTGAGAGAAGAAAAGAAAACGTTGTTGTATTCGAAGAGAGAAAGAGTGAGTTCCCTCCTCCGCGTGCGATTTCAGCCTCTCCACACAAGAGTACGACGAAGCAACGCCATTGGAACACCTGGGAAAGTCTCTGCAACTCCTTCAAACCAGACTCAAGAACAGAGCCAAGGCGTTCATCAAGCTCTGTTGGATTTAGAAGCTCCTAGTGGATTGCGCAAGTCCAGGTAAGGGAAGCTAGACCTCTTTTCCATACAAGCCTTAGCGTAGTCTTTTCTGAAGTGAGGGCGACGTGGTCGCCATTTTCGTTTTATCTGTGTGAAATGCTCTGTTTGTATGCTTGGGCGACGTGGTCGCCGGTTTTGATAAACAGTCTTCGAAACGCCATGTTTACTAACCAGGTCGCCGGTTTTGGCGCTGTTTTGCAAAATCCTTGTGTTTGATGCTGTTGTGAGAACTGCTTGAGGTTTACATGAGATATTCGAAAATATGAATCCTTTGAAATGGCTATTGCTGTGATTGAAATCATTTCTTTGAGTATGGTATGATGTGTTTGAATGTTGTGAATGTGGGGTCGAGGCATAGTATTTTCAGGAAAGGAAATACCGTGTAAGACCATGTTAGATGTGCATTGATCGGTGATTATGAACGAGATATCCTGACTCTGCTGATAATGGAATCACATAGAGGAAGTTACTCAGTTGGGAGAGTCGAAGGAGGTTCACCTGTATGGGTGGGTTGTTTGAAAGAGAACATACCGACCTGTTTTGCGTGGATTTACCTTGTCATACTGTATGGTGATGTGTTGAGATTCATCATATGCCTGTGAATGTGTGAGATTTCACGGCGACCCTGTGGATGTGCGAGATTCCACAGTGGGCAGTGTGACAGGTGCACATCTCCGAGTCTAATCAATGCATGAGTCAATCCGGAAGTAGTGTCAAGTGTCTTGTGTGGTGAGTCAGTGGAAAGTCTGACATGTGAAATGGTGAAATGAGAAACTGGAATACTGATAGACACTTGATGCTGTGGTGTGAAATGGAATGACTATGGGAAATGTTGTGAATTTGTGAATTTGGGCGATTAGTTGAATGCTATGAGTAGCTCTACGTTTACTTGGATAGTTTGGAAACTTGGTTTACTTGGGTTTTTCATATGCATGATTTAAACTCCTTTCATATTATCTAGCTTACCCTTTTATCTGTCATTTTGGTTGCCTTCTCAAAACTGTGATGATCGTGTAATTGTTACGCGGGAGCAGAAGACCTTCCAGGAAGAAGAACTCCCTAAAGGGGTGGTCGCCGAGGGCAGAGATCGCCCATTTCCACCTCTCGGTGGAGATCGCCGGTTCTTGTGTCCTGGTAGGAGATCGCCAGTTGAAGTCTTCTGTGTGGGATCGCCGTTTTAAATGTTGGAGATCGCCGTTCCTTTTAGACCGCCGGTTTTACTGCATTTCCTTTAATTTTGTTAAACATTGCAAACATTTGATTTGGTTATGTATTAAACTCCCTAAGAGGAGTAACTTCACTTCTGATATATATATACATATGATTTTGCACTCTTCAATATTATTTGATTACGCTTAATTTCAATTATACATGTATGCATGTATTATTTTGGTGGGATGTTACAACTCCCAAGGCGCATCCCTGCCTGCATGGTCTCACCGCACGTTCTTTGGTAAGCAGCTCTTCTTCTGGTTTGGAATCGTGCGCGGTGCTTGTGTAAAGCTCTCGCTGGGGACCTAAGTCACAGCTTAACACGTGTTAGCAAGACCCCGATGACCAGGCACCGATGAGTGCTCTTCTCTCCATTCACCAATGTTTGATCGCGCTCTGAGTGCACCGATGTTTGATCGCGCTCTGAGTGCACCGATGACTGATCGCGCTCTGCTTCTTGGTGCTTAAACGCGAAGATGATGTCTTGCTTTGGGGAAGAAGAGTTTTTCTTGTTGACCCTTCTTGCTTGCTCCAAGGTCATCGACCTTTAGGTCTTGTTCCTGTTGCCTCCGCCTCGCTGTAAGAAGTCGAGGGTGAGGTCTTTCTTCTCCCAGCCAACCTCAACTCGCCAAGGAAGACCTTCTGATGTGCCGACCTTGAGTCCTTCATTGAGGTGGACCGCCCTATCCTCTCTCACTCCTGGGGTGAGAAGAGCCCCCACTAAAGGCTTCACTTAGCCAAAACTGGTATACGCCAAGTGGGTAAGGACGTTTCTCGAAATCTTCCCTTTCCCTCTCTTGGTCTTACTAGTACCCCCGAGTTTCCAAACTTTAGCCACCTGCACTCACGCCTGGGGTGAGGAGGATATAGGTCGGTCGTCCGTACTCGTGCCTGGGGCGAGCAGGCTCCAACCGATCACTTGCACTTGCATCTAGGGCAAGTAGAACTTGAAACTGGGAAACACGTGCACACTTGATATATTGAAATCTTTTTTATTGGGTGGCCTCGTTAAAAACCCTCATCAGGAAAAGAGTGCCCCCTGATCTGCTCAACTATTTAGAGTATATACATTGAGTGTGTGTACAGCGCAAGAAGGCATCTACTTTACAACTTAACTGAAGTAGAATCTCAAGTGTGTAGCGTTCCATGTCCTGGGGATAGGTGCTCCATCCAGAGTCTCCAGCCGATAAGCTCCATTCTCCAACGCCTTAACCACTCTGTATGGACCCCTTCCTTTCATAGGAGATGACTGCCCTGGCGACGCCTGATTCACGGGGAGCTTCCTCCTGAGCTACTTGGGAGCCCCCCCAGCGTTGCATCCTCCATCACCTCACGTCCCCATGCACAGGGATCTCGTGTTACTGATCGCCTGTCTGAGACCCCGAAGCGCGATCACCTTGCGCCTCCCGCAGGTAATCGGTCAGGAATCCTGTCTTCACCAACTCAGCAAGTTGATGCCCCAACGCCAGGCAGGTGCGGAGCGTGTGTCCATAAGCCTGATGGAACTCACACCACTCGTCCTTCCTCCCTCCAAGTACCTTGTCAATTTTCTCTGGTACTCGGAGTCTTGCAGCCACGGCAGGGATGGCGATCAGCTCCGCCAACTCCACCATGAAATCATACCTAGGGGGTGCATTGTTCTCCCTTGCACGCCCCCTGGTCTGGTCCTTCCTGGGTGCATACGGACGAGGCCTTCCCTGGGCCTTCTTCTCCTCCTTGGCCTCATACACCCGCACCTGCTGCTGCTTCCCCTAACCTCCACGCGGCTTCGTCGGTGCAGTGCTGCCTCTCTTCTCAGAGACCTCTGCCTCTGCTACAATGTGCGCCACCGCACGTCGCCGTATCTCGGCGAAGGTGGCGGGGTGGCTCCTGATGAGGGATTCATTGAAAGGACCAGGCAGCACGCCTTTCTTGAACGCATGCACTAACATGTTCTCGTCCTTGCTAGGCAATCTCACCACCTGCGCAGCGAAACGGTTGAGGAAGTCCTTCAGCGACTCCCCCTGGTACTGGCGCACGTCGAACAAATCGTAAGACACCACTGGTGGCGCTCTGTTGACGATGTACTGCTCCGTGAACAGCTTTAAAAACTGATGGAAAGAGGTGATGTGGCCCTCTGGCAGGCTTACGAACCACTCCATAGCTACTCCGCTCAGCGTGCTCATAAACATTTTGCAGTACACAGCATCTGAACCTCCAGACAGCATCATCTGAGTGTGGAAGGCTGTCAAATGTGCTTCTGGGTCTTCCACCCCCGTGAACGACGCCTTCACTCCCACCAGGTTGGGAGGCACCACCGTGTTCATGATCTCGGGGGAGAAAGGCATAGGAAATGCTTTAGGGGGCGACGGCGGCATCGACGTCCTATCTTCGAATACGCGCTCATTCTGCGCCTGCAATTCCCTACGCAACTCCTCGTTCACACGGTTCAGCTCTTCATTTCTGCTATGCGATGCAGTCAGCTCTGCATGCATCTTCTCTTGCTCAACTCTAGCGGCCGTTGTAGCTCTGACGCTCAAGTCAGGCAACGGGAACACCAAAACTCTCTCTCGGATCTATCTGTGTGAGACTCGTGAGTTCCCTCAGTCCTCTTTGATTCGAAAACTGAGTGTTCTCGGTTCGTGTTGTGTATTGTGTGGCAAAAATTGCGTACTTGGTTCAGCGTTCTTCTTCCTCATATAATCCCGCGTCGCCCCCTACTGGCTACCTCTAGGGCCACTTGATTACTCTGCACCGCCGTTATCCACCCCCCAGGGCTACCTTGCGTGCAGGCCTTCCTCACTTGAGTGCAAAGTCTGACAGGGAAGGCCGCGTGGGTACCTCTGTACCCCTCAATTTCTGTGCCCATCTGCCCTACCTAATCTCTGGGAACACCTTCACGGTCCACGTGGCATGCATGCAACCTCACTGGGAGACTCTAACCTTGATGGGTTCTTGTCCCAGCAGGATTCTGCACCTAACTGCGTCTTCCCATCTTCATGCATGGTCGTCCCGTGAAAAATAAATCAGTTCTTTTAATAATCAATCTATTCTTTTTCTGAATCTGTGAAAAACTGTATTGATTTGCGAAAGTTTAATAAGCTCAATTCACCCCCCTTCTTGAAGCATTGCTAAACCTAAAAACTTGGTACACACTTGTTTGTTGTAAATTCAACGTCTTTGTAACAAGCACAAACATGACAATGCAGAGCTGAATTTCCCTATCAGCCAAGCACCAAGGCATCCGAGGGCACCCCCAGTGGAGACATGACTTTGGTAGATGCAGTAGAGCCTTTAAGAGCAAAAATTATTGTTCCATCTATACATCAGATTTAAAAATCAAATCCATATTGCATTCCTGAAACCTGCTTAGTTAGCCAAGTGTTTAATCACACCAAGCATCCCTGGTTCCTGCCCTAAAAAGCTGTCTATGCAAAACAGAGCTAGCTAGAAGGAGTAATGTTATCCCCTCATCCCTTCATACCTGTTCTGCCAATTAGAGACAAGATCCCTTAATATGTGGATTCCAATGATTGCCTTTTATTGTGTCAATCCTTGTAACTATTGTAATTATCAATCAATGGTTATCAGCATTGATTGTTACCTTATTTGCTGTCGTGTCGTGATACTGAGTATTAATTGTAGGATTATATACTGTCAAGTTTTGACTATATATGTATATTGTAATCAAAAAATTAAATACAGTATTCTTTCACCTTTCATTATCCTTTTCTCACTTGGTATCAGAGTTGTAAAGCTTTGAAAGGTTTTTTGATCCAATTCAAATTATGGCATCTGCTGCAGATTCAAAATTCCAAAATTGTCTTCCATTCACTATATCTATCAAGTTGGACAGAGACAACTATCCATTATGGAAATCCTTGGTGATTTCTATAGTCAAAGGTTGCAGGCTCGATGGGCACGTGCTAGGGACAAAGGAGTGTCCTGAAGAATTCATAGATGATTTTAGTAGATTTACTTGGATTTATCCTCTGAAACAGAAATCAGATACTGTACAAACCTTTATTCAGTTTAAAAACATGGCAGAAAATTTGTTTAACAAGAGAATTAAGACAATCAAATGCGATGGTGGTGGTGAATACAAAGTTGTGCAAAACCGTGCAATAGAAGCAGGGATACAATTCAGAATGTCATGCCCTTACACATCACAACAAAATGGTAGGGCTAAGAGAAAACACAGGCACATTGCTGAATTTGGCTTTTCTCCACAACAGTTTATCTCATAAACAGATTGCCCTCTCTAGTCACTAAAAATGAGAGCCCTAACTCATTGCTTTTTCAAAAGGAACCTGACTACAATCCTTAAAATCCTTTGGGTGTGCTTGCTATCCCTATCTTAAACCCTATAATCAACACAAACTATAATTCCATACAACCAGATGTGTGTTCTTGCGGTATACTAACTCTCATAAAGGATACAAATGCATAAATTCTCATGGAAGAATCTTCACTTTAAGACATGTTATTTTCAATGAAGAACATTTTCCATTCCATGATAGGTTTCTCAATACAAGAAGTCCCTTGAAAACACTAACTGAGAGTTCATCTCTCCCTTTTTCTTTGCCTATTGCAGGTAACCCACATATTGGAGCAGCCACACTTCCAGATGATAACAATCTTGTTGATGAACAAGAACCAACCAATCCAATTGAGAGTATTGCATTTAATTTTAGCAGAGATCAGGCTGCAAATAATTCAACAAGGAGCAGTCCAATTTCTGAAAATAATACACCAAGCAACATTCAAATTCCTGATCTCATAGAAATAGTTGTTGAAGATCACCATGATCTTGTTGAACTAAACATCAACACTCATTGGACCAGGAGCAAAGCTAGAATTCATAAGCCAAAGAAGCCATATGTTGGGTTTGTTGAAACTACCACAAATGAGAAGGAACCAAAAAATGTCATAGAAGCACTCTCAAGAACACAGTGGAAAGAAGCTATGGAAAAAGAGTATCAGGCACTTATGTCAAATCAGACTTGGCTCTTGGTACAATATCAAGGCCAAGAAAACATCATTGATTCTAAATGGGTCTTCAAGACCAAGTACAAAGTAGATAGGACAATTGAAAGGAGAAAGGCAAGACTAGTAGCAAAAGGATTTCAACAAATAGCTGGATTGGACTATGAAGAGACCTTCAGTCCAGTTGTCAAGGCCAATACAGTTTGGATCATACTCTCAATTGCAATACACCTCAATTGGGAGGTCAAACAGTTGGACATAAACAATGCATTTCTTAATGGGTATCTCAAAGAAACTGTGTTTATGCATCAACCAGAAGGATTTGTAGACTAACTAAATCTAAACATGTTTACAAGTTATCCAAGGCAGTTTATGGATTGAAACAGGCCCCAAAAGCCTGGTTTGACAGCCTAAAAAATGCCTTAGTCAGCTGGGGTTTCAAGAACACAAAAACTGATTCCTCACTATTCACTCTAAGAGGTACAGATCACATTACCTTCCAACTTATATATGTGGATATAATTGTCACAGGGAACAACACCAAGTTCTTGGAATCCTTCATCAAACAACTCAATGATGTGTTTTCACTTAAGGATCTTGGTCCACTGCACTACTTCTTAGGCATAGAAGTTCAAAGAGATGCATTTGGCATGTATTTGAAGCAATCAAAATACATAGGAGACATCCTATTCAAAATGGAAAATACTTCATCTTGTCCAACATCTATCATAACCGGCAAGCAGTATACACCTAAAGGGGAAAAATTACAAGACCCAACCATGTTTAGACAAGCTATAGGAGCTTTGCAATTCTTAACAAACACAAGGCCCGATATAGCATTCTCAGTTAACAAGCTCAGCCAATTCATGAACTCTCCCACTATAGATCATTGGCGAGGCATAAAAAGAATATTGAGATATCTTCAAGGTACCATTCAACACTACCTACACATCAAACCATCAACTGCCTTGGACTTAGTAGGATTCTCTTATGCAGACTGGGCAACAAGTGTGGATGATAGAAAATTCATGGGTAGTTAATGTGTCTTCCTTGGTGAAACACTTGTTTCTTGGTCTTCGAGGAAGCAAAAGGTAGTCTCAAGATCCAATACAGAGTCAGAATATAGAGCATTGGCTGACTTAGCTGATGGAGATCAAATAAAAGAGGAAAGTGAGGAGAAAAACCAAGAACCTCAAGGACAAGATAGCTCAAATACCTCAAAGGATCACAAGGAGCAAGGCTAGAGAGTTGGGTAAAGAACATCAATTGTTTTCTCTTTTTGTAATTACCCATGTATAAACATTTGTAAATAATTGTAAATAAATATAGAATTAGCATTAGGAAAATGCCAAAGAGGAAAACCAAAGAAACCTCTAAATGTAAAGGCATTTTTTGGACGGTTTTTACAAAAGAGTGGAAAATGACTCTTCTAACTCCTTCTAGATTTAGGCATTACTTAGAAGGAGCTAGAAGTGCCTTTTCCAAATCCTTTCCTTGTAACCCAAACTGGTCACCCTAACTATATATAGGGGGCTTTGGTTCATCATAATACAAGTTAAAATTTAGAAGTTGTACCGACCAGTCCTCGGACACTGAGAACAGGTAGTAAAGGGCGAACCATGTCAGTTGGGTCCCACAGCATGGGCCAAAGCCATGTGGAGTGGACCCCGCAGGCAGCTTGGATTAGAGGGTGATCAGTCATCAGTGTGTCCAATCAGAGAAGGGTGATCAGTCATCGGTGTGTCCCCTTAGAGAAAGGTGATCAGTCATCGGTGTGTCCCCTCAGAGTAGGGTGATTAGTCATCAGCATGTTCCCACAGAGAAGGGTGATTAGTCATCAGCATGTTCCCACAGAGAAGGGTGATTAGTCATCAGCATGTTCCCACAGAGAAGGGTGATTAGTCATCAGCGTGACGATCGCCAGGAAGGGCTGATATGTCCTCGTCACTCCACAGGGTGATCAGTCCTCGGCAACAGAATGTGACAAGGTGACATCGGTCTTGGGTGATTTGAACAGCGTAGATAGAACAGCTAAGATTGGTTCCCAGTGTGGGCCAATGACCAGTTAAATACCTAGAGGTAGGGAGAGGCCTGAATCATGAAGAGCCTATGCGGGTAGCAGGGAGAACACAGTTAGGTGCAGAGTCCTGAGGGGTTGAGTACTCATCAGAACTAGGGTTTCCTAGTAAAGGCTACATGCAGGGCACGTGAACAGCAAGGGTACTCCTAGAACAGGTGGCCCTAGAGACTAGGTGCACAAGGAGGCATCCAGGTGGTCATCCTGTTAGAGTTTGCACTCCAGAGAAGGAAACCTTATGTGCTAGATTACCCTAAGATTGGGTGATAGCGGCGCAAGGGTATTCCAGTAAACCCTGAATATGGCTAGCAGCACAGTGAACCCTAATTAGGGTTAGCGGCGCAGTAAACCCTAGACTATATAAGGGACAGTAAAATACTTCACAAAGGTACGCAGTTTCTAGACCTAAACACAGAGAGACTCAATACACTTGGTGTTACTTACCCCCTATTGACTTGAGCGTCGAAGTGCAAACGGCCTCTAGGGCGCCCCTTTCTCTTTTGCAGGTGCAGATTGTTTCGAAAGAACCAAGCACGTATCAACGTGAGGAAGGAGGCATGTGAGCGTCGTGGAGTCAACTGACAGGCAAGTCAACCGGCAAGAACATTTGGCGCCCACCGTGGGGCCAGAGTAAAACAAGGTCCCATACACGAGAGTGAGAGAAAAAACCACAGAAGATGAGGAATAGAAGACACGGGTCCGTTCCGCCAAATGGAGGCGACAACGTTACCATGCAACAACTCATGGAAACGATGCGCGCCCTCCAGGAGACAGTGGCGGAGTCCAGAGCCCTTCAGGTGCGTATGCAGGAGGACCTGGCCGCCTCACAGGCCAGAAATGAGGAACTGAAAAGGGCCAACGAAGAGCTACGCTTGAATCTGCATCACATGCAGCAAGCTGGGGATCGCGTGGGAGTGGATCAGACTCCACCTACGCCCCCAATAGCCTTTCCCATGCCTTTTCCTAAAGAAATCTTGGACGCAGTGGTCCCAGTCACATTCGTGGGGCCAAAGACTGTGTTAACAGGGAAAGAAGATCCAGAAGCGCATCTGACAGCCTTCCATGTAACATCCCGCCAAATTTCTTTGAAAATAAATATAAAACGAAAATAAAGGTGACAAATAGATGGAAGTGAGCAAAATCTTTATATAAAATAAATAAGTTTCTCCTCACAGGGAGTTTAATACAAACGATCACTTCCCCATTAAAAACGTAAACGAAATACAATACAAAAGACAGATAGGCGATCTCCTGGCAAAAAGGGCGATCTCCTATAAGAAGGGCGATCTCCTTTCATATAGGCGATCTCCTATAAGAAGGGCGATCTCCTTTCGTAAAGGCGATCTCCTATTATAAAGCAGCAAGAGGGGCGATCACCCAACAGAAAAGAAAACAGGCGATCTCCTTCCAGCGACGATTTTTTAAAGAGCTCTACTTCCTGCAACATCATCTGCTCCCGTGTAAATTATACACGATCATTACAGGTTTAAGAAAAGGCCACAACACAAACGAAAACACAGGGTAAGCTAGACATTTAAAAAGAGTTTAAATAAGGATACTTAAAATAAAATCAAGGTAAACAATTTCAAGATATTCACGTATAGTTATCAAGTTTCTCATACTCTTCACCTGATCACCCAGAAATCACACATTTCACAATATTCTCAAGAGTCATTCTATTTCACAACTGTACCAAGTGTCTATAAATTCAATGTTTCTCATTTCTCACGTCAGACTTCCACTGACTCATCACACAAGACACTTGACACTACTTCCGGAAGACTCATGCATTGATTAGACTCAGAGATCTGCACCTGTCATACTGCCCACTGTGAAATCACACACATTCACAGGGTCGCCGTGAAATCACACACATTCACAAGCGTAGAATGAATCTCAATATCATCACCCTCCAAGCATGACAGGGTTAATCCATAGAACAGGCGGAGCTCGTTCTTTTTCACACGAGACGCCCATCATATAGACCTCCTTCGACTCTCAACAACCGAGTAACTTCCTCTACGTGATTCCATTACCTCAGCAGAGTCAGGATATCCCCTTAGGAATCACCGATCAATGCACCTACTACAAGATCTTACACGGTATTTTCTTTCCTGAAAATACTATGCCTCGATCCCACATTCACAGCATTCAAAAACATCATACCACTCGAGTAATTGATTCAAGTCACAGCAACGAATCATTTCAAGGTTCAGATCTTCGAATATTTCATTTAAATCTCAAGTAGTTTCAAAACAACACCCAAAAACAGAGAGTTCACAAACAATGCCAAAACCGGCGATCTAGTTCAAAAACAGGGTGTTTCGAAGACTGTATATAAAACCGGCGACCACGTCGTCCAAGCACACAAACAGAGCATTTTACGCAGATGAAAACAAAAATGGCGACCACGTCGCCCTCACTTCAGAGATAGCTACACTATGGCTTGTATGGAAAAAGAGGTCTAGCTTCCCTTACCTGGACTTGCGCAAACACCTAGAGTTCCGAAACCCAACAAAGCTTGAAGAACGCCTTGGCTCTGTTTTTGCGTCTGGTCGAAGGACTTGCAGAGAACTGCCCAGGTGCTCTAATGGTGGCTGCCTCTCGTCGTACTCTTGCGTGAAGATGCTAGAATCGCAGCGCGAAGGAGGCAACTGGAGGAGAAGGGAGGTAACTCACTCTTTCTCTCTTTGAAGGCTGCAACGTTTCTTTCTCTCAGCAGTGGGTTTTCTGCATCTTAAACCAACTTATCCACCAAAAGCAGCTGCCACCACCCACTCTGCAGAGAAGTCTGAGAACCACTGCCCTGAACAGTACGACCACTGTTGTCTCTGGTGCATGCCAACCACTGCTCTGAACAGTACTGCCACTGTTGTCGCTTGTGCATGCCAGCCACTGCTCTGAACAGTACGACCGCGAGTGTCTCCCGCGCATGCCAACATTCTGATGTCACTATTCTGAACCACCCTTTTTTGTCTACGTGGCGTGCGTGCACTACGCTTCATGCTGGGAGTCTGGGTCTTACCTTCTCGGTGTGAAACTCGACGTCGCGCGATAACTTTCCACTGCTGACTCATCCTGGCGAACGACCGATGTCTCCTTCGCCCTGGAAGACGACCGATGTCTTCCTCTGGAAGACAACCGATGTCTTCCTCTGGAAGACGACCGATGTCTTCCTCTGGGAGACAACCGATGTCTTCCCTGGCGACGCCCTCATAACTCTCGCGCCTTGGCCACGTCCACATGCCTCTCACGCCCGCGCGATGCCTGCATGCCTCTCGAGCCCGCGCGATGCCTGCATGCCTCTCACGCCCGCGCGATGCCTGCATGCCTCTCGCGCCCGCGCGATGCCTGCATGCCTCTCGCGCCCGCGCGATGTCCACCTGGCGCTCATGTGTAGCAGGCGACCGGCGACCTCGTAGCCTTCTAAACTTAACTTTTTCCTCCCTTTCTATTCTAAATAAAAACATACTTAGAATTCATTTAAAATATAACTCTTTTATTCCAATTTAATTTTTCAGGTCCTTACATTCTCCCCAACAAGAAAAATTTTCGTCCTCGAAAATTGAATTACAAGGAAAAGAGGTATGGATAGGCTTCTCTCATGGGTTCTTCTAATTCCCAAGTTGAATCACCCGATCGCTTATCCCACACCACTTTCACCATGTTGATGGTCTTGCCTCTGAGCTGCTTACTTTGCCTATCGTCAATCCTGACTGGTTTCACTTCAAAGGACAAGTCATCCCTGATCTGCACCTTCTCGGTCGTCTGCTGAATCAACTCTGATTCAACCAATACTGCTTCCTGGTACCAGTACAAAGGAGTTCTGCATTTCCTTCCATACAAAGCTTCATATGTTGCCATCCCAATGCCAGCATGATCACCGTTATTATAGGTAAACTCTTCCAACTCGGCTGGAGCCCTCCTGTAAGGTGCCATTGACACTGGTCCAGCCCCAGGTACCAAAATCAATAGAGAACTCCACTTCTCTCTTAGGAGGTAATCCGGATATTTCTTCTGAAATTACATCCATGAAATCTTTCACCACAGGTATCCAACTTACGTCCTCTTCATTCTTCACTCCCAACTGAGCTAGGATTCACGAAGCACTTCGCCCCTTCCTCCAACACCGACCACCCTCGCTGAGTAGATATCACGTCTGCCCCTTGGAGGTCTGGAAACGCTATCTTCTGACTACCACAGACTACGAGAACGTGATTGGCAGCTAGCCAATCCATTCCCAAGATAACATCCAGATCCTGAAGAGGTAGGCAGATCAAGTTCACCTTGAATCTGCGTCCCTCTACTATCACTGGACATTCGGGGCAAACTGTAGAGGTCAACACCTGTCCTGATGCAGGTGTATAGACCAACAGTTTCAAACGGTAACTCCTTCACTAGAAGGCCCAACTCGGCTACACACAGGCTTGACACAAAGGAGTGTGTCGCTCCAAAATCAAACAAAATTCTAACGCATCTACCAGCTATAGAGCAACATTCTGTACTAAGTTACCTGACTGAGATGCCTCCGCTCCAGTCATGGCAAACACTCTCCCTGCTGCCTGAGGTCGACTGCCTCCATTCCTCAACTGTTGGGATCCACTGGGTTGAGTCATCCTATTCTGGGTAGGACAATCTCTAGCAACGTGTCCCGTCCTTTGACAGGCAAAACATCTTCTCTCTGAATCTCTCTTGGGGCACACATTGGCTGTGTGTGGTCCACCACAGTGGAAACATTTAAGTTTCCAGGGTTGTTGCTGCTGAAACTGGGGCGGTGCTGCTTCTGCCCTATGCTGAGAGGGTCTCGAATAAGGCTTGCTTTGTGGGTGCTGCACCTTGGCCTCCCCACTGGAAGAACTCCCTGGGTGTGACCTCATCACCCGAGAATCACCCTGGTCCAGAGTCTCCACCATCTTCGCCTTCTCTACTAAGGCGTGAAATTCCCTGATGCACATCGGGGCTATGGCCCTCTTCAGCCCATGTTTCAGCCCCTCTTCGAACTTCCTACACCTCCAGGC
Source organism: Phaseolus lunatus (assembly GCA_013389735.1). Lineage (NCBI taxonomy): Eukaryota > Viridiplantae > Streptophyta > Magnoliopsida > Fabales > Fabaceae > Phaseolus > Phaseolus lunatus. The sequence continues at coordinate 14,251,452 of CM023859.1, read as the reverse complement.
CTCGGAGGTCGCCTGGGTATAGAACCGGGCGAGGTACTCAAACCGAGCAGCATAGGCATTTACTGACATATCCCCCTGCTCCAGCTTCAGGAACTCAGCTTCCCTCGCAAACTTGGCGCTGTCAGGGAAGTATTTCTCCAAGAACTTCACCCTGAAGCTCTCCCAATCCAAAACATCCCCTCGGGCATCCATCATCTGCTGAGCTCCCATCCACCAGAACTCAGCTTCTCCTGATAGCAGATAAGTGGCGAACAGCAATTTCTTCTCTTCAGGGCAGGAGGTTGCCCTAAAGATTTTCTCCAACTCTCTGACCCACTGATCTGCCTGATCAGGGGTAGCATTCCCACTGAACTTGGGTGGGTTGTGCCTCATGAACTCGGTCAGTCCCATCCGTTCTTGAGGCTGACCGCCGTGGGAGTTTGTCTCAGCCGACCGAGCAGTTTCCCAGTGGTGCATTGTAGCTTGATGGTTCTGAGCCATCGCTGCATTCTGCTGCATTCTGCTGCTGGATGGCAGTTGCCATCATCTCGATAGCCTTAGCAATCTGGCTCATCTCCGAAGAAGATTGGGGAGGGGTAGAAGGTCTACGTGCCATCTCTCTTCGTTTTAGAGTTGAAACTACAGGTTTCTATATTCCCTACAACTACAAGAATGAGATCGATAAGAAATCAATTCATTCAGGAGGTAACATATAGACCTTACAAAGGTCAGCATCTCAAAATCATTAAGAATTTGAGCTCAACAACAGAGTCATAATGCTTATAACATCAAGCATAACACCAGCACAACTACTGGTATGCAGTCACCAATCCAATCAACCATTTTCAATCAATTTCAAAGACACTCAAGAGAATGAGATAGCTCACACCAGAATTCAATATATGCTAAACATCAAACCTTTGGAATTAAGATTGAGACTCATCTCGATCCAGTTATGAGTGTGCACCCTCACTACTTTATCAAGACCTTCTCATTCTTAATACTAAGATTTTCAATTAGAACATATATTCACCAAAGCACACACAAAATTTCAATACAAAAACATTTGAAAACCTTTCACTATAGTTATTATTTTAAACTCAAATAACTTTCATGAGCAGAAGAAACACAATGGATCCACAGCCCTCAGGTCATCCTAAGGACGAACTGCTCTGATACCATTAATGTAACATCCCGCTAAATTTCTTTGAAAATAAATATAAAACGAAAATAAAGGTGACAAATAGATGGAAGTGAGCAAAATCTTTATATAAAATAAATAAGTTTCTCCTCACAGGGAGTTTAATACAAACGATCACTTCCCCATTAAAAACGTAAACGAAATACAATACAAAAGACAGATAGGCGATCTCCTGGCAAAAAGGGCGATCTCCTATAAGAAGGGCGATCTCCTTTCATATAGGCGATCTCCTATAAGAAGGGCGATCTCCTTTCGTAAAGGCGATCTCCTATTATAAAGCAGCAAGAGGGGCGATCACCCAACAGAAAAGAAAACAGGCGATCTCCTTCCAGCGACGATTTTCTAAAGAGCTCTACTTCCTGCAACATCATCTGCTCCCGTGTAAATTATACACGATCATTACAGGTTTAAGAAAAGGCCACAACACAAACGAAAACACAGGGTAAGCTAGACATTTAAAAAGAGTTTAAATAAGGATACTTAAAATAAAATCAAGGTAAACAATTTCAAGATATTCACGTATAGTTATCAAGTTTCTCATACTCTTCACCTGATCACCCAGAAATCACACATTTCACAATATTCTCAAGAGTCATTCTATTTCACAACTGTACCAAGTGTCTATAAATTCAATGTTTCTCATTTCTCACGTCAGACTTCCACTGACTCATCACACAAGACACTTGACACTACTTCCGGAAGACTCATGCATTGATTAGACTCAGAGATCTGCACCTGTCATACTGCCCACTGTGAAATCACACACATTCACAGGGTCGCCGTGAAATCACACACATTCACAAGCGTAGAATGAATCTCAATATCATCACCCTCCAAGCATGACAGGGTTAATCCATAGAACAGGCGGAGCTCGTTCTTTTTCACACGAGACGCCCATCATATAGACCTCCTTCGACTCTCAACAACCGAGTAACTTCCTCTACGTGATTCCATTACCTCAGCAGAGTCAGGATATCCCCTTAGGAATCACCGATCAATGCACCTACTACAAGATCTTACACGGTATTTTCTTTCCTGAAAATACTATGCCTCGATCCCACATTCACAGCATTCAAAAACATCATACCACTCGAGTAATTGATTCAAGTCACAGCAACGAATCATTTCAAGGTTCAGATCTTCGAATATTTCATTTAAATCTCAAGTAGTTTCAAAACAACACCCAAAAACAGAGAGTTCACAAACAATGCCAAAACCGGCGATCTAGTTCAAAAACAGGGTGTTTCGAAGACTGTATATAAAACCGGCGACCACGTCGTCCAAGCACACAAACAGAGCATTTTACGCAGATGAAAACAAAAATGGCGACCACGTCGCCCTCACTTCAGAGATAGCTACACTATGGCTTGTATGGAAAAAGAGGTCTAGCTTCCCTTACCTGGACTTGCGCAAACACCTAGAGTTCCGAAACCCAACAAAGCTTGAAGAACGCCTTGGCTCTGTTTTTGCGTCTGGTCGAAGGACTTGCAGAGAACTGCCCAGGTGCTCTAATGGTGGCTGCCTCTCGTCGTACTCTTGCGTGAAGATGCTAGAATCGCAGCGCGAAGGAGGCAACTGGAGGAGAAGGGAGGTAACTCACTCTTTCTCTCTTTGAAGGCTGCAACGTTTCTTTCTCTCAGCAGTGGGTTTTCTGCATCTTAAACCAACTTATCCACCAAAAGCAGCTGCCACCACCCACTCTGCAGAGAAGTCTGAGAACCACTGCCCTGAACAGTACGACCACTGTTGTCTCTGGTGCATGCCAACCACTGCTCTGAACAGTACTGCCACTGTTGTCGCTTGTGCATGCCAGCCACTGCTCTGAACAGTACGACCGCGAGTGTCTCCCGCGCATGCCAACATTCTGATGTCACTATTCTGAACCACCCTTTTTTGTCTACGTGGCGTGCGTGCACTACGCTTCATGCTGGGAGTCTGGGTCTTACCTTCTCGGTGTGAAACTCGACGTCGCGCGATAACTTTCCACTGCTGACTCATCCTGGCGAACGACCGATGTCTCCTTCGCCCTGGAAGACGACCGATGTCTTCCTCTGGAAGACAACCGATGTCTTCCTCTGGAAGACGACCGATGTCTTCCTCTGGGAGACAACCGATGTCTTCCCTGGCGACGCCCTCATAACTCTCGCGCCTTGGCCACGTCCACATGCCTCTCACGCCCGCGCGATGCCTGCATGCCTCTCGAGCCCGCGCGATGCCTGCATGCCTCTCACGCCCGCGCGATGCCTGCATGCCTCTCGCGCCCGCGCGATGCCTGCATGCCTCTCGCGCCCGCGCGATGTCCACCTGGCGCTCATGTGTAGCAGGCGACCGGCGACCTCGTAGCCTTCTAAACTTAACTTTTTCCTCCCTTTCTATTCTAAATAAAAACATACTTAGAATTCATTTAAAATATAACTCTTTTATTCCAATTTAATTTTTCAGGTCCTTACATTCTCCCCAACAAGAAAAATTTTCGTCCTCGAAAATTGAATTACAAGGAAAAGAGGTATGGATAGGCTTCTCTCATGGGTTCTTCTAATTCCCAAGTTGAATCACCCGATCGCTTATCCCACACCACTTTCACCATGTTGATGGTCTTGCCTCTGAGCTGCTTACTTTGCCTATCGTCAATCCTGACTGGTTTCACTTCAAAGGACAAGTCATCCCTGATCTGCACCTTCTCGGTCGTCTGCTGAATCAACTCTGATTCAACCAATACTGCTTCCTGGTACCAGTACAAAGGAGTTCTGCATTTCCTTCCATACAAAGCTTCATATGTTGCCATCCCAATGCCAGCATGATCACCGTTATTATAGGTAAACTCTCCCAACTCGGCTGGAGCCCTCCTGTAAGGTGCCATTGACACTGGTCCAGCCCCAGGTACCAAAATCAATAGAGAACTCCACTTCTCTCTTAGGAGGTAATCCGGATATTTCTTCTGAAATTACATCCATGAAATCTTTCACCACAGGTATCCAACTTACGTCCTCTTCATTCTTCACTCCCAACTGAGCTAGGATTCACGAAGCACTTCGCCCCTTCCTCCAACACCGACCACCCTCGCTGAGTAGATATCACGTCTGCCCCTTGGAGGTCTGGAAACGCTATCTTCTGACTACCACAGACTACGAGAACGTGATTGGCAGCTAGCCAATCCATTCCCAAGATAACATCCAGATCCTGAAGAGGTAGGCAGATCAAGTTCACCTTGAATCTGCGTCCCTCTACTATCACTGGACATTCGGGGCAAACTGTAGAGGTCAACACCTGTCCTGATGCAGGTGTATAGACCAACAGTTTCAAACGGTAACTCCTTCACTAGAAGGCCCAACTCGGCTACACACAGGCTTGACACAAAGGAGTGTGTCGCTCCAAAATCAAACAAAATTCTAACGCATCTACCAGCTATAGAGCAACATTCTGTACTAAGTTACCTGACTGAGATGCCTCCGCTCCAGTCATGGCAAACACTCTCCCTGCTGCCTGAGGTCGACTGCCTCCATTCCTCAACTGTTGGGATCCACTGGGTTGAGTCATCCTATTCTGGGTAGGACAATCTCTAGCAACGTGTCCCGTCCTTTGACAGGCAAAACATCTTCTCTCTGAATCTCTCTTGGGGCACACATTGGCTGTGTGTGGTCCACCACAGTGGAAACATTTAAGTTTCCAGGGTTGTTGCTGCTGAAACTGGGGCGGTGCTGCTTCTGCCCTATGCTGAGAGGGTCTCGAATAAGGCTTGCTTTGTGGGTGCTGCACCTTGGCCTCCCCACTGGAAGAACTCCCTGGGTGTGACCTCATCACCCGAGAATCACCCTGGTCCAGAGTCTCCACCATCTTCGCCTTCTCTACTAAGGCGTGAAATTCCCTGATGCACATCGGGGCTATGGCCCTCTTCAGCCCATGTTTCAGCCCCTCTTCGAACTTCCTACACCTCCAGGCCTCGGAGGTCGCCTGGGTATAGAACCGGGCGAGGTACTCAAACCGAGCAGCATAGGCATTTACTGACATATCCCCCTGCTCCAGCTTCAGGAACTCAGCTTCCCTCGCAAACTTGGCGCTGTCAGGGAAGTATTTCTCCAAGAACTTCACCCTGAAGCTCTCCCAATCCAAAACATCCCCTCGGGCATCCATCATCTGCTGAGCTCCCATCCACCAGAACTCAGCTTCTCCTGATAGCAGATAAGTGGCGAACAGCAATTTCTTCTCTTCAGGGCAGGAGGTTGCCCTAAAGATTTTCTCCAACTCTCTGACCCACTGATCTGCCTGATCAGGGGTAGCATTCCCACTGAACTTGGGTGGGTTGTGCCTCATGAACTCGGTCAGTCCCATCCGTTCTTGAGGCTGACCGCCGTGGGAGTTTGTCTCAGCCGACCGAGCAGTTTCCCAGTGGTGCATTGTAGCTTGATGGTTCTGAGCCATCGCTGCATTCTGCTGCATTCTGCTGCTGGATGGCAGTTGCCATCATCTCGATAGCCTTAGCAATCTGGCTCATCTCCGAAGAAGATTGGGGAGGGGTAGAAGGTCTACGTGCCATCTCTCTTCGTTTTAGAGTTGAAACTACAGGTTTCTATATTCCCTACAACTACAAGAATGAGATCGATAAGAAATCAATTCATTCAGGAGGTAACATATAGACCTTACAAAGGTCAGCATCTCAAAATCATTAAGAATTTGAGCTCAACAACAGAGTCATAATGCTTATAACATCAAGCATAACACCAGCACAACTACTGGTATGCAGTCACCAATCCAATCAACCATTTTCAATCAATTTCAAAGACACTCAAGAGAATGAGATAGCTCACACCAGAATTCAATATATGCTAAACATCAAACCTTTGGAATTAAGATTGAGACTCATCTCGATCCAGTTATGAGTGTGCACCCTCACTACTTTATCAAGACCTTCTCATTCTTAATACTAAGATTTTCAATTAGAACATATATTCACCAAAGCACACACAAAATTTCAATACAAAAACATTTGAAAACCTTTCACTATAGTTATTATTTTAAACTCAAATAACTTTCATGAGCAGAAGAAACACAATGGATCCACAGCCCTCAGGTCATCCTAAGGACGAACTGCTCTGATACCATTAATGTAACATCCCGCTAAATTTCTTTGAAAATAAATATAAAACGAAAATAAAGGTGACAAATAGATGGAAGTGAGCAAAATCTTTATATAAAATAAATAAGTTTCTCCTCACAGGGAGTTTAATACAAACGATCACTTCCCCATTAAAAACGTAAACGAAATACAATACAAAAGACAGATAGGCGATCTCCTGGCAAAAAGGGCGATCTCCTATAAGAAGGGCGATCTCCTTTCATATAGGCGATCTCCTATAAGAAGGGCGATCTCCTTTCGTAAAGGCGATCTCCTATTATAAAGCAGCAAGAGGGGCGATCACCCAACAGAAAAGAAAACAGGCGATCTCCTTCCAGCGACGATTTTCTAAAGAGCTCTACTTCCTGCAACATCATCTGCTCCCGTGTAAATTATACACGATCATTACAGGTTTAAGAAAAGGCCACAACACAAACGAAAACACAGGGTAAGCTAGACATTTAAAAAGAGTTTAAATAAGGATACTTAAAATAAAATCAAGGTAAACAATTTCAAGATATTCACGTATAGTTATCAAGTTTCTCATACTCTTCACCTGATCACCCAGAAATCACACATTTCACAATATTCTCAAGAGTCATTCTATTTCACAACTGTACCAAGTGTCTATAAATTCAATGTTTCTCATTTCTCACGTCAGACTTCCACTGACTCATCACACAAGACACTTGACACTACTTCCGGAAGACTCATGCATTGATTAGACTCAGAGATCTGCACCTGTCATACTGCCCACTGTGAAATCACACACATTCACAGGGTCGCCGTGAAATCACACACATTCACAAGCGTAGAATGAATCTCAATATCATCACCCTCCAAGCATGACAGGGTTAATCCATAGAACAGGCGGAGCTCGTTCTTTTTCACACGAGACGCCCATCATATAGACCTCCTTCGACTCTCAACAACCGAGTAACTTCCTCTACGTGATTCCATTACCTCAGCAGAGTCAGGATATCCCCTTAGGAATCACCGATCAATGCACCTACTACAAGATCTTACACGGTATTTTCTTTCCTGAAAATACTATGCCTCGATCCCACATTCACAGCATTCAAAAACATCATACCACTCGAGTAATTGATTCAAGTCACAGCAACGAATCATTTCAAGGTTCAGATCTTCGAATATTTCATTTAAATCTCAAGTAGTTTCAAAACAACACCCAAAAACAGAGAGTTCACAAACAATGCCAAAACCGGCGATCTAGTTCAAAAACAGGGTGTTTCGAAGACTGTATATAAAACCGGCGACCACGTCGTCCAAGCACACAAACAGAGCATTTTACGCAGATGAAAACAAAAATGGCGACCACGTCGCCCTCACTTCAGAGATAGCTACACTATGGCTTGTATGGAAAAAGAGGTCTAGCTTCCCTTACCTGGACTTGCGCAAACACCTAGAGTTCCGAAACCCAACAAAGCTTGAAGAACGCCTTGGCTCTGTTTTTGCGTCTGGTCGAAGGACTTGCAGAGAACTGCCCAGGTGCTCTAATGGTGGCTGCCTCTCGTCGTACTCTTGCGTGAAGATGCTAGAATCGCAGCGCGAAGGAGGCAACTGGAGGAGAAGGGAGGTAACTCACTCTTTCTCTCTTTGAAGGCTGCAACGTTTCTTTCTCTCAGCAGTGGGTTTTCTGCATCTTAAACCAACTTATCCACCAAAAGCAGCTGCCACCACCCACTCTGCAGAGAAGTCTGAGAACCACTGCCCTGAACAGTACGACCACTGTTGTCTCTGGTGCATGCCAACCACTGCTCTGAACAGTACTGCCACTGTTGTCGCTTGTGCATGCCAGCCACTGCTCTGAACAGTACGACCGCGAGTGTCTCCCGCGCATGCCAACATTCTGATGTCACTATTCTGAACCACCCTTTTTTGTCTACGTGGCGTGCGTGCACTACGCTTCATGCTGGGAGTCTGGGTCTTACCTTCTCGGTGTGAAACTCGACGTCGCGCGATAACTTTCCACTGCTGACTCATCCTGGCGAACGACCGATGTCTCCTTCGCCCTGGAAGACGACCGATGTCTTCCTCTGGAAGACGACCGATGTCTTCCTCTGGAAGACGACCGATGTCTTCCTCTGGAAGACGACCGATGTCTTCCTCTGGTAGACGACCGATGTCTTCCTCTGGGAGACAACCGATGTCTTCCCTGGCGACGCCCTCATAACTCTCGCGCCTTGGCCACGTCCACATGTGTCTCACGCCCGCGCGATGCCTGCATGCCTCTCGAGCCCGCGCGATGCCTGCATGCCTCTCACGCCCGCGCGATGCCTGCATGCCTCTCACGCCCGCGCGATGCCTGCATGCCTCTCGCGCCCGCGCGATGTCCACCTGGCGCTCATGTGTAGCAGGCGACCGGCGACCTCGTAGCCTTCTAAACTTAACTTTTTCCTCCCTTTCTATTCTAAATAAAAACATACTTAGAATTCATTTAAAATATAACTCTTTTATTCCAATTTAATTTTTCAGGTCCTTACATTCCACACTCAGATGATGCTGTCTGGAGCCTCAGACGCGGTGTACTGCAAGATGTTTATGAGTACACTGAGCGGAATAGCTATGGAGTGGTTCGTGAGCCTGCTAGAGGGCCACATCACCTCTTTCCATTAGTTCTCGAAGCTGTTCACAGAGCAGTATATAGTCAACAAAGCGCCACCGGTGGTGTCCTATGATCTGTTTGACGTGCGCCAATATCAGGGGGAGTCGCTGAAGGACTACCTCAACCGTTTTGGTGCGCAGGTGGTGAGATTGCCCAGCCAGGACAAGAACATGCTAGTGCACGCATTCAAGAAAGGCGTACTGCCTAGTCCTTTCGCTGAAGCTCATCAGGAGCCACCCTGCCACCTTTGCTGAGATTCGACGACGCGCGGTGGCGCACATAGTAGCAGAGATAGAGGTCTCTGAGAAGAGAGGCAGCGCTGCATCGTCGATGCCGCGCGGAGGTCAGGGGAAGCTGCAGCAGCAGGTGCGGGTGTATGAGGCCAAGGAAGGGAAGAAGGTGCAGGGAAGGCCTCGTCCCTATTCACCCAGGAAGGACCAGACCAGGGGGCGTGCAAGGGAGAACAACGCACCCCTTAGGTATAATTTCATGGTGGAGTTGGCGGAGCTGATTGCCATCCCTGCCGTGGCTGCAGGACTCCGAGTACCAGAGAAAACCGACAAGGTGCTTGGAGGGAGGAAGGATGAGTGGTGTGAATTCCATCAGGCTTATGGACACACACTCCACACCTGCCTGTCATTGGAGCATGAACTTGCTGAGTTAATGAAGACAGGATTCCTGACCGATTACCTGCGGGAGGCGCAAGGTGATCGCACTTTGGGGTCTCAGACAGGTGATCAGCAACACGAAATCCCTGTGCATGGGGACGTGAGGTGATGGAGGATGCAACGCTGGGGGGCTCCCAAGTAGCCCAGGAGGAAGCTCCTCGTGAATCAGGCGTCGCCAGAGCGGTCATCGCCTATGAAAGGAAAGGGTCCATACAGAGTGGTTGAGGCGTTAAAGAATGGAGCTTATCGGCTGGAGACTCTGGATGGAACAGCTATCCCCAGGATGTGGAACGCTACACACTAAAGTTTCTACTTCAGCGCAAGTGCAGGTGATCGATGGTCAGTTGCTAAGTGACCACCACCAGCAGATCGGTCTCTAGATGAGCGCCTGGAAGCAGAGTGCGAGAAGTAATGGAGCACAGATCCGTCATCGGTGTATGGTCATCGGGGTTTCTTGCTACACGCAGTTAAACTGGGACCTAGGCTCCCAACGAGAGCGTTACGCATTCACCTCGCATGATTCCAAACCAGAAGAAGAAGAGTTGCTCGCCAGTAGGGTTGTGCATGAGGATGGTGTAAGAAAGCTAGTAAGCTGGTCAGTGATCGATGACTCTCTTAACCCATTACGTGCATGGCACTGTGCAGGGAGATCATGCATGCAGGATGCAGCGCCTGACGAGTGTGTTTACACCAACCACCTCTGGTGCTCTCGTGGGAGCATGCGACTCGCTCAGAGGGAAGAAACGCGCTAAGTTACTTCCCAAAGGAATAACTTAGGCGCACAGAGAAGAGCGCAAAGGCCCTTCAGGTATGACATGCGTACAGTTAAATCCTCCCTCGCCTATGAGCGATGTGAGGTCAGTTAGAGCCTATCACTTAGAGTTAGAGGTCTCGTAAGCGGAGAGGTAGGTTCGTAGAGAACACCTCCCCTTCGAGTGAGAACTTCCAACGTGAAAGAAGGGTTCGTCCAGTGAAATCCTCCCTCGCCTATGAGCGATGTGAGGTCAGTTAGAGCCTGTCACTTGGAGTTAGGGGTCTCGTAAGCGGAGAGGTAGGTTTGTAGAGAACACCTCCCCTTCGAGTGAGAACTTCCAACGTGAAAGAAGGGTTCGCCCAGTGAAATCCTCCCTCGCCTATGAGCGATGTGAGGTCAGTTAGAACCTGTCAGTGGGGGTTAGAGGTCTCGTAAGTAGGAAGGAAGATTCGTAAGGAACACCTCCTCTTCGAGTGAGAACTCCCAACTTGAAAGAAAGGTTCACTAGTGAAGTCCTCACCCTCGACTTCTTACAGCAAGGCTGAGGCGAGAGAGAAAGTCCTCACCTCGACTTTGTACAGCGAGGCTGAGGCGAGATAACAAAGTCCTCACCTCGACTTTGTACAGCGAGGCTGAGGCGAGAGAGAAAGTCCTCACCTCGACTTTGTACAGTGAGGCTGAGGTGAGATAACAAAGTCCTCACCCTTGACTTCTTACAACGAGGCTGAGGCCAGAGAAAAGACCTCACCTCGACTTCTTACAGCGAGGCTGAGGCGAGAGAAGAAAGCCCTCTCCCTCGACTTTGTACAGCAAGGCAGAGGCAAGAGAAGAAAGACCTCACCTCGACTTTTTACAGTGAGGCTGAGGCGAGAAGAAAGACCTCACCCTCGACTTTGTACAGCGAGGCTGAGGCGAGAGCAGAAAGACCTCACCTCGACTTTGTACAGCGAGGCTGAGGCGAGAGGAGAAAGACCTCACCTCGACTTCTTACAGCGAGGCTGAGGCAAGAAAGGTCATCGAGAAGCACTTTTCTTCCCCAAGACACAAGCATCATCTTTGGTGTTCAGGCCCTCTATGTGCTTAGCGCTGGAGTAACAGAGAAGTAAAGCAGAGTCTGAAGCGCAATGACTGATCGGTGGTGCACCAACATGCTAGTCGGTGGTCGGTGGTAGAAGCAAGTTCTGTTGCGAGAAGCCGAAGCATTTAGGCCCGTCAAGTCAGTCGTCCAGCATGAAGTTAAAGACAATGCTGAGTCACATGCAGAGAGTTAAAAATGGAAAGGGACATGCAGCTGGAGCAAAGATTTCATTCATATTGAAGTCAATGCAGTGAGCCTTTACAGCTAAAAGGTTTATACAAGTTATGAAGCAGAAAAACAAATTACACAGAAAAGAAGAAGTTGCAAAGGGAGAAGCTCAATGAGGAGGACTGATCTTGCCATCGACCACTTAGTCTCTTCGCTGAGAACGAGTTCACAGCTCGACACTGAGGGGCTTGTGATCCGGTCGGTCACCGGTAATCGATGACGTCAGCAACAGATGACCACATGGACCATTCACAGGGTGACACGTGGTAGAAGGTAGCAGGTGAATCAGAGGGGAGATCACTCAGAACGGTGATCGGTGGTCAGTTGCTAAAGTGACCACCACCAGCAGATCAGTGCGTAGATGAGCGCCTGACAGCAGAGCACGAACGAGAAGTAATGAAGCACCGATCAGTCATCGGTGCAAGGTCATCAGGGAGAAGGTTGATTAACACCTCTTTGTCGAGAAAGAATTCCTCAATTCGAGCAGAGAGCTCACCAATGAAGTCCTCAGAGGGTAAGAGATGTGGGCGATGACAAGGTGGTGAGAGCGCAGAGCCATGTAGGTCGCCCGGGCCGATGACTTAGTCTCTTCGCTGAAACAAGTTAACAGCTTGAGACTGGGGGGCTTGTGTACCGACCAGTCCTCAGACACCGAGAACAGGTAGTAAAGGGCAAACCACATTAGCTGGGTCCCACAGCATGGGCCAAAGCCATGTGGAGTGGACCCCACAGGAAGCTTGGATTAGAGGGTGATCAGTCATCGGTGTGTCCAATCAGAGAAGGGTGATCAGTCATCGGTGTGTCCCCTTAAAGAAGGGTGATCAGTCATCGGTGTGTCCCCTCAGAGTAGGGTGATTAGTCATCAGCATGTTCCCACAGAGAAGGGTGATTAGTCATCACCATGTTCCCACAGAGAAGGGTGATTAGTCATCAGCGTGACGATCGCTAGGAAGGGCTGATATGTCCTCGTCACTCCGCAGGGTGATCAGTCCTCGGCAACAGAGTGTGACGAGGTGACATCGGTCTTGGGTGATTTGAACAGCGTAGACAGAACAGCTAAGATTGGTTCCCAGAGTGGGCCAATGACCAGGTAAATACCCAGAGGTAGGGAGAGGCCTGGATCACGAAGAGCCTATGCCGGTAGCAGGGAGAGCACAGTTGGGTGTAGAGTCCTGAGGGGACGAGTACTCACCAGAACTAGGGTTTTCCCAGTGAAGCTACATGCATGGCACGTGAACAGTGAAGGCACTCCCAGAACAGGCGGCCCCAGAGAGTAGGTGCACAAGGAGACACCCAGGTGGTCACCCTGTTAAAGTTTACACTCCAGAGAAGGAAACCTTATGTGCTAGATTACCCTAAGATTGGGTGATAGCGGCGCAACGGTATTCCAGTAAACCCTAAATATGGCTAGCAGCGCAGTAAACCCTAATTAGGGCTAGCGACGCAGTAAACCCTAGACTATATAAGGGACAGTAAAATACTTCACAAAGGTACGCAGTTTCTAGACCTAAACACGGATAGACACAATACACTTAGTGTTACTTGCCCCCTATTGACTTGAGCGTCGGAGTGCAAATGGCCACTAGGGCACCCCTTTCTATTTTGCAGGTGCAGATTGTTTCGAAAGAACCAAGCACGTATCAACGTGAGGAAGGAGGCGTGTGAGTGTCGTGGAGTCAACTGACAGGCGAGTCAACTGGCAAGAACAGAAGTAAAGAAACTATCTTGAGTTGTTGTGAGAGAGAGTTGTGAGCTTTGTCTCTTCCTTCTCCTTCCATGTCTTATCTTGTGAGCTTTGGAGACTCTCAAGTGGCAGCACCACCCACTCATCTTGGAAGAGCCATCCTCCAAGTGGCGTGAGCACATCTCCAAAAAGAATACAACCACATAAGTCATTCTATTCATCTTCTAAAAATACCCATTTTTGTTCTACTTGCTTGTTTGCAATTTCAATCGCTGCATGGTCATCGGGGTTTCTTGCTACACGCAGTTAAACTGGGACCCAGGTTCCCAGCGAGAGCGTTACGCATGCACCTTGCATGATTCCAAATCAAAAGAAGAAGAGTTGATCGCCAGTAGGGTCGTGCATGAGGATGGTATGAGAGAGCTAGTAAGCTGGTGAGTGATTAGTGACTCTCTTAACCCATTACGTGCATGGCACTGTGCGGTGAGGTCATGCATTCAGGATACAGCGCTTGGTGAGTGTGCTTAGACCAGCCACGACTGGTGCTCTCCTGGGAGCATGCGACTCACTCAGAGGCAAGAAACGTGCTAAGTTACTCCGCAAGGGAATAACTTAGGCGCACAGAGAAAAGTACAAAGGCCCTTCAGGTGTGACACATGTACGGTTAGATGCAAGTTGCATGCCTCCATCTGTCATCATCTGAGAGAGAGGCGCGGCCTAGGTATAAAAGCACTCCATGTCATGTAAGAGGCACCGTCTGTGTTGTTTTACAGGCATCGTTTGGAGTTCCAAAGAAGGTCATTGGAGCATTCTTGTAGAACTCGCGGTTGCAGCAGGCTAGACGAAGGAGTGACGAGGCATATTCTCCACATTTGAGTCAGAGGCAGGATCAGTTAAAAACACCTCGACCGTTGATGCGGCCACGTGTCTACAGATAAGAGGGGGTTGGTGACATATCCCATCAGTGCACTATTCATGTCCTTACGCGCAGAGCCGCTTAGGTCGCCTGAGCCAATGACTTAGTCTCTTTGCTGAAACAAGTTAACAACCTGAGACTGGGGGGCTTGTGTACTGATCCGGTCGGTCATCAGTAGGCGATGACGTCAGCAGCAGATGACCACGTGGACCAGTCACAGGGTGACACGTGGCATGAGATGGCAGGCGAATCAGGGAGGAGACCACTTAGAATGGTGATCGGTGGTCAGTTACCAAGTGGTCACCACCCCCAGAGCGGCGCCTAGATAAGCGCCTGGAAGCATCGCACGGACGTCGGTGGAAAGTAATGAGGCACCGCACGGTCGTCGGTGGAAGGCAATGAGACACCGCACGGTCATCGGTGGAAGGCAATGAGGCACCGCACGGTCGTCGGTGGATAGTAATGAGGCACCGCACAGACGTCGGTGGATAGTAATGAGGCACCGTACGGACGTTGGTGGGAGGTCATGAGGCACCGCACGGTCATCGGTGGATAGTAATGAGGCACCGCTCGGTCGTTAGTGCATGCAGAGCTAGATCAGTCATTGGTGTTCTTGCCAACTCATGTTGAGCTGGGACCCAGGTTCCCAGCGAGAGCGTTATGCATGCACCTCGCATGATGCCCACTCAGAGAACGTGCGGTGAGACCATGCAGGCAGGTTGCGCCTGGTAAGTGTGCTTAGAACAGCCACACCCAGTGCTCTCCTGGGAGCATGCACCCACTCAGAGGACGTGCAGCGAGGTCATGCAGGCAGGATGCGCCTGGTGAGTGTGCTCAGACCAGCCACACCTAGTGCTCTCCTGGGAGCATGCAACTCGCTCAGAGAGAAGAAACGCGCTAAGTTACTCCGCAAGAGGATAACTTAGCCGCACAGAGAAAAGCGCAGAAGCCCTTTAGATGTGACGTGTACGGTTAGATGTCAGCTGCATGCCTCCACGTGTCACCATCTGAGAGAGAGGCATAGCCCAGGTATAAAGGTACTCCACCTCATGTAAGGTAGGAGGATTCTTACATAGTCTGACACAGAATTACACTTCTTACAGTTTTTACACTACAGACAGTTTCTGAGTCATTGTGGGGACGTTTATACACGTTGCACAGTGATTACAGAATTAAGACACATAGAGAGAAAGTGGATCTGAGCACACACGAGTCTCACAGAGAGATTCAGTGAGAGTTTTTGGTGTTCCTATTGCCTGACTTGAGCGTCGGAGCTACAACGGCCGCTAGAGGCGCCGTATGTGTTTTGCAGGCATCGTTTGGAGTTCCGGCGAAGGTTCTTGGAGCGTTCTTGCAGAACACGCAGTTGCAGAAGGCTAGATGAAGGAGTGATGAGGCACATCCTCCACGTTCAAGTACGCGGCAGGATCATGTACCGACCAGTCCTCGGACACCGAGAACAGATAGTAAAGGGCAAACCACGTCAACTGGTCCCACAGCATGGGCCAAAGGCATGTGGAATGAACCCCGCAGGCAGTTTGGATTAGAGAGTGATTAGTCATCAGCGTGTCCCCACAGAGAAGGGTGATCAGTCATCAGCGTGTCCCCACAGAGAAGGGTGATTAGTCATCAGTGTGTCCTCTCAGAGAAGGGTGATTAGTCATTAGTGTGTCCCCTCAGAAAAGGGTGATTAGTCATCAGTGTGTCCCCACAGAGAAGGGTGATTACCAGAAGGGACTGATGTGTCCTCGTCACTCCGCGGGTTGATCAGTACTCGGCAACAGAGTGTGACGAGGTGACATCGGTCTTGGGTGATTTGGACAACACAACCAGAACAGCTAGGATTGGTTCCCAGAGTGGGCCAATAACTAGTTAAATACTCAGAGCTAGGGAGAGGCCTGGATCACGAAGAGCTTATGTGTGTGGCAGGGAAAGCACAGTTAGGTGCAAAGTCCCGAGGGGTCGAGTACTCGTCAGAACTAGGGTTTCCCAATAAAGGCTACATGCATGGCACGTGAACAGCAAGGGCACTCCCAAAACAGGTGGCCCTAGAGACTAGGTGCAGGAGGAGGCATCCAGGTTGTCACCCTGTAGTGTTTGCACTCCAGAAAAGGAAACCTTATGTGCTAGATTACCCTATGACTGGGTGATACCGGCGCAGGGGTATTCCAGTAAACCCAAAATATGGCTAGCAGCGCAGTAAACCCTAATGAGGGCTATCGGCGCAGTAAACCCTAGACTATATAAAGGGAAGTAAAATACTTCACAAAGGTACGCAGTTTCTAGACCTAAACACGGAGAGACTCAATACACTTGGTGTTTTTTGCCCTATATTAACTTGAGCGTCGGAGTGCAAATGTCCTCTAGGGCGCCCCTTTCTCTTTTGCATGTGCAGATTGCTTCGAAAGAACCAAGCATTTATTAAGGTGAGGAAGGAGGCATGTGAGTGTCGTAGTGTCAACCGACAGGAGAGTCAACCAGCGAGAACATTTGGCACCCACCGTGGGGCCGAAATAAAACAAGGTCCCATACACGGGAGTGAGAGTAGAAACCACAGAAGATGAGGAATACTAAACACGGATCCGTTCCACCAAATGGGGGCGAAAGCATTACCATGCAACAACTCATGGAAACGATGCGCGCTCTTCAAGAGACGGTGGCAGAGTCCAGAGCGCATCAGGCGCGTATGATCTATTTGATGTAAGACAGCATTAGAGGGAGTCCCTGAAAGATTACCTCAACAGGTTTGGGGCAAAGGTGGTGAGGTTGCACACCAAAGATAAAGATATGGTGGTGCATGCCTTCAGGAAGGGAGTACTGCCTGGGCCTTTGAGCGAGTCCCTGATACGAAATCTCCCCAAGACCTTCGGCGACATTAAGCGTCGTGCAGTTGTGCACATTGTTGCCGAAGGAGAGCTCGATGAGAAACGAGAAAGTGCAGTCTCATCGAGGCCCCGAGTGCCTAATCGACCCCAACCCCTGCGGGTGCACGAGGCGGCCACAGAAAAAAAGGCTCAAGGAAAACAGAAGCCCTATGAGCCCCGAAAGCCCCAATCTAGGGCACGCGCCAAAGATGATGTGCCCCCTAGGCATGAATTCCTGGTGGAGCTAAAGGAGCTAATCGCCATTCCCAATGTGGCAGAAAGGTTGAAGTTGCCTCTAAAGACAGACAAGAGGCTGGGGCCGAACAAGAACGCCTAGTACGAGTTCCATCATGCCTATGGCCATCCCATTCGCAACTATCTGGCCTTGGGCCATCAGTTGGATGAGTTGGTTAAAAGTGGGTTCCTCAGTGATTACTTGAAGGAGATGCAAGGGGGCGAGGTGGCGGTAGCCCCGAGGGCTGATCAGGGGCATGAAGTGCCCATACACGGTGAGATTCACACTATAGCAGGTGGACACTCTTTTGCCATCCTCGAACATGGAATGCGACTCACTTGAAGTTTTATTTCAGTTAAAGCCATGTAATGTTGTACACAACGCAGGGGACACTCTTTTTTTTCCCTTTTTCAAGGGTTTTTAATGAGGTCACCCAATAAAAAATTTTAATTAAAGATATATCTCAGAATGTGTGTGTGTACAATAGAGATAGAACCTATCACTTGGGGTTAGAAGTCTCGTAAGCGGGAAGGTAGGTTCGTAGAGAACACCACCCCTTCGAGTGAGAACTCCCAACGTGAACAGAAGGGTTCACCCAGTTAAATCCTCCCTCGTCTATGAGCGATGTGAGGTCAGTTCGAACCTGTCAGTTGAGGTTAGAAGTCTCGTAAGCAGGAAGGTAGGTTCGTAGAGAACACCACCCCTTCGAGTGAGAACTCCCAACGTGAATAGAAGGGTTCACCCAGTTAAATCCTCCCTCGCCTATGAGCGATGTGAGGTTAGTTCGCACCTGTCAGTTGGGGTTAGAGGTCTCATAAGCGGGAAGGTAGGTTCGTAGAAAACACCTCCCCTTCGAGTGAGAACTCCCAACTTGAACAGAAAGGTTCATTTAGCGAAACCCTCATTGGCCTCTGGGTAATGTGAGACTAGCAAGGACTCGTCACATTGGGTTAGAAGTCTTGGAAGCGAGAAAGGAAGGTTCATAGAGAACGCCTCCCCCTCCGAGGGAGAACACCAAGGACGACTCGTACCAGTGAAATCCTCTTTTGCCTATGAGCGATCAGAGGTCAGATCGAGCCTTTCAGATGGGGTTAGAAGTCCCAATAGTAGAGAGTAAGTTCGCATAGAACGCCTCCTTGTCGGGAAGAAATCCCAATTCGAGCAGAGGGTTCACCAATGAGGCCCATCTTTCCCTAAGGGCAATGAATGGCCATATGAAGTTTGTTATCTTGTCAGGTGCATACAGATCGTCGCTGGAGTCCTCACAAAGCTAAGTGGTGTGGAGGATGACGAGGTCGATGGGGTACTTTTCAGCTAAGAAGTTCCTGTGAAGTCTTGTTCATGGTATGATCACCTTTCCTAGTGAAAGGCAAAGCTCACAATGACCTAGCAGAATTAAGCATGCACTAGAAGATAGAGTTCGCAAAAGTTGAGAATGCAAAGTGATGGAACAATGAAGTGGCGCGGGGTTTTGAAGGGGTTTAACGTAGGCAAAGAAGCGCAAACGTTAATGATCCAGTCGGTCATCGGTAGTAGATGACGTCAGCAATAGATGACCACGTGGACCATTCACAGGGTGACACGTGGGATAAGTTAGCAGGAGAATCAGGGAGGAGATCACTCAGAACGGTGATCGGTGGTCAGTTACCGAGTGACCACCACCCGCAGATCAGTACCTAGATGAGCGCCTGGAAGCAGAGCGCGAGAAGTAATGAAGCATCGATCAATCATCTGTGCATGGTCATCGGGGTTTATTGCTACACACAGTGAAACCGGGACCCAGGCTCCCAGCGAGAGCGTTACGCATGCACCTCGCATGATTCCAAACCAGAAGAAGAAGAGCTGATCGCCAGTAGGGTCGTGCATGAGGATGGTATGAGAGAGCTAGTAAGCTGGTGAGTGATCAGTGACTCTCTTAACCCATTACATGCATGGCACTGTGCGGTGAGGTCATGCATGCAGGATGCAGTGCTTGGTGAGTGTGCTTAGACCAGCCACGACTGGTGCTCTCCTGGGAGCATGCAACTCACTCAGAGGCAAGAAACGCGTTAAGTTACTCCGCAAGGGAATAACTTAGGCGCACAGAGAAAAGCACAAAGGCCCTTCAGGTGTGACACGTGTACGGTTAGATGCAAGTTGCATGCCTCCATGTGTCATCATCTGAGAGAGAGGCGCGGCCCAGGTATAAAAGCACTCCATGTCATGTAAGAGGCGCCGTCTATGTTGTTTTACAGGCATCGTTTGGAGTTCCAGAGAAGGTCCTTGGAGCATTCTTGTAGAACACGCGGTTGCAGCAAGCTAGACGAAGGAGTGACGAGGCATATTCTCCACATTTGAGTCAGAGGCAGGATCAGTTAAAAACACCCCAACCGTTGATGCGGCCACGTGTCTACAGATAAGAGGGGGTTGGTGAGATGTCCCATCAGTGCACTATTCATGTCCTTACGCGCAGAGCCGCGTAGGTCGCCTGAGCCAATGACTTAGTCTCTTCGCTAAAACAAGTTAACAACTTGAGACTGGGGAGCTTGTGTACCAACCAGTCCTCGGACACCGAGAACAGATAGTAAAGGGCGAACCACGTTAGCTGGGTCCCACAGCATGGGCCAAAGCCACGTGGAATGGACCCCGCAGGAAGTTTGGATTAGAGGGTGATTAGTCATCAGCGTGTCCCCACAGAGAAGGGTGTTCAGTTATCAGCGTGTCCCCACAGAGAAGGGTGATTAGTCATCAGTGTGTCCTCTCAGAGAAGGGTGATTAGTCATTAGTGTGTCCCCTCAGAAAAGGGTGATTAGTCATCAGTGTGTCCCCACAGAGAAGGGTGATTACCAGAAGGGACTGATGTGTCCTTGTCACTCCACGGGTTAATTAGTCCTCGGCAACAAAGTGTGACGAGGTGACATCGGTCTTGGGTGATTTGGACAACACAACCAGAACAGCTAAAATTGGTTCCCAGAGTGGGCCAATGACCAATTAAATACTCAGAGGTAGGGAGAGGCCTGGATCACAAAGAGCTTATGTGTGTGGCAGGGAAAGCACAGTTAGGTGCAGAGTCCTGAGGGGTTGAGTACTCGTCAAAACTAGGGTTTCCCAGTAAAGGCTACATGCATGGCATGTGAACAGCAAGGGCACTCCCAGAACAGGTGGCCCCAGAGAGTAGGTGCACGAGGAGGCATCTAGATGGTCACCCTGCAGTGTTTGCACTCCAGAAAAGGAAACCTTATGTGCTAGATTACCCTAAGACTGGGTGATACCGGCGCAGGGGTATTCCAGTAAACCCAAAATATGGCTAGCAGCGCAGTAAACCCTAATGAGGGCTATCGGCGCAGTAAACCCTAGACTATATAAAGGGAAGTAAAATACTTCACAAAGGTACGCAGTTTCTAGACCAAAACATAGAGAGAATCGATACACTTGGTGTTTTTTGCCCTATATTGACTTGAGCGTCGGAGTGCAAACGGCCTTTAGGGCGCCCTTTTCTCTTTTGCAGGTGCAGATTGCTTCGAAAGAACCAAGCATTTATTAAGGTGAGGAAGGAGGCGTGTGAGTGTCGTAGAGTCAACCGACAGGAGAGTCAACCGGCGAGAACACTAAGAAAACCAACATTGTGGTGTGATAACTTGAGTGCTAAGGCACTAGCTTCAAATCCAGTTATGCATACTCGATACAAACACATTGAAATTGATGTACACTACATCAGAGACCAAGTACTGCAAAATGAGATTTTCGTAGCCTATGTTCCATCAGCTAATCAAATAGTTGACTGTCTCACTAAAGCATTAACTCATACACGATTCTGCCAACTCAGAGACAAACTTCGGGTGACTCCCTCACCCATCAGTTTGAAAGGGGGAATTAGAGACAAGATCCCTTAATATGTGGATTCCAATGATTGCTTTTGATTGTGTCAATCCTTGTAATTATTGTAATTATCAATCAATGGTTATCAGTATTGATTGTTACCTTATTTGTTGTAATGCAATGATACTGAGTATTAATTGTTGGATTATATACTGTCAGGTTTTGACTATATATGTATATTGTAATCAACAAATTAAATACAATATTTTTTCACCTTTCATTATCCTTTTCTCACTCTGCCTACCCCAAAGATTTCACACATTCTATTGGATATAATTACCAGTTGGAGTATGTGAACATAGATTTTGTATTTTTTTCCTAATCCAAGCCTAAATTTTGTGACCTTTTGTTTTTAATCATGTCTAGACTTTCATTTCGGCATCCACTTTTCCATTTTAGTATTTTAGTAGATCTCATTGTTTCTCTATTTCTACAAAGTCCATATTCTATTTTTTCTAGATTATATGTTACTTTTTTTTGTTAAACTATAATTAAACCCTAAAAATAATAATAAACATATAGCAATTAACAAGGAATATACACTTTGTAACTTTCTTTTAATACATTTCCTCATAAATTTACCTTTGATATGTTTTTTTACTTACTAGCTAATATAATAATAAATATGTGATGCAAACCAAGCCCACAAGGTGATGATCAAGGACGCTAAAGAATATAAAGAGAAGTCACCTCAAAGTAGAGACCTCACCAGATGTAGAATGGGACAAAGACCAGAGCACCTAAAGTTCTTCCTGCTGGTCTTCTTAATGATTAGAAAATGTTGTAAATAATTTGGGCTCACTTTGGGGGTCCAAATAGCAAATATAGGCTAGAATAAGGTGCCTTTAGTATAATAGTGGGTGTAGTTAGCATTTTAGGATGTTCTTGGCCCTTTTTGAAGGCATTTTGACCTAATTTCTAGAAGGATAAGCCAAGAATACGGGATTGACTTAGTCAAACCCTATGTCTACCCACTTTTTTCCTTTTCCCATTCTACCCTTTAAGCTTGCTTTCCAAGGCTCCTAAATCTATAAATAGGGAGGCCTACCTCATGTATTCACAAGTTGAAAATTAGAGTAAAGAAACTATACACAATTTGTGTGATCTGTGAGTGAGTGAAATTCCTTCTCTCTTAGTGTTATCTTGTGAGTTTTGAGAGCTCTCAAGTGGCGGCATCCTTCACTTATCTTTGAGTCATTTCACCATCTAAGTGGCGTGCAACCATTCTCAATTCCATTTATCATAAGCTTCCTTTTCCTTCATCTTTTCCTTCCATTATCATTCCATCTATTCATAAACATGTTCTTATTTTACTTCATTATGTCTATTCGGTTTTTATATGTTGCTCTTTGATCCTGCCACGGACTTGAACCTGGAGGATGAGCCTCGTCACTCCTTCGTATAGCCTTCTGCAACTGCACGTTCTGCAAGAACGCTCCAAGAACCTCCGCTGGAACTCCAAACAATGCCTGCAAAACAACACAAATGGCGCCTATAGCGGCCGTGTGCACTCCAACGCTCAAGTCAGGCAACAAGAACACCGAAAACTCTCACTGAATCTCTCTGCGAGACTCGTGTGTGCTCAGATCCACTCTCTCTCTCTGTAACTGAATTCTGTTATCACTGTGCAACATGTACAAACGCTCCCACAATGACTCAGAAACCAAGTGTCTTGAATTTGTGTAAACTTGTAATCTGAAAACTTGTGTGTACCTGACATAAGGTAGAGTAATACCTTTATACTTGGGCCACGCTTCTCTCCCAGATGGTGACACGTGGAGGCATGCAACTGGAATCTGACCGTACACGCGTCACACCTGGAAGGCTTCTGCGTATTTCTCTTGTGCGGCTAAGTTATCCACTTGCGGAGTAACTTAGCACGTTTCTTCTGTCTGAATGAGTGTGTAACATCCCGCCAAAATACTATTCATATTTATATAATGAAAATAAAAATAACAAATAGATTGAAGTGAATGAAATTGTATATAAGTAAATAAAGTTTCTCCTCCCAGGGAGTTTAATACAAATACGATCACTTTTCCATTAAAACATAAACAAATTACAATACAATAGAAAGATAGGCGATCTCCTGACAGAAGGGCGATCTCCTATTAGAAAGGCGATCTCCTATTACAAGGGCGATCTCCTATCATATAGGCGATCTCCTATCAGAAAGCAGCAAAAGGGGTGATCGCCCAACGGAAATTGAAAACAGGCGATCTCCTTCCAGCGACAATTCACTAAGGAGCTCTACTTCCTGCAACATCATCTGCTCCCGTGTAAATTATACACGATCATTACAGGTTTAAGAAAAGGCCGAACACAACACCAAGAAAACACAGGGTAAGCTAGACATTTAAAAAGAGTTAGATATGAACTTTAAAATCAAGGTAAAACAAATTCAAGATATCTACGTAATCCATCAACTAAACACATATTTCACGATTCCTTGAAGGTCATTAAAATCACAACATATATCAAGTGTCTATCAATTCAAAGTTTCTCATTTCTCACGTCAGACTTCACTGACTCATCACACAAGACACTTGACTCCACTTCCGAAAGACTCGTGCGTTGAACCTAGCATCTAGGGACATGCACCTGTCATACTTCATTGGCTATAATGATTCCACAGCCATGCGCATCAACACAATCTCGGTCTCAATTCATCACTCTCACAGTATGACAGGGTAAATCCATAAGACAGGCCGAGCTCGTTCTGTTTCACACGACTCACCCATTCATATGAACCTCCTTCGACTCTCACCAACTGAGTAACTTCCTCTATGTGATTCCATTATCTCAGCAGAGTCAGGATCGCCCCATTCACAGGATACTTACAGATCAATACACTTCACAACCAAATCTCAACACGGTATTTCCTTTCCTGAAAATACTATGTCTTGACCCACATTCACGACATTCCACACACCATACCACTCAAAGAATGATTTCAATCATAGCAACAGTCATTTCAAAGGTTCATATTTTCGAATATCACATGTATATCACATTTAAATCCAAAGCAACTTCAAACAACATCAAAAACAGGGAGTTCGCAAACAACGCCAAAACCGGCGATCTGGTTCAAAAACAGGGTATTTCGAAGTTTGTATACAAAACCGGCGACCACGTCGCCCAAACACATAGAACAGAGCATTCACGAAGATGAAAACGAAACTGGCGACCACGTCGCCCTTACTCCAGAAAAAGCTAATCTATGGCTTGTATTGAAAATGAAGGCTAGCTTCCCTTACCTGGACTTGCGCAAAACACCGAGAGCTCAAACCCACCGAGCTTGAAGGATGCCTTAGCTCTGTTTTCAGTGCCTGGTTGGTAGAACTTGCAGAGAAACTCCCAGGTGCTCCAAGGGCTGTCGTCGCTCATCGCACAGGTGCTGGAGGTTGCCTGAGTTGCAGCGCAAAGGAGAGAAGAAGGGAGGGAGGAAGTTTTCACTCACTCTAACACTCTTGCGTCTGTAATGCTCTTTGCCTTCCCGCAGTGGCTTTTGAATCCCA
Organism: Phaseolus lunatus; assembly: GCA_013389735.1. Taxonomy (NCBI): domain Eukaryota; kingdom Viridiplantae; phylum Streptophyta; class Magnoliopsida; order Fabales; family Fabaceae; genus Phaseolus; species Phaseolus lunatus. The sequence goes on along the minus strand of CM023859.1, from coordinate 14,226,730 downwards.
GCTTACCTGTCCACGTATGCTGCTGCTGCCACCCCTTCTGCAGGAAAGCCTGAGAACCACTGCCCTGAACAGTACGACCACTGTTGTCGCTTGTGCATGCCAACCACTGCTCTGAACAGTACGACCACTGTTGTCGCTTGTGCATGCCAACCACTGCTCTGAACAGTACGACCGCGAGTGCCTCTTGCGCATGCCAACTTTCTGATGTCACTATTCTGAACCACCCTTTTTGTCTACGTGGCGCGCGTGCAGGACGTTTCATGCTGGGAGTCTGGGTCCCACTTTACTCTGTGTGAAACTCGACGTCGCGCGATAACTTTCCACCGCTGACTCATCCTGGCGAACGACCGATGTCTCCCTCGCCCTAGAAGACGACCGATGTCTCCCTCGCCCTGGGAGACGACCGATGTCTCCCTCGCCCTGGAAGACGACCGATGTATCCCTCGCCCTGGAAGACGACCGATGACTCTCTTGGGAGACGACCGATGTCTATCCCTGGCGACGCCCTCATGCCTCGCGCCCTGGCGATGCCCGCATGCCTCTCGCGCCCTGGCCACGTCCACATGCCTCGCGCCCTGGCGATGCCCGCATGCCTCTCGCGCCCTGGCGCTCATGTGTAGCAGGCGACCGGCGATCATGTACTACTAAACTACACTTTTCATCCTTTACTCTTCTTGATCCACACGTCATCCGACCGACCTCTACCAGCTGACCCCAGATCTTGGGCGACGTCCGAGGTCCGACTACTACGAAACTTCATTTACCAGCTCTTTGTATTTTAAATAATAACATCTTCTGGAATTATTTAAATATACCACTTTCATTCCAATTCAATTTTACAGGTCCTTACAGAGTGCATGCTCCCAGGAGAGCGCCTGGTGGGGCTGGTCTAAGCATACTCACCAGGCGTATCCTGCCTGCATGGCCTTTCCACACGTCCTCTGAGTGAGTGCATGCTCCCAGGAGAGCGCCGGGTGTGGCTGTCTATGTTAGAATTAAGCAGGGTCTGAAGATCAAGAGGGGAGGGGTGAATTGATCTTTTAAAATTTTTGCAACAGGAACTGACTTCTGTATTACAGAGATTAAAAGAACAGATTGATTTCAAATAAAACAGATTTATTTTTCCAAATCACCTTCGTACAATCAGAACTTAATCAAACAAGATTTTATACAATTAGAAGGAACAGCAGAACACACTTGTTCAGATATTTGCAAGAAGGTTTCAACCAAGAGAAGAACAGTTCTTATTAAACCCAGAATTAACAGATTCAATTTCAAATGAACAGATTTATTTTGGACAGTTATCAATTCAAATTCCAGAAATAAATGCAAGAAAGGAGAGAAGATTGCACACAAGTTTTTATACTGGTTCACTCATCAAGAGCTACATCCAGTTCACCTTACACCAAGGTGGAATTCACTAAACACATACAACAATTACAGCATATACAGCAGTTCTTGAAACCTACAAGAACACTCACATACAAGGCTGAAAAACACCTATTTCAGCACACCTTGCACTCCAAGAAACCCTATCAAGAAGTGACTAACACTTCCACCTTTACAAAAAATGAGAAAAGAAAAAAATACACCTGAAAAGAAGATGCAAGAACTCAAACTAGTAGTTCAATCTGCTGCAAAAACTGCACCAGCACCTTCACAAAGCACAAGGTTTTCCTAGAACAAGCACACTTGAAATTCCTTTTGAAAACCTTTCACAAAAGCCTTTGAATTCTTCTTCTCACTCAGAAACTGATTGAAACGTGATTGCACTGTATATTTTGTGTGAGAGAAGTCTTCTATATTTAAAGAAACCAGTTTCTAACCACTTTTCAAAAAACAGTTTGAAAAATAGTTAAGAATAACAGAACCAAAATAAATCTATTTATTATCCAGGAAACAGATTTATTTTTGTCCAGTATTCAGACTTTTTGAGAAAACTTTAAACAGCATTTTTGAAAACTTTAAACACTCCTTGTGTTTGGTTTAAGCTTGCTTTAGGCAACTAGAACAGAATGACCGATGACCGACCGGTGCCACATTACTTTCCAAATGACCGATGACCGATCGTACCACATTACTTTCTCAAAGACCGATGACTGATCACATTACTTTCCCAAAGACCGATGACCGATCGTACCTCATTACTTCCTCCAATGACCGACGACCGATTGGTTCCTCATTACTTCCTTCAATGACCGACGACCGATTGGTTCCTCATACTTCCCCAATGACCGACGACCGATTGGTTCCTCATTACTTCCCCCAATGACTGATGACAGATCGGTGCCTCATCACTTCCTCACCTCCTAAGCCTAAACCAAAATTCACTTAAATCCTTTTACAAAACTATAAAGTACCGAAGCAATTTTCTTCATCAAACACACTTTAAGCCAAGGTTGGGAAGAAGCTTCCTTCAGCTTCAATAATCTCCCCCTGTTTGATGGAGACAAATCCCCATAGCTCGATTGCTTTGAAGAAAGATCAATACCTGTACAAAGCTTGATTCCACAATACACAGATTTAAAGTGAATATTGAATAAGAGAAGAGTAGAGAATATATATACCTCCCTATACCACTGCAGCTTATAAGATCAGCTATTTTTCTCCCCCTTTGGATTCATCAAACAGCATGGGATCAAATAAAAACAGAAGCATATAATAGCCATACATGATAGTTCATAAAGTCCTTAAGAGGGGAATACATTCCAGAATAGAGATGAAACAGAAATAAAAGGATAATGTTCAACAAATATAAGAAGACAATATTGGGAAGAAAGAAAACTATTCCCTGTAGTAAAGCTCAGCCAGTTGTTCCTGTACTCCCTCGAGTTGATAATCTAGATGCTGGAACCTGGCTTGAGTCATCTCGAAGTAGGCTTTCTGGTCTTCTGAAAGATTGTCAAGTCGATGCAGTACTTGCCTTTCAAAACTAGACAAAGGTTCACCTCTGAATTCGGGAGAATGATATGCAACCAGTGCATTGTTTTCTGTAGCATCCAAGTCATCATGATTCGGTTGATGATCAGCATGAACATTGTCATCTTCCATAGGAACAGCAGGTTCTTCATCATCATTGTTGTTGTGGTTGGACGTACCATGTTCCATTCTAGGACCTGTTGTCCTTTTAAAAACCCACTCTTCACCTTCCTTGAGGAATCCCATCTTCATGAGCGTAGAGTTGTCGATTTCACTAATTGCTTTGATTGGCTCGTTTCTCTCATTAGTAGTGTCAATCTCAAAACAATCGATTAATTTTGAAATGAAAATTGCATAGGGAAATCTGTAATCAGATAGCCTCTTGGATTTGAGCATATGCTCTGTCATTACACAAACCCAATTTATTTTTATGCGATGCATGAGACAGTAGAGTAAAATGAGGTCTTCCTCATGTAATGTAGCATGATTACTTCCCCTAGGTGTCAGTTGCCATGCAATAACATAGGCTAGAAACCTAGGAGTTAGGTTTAGATTACCTGCATGAAACCTGTTTATGTGTTGATTCTTATCTCTCATGCAGCTTGTGTAGAACTGAATTTTATTGAATTCTTGAATCATGGTTGTGTTCCCCTTTCCTACCTTGAGGCCTGAATACTTGATTCCAGCGATGTTGCTCCAAACTTCACTTGTTATTTTTATTTGGACACCTTTTACGTGGGAAATTAAATTTTTCCCATCAAGGGTCAGATTGGTATCGAATACCTTCACTAGATCTGGATAGATGTTGCCAGTCATTTCAAGAAATGGCTTCAATCTCTGATGCTTGAGAAGTGCTTTGGGTTCAGTCAGCTTTTCACTCTTCATCCATGAAAACTCGAGGATCTTTGGCACATTTACCTGTTTTCTACTTATCTCATGTAAGTAAGTGGTCATGGCTTCAGCATCACCATCGAACCATTTCTCTAAAATACCTTGAGTGTTATTCTTCTGCTCACGGGATTTCTTCCTTTTGTATACCAATGATGCCATTTCTGAAACCTGTTCCTCTTTATCAAAAGAAAACTGAGAGATTGCAAGCAAAAGTTGAATGTGTGAACTACAGGTTTTGAATACCATTATTTATAGAATCAAACAGATTGTATTAATGCTTAGCAGAGTTGGAGTGTGAAGAAGAAACAAATCAAAAACACAGAGTCAGTACAGATTTTATTCCTGCAGCAGTTTCAGTTTTTGGAAAGAGGCAAAATCATTTTGAAAAAGTGTTTTAGCTTTTAGTGAGAAATAGCTTTCCATACAGTTAGTCAAACCAGTTTGAATATCCAGACAGAACAGCCATAAACCTGCTGGTCAAAGCAATAAAGCAGTTAAGGTGCATGTATAATTTCTCTTTCCTAGTTATGTATATTTTAGGCACAGAAATAAACAGATTAACCAGAGAAATAACATGTTATAGATTTAAAATATCACTGCAGTGAACAGTTTAAGCTAATAATACCCAATTCGTTTAACAAGAAATAAAACCTATCTTTAGCCAGAGGTTTTGTAAACAGATCAGCCAATTGAAACTCAGTACTAATGAATTTAATATCACAAATACCATTAGCTATATTTTCTCTTAAGAAATGATGTCTAATCTCTATGTGCTTTGTTCTTGAATATAACACAGGATTTTTAGACAGGTTTATGGCACTGGTATTATCACAATTAATAGGTATCTTGTTTAACAGTATTCCATAGTCACTTAGCTGTTGCCTTAGCCATAATGTTTGAGCACAGCAGCTTCCAGCAGCAATGTATTCTGCTTCTGCTGTAGAGAGGGCAACACAAGCTTGTTTCTTGCAATGCCAAGAAATCAGGCTTGATCCTAGCATGTGACATGTTCCACTAGTGCTCTTTCTGTCAATCTTGCACCCTGCAAAATCAGAATCTGAAAAACAGTTTAAGTATAAGGAAACATGGTTAGGATACCATAGTCCAACAGATTTTGTCCCTTGCAAGTATTTCAGAATTCTCTTGACTGCATTGTAGTGAGATTCCCTTGGATCAGATTGATATCTAGCACATAGGCATACAACAAACATAATATCAGGTCTGCTGGCAGTTAAGTACAGCAGGGATCCAATTAAGCTTCTGAACTTGGATTGGTCAACAGGTTTTCCTGCACAGTCTTGGTCTAATTGACAGCTTGTTGAAATAGGAGTGCTAATTGCCTTACATTGATCCATATCAAATTTTTTTAGCAGCTCTTTGCAGTATTTTTCTTGACTAATGAAGATTCCATCCTTGAGCTGTTTCACTTGCAGGCCAAGGAAGAAGTTCATTTCTCCCAACATTGACATCTCAAACTCTCTCATCATTGTATTGACAAAAGCTTCACACATTTCCTCATTGGTTGACCCAAAGATTATATCATCTACATACACTTGTACCAGGATAATATCTTCCCTTTTCTTCTTAATGAATAGAGTCTTGTCAGAATTACCACGGTTATAGCCTTGAGAAAGCAAAAATTCACTTAACCTTTCATACCATTGCCTTGGTGCTTGTTTTAGTCCATACAAGGCCTTCTTAAGCTTGTACACATGTTCTGGATTTTTGTAATCTTCAAAGCCTGGGGGCTGGGAAGCAAACACCTCCTCATTTTCATTGTTCAAAACCTTTGCCAATTTCTTAAAAGCTTTGTATGTATCATTTTTAGAAGCAATGAATAGAGTCCAAGTATATCTAGAAAAGTCATCAACAATCACCAAAGCATAATAATTTCCAGCAAGGCTAGCAGTCCTAGATGGTCCAAATAAATCCATATGCAATACATCCAGAATTTTATTTGTAGAAACTATATCTTTAGATTTAAAAGAGGTTCTAATCTGTTTTCCTTTTACACATGCATCACACAACCTGTTATTTTTAAAACATATTTTGGTAGACCAGAAACAAGGTCCTTAGACAACAATTTATTCAAGTGATCTGTATGGATATGAGCCAACCTCCTGTGCCATAGCCAAGACTCATCACTTTTTGACAACAAGCATTCATTTTTAGAATTGTTATTAACAATGTCTAGGAGATAGATGTTGTTTACCCTTTTCCCTGTGAACAACACCTTACCAGAGTTCTGATTTGAAATTGTACATGTGTTGGCTTCAAAATTAACCAAGTATCCCTTATCACAAAGCTGACTAATACTGAGAAGATTATGCTTTAAGCCTTCAACATATAGGACATTCTCAATTATAGTTGAGTCTTTAGTGCCAACATCTCCTCTTCCAAGAATTTTTCCTCTATTGTTGTCCCCATATGTGACATAACCTTCAGCTTTGAGTTTCAAACTTATGAACTGGGCCAAATCACCTGTCATATGTTTTGAGCAGCCGCTATCAAGGTATCACTTATTTTTCCTGCTGTTTTTCTGCAAAACAGATTACATATATGGTACCCCTCTTAGTATAGGGTCCAGCATGATTAATACCTTTCCTTAGGAAGCCATTTGGCTAAGCCTTTAGGAACAAGATATTTTCTAGCCCTACATGTTCTTGATGTATGACCAGATTTCATGCAGTAGAAACAGGATGCAGTATATACTGTATTTAATCTGTTAAAAGAAGAAAAACCTGTTTTGGCAGGAACAAAAAAACTGGACAGCTTTTTAACATTTTGCTTTATTCCAGGATTATATCCTAAACCATTTTTATTAAAGACAGCATTTTGTGAACCCAGCAATGTTTCAAGATTTTCTCTTCCTTTTGTGAAATTTGATAAAGTCTTTAGAAGATATTCAACCTGTTTTTCCAATTTCTTACAATTTTCACATGTTTTGATGGATGCATGCAGGCAGGTTAATTCAAGACTAATTAACTCAGTTTTAGCTTTGTTTAGTTCTTCCTCAAGAGTCTTTACCTTAGGTTCAAGAACTTTATTAATTCTGGTCAGCTTATTACACATGACAGCAAGTCTATTGGCTTCATCATGAGTTTCCTTAAACGCAATTAAAAGCTTATCATAATTTTCAGAATCAGTTGAGTAATTACTTACTGAGTCTGAAGTTGAACCTTCATCATTTGCCATGAAGCACAGATTTGCTTCTTCACTCTCATTTGAGGATTCACTTGTTGAAGATACATCATTATCCTCCCAAGATATGTAAGCCCTTTTTCCCTTGCCTTTTTCATTCTTCTTGCTTGCTGATTTTTCTTTATGTGGATTGTTTGGACAATCAGCTTTTATATGACCTGGTTTGCCACATCCAAAACAGGTGTAAGTAGAAGAATTAGAATCATTCTGTTTTGAATACCTTTTTCTTTGCTGTGTTCTGTCTCTAGTCTTCCTTTTAAGGAATTTGCTGAATTTTCTAGTGAGCAAGCTTAAGGTTTCATCTTGTTCAGGATTCTCTTCTTCTTCTTCACTTGTGTCATGCTCCATGGTGGTCTTTAAGGCAATTCCTTTGACTTTCTTCTCCACAGTTTCTTGGTCTTTCAATCTTTTCAGCTCCAATTCATGTTCCATCAGCTTTCCAAAGAGTGCTGCAGTGGACATCTTGGAAAGATCCCTTGATTCTGAAATTGCTGTTACCTTTGGCTGCCAACTCCTATCAAGGCATTTCAATACCTTTATGTTGAGCTCTTCCTTATCAAAAACCTTGCCAAGACCCGTGAGATGATTTACAATATGTGTAAATCGTTTCTGTACATCTGCAATGCTCTCACCAGATTGCATTCTGAACAACTCATATTCCTGGATCAATGAGTGCTTCCTAGCCCGTTTAACATCTTCTGTGCCTTCATGAGTTACCTCCAGTATCTCCCACATTTCCTTAGCTGATTGACATTGAGACACCCTAAAGAACTCATCCATATTCAGTGCAGAGGTGATGATGTTCTTGGCCAGAGAATCATATTGAGCCTTCTTCCTTTCAGCTTCACTCCATTCGGACCATGGTTTCTTCACAGTTTCATCTTTCACAGTCTGCATAGGTATGAAAGGTCCGCTCACCACAGCATCCCAGATGCCCATATCAATGGACTCCATGAAAATCTTCATCCTGATTTTCCAGAAAGCATAGTTGACTCCACCGAACATAGGAGGCCTATTGATGGATGCTCCCTCAGCAAAAGGCATCTTGAATTCAGACATTTCTGCACAACTTGAGTAACCTACAAGCCCTTGCTCTTGATACCAATTGTTAGAATTAAGCAGGGTCTGAAGATCAAGAGGGGAGGGGTGAATTGATCTTTTAAAATTTTTGCAACAGGAACTGACTTCTGTATTACAGAGATTAAAAGAATAGATTGATTTCAAATAAAACAGATTTATTTTTCCAAATCACCTTCGTACAATCAGAACTTAATCAAACAAGATTTTATACAATTAGAAGGAACAGCAGAACACACTTGTTCAGATATTTGCAAGAAGGTTTCAACCAAGAGAAGAACAGTTCTTATTAAACCCAGAATTAACAGATTCAATTTCAAATGAACAGATTTATTTTGGACAGTTATCAATTCAAATTCCAGAAATAAATGCAAGAAAGGAGAGAAGATTGCACACAAGTTTTTATACTGGTTCACTCATCAAGAGCTACATCCAGTTCACCTTACACCAAGGTGGAATTCACTAAACACATACAACAATTACAGCATATACAGCAGTTCTTGAAACCTACAAGAACACTCACATACAAGGCTGAAAAACACCTATTTCAGCACACCTTGCACTCCAAGAAACCCTATCAAGAAGTGACTAACACTTCCACCTTTACAAAAAATGAGAAAAGAAAAAAATACACCTGAAAAGAAGATGCAAGAACTCAAACTAGTAGTTCAATCTGCTGCAAAAACTGCACCAGCACCTTCACAAAGCACAAGGTTTTCCTAGAACAAGCACACTTGAAATTCCTTTTGAAAACCTTTCACAAAAGCCTTTGAATTCTTCTTCTCACTCAGAAACTGATTGAAACGTGATTGCACTGTATATTTTGTGTGAGAGAAGTCTTCTATATTTAAAGAAACCAGTTTCTAACCACTTTTCAAAAAACAGTTTGAAAAATAGTTAAGAATAACAGAACCAAAATAAATCTATTTATTATCCAGGAAACAGATTTATTTTTGTCCAGTATTCAGACTTTTTGAGAAAACTTTAAACAGCATTTTTGAAAACTTTAAACACTCCTTGTGTTTGGTTTAAGCTTGCTTTAGGCAACTAGAACAGAATGACCGATGACCGACCGGTGCCACATTACTTTCCAAATGACCGATGACCGATCGTACCACATTACTTTCTCAAAGACCGATGACTGATCACATACTTTCCAAAGACCGATGACCGATCGTACCTCATTACTTCCTCCAATGACCGACGACCGATTGGTTCCTCATTACTTCCTTCAATGACCGACGACCGATTGGTTCCTCATACTTCCCCAATGACCGACGACCGATTGGTTCCTCATTACTTCCCCCAATGACCGATGACAGATCGGTGCCTCATCACTTCCTCACCTCCTAAGCCTAAACCAAAATTCACTTAAATCCTTTTACAAAACTATAAAGTACCGAAGCAATTTTCTTCATCAAACACACTTTAAGCCAAGGTTGGGAAGAAGCTTCCTTCAGCTTCAACAGTCTAAGCACACTCACCAGGTGCATCCTGCCTGCATGGTCTCACCGCACGTCCTCTGAGTGAGTGCATGCTCCCAGGAGAGCACCGGGTGTGGCTGTTCTAAGCACACCCACCAGGCGCATCCTGCCTGCATGGTCTCACCGCACGTCCTCTGAGTGGGCATCATGCGAGGTGCATGCGCAACGCTCTCGCTGGGAACCTGGGTCCCAGCTTAACACGTGTCAGCAAAAACCCTAATGACCGATCTCTCTCTTTGCATGCACCAACGACCGAGCGGTGCCCTATTACTATCCACCGATGACCATGCGGTGGCTCATGTCCTTCCACCGACGTCCGTACGGTGCCTCATGACCTCCCACCGACGTCTGTGCGGTGTCTCATTACTTTCCACCGACGTCTGTGCGGTGCCTCATGACTTTCCATCGACGTCTGTGCGGTACCTCATGACCTTCCACCGACGTCTGTGCGGTGTCTCATTACTTTCCACCGACGTCCATGCGGTGCTTCCAGGCGCTTATCTAGGCACCACTCTGGGGGTGGTGGCCACTTGGTAACTGACCACCGATCACCATTCTAAATGGACTCCTCCCTGATTCGGCTGCCATCTCATGCCACATGTCACCCTATGACTGGTCCACGTGGTCATCTGCAGTTGACGTCACTGACTACCGATGACCGACCAAATCACAAGCCCCCCAGTCTCGAGCTGTGAACTTGTTCTCAGCAAAGAGACTAAGTGGTCGCACCCTCGGTCCACGTGGCAGGTGAGGCCACGTCACGTGCTGCTCACATGTCTGCTCTTTAACGTTATGACTTCCACGCTTTATCTCTCGACACGTGGACGCATCAACGGCTCATACTGAGTGTCGCTACCATTTCCTTCATTGAAAAGAGGCGCGCGCTAGCACTGTTGCATCACCTTCTTCAGCATACTCAATCTGTCTTCCAGAACCCTCAGCCTTCTCTCCATGCGCACATTCTCTTCGATCTTTCGATCTTCCACCCTTCTCCGATCATCAAAAGGTTTGTCTTTTCTTCTCCCCTGGTGTATTTAGAGCATTTCTACCGGTTGCATTCATGTTTTTCATCACTGTTCATTCATCTTCTCTATTTTCTTCTTCTAAACCCGCGCCATGGTTCACTGTTCTTTTCTCTCAATCTCTGCTTCTCCTTATTCCTCTTCTTCACCTGAACCTTCTTTGATGTAGCCTAGCTTGAGTGCCTTCTTCCATGAGCTGGAAAACACAATTGAAGGTGGCGGAAGCAATGGTTGGAAGCGTGCAAGGCACTCCTAGGAGCTGTGGAAACCTTGAAGGTGAAGTGTTAGGTGTGGAGAGTGAGTGGTGAGGCCATCTCACTTGGAAAAGATGAAAAATGAAGACTAAGGTGTCTATCCTAGAGATAGGAGACAAGAGTGATAATTGGCACAAAGTTGGCAGCAATTTCACTCAAATTAATCTTGAGAATTACATGAGCCAAGCCCTCTTATTTATAGTGTTTAGAGGGTTGAAAATTCAAATGGGAAATTCAAAATGAAATTCTCCTCAAGGTGGAGCCTAAAAATGAGAGCACATGGGAGGGGTGTGATTAGTATTTCACGCTCACCCTCTCTAGGCTTTCCAAACCAGCCTTGGTTAATTTAGTGGTTTTAAAAACCCTAAATTAACCTAGGTTGGTGTTTTAGGTGCCAAAATTAATTCTAAGAAAATTACAATTATTTTCCTATTCTAATTTTGACAAGAAAATTAAATTCTACTTCTACACTAAACTTATGGCATATTTATCATGTAGAGGAAAGTCTCTCTGCCATCAGTAGCAGTGTCCCAATCCTCTTGTATTATTCTTGCCATAGCCCTTGTAGTTGGCCCATATCTTCTATTTGGTGGGCTTGAGATAGGTCTTCGACTTGAACATGGGTTTGGGCTTGGACTTGGGCTTGGGACTCTTCCATCATTCTTTTTTGCTCTCTCCCTCTAATTTTTTACCGAACCATTCATTATTTCCCTCTTCTCTCTTTCATCTGATTTTGCTCCTTCCTTTCCTCCATTGCAGCTTTCGGCAATGGCTCGCGTAAGGAAAACGGCATGCCTCGTTGCCTCTTCCTCCTGTGCCCAGCCCCCAAGGCTTGCACCGTCGTCATCCTCTACACCAACTCCACCCCAACCTGACACAACCTTCCCCACAGACCAAGCCAGGGTGTATGAGTGGGCTCCTTTGGTGCTCCTGGCTGAGACCTCCATACAACTCCCTCCAAACCACCTAAAGACCATTCTCAGCAGCGACCGAGACAAACCCACGTGCGCCGTTCACAGGGAGAATGACTTCCGAGTGGTCGTACATATTCCTCCACGAGGGATACCCGTCTGTTGTAACATCCCGCCAAATTTCTTTGAAAATAAATATAAAACGAAAATAAAGTGACAAATAGATTGAAGTGAGCAAAATCTTTATATAAAATAAATAAGTTTCTCCTCACAGGGAGTTTAATACAAACGATCACTTCTCCATTAAAAACGTAAACGAAATACAATACAAAAGACAGATAGGCGATCTCCTGGCAAAAAGGGCGATCTCCTATAAGAAGGGCGATCTCCTTTCATATAGGCGATCTCCTATAAGAAGGGCGATCTCCTTTCATAAAGGCGATCTCCTATTATAAAGCAGCAAGAGGGGCGATCACCCAACAGAAAAGAAAACAGGCGATCTCCTTCCAGCGATAATTTTCTAAAGAGCTCTACTTCCTGCAACATCATCTGCTCCCGTGTAAATTATACACGATCATTACAGGTTTAAGAAAAGGCCACAACACAAACGAAAACACAGGGTAAGCTAGACATTTAAAAAGAGTTTAAATAAGGATACTTAAAATAAAATCAAGGTAAACAATTTCAGATATTCACGTAAAGTTATCAAGTTCCTCCTACTCTTCACCTGATCACCCAGAAATCATACATTTCACAATATTCTCAAGAGTCATTCTATTTCACAACTGTACCAAGTGTCTATAAATTCAATGTTTCTCATTTCTCACGTCAGACTTCCACTGACTCATCACACAAGACACTTGACACTACTTCCGGATTGACTCGTGCGTTGATTAGACTCAGAGATCTGCACCTGTCATACTGCCCACTGTGAAATCACACACATTCACAGGGTCGCCGTGAAATCACACACATTCACAAGCGTAGAATGAATCTCAATATCATCACCCTCCAAGCATGACAGGGTTAATCCATAGAACAGGCGGAGCTCGTTCTTTTTCACACGAGACGCCCATCATATAGACCTCCTTCGACTCTCAACAACTGAGTAACTTCCTCTACGTGATTCCATTACCTCAGCAGAGTCAGGATATCCCCTTAGGAATCACCGATCAATGCACCTACTACAAGATCTTACACGGTATTTTCTTTCCTGAAAATACTATGCCTCGATCCCACATTCACAGCATTCAAAAACATCATACCACTCGAGTAATTGATTCAAGTCACAGCAACGAATCATTTCAAGGTTCAGATCTTCGAATATTTCATTTAAAGCTCAAGTAGTTTCAAAACAACACCCAAAAACAGAGAGTTCACAAACAACGCCAAAACCGGCGATCTAGTTCAAAAACAGGGTGTTTCGAAGACTGTATATAAAACCGGCGACCACGTCGCCCAAGCACACAAACAGAGCATTTTACGCAGATGAAAACAAAAATGGCGACCACGTCGCCCTCACTCCCGAGATAGCTACACTATGGCTTGTATGGAAAAAGAGGTCTAGCTTCCCTTACCTGGACTTGCGCAAACACCTAGAGTTCCGAAACCCAACAAAGCTTGAAGAACGCCTTGGCTCTGTTTTTGCGTCTGGTCGAAGGACTTGCAGAGAACTGCCCAGGTGCTCTAATGGTGGCTGTCGCTCGTCGTACTCTCGTGTGAAGGTGCTAGAATCGCAGCGCGAAGGAGGCAACTGGAGGAGAAGGGAGGTAACTCACTCTTTCTCTCTTTGAAGGCTGCAACGTTTCTTTCTCTCAGCAGCGGGTTTTCTGCATCTTAAACCAACTTATCCACCAAAAGCAGCTGCCACCACCCACTCTGCAGAGAAGTCTGAGAACCACTGCCCTGAACAGTACGACCACTGTTGTCTCTGGTGCATGCCAACCACTGCTCTGAACAGTACTGCCACTGTTGTCGCTTGTGCATGCCAGCCACTGCTCTGAACAGTACGACCGCGAGTGTCTCCCGCGCATGCCAACATTCTGATGTCACTATTCTGAACCACCCTTTTTGTCTACGTGGCGTGCGTGCACTACGCTTCATGATGGGAGTCTGGGTCTTACCTTCAAGGTGTGAAACTCGACGTCGCGCGATAACTTTCCACTGCTGACTCATCCTGGCGAACGACCGATGTCTCCTTCGCCCTGGAAGACGACCGATGTCTTCCTCTGGAAGACGACCGATGTCTTCCTCTGGGAGACAACCGACGTCTTCCCTGGCGACGCCCTCATAACTCTCGCGCCTTGGCCACGTCCACATGCCTCGCGCCCTGGCAATGCCCGCGTGCCTCGCGCCCGCGCGATGCCCGCATGCCTCTCGCGCCCGCGCGATGCCTGCATGCCTCTCACGCCCGCGCGATGCCTGCATGCCTCTCGCGCCCGCGCGATGCCTGCATGCCTCTCGCGCCCGCGCGATGCCTGCATGCACGATGCCTGCATGCCTCTCACGCCCGCGCGATGTCCACCTGGCGCTCATGTGTAGCAGGCGACCGGCGACCTCGTAGCCTTCTAAACTTAACTTTTTCCTCCCTTTCTATTCTAAATAAAAACATACTTAGAATTCATTTAAAATATAACTCTTTTATTCCAATTTAATTTTTCAGGTCCTTACATCTGTGCTGACAACAGTGCTACCAATGGGGTACCCTTCACCTTTGTATATTCCGCCATCTTCAAGAGACTGAAGCTACGCTTGCCCTTCACCTTCTTTGAGAAGGAGTTGATGATGGAACTAAATGTTGCCCCCTGCCAGCTCCATCCAAATGCTTGGGCCTTCATTCGGGCATTTGAGATTTTGTGCGACCATTTCAGTCACCCTGCCTCGGTCGACGTCTTCCTTTATTTCTTTGAGACGAAGAAACCAGGGGACCGGTCTTGGGTCAGTTTAAACGGGGTTGCTGGCAAGGTTATCTTGGACCTATACCAGCAATCCTTCAAAGACTAGAAAGGCAGATTTTACATGATCTCGGCTACTCCTCGGGACCCCATTCTGCTCGAAGGATTTCCCCTCTACTGGGTCCCAGGGGTCGAGTTCAAAAGACCTAGGGATTTGGAAACCCTGACCCCCTACGAGCGCGAACTGTGCAATCTTCTGCGGGGGCTAAAGTACAGCTCTGCTACTCTCATCAAGCACGAGTTTGATGTAGTGTCCCTGAAAAAGTACATAGGTATACCACCCTTTCTCCTTAACTCTTTCATCACTCCATGCATCTGCATAGCATCCTCATATACATTTACTGTTTCAGTCTTGTTATCTGATTTTTCCTCTTGACCTCTGATGTAGATATGACTTCCGGGAAAGATAGGAGGCAAGCCTTGCGAGCACTGGCTCAGTCCAGGTTTGCTTCTGTAGCAACCGGGCCCGAGACTGCTCCTGTTTACACCTCCTCCAGTTCTGAGGTACTTGTGGCTCCTCCACTCTCAGTGGCACCTGCAAGGGGTCCTAAGGCTGAAATGAAAAAGAGGAAGCTGGTTAAAGCGTTCCCTGCTCACGCAGCCACTGCCGCTGCTGCTTCTGCTGCTTCGACCGAAGAGGAGAGTTCTGATGTTCCCCTCCTTCGTCGCAAGAGGACCCGGCAGGAGACTGGGGAACCTTCAGCAGTTGAAGCTGGAGACACTGAAGTGCTGCAGGTTGACGAAAAAGAAGAAGATGAAGCCTTATCTCCTACCTCTCAACCTGCACCTACGCCCTCCGCACCATCATCTCCCCCACCGCCACCTTCTCCAAGCACCCTTCCTTTCTCTTCAACTCCCCCTGCTCCACCATTACCAGTGAGCCAAACGCCAAGCTCACCCAATCCACCTGCTGAGGGTGTACCAAGGCCTCCTGTCTCACCACCAATGCAAACCACTAATACAACCTCTCAAGGCGGTGGGGCTTCTTCACAACTGAGCATTCCTGGAATTACTAACGAGAACCTCAGCAGGGTAATCTCCTTGGCGAGGCACTGCATAAAAAATAAGGGATTCGACTCGTGGAGCGCGCAGGATGTGGATGCACATCTGGCCAATAACCTAGTGCTCTCCTTGCAATTCTCCACCCAGCAGCACAAGCAGGAGCTCTTGGGAAAGAGAATTCAAGATCTTGAGCACGACAAAACCTCCTTGATGAGCGACCTTGAAGCTTCTCAAGGTTCGGTGAAAATGCTGAGCGATATGGTGGGGAGGACCAGAAAAGACTACTGTCTACAGGTGCAGGAGACTATCAGGACCGAGCTCCTGATGGGCGAGGCTGTGACTGCTCTAGATAGTCAAGCCATGGAGCTGAAGGGGCAGAACATACATCTAGAGGCTGAGACTTCCTCCTTGTGCCAACTGAGCGACCAATAGGTGACTGAGATTTCTTTCTTGCGCCAATTGAGCGACCAACAGGCGGAGGATCTCAAGGCTTCTAGGGAGGAGCTTGCTCTGAAGGAGAAGAAGCTTGAAGAGGCTCTGGTCCAACTCCTGGAGGCACAGAGCAAACTGACAAGGACCCAGGAGGAGCTCGAAGGGGCCGAGGGCAAACTAGAAGAGGCTGTGTCTTCCTTTGCCAAGCAGAAGGAGGAGCTTGAGGCCGATGTAACTGAGACCATGGAGGCTGGTGCCGATGCATGGATAGACGGGTTCAAGGCGGCCTTGGAGCAGGTTCACTGCGTCCTACCAGACTTGGACCTTACCCAATTCACCCCTGGTCATTCGGTCGCCGACGGCAAGCTCATTCCTCCTCCTTGAGCTTCCTCCCTTGCAACTTCTTCTTTTTTATAATCTCTCTTTCTGCAGCACAACTTACGTACAAACTCTTTTACTGTAAAGCCTCTTTGTATTGACTTCAGTTGAATGAAATCTGCTTACTTCAGCTACTTGTTTCTCTATCTTTACTCTCTGCATGTGACTAATTGCCAACCAACTTAGGCTTTAGCGCGATCTCACCGTACCCCTTCAAACCTGGCTTCTGACTTGACCGCGACTATCTGTCACCTTAACATTACCTTTAACAGTTCTTACGTATAACTTCATGCTGGACGACCGACTTGATGAGGCCTAAATGCTTCGGCTTATCGTATAAGAACTTGCTTGGAAAAAGTTTCCTTACTCAAAGCTTTCTGAGTGAGTTGCATGCTCCCAGGAGAGCGCCAGGTGTGGTTGGTCTAAGTACACTCACCAGGCGCATCCTGCCTGCATGGTCTCACTGCACCTTCTCTGAGTGGGTGCATGCGTAACGCTCTCGCTGGGAGCCTGGGTCCCAATTTAACACGTGTAGCAAGCAACCACCGACCACCGACTAGGATGTTAGGGCACCACCAATCAGTCATCACGCTTCATACTTCACTTTACCTTTCTGCCACTCCAGCGCTAAATGCATAGAGGGCCTGAACGCTCAAGATGATGCCTTGTCTTGGGAAGAAGAGTGTTTCTCGTTGTCCCCTCTTGCTTACACCGAGGTCACCAACCTTAAGATCTGAACACCGACCACCATTGATGACACCTTGTTCTGGAGAGGAAGAGTGGTTCTTGATGACCCCTCTTGCCTGCTCTAACGCCTTGTTGTGGGGAAGAAGAGTGTGTACCGACCAGTCCTCGGACACCGAGAATAGGTAGTAAAGGTCGAACCACGTCAGCTGGGTCCCACAGCATGGGCCAAAGCCACGTGGAGTGGACCCCGCAGGCAGCTTGGATTAGAGGGTGATCAGTCATCGGTGTGTCCCCTTAGAGAAGGGTGATCAGTCATCGGTGTGTCCCCTCAAGGAAGGGTGATCAGTCATCAGCATGTTCCCATAGAGATGGGTGATTAGTCATCAGAATGTTCCCACAGAGAAGGGTGATTAGTCATCAACGTGACGATCACCAGAAAGGGCTGATGTGTCCTCGTCACTCCGCAGGGTGATCAGTCCTCGGCAATAGAGTGTGACGAGGTGACATCGATCTTGGGTGATTTGAACAACGCAGACAGAACGGCTAAGATTGGTTCCCAGTGTGGGCCAATGACCAGTTAAATACCCAGAGGTAGGGAGAGGCCTGAATCATGAAGAGCCTATGCGGGTAGCAGGGAGAGCACAGTTAGGTGCAGAGTCCTGAGGGGTTGAGTACTCATCAGAACTAGGGTTTCCCAGTAAAGGCTACATGCAGGGCACGTGAACAGCAAGGGTACTCCCAGAACAGGTGGCCCCAGAGACTAGGTGCACAAGGAGGCATCCAGGTGGTCATTGTAACATCCCGCCAAGGTAATACATACATACAGGTATAATGAAATTAAATGTAACCAAATAATATTGAAGAGAATAACATGATAATATATATATTTGAAATGAAGTTGCTCCTCTTAGGGAGTTTAATACATAAACGAAATCAAATGTTTTTCGAAATTTAAAGAAAACAATCAAATACAGCAAGACCGGCGGTCTCCATACATAAAACCAGCGATCACCAGAAGTCCCCAAAAATAGGCGACTTGCTAGCCAGACATAAAATCGGCGATCTCATAACAGACGACCTCAAAACAGGCGATCTGATAGTAGGGCAAAATCCGGCGATCACCACCGAGAGGTGGAAATGGGCGATCTCAGCCCTCGGCGACCACCCATTAGGGGGCTCTTCTTCCTGGAAGATCATCTGCTCCCGTGTAACAATTACACGATCATCACAGTTTTGAGAAAACAACCACAATAACAGATAAAAGGGTAAGCTAGCCATTTTAAAGAGAGTTTAGAATAAGGCATTAAAATCATGAACATAATAGAGCAAGGTAAAACATTTTTCAAATATCTATGTAAAACGTAGAGCTACTCATCTCATTCACCTGATCGCCCAAAATCACACTTCACAACATTCACCCATAGTCATTCCATTTCACAATACAGCATCAAGTGTCTATCAATATTCAAGTTTCTCATTTCACCATTTCACATGTCAGACTTTCCACTGGCTCACAAAGCATAGACACATGACACTACTTCCGGATTGACTCATGCATTGATTAGACTCGGAGATTTGCACCTGTCACACTGCCCACTGTGGAATCACACACATCCACAGGGTCGCCGTGAAATCTTACACATTCACAAGCGTACGATGAATCTCAACACATCACCATACAGCATGACAAGGTTAATCCACAAGACAGGTGGAGCTCGTTCTTTTTCACACGAGGCGCCCATCATGGACAGGTGGAGCTCGTTCTGTTTCACACGAGGCGCCCATCCTGGATAGGTGGAGCTCGTTCTGTTTCACACGAGGCGCCCATCACATGGACCTCCTTCGACTCTCACCAACTGAGTAACTTCCTCTATGTGATTCCATTATCAGCAGAGTCAGGATATCTCGTTAGGAATCACCGATCAATGCACATCTAACATGGTCTTACACGGTATTTCCTTTCCTGAAAATACTATGCCTCGACCCCACATTCACAACATTCAACATATCATGCCACACTTAAAAGAATGATTTCAATCACAGCAATAGCCATTTCAAAGGATTCATATTTTCGAATATCTCATGTAAATCTCAAGCAGTTCTCAAAACAACATCAAACACAAGGAGTTCGCAAAACAGCGCCAAAACCGGCGATCTAGTTCAAAAACATGGTATTTCGAAGGCTGTATATTAAAACCGGCGACCACGTCGCCCAAGCACACAACACAGAGCATTCACGAAGACGAAAGTGAAAACGGCGACCACGTCGCCCACACTTCAGAAAAAGCTACACTATGGCTTGTATGGAAAAGAGGTCTAGCTTCCCTTACCTGGACTTGCGCAAACACTTAGAGTTCCGAAACCCAACAAAGCTTGAAGAACGCCTTGGCTCTGTTTTTGCGTCTGGTTGAAGGACTTGCAGAGGACTGCCCAGGTGCTCTAATGGTGGCTGTCGCTCGTCGTACTCTCGTGTGAAGGTGTTAGAATCGCAGCGCGAAGGATATATCTGGAGGAGAAGGGAGGTAACTCACTCTTTCTCTCTTCGAAGGCTGCAACGTTTCTTCCTCTTCAGTAGTGGATTTCAGTGACTTAAACCAACTTATCCCTCCAAAAGCAGCTGCCACCACCTACTCTGCAGGGAAGTTTGCGTGCACGCTTCCCTGAACAGCACGACCACTGTTGCCTCTGGTGCATGCCAACCACTGCTCTGAACAGTACTGCCACTGTTGTCGCTTGTGCATGCCAGCCACTGCTCTGAACAGTACGACCGCGAGTGTCTCCCGCGCATGCCAACATTCTGATGTCACTATTCTGAACCACCCTTTTCGTCTACGTGGCGCGCGTGCAGAACGTCTCATGCTGGATGTCTGGGTCCCACGTTCTCTGCGTATAACTTAACGTAGCGCGATGACCTTTTCACCGATGACCACAGGCGCGAAGACTATCCACCGATGACCTCTCGCGCGAAGGCTAACAACCGATGACCTCTCGCGCGAAGGCTAACAACCGATGACCTCTCGCGCGAAGGCTAACAACCGATGACCTCTCGCGCGAAGGCTAACAACCGATGACCTCTCGCGCGAAGGTTAACAACTGATGACCTCTCGCGCGAGGGCTAGCAACCGATGACCTCTCCCCCTGATGATGCCCGCATGCCCCTCGCGCCCAGGCGATCCTGCATGCCTTGCGCCCTGGCGATGCTCGATGACACATCGCCACGCCTTCCTGGAGGTTCTTCATTCCACTATGTTACATCCAAGGTATTCTCTCCACAAGGCTTGGTGACGTCGGTAGCTTCACACTTCCAAGAGTTGATTAGCACAAGTCCTCGTGTGCCCAAGCGTGTAACGTTAAGGATGATTCTCTTATGCTCAAGTATAGAGCTTCGCCTGCCCAGCGTATCCAAGGTTTAACCCACACCTTGATACGCGTGGCTTTTGGGACGTACCAGGGTTAATCCAACATTTTGGCTACACACTAAGTGTAGTTTCGGCGATTAGGTGTACTCTAGGCGACAGGCTACTAGGTACACACAGACGATAGGCGTTCAAGCATAAGCTAGGCGATAGGCGTTCAAGCATAATCTAGGCGATAGGCGTTCAAGCATAAGCTAGGCGATAGGCGTTCAAGTGCCAGAGAAGTTGGAGATCGCCTACCCGCTTAATAACGGCGATCTCGTAGGCTTCTCAGCTATACATTCCTTCCTTTATATTTAAATAAACACGTGCTTCGAATTTATTTATAATATAACACTTTTAGTCCAATATAAACTTCTAGGTTCTTACAGTCATCCTGTTAGAGTTTGCACTCCAGAGAAGGAAACCTTATGTGCTAGATTACCCTAAGATTGGGTGATAGCGGCGCAAGGGTATTCCAGTAAACCCTGAATATGGCTAGCAGCGCAGTGAACCCTAATTAGGGTTAGCGGCGCTGTAAACCCTAGACTATATAAGGGACAGTAAAATACTTCACAAAGGTACGCAGTTTCTAGACCTAAACATAGAGAAACTCGATACACTGGGTGTTTCTTGCCCTACATTGACTTGAGCGTCGGAGTGCAAACGGCCTCTAGGGCGCCCCCTTTCTCTTTTGCAGGTGCAGATTGTTTCGAAAGAGCCAAGCACATATCAACGTGAGGAAGGAGGCATGTGAGCGTCGTGGGTCAACTGACAGGCGGGTTAACCAGCAAGAACAAAGTGTTTCTCGATACCCCTCTTGCCTACCCCAAGGTCATCGTCCTCACGTGGATCGGGTTATTCTATCTTTTCCCACTCCTGGGGTGAGGAGGACCTCGGTCGGTTGTCCGTACTTGCGCCTGGGGAGAGTAGGCTCCAACCGATCACCTGCACTTGCGCCTGGGGCAAGGAGGATTTTAAACTACTAGGAAACACTTGCACACTTGATATACTGAAAACTTTATTTTATTGGGTGGCCTCGTTAAAAACCCTCCTTAGGGAAAAAAGAGTGCCCCCTGATCTGTTCAACTGTTTACAGTATATAAACACTGAGTGTTTGTACAGCGCGAGAACATCTACTTTACAACTTAACTAAAGTAGAATTTCAAGTGTGTGGCGTTCCACGTTCCGGGGATAGCTGCTCCATCCAGAGTCTCCAGCCGATAAGCTCCATTCTCCATCGCCTCAACTACTCTGTATGGACCCGTCCACTTCGGAGATAGCTTGTTCTCCATCTCATTCTGATGCACTTTCCTCATCACCAGATCGCCTTCCTGAAAACGCCTGAGCCTCACCTTGGAGTTGTGCCTGCGTTCTACTCTTCTCTTGACAGCTTCGACACTAACTCTGGCTTCCTCTCGCACTTCATCCAGGAGATCGAGATTCACTTTTCGCTCTTGATTGGACTCTTCAGCGATGAAGTTTAGAAATCTAGGGGAGCTCTCCTGTATCTCCACGGGAATCATGGCATCTGTCCCATAGACAAGACTAAAAGGTGTCTCATGGGTGCTAGACTATGGAGTGGTATGGTAGGACCATACTATCCTGGGAACTTCTTCTGCCCAATTTCCCTTGGCCTTTTCTAGTCTTCGCTTCAGTCCCCTGAGTAGCACTCGGTTGGCTGACTCCACTTGCCCGTTGGTCTACGGGTGTTCTACCGAGGCAAACACTTGTTGTATCTTCAACTCTTCGCACATCTTTCTCAACTGATGACTGGTGAACTGAGTGCCATTGTCAGATACCAGCCTCTTGGGTACTCCGAAACGACAGACGATGTTCCTCCAAACCAAATGCTCGACCTTCTGAGCGGTGATATGCTTCCACCCACTTAGTGAAATACACGATGGCCACAATGAGGAACTTCATCTGCCTGATCGCCAGAGGAAAAGGTCCCAGAATGTTAATTCCCCATGTGTGAAGTGGCCATGGGCTGTGGATAGACTTCAACTCTTTGGGGGGTGCCTTATGCCAGTCTGCATGAAGTTGGCACTGTTTGCACCGCTGAGCATACTTCACGCAATCTTCCTTCAGCGTTGGCCAGTAGTATCCCGCACGGAGGATTCTGCTTGCCAAAGCGCGACCATCGACGTGGCTTCTGCATACCCCGTCATGTAATTCTGACATAAGTCTGGTGAATTGCTACCTATACACGCAGATTTGTACAGGATGGGAGAAGCCAAATCTAAACAAACTCCCATCAATGAGAGTAAACTTACTCGAGCTCTTCTTTATCCTCTTTGCCTCTGTCGGGTCCAATGGAAGCACACCATCCTCTAGGTACAACTGGT
Organism: Phaseolus lunatus; assembly: GCA_013389735.1. Lineage (NCBI taxonomy): Eukaryota > Viridiplantae > Streptophyta > Magnoliopsida > Fabales > Fabaceae > Phaseolus > Phaseolus lunatus. The sequence continues at coordinate 14,203,775 of CM023859.1, read as the reverse complement.
ACGGCGTTATCCACGTGTTGGGCTCCCTGACAGTGCAAACTTCCATCACCTCATCGGTCCTTGCGGGTCGCGCCCTCACCCTCGACGCTTTCAGCGTTTCCTGAGTTAGGGACCGATGACCGATCGCCAGATGCTCCATTGACCTTGATACTTGAAGCACTTGATTGTCTGATACAAATGCTCGTGGCACCTTCAATGTCTCTTGAATGATGGTCCCCTGCCTTCCCCCCTTGCCTGAGCTGGCCAACTTGGCAAGTAGGTCTGCTCTGGCATTTTGCTCGCGGGGCACATGCACCAACTCAACGAAGGACGTCTTCAGGAGCTGTACATACTCCAGGTAAGCTGCCATCTGAGGATCTTTTGCCTCGAACTCCCCTGTAACTTGCCCAGTGACTAGCAACGAGTCACTCTTAGCCACCAGACTTTTTGCTCCCATTTCTCTTGGCAGCAACATCCCTGCGATCAGGGCTTCATACTCCGCTTGATTGTTGCTGGCCTTGAAGGCAAAGCGAAGGGACTGCTCGATCAGTACCCCGTTCGGGCCTTCTAGAATGACTCCAACATCGCTCCCCTGCTGATTGGAGGAGCCATCCACTGATAAGACCCATCGAAAAACTACGCCGTCTGCAGGTGTCGCGACCGACGACAGCTCAACCACGAAATCGGCGAACACCTGCCCCTTGATCGGTCCTCGGGGCTCGTACTGGATGTTGAACTCTGAGAGTTCCACAGCCCACTTGACCATCCTTCCTGCTACATCTAGCTTCTTCAACACCTTCTGGATGGGCAAGTCTGTCATGACCACTATGGTGAAGCTGTGGAAGTAGTGTCTAAGCCTTCTAGCTGAGAAAACTACCGCCAGTGCTGCCTTCTCCAGAGCCTGATACCTTGTTTCCGGGCCCTGCAGCACCTTACTCACAAAATACACAGGCTTCTGGATCTGCTCTTGCTCTTGAACTAGGACTGAGCTGACTGCTCTCTCCGTCACAGCAAAGTACAGACGAAGAGGGGTGCCCACTTGTGGTTTACACAATACTGGTGGGCTCGCCAGATACTCCTTCAGCTTTAGGAAGGCCTCTTCACACTCCTGTGTCCAAAGGAATCTGCTATTGCGTTTGAGACACTGGAAATACGGATGACCCTTCTCTCCTCCAGCAGACATAAACCTGGACAATGCGGCCAACCGACCAGTGAGCTGCTACACCTCCTTCACCGTTGTTGGGCTCCTCATTGCCACAATTGCTGCGCACTTCTCTGGGTTTGCCTCGATCCCACGCTTTGTTAGAAGGAAACCTAAGAACTTCCCAGCTTCCACACCGAAGATACACTTTTCAGGGTTGAGCTTCAACCTGTACTTGGTGATGGTGGTGAAAAGTTCCTCCAGATCAACCACATGATGCGCCTTCGCTCGCGACGTGACCACCATGTCATCTACGTATGCATGCACGTTCCTTCCAAGCATGGGTGAGAGCACCCTATCCATAAGTCTCTGATAGGTAGCTCCTGGGTTCTTCAATCCAAACGGCATTACCTTGTAGCAGTAGCAAGATCGTTCCGTCATGAAAGCAGTCTTGCACTCATCCATGGGGTGCATCCTTATCTGGTTGTAGCCTGAGAAAGCGTCCCGAAAGCTGAGGAGCTTCCCCCCCGACGCGCTATCCACCAATGCGTCTATACTGGGGAAAGGGTAGGAATCCTTGGGGCAGGCCTTATTGAGGTCCGTGAAGTCCACACACATCCTCCACTTGCCGTTTGACTTCCGCACCAGTACCACGTTCGCCAACCACTCGGGGTACTAGATCTCTCTGATATGCCCAGCAGCAAGGAGCTTCTGCGTCTCATCATGGATCACCTTCCTCTTCTCTTCATTGAATTTCCTTTGCCTTTGGCGCACTGGTCGCACCTTGGGGTCCATCGATAGGTGGTGGCAAAGGAAATCGGGGTCGATCCCTGGCATGTCAGATGCTGACCATGCAAAGGCGCCCATGTGCCTCTCAATCACACCGGCGATCTGTGCTCGTTCTTCTGCAGCGAGCGATTTCCCCAACTTAAACCTCTTTCCCCTTATCTCCGCCTCTTCCCATCCCTCAGTTGGATGGGGTCTCCTTTCATTGGCGATGACCACCCTGGCGACGCCTGACTCACGAGGAGCGATCATGCCCCCTGCTTCAGCTTCAACTTGAGCTACCTGGGAGCCCCCCAGCGTAGCATCTTCCATTACCTGATCTGCCTGTGCCCCACGAACCACCAATCTCTCCTGGAGCACGCCTGCTGGTGGTGTTGTAGTGACATGGCAGATGCTTCTCTTCTGCTTGAGGCTGTTCTTATAACAGCGCCTAGCCTCAGCCTGATCTGACTTGATGGTAATGACAACCCCTTCCACTGACGACAGCTTCAACTTCATGTGCCTCGTCGATGGCACTGCACCCAACCTGTTGAGCGTGGGTCTTCCCAACAAGATATTGTATGCAGATGAGGCATTTACCACCAAGTACCTTATCTTCTCTGTGCGGGACGCCACTCCATCGGTGAACGTCGTCCTCAGCTCTATGTAGCCCCGCACCTCGACCTGGTCCTCCGCAAAACCATAAAGACACCCAACATATGGCCTCAACTGATCGGGGGACAGCTGCAACTTGTTGAACGTCGGTCAGAACATGACGTCCGCTGAGCTTCCTCGGTCTACGAGCGCCCTATGCACTCGTCTTCCTGCTGTCACAAGGGAGATCACGACAGGATCATTGTCGTGGGGTACAACGTCCTGCAGATCAGCCTTTTGAATGTGATATCCACCTCAGGAAAATTGCTTCCATCCACTGAGTCCACGGCCATCACTGATCGTGCATACCTTCTTCTCTGCGACGCGGAACACCCTCCACCAGAAAGGCCCCCTGCAATTGTCATCACTTCTCCATGCACGGGGATTTCATGCTGCTGATCACTCACCTGAGGCCCCGAAGCGCGATCACCCTACGCCTCCCGCAAGTAATCGGTCAGGAAACCTGTCTTCACCAACTCAGCGAGTTGATGCCCCAACGCCAGGCAGGTGCGGAGTGTGTGTCCATAGGCCTGATGGAACTCACACCACTCATCCTTCTTCCTTCCAAGTACCTTGTCAGTTTTCTCTGGTACTCGGAGTCTTGCAGCCACGGCAGGGATGGCGATCAGCTCCGTCAACTCTACCATGAAATCATACCTGGGGGGTGCATTGCTCTCCCTTGCACGCCCCCTGGTCTGGTCCTTCTTGAACGCATGCACCAGCATATTCTCATCCTTGCTGGGCAACCTCACCACCTGCGCACCAAAACGGTTGAGGTAGTCCTTCAGTGACTCCCCTTGATACTGGCGCACATCAAACAGGTCATAGGACACTACCGATGGCGCTCTATTGACGATATATTGCTCTGTGAATAGCTTGGAAAACTGATGGAAGGAAGTGATGTGGCCCTCTGGCAGGCTCACGAACCACTCCATAGCTATTCCGCTCAGTGTACTCATGAAAATTTTTCAGTACACAGCATCTGAGCCCCCAGACAGCATCATCTGAGTATGGAAAGCTGTCAAATGTGCTTCTGGATCTTCCACCCCCGTGAACGACGCCTTCACTCCCACCAGACTGGGAGGCACCACCGTATTCATGATCTCAGGGGAGAAAGGCATAGGGAATGCTCTAGGAGGCGACGACGGCGGCGATGTCCTACCTTCAGCTGCGCGCTCCTTCTGCGCCTGCAACTCCCTGCACAACTCTTCGTTGACACGGTTCAGCTCTTCATTTTTGCACTGCGATGCAGTCAGCTCTGCATGCATCTTCTCCTGTTCAGCTCTCGATGCCGCGACATTATCCTGCAGCGCTCGCATCATCTCCATGACCTGCGCCATGGTAACAACTCCTTCTTCAGCAGATGGCGCAGGTGAAGTTTGTCTGGTTCTTCTACTCATCTTTTCTGCAAAACCTTCAACGAAAACTCCAAGAAACTTCAAGAACTGTGATGTGGATGGGAACAAGATTCACATGGGCCCCACGATGGGCGCCAAATGATCCTGCCGCAGACTTGAACATGGAGGATGAGCCTCGTCACTCCTTCGTCTAGCCTTCTGCAACTGCACGTTTTGCAAGAACGCTCCAAGAACCTCCGCTGGAACTCCAAACAATGCCTGCAAAACAACACAGACGGCGCCTATAGCGGCTGTGTTCACTCCAACGCTCAAGTCAGGCAACAAGAACACCGAAAACTCTCACTGAATCTCTCTGTGAGACTCATGTGTGCTCAGATCCACTCTCTCTCTCTGTAACTGAATTCTGTTATCACTGTGCAACGTGTACAAACGCTCCCACAATGACTCAGAAACTAAGTGTCGTCAATTTGTGTAAACTTGTAATCTGAAAACTTGTGTGTACCTGACATAAGGTAGAGTACCTTTATACTTGGGCCACGCTTCTCTCCCAGATGGTGACACGTGGAGGCATGCAACTGGAATCTGACTGTACACGCGTCACACCTGGAAGGCTTCTGCGCATTTCTCTTGTGCGGCTAAGTTATCCTCTTGCGGAGTAACTTAGCGCGTTTCTTCTGTCTGAATGAGTGCATGCTCCCAGGAGAGCGCCTGGTGGGGCTGGTCTAAGCATACTCACCAGGCGTATCCTGCCTGCATGGCCTTTCCACACGTCCTCTGAGTGAGTGCATGCTCCCAAGAGAGCGCCGGGTGTAGCTGTTCTAAGCACACCCACCAGGCGCATCCTGCCTGCATGGTCTCACCGCACGTCCTCTGAGTGAGTGCATGCTCCCAGGAGAGCGCCGGGTGTGGCTGTTCTAAGCACACCCACTAGGCGCATCCTGCCTGCATGGTCTCACCGCACGTCCTCTGAGTGGGCATCATGCGAGGTGCATGCGCAACGCTCTCGCTGGGAACCTAGGTCCCAGCTTAACCCGTGTTGGCAAGAACCCCGATCATCGATCTCTCTCTCTGCATGCACCAATGACCGAGCGGTGCCCCATTACTATCCACCGATGACCATGCGGTGGCTCATGTCCTTCCATCGACGTCCGTGCAGTGCCTCATGACCTCCCACCGACGTCCGTGCAGTGTCTCATTACTTTCCACCGACGTCCTTGCAGTGCCTCATGACTTTCCACCGACGTCCGTGCGGTGCCTCATGACCTTCCACTGACGTCCGTGCGGTGTCTCATTACTTTCCACCGACGTCCGTGCGGTGCTTCCAGGCGCTTATCTAGGCACCGCTCTGGGGGTGGTGGCCACTTGGTAACTGACCACCGATCACCATTCTAAGTGGACTCCTCCCTGATTCGCCTGCCATCTCATGCCACGTGTCACCCTGTGATTGGTCCACGTGGTCATCTGCAGCTGATGTCACTGACTACCGATGACCGACCGGATCACTCTTGTTTTCCTTATGTAATTCCACACCATAACTTGTCATCATCATCACCTTATAATTGTGTTTTCCTTTTGCCTTTGTGAAATGAACCTTCATCTACTTAACCACTTGGTTAAGTTAATGTCCAGTGGGGATTTTCCTTAGGTTCTCACCATACTTGTCTCACAAAATCCAATCCTAAGTAAAGTTTCACCCTAAAAATGAACAATCATAAAATCAACTCACATCAATATGTAATAGTTAATAAGGAAGATGCATTTCATCATTGTTTTTTTTTTTTACATATTTTCTTTCTATTATATCCTTTAGATGTGAGATAACTGTTTCTACTTATTAAAATAAATAATAAATTTATGCCAATATATAATAGGAATACTACGATGTTACATACAATTTTAATGTTTGTATCTTAACTTTAGTTATTTTTTAGATTTTCAATATTTTGAACCTCATATATTATATTGTTACATATATAACAATAAAGAAGAAAAAATAGTGAAAATATACTAATCTTTCACTTACAATAATCATATGCATACACTAAAAAATATAAAAAATTGCGATTAATTTTAGACATAAAAAATAGTTATTATATTGACTAAATTATATATTATTATTGTAGTGGCTAGACCTCGGACGTCGGATGTGTACAGTAGAGGTCGACGTGGCAGAGGTCAACACAGTAGGACCCACAGAGGGACCCCCAGAGATTACATGTTGTAGTAGCCAGACCTCGAACGTCGGCAGTGTACAGTAGAGGTCGACGTGGCAGAGGTCGGCTCAGTAAAGTATTACATTAGTGAAAGCCTGATTCACAAAGATACCTTACATGCGAAACGTGTATAAGACATTGGGTCTGGCACAAGCAGATTACCCCTAAGGGCGCCAATGCCCAAGAGCGCTAGGATTCTCAGAGAAAGTTGCATGCAAGGCATGTGAGAAATTAGGGCACTTACAAGAACGGATTGGTCCCGCGGCGCTGGTACACATGTTCTAACCCTAGCGACCATACCATTAGATACGCACTCCAAAAAAGGAATGTTGCCACTAGAGTTGCACTCTAAGAAAGGAATGTTGCCACGGGAGTTTCACTAAGACTGTGCGATAGTATCCCGAAAAGGTAACCCTAAATTCGCTAGAGGCAAGGCTTTGGCAAGAGAATGTCAGCAGCAGGTTAACTTAGAAGCAATTATATAAGGGGGGTAAACCCCAAGGTAAAGGGACGTTGTCTTCCATGCAAGACATAGTCTTACACACACATTATATCTTAAGCACCTTTTGCTTGTTTGATGTTTCTTGCCCTGTATTGACTTGAGCGTCGGAGTGCAGTTACAGGTAGGGCCCCCCTCTGTTTCAACGGAGCCATACTTTGGAGAACCACCGCGAAGATAAAAAGAGCCACCCCTGCCTCAGAGTCAACGGCGGCTGAGTCAACCGGTGAGAACATTTGGCGCCCACCATGGGTCCGGATAAAACTAGGTCCCATCCACAGTTGTGATCAGAGATACCAGACGACATGAGGAATACTAGGCAAGGCGCTGCTGGAAAGGATGAGGAGGATCACGTAACCATGCAGGAACTCATGGAGACTATCCGCAACCTTTAGTAGGCTTTCGCAGCGTCCAGGGCTGACCAGGAAAGGGTTTTGGCTAAGGTTCGTGCTGAACAAACCCTCAGGCAGGATCAGTTTAGGGTTGAACTTGACGCATCGTTGGCAACCAATGAAGAATTGCGGAGGGGCAATGAAGAATTGAGAAAGGGAATGGGAGAGCGCATGGCTGGAGAGACAGGCACACCCGCACCAGCTAGGGCACGTCCCATGCCTTTCTCCCAGGCAATCAGGCTGTAATCCCCTCAATGTCCATGGTCCCAAAGATCACCTTCATAGGTGTTGAAGACCCCGAGGCTCACATGATGGTTTTCCACACTCAATGATGATATCAGGAGGGACCGATGCCATGCACTGTAAGTTATTTATGGGAACTTTTTCAGCAATGGTGTTGGACTGGCTCATTAGCCTCCTCGATGGACACATTACATCGTTTGACCAGTTCTCATCACTATTCAAGGAGCAATTCATTGTTAACCAGGCTCCCCCTCCCATTTCCTTTGACCTTTTTGACGTGAAGCAATACCAGGGAGAACCACTGAAGGACTTCCTGAATCGCTTTGGAGCGCTTGTGGTAAAGTTACATACCAAATCTTGCACCACAAACCAAACTCACATGGAAGATCCATTTACTATCAATTGAATCGAAAAGAATTGAAGGAAAACAGAAATGAACCGATCAAAACAAATAAAAGAAAGAATAGTTGCTGGAAAACTGAAAACAGAACCAAAAACTCAAGAAAACCAACTCAAAACATGAACAACTAAAGAGAAGAAAGGAAGGAGAATAGAAAACTTATGAAAATGGATGTAGATCGGTATGAACACGCCACTAAAAGTGATGGATGCTCCTAGATGAGTGTGTTGCCGCCACTTGAGGACACCATGGATCCTTCAAGATAAGACTAGAGAAGAAGGCTCAAAGCTCTCCAATGTTCTCTCAAAATTTGAGTAGAGTTTCTTTTCTATAAAATTCCCATATGAAAAATACAAAGAGAGCACCTCTATTTATAGCCTAAGGTGCTGAAATGCAAGCTGCACAAATTCAAAAATCTGCCTCCTAAATTGGCGCCAAAAACAAAGCATGAGGAAGGTGTGATCCTTCTCTTACTTTGGCACCTCCTTATTTACTTCTACACCTATCTACTAATACACCCCCCTAAGACTCCTAACTAAAGACTAAAAGATGCTATAACAATAGAGGTTTCTAATGTTTTCCCTCTAAGCACCTTCAACCAAAGAAATTACAAAAAGAGAAAATAATTGTTCCTGATCCTGCCGCTTGACTCGAACGTGGAGGATTGCCTCGTCACTCCTTCGTCTAGCCTTCTGTTCTGCAGGAACGCTCCAAGAAACTTCACCGGAACTCCAAACGCTGCCTGCAAAACACACAGACGGCGCCTCTAGCGGCCGTTGTAGCTCCGACGCTCAAGTCAGGCAACAGGAACACCAAAACTATATCTGAATCTCTCTATGAGACTCGTGTGTGCTCTCAGATCCACTTTCTCTCTCTATAACCGTTTTCTGTTATCACTGTGCAATGTGTAAGAACGCTCTCACAGTGACACAAAACTCAGTGTAGTGAGCATGTGTAAACTTGTAATCTGTCAAAAAAAACCCCTTACCTTACATGACGTGGAGTGCTTTATACCTGAGCCGCGCCTCTCTCCCACATGGTGACACGTGGAGGCACCAGCTGGAATCTACCGTACACGTGTCACACCTGGAGGGCTTCTGCGCTTCTCTCTGTGCGGGTCGCATGCTCCCAGGAGAGCGCCAGGCGCATCCTACCTGCATGGCCTCGCCGCACGTCCTCTGAGTGGGCATCTTGCGAGGTGCATGCGTAGCGTTCTCGCTGGGAACCCCGATGACCGATCGCCATCTGCATGCACTTACAACCGACCTCCCTCTGCATGCATTTACGACCGATCTCCCTCTTAACGCCCGATCGCGCTCTTCATGCAGTCACACCCGGGCGGTGCCTCATAACTTCCCCTGATGACCGGGCGGTGCCTCATGACTATCCACCGACGTCCGTGCGGTTCCTCATGACCTGCCATTGACGACCGGGCGGTGCCTCATGACTATCCACCGACGTCCGTGCGGTGCTTCCAGGCGCTTATCTATGCTCTGAACTGGGAGTGGTGGCCACTTGGTATCTGACTACTGATCACCGTTCTAGGTGATCTCCTCCCTGATTCACTTGCTCTTTCTACCACGTGCCACCCTGTGCATGGTCCACGTGGTCAACGGCTGCTGACGTCATCAACTACTGATGACCGACCGGATCAGTTCCCTAGCTCCTAAAGCTTTGAACATGCTTCTTGTAAGCTTTTGAGATGCGCTTTGACCTCCATGGGCGTCCTCTATTTGCGCCTCTACCTCTTCTTGATCTTGTTGATTGGCCTCCATGTCCACTAGAGCTTGATCTCCATCATAAGCTCTTTGTGACTCTGGCCTCTCCTTTCCTCTGGGTATTTCCTTCTCATTGGCTCACTCTGGGAACCAATCTTAGCTATTCTGGTTATATTATTCAAATCACCCACGACCGATGTCACCTCGTCACACTCTGTTGCCGAGGACTCCTCAACTTGCGGAGTGACGAAGATAAATTAGCCTATTCTAGTGATCATCACGCTGATGACTAATCACCCTTTTCTGTAGGGATACGCTGATGATTAATCACCCCACTAGACCTTACCACTTATGGGGTCAATCCCATGTGGCTTTGGTCCACACTGTGGGGCCCAGCTGACGTGGCTCACCCCACACTAACTGTTCTCGGTGTCCGAGGACTGGTCGGTACACAAGCCCCCCAGTCTCAAGCTGTTAACTTGTTTCAATGAAGAGACTAAGTAATCGGTCGGGCGACCTACGTGGCTCTGTGCGTAAGGACATGAACAGTGCGCTGAAGGGACATCTCACCAACCCCCTCTTAATCTGCGGACGCGTGTCTGGATCAACGGTTGGGGTGTTTTTAACGTTTGCGCTTCTTTGCCTACGTTAAACCCCTACAAAACCCCGCACCCCACACTGTTTTATCACTTTTCACTTGAGCCTTCAAACTTTCAAACTTCTCTTGCACGCTTCTACCCTACTCCATCCCCTACACTCGCAATCCTTCAACTTTGCTCACACAAAGGTATGGTTTTTAACCTTCTTCTCGCCTTTATTTCATGGTTCTGCTTTTCTTCACATACATTAATACATTAACTGCGCTGGGACTGTTTATGATTTCTGCATTCTAGGGTTTCTGTTCTTCTTTTCTGGGTTTGTTCTTCCTTTGAGTCTATGTCCACCGTAGCATTTGTCACCATTTTCTTCTAAAACCCTTTTCCTTCTTCCTGCCTCTCATTTGTTTTAGATTCGAGATGGCCAGAACCAAAACCACCTCCAACCCTCCTCCAACCGCAGCAGTTGATTATCGGGCCCTCTACCCTTGGGCTTCTGAGGATCTCCTTGCTGAGACCTCCAAACTCACCTCCACCGAAGATCGGAGGAAGCACAAAGACAATGAAAGTGAGATAAAAGGGCGTGTCTTTGGTAGGGAGAGCGACGCGTACGTCTCAGTGCGTCCTTGCACTGAGGGTGAACCCGTGTGCACCGATGATCGTTGCAGCGAAGGGGAGCCTTTCTTCTTCTTCTACGCCACCGTCTTCAAACAAGTCAAAGTCCGCCTCCCCTTAACTGGGTTCGAGAGGGCGTTACTCACAGAGTTGAACGTGGCGCCTGCCCAGCTGCACCCCAACAGCTGGGCCTTCATCCGAGCCTTCTCCATCCTCTGCAACAACCTAGGGTTCACTCCCTCAGTATACGTATTTTTATACTTCTTCGAGGCGAAGAGCCCTGGGAAGAGGCTTTGGGTAAGCCTGAATGGAGTGGTGGGGAGGGTTCTACTCACCCTCTTCTCTCAATCATACAAGGGCTTCAAGGGGAAGTTCTTCCGAGTCTGCTGCAGCTCCTACGACCCCACCATGCTCGATGGATTCCCATTATACTGGGTGGGGAAGTTGAAGCTCACCCCTGCGGACTCGAGGAGCTAACGCCCTTTGACCGAGAGGTGTGCCAAACTCTCTCCAGTTGGGGCGTGGTGTTTGACACCACTCAGCTAATTTGGCATGAATATGATGCTGAGACCCTCAGCGTCTACCTTGGTACACTATCTTTTCTCGTTTCTATCTGCCTCTATGTTTTATGCTTCAGCCTTCTCACCTTTCCTTGTTTTATACTGCAAGCATGGTGTTAGATGCTGAGAAGAAGAAAAGGTTGGCCGACGTGCTGAGTCGCCACACTACGGGTGGCTCAGGCCTTGCTGGCCCTTCATCGCCTGCTGTGGCTGCCCCAGAACCTACTGCTGACAAGTCAAAGAGGGCAGCCCTAGTAGAGATCTCTGAGGATGAGGACACCTGCTCTGGCCTCGTCTTCAAGAGGAAAAGGGTGGAGGTTGCGGTAAACGTCTCCTCCGCAACAGGGGGCAACCTCCCTCCTTCAGGGAGCACCCTCCCAGCGCTTCATCTCCCCCTGAGCCAATCTTAGCGCTCGAGGGCGGAGGAGAAAGTGCCCCTTCGACCAGCCAGATGCCTCTTGCTCCCGAGCTGCCTCCCATTCTCCAGCGGGCTCTTGCACTGATGCCTGGCCAAGCTGCCTTGGAGGCCATGGACAGGAACTCTCTGGGGTACCTCATTAGTCATGGCCTTGGGGAGTTCCTTGCTGGTTTGAACTTCCTACTGGTCAAGGGAAACACTGAGGCAGAGCTGCTAGAGAAGGCTGCTAGATTGGATAAGGAGTTGGAGCAGAAAGATCTCTTACTCCACCAGGCGACCACGCGCAAGACTCCCCTGAACCAGGAGTTGTGCAGCCTCCGCCAGTCTGAGAAGGAGACCAAGAAGCTCCTCTTCTCCAAGGGGCAGGAGGCCCTCCAGCTTGAGGCAAAGATACTCCCCCTCCGCAACAGAGCTATTGAATTGGAAGAGCAGTTGGAGGGGGCTCAAACCAAAATGGCCAAGCTGGAGGAAAGGGCTACCAACCGAGAGGTTCAGCTGGGCAAGGTTGAGGAGGAACTTGCCCAACAAACTGAATTGCTGAAGAAGACTGAGGCGGAGCTCACTGAAGATGCTGCCGATGCCTACGGGGAGGGGTTTTCACTGGTACTAGTCGTCCTTGGCGTTTTCACTTGGAGGGGGAGGCGTTCTACACGAACCTTCCTTTCCCGCTTCCAAGACTTCTAACCCAAGGGAACGAGTCCTTACTGACCTCACATCGCTCATAGGCGAAGGAGGATTTAACTGGGTGAACCCTTGTTGATAGCATTCCTATGAGCTCTTCTTTGGATTTTGGAGTTCCTTGGCGATGATGGATGCGGAAGCTTATGGAGGAGGTGAGCAAGGCCTTCCTAGGAAGCATGGGTGCCTTGAAGGTGCATGAAGAGTGAGGAAATGGGGAGGTTTGGCCAGCCCCTTTGGTAGTGATGAATTGAAGACTAAAACCTAAGTGTTAGGCAAGGAGTAGTGTATGGCACAATTTGGGCAGCATAACAATACTCTATTTAATCTTGAAAATACAAGGTGTAGGCTCCTCCTTTTATAGGCTAAGGAGGACCATAATGCAACCCTAATGCTAGCCAAATGAAATGTAAATGTGAAGCACATGGGCCACATGGAAAGTGTGAGCACATGGGGAAGGGTGTGTCTAGTTTGTAAGTTCACCCCCTCTATGGGCTTTCTAGAATAGTGGGAAGGTTAACTTCTCCTTAATTCTAATGTGCAGAAAAATAAACATTTGTCCACATGGCTATGCTATTTACACCCCAATTAAAGCTAAACTACATTTGATGGGCCTTCACGGAATATGTGCTAGTATGCAACTCTCCCATTCATAGCTTTGATCCAAGTCTTCTTGTCCTAGACGCTTCTAGCTTGGCCTTCTCGTCCTAGACGCTCCTAGCTTGTCTTAGACGCTCCTAGCTTGGTCTTAGACGCTCTTGACTTGGCTCTTGCCTTTCATGGAAGGTTGTGCTTGGCCCTCTTCCATCATCCCCTCCCTCTTGAAAAAGGATTTGTCCTCAAATCCCTTGCTTTGTCTTCAACTAGGGGGATGGATGGGGCTGGATGGTGTCCATCATCTCTTCCTCCTTTGAGAAGATCTATCCTCAGATCTACAGATTTGATCTCGGATAGCAGCCTATTGTTTCGGCAAGGCTTGTCCTCCCGGATCAAACGTCCACCTATGGAAATCATCAAACAAAGTAAAGGTGTTAGTGTGAGTAATTGGAGAGAACTTAATTGTATGAAGTTGCCATTTTTGTTTTTCTTTTGTTTTTGGCAACTTTGTACAATATTTCTCTTTTGATGGTTGTATGTGTTCTCTAATCCTCTTATGTATTTGAAAATTTTCAATATTGGTTACCTTTTCCTTAGGCACAATACCTTTAGGAAAGGGTAACAACTTAAAAAGCGAAAGAGGATTAAGTCCACATGCAATTTCAAATGTAGAAATATTAGTAGTCTTGTGGACTACTCCATTGTATGCATGCTCAAAAGGATACTCATCCCAAGAATTGTGATTGTCTTTCATGATTTCTCTAGGCATAGTAAAAAGAGCTATGTTTTCAATTTTATTTTGACCATTCTTTTGAGGATAAAAATTTGAAGAGTACAACTTAATTTCAAGTTTTTCTAAAAGATTCCTCAAATGATGGTTTTCAAATTTTGGAGCTCTATCCAATACTATGCTTGAAGATAAACCATGAAGACTTGTCACTTCTATATAGAAGAGATTATCCATATCCATAAAAATGGAATCAAAACCTTTTGTTGTCCTAGGAAGCTCTAAGATAAAATTGTGGTTTATGTCTTCCCAAGGATCATTTGTAAAAGGTAAAGGAGTATAGAGTTCATGAGACATCACCTTAGGTGTATTTTTAAAACAAGAAATGTATCTAGGGTAATGTCTTTGAACATCTTTTCTCATGGGTGACAAAAGTTTTCCTTTTAAAAGCTCTAGAGTTTTATCAACTCTAATTTGGTCCATGAGTTCTCCTTCATGAAGAATTTTTCTCTTATGTGTAAAGATAGTCTCGTTGTTACAACCATTGTTTATGAGAAGTTGCACACTTGGCAATGGTTGTCTCAATAGGACATGACAAGTTTCTTTAGGCACTACTTCACATAAAAATTTGTTTTTGTAGATGCTTGTAAATAACTTGACATTCACTTGGTGATATCCTAGCACATATGAGAAATAATCCACTTTATCTTTATCTATGCAAGCTTCTTTTAAAGACTCTTTTTTTGTTACTATGCTTGCAAGTGTTCCTTTACAAAAGGAAAGGCTAGGTTGTTCAACGAGACGCATATTTTCAAAGGTATTTTTAAATCTTTTGTCTTGTTGAATGACCTTGTGAGAAGGAACACTATTCTCCCACGCCTTTTGTTTCTCAAGGGTCTTCTCATGCTTTTCTTTTTCTTTTTCTTTTTCTTTAGCTTCCCTTTCGGCTTCCTCTCTTTTCTTTCGTATCTTTCTTTCCTTTCTTTCTTTATGGGAAGCAAACAATTTTTCTACCCTCATTTCCCAATCTAGGCAAGTTTCTATATTTTCTTTTCCATGGGAATGGGGTAGGTCTACCCTAACCTCTCTTGGGCTTTCTTGTTCTTTTCTATCTCTTCTATGTCTTCCCTCCCCAAAAGAATCATGCTTTTTAGAGATAGATGCATGAGAAGGTAATTTTTTTGAAATGTGAGACTTCTCATCCTTTGATTTAGTCAATTCATTAGTTTTGGCCTCATTCTCCAATTGTTTAGATGAAATTGATTGAATATTCTTGGAAAGTTGTTCCAAAAGAGATTTCAAGGATTTCACCTCACTTTTAAGAGATTTAAAGGAATGAGAAGACATGACTAGACCTTTGTGTATAGAAATATTTTACCTTGAAAAAATTTAGGGAAGTCAAAGAAGGTAGTCTTCCAGGTAAGGGAGGTGAGTCACAATGGACTACTTAAATACCAAGCCTTGCCTTAGCCAAAGACTATCCCTCAATGTCTTCACACAAAGCTTTCTCTTAGTAAACCACTTAAAACACAATTAGGTTGAAGAAATCAAATTTTTAATGCAAGAAAACAATGCAAGCTATGAAAGCCTTAAACAAGATTAAACAAGAAATTAACAAAGTGATTAAAGCAAGTTGGTTCAATTAAAGCAATTAATAAAAACAAAATTAAGCTAGACGGCCCTAGGTGAGGCTTCTTGGACACTTGGAGCCCTTGAAGACACACTCACCGACTAATTGCGTGATTAACAAGTAATTAACACAAGCAAGATTGCAAAGAAATTAAATGACACTCCCTTTGTTGCTTTTACTATTTGCACCCCTTTTGTTGTTCTTCTAGTTGCACCCCTTTTGTTGCTTTTCTACTTGTTAGGCCTTCCAAAGTGTGTGGTGTATTTGTAGTATGGTGTTTGTTGCTGCCCTTTGCCTTTGTTCCTCTTGGAATTAGGTCAATAAAATCTTCAATCCAGCACCTATTAAGCAAGCTAGACTCCCCTCAAGTCAAATTCTCAACAACAAGTACCAATTGATATTTAATCCACCAACAAGCTTAGAGGCCAAAGAAAGAAAGCAAGAAACAAATTAATTTGAAAAACAGTACCACACAAATGGAATTTAAATGTGACACAACTAGAAAGAGTTCAAATGAAATTAGACAAGCAAATAAAAGGTACTCAAATAATGGATGGCACACAAAAAGGAACCTAGGAATAGCACTAGATTTGATTTAAAAACCAAAAAACAGCACCACAGAAACAAATTGTTGTGGTCCAGAAAGCGTATCTTTAAAAGATTTATTCTGAGATGACCCTTTTGTATTTGCTTCTGAAAATTGAGACACAATCAGAACAAGATCTTAACAAACTTTTGGCGTTGGTTTCACTCCAAACGCATATACCAATTAATTTTGGTAAATTTTATAAAATCAGTGCTCAGAGCTGCCAGCTGGAACGTCAGGATTGCACACCTTTTTTGTAATATTTATCTTTTTTTTTCTATTTCTTCTTTTCAGATGGTTCTTTTTTTGTCCTTTTGCTAACACCTCAAATTTGTGAAATCCAGAGGCTCAGAAATTTTTGATGATGTATTTCATTTTCATAAATCAAAACAGTCAGCACAGAAAAGTGAAAAACAAGGGGTTCTGAAAACTGGAATGAAAAACAGAATGATATACCTTAAAAACACAATGGAGTTAAATATGATGGAATTTGTGTGGATCTAACACACAAATAAGAACTCAAACTAAAATTAAAAAATGCACCAAAGGATCAACACAAAACAGATTTCAGATCAAACATTCAGACCAAAAACAAGAAACAAATAAATCAAAAAGAGTACTACTAGGATTTGATGACAAATATGGAAACACATGACTTAGACAAAACTTATGGATTCATAAAATGAAAAGACACAAGAACATCATATGACCCAAATGAAATTTTAAGCAAGACTCAAATACCTAAAAATAAACACAGCAACACAAATATATCAAGAATCCTACACAAAATTGAAAATAGATGTTCAAGCACAAGTTTGAACAAACCCACCAAATGAAATGAATAAACAAGCATTCAAATCATATTAAAACACAAAAAACAGCAAGACAACTTGGAATAAAGATGAACAACTTGGAGAAAAGAAGAACTAAAAAAGAAAATGAAAAGAGATACTCATCTTTGAAGAACCATAGCTCTAGATACCAAATGATGGCATTCCTATGAGCTCTTCTTTGGATTTTGGAGTTCCTTGGTGATGATGGATGCGGAAGCTTATGGAGGAGGTGAGCAAGGCCTTCCTAGGAAGCATGGGTGCCTTGAATGTGCATGAAGAGTGAGGAAATGGGGAGGTTTGGCCAGCCCCTTTGGTAGTGATGAATTGAAGACTAAAACCTAAGTGTTAGGCAAGGAGTAGTGTATGGCACAATTTGGGCAGCATAACAATACTCTATTTAATCTTGAAAATACAAGGTGTAGGCTCCTCCTTTTATAGGCTAAGGAGGACCATAATGCAACCCTAATGCTAGCCAAATGAAATGTAAATGTGAAGCACATGGGCCACATGGAAAGTGTGAGCACATGGGGAAGGGTGTGTCTAGTTTGTAAGTTCACCCCCTCCATGGGCTTTCTAGAATAGTGGGAAGGTTAACTTCTCCTTAATTCTAATGTGCAGAAAAATAAACATTTGTCCACATGGCTATGCTATTTACACCCCAATTAAAGCTAAACTACATTTGATGGGCCTTCACGGAATATGTGCTAGTATGCAACTCTCCCATTCATAGCTTTGATCCAAGTCTTCTTGTCCTAGACGCTTCTAGCTTGGCCTTCTCGTCCTAGACGCTCCTAGCTTGTCTTAGACGCTCCTAGCTTGGTCTTAGACGCTCTTGACTTGGCTCTTGCCTTTCATGGAAGGTTGTGCTTGGCCCTCTTCCATCATCCTTCCTTTCCCGCTTCCAAGACTTCTAACCCAAGGGAACGAGTCCTTATTGACCTCACATCGCTCATAGGCGAAGGAGGATTTAACTGGGTGAACCCTTGTTCAAGTTGGGAGTTCTCACTCGAAGGAGAGGTGTTCTCTACGAACCTACCTTCCCGCCTACGAGACCTTTAACCCCAACTAACAGGCTCGAGCTGACCTCACACCGCTCATAGGCGAGGGAGGATTTAACTGGGTGAACCTTTCTGTTCAAATTGGGAGTTTTCACTCGAAGGGGAGGTGTTCTCTACGAACCTACCTTCCCACTTACGAGACCTCTAACCCCAAGTGACAGGTTCTAACTGACCTCACATCGCTCATAGGCGAGGGAGGATTTAACTGGGTGAACCTTTCTGTTCAAATTGGGAGTTTTCACTCAAAGGGGAGGTGTTCTCTGTAAGGACCTGTAAAATTGAATTGGAATAAAAAGGGTTATATTTTAAAAGAATTCTATGTATGTCTTATTTAGAATAGAAAGGGAGGAAAAAGTTAAGTTTAGAAGGCTATGAGATCGCCGGTCGCCTGCTACACATGAGCGCCAGGTGGACGTCGCCAGGACGCGAGAGGCATGCAGGCATCGCGCGGGCGCGAGAGGCATGCAGGCATCGCGCGGGCGCGAGAGGCATGCAGGCATCGCGCGGGCGCGAGAGGCATGCAGGCATCGCGCGGGCGCGAGAGGCATGCAGGCATCGCGCGGGCGCGAGAGGCATGCAGGCATCGCGCGGGCGCGAGAGGCATGCAGGCATAGCGCGGGCGCGAGAGGCATGCAGGCATCGCGCGGGCGCGAGGCATGCGGGCATTGCCAGGGCGCGAGGCATGTGGACGTGGCCAAGGCGCGAGAGTTATGAGGGCGTCGCCAGGGAAGACATCGGTCGTCTCCCAGAGGAAGACATCGGTCGTCTCCCAGAGGAAGACATCGGTCGTCTCCCAGAGGAAGACATCGGTCGTCTTCTAGGGCGAAGGAGACATCGGTCGTTCGCCAGGATGAGTCAGCATTGGAAAGTTGTCGCGATGGCGAGCCTCACACAGATAAAGTGGGACCCAGACTCTCAGCATGAAACGTCCTGCACGCGCGCCACGTAGACAAAAAGGATGATTCAGAGTGGTGACATCAGAATGTTGGCATGCGCAGGAGACACTCGCGGTCGTACTGTTCAGAGCAGTGGCTGGCATGCACAAGCGACAACAGTGGCAGTACTGTTCAGAGCAGTGGTTCTCAGACTTCTCTGCAGAGTGGGTGGTGGCAGCTGCTTTTGGTGGATAAGTTGGTTTAAGATGCAGAAAACCCACTGCTGAGAGAAAGAAAACGTTGCAGCCTTCAAAGAGAGAAAGAGTGAGTTACCTCCCTTCTCCTCCAGTTGCCTCCTTTGCGCTGCGATTCTAGCACCTTCACACGAGAGTACGACGAGCGACAGCCACCATTAGAGCACCTGGGCAGTCCTCTGCAAGTCCTTCAACCAGATGCAAAAACAGAGCCAAGGCGTTCTTCAAGCTTTGTTGGGTTTCGGAACTCTAGGTGTTTGCGCAAGTCCAGGTAAGGGAAGCTAGACTTCATTTTCAATACAAGCCATAGTTTAGCTATTTCTGAAATGAGGGCGACGTGGTCGCCGGTTTCGGTTGCATCTGCGTGAATGCTCTGTTCCATGTGTTTGGGCGACGTGGTCGCCGGTTTTTAAATACAGACTTCGAAATACCCTATTTTTGAACCAGGTCGCCGGTTTTGGCGTTGTTTGCGAAACTCTCTGTTTTTGGTGTTGCTTTGAAACTGTTGAGATTTAAATGAGATATTCGAAAATAAGAACCTTGGATTGAGTTTTGCTGTGATTGAAATCATTCCTTTAAGTGTTATGTGATGTGTTGGATGTGGTGAATGTGGATCGAGGCATAGTATTTTCAGGAAAGAAAATACCGTGTAAGATCGTGTAGGATGTGCATTGATCGGTGATGTCTATAATGGGATTATCCTGACTCTCCTGAGATAATGGATTCATATAGATGAGATTATTCAGGCGTTGAGAGTCGAAGGAGGTTCATATGTATGGGTGAGTCGTGTGAAACAGAACGAGCTCGGCCTGTCATATGGATTAACCCTGTCATACTGTGAGAATGGTGAACTTGAGATCGAGAATGTGTTGATGCGCATAGCTGTGGAAACATTACAACAGCTTGTATGACAGGTGCAGAATCTCTGAGTCTAGTCAATGCACGAGTCTTCCGGAAGTAGGTCAAGTGTCTTGTGTGCTGGGTCAGTGGTGGTCTGACATGTGAAATGAGGAACTTGAAATTTATAGACACTTGATGCAGTTTTGTGAAATAGAATGACTCTTGAGAATATTGTGAAATGTGTGATTTCTGGGTGATCAGGTGAAGGGTATTGGAAAAATCTATAGCTTTACGTGAATATCTTGAAATTGTTTACCTTGATTTTATTTTAATTATCCTTATTTAAACTCTCTTTAAAATATCTAGCTTACCCTGCGTGTTTTGGTTCTGTGGCTGTTCTCTTAAAACTGTGATGATCGTGTATAACTTACACGGGAGCAGATGATCTTCCAGGAAGTAGAGCTCCTTAGGGAGTGGTCGCCGGAAGCAGATCGGCTGTTTTGGGTCCTCCGATGGGAGATCGGCCTCGTTCGATAGGAGATCGGTCTCTTCCGATAGGAGATCGCCTGCTTCGTTTTTTTTTACTGCATTTTGTTTATGTGTCTGGAAAAATTTGACCGAATTTGTATTAAACTCCCTGTGAGGAGAAACTACATTTCATATATATAATATTTTGTTCATAGAATCTATTTGTTACCTTTATTTTCATTATATACATTTGTATAGTATTTTGGCGGGATGTTACATTAATGGTATCAGAGCAGTTCGTCCTTAGGATGACCTGAGGGCTGTGGATCCATTGTGTTTCTTCTGCTCATGAAATTTATTTGAGTTTAAAATAACAACTATAGTGAAAAGTTTTCAAACGTTTTTGTATTGAGATTTTGTGTGTGCTTTGGTGAATATATGTTATAACTGAAAATCTTAGTATTAAGAATGAGAAGGTCCTGATAAAGTAGTGAGGGTGCACACTCATAACTGGATCGGGATGAGTCTCAACCTTAATTCCAAAGGTTTGATGTTTAGCATATATTGAATTCTGGTGTGAGCTATTTCATTTTCTTGAGTGTCCTTGTAATGGATTGAAAATGGTTGATTGGATTGATGACTGCATACCAGTAGTTGTTCTGGTGTTATGCTTGATGTTATAAGCATTATGATTCTGTTGTTGAGCTCAAATTCTTAATGATTTTGAGATGCTGACCTTTGTAAGGTCTATATGTTACCTCCTGAATGAATTGATTTCTTATCGATCTCATTCTTGTAGTTGTAGGGAATATAGAAACCTGTAGTTTCAACTCTGAAACGAAGAGAGATGGTGTAACATCCCGCCAAAATAATACACACATCCATGTATAATTGAAATTAAGTGTAACCAAATAATATTGAAGAGTGCAAAATAATATGTATTTATATATATCAGAAATGAAGTTACTCCTCTTAGGGAGTTTAATACATAACCAAATCCAATGTTTGCAAGATTTTACGAAAATAAAAGAAATGCAGTAAGACAGGCGGTCTCAAAAGAAAACGGCGATCTCCAACAGAAGACCTCAAAAACGGGCGATCTTCTATCAGGACACGAAAACCGGCGATCACCCGATGGAGGCATAAACCGGCGATCACCCGGTAGAGACGGAGATAGGCGATCTCCTTCCGGCGACCACTCGCTAGAGGGCTCTTCTTCCTGGAAGATCATCTGCTCCCGTGTAACAATTACACGATCATCACAGTTTTGAGAAAACAACCACAATAACAGATAAAAGGGTAAGCTAGATAATTTAAAAGAAGTTTAAATCATGAACATGAAAATCCAAGTAAACCAAGTTCCAAAATATCCATGTAAAACGTAAAGCTGCTCATAGCATTCAGCTGATCGCCCAAAATCACAAACTTCACAACATTTCCCATAGTCATTCCATTTCACAACACAGCATCAAGTGTCTATCAATATTCAAGTTTCTCATTTCACATGTCAGACTTTCCACTGACTCACCACACAAGACACTTGACACTACTTCCAAATTGACTCGTGCGTTGAACTTAGTATCCAGAGACATGCACCTGTCATACTGCCCACTGTGGAATCTCACACATCCACAGGGTCGCCGCGAAATCTCACACATTCACAAGCATACGATGAATCTCAACACATCACCATACAGCATGACAAGGTTAATTCGTATAACAGTCGAGCCCATTCTTTTTCAAACTACTCGCCCATTCATACGAACCTCCTTCGACTCTCACCAACTGAATAACTTCATCTACGTGATTCCATTATCTCAGCAGAGTCAGGATCGTCTCATTAACAGGTTACTCACTGATCAATGCACTTTCCTAACCAATCTCAACACGGTATTTCCTTTCCTGAAAATACTATGCCTCGATCCCACATTCACAGCATTCAACACATCATACCACTCAAGTAAATGATTCAAATCACATCAACAAACATTTCAAAGCTTCAGATCTTCGAATATCTCATGTAAATCTCAAGTAGTTTCAAAACAACATCAAAAACAGAGATTTCGTAAAACAGCGCCAAAACCGGCGACCTGGTTCAAAAACAAGGTATTTCGAAGGCTTTATATAAAACCGGCGACCACGTCGCCCAAAACACATAGAACAGAGCATTTTACACAGATGAAGACGAAACCGGCGACCACGTCGCACTCATTTCAGAAATAGCTAAACTATGGCTTTTATTGAAAATGGAGTCTAGCTTCCCTTACCTGGACTTGCGCAACCACCAGGAGCTTCGAAATCCAACGAAGCTTGCAGAATACCTTGGCTCTGTTTTTCGCGTCTGGTTGAAGGACTTGCAGAGAACTGCCCAGGTGCTCTAATGGTGGCTGTCGCTCGTCGTACTCTCGTGTGAAGGTGTTAGAATCGCAGCGCGAAGGATATATCTGGAGGAGAAGGGAGGTAACTCACTCTCTCTCTCTTCGAAGGCTGCAACGTTTCTTCCTCTTCAGTAGTGGATTTCAGTGACTTAAACCAACTTATCCCTCCAAAAGCAGCTGCCACCACCTACTCTGCAGGGAAGTTTGCGTGCACGCTTCCCTGAACAGTACGACCACTGTTGCCTCTGGTGCATGCCAACCACTGCTCTGAACAGTACTGCCACTGTTTGTCGCTTGTGCATGCCAGCCACTGCTCTGAACAGTACGACCGCGAGTGTCTCCCGCGCATGCCAACATTCTGATGTCACTATTCTGAACCACCCTTTTCGTCTA
Organism: Phaseolus lunatus; assembly: GCA_013389735.1. Taxonomy (NCBI): domain Eukaryota; kingdom Viridiplantae; phylum Streptophyta; class Magnoliopsida; order Fabales; family Fabaceae; genus Phaseolus; species Phaseolus lunatus. The sequence goes on along the minus strand of CM023859.1, from coordinate 14,180,907 downwards.
CGTGGCGCGCGTGCAGAACGTCTCATGCTGGATGTCTGGGTCCCACGTTCTCTGTGTGTAACTTAACGTAGCCCGATGACCTTTTCACCGATGACCACAGGCGCGAAGACTATCCACCGATGACCTCTCGCGCGAAGGCTAACAACCGATGACCTCTCGCGCGAAGGTTAACAACCGATGACCTCTCGCGCGAAGGCTAACAACCGATGACCTCTCGCGCGAAGGTTAACAACCGATGACCACATCCTGGCGAACGACCGATGTCTTCCTCTGGGAGACAACCGATGTCTTCCCTGGCGACGCCCTCATAACTCTCGCGCCTTGGCCACGTCCACATGCATCGCGCCCTGGCAATGCCCGCGTGCCTCGCGTCCGCGCGATGCCCGCATGCCCCTCGCGCCCGCGCGATGCCTGCATGCCTCTCACGCCCGCGCGATGCCTGCATGCCTCTCGCGCCCGCGCGATGTCCACCTGGCGCTCATGTGTAGCAGGCGACCGGCGACCTCGTAGCCTTCTAAACTTAACTTTTTCCTCCCTTTCTATTCTAAATAAAAACATACTTAGAATTTATTTAAAATATAACTCTTTTATTCCAATAAATTTTTCAGGTCCTTACAGATGGCACGTAGGCCTTCTACCCCTCCCCAATCTTCTTCAGAGATGAGCCAGATTGCTAAGGCTATCGAGATGATGGCAACTGCCATCCAGCAGCAGAATGCAGCGATGGCTCAGAACCATCAAGCTACAATGCACCACTGGGAAACTGCTCGGTCGGCTGAGACAAACTCCCACGGCGGTCAGCCTCAAGAACAGATGGGACTGACCGAGTTCATGAGGTACAACCCACCCAAGTTTAGTGGGAATGCTACCCCTGATCAGGCAGATCAGTGGGTCAGAGAGCTGGAGAAAATCTTTAGGGCGACCTCCTGCCCTGAAGAGAAGAAATTGCTGTTCGCCACTTATCTGCTATCAGGAGAAGCTGAGTTCTGGTGGATGGGAGCTCAGCAGATGATGGATGCCCGAGGGGATGTTTTGGATTGGGAGAGCTTCAGGGTGAAGTTCTTGGAGAAATACTTCCCTGACAGCGCCAAGTTTGCGAGGGAAGCTGAGTTCCTGAAGCTGGAGCAGGGGGATATGTCAGTGAACGCCTATGCTGCTCGTTTTGAGTACCTCGCCCGGTTCTATACCCAGGCGACCTCTGAGGCCTGGAGGTGTAGGAAGTTTGAAGAGGGACTGAAGCATGGGCTGAAGAGGACCATAGCCCCGATGTGCATCAGGGAATTTCACGCCTTGGTAGAGAAGGCGAAGATGGTTGAGACCCTGGAAAAGGGTGATTCTCGGGTGATGAGGTCACACCCAGGGAGTTCTTCCAGTGGGAAGGCTAAGGTGCAGCACTCACAAAGCAAGCCCTATACGAGGCCTCCACCACATCGGGTGGGAACAACGTCATCCCAGTTTCAGCAGCGGCAACCTTGGAAACCCAAGTGTTTCCATTGTGGTGGACCACACACGCCCAACGTGTGCCCCAAGCAGCCTTCAGAGAGAAGGTGTTTTACCTGCCAAAAGACAGGGCACGTTGCTAGAGAATGCCCTAGCAGGAATGGGGCGACCCAACCCAGTGGCTCCCAGCAGAGGAGAAACGAAGGCAGCAGACCTCAGGCGACAGGGAGAGTGTTTGCCATGTCTAGAGCAGAAGCATCTCAGTCAGGTAACCTCGTGCAGGGTATATGTTTTATAGCTGATAGGGGTGTAAAAGCTTTGTTTGATTCTGGAGCGACACACTCCTTTGTGTCAAGCCTGTGTGTAGCCGAGTTGGGCCTTCTAGTGAAGGAGTTACCCTTCGAACTGTTGGTCTCTACACCTGCATCAGGACAGGTGTCGACCTCTACAGTGTGCCCCGAATGTCCAGTGATTGTAGAGGGACGCAGATTCAAGGTGAACTTGATCTGCCTACCTCTTCAGGACCTAGATGTTATCCTGGGAATGGATTGGTTAGCTGCCAATCACGTTCTCATTGACTGCGGTAGTCAGAAGATTGCGTTTCCAGACCTCCAAGGATCAGATGTAATTTCTGCTCAGCAAGGGCAGTCAGAGTTGGAAGAAGGGGCGAGGTGCTTCGTGATACTCGCTCGGTCGGAGGTGGAGAATAAAGGGGACGTAAGCAGAATACCCGTGGTGAAAGATTTCACGGATGTATTCCCAGAAGAAGTACCTGGGTTACCCCCTAAGAGAGAAGTGGAATTCTCTATTGACTTGGTACCTGGAGCTGGACCAGTGTCAATGGCACCTTACAGGATGGCACCAGCCGAGTTAGTGGAGTTGAAGAAGCAAGTGGAAGAGTTGCTGGAGAAGCAATTCATCAGACCCAGTGTATCTCCATGGGGAGCTCCAGTGCTTCTAGTCAAGAAGAAGGATGGAGGGTCTCGGCTGTGTATAGATTACAGGCAGTTGAACAAGTTGACCATCAAGAACAAGTACCCCCTGCCTAGGATTGATGATTTGATGGATCAAATACATGGAGCCTCGGTGTTCTCCAAGATTGACCTGAGATCGGGGTACCACCAAATTTTGGTTAAAGCTGATGATGTGCAAAAGACAGCTTTTAGGTCTCGGTATGGGCATTATGAGTATGTGGTGATGCCGTTTGGGGTCACAAATGCTCCAGCCCTGTTCATGGACTACATGAATAGGATTTTTTCGCCCTTTCTTGGATAAGTTTGTGGTGGTCTTCATAGACGACATACTCATTTACTCAAGGACCGAGGAAGAGCATGAAGAACACCTGAGGACAGTATTGGAAATACTGAGGGAGAAGCAGCTCTATGCCAAGTTCTCGAAGTGTGAGTTCTGGCTGAGGGAAGTCAACTTCTTAGGACATGTGATATCTGCCCAGGGGATCTCGGTGGATCCAGCCAAGGTAGAGGCAGTGCTGCAGTGGGAACGTCCAAGAACAGTCACCGAGATAAGGAGCTTTGTGGGGTTGGCGGGCTACTATCGGAGGTTTATTGAGGACTTTTCCAAGGTAGTGGCTCCCTTAACACAGCTGACCCGCAAGGATCAACCTTTTGCTTGGACCGACCGATGTGAGCAGAGCTTCAAGGAACTAAGGGAAAGGCTGACTAGTGCTCCAGTGCTGGTGATCCCCGAGGTGGGAAGACCTTTTGACGTCTTCTGTGACGCTTCACATCAGGGCTTGGGATGTGTTTTGATGCAAGAGAAAAGAGTGGTTGCATATGCTTCAAGGCAACTCAAGGTTCATGAGAGGAACTACCCCACGCATGATTTGGAGTTGGCGGCTGTGGTATTTGCCTTGAAGATCTGGAGGCACTATTTATATGGAGCTCGGTTCCAGGTGTTCAGTGACCATAAGAGCCTGAAATATCTGTTCGATCAGAAGGAACTAAACATGAGACAAAGAAGGTGGATGGAGTTTCTTAAGGACTACGATTTTCAACTCATGTATCATCCGGGGAAGGCCAATGTGGTGGCAGATGCCTTGAGTAGAAAATCAGTACAAGTAGCCACCATGATGATGGAAGAGCAGAAACTGATCGAGCAATTCAGAGATTTAAACCTTGGGGTAGAGTTCCACGTGAATCACATTAGTTGTAGTAAGCTGACTATAACTAATGATTTCCTTGGGATGTTAAGGGATAAGCAGTTAGAGGACCCTAGTCTGAAGCGTACTGTGGAGTCACTAGGGACCGACCAGGCTAGAGACTTTGTGATGGGCGATGATGGGATCTTGAGATTTAATGGTAGGATTTGCATCCCTGCAGATGGAGAATTGAAGAAGATGATCCTAGATGAAGGTCATAAGAGTCGCCTTAACCTCCATCCAGGCATGACCAAGATGTACCATGACTTGAAGGAGTCATTTTGGTGGTCAGGCATGAAGAGAGACATCGCCCAGTATGTTGCTACCTGTTTGACGTGTCAGAAGGCAAAGGTAGAACATCAAAGGCCTGGCGGGTTGTTACAACCATTGGATATCCCTGAGTGGAAATGGGACAGCATTGCCATGGATTTTGTCACCCATTTACCCAGATCGGTCAAGGGCCATGATGCAATCTGGGTCATCACTGATCGGCTGACGAAGAGTGCTCATTTTCTCCCAGTGAATATGAGGATGCCCATGGCCAAGTTGGCACAGTTGTACATCCAGGAAATAGTGAGGCTGCATGGAGTGCCTTCCAGCATTGTTTCAGATAGGGATCCCAGGTTCACTTCACGGTTTTGGCAGACCTTGCAAGAATGCTTGGGAACTAAGTTGAGGATGAGCTCTGCATATCATCCCCAAACAGATGGTCAGTCAGAGAGAACGATCCAGTCCTTGGAAGACCTGCTGAGGACGTGTGTCTTGGATCAATTGGGGAATTGGGACGAGGTGTTGCCACTGGTGGAGTTTACATATAATAACAGTTATCACGCCAGCATAGGGATAGCACCATATGAAGCCCTGTATGGGAGGAAATGTAGGACTCCCTTATGTTGGTACCAGGAGGGCGAGGCAGTCTTGGTTGGGCCAGAGTTGATTCAGCGGATGACCGAGAAGGTGAAACAGATACAAAGCAGAATGAAAGCTTCTCAGAGTAGGCAGAAGTCCTATGCAGATCAGAGGAGAAAGCCTTTGGAGTTTACTGCTGGAGACCACGTGTTCATGAAAGTGACACCAACCAAGGGTGTAGGAAGAGCGATCAGGCCAAGGAAGTTGTCCCCTAAGTTCGTGGGACCATATCAGATCTTAAGGAGGATTGGCCCAGTAGCTTATGAGATCGCCCTGCCTCCCCATTTAGCGAATCTGCACAATGTCTTTCACGTTTCACAGCTGAGGAAGTACATGGCAGACCCTAGTCATGTGCTGGAAGTGGACAACGTGCAGATCAGGGATGACTTGTCCTTTGAAGCGAAACCAGTCAGGATTGAAGATCGTCAAAGTAAACAGCTCAGAGGCAAGACCATTAACATGGTGAAAGTGGTGTGGGATGAGCGATCGGGTGACTCAACTTGGGAGTTGGAAGAACCCATGAGAGAAGCCTATCCATATCTCTTTTCCTTGTAATTCAATTTTCGAGGACGAAAATTTTTCTTGTTGGGGAGAATGTAAGGACCTGTAAAATTGAATTGGAATAAAAAGGGTTATATTTTAAAAGAATTCTATGTATGTCTTATTTAGAATAGAAAGGGAGGAAAAAGTTAAGTTTAGAAGGCTATGAGATCGCCGGTCGCCTGCTACACATGAGCGCCAGGTGGACGTCGCCAGGACGCGAGAGGCATGCAGGCATCGCGCGGGCGCGAGAGGCATGCAGGCATCGCGCGGGCGCGAGAGGCATGCAGGCATCGCGCGGGCGCGAGAGGCATGCAGGCATCGCGCGGGCGCGAGAGGCATGCAGGCATCGCGCGGGCGCGAGAGGCATGCAGGCATAGCGCGGGCGCGAGAGGCATGCAGGCATCGCGCGGGCGCGAGAGGCATGCAGGCATCGCGCGGGCGCGAGGCATGCGGGCATTGCCAGGGCGCGAGGCATGTGGACGTGGCCAAGGCGCGAGAGTTATGAGGGCGTCGCCAGGGAAGACATCGGTCGTCTCCCAGAGGAAGACATCGGTCGTCTCCCAGAGGAAGACATCGGTCGTCTCCCAGAGGAAGACATCGGTCGTCTTCTAGGGCGAAGGAGACATCGGTCGTTCGCCAGGATGAGTCAGCATTGGAAAGTTGTCGCGATGGCGAGCCTCACACAGATAAAGTGGGACCCAGACTCTCAGCATGAAACGTCCTGCACGCGCGCCACGTAGACAAAAAGGATGATTCAGAGTGGTGACATCAGAATGTTGGCATGCGCAGGAGACACTCGCGGTCGTACTGTTCAGAGCAGTGGCTGGCATGCACAAGCGACAACAGTGGCAGTACTGTTCAGAGCAGTGGTTCTCAGACTTCTCTGCAGAGTGGGTGGTGGCAGCTGCTTTTGGTGGATAAGTTGGTTTAAGATGCAGAAAACCCACTGCTGAGAGAAAGAAAACGTTGCAGCCTTCAAAGAGAGAAAGAGTGAGTTACCTCCCTTCTCCTCCAGTTGCCTCCTTTGCGCTGCGATTCTAGCACCTTCACACGAGAGTACGACGAGCGACAGCCACCATTAGAGCACCTGGGCAGTCCTCTGCAAGTCCTTCAACCAGACGCAAAAACAGAGCCAAGGCGTTCTTCAAGCTTTGTTGGGTTTCGGAACTCTAGGTGTTTGCGCAAGTCCAGGTAAGGGAAGCTAGACTTCATTTTCAATACAAGCCATAGTTTAGCTATTTCTGAAATGAGGGCGACGTGGTCGCCGGTTTCGGTTGCATCTGCGTGAATGCTCTGTTCCATGTGTTTGGGCGACGTGGTCGCCGGTTTTTAAATACAGACTTCGAAATACCCTATTTTTGAACCAGGTCGCCGGTTTTGGCGTTGTTTGCGAAACTCTCTGTTTTTGGTGTTGCTTTGAAACTGTTGAGATTTAAATGAGATATTCGAAAATAAGAACCTTGGATTGAGTTTTGCTGTGATTGAAATCATTCCTTTAAGTGTTATGTGATGTGTTGGATGTGGTGAATGTGGATCGAGGCATAGTATTTTCAGGAAAGAAAATACCGTGTAAGATCGTGTAGGATGTGCATTGATCGGTGATGTCTATAATGGGATTATCCTGACTCTCCTGAGATAATGGATTCATATAGATGAGATTATTCAGGCGTTGAGAGTCGAAGGAGGTTCATATGTATGGGTGAGTCGTGTGAAACAGAACGAGCTCGGCCTGTCATATGGATTAACCCTGTCATACTGTGAGAATGGTGAACTTGAGATCGAGAATGTGTTGATGCGCATAGCTGTGGAAACATTACAACAGCTTGTATGACAGGTGCAGAATCTCTGAGTCTAGTCAATGCACGAGTCTTCCGGAAGTAGGTCAAGTGTCTTGTGTGCTGGGTCAGTGGTGGTCTGACATGTGAAATGAGGAACTTGAAATTTATAGACACTTGATGCAGTTTTGTGAAATAGAATGACTCTTGAGAATATTGTGAAATGTGTGATTTCTGGGTGATCAGGTGAAGGGTATTGGGAAAATCTATAGCTTTACGTGAATATCTTGAAATTGTTTACCTTGATTTTATTTTAATTATCCTTATTTAAACTCTCTTTAAAATATCTAGCTTACCCTGCGTGTTTTGGTTCTGTGGCTGTTCTCTTAAAACTGTGATGATCGTGTATAACTTACACGGGAGCAGATGATCTTCCAGGAAGTAGAGCTCCTTAGGGAGTGGTCGCCGGAAGCAGATCGGCTGTTTTGGGTCCTCCGATGGGAGATCGGCCTCGTTCGATAGGAGATCGGTCTCTTCCGACAGGAGATCGCCTGTTTCGTTTTTTTTTACTACATTTTGTTTATGTGTCTGGAAAAATTTGACCGAATTTGTATTAAACTCCCTGTGAGGAGAAACTACATTTCATATATATAATATTTTGTTCATAGAATCTATTTGTTACCTTTATTTTCATTATATACATTTGTATAGTATTTTGGCGGGATGTTACATTCTCTACGAACCTACCTTCCCGCTTACGAGACCTCTAACCCCAATTGACAGGTTCTAACTGTATTGAACACACACATTCTGAGATATATCTTTAACTGAAAATTTTATCGGGTGACCTCATTAAAAACCCTTAAAAAAAGAGGGAAAAAAGAGTGTCCCCTACATTGTGTATAATATTACATGGCTTTAACTGAAATAAAACTTCAGGTGAGTCGCATTCCATGTTCAAGGAATCGGACCACCTTCTAAGGTTTCAAGCCTATACGCTCCATTCCCTAGGGCCTCTGTCACTCTTAAGGGACCAGTCCACTTAGGGGATAGCTTGTTCTCTATCTGGTAGGGAGACGCCTTTCGCATAACTAGGTCGGCCACCTGGAACTGCCGAGCTCTCAATTTGGAATTTTGCTTGAGCTCAACTCTCCTCTTCAATGCCTCGACCTTGATTCCTGCCTCTTCCCTTACTTCATCTAAGAGATCAAGATTCACCTTCCTCTCCTCGTTGGACTCCTCCTCCACAAATTTCTGGAATGGTGGTGAGCTCTCCTGGATCTCCACAAGGATCATGGCATCCAAACCATACACCAGGCTAAAAAGGGTCTCCTTGGTGGTGGACTGGGGGGTAGTATGGTAAGCCCATACAATTATGGGAACCTCCTCAGCCCACCCTCCTTTCGCTTTCTCCAGCCTTCTCTTCAGTCCCTTGAGTAGGACTCGATTGGCTGACTCAACCTGCCTATTGGTTTGTGGGTGCTCGACCGGTGCAAACACCTGCTTGATCCCCAGTTCTAGGCATAGCTTTCCCAACTGTTGACTCGCGAATTGGGTGCCATTATATGATACCAAACGCTTGGGTACTCCAAAGCGGCACACTATATTCTTCAACACGAAGTGCTGGATCTTCTAGGCTGTGATCTGGGCTACTGGCTCAGCCTCGATCCACTTCGTGAAATATTCAATGGCGACCACGAGGTACTTCATTTGCCGCACCGCCAAAGGAAAAGGCCCCAGGATGTCAATTCCCCAGGTATGGAATGGCCAAGGGCTGTATATCGACCTGAGCTCTTCTGGTGGTGCTTTGTACCAATCAGCATGCAATTGGCACTGCTTGCACTGCTGTGCGTACTTAGTGCAATCCTCCCTCATAGTCGGCCAGTAATACCTGCTTGAACGGCCTTAGATGCCAAAGCACGACCTCCGATATGACTCCCGCATATGCCTTCATGGAGTTCTGCCATTATTCTCGCACATTGCTCACCATGTACGCACACCAGGATGGGGTGAGTAAACCCATGCCTGTACAGCTCGCCATCAATGAGTGTGTACTTGGCCGAGTTCTTCTTTATCTTCCTCGCCTCCATTGGCTCCATTGGTAGCATCCCATCGGCTATGTAACGCTTATAGGGCGTCATCCATGTGTCCCCACTCTGCAATAGGTAGACTTGCAATGACCCCTCCTCTAGCGGTATGCGCGCGTTGACCCGTGGCTTCTTCAGAGTCTCCTGGGTCAACGACCGATGACTCCTCTTCTCACCATCTGACAGGCTGATCTGATGGAATCCTACCAGATTATCAGCTGTGTAAGTACGAGGTGCCCTCAGGGTCTCCTAGATGACCGTCCTCTGTCTGCCCCCCTTGCCTGAACTGCCGAGTTTGGCTAACAAGTCAGCTCTGGCATTCTGCTCCCTAGGTACATGCACCAACTCGAAGGTTTGAAAAGAACCTTTCAACCGCTGGACATACTCCAAGTAGGAGGCAATCTAGGGATCTTTCGCCTGATATTCTCCCGCCACCTGACCTGTGACCAACAACGAGTCACTCTTCGCCACGAGACTCTTCGCTCCCATCTCTTTGGCCAATAGTATCCCAGTAATCAAGGCTTCGTACTCTGCTTGGTTATTGCTGGCCTTGAAGGCGAACCGCAGGGCTTGTTCTATCAATAACCCCTTGGGTCCCTCGAGAAGTACCCCCGCTCCACTGCCTTGCTGGTTCGAGGACCCATCTATTGATAATATCCAGTCGAAGTTGGGTTCTTCCTGCTGGGTCTCCGCCGAGGACATCTCGGCCATAAAATCAACGTAGACCTGTCCCTTGATCGGACCTCGGGGCTCATACTAAATGTCGAATTCTGACAACTCGACTGCCCATCGCACCATTCTTCCTGCCACGTCCAGTTTCTGCAAGACCTTGCATATTGGCAGATCTGTCATCACCACCATAGTGAAACTGTGGAAGTAGTGCCGAAGTCGTCGTGCTGAGAACACCACGGCCAACGCTGCCTTTTCTATGGCTTGATACCTCACCTCTGGCCCCTGCAGCACCTTGCTGACAAAATATATGGGCCTTTGGCTCTACTCCTGTTCCTGGACCAATACTGAACTTACCGCCTTCTCTGTGACTGCAAAGTACAGCCGCAGTGGGGTGCCGAGCTGGGGCTTGCACAAAACTGGTGGGCTGGCTAGGTACTCTTTGAGCTTGAGAAAGGCCTGCTCACATTCTGGGGTCCACGAGAATCTGCTGTTCCTTCTCAAGCACTGGAAGTATGGGTGGCCCTTGTCTCCTCCTGCTGAGATGAACCTGGAAAGGGCAGCCATTCGACCTGCCAACTGCTGCACCTCCTTAACCGATGTTGGGCTCCTCATGGCGATGATCGTCGTGCACTTGTCGGGGTTGGCTTCAATCCCTCGTTTCGTAAGGAGGAAACCAAGGAATTTGCCTGCCTCCACCCCAAAGACGCATTTCTCAGGATTCAGCTTCAACCTGTACTTGGATATTGTATTAAATAGCTCCTCCAAGTCATCGACATGCTGATCTCATGCCTGGGACGTCACCACCATGTCATCTACATAGGCTTGCACATTGCGTCCTAGCATGGGTGCAAGGACTTTGTCCATCAACCTCTGATAGGTGGCACCTGCGTTCTTCAAGCCGAATGGCATTACCGTGTAGCAGTAGCAGGATAGCTCGGTCATGAAGGCTGTCTTGCTTTCATCTCTCGGGTGCATGTTAATCTGATTGTACCCAGAGAAGGCGTCCAAGAACTTGAGTAACTTGCACCCCGAGGCACTGTCTACCAACGCATCTATGTTGGGCAGAGGGTAGGAGTCTTTCGGACAGGCCTTGTTGAGATCTGTGAAGTCTACGCACATCCTCCACTTCCCATTGGCCTTCTTTACCAACACGACATTCGCGAGCCACTCGGGATACTGGATTTCCCGTATGTGGCCCGCCTTGAGCACTTTTTGTGTCTCCTCCCTGACTACCTGCCTTCGTTCGTCATTGAACTTCCTTTTCCTCTGGCAGACTGGTCTGACTTGGGGATCCAGTGCCAGGCGATGACATAGGAAGTCGGGGTCAATACCTGGCATGTCTGAAGGGGACCAAGCGAAAGCGTCCATGTACCTCTCTATGACCCCTACTACTTGGTCTTGGGTTTCCTGAGGCAGGGACTTGCCCAGCTTGAACATCCTGCCTCCGATCTCCTTCTCTACCACCTCCTTCGGGGCATATCAGTGTCATCGCCACCCCCACTTGGAGGTAGGGTGGTCACCATGAAAACTCCCCTTTTTGTCTTGAGGCTATTCTCATAGCACTTTTTAGCCTCTTTCTGGTCTGATTTGATGGTTATCACCATCCCCTCCATCGAAGGCAACTTCACTTTCATATGCCTTGTGCACGCCACCGCCCCCAACCTGTTCAAGGCTGGTCTACCCAACAACATGTTATAAGCAGATGGTGCGTTCACTACGAGGTATTTGATGCTCTCTGTGCGGGAGGCCACTCCATCAGTGAAAGTGGTCCTGAGCTCTATGTATCCCCGCACTTCGACTTGATCTCCTGCGAATCCATACAGGCAGCCGACGTAAGGCCGTAGCTGGTCAGGAGACAATTGCAATTTGTTGAAGGTCGACTAGAACATCACATCAGTCGAACTTCCTTGGTCCACCAGCACTCGATGCCCCGTGCGTCCCGCAGTGACGACTGATATCACCATCGGATCATTATCGTGAGGGACAACATCCCGATGATCTGCCTTTTTGAAGACAAGGTCGATGTCTGGGAAGTGGTCTTCCTCACATGTCTCCACTGTCATTACGGAACGCGCGTATTTCTTGAGCTGCGACGAGGTGCACCCTCCTCCTGAGAATCCACCCGCGATAGTGTGGATCTCGCCATGTATGGGCACTTCATGCCCCTGATCAGCCCTCGGTACCACCACTGCCTCGCCCCCTTGTGCCTCCTTCAGGTAGTCACTCAAGAACCCACTCTTTACCAACTCGTCCAACTGATGGCCCAAGGCCAGACAGTTGCGAATGGGGTGACCGAAGGCCTGATGGAACTCGCACCAGGCGTTCTTGTTTGGCCCCAACCTCTTATCAGTCTTTGGGGGCATCTTCAACCTTTCCGCCACATTAGGAATGGCGATCAGCTCCTTCAGCTCCACCAGGAATTCATGCCTAGGGGGCACATCATCCTTGGCGCGTGCCCTAGTTTGGGGCTTTCGGGGCTCATAGGGCTTCTATTTTCCTTGAGCCTTCTTTTCTGTGGTCGCCTCGTGCACCCGCAGGGGTTGCAGTCGACTAGGCACTCAGGGCCTTGATGAGACTGCGCTTTCTCGTTTCTCATTGAGCTCTCCCTCGGCGACAATGTGTGCAACTGCACAATGTAACGCCCCTCAAAATATTGTTCATTTTTATATAATAAAATAAAGGTGAAACAATAATATCAAAAATTTAACATAGGTATATACATAATATAATTCATCCATTAATACAAATGTGCCTCAGAATAATATCCCTTTTCGAGGAAGTTTTAATACATCTCTATACAGGAGTTTTCAAAATAAAACAAAACAACAGCATTTAAAAACCGGCGATCTCCTCCTCCAGAAATGCTCACTGAGGAGCTCTACCACCTGCAACCTCATCTGCTCCTGTGCAAATATACACGATCATCACAGGTTTAAGAAAAACAACCACGATACAAAACAAAGGGTAAGCTAGATATTTTTAAAAACTTTAAATGTGAAACTTTATATCAATAGAAAGCATAAATCTTCACACCATTCATAATCTATATCAATATCCCCATATTCCACAAACTCGTCAAGTGTCTATTCAATACATTCAATACTCATGGTTCACATGTCAGACTTTCCACTGACTCGTAACACATAGACACATGACTCTACTTCCAGAAGACTCGTGCGTTGAACTTAGCATCCAGAGACCTGCACCTGTCATACTACATTGCTGTAAAGTTCCCACAGCTATGCGCATAAACATAATCTCGATCTCAATCTCAATATCATCACTATCTCAGTATGACAAGGTTAATCCATATAACAGGTCAAGTCAGTTATCTTTCAAACGACTTACCCATACATATGGACCTCCTTCGACTCTCACCAACTGAATGACTTCATCTATGTGATTCCATCATATCAGCAGAGTCAGGATCGCCTCATTCACAGGATACTCACAGATCAATACACCCTCATAAAATCTCCACACGGTATTTTCTTTCCTGAAAATACTATGCTTTGATCACTCTTTCACATTCATCCAGTACATCATACCACACGTAAAAGCACAATTCCATCATATAATATTTTGAATCTTTTCTTAAACAATCCCAATCACAGAAACAATCATACCAAAGTTCAGATTTTCAAATATCATATGCATTTCACCTTTCAATCTTAAACAATTTCAAAATGACACTAAAACAGGGGATTTCTAAATTTGCATTAAAACCGGCGATCACGTCGCCCCACACATAAAAACAGAGCATCGTGAAATAGAATATGAAACCGGCGACCACGTTGCCCTCACTTCAGAACCTACTCGCCTAAAGTTTTTACAAACGAAAATGCTAGCTTCCCTTACCTGAACTTGCACAAAATCACTAAGAGCTCCAAAACCCACCAAAGCTTAAAGATGTCCTAACCTGCACCATGGTGCCTTTATCACAAAACTGACTATACTACTCATTTTCTACGCTAACAGAGACGATTTCTGGAGCTAAGGGAGTCGCCGGAAACGCCTATGCAGAGGCAACCCTCTCAAGCTCAGATTCGACTCGAAAAACAGAGTAAAACGACTTACTCTGTTCTAGCATCCTGACGGGAGAACTTGTAGAGACTTCCCAGAAGGACAATGGCAGTCGCCGATCGTAGCACTGGTACGTGAGGATAGCTGCGTCTTCGAGTGGAGGAGAAAGGAGAAAGGGGAACTAAATGAGCTGATTCCCTCAGCTCTTAAGGTCGAAGGGCTCTTTAGCCTTCACTGCCATTACCCACTCTCTGAGCAACCTTGCGTGCACACTTCCTTGAACAGTATTGACCATGTGGGTTTCTGTGCATACCAACTCTCTGATGCTAACTATTCTGAAACACCCTTTTTGTCTACGTGTCACGCATGCAGAACGCTCATGCTGCGAGCCTGGGTCCCACCTTATCTGTGTGAAACACGACATCGCGCGATAACCTTCCACCAATGACTGCTCGCACGATGACTATGCCTCTCATATCGGCGATGACCGATTCCTCTTCCTGACGGACAACCGATTCCTCACCTTGGCAGACAATCGATGTCTCACCCTGGTAGACAACCGATGTCTCACCCTGGCAGACAACTGATGTCTCACCCTGGCAGACCACCGATGTCTCACCCTGGCAGACCACCGATGTCTCACCCTGGCAGACAACCGATGTGTCTCCCATCCTGGTTGATGACCGATGTTCCTCTCATCCTGTTGGCGATCTCTTATCGCCCTTGTGTGTGACGAGGACACATCGCCCCACTCGGGTCACCGATGTCACATCGTCACACCTTGCTGAAGGTTCATCCTCCCATTCCTCTAAGTCTGTGTTATTACGGTTCACACTACTCATGGTGGCAGACATGCCACCTATCTTCTATATCACTCATCTTCTGTATTTAGACCACATACTAAGTGCTTACCAAGTCTTCTCGAATACACGGTGATGTGCTCTTTTCGGCGATCATGTACACCATAGGCGATTGGCGATTTCATACGGGGGAAGTCGGAGGCCGTCGCCTTCTTCAAAAACGGCGATCTCCTTGACTTCTAAGCTACACCTTCCTTTCTCTTACCCTTCTTGATTCACGTGCCTCCCCCTTTTCAAGCACGCCCACGTGATTACCTCACGATGAAGTCATCGCACCTGACTACTTGGTTAGTACACTGGTCAACAGACCGACCTCTCCCAGCTGACCCCAGACCTTAGGCAACGTCCGAGGTCTGACCACTATGAGATTTTCTATTTTTATGTCCTTTTTATTTTAAATAATAACATACTCAGAAATTATTTAAAATCTATCACTTCTATTCTAATTAATTTATAGGTCCTTACATTCTCCCCAAGAAGAAAAATTTTCGTCCTCGAAAATGAACTTACCAGAAAGGAGATAGGGACAGGCTTCCCTCATTTCTCATACAAACATAGCTATTCATTAGTTAACCTTACAGGCGACTTAAAGCAGAACCACCTCCAAAAGGGGCCAACACTACACCACAAAATTGGTTGACCCTTGCCTAACCTGAGTGTTGCTTGCCTCCTCCATCATTAAAACACCTAATATATACCTGCAAATAGACTGATGACTCACGGGGAAACTCAGCTTCCCACTCCAGCTATATGCTCCTTCATGTACTTAACCACAACCAGCTCATAACTTGACATACCCAAGCAAAATTCAACAGAATCCAACGCTTGCTGCTCCCTCTTACTACTCCAATACTTCATCAAATTCCATTCTACCTCCCTGCATATGGAATATGCTGCATTAATATCTTTCTAGAAATCAACCTCTGCGTCTCAATCAAAACCATCCATCGATTTCCCAACTGCGGATCTAATTCTCACGCTCCTTAAAGGAAAATACCCTTGGTTCACCACTAAACTACATAATTCTGCACCTTATAAAGACAAGGTACCCGCAAAACTTCCTATCCATATTAGTTAAAAAAGTTGTTCCTATTGCTGTTTACTTTCTAAATCATTATTATGACTTCTTTTACCAACCCGGCTTTCTGCTCCCCTTATTACCTCCTTTTTCTACGTATACATTGAATGCATTGATTTTTGGGTTCAGGTGCCAATCCGAAAAAAAACATACGAGAACGAACGCACCCTATATCTCAACCACAACCATACAAGTAGTGGAGCCGATTGGAAAATTTTCTCTGCATTCGGAATTTCTTGCTTAAAGACAACTCTATTCCTCTTCTCCCAGATACAACATACCATTGCCACCCAGAATCCTCCCAAAAACCTACCTCTCCCACCGTCTTGCCTTGGTCCACAGAAATGGAGTAAAGTCTAGGAAACAAAGATTTAAGGTTAGAGTTAGTGGCCCACGCATCCTCCTGAAATCTAACCTTCTCTCCTTCTCCAACTTTCCAAACGATAACTTTTTGGAACCAACCATCATCTTCACCCTCCTCGCACACTTTACATACATCTCTCCACCACCACGATTGATATTTCAAATGAGCTTGGCTTCTTCCAAGTTCCGAGCCATATTTGGATACAAGAATATCTTTCCATTTCCCTTTTTCATCACTCATCATCCACCATTTCCATTTTGCCAGAAGAGCAAAGTTAAAATTTTTGATATCTCTTAAATTCTTCATTTGTTGGTATGCAAATCCTGCCATTAATCTCAAGATCCCATCATCTCCCATTACAAAGTCCCTAGCCTGATCGGTGCCTAGCAATTCCACAATGCGTTTCAGACTAGGGTCCTCTAATTGCTTATCCTTTATCATTCCAATGAAATCATTAGTTATAGTTAACTTACTACAACTAATATGGTTAACATGAAATTCCACTCCCAAGTTTAAATCTCTGAACTGCTCGATCAGCTTCTGCTCTTCAATCATCATGATTGATACTTGCATTGATTTTCTACTCAAAGCATCTGCCACTACATTGGCCTTCCCTGGATGATACATAAGTTGGAAATCATAGTCTTTCATAAACTCCACCCCTTTTCTCTACCTCATGTTCAACTCTTTCTAATCAAACAAGTATTCATTGAACATCTGAAATTGAGTTTCATACAATTACGGTTAGAGGATAGTTGTCCTTGATGGTCAACTTATTCAACTTCCTGTAGTCCATACACAATTGAGATCCTTCATCTTCCTTTTTAACAAACAACACTGGAAACCCCATGGAGATATATTGGGCTTGACTAACTGCGTCTCTAACAACTCTTCCACTTGTTTTCTTTAGTTCTACCAACTTGGCTGGAGCCATTTTGTATGGCGCCATTGACACTGGTCTAGCTCCAGGTACCAAATCAATAGAGAATTCCACTTCTCTCTTAGGCAGTAGTCCAGGTATTTCTTCTGGAAACACATCCGTGAAATCCTTCACCACACGTATACTGCCCATATCCTCTTCATTCTTCACTCCCCCTCGAGCTAGGATCACAAAGCACGTCGCCCCTTCTTTCAACTCCGACCGTACCTACTGAGCAGATATCACATCTGGCTCTCGGAGATCGGGAAACACCACTTTCTGCCTACCGCAGTCTATGAGAATGTGATTGGCAGATAGCCAATCCATTCCTAGGATAACATCCAAATCCTGCAGAGGTAGACAGATCAAATTTACTTTGAACCTGCGTCCCTCTACTATCACTGGACATTCTGGGCAAACCGGGCGAGGTACTCAAACCGAGCAGCATAAGCATTCACTGACATCTCCCCCTGCTCCAACCTGAGGAATTCAGCTTCCTTGGCAAACCTTGCACTATCTGGGAAGTATTTCCCCATAAACTTCACCCTGAAGCTCTCCCAGTCTGATACTTCTTCTCGGGCTTCCATCATTTGTTGAGTTCCCATCTACCAGAACTCGGCTTCTCCAGATAGCAGGTATGTGGCAAACACCAACTTCTTATCTTCAAGGCAGGAGGTCGCCTTGAAGATTTTCTCTAACCCCCTGACCCATCGATCTGCTTGGTCAGAAGTAGCATTCCCACTGAACTTAGGTGGGTTGTGCCTGAGGAACTCGGTCAGTCCCATCTGCTCCTAAGGCTGACCGATGTGGGAAGCTGTTGCAGCCGATCTGGCGGTCTCCCAATGCTGCATTGCAGCTTGATGATTCTGAGCCATTGCCGCATTCTGCTGCTGGATAGCACTCGCCATCATCTCAATGGCCCTGGCGATCTAGCCCATTTCTGCAGAAGGTTGGGGAGGGGTAGGCGATCTAGGAGCCATTTCTGCGTAAGATTAGGAAACTATTTTTCTCTAATCATACTCCTATAAAATGAACTTGATAACGAATCAATTCATTTAGAAGACCACACTAGGTCTTACAAAGGTCAGCATCTCAAATCCATCTAGAATTTGAGTTTATCAGCCGATCATGATACCTACCCAAGCATATCACCAAAACAGCTAATGGTATGAACCATTAATCCCAAACAACCAATTTCAATCAATTACAAAAACACTCAATAAAATGCAACAAATCACACCAGAATTCAATATATGCTAAACATCAAACTTTAAACACCAAAACAGCTAATGGTATGAACCATTAATCCCAAACAACCAATTTCAATCAATTACAAAAACACTCAATAAAAGGCAACAAATCACACCAGAATTCAATATATGCTAAACATCAAACTTTCAGAATTAATATTGAGAATCATCTTGATCCAGTTATGAGTGTGCACCCTCACTACTTTATCAAGATCCTTTCATTCTAAATACTAAAATTTTCAGTTAGAGCATATATTCACTACAGCACACACAAAATTTCAATAAGAAAACCTTCAAAACCTTTCACTATAGCTTTTATTTAAAACCCCAATAAAATTTGTGAGCAGGAGAAACACAATGGATCCACTTCCCGCAGGTCATCCTAAGGACGAACTGCTCTGATACCATTAATGTAACGCCCCTCAAAATATTGTTCATTTTTATATAATAAAATAAAGGTGAAACAATAATATCAAAAATTTAACATAGGTATATACATAATATAATTCATCCATTAATACAAATGTGCCTCAGAATAATATCCCTTTTCGAGGAAGTTTTAATACATCTCCATACAGGAGTTTTCAAAATATAACAAAACAACAGCATTCAAAAACCGGCGATCTCCTCCTCCAGAAATGCTCACTGAGGAGCTCTACCACCTGCAACCTCATCTGCTCCCGTGCAAATATACACGATCATCACAGGTTTAAGAAAAACAACCACGATACAAAACAAAGGGTAAGCTAGATATTTTTAAAAACTTTAAATGTGAAACTTTATATCAATAGAAAGCATAAATCTTCACACCATTCATAATCTATATCAATATCCCCATATTCCACAAGCTCGTCAAGTGTCTATTCAATACATTCAATACTCATGGTTCACATGTCAGACTTTCCACTGACTCGTAACACAGACACATGACTCTACTTCCGGAAGACTCGTGCGTTGAACTTAGCATCCAGAGACCTGCACCTGTCATACTACATTGCTGTAAAGTTTCCACAGCTATGCGCATAAACATAATCTCGATCTCAATCTCAATATCATCACTCTCTCAGTATGACAAGGTTAATCCATATAACAGGTCAAGTCAGTTATCTTTCAAACGACTTACCCATACATATGGACCTCCTTCGACTCTCACCAACTGAATGACTTCATCTATGTGATTCCATCATATCAGCAGAGTCAGGATCGCCTCATTCACAGGATACTCACAGATCAATACACCCTCATAAAATCTCCACACGGTATTTTCTTTCCTAAAAATACTATGCTTTGATCACTCTTTCACATTCATCCAGTACATCATACCACACGTAAAAGCACAATTCCATCATATAATATTTTGAATCTTTTCTTAAACAATCCCAATCACAGAAACAATCATACCAAAGTTCAGATTTTCGAATATCATATGCATTTCACCTTTCAATCTCAAACAATTTCAAAATGACACTAAAACAGGGGATTTCTAAATTTGCATTAAAACCGGCGATCACGTCGCCCCACACATAAAAACAGAGCATCGTGAAATAGAATATGAAACCGGCGACCACGTTGCCCTCACTTCAGAACCTACTCGCCTAAAGTTTTTACAAACGAAAATGCTAGCTTCCCTTACCTGAACTTGCGCAAAATCACTAAGAGCTCCAAAACCCACCAAAGCTTAAAGATGTCCTAACCTGCACCATGGAGCCTTTATCACAAAACTGACTATACTACTCATTTTCTACGCTAACAGAGACGATTTCTGGAGCTAAGGGAGTCGCCGGCAACGCCTATGCAGAGGCAACCCTCTCAAGCTCAGATTCGACTAAAAAAACAGAGTAAAACGACTTACTCTGTTCTAGCGTCCTGACGGGAGAACTTGCAGAGACTTCCCAGAAGGACAATGGCAGTCGCCGATCGTAGCACTAGTACGTGAGGATAGCTGCGTCTTCGAGTGGAGGAGAAAGGAGAAAGGGGAACTAAATGAGCTGATTCCCTCAGCTCTTAAGGTCGAAGGGCTTTTTAGCCTTTGTAAGGACCTGTAAAATTGAATTGGAATAAAAAGGGATATATTTTAAATGAATTCTAAGTATGCTTTTATTTAAAATAAAAAGGAAGGAAAGTGTAGTTTAGAAGACTATGAGATCGCCGGTCGTCTACTACACATGATCGCCAGGGCGCGAGGCATGCGGGCATCGCCAGGGCGCGAGGCATGTGGACGTCGCCAGGGCGCGAGAGGCATGCGGGCATCGCCAGGGCGCGAGGCATGTGGACGTCGCCAGGGCGCGAGAGGCATGCGGGCATCGCCAGGGCGCGAAGCATGTGGACATCGTCGGGACGCGAGGCATGCAGGCATCGCCGGGTCGCGAGAGGCATGCGGGTGTCGCCAGGGATAAACATCGGTCGTCTCCCAGGGATAAACATCGGTCGTCTCCCAGAGAGAGACATCGGTCGTCTTCCAGGGAGAGACATCGGTCGTTTGCCAGCATGAGACCTCAGTGGATAGTCATCGCGCGAGCGGTCATCGGTGGAAGGTTATCGCGCGATGTCGAGTTTCACACAGATAAAGTGGGACCCAGACTCCCAGCATGAAACGTCCTGCACGCGCGCCACGTAGACAAAAAGGGTGGTTCAGAATAGTGACATCAGAATGTTGGCATGCGCAAGAGACACTCGCGGTCGTACTGTTCAGGGCAGTGGTTGGCATGCACAAGAGACAACAGTGGTCGTACTGTTCAGGGCAGTGGTTGGCAGGCGCAAGAGACAACCGTGGCTGTACTGTTCAGTGAAATAGTACACTCAGGCTTTCCTGCAGAAGGGGTGGCAGCAGCAGCATGCGTGGACAGGTAGGCTTGGATTCAAAAGCCCACTGCGGGAAGGCAAAGGAGGTTACAGTGGCTGAAGAGTGAAAGAGTGAGTGCATCTTCATCCCTCTCTTTTCTCTCCTTCGCGCTGCGATTCAGGCAACCTCAAGCACCATTACGACGAGCGACGACTACCATTAGAGCACCTGGAAGATTCTCTGCAAGTTCTACAAACCAGACACTAAAACAGAGCCAAGGCATTCTTTAAGCTTCGTTGGGTTTCGGAGCTCTTGGTGTTTTGCGCAAGTCCAGGTAAGGGAAGCTAGCTTTATCTTTAATAAAAGCCGTAGATTAGCTGTTTCTGAAGTGAGGGCAACGTGGTCACCGGTTTTGTTTTCATCTTCGTGAATGCTTTGTTTTTACGTGTAGGGCGACGTAATCGCCGGTTTTAAATGTTGTCTTCTAAAATCCCCTGTTTTAGTGTCGCTTTGCACTTGTTCGAGGTTGATATGTGAAATACATGTGTTATTGGAAAGATCTGAACCTGGATACGTTTGTTGCTGTGGTAGAGATCGTTCATTTAAGTGTTGCATGGTGTATTGGGTGAATTGATGATCTTTTACTGTCCTGTGTGGACTTTCCTTGCTGTCCTGTGTGGACTTTCCTTGCTGTCCTGTGTGGACTTTCCTTGCTGTCCTGTGTGGACTTTCCTTGCTGTCCTGTGTGGACTTTCCTTGCTGTCCTCTGTGGACTTTGCTTGCTGTCCTGTGTGGACTTTCCTTGCTGTCCTGTGTGGACTTTACTTGCTGTCCTGTGTGGACTTTACAGTGGTGTGGTGTGTGTCTATGTGTGCTTAAATCAGTGGAAGTCTGACGTAAGAAATGAGGAACTTTGAATTGATAGACACTTGATGCATTATGTGAAATAGAACGACTCTTGAAAATATTGTGAAATGTGTGATTTCTTGGCGATTAGGTGAAGAGAATGAGAAACTTTATAGTTTTATATGGGTATCTTGAATTTGTTTTATCCTGATTTTTATGTTCATATTTAAACTCTCTTTAAAATATATAGCTTACCCTGCGTGTTCTGCTCTATGGCTGTTTTTCTCTTAAAACTGTGATGATCGTGTAATTTTTACACGGGAGCAGATGATCTTCCAGGAAGTAGAGCTCCTTAGTGAGTGGTCGCCGGGGAAGAGATCTCCTGTTTCTATCTCTTGGTGGTGATCGCCGAATTTATGTCCTGATAGCAGATCGCCTGTTTTGGGGTCTTCTGTTAGGAGATCGCCGGTTTATGTATGGAGACCGCCGTTTTCGTTGTATTTGATTGATTTCGTTAAGTTTTGAAAAACATTTGACTGGTTGTGTATTAAACTCCCTGTGAGGAGCAACTTCATTACTTATATATATAATTATGTTCTCTTCAACATTATTTGTTTACCTTTATTTTCATTATATAAATATGAATAGTTTTTGGCGGGATGTTACATTAATGGTATCAGAGCAGTTCGTCCTTAGGATGACCTGAGGGCTGTGGATCCATTGTGTTTCTTCTGCTCATAAAATTTATTTGAGTTTTAAATAACAACTATAGTGAAAGGTTTTCAAACGTTTTTGTATTGAAATTTTGTGTGTGCTTTAGTGAATGTATGCCCTAACTAAAAATCTTAGTATTAAGAATGAGAGGATCTTGATAAAGTAGTGAGGGTGCACACTCATAACTGGATCGAGATGATTCTCAATCTTAATTCCAATGGTTTGATGTTTAGCATACATTGAATTCTGGTGTGATTTATTTCATTTTATTGAGTGTTCTTGTAATTGACTGAAAGTGGTTGTTTGGATTGATGGATTGTATACCAGTAGCTGTTCTGGTGTTTTGCTTGATATTATAAGTATCATGATTCTGTTGATGAACTCAAATTCTAAATGACTTTGAGATGTTGACCTTTATAAGGTCTAGATGTTACCTCCTTAATGAATCGATTTCTTATCGATCTCATTCTTATAGTTGTGGGGGGGGGGGGGGGGGAATATAGAAACCAATAGTTTCCTAATCTTCTACAGAGAAGAATGGCTCCTAGACAGCCTACCCCTCCCAAACCTTCTGCTGAAATGGGCCAGATCGCCAGGGCCATTGGGATGATGGCGAGTGCCATCCAGCAGCAGAATACGGCGATGTCTCAGAATCACCAAGCTACGCTGCAGCATTAGGAGACCGCCAGATCGGCTGCAACAGCCCCCAACGTCGGACAGCCTCAGGAGCAGATGGGACTGACCGAGTTCATGAGGCACAACCCACCCAAGTTCAGTGGGAATGCTACCCCTGATCAAGCAGATCAGTGGGTCAGGGAGTTGGAGAAAATCTTCAGGGCGACCTCCTGCCCTGAAGATAAGAAGCTGGTATTCGCCACATATCTTCTGTCTGGAGAAGCTGAGCTCTGGTGGATGGGAACTCAGCAGATGATGGAGGCCCGAGAGGAAGTGTTGGATTGGGAGAGCTTCAGGGTAAGGTTCCTGGAGAAACACTTCCCAGACAGCGCAAGGTTTGCGAAGGAAGCTGAGTTCCTAAAGTTGGAGCAGGGGGATATGTCTGTGAACGCCTATGTTGCTCGGTTTGAGTACCTCGCCCGATTCTATACCCAGGCGACCTCCGAGGCCTGGAGGTGTAGGAAGTTTGAAGAGGGGCTGAAGCATGAGCTGAAGAGGACCATATCCCCGATGTGCATAAGAGAATTTCACACCTTAGTGGAGAAGGCGATGATGGTGGAGGCACTGGAGAAGAGTGATTCTCGGGTGATCAGGTCACACCCAGGGGGTTCTTTCAGTGGGAAGGCCAAGGTGCAGCACCCACAAAGCAAGCCTTATGCGGGACCTCCACCACATCGGGCAGGAGCAGTTTCGCCCCAGTTCCAGCAGCAACAAACATGGAAACCTAGATGTTTCACGTGCCAAAGGATGGGGCACATATCTAGAGATTATCCTAGCAGAAATAGGATGACTCAATCCAGTGGTTCCCAACAGATGAGGAATGAAAACAGCAGACCTCAGGCAGCAGGGAGAGTGTTTACCATGACAGGAGTAGAGGTGCCTCAGTCAGGTAACTTGGTAGAAGGTGCTTCATGATCCTAGCTCGGTTGGGAGTGAAGAATGAAGAAGACGTAAGCAAGAGACCTTGGTGAAAGATTTCATGGATGTATTTCCAGAAGAAATACCTGGATTACCTCCTAAGAGAGAGGTGGAGCTCTCTATTGATTTGGTACCCGGAGCTGGACCAGTGTCAATGGCTCCAGCTCAGTTGATGGAATTTAAGAAGGAAGTGTAAGTTAGATTTAGTTTCAGCTGCATATAAGTTATGGAGAGTATATAAGCTGTATGTTGAAGGTTTAAAGACTTAAGCATGTGTATCCATGGGAAGTACCAGAGTTAAGTTCCAAGATGAAAGTAGGAATTTTCTTTGATCTGGAGCTTAGAAGGTGTTAGTGTCAGTAACACAACATAAGATGGCTCTAGCTGGACACAAGGCTTAAAATGGAAATTTGAGATTTGGTAGAGAATAAGTTTACAAGATGATTATATCATCTTGAGATGTATCAATGATTTTGGGAAAGAGGAAAGATGAAATATCTTAATTGTGTTTAAAGTTACAGTTAGGCAAAGAAAATTGTTGAAAAGCAACAGGCGGAGAAATTGCTTGGATGAGAGAGAAAGTCTCACGTGGGATGGATGTTGTTTAATTGATTTGGATTTGGAATCTGTATGTGATTCAAAATTTGGACACTAGTTTATGTTGAGTATGTAGGAGATGAATGGGATGTGATTCCAGAAAAGGGATTAGTGATCTGTCAATCACGTTTCAAAAGGTTAAGCTCAACGAAAGATAGTGTTTCCAAAGTTCAGCCGAGTTGATTAAATTGAAGAAAATAAGTGGAAGAGTTGTTAGAGACGCAGTTAGTCAAGCCCAATATATCTCCTTGGAGTTTCCAGCGTTGTTGGTTAAAAAGGAAGAGGAAGGACCTCAACTGTGTAGGGACTACAGGAAGTTGAATAAGTTGATCATCCAGGACAACTATCCTCTACCCGTAATTGATGATTTGAGGGATCAGTTAGATGGAACTTCAGTGTTCTCAAAGTTTATCTGAAATCTGGATGAAACCAGATTTTGCTAAGACAGAAGATGTGCAGAAGACAAGCCTTTTGAGGTTTAGTATGATGCCTCACATCAAAGTTCGAATTGTGTCTGAATACAAGAGAAGACGGGAGTTGTATATGTTCAATGCAACTCAAATTTCATGAGAGAAATTATTCTACTTATGATTTAGAATCGGCAGTGGTAGTATTGTTATGGAGATTTGAAGACAGTAATTGTATGAAGCTTTGTATGGGAGGAAATGCAGAATTCCCTTATTGTTGGAACCAGGAGGGCGAACCAGTTTTGATTGAACAATTAGAGGATCCTAGTCTGAAACGTATTGTGGAATTGCTAGGCACCGAACAGGCTAAAGGCTTTGTAACGGGTAAAGATGGAATACTGAGATTAATGGCGGAATCTGTATACCAGCAGATGGAGAATGGAATTTGATGAAGTATTGGAGTAGTAAGAGTTGGTTCAACAGACAACCGAGAGGGTGAAACTGATGCAAGGCAGAATGAAAGCTTCTCAAAGTCGGCAGATGTCCCATGCAGATCAGAGGGGAAGACCTTGGAGTTTGCTGTAAGGACCTGAAAAATTAAATTGGAATAAAAGAGTTATATTTTAAATGAATTCTAAGTATGTTTTTATTTAGAATAGAAAGGGAGGAAAAAGTTAAGTTTAGAAGGCTACGAGGTCGCCGGTCGCCTGCTACACATGAGCGCCAGGTGGACATCGCGCGGGCGTGAGAGGCATGCAGGCATCGCGCGGGCGCGAGAGGCATGCAGGCATCGCGCGGGCGTGAGAGGCATGCAGGCATCGCGCGGGCGCGAGAGGCATGCAGGCATCGCGCGGGCGCGAGAGGCATGCAGGCATCGCGCGGGCGCGAGGGGCATGCGGGCATCGCGCGGGCGCGAGGCACGCGGGCATTGCCAGGGCGCGATGCATGTGGACGTGGCCAAGGCGCGAGAGTTATGAGGGCGTCGCCAGGGAAGACATCGGTTGTCTCCCAGAGGAAGACATCGGTCGTTCGCCAGGAAGATGTCATCGGTGGTAGTCTTCGCGCGAGGTCATCGGTGGTAGTCTTCGCGCGAGGTCATCGGTGGTAGTCTTCGCGCGAGGTCATCGGTGGTAGTCTTCGCGCGAGGTCATCGGTGGATCGTCTTCGCGCGAGAGGTCATCAGTGGTTTCTCTTCAAGCTGGTAGTCATCGGCGAAAGGTCATCGCACGACGTTGAGTTACACCCAGAGAACGTGGGCCCCAGACTCCCAGCAAGAGATATTCTGCACGCGCGCCACGTAGACAAAAGAGTGGTTCAGAATAGTGACCTCAGAGCGTAGCCTGCGCAGAGGCACGCTTAGTAGTACTGTTCAGGGAAGCGTGCACGCAAACTTCCCTGCAGAGTAGGTGGTGGCAGCTGCTTTTGGAGGGATAAGTTGGTTTAAGTTACAAAAAATCCACTGCTGAGAGAAAAGAAAAACATTGTTGTATTCGACGAGAGAAAGAGTGAGTTCCTTCCCTTCTCCTCCAGTTACCTCCTCCGCGTTGCGATTTCAGCATCTCCACACAAGAGTACGACGAGAAGCAACACCATTGGAGCACCTGGGAAAGTTCTCTGCAACTCCTTCAAAACCAGACTCAAGAATAGAGCCAAGGTATTCTTCAAGCTCTGTTGGATTTCGAAGCTCCTGGTGGTTGCGCAAGTCCAGGTAAGGGAAGCTAGACCTCTTTTTCCATACAAGCCACAGTGTAGCTATCTCTGAAGTGAGGGCGACGTGGTCGCCATTTTTGTTTTCATCTGCGTAAAATGCTCTGTTTGTGTGCTTGGGCGACGTGGTCGCCGGTTTTATATACAGTCTTCGAAACACCCTGTTTTTGAACTAGATCGCCGGTTTTGGCGCTGTTTTACGAACTCCCCTGTGTTTGACGTTGTTTGAAGCTGTTTGGGATTTAAATACAATATATATGTGATGTTCGAAAGTTTGAAACGTTGAAATGGTTGTTGCTGTGATTTGAAATATTCCTTTGTATGGCATGACGTCTTGAATGCTGTGAATGTAGGATCGAGGCATAGTATTTTCAGGAAAGAAAATACCGTGTAAGATCTTGTAGTAGGTGCATTGATCGGTGATTCCTAAGGGGATATCCTGACTCTGCTGAGGTAATGGAATCACGTAGAGGAAGTTACTCAGTTGTTGAGAGTCGAAGGAGGTTTATATGATGGGCGTCTCGTGTGAAAAAGAACGAGCTCCGCCTGTCCTATGGATTAACCCTGTCATACCAGGAGAACTAATGACATTGAGATGATATATGCGCATGCTGTGTGGATTCACAGCGACCCTGTGTGGATTTCACAGTGGTGTGGTATGACAGGTGCAGATCTCTGAGTCTAATCAATGCACGAGTCAATCCGGAAGTAGTGTCAAGTGTCTTGTGTGGTGAGTCAGTGGAAAGTCTGACGTGTGATATGAGAAACATTGATAGTTTATAGACACTTGATGCAGTATTGTGAAATGGAATGACTATGGGTGAATGTTGTGAAATGTGTGATTTTGGGCGATCAGGTGAATGATATGAGCAACTCTACGTTTTACATGGATATTTTGAAACTTGTTTTACTTTGATTTTCATGTTCATGATTTAAACTTCCTTTAAATTATATAGCTTACCCTGCGTGTTTTGGTTCTGTGGCTGTTCTTTTAAAACTGTGATGATCGTGTATGACTTACACGGGAGCAGATGATCTTCCAGGAAGTAGAGCTCCTTAGGGAGTGGTCGCCGGAAGCAGATCGGCTGTTTTGGGTCCTCCGATGGGAGATCGGCCTCGTTCGATAGGAGATCGGTCTCTTCCGATAGGAGATCGCCTGCTTCGTTTTTTACTGTATTTTGTTTATGTTTCTGGAAAAATTTGACCGAATTTGTATTAAACTCCCTGTGAGGAGAAACTACATTTCATATATATATAATATTTTGTTCATAGAATCTATTTGTTACCTTTATTTTCATTATATACATTTGTATAGTATTTTGGCGGGATGTTACATTAATGGTATCAGAGCAGTTCGTCCTTAGGATGACCTGAGGGCTGTGGATCCATTGTGTTTCTTCTGCTCATGAAATTTATTTGAGTTTAAAATAACAACTATAGTGAAAAGTTTTCAAACGTTTTTGTATTGAGATTTTGTGTGTGCTTTGGTGAATATATGTTATAACTGAAAATCTTAGTATTAAGAATGAGAAGGTCCTGATAAAGTAGTGAGGGTGCACACTCATAACTGGATCGGGATGAGTCTCAACCTTAATTCCAAAGGTTTGATGTTTAGCATATATTGAATTCTGGTGTGAGCTATTTCATTTTCTTGAGTGTCCTTGTAATGGATTGAAAATGGTTGATTGGATTGATGACTGCATACCAGTAGTTGTTCTGGTGTTATGCTTGATGTTATAAGCATTATGATTCTGTTGTTGAGCTCAAATTCTTAAGGATTTTGAGATGCTGACCTTTGTAAGGTCTAGATGGTACCTCCTGAATGAATTGATTTCTGATCGATCTCATTCTTGTAGTTGTAGGGAACATAGAAACCAATAGATTCAGAATCCAGAACGAAGAAGATGGCACGTAGACCTTCTACCCCACCCCAACCTTCCTCAGAGATGAGCCAGATCGCCAAGGCCATCGAGATGATGGCGACTGCCATTCAGCAGCAGAATGCGGCGATGGCTCAGAACCATCAAGCCACAATGCAACACTGGGAAACTGCCCGATCTGCTGAGACAAACTCCCACGTCGGTCAGCCCCAAGAACAGATGGGACTGGCCGAGTTCATGAGGCACAACCCACCTAAGTTCAGTGGGAATGCTACCCCTGACCAGGCAGATCAGTGGGTCAGGGAGTTGGAGAAAATCTTTAGGGCGACCTCCTGCCCTGAAGAGAAGAAGCTGCTGTTCGCCACTTATCTGCTATCAGGAGAAGCTGAGTTCTGGTGGATGGGAGCTCAGCAGATGATGGAGGCACGAGAGGATGTATTGGATTGGGAGAGCTTCAGGGTGAAGTTCTTGGAGAAATACTTCCCTGACAGTGCCAAGTTTGCAAGGGAAGCTGAGTTCTTAAAGTTGGAGCAGGGGGACATGTCAATAAACGCCTATGCTGCTCGTTTTGAGTACCTCGCCCGGTTTTATACCCAGGCGACCTCCGAGGCCTGGAGATGTAGAAAATTCGAAGAAGGACTGAGGCATGGGCTGAAGAGGACCCTAGCCCCGATGTGCATCAGGGAATTCCACGCCTTAGTGGAGAAGGCAAAGATGGTGGAGACCCTGGAAAAGGGTGATTCTCGGGTGATCAGGTCACACCAAGGAGGTTCCTCCAGTGGGAGAGCTAAGGCACAGCACCCACAAAGCAAACCCTATGCGAGACCTCCACCACATCGGGCAGGAGCAGCACCTCCCCAGTTTCAACAGCAGCAACCTTGGAAACCCAAGTGTCTTCACTGTGGTGGACCACACGCCTCCAATGCTTGTTTCAAGAAGATTTCAGAGAGGAGATGTTTTGTCTGCCAAAAGATGGGGCACGTTGCTAGAGAGTGCCCTAGCAGGTATGGGGCGACCCAACCCAGTGGCTCCCAACAGTTGAGGAACGAGGGCAACAGACCTCAGGCAACAGGAAGGGTGTTCGCCATGTCTGGAACAGAGGCAGCTCAGTCAGGTAACCTCATCCAAGGTGTTTGTTTTATTGCTGGTAGAGGTGTAAGGGCTTTGTTTGATTCTGGAGCGACACACTCCTTTGTGTCAAGCCTGTGTGTAGCTGAGTTGGGCCTCCTAGTGAAGGAGTTACCTTTCGAACTGTTGGTCTCTACACCTGCGTCAGGACAGGTGTCGACCTCTACAGTGTGCCCCGAATGTCCAGTGATTGTAGAGGGACGCAGATTCAAGGTGAACTTGATCTGCCTACCTCTTCAGGACCTAGATGTTATCCTGGGAATGGATTGGTTAGCTGCCAATCACGTTCTCATTGACTGCGGTAGTCAGAGGATTGCGTTTCCAGACCTCCAAGGATCAGATGTAATTTCTGCTCAGCAAGGGCAATCAGAGCTGGAAGGAGGGGCGAGGTGCTTCGTGGTGCTCGCCCGGTTGGAAGTGGAGAATAAAGGGGACGTAAACAGGATACAAGTGGTGAAAGATTTCACAGATGTATTCCCAGAAGAGGTGCCTGGGTTACCCCCTAAGAGAGAAGTGGAATTCTCTATTGACTTGGTACCTAGAGCTGGACCAATATCAATGGCACCTTACAGGATGGCACCAGCCGAGTTAGTGGAGTTAAAGAAGCAAGTGGAAGAGTTGCTGGAGAAGCAATTCATCAGACCCAGCGTATCTCCATGGGGAGCTCCAGTGCTCCTAGTCAAGAAGAAGGATGGAGGGTCTCGGTTGTGTATAGACTACAGGCAATTGAACAAATTGACCATCAAGAACAAGTACCCCCTACCTCGGATTGATGATTTGATGGACCAAATTCATGGGGCCTCGGTGTTCTCCAAGATTGACCTGAGATCGGGGTATCACCAAATCTTGGTAAAAGCTGAAGATGTTCAGAAGACAGCTTTTAGGTCTCGATATGGGCACTACGAGTATGTAGTGATGCCATTTGGAGTCACCAATGCTCCAGCTCTATTCATGGACTACATGAATAGGATCTTTCGCCCTTTCTTGGATAAGTTTGTGGTGGTCTTCATAGATGACATCCTCATTTATTCAAGGACCGAGGAAGAGCATGAGGAACACCTGAGGACAGTATTGGAAATACTGAGAGAGAAGCAGCTCTATGCCAAGTTCTCCAAGTGTGAGTTCTGGCTGAGGGAAGTCAACTTCTTAGGACACGTGATATCTGCCCAAGGGATCTCGGTAGATCCAGCCAAGGTAGAGGCAGTGCTGCAATGGGAACGTCCTAAGACCGTGACTGAGATAAGGAGCTTTGTGGGGTTGGCGGGCTACTATCGGAGGTTTATTGAGGATTTTTCCAAGATAGTGGCTCCTTTAACACAGCTAACCCGCAAGGACCAACCTTTTGCTTGGATCGACCGATGTGAGCAGAGCTTCAAGGAACTAAAGGAAAGGCTGACTAGTGCTCCAGTGCTGGTGATCCCCGAGGTGGGAAGACCTTTTGACGTCTTCTGTGACGCTTCACATCAGGGTTTGGGATGTGTTTTGATGCAAGAGAAGAGAGTGGTTGCATATGCTTCAAGGCAACTCAAGGTCCATGAGAGGAACTACCCTACGCATGACTTGGAGTTGGCGGCAGTGGTTTTTGCCTTGAAGATCTGGAGGCACTATCTATATGGAGCTCGGTTCCAGGTGTTCAGTGACCACAAGAGCTTGAAGTACCTGTTCGATCAGAAGGAACTAAACATGAGACAAAGAAGGTGGATGGAATTCCTAAAGGATTACGACTTTCAACTCATGTATCACCCAGGGAAGGCCAATGTAGTGGCAGATGCCTTGAGTAGGAAGTCTATGCAAGTCGCCACCATGATGATGGAGGAGCAGAAACTGATCGAGCAGTTCAGAGACTTAAACCTTGGAGTAGAATTTCACGTGAATCACATTAGTTGTAGCAAGCTGACTATAACTAATGTCTTCCTGGGAATGTTGAAGGATAAGCAATTGGAGGACCCTAGCCTGAAGCGCACTGTAGAGTCACTAGGGACAGATCAGGCGAGAGGCTTTGAGATGGGCGATGATGGGATCTTGAGGTTTGATGGCAGAATTTGCATACCTGCAAATGATGAGTTGAAGAAGATGATCCTAGAGGAAGGTCATAAGAGTCGCCTTAACCTTCATCCAGGCATGAACAAGATGTACCATGACTTGAAGGAGTCATTTTGGTGGTCGGGCATGAAGAGGGACATCGCCCAGTATGTGACAACCTGCTTAACGTGTCAGAAGGCGAAGGTAGAGCATCAAAGACCTGGCGGGCTGTTGCAGCAACTGGATATCCCTGAGTGGAAGTGGGACAGCATCGCCATGGATTTTGTCACTCATTTACCCAGATCGACAAAAGGTCATGATGCAATCTGGGTCATCATTGATAGGCTGACGAAGAGTGCCCACTTTCTTCCAGTGAATATGAAGATGCCTATGGTCAAGCTGGCACAGCTATACATCCAAGAAATAGTAAGGCTGCATGGAGTGCCTTCCAGCATCGTTTCAGATAGAGATCCCAGGTTTACTTCACGGTTTTGGCAGACCTTACAAGAATGCTTGGGAACTAAGTTGAGGATGAGCTCTGCATATCATCCCCAAACAGATGGTCAGTCAGAGAGAACGATCCAATCTCTGGAAGATCTGCTGAGGGCGTGCGTCTTGGATCAATTGGGAAGTTGGGAGGAGGTGTTGCCACTAGTGGAGTTTACCTATAACAATAGCTACCACGCCAGTATTGGGATGGCCCCATATGAAGCCCTGTATGGGAGGAAATGCAGAACCCCCTTATGTTGGTACCAAGAGGGCGAGGCAGTCTTGGTTGGGCCAGAGTTGATTCAACAGACGACCGAGAAGGTAAAGCAGATACAAAGCAGAATGAAAGCTTCTCAGAGTAGGCAGAAGTCCTATGCAGATCAGAGGAGAAAGCCTTTGGAGTTTGTTGCTGGAGATCACGTGTTCATGAAAGTGACACCAACCAAGGGTGTAGGGCGGGCGATCAGGTCAAAGAAGTTATCCCCTAAGTTCGTGGGACCATATCAGATCTTAAGAAGGATTGGCCCAGTGGCGTATGAGATCGCCCTACCTCCCCATCTGGCGAATCTGCACAATGTCTTTCACGTGTCACAGCTGAGGAAGTACATGGCAGACCCCAGTCATGTGCTGGATGTAGACGACGTGCAGATCAGAGATGACTTGTCCTTTGAAGCAAAACCAGTCAGGATTGACGATCGGCAAAGTAAACAGCTCAGAGGCAAGACCATCGACATGGTGAAAGTGGTGTGGGATGAGAGATCGGGGGATTCAACTTGGGAGTTAGAAGAACCCATGAGGGAGGCTTATCCATACCTCTTTTCCTTGTAATCCAATTTTCGAGGACGAAAATTTTTCTTGTTGGGGAGAATGTAAGGACCTGAAAAATTAAATTGGAATAAAAGAGTTATATTTTAAATGAATTCTAAGTATGTTTTTATTTAGAATAGAAAGGGAGGAAAAAGTTAAGTTTAGAAGGCTACGAGGTCGCCGGTCGCCTGCTACACATGAGCGCCAGGTGGACATCGCGCGGGCGTGAAAGGCATGCAGGCATCGCGCGGGCGCGAGAGGCATGCAGGCATCGCGCGGGCGTGAGAGGCATGCAGGCATCGCGCGGGCGTGAGAGGCATGCAGGCATCGCGCGGGCGCGAGAGGCATGCAGGCATCGCGCGGGCGCGAGAGGCATGCAGGCATCGCGCGGGCGCGAGGGGCATGCGGGCATCGCGCGGGCGCGAGGCACGCGGGCATTGCCAGGGCGCGATGCATGTGGACGTGGCCAAGGCGCGAGAGTTATGAGGGCGTCGCCAGGGAAGACATCGGTTGTCTCCCAGAGGAAGACATCGGTCGTTCGCCAGGAAGATGTCATCGGTGGTAGTCTTCGCGCGAGGTCATCGGTGGTAGTCTTCGCGCGAGGTCATCGGTGGTAGTCTTCACGCGAGGTCATCGGTGGTAGTCTTCGCGCGAGGTCATCGGTGGATCGTCTTCGCGTGAGAGGTCATCAGTGGTTTCTCTTCGAGCTGGTAGTCATCGGCGAAAGGTCATCGCGCGACGTTGAGTTACACCCAGAGAACGTGGGCCCCAGACTCCCAGCAAGAGATGTTCTGCACGCGCGCCACGTAGACAAAAGAGTGGTTCAGAATAGTGACCTCAGAGCGTAGCCTGCGCAGAGGCATGCTTAGTAGTACTGTTCAGGGAAGCGTGCACGCAAACTTCCCTGCAGAGTAGGTGGTGGCAGCTGCTTTTGGAGGGATAAGTTGGTTTAAGTTACAAAAAATCCACTGCTGAGAGAAAAGAAAAACATTGTTGTATTCGACGAGAGAAAGAGTGAGTTCCTTCCCTTCTCCTCCAGTTACCTCCTCCGCGTTGCGATTTCAGCATCTCCACACAAGAGTACGACGAGAAGCAACACCATTGGAGCACCTGGGAAAGTTCTCTGCAACTCCTTCAAAACCAGACTCAAGAATAAAGCCAAGGCATTCTTCAAGCTCTGTTGGATTTCGAAGCTCCTGGTGGTTGCGCAAGTCCAGGTAAGGGAAGCTAGACCTCTTTTTCCATACAAGCCACAGTGTAGCTATCTCTGAAGTGAGGGCGACGTGGTCGCCATTTTTGTTTTCATCTGCGTAAAATGCTCTGTTTGTGTGCTTGGGCGACGTGGTCGCCGGTTTTATATACAGTCTTCGAAACACCCTGTTTTTGAACTAGATCGCCGGTTTTGGCGCTGTTTTACGAACTCCCCTGTGTTTGACGTTGTTTGAAGCTGTTTGGGATTTAAATACAATATATATGTGATGTTCAAAAGTTTGAAACGTTGAAATGGTTGTTGCTGTGATTTGAAATATTCCTTTGTATGGCATGACGTCTTGAATGCTGTGAATGTGGGATCGAGGCATAGTATTTTCAGGAAAGAAAATACCGTGTAAGATCTTGTAGTAGGTGCATTGATCGGTGATTCCTAAGGGGATATCCTGACTCTGCTGAGGTAATGGAATCACGTAGAGGAAGTTACTCAGTTGTTGAGAGTCGAAGGAGGTCTATATGATGGACGTCTCGTGTGAAAAAGAACGAGCTCCGCCTGTCCTATGGATTAACCCTGTCATACCAGGAGAACTAATGACATTGAGATGATATATGCGCATGCTGTGTGGATTCACAGCGACCCTGTGTGGATTTCACAGTGGTGTGGTATGACAGGTGCAGATCTCTGAGTCTAATCAACGCACGAGTCAATCCGGAAGTAGTGTCAAGTGTCTTGTGTGGTGAGTCAGTGGAAAGTCTGACGTGTGATATGAGAAACATTGATAGTTTATAGACACTTGATGCAGTATTGTGAAATGGAATGACTATGGGTGAATGTTGTGAAATGTGTGATTTTGGGCGATCAGGTGAATGATATGAGCAACTCTACGTTTTACATGGATATTTTGAAACTTGTTTTACTTTGATTTTCATGTTCATGATTTAAACTTCCTTTAAATTATATAGCTTACCCTGCGTGTTTTGGTTCTGTGGCTGTTCTTTTAAAACTGTGATGATCGTGTATGACTTACACGGGAGCAGATGATCTTCCAGGAAGTAGAGCTCCTTAGGGAGTGGTCGCCGGAAGCAGATCGGCTGTTTTGGGTCCTCCGATGGGAGATCGGCCTCGTTCGATAGGAGATCGGTCTCTTCCGATAGGAGATCGCCTGCTTCGTTTTTTACTGTATTTTGTTTATGTTTCTGGAAAAATTTGACCGAATTTGTATTAAACTCCCTGTGAGGAGAAACTACATTTCATATATATATAATATTTTGTTCATAGAATCTATTTGTTACCTTTATTTTCATTATATACATTTGTATAGTATTTTGGCGGGATGTTACATTTGCTGCTGGGGATCATGTCTTTATGAGGGGACCACCAGCCAAGGGTGTAGGACGAGCTATCAGATCAAAGAAGCTGTCCCCTAAGTTGGTTGGGCCATATCAGATCCTGAGGAGGATCGGTCCAGTGGCTTATGAAATCGCCCTACCTCCCCAATTAGCAAACCTGCATAATGTATTTCACGTACCACAGCTAAGGAAGTATCTTGCAGACCCTAGTCACGTATTGAAAGTGGACGATGTGCAGATCAGGGATGACTTGTCCTTTGAAGCGAAACCAGTCAGGATTGACGATCGTCAAAGTAAACAGCTCAGAGGCAAGACCATCAGCATGGTGAAAGTGGTGTGGGATGAGAGATCGGGTGATTCAACTTGGGAGTTAGAAGAACCCATGAGAGAAGCCTATCCATACCTCTTTTCCTTGTAATTCAATTTTCGAGGACGAAAATTTTTCTTGTTGGGGAGAATGTAAGGACCTGTAAAATTGAATTGGAATAAAAAGGGATATATTTTAAATGAATTCTAAGTATGCTTTTATTTAAAATAAAAAGGAAGGAAAGTGTAGTTTAGAAGACTATGAGATCGCCGGTCGTCTACTACACATGATCGCCAGGGCGCGAGGCATGCGGGCATCACTAGGGTGCGAGGCATGTGGACGTCGCCAGGGCGCGAGAGGCATGCGGGCATCGCCAGGGCGCGAGGCATGTGGACGTCGTCAAGACGCGAGGCATGCAGGCATCGCCGGGTTGCGAGAGGCATGCGGGTGTCGCCAGGGATAAACATCGGTCGTCTCCCAGGGATAAACATCGGTCGTCTCCCAGAGAGAGACATCGGTCGTCTTCCAGGGAGAGACATCGGTCGTTTGCCAGCATGAGACCTCAGTGGATAGTCATCGCGCGAGCGGTCATCGGTGGAAGGTTATCGCGTGATGTCGAGTTTCACACAGATAAAGTGGGACCCAGACTCCCAGCATGAAACGTCCTGCACGCGCGCCACGTAGACAAAAAGGGTGGTTCAGAATAGTGACATCAGAATGTTGGCATGCGCAAGAGACACTCGCGGTCGTACTGTTCAGGGCAGTGGTTGGCATGCACAAGAGACAACAGTGGTCGTACTGTTCAGGGCAGTGGTTGGCAGGCGCAAGAGACAACCGTGGCTGTACTGTTCAGTGAAATAGTACACTCAGGCTTTCCTGCAGAAGGGGTGGCAGCAGCAGCATGCGTGGACAGGTAGGCTTGGATTCAAAAGCCCACTGCGGGAAGGCAAAGGAGGTTACAGTGGCTGAAGAGTGAAAGAGTGAGTGCATCTTCATCCCTCTCTTTTCTCTCCTTCGCGCTGCGATTCAGGCAACCTCAAGCACCATTACGACGAGCGACGACTACCATTAGAGCACCTGGAAGATTCTCTGCAAGTTCTACAAACCAGACACTAAAATAGAGCCAAGGCATTCTTTAAGCTTCGTTGGGTTTCGGAGCTCTTGGTGTTTTGCGCAAGTCCAGGTAAGGGAAGCTAGCTTTATCTTTAATAAAAGCCGTAGATTAGCTGTTTCTGAAGTGAGGGCGACGTGGTCGCCGGTTTCGTTTTCATCTTCGTGAATGCTCTGTTTTTACGTGTAGGGCGACGTAATCGCCGGTTTTAAATGTTGTCTTCTAAAATCCCCTGTTTTAGTGTCGCTTTGCACTTGTTCGAGGTTGATATGTGAAATACATGTGTTATTGGAAAGATCTAAACCTGGATACATTTGTTGCTGTGGTAGAGATCGTTCATTTAAGTGTTGCATGGTGTATTGGGTGAATTGATGATCTTTTACTGTCCTGTGTGGACTTTCCTTGCTGTCCTGTGTGGACTTTACTTGCTGTCCTGTGTGGACTTTACAGTGGTGTGGTGTGTGTCTATGTGTGCTTAAATCAGTGGAAGTCTGACGTAAGAAATGAGGAACTTTGAATTGATAGACACTTGATGCATTATGTGAAATAGAACGACTCTTGAAAATATTGTGAAATGTGTGATTTCTTGGCGATTAGGTGAAGAGAATGAGAAACTTTATAGTTTTATATGGGTATCTTGAATTTGTTTTATCCTGATTTTTATGTTCATATTTAAACTCTCTTTAAAATATATAGCTTACCCTGCGTGTTCTGCTCTATGGCTGTTTTTCTCTTAAAACTGTGATGATCGTGTAATTTTTACACGGGAGCAGATGATCTTCCAGGAAGTAGAGCTCCTTAGTGAGTGGTCGCCGGGGAAGAGATCGCCTGTTTCTATCTCTTGGTGGTGATCGCCGGATTTATGTCCTGATAGCAAATCGCCTGTTTTGGGGTCTTCTGTTAGGAGATCGCCGGTTTATGTATGGAGACCGCCGTTTTCGTTGTATTTGATTGATTTCGTTAAGTTTTGAAAAACATTTGACTGGTTGTGTATTAAACTCCCTGTGAGGAGCAACTTCATTACTTATATATATAATTATGTTCTCTTCAACATTATTTGTTTACCTTTATTTTCATTATATAAATATGAATAGTTTTTGGCGGGATGTTATAGCCTTCACTGCCATTACCCACTCTCTGAGCAACCTTGCGTGCACACTTCCTTGAACAGTATTGACCACGTGGGTTTCTGCGCATACCAACTCTCTGATGCTAACTATTCTGAAACACCCTTTTTGTCTACGTGTCACGCATGCAGAACGCTCATGCTGCGAGCCTGGGTCCCACCTTATCTGTGTGAAACACGACATCGCGCGATAACCTTTCACCGATGACTGCTCGCGCGATGACTATGCCTCTCATACCGGCGATGACCGATTCCTCACCTTGGCAGACAACCGATGTCTCACCCTGGCAGACAACCGATGTCTCACCCTGGCAGACAACCGATGTCTCACCCTGGCAGACCACCAATGTCTCACCCTGGCAGACCACCGATGTCTCACCCTGGCAGACAACCGATGTGTCTCCCATCCTGGTTGATGATCGATGTTCCTCTCATCCTGTTGGCGATCTCTTATCACCCTTGTGTGTGATGAGGACACATCGCCCCACTCGGGTGATGGAGATCAAGTAGAAGAGGATTTTACTAATGGAGGAAGAGGTCATCCACCTAAGCATTTAAAATTCTTCTTACTAGTCTTCTTAAAAAGTAGAACAATTTGGGTTCTCTTGAAAATTCAAAAGATAGTAGTATAAATAAATCTTTGTAAATACTCTTGTATAAATTTGTAAATAATATAGAAATATCCTTAGGAGTATGCCAAAGAGGAAAACCAAAAGAAACCTCTAAATGTAAGGCATTTTAGGCACTTTCTTTAGGGAAAAGTGGAAAAAGTGACTTTTCTACTCCTTTCTCTCTTAGGCACTAGAAGGAGCTAGAAGAGTGACTCTTCCCACTCCTTCCCCTTTGTAACATGACCAGCCCTCTCCATTATAAATAGGGGTGCTTGGTACTTTGAATAAAAAAGTTGAAAGTTAGAAGAAAAGAAACTATCTTGAAATTGAGAGAGAGTGAGTTTGTGAGACTTGTCTCTTCTTCTCCTTCATGTCTTATCTTGTGAGCTTTGGAGACTCTCAAGTGGCGGCACCACCCACTCATCTTGGAAGAACCACCCTCCAAGTGGCGTGAATCACATCTCCAAAAGGCTACAACCACATAAGTCATTTCTATTCATCTTCTAAAAATACCCATTTGTGTTTTCTTGTAGTTTTTCCATTTTTAATCGGTTCAATCTTTTCCATGAGTTGTTTCCTTTCATTTGCTGCCATTGTTATGCACTTTGTTGGTTTATTTCCTTGTTTTCTTGCTGTTTTAATTTCGTCCAAACCATGGGTTTCCATATACATGTGTTGTTCTTGTTTTCCATCCATGGGTTTTTGTTCTTTGATGAATTTCTTTGTGATTTTCTAATTCCTATTGAATTTCAATCAGTATTTTCACTTGTTCTTGGTGTTCTTATGTTGTTCTTGTGTTTCCTTTGAAGTTTGGTACTGTTCTTGAATTACCCATTCATATTCCATTGTTATCTTACACTACAAGTTACCTATTCATGTGTTTTTAGTATGAACCTTTGTTTTCTTGAGTAGAAACTCTATTAATTGCTCACCGATGTCACATCGTCACACCTTGCTGAAGGTTCATCCTCCCATTCCTCTAAGTCTGTGTTATTATGGTTCACACTACTCATGGTGGCAGACATGCCACCTATCTTCTATATCACTCATCTTCTCTATTTAGACCACATACTAAGTGCTTACCAAGTCTTCTCGAATACACGGCGATGTGCTCTTTTCGGCGATCATGTACACCATAGGCGATTGGCGATTTCATACGGGGGAAGTCGGAGGCCGCCGCCTTCTTCAAAAACGGCGATCTCCTTGACTTTTAAGCTACACCTTCCTTTCTCTTACCCTTCTTGATTCACGTGCCTCCCCCTTTTCAAGCATGCCCACGTGATTACCTCACGATGAAGTCATCGCACCTAACTACTTGGTTAGTAAACTGGTCAACCGACGACCTCTCCCAGCTGACCCCAGACCTTAGGCGACGTCCGAGGTCTGACCACTATGAGATTTTCTATTTTTATGTCCTTTTTATTTTAAATAATAACATACTCAGAAATTATTTAAAATCTATCACTTCTATTCCAATTAATTTATAGGTCCTTACACACAATGTTTAATGTCGTCGAAGGTCTTGGGGCGATTTCGTATTAGGGACTCGCTAAAAGGCCCTAGCAGGACTCCCTTCCTGAAGGCATGCACCACCATATTTTCGTCTTTGGTGTGCAACCTTACCACCATTGCCCCAAACCTGTTGAGGTAATCTCTAAGGGACTCCCTCTAATGCTGCCTTGCATCAAAAAGATCATAAGACACTGGTGGAGGGGCCCTGTTAACAAGATACTGCTCCCTGAACAGCGTGGAGAATTGCGCGAAAGACGTGATATGTCCCTCGGGCAAGCTCACAAACCATTCCAACACCGTTCCTGTCAACGTGGTCATGAACAGCTTACAGTGCACCGCGTCAGATCCACCTGATAGCATCATCTGCGTGTGGAAGGTAGTGAGATGTGCTTTAGGGTCTTCTTTCCCGGTGAACACGGTCTTGGGCCCCACGAATGTGGCTGAGACCACCGTGTCCATAATTGTTTGGGAGAACGACATGGGAAAGGCCCTCGGGGGCGTTGGTGGAGCCCGATCATCTCCCCCGCGGTCTCCAGCTTGCTGTATGTGGTGCAGGTTCAAGCGTAGCTCCTCATTTGCTGTGTGCAACTCCTCGTTCCTAGCCTGGGAGGCGGCAAGGTCCTCCTGCATACACACCTATTGCGCTCTAAACTCCGCCACCGTCTCCTGGAGAGCGCGCATCATCTCCATGAGTTGTTGCATGGTGACGCTCTCACCTCCATTTGGTGGAACGGGTCCTTGTCTGGTATTCCTCATCTCCGTGGTTTGTACTCTCACTCTCGTGTATGGAACCTTGTTTTATTTCGGCCCCACGGTGGGCGCTGTAAGGACCTATAAATTAATTGGAATAGAAGTGATAGATTTTAAATAATTTCTAAGTATGTTATTATTTAAAATAAAAAGGACATAAAAATAGAAAATATCATAGTGGTTAGACCTCGGACGTCGCCCAAGGTCTGGGATCAGCTGGTAGAGGGCGGTCGGTTGACCATTGTACCGACCAAGTAGTCAGGTGCGATGACTTTATCGTAAGGTAATCACGTGGGCGTGCTTGAAGGGAGGGGGCACGTGAAGCAGGAAGGGTAAGAGAAAGGAAGGTGTAGCTTAGAAGTCGACGAGATCGCTGTTTATTGAAGAAGGCGGCGACCTCCGACTTCACCCGTATGAAATCAGAAATCGCCTATTTTGCGCATGATCACCGTGTGCGAAGATTTCACATGATCGCCAATCACCTATGTGTACATGATCGCCAATCGCCTATGGTGTACATGATCGCCGAAAATAGAACATCGCCAAGTATTCGAGAAGACTTGGTAAGCCCTTGGTATATGGTCTAAATACAGAAGATGAGTGATGTAGAAGATAGGTGGCATATCTGCCACCATGAGTAGTGTGAGCCATGATACCACGGACTTAGAGAAATGGGAGGACGAGCCCTCAGCGGGGTGTGACAACGTGACATTGGTGACCAGAGTGAGGCGATGTGTCCTCATCACACACAAGGGCGATAAGAGATCGCCAACAGGATGAGAGGAACATCGGTCATCAACCAGGATGGGAGACACATCGGTGGTCTGCCAGGGTGAGACATCGGTGGTCTGCCAGGGTGAGACATCGGTGGTCTTCCAGGGTGAGACATCGGTGGTCTGCCAGGGTGAGGAATCAGTCGTCCGTCAGGAAGAGGAACCAGTCATCGCCGGGATGAGAAGGACATCAGTCATCGCCGGGATGAGAGGCACATCAGTCATCGCCTGAATGAGAGGCACATCAGTCGTCGGTGGATGGTCATTGAGCGATGTCGTGTTTCACACAGATAAGGTAGGACCCAGGCTCCCAGCATGAGCGTTCTGCATGCGCGACACGTAGACGGAAAGAGTGCTTCAGAACAGTGGGTCCAGAGAGTTGGTATGGAAAGTGACCCAGAGTTGGTGTGCGCAGAGACCCACGTGGCCATATTGTTAGAGGAAATCCACACGCAAGGTTGCTCAGAGAGTGGGTAATGGCAGTGAAGGCTAAAGAGCCGTTCGACCTTAAGAGCTGAGGGAATCAGCTCATTTAGTTCCCCTTTCTCCTTTCTCCTCCACTCGAAGACGCGGCTATCCTCACGTACCAGTGCTACGATCGGCGACTGCCATTGTCCTTCTGGGAAGTCTCTGCAAGTTCTCCCGTCAGGACGCTAGAACAGAGTAAGTCGTTTTACTTTGTTTTTTTGAGTCGAATCTG
Organism: Phaseolus lunatus; assembly: GCA_013389735.1. Classification (NCBI taxonomy): domain Eukaryota; kingdom Viridiplantae; phylum Streptophyta; class Magnoliopsida; order Fabales; family Fabaceae; genus Phaseolus; species Phaseolus lunatus. The sequence continues at coordinate 14,138,408 of CM023859.1, read as the reverse complement.
AGCTTGAGAGGGTTGCCTCTGCATAGGCGTTGCCGACGACTCCCTTAGCTCCAGAAATCGTCTCTATTAGCGTAGAAAATGAGTAGTATAGTCAGTTTTGTGATAAAGGCTCCATGGTGCAAGTTAGGACATCTTTAAGTTCGGTGGGTTTTGGAGCTCTTAGTGATTTTGCGCAAGTTCAGGTAAGGGAAGCTAGCATTTTCGTTTATAAAAACTTTAGGCGAGTAGGTTCTGAAGTGAGGGCGACGTGGTCGCCGGTTTCATATTCTATTTCACGATGCTCTGTTTTTATGTGTGGGGCGACGTGATCGCCGGTTTTAATATTGATTTCGAACTCCCCTGTTTTAGTGTCGTTTGAAACTATTTGAGATTGAAATGTGAAATGCATGTGATATTCGAAAATCTGAACCTTGGAATGATTGTTGCTGTGATTGGAATCGTTCATTTAAGTGTTATATGATGTGTTGAATGTTGTGAATGTGGAATCAAGGCATAGTATTTTCAGGAAAGAAAATACCGTGTAAGATTTTGTAGAATGTGCATTGATCGGTGATTTCTATAATGAGATATCCTGACTCTCCTGATATAATGGAATCATATAGATGAAGTTATTCAGGCGTTGAGAGTCGATGGAGGTTCATATGTATGGGTAAGTGGTTTGAAAGATAACTACTTGACCTGTTGTATGGATTAACCCTGTCATACTAGGAGAGTGATGAGATTGAGATTGAGATTATGTTTATGCGCATAGCTGTGGGAACTTTACAGCAATGTAGTATGACAGGTACAGATCTCTGAGTCTAGTCAATGCACGAGTCTTCCGAAAGTAGAGTCATGTGTCTATATGTTATGAGTCAGTGGAAAGTCTGACGTGTGAACCATGAGTATTGAATGTATTGAATAGACACTTGACGAGTTGTGGAATATGGGGATATTGATGGCTGAAATTGTTATAGATTATGAATGGTGTGAAGATTTATGCTTTCTTTTGATATAAAGTTTCATATTTAAAGTTTTAAAAATATCTAGCTTACCCTTTTGTTTTGTATCGTGGTTGTTTTTCTTAAACCTGTGATGATCGTGTATATTTGCACGGGAGCAGATGAGGTTGCAGGTAGTAGAGCTCCTCAGTGAGCATTTCTGGAGGAGGAGATCGCCGGTTTTTGAATGCTGATTGTTTTGTTTTATTTTGAAAATTCCTGTATGGAGATGTATTAAAACTTCCTCGAAAAGGGATATTATTTTGAGGCACATTTGTATTAATGGATGAATTATATTACGTATATATATCTATGTTAAATTTTGATATTATTGTTTCACCTTTATTTTATTATATATAAATGAACAACATTTTGAGGGGCGTTACAAGCGCCAAATGTTCTTGCCGGTTGACTCGCCTACCGGTTGACTTCACGACACTCACACGCCTTCTTCCTCACATTGTGTTGTGCTTGGTTCTTTCGAAGCAATCTGCACCTACAAAAGAGAAAGGGAGCGCCCTAGAGACCGTTTGCACTCCGACGCTCAAGTCAAGATTGGGCAAGAAACACCAAGTGTTTTAGTAATTCTGTTTAGGTTTTGAAACTGCGTACCTTTGCGAAGTATTTTACTGTCCCTTATATAGTCTAGGGTTTACTGCGCCGCTAACCCTAATTAGGGTTCACTGCACTGCTAACCATATTCTGGGTTTACTGGAATACCCTTGCGCCGCTATTACCCAGTGTTAAAGTAATCTAGCACATAAGGTTTCCTTATCTGGAGTGCAAACTCTAACAGGATGACCACCTGGGTGCCTCCTCGTGCACCTAATCTCTGGGCCCACCTGTTCTGAGAGTGCCTTCACTGTTCACGTGCCATGCATGTACCTGCACTGGGAAACCCTAGTTCTGATGAGTATTTAACCCCTCAAAACTCTGCACCTAACCGTGCTTTCCCTGCCATACACATAAGCTCTTTGTGACTCAAGCCTCTCCTTTCCTCTGGGTATTTCCTTCTCATTGGCTCACTCTAGGAACCAATCTTAGCTGTTCTGGTTATATTATTCAAATCACCCACGATTGATGTCACCTCGTCACACTCTGTTGCCGAGGACTCCTCAACCTGTGGAGTGACGAAGATACATCAGCCTATTCCAGTGATCATCATGCTGATGACTAATCACCCTTTTCTGTGGGGATATGCTGATGATTAATCACCCCACTAGACCTTACCACTTCTGGGGTCAATCCCACGTGGCTTTGGTCCACAGTGTGGGGCCCAGCTAACGTGGCTCACCCCACACTAACTATTCTCGGTGCCCGAGGACTGGTCGGTACAGTATGGTTCCACAATGAAAGTCCTCTTCCTTATCTTTGTACAGCAAGGTTGAGGCTAGTAAGAGGTTTTCCTTGACTTGTCAACCAAGGTCGACACCAGTGAAAGTCCTCTTCCTTGTCTTTGTACAGCAAGGTTGAGGCTAGTAAGAGGTCTTCCTTGACTTATCAGCCAAGGTCAACACCAGTAAAAGTCCTTGCCCTTGTCTTTGTATAGCAAGGTCGAGGCTAGTAAGAGGTCCTCCTTCACTTATCCGCCAAGGTCGATGCCAGTGAAGTTCTCTTCCACGCCAAGGAAGAGGCCAGTGCACGAGATAAAGGGAATAAGTTAAGCAAGTATTTCGACGTTTGGGCAGAAGCGGTCATTGGGTACTTTTGAATTGACAAGATTGCCTAAAAAATGGATACAAAGGCGAAAAAAAAGAGTATAGACAAGACATCGCAGGTGTTAGAATATATGGCCCTAAACAAGAGGGGGGTGAATTGTTTATAAAATATTTTGGCAAACTTTGAAGGTACAATGAAACTCAGTGCAAAATTACAGATAAAGAAATCAAGTTAGCCAAGAATATATTCTGTTTTAAGTAAAATACAAAAAAACAATCGGTTGTTTCTTCGAAACAATCGGTTGTTTATATCAACAGATTTAAAATAACTTAAAACAACTTTAAACAACAATTAAAAGAGTTAGGGATGAGAGAAAAACACACCAACAGTTTTATACTGGTTCACCCTACTCACAAGGGCTACATCTAGTTCCCAGAAAACCACTGGGTTCCACTATGCAATCAATCACAGATTACACACACCACACACCAAAGTAGTGACCTTGAACCCCTCAAGAAACACACTACCTTTGGAAAACCACACCATAGAATTCAGAACCCCTCTGAATCTGCACTTACAACCTTTTACAGAAATACAATAATCAAGGAAGAGAGAACAGGATACACCTAGGAATTACAAAGCTTCAAGATCAGAAAATACAACCCAGTCCTATTCCACACACTTGAAAATCCAAAGCTTGAATGAATCTTGAAAACACTTAGTCAAATCTCACTTTGATTTCTCAAAACTGTTTCTTACTTTTTAGAAACTTCTAACCAACTTTATATAGACCAACAGAATGGTCAAAAGCATTTAAAACAGGAGCGCATTCAGTTAGAAATCATTTAATAAAGATTTAATTCAAAAACACAAAGCTGTTAGGATTTTCACAATAGACAATCGATTGTTTTATCGAGACAATCGATTATTTTGGCTTTAACAGCTTAGTCAACCAAGCCAAACACTTTTCAACCTTTTCAAAAACCTTTTAAGTATAAAACAATCAATTGTTTCGACAAAACAACAGGTTGTTTTTCACTTAGTTGAAAAACATTCAATTTTAAAAAGGCTTTCAATTCAAACTTGTTTTGGATTCGAACAAGGTATGGATTACATAAAATCTACCCCTGTTCCCACCCATACACAACAGCAACTCTAGCCATCATCAAACACTTTGGATTTGGATTCTTCAAAGCTTTTGATCATCCTTCATCAACAGCAGGTTCACGAGTTCATCAGATGGGGTCCATACATGTTTGTTAAAGGAAAAAAGCCACACAGATACAGTCAAAAGAAAACAGAGACAATGTTGAAAGAGGAAGCATTGCAGAATCATATTCAGTTACACGCAGAAAAATTAAGTTATCAAGAAAAAGCTAAGGCATTGAAGAATAAATTCATTAAGAAGAAATGTGCAGATAATTACAATGTATAGGCTAGATTTCAAAAAGTTTTACAAAGAAGAAAGAAGGTCAAGGCTCGGTAGGGGCCTCCACCAACTGCCCATCGACGATGACCTTTGTTAGACCATTCTGGGAAAGATCCACCCTAGGATGCACGCAGGCAACCTGGGCGATGGCATCCCCAAAGCCAGCACCATAGGCTTCAGTTGCCTCGTTTGTGAGATCGTCCTTGGTCTGCTGGTAGAGCTCCTCCTTGTGGGCCATCTCCATCTTCATCTCAGCTTGGGCTTGGGCCCTTTCCTCCTTTAGCTGGCCCATCTCCTCCCTCAACTTGGCCAGCTCCACATCCTGCTGGGCCAAGTCCTCACTCCGCCTGGCCAATTCTTCAGCAACTTGGGCCATGGCCTCATCCTTGGCACCCAGTTCCTTTTTCAGATCCTCCATGGTGAGGCGGAGGTCGTTGTTCTTAGCATATAACCGAAGGGCCCCTTGGGATTTCCCAAACAAGAGGTCCTTGGTCTCTTTGTCAGCCTTACAGAGCTCTGCCACATCCAAGGTGAGCCCAGTTAGGCGACGCTCCGCCCTAACAGCAGCAAGGACCTTTCGCTCGGCCTCTTCCTGCATGATGGAGATCAAGTAAAAGAGGATTTCACTAATGGAGGAATAGGCCATCCACCCAAGCATTTAAAGTTCTTCCTTCTAGTCTTCTCAAAAACTAAAGAAGAATTAAAATAAAGAGAGGACTAAGCCCAATGCCAACAAGAAGACTACAACCATTCAAGAATGGGCTCCAATTAATATCTTTCTTTGTAATTTCTTTTGTATAAATTTGTAAATAATATAGAAATAGCTTTAGGATGTGCCAAAGAGGAAAACCAAAAGACACCTCTCTTGTAGATAGGCGCTAGTTTTTGTAGGAAGGGACTAGAAGAGTGCCTTTTCACACTCCTTTTCTCTTTAGGCGCTAGAATGACTAAGAAGGAGCTAGGAAGTGTCTCTTCCAACTCCCTCCTTTGTAAACCAAAATCTGGTCTTCCTCATTATAAATAGAAGACCTTGGTTCATAAATAATAAGAAGTTGAAAGTTAGAAGTAAAGAAACTATCTTGAAATTGAGAGAGAGTGAGTTTGTGAGACTTGTCTCTTCTTCTCCTCCATGTCTTATCTTGTGAGCTTTGGAGACTCTCAAGTGGCAGCACCACCCACTCATCTTGGAAGAACCGCCCTCCAAGTGGCGTGAATCACATCTCCAAAAGGCTACAACCACATAAGTCATTTATATTCATCTTCTAAAAATACCCATTTTTGTTCTACTTGTTTGTTTTCAATTCTAATCGGTTCATTCTCTTCCTTGTGATGTCCTCTATTATTTGATGTGTTGTTCTTCCATTTTAATCAGTTCAAACATGTTATAGCAACCTGTTTTTGGTTCGGTTTCTGATCCAGCCTCTTGACCAAAGCGTTAGAACTTCTCCTTCCCGAACCTCGTCCTCACCAGCTTCACGCCAAGCACACCAATGACCTTCACCTGACAATCCTCCAAGAAACCTGAAAGAACAGTATGGCGCCTCTGCGGCCGGTTGCGCTCCGACGCTCAAGTCAGTGATTGAATCAACAAAGAACTTCAAAGAAAACTCAGAACCGTGTACAAGTGAATCACAACCAAAGCTAGATGTTTTAAAAACTTCAAATATGAAACTTTAAATCGATAGAAAACATAAATCTTCACACCATTCATAACCCATATCAATTTCAACCATCAACCTTCCCATATTCCACAAACTCGTCAAGTGTCTATTCGCTACTTTCAATATTCATGGTTCACACGTCAGACTTTCCACTGACTCATAACATATAGACACATGACTCTACTTTCGGAAGACTCGTGCGTTGACTCAGGCTCAGAGATCTGCACCTGTCATACCACACCACTGTGAAATCCACACAGCCATGCGCATACATAGTCTCAATATCATCACTCTCCCGGTATGACAGGGTTAATTCATATAACAGGCCGAGCTCGTTCTTTTTCACACGACTCACCCATTCATATGAACCTCCTTCGACTCTCCACAACTGAATAACTTCGTCTATGTGATTCCATTATATCAGCAGAGTCAGGATATCTCCTTCTAGACAAACCCCTAGTCAATACACATTACACACGATCTTACACGGTATTTTCTTTCCTGAAAATACTATGCCTTGATCCCACATTCACAACAATCAATACATCATACAACACTGAATGAACGATTCAGTCACAGCAACATTCATTCCACGGTTCAGATTTTCAAATATCACATGTATTTCACATTTAAATCTCAAACAGTTTTCAAACAGCACTAAAACAGGGGAGTTCGAAAAACAACGCCAAAACCGGCGATCACGTCCAAAACAGGGGATTTTGAAATCTGTATTTAAAACCGGCGATCACGTCGCCCAAACACATAAGAACAGAACATCATGAAAAAGAATATGAAACCGGCGACCATGTCGCCCTCACTTCAGAAACAGCAAATCTACGGCTTTTATTGAAAATAAAGCTAGCTTCCCTTACCTGGACCTGCGCAAAACTCCAAGAACTCCGAAACCCAACGAAGCTTAAAGATGCTTTCACTCTGTTTTAGTGTCCCGGTCTGGAGAACTTGCAGAGAACCTCCCAGGTGCTCTAATGGTAGTCTTCGCTCGTCGTACTGGTGCTTGAGGGTGCCTGAATCGCAGCGCGAGGGAGAGAAAAGAGAAGGATGAAGGTGAGCTCACTCTTTCACTCTTGAACCACTGCAACATCCTTTCCTCTCAGAACTGGGTTTTTGAATCTAAACCAACTTGTCCACAAAAGCCGCTGCCACCACCCACTCTGCAGGAAGCTTGCGTGCACGCTGCCCTGAACAGTACGACCACGCGTGACTCTGCGCATGCCAACCCTCTGATGTCACTATTCTGAACCACCCTTTTTGTCTATGTGTCGCGCGTGCAGTACGTCTGATGTTGAGAGCCTGGGTCCCACCTTATCTGTGTGAAACTCGACATCTCGCGATAGCCTTCCATCGATGACCGCTCGCGCGATGACTGTCCACCGAGGCCTCATCCTGGAGGACGACCGATGTCTCTCCCTGGAAAACGACCGATGTGTCCCTCATCCTGGCGATGACCGTGTGTCTCTCATACCGGCGATGACTGACGTGCCTCATCCCGGTGATTACTGATTCCTCATCCTGGCAGACACCCGATGTGTCACCCTGGAGGACCACCGATGTCTCACCCTGGCAGACAACCGATGTCTCAACCTGGCAGACCACCGATGTCTCACCCTGGCAGACCACCGATGTGTCTCCCATCCTGGTTGATGACCGATGTTCCTCTCATCCTGTTGGCGATCTCTTATCGCCCTTGTGTGTGACGAGAACACATCGCCTTACTCTGTTCACCGATGTCATATCGTCACACCTTACTGAAGGTTCTTCATCCCACTATGTTACGTCCAAGGTATCACCTCCACATGGCTTGGTGACGTCGGTAGCTTCACATTTCCAAGAGTAGATCAGCACCACTCCTCTTGCGCCGATGCATGCAACACTAAGGACGATCTCTTATGCTCAAGCATAGAGCTTCGCTTGCACAGCGTATCTAAGGCGTAACCCACACCTTGATACGCGTGGTTTTTGGAACCCACTATGGTTAATCCAACATATTGACCACATACTACGTGCACTCCCGTCGATCACGTACACCATAGGCGATTGGCGGTCATGTCTCCTCTAGGCGACAGGCGATTATGTCCCAGAGAAGTCGGAGATCGCCTCCGTCTTCAATAACGGCGATCTCGTAGAGGACTTCTTAGCTACACTTTTCTTCCTTTACTCTTCTTGATCTACATGCCAGCTGACCCATACCTTGGGCGACGTCCGATGTCCGACTACTACGAAACTTCATTTACCAGCTCTTTGTATTTTAAATAATAACATCTTCTGAAATTATTTAAATATAATACTTTCATTCCAATTAAAGTTTCTAGGTCCTTACATTCTGCCCAACAAGAAAAAATTTTCGTCCTCGAAAATTGAATTACAAGGAAAAGAGGTATGGATAGGCTGCTCTCATGGGTTCTTCCAACTCCCAAGCTGAATCACCCGATCTGCCATCCCACACCACCTTTACCATGTTGATGGTCTTACCTCTGAGCTGCTTACTCTGCTGATCAACAATCCTGACTGGTTTCGCTCCAACAACCAGTCATCCCTGATCTGCACATCGTCTACTTCTAACACGTGACTAGGGTCTGCAAGATACTTCCTTAACTGTGACACGTGAAAGACATTATGCAGATTTGCTAATTGGGGAGGTAGGGCGATTTCATAAGCCACTGGACCGACTCTCCTCAAGATCTGATATGGCCCGACTAACTTAGGAGACAGATCCTTTGATCTGATAGCTCGTCCTACACCCTTGGTTGGTGTCACTCTCATAAATGCATGATCTGCAACTACAACTCCAAAGGTCTTCCCCTCATTGTCAACATCATCACTGCCTCTACAAGAGTTATTATCCTTGTCCTCATGAGCGACATAGAGTGGCTCCCTCAAAGTTATTCCCTTCATATTTTCCAGATCCACAAGGGTTTCCCAACCAAACGATTCTTGCTCACCTTCTTAGCAACTTCAACCTTGGGGATGGATGATGATTCACTTTCTAAGGTAGAGCAATCCGACGAAGATCCATCTACTACTGACATTAGCTGCAGTCACAACACCTTCCCGCCACTCATCATACCACCAGGCATACACTGCTGATTCAAACTCATGAGGGCGACCTGAATGGCGTTCAGGAGAGCATGGCTTGACTGTTAAGCGGTCTGAACATCGCATACCCAAATTAATCAGTAGCTGCCACTCTAGACGAAGAGACCCATTCCTCTAGTTTCTGTGGTCCCTCTTTATCAAGCAACCCATCGTACTGGACCTCCAGCAGCCTTGGAGACACACTCCAGATTTTTCATCTAAATCAGCATTCTGTAACGCCACCATCACGCCAGAGTACCCCTATACTAGCACCGACCTGGAAGAACAGATACAGCTGACAATGCAGCATTGTTTCTAAGATCAGAAACGAAACGCTGACCACCACAACTGCCCATCTAAAGGATTAGCTGCAAATCCCATCCCATTAGAAACACAAGGCACGGAAAGTTCTGCTTCCACCTCAACTTTCTGCAATTTACTAACATTGCTAGAAGAACTCAACATCATCATAACACGGCTTACCCTTATTCTATCCATAGCCATTACCTCCTTCCCTTCTACGTTCACAGGCAGAACTGCATCCTCATTTGCCAAGTTCAGGAGACTTAAATCTCAACCCACCATTTCCATACTCATCTTCCAAATCACGATCCACAAAACAGCATCCATTCTGCGTGAAACTTTCTCTCTTATCCCAGTAACTTCTCTACCTAGTATTTTTCAGCAAATTTCTCTGTCTAATTGAACTTTAGACCTAAATACAATATCTCCTCTTTCCTTTTAAGCTTGTGGTTAAGCTAGAGTCATCTCATGCTGTTTCATCGACATAAACATCTTCCAAGCTTCAAATAAAAGAAAATTCATTCTTTCATTCTTGGAACTTAACCCTGGTACTTCCCATGGATACACATGCTTAGGTCTTTAAACCCTCAACATACTGCTTATATACTCTCCATAACTTATATGTAGCTGAAACTAAACCTTGGTACAACTAAATCTAACTTACACTTCCTTCTTTAATTCCATCAACTCAGCTGGAGCCATTGACACTGGTCCAGCTCCAGGTACCAAATCAATAGAGAGTTCCACCTCTCTCTTAGGAGGTAATCCAGGTATTTCTTTTGGAAATACATCCATGAAATCTTTTACCAAGGTATCCTGCTTACGTCCTCTTCATTCTTCACTCCCAACCGAGCTAGGATTCACGAAGCACCTTCCACCAAGTTACCTGACTGGGACACCTCTACTCCTGTCATGGCAACCACCCTCCCTGCTGCCTGAGGTCTGCTGCCTTCATTCCTCATCTGTTGGGAACCACTGGATTGAGTCATCCTATTTCTGCTAGGATGGTCTCTAGATATGTGCCCCATCTTTTGGCACGTGAAACATCTGGGTCTCCATGTTCGTTGCTGCTGAAACTGGGGCGAAACTGCTCCTGCTCGATGTGGTGGAGGTCCCGCATAAGGCTTGCTTTGTGGGTGCTGCACCTTGGCCTTCCCACTGAAAGAACCCCCTGGGTGTGACCTGATCACCCGAGAATTACCCCTTTCCAATGTTTCCACCATCTTTGCCTTCTCTACTAAGGCATGAAACTCTCTGATACACATGGGTGCTATGGTCTTCTTCAGCTCATGCTTTAAACCTTCTTCAAACTTCCTACACCTCCAAGCCTTAGAGGTCGCCTGGGTATAGAATCGGGCGAGGTACTCAAACCGAGCAGCATAGGCGTTCACAGACATATCCCCCTACTCCAACCTTAGGGACTCAGCTTCCTTCGCAAACCTTGCGCTGTCTTGGAAGTATTTCTCCAGGAACCTCACCCTGAAGCTCTCCCAATCCAACACTTCCTCTCGGGCCCCCCATCATCTGCTGAGTTCCCAGAGCTCAGCTTCTCCAGACAGAAGATATGTGGCGAACACCAACTCCTTATCTTCAGGGCAGGAGATCGCCCTGAAGATTTTCTCTAAACCCCTGACCCATCGATCTGCTTGGTCAGGAGTAGCATTCCCACTGAACTTAGGTAGGTTGTGCCTGAGGAACTCGGTCAGTCCCATCTGCTCCTGAGGCTGACCTACGTTGGAAGCTGTTGCAGCCGATCTGGCGGTCTCCTAATGCTGCAGTGTAGCTTGGTGATTCTGAGACATCGTCGTATTCTGCTGCTGGATGGCACTCGCCATCATCTCAATGGCCCTGGCGATCTGGCCCATTTTAGCAGAAGGTTGGGGAGGGGTAGGCTGTCTAGGAGCCATTCTTCTCTGTAGAAGATTAGGAAACTATTGGTTTCTATATCCCCTACAACTATAAGAATGAGATCGATAAGAAATCGATTCATTCAGGAGGTAACATCTAGACCTTACAAAGGTCAACATCTCAAAGTCATTAAGAATTTGAGTTCATCAACAGAATCATAATACTTATAACCTCAAGCAAAACACCAGAACAGCTGCTGGTATACAACCATCAATCCAAACAACCACTTTCAATCAATACAAAAACACTCAATAAACTGAAATAAAACACACCAGAATTCAATATATGCTAAACGTCAAACCTTCAGAATTTAAGATTGAGAATCATCTTGATCCAGTTATGAGTGTGCACCCTCACTACTTTATCAAGATCCTTCCATTCTTAATACTAAGATTTTCAGTTAGGGCATATATTCACTAAAGCACACACAAAATTTCAATACAAAAATGTTTGAAAACTTTTCACTATGGTTTCTTTTATTTAAAACTCAAATAATTTTTGTGAGCAGAAGAAACACAATGGATCCACAGCCCTCAGGTCATCCTAAGGATGATCTGCTCTGATACCATTAATGTAACATCCCGCCAAATTCCTTTTCATATTCATGTAATAAAATAAAGGTGAAACAAATTAAAGAAGTGAACATAATTTTATATATGTAATGAAGTTTCTCCTCACAGGGAGTTTAATACAAATTCGTTCAATTTCCAAAAACGTAAACAAAATTACAGTAAACTAGAAAGATAGGCGATCTCCTAACAGCAAAAGGCGATCTCCTATCAGAGAACGGCGATCTCCTATCAGAAAACCGAAAAAGGGTGATCACCTAACAGAAACAGAAACGGGCGATCTCCTACCGGCGACCACTCACAGAGGAGCTCTACTACCTGCAACCTCGTCTGCTCCCGTGCAAAAATACACGATCATCACAGGTTTAAGAAAACAATCACAATACCAGATAGAAGGGTAAGCTAGATGTTTTAAAAACTTCAAATATGAAACTTTAAATCGATAGAAAACATAAATCTTCACACCATTCATAACCCATATCAATTTCAACCATCAACCTTCCCATATTCCACAAACTCGTCAAGTGTCTATTCGCTACTTTCAATATTCATGGTTCACACGTCAGACTTTCCACTGACTCATAACATATAGACACATGACTCTACTTTCGGAAGACTCGTGCGTTGACTCAGGCTCAGAGATCTGCACCTGTCATACCACACCACTGTGAAATCCACACAGCCATGCGCATACATAGTCTCAATATCATCACTCTCCCGGTATGACAGGGTTAATTCATATAACAGGCCGAGCTCGTTCTTTTTCACACGACTCACCCATTCATATGAACCTCCTTCGACTCTCCACAACTGAATAACTTCGTCTATGTGATTCCATTATATCAGCAGAGTCAGGATATCTCCTTCTAGACAAGCCCCTAGTCAATACACATTACACACGATCTTACACGGTATTTTCTTTCCTGAAAATACTATGCCTTGATCCCACATTCACAACAATCAATACATCATACAACACTGAATGAACGATTCAGTCACAGCAACATTCATTCCACGGTTCAGATTTTCAAATATCACATGTATTTCACATTTAAATCTCAAACAGTTTTCAAACAGCACTAAAACAGGGGAGTTCGAAAAACAACGCCAAAACTGGCGATCACGTCCAAAACAGGGGATTTCGAAATCTGTATTTAAAACCGACGATCACGTCGCCCAAACACATAAGAACAGAACATCATGAAAAAGAATATGAAACCGGCGACCACGTCGCCCTCACTTCAGAAACAGCAAATCTATGGCTTTTATTGAAAATAAAGCTAGCTTCCCTTACCTGGACCTGCGCAAAACTCCAAGAACTCCGAAACCCAACGAAGCTTAAAGATGCTTTCACTCTGTTTTAGTGTCCCGGTCTGGGGAACTTGCAGAGAACCTCCCAGGTGCTCTAATGGTAGTCTTCGCTCGTCGTACTGGTGCTTGAGGGTGCCTGAATCGCAGCGCGAGGGAGAGAAAAGAGAAGGATGAAGGTGAGCTCACTCTTTCACTCTTGAACCACTGCAACGTCCTTTCCTCTCAGAACTGGGTTTTTGAATCTAAACCAACTTGTCCACAAAAGCCGCTGCCACCACCCACTCTGCAGGAAGCTTGCGTGCACGCTGCCCTGAACAGTACGACCACGCGTGACTCTGCGCATGCCAACCCTCTGATGTCACTATTCTGAACCACCCTTTTTGTCTACGTGTCGCGCGTGCAGTACGTCTGATGTTGAGAGCCTGGGTCCCACCTTATCTGTGTTAAACTCGACATCGCGCGATAACCTTCCACTGATGACCGCTCGCGCGATGACTATCCACCGAGGCCTCATCCTGGAGGACGACCGATGTCTCTCCCTGGAAAACGACCGATGTGTCCCTCATCCTGGCGATGACCGTCTGTCTCTCATACCGGCGATGACTGATGTGCCTCATCCCGGTGATTACTGATTCCTCATCCTGGCAGACACCCGATGTGTCACCCTGGAGGACCACCGATGTCTCACCCTGGGAGACAACCGATGTCTCAACCTGGCAGACCACCGATGTCTCACCCTGGCAGACCACCGATGTGTCTCCCATCCTGGTTGATGACCGATGTTCCTCTCATCCTGTTGGCGATCTCTTATCGCCCTTGTGTGTGAAGAGAACACATCGCCTTACTCTGTTCACCGATGTCATATCGTCACACCTTGCTGAAGGTTCTTCATCCCACTATGTTACGTCCAAGGTATCACCTCCACATGGCTTGGTGACGTCGGTAGCTTCACATTTCCAAGAGTAGATCAGCACCACTCCTCTTGCGCCCATGCATGCAACACTAAGGACGATCTCTTATGCTCAAGCATAGAGCTTCGCATGCACAGCGTATCTAAGGCGTAACCCACACCTTGATACGCGTGGTTTTTGGAACCCACTATGGTTAATCCAGCATATTGACCACATACTACGTGCACTCCCGTCGATCACGTACACCATAGGCGATTGGCGGTCATGTCTCCTCTAGGCGACAGGCGATTATGTCCCAGAGAAGTCGGAGATCGCCTCCGTCTTCAATAACGGCGATCTCGTAGAGGACTTCTTAGCTACACTTTTCTTCCTTTACTCTTCTTGATCTACATGCCAGCTGACCCCAGACCTTGGGCGACGTCCGATGTTCGACTACTACGAAACTTCATTTACCAGCTCTTTGTATTTTAAACAATAACATCTTCTGAAATTATTTAAATATAATACTTTCATTCCAATTAAAGTTTCTAGGTCCTTACATCACTCCTTGAAAGCTGAAGCAAGCAAGCTTTCTTGTGATATGATGGTGTGAGAACTCGTGCACACAAGACTGGAAGATGCCTTGAATGCTGAAATTCGAGTAGCTCGCCACGAGACAGCTGACTTTCGCCAAAGACTCCAAGCCAAAACTATTGAAAACATCGAGCTTGAGAGCAAACTCGCTCCCATGCGGGCCCAAGTGGCGGACCTGCAAGCTAAACAGAAGGAAGATGCCACGAGGGTAGAAAAGCTGGAGAATAAGTCAACTGAACGAGAAGTCCTCTTGGGGGTGGTCGAGAGCAATAGGGATAAGGCCCTCGCCGAACTTGCCAAGGCTCATGAAGAGAATAACAGGATGACCTCAGAACTTGGCAAAGCTCAGAAGGAAAACAAGATAATAACCACCGGGTTGGACAAGGCCCAAAAAGAAGCTCAAAGACTTACTGCAGAACTTGCCTAGACTCGGGAGGATCAATAGAAAACTACTGACGATCTCGCTCAGGCTCTCAAGGAGAGAAAGGAACTGACCCAACAGATCGACGAGCTTGACCAGAGTTCTGCACAAATCCTCAACTCAGGGTTCCATGCAGCTTTGGAGCAAATGGCGTGCCAATTGTAAGGACCTGTAAAATTGAATTGGAATAAAAAGAGATATATTTTAAATGAATTCTAAGTATGTCTTTATTTAAAATAAAAAGGAAGGAAAGTGTAGCTTAGAAGACTATGAGATCGCCTAGTTAGTACTTAATCGCCGGTCGTCTACTACACATAATCGCCAGGGCGCGAGGCATGTGGACGTCACCAGGGCGCGCGAGGCATGCGGGCAACGCCGGGGCGCGAGGCATGCGGGCAACGCTGGGGCGCAAAAGGCATGCGGGCGTCGTCGGGGCGCGAGGCATGCAGGCATCGTCGGGTCGCGAGAGGCATGCGGGCATCGCCAGGTATAGACATCGGTCGTCTCCCAGGGAGAGACATCGGTCGTCTCCCAGGGAGAGACATCGGTCGTCTTCCAGGGAGAGATATCGGTCGTCTTCCAGGGAGAGACATCGGTCGTTTGCCAGTATGAGACCTCAGTGGATAGTCATCGCGCGAGCGGTCATCGGTGGAAGGTTATCGCGCGATGTCGAGCATCACACAGATAAAGTGGGACCTAGGCTCCCAGCATGAAACGTCCTGCACGCGCGCCACGTAGACAAAAAGGGTGGTTCAGAATAGTGACATCAGAATGTTGGCATGCGCAAGAGACACTCGCGGTCGTACTGTTCAGGACAGTGGCTGGCATGCACAAGAGACAACAGTGGTCGTACTGTTCAGGGCAGTGGTTGGCATGCACAAGAGACAACAGTGGTCGTACTGTTCAGGGTAGTGGTTGTCAGGCTTTCCTACAGACGGGGTGGCAGCAGCAGCATACGTGGACAGGTAGGCTTGGATTCAAAAGCCCACTGCGGGAAGGCAAAGAAGGTTACAGTGGCTCAAGAGTGAAAGAGTGTCTGCACCTTCATCCCTCTCTTTTCTCTCCTTCGCGCTGCAACTCAGGCAACCTCCAGCACCAGTGCGACGTGCGGCGACTGCCCTTAGAGCACCTGGGAGGTCCTCTGCAAGTTCTACAAACCAAACGCTGAAAACAGAGCCAAGGCATTCTTTAAGCTTCGTTGGGTTTCGGAGCTCCTGGTGTTTTGCGCAAGTCCAGGTAAGGGAAGCTAGCCTTATTTTCAATAAAAGCCGTAGATTAGCTGTTTCTGAAGTGAGGGCGACGTGGTCGCCGGTTTCGTTTTCATCTTCGTGAATGCTCTGTTCTATGTGTTTGGGCGACGTGGTCGCCGGTTTTATATACAGACTTTGAAATACCTTGTTTTTGAACCAGATCGCCGGTTTTGGCGTTGTTTGCGAACTCCCTGTTTTTGGTGTTGCTTTGAAACTGTTTGAGATTTAAATGAGATATTCGAAAATAAGAACCTTGGAGTGAGTTTTGCTGTGATTGAAATCATTCCTTTAAGTGTTATGTGATGTGTTGAATGTTGTGGATGTGGGATCAAGGCATAGTATTTTCAGGAAAGAAAATACCGTGTAAGATCGTGTAGGATGTGCATTGATCGGTGATGTCTATAATGAGATTATCCTGACTCTCCTGAGATAATGGATTCATATAGATGAAGTTATTCAGGCGTTGAGAGTCGAAGGAGGTTCATATGTATGGGTGAGTCGTGTGGAAAAGAACGAGCTCGGCCTGTTATATGGATTAACCCTGTCATACTGTGAGAATGGTGAACTTGAGATCGAGAATGTGTTGATGCGCATAGCTGTGGAAACATTACAGCAGTTTAGTATGACAGGTGCAGATCTCTGAGTCTAGTCAATGCACGAGTCTTCCGGAAGTAGTGTCAAGTGTCTTGTGTGCTGAGTCAGTGGTAGTCTGACGTGAGAAATGAGGAACATTGAATTGATAGACACTTGATGCATTTTGTGAAATAGAATGACTCTTGAAAATATTGTGAAATGTGTGATTTCTTGGCGATCAGGTGAAGGGAATGAGAAACTCTATAGTTTTACGTGGGTATCTTGAATTTGTTTTATCTTGATTTTAATGTTCATATTTAAACTCTCTTCAAAATATCTAGCTTACCCTGCGTGTTTTGGTTTTGTGGCTGTTTTCTTAAAACTGTGATGATCGTGTATAATTTACACGGGAGCAGATGATCTTCCAGGAAGTAGAGCTCCTTAGTGAGTGGTCGCCGGGGAAGAGATCGCCTGTTTCTATCTCTTTGTGGTGATCGCCTGTTTTCTGCCCTGATAGCAGATCGCCTATTTTGGGGCTTCTGTTAGGAGATCGCTGGTTTATGTATGGAGACCGCCGGTTTCGATGTATTTGACTGTATTTTGTTAAGTTTTGAGAAAATTTGACCAGTTATGTATTAAACTCCCTGTGAGGAGCAACTTCATTACTTATATATAATTATGTTCACTTAAATATTATTGTTTTACCTTTAATTCATTTTATATTTATGAAAAGAAATTTGGCGGGATGTTACACCAATACCCCGAGCTGGACCTCTCCATGATCTCTATATGCAATGAGGTGGTAGACAGGAAGATTGTACCTTCTGTTGATTAGAAACCCCCTTTACCGCCTCATCTCCACACCCATATCTATCTTTTAATTTGCATAACTGTAATTTGAATATTTTTATCAATTTCAACGTTCACCTTTATTACCTTGTCACCGGCCTCATATTTGTTTCTTTGTGCGTTTGACTAATGCAACAGGTGAAACACACTTAACCGAATGTAACTCAATGTAACTGAAACTTTGACCTTTCACGCCCTGCTTGAAACTAAACAAACTACTAATTTAAAATTATCAATTTGTTCAGATATTAATTATGGGCGATGACATCCAATAGAACTCGTGAACTTAAGGTGAAAAACCTCAACACACAAACCAACTTTTCACTAGGCAACAAACTTTAATCTTATCCGGTATTAAAAATACAATTTACCCGACCTGCCAAGTGTTCTGCATCATCGCCAGAAATTCTTCTGATCTGGTACTCGCCGAATTAAATTTGGGCGATCACCTTTTGCAAACTTCTATTCACTTTTCCACCTGTCGTTCCTTTATATGGACTCTTCTTGCCTGCACCTGCTCGAAGGCAAGGAGGACTTCCTCTGTCGCCTACACTTGCTCAAAGGCAAGGAGGACTTCCTCTATTGCCTACACTTGCTCAAAGGAAGGGAGGACTCCCTCTGTTGCCTACACTTGCTCAAAGGCAACGAGGACTTCCTCTGTTGCCTACACTTGCTCAAAGGCAAGGAGGTCTTCCTCTGTTGCCTACACTTGCTCAAAGGCAAGGAGGTCTTCCTCTGTTGCCTACACTTGCTCAAAGGCAAGGAGGACTTCCTCTGTTGCCTACACTTGCTCAAAGGCAAGGAGGACTTCCTCTGTTGCCTACACTTGCTCAAAGGCAAGGAGGACTTCCTCTGTTGCCTCAAGATGCGCGAGAACATTGAGGACTTTGAACTTCGCTGGATGCCTCCGATCGCCTCCAGGCGATGAGGACTTTAAAAACTTTTCACTTGTGCCCCTAATCGCCTAAGGGCGATGAGGTCTTAAAACCTTTTACTTAAAACGTGCACACTCATTTTACTTATACCTCGAATCACTTTAGGTGATAAGGTTTTTCAAAAAGCTTCTTTAAAACGATATGCACATAAACTTTAGTATACTTCAAAATTTCAATTTTGAATATCTTATTTCTTGGGTGGCCTCGTTAAAAACCCTCCTTAGGGAAAAAAGAGTGCCCCCTTATAACTGTTTTTACAAAACTGTTTATGATTCCCCTGATTTTGCACTACTTACAAAGCTTTAATTGAAATAAAATTTGAGGTGTGTGGCGTTCCAAGTACGAGGAATCGCCCCTCCTTCTAGTGTCTCCAAGCGGTAGGCGCCGTTCCCGAGTGCTTCGGTTATTCTAAACGGTCCTGTCCACTTGGGTGACAACTTATTCTCCATCTTGTACTGGTGGGCCTTCCTCATCACCAGATCGCCGCTTCTGAACTGCCTCGGTATTACTCTAGAACTGTACCTTCATTCTATTCTTCTTTTTACCGCTTCAGCTTTCACTCTTGCTTCCTCTCTGACCTCATCCAGTAAATCCAGGTTCATTCTTCTCTCTTCATTTGATTCTTTTGCTACAAAGTGTTGAAATCTCGGCGAGCTCTCCTGGATTTCAAATGGAATCAGCGCGTCACAGCCATACACTAAACTAAAAGGCGTTTCGCGGGTGCCTGACTGCTCAGTTGTGTGGTACGCCCAAATTATGCGAGGTACCTCATCAGCCCACGATCCTTTAGCTTTCTCTAATCTCCTCTTCAAACCTCTCAACAGAACCCGATTAGCGGATTCTACCTGGCCATTCGTCTGTGGGTGCTCAACGGATGCAAACACTTGTTGAATTCCCACATCCTCACACAGCTTCTTCAACAGGTGGCTTGCAAACTGAGTCCCATTATCCGACACTAGACGCTTAGGCACCCCAAATCGGCACACAATGTTCTTCCACACAAAGTTTTCAATCTTGGGTGTTGTGATTTAGGCAACTGGCTCTGCTTCAATCCCCTTAGTGAAGTACTTGATCGCCACCACCAAGTATTTCCTTTGCCTGATCGCCATTGGAAAGGGCCCCAGAATGTCGATTCCCCATGTATGGAATGGCCAAGGGCTATAAATCGACTTGAGCTCTTCTGGAGGCGCCTTATGCCAGTCAGCGTGCTGCTGGCACTGCTTGCAACACTGGGCGTACCTCTTGCAATCCTCTCTCATTGTCGGCCAGTAATATCCTACACGAAGAGTTCTAGCAGCTAGAGCTCGACCCCCGATGTGACTCCCGCATATGCCTTCATGGAGCTCAGCCATAATCCTCGTTCATTTCTCCCCGTGTATACACACCAGGAGTGGGTGTGTGAACCCAAACTTGTACAACTCGCCATCTATCATGGTAAACCTGGCAGAGTTCTTCTTGATCTTCCTGGACTCTGCCGGATCTACGGGGAGCAAGCCATCGACTAAGTAACGCTGGTACTGTGTAATCCATGTATCTGGCTTATGCGTGGCACGGACCTGCGCGACGTTCATTTCATCCATAGGAGATGCCCTTATCCTTGGCGTTCTCAAGGTCTCCTGAGTCAAAGACCTGTGACTCCTCGCCGTTCCCCCTGTCGACTTGCTCACTTGAAGCACCTGGTGATCTGCCACAAACGCCCTTGGTGTCTTCAATGTTTCTTGAATAACAGTCCTCTGTCTGCCCCCCTTGCCCGAACTGGCGAGCTTGGCCAGCAAGTCAGCTCGGGCATTTTGCTCCCTTGGTACATGCACTACCTCAAATAAGATAAAGGAACTCTTCAACTCCTGCACATATGCCAAGTAAGCCGCCATCTGCGGGTCCTTGGCTTGGAACTCGCCCACTACTTGCCCTGTGACCAGCAACGAGTCACTTTTGGCCACCAACACTTTAGCCCCCATCTCGTTGGCCAACAAGATACCTGCAATCAGTGCCTCATATTCTGCTTGATTGTTGCTGGCTTTGAAAGCGAACCTTAGGAACTGTTCTATCAGCACGTCGTTGGGCCCCTCCAGAATGACTCCAGCACTGCTACCCTGCTGGTTCGACGATCCATCTACCGAAAGGACCCAATGAAAGCCATCTCCTTCGACATGAGTTGCCTCTGACGAGAGCTCGACGACGAAATCAGCGAAAATCTGCCCCTTAATTGGCCCTCGGGGTTCATATTTATTGTCGAACTCTGACAGTTCTACCGCCCACTTCACCATTCTTCCAGCTACATCAGGTTTCTTCAGAACCTTCTGAATGGGCAAATCGGTCATTATCAGGACAGTGAAGCTCTGAAAGTAATGACACAACCTCCTCCCCGAAAACACAACCGCTAAAGCAGCTTTCTCCAAGGCCTGATACCTCACTTCAGGACCTTGTAGCACCTTGCTCACAAAATAAATAGGCTTCTGGACCTGATTTTGGTCTTGGACAAGCACCGCACTCACCGCTCTCTCAGTCACAGCGAAATACAACCTGAGACGCACTCCAACTAACGGTTTGCACAGCACCGGCGGGCTTGCTAAATATACTTTAAGCTTCACGAAAGCTTCTTCACACTCCTTGGTCTAGACAAACCTGTTGTTTCTCTTTAAACATTGAAAATAAGGGTGGCCCTTCTCGTCGCTAGCTGACACAAAGCGCGAGAGAGCAGCCATCCGACCTGTAAGCTGCTGCACCTCCTTCACCGTAGCTGGGCTTCTCATCGCCATAATAGCAGCACACTCATCGGGGTTTGCCTCTATTACTCTTTCAGTCAAAAGAAAACCTAGAAATTTTCCCGCCTCCACACCAAAGATGCACTTCTCTGGATTCAGTTTCAGCTTATATTTGGCTATCGTGACAAACAACTCTTCCAGGTCCGAGGCGTGGCTGCTCCTCTCCAATGAAGTCACCACCATATCATCAACATAGGCCTGCACATTTCTCCCCAGCATTGGTGCAAGTATCTTATCCATTAACCTCTGGTACGTGGCCCCAACGTCCTTCAGCCCGAATGGCATTACTTTGTAGCAGGAGCACGATCTCTCTGTCATGAAGGCAGTCTTCTCCTCATCTATAGGATGCATCTTGATCTGATTATACCCCGAGAAGGCATTCAGAAAGCTCAACAATTTGCACCCTGCTGCGCTGTCAACCAGGGCGTCTATACTTGGCAAAGGATATGAGTCCTTTGGACAAGCCTTGTTTAAATCCGTGAAATCGACGCACATGCGCCATTTCCCGTTGCTCTTCTTAACCAGTACGACATTAGCAAGCCACTCGGGGTATTGGATCTCCCGAATGTGGCCTGCTGCGAGGAGCTTCTGCGTTTCATCTCTGATCACCTGCCTCTTCTGCTCATTGAACTTTCGCCTTCTTTGTCGCACCGGTCTAACCTGGGGGTTGTAAGGACCTGTAAAATTGAATTGGAATAAAAAGGATTATATTTTAAAAGAATTCTATGTATGTTTTTTTAAAATAAAAAGGGAGGAAAAGTCAAGTTTAGAAGGCTATGAGATCGCCGGTCGCCTGCTACACATGAGCGCCAGGTGGACGTCGCCAGGGCGCGAGGCATGCAGGCATCGCGCGGGCGCGAGAGGCATGCAGGCATCGCGCGGGCGCAAGAGGCATGCAGGCATCGCGCGGGCGCGAGAGGCATGCGGGCATCGCGCGGGCGCGAGGCATGCGGGCATTGCCAGGGCGCGAGGCACGTGGACGTGGCCAAGGCGCGAGAGGCATGCGGGCATCGCGCGGGCACGAGGCATGCGGGCATTGCCAGGGCGCGAGGCACGTGGACGTGGCCAAGGTGCGAGAGGCATGCGGGCTTTGCCAGGGCGCGAGGCATGTGGACATGGCCAAGGCGCGAGAGGCATGCGGGCTTTGCCAGGGCGCGAGGCATGTGGACGTGGCCAAGGCGCGAGAGGCATGCGGGCATCGCCAGGGCGCGATGCATGTGGACGTGGCCAGGGCGCGAGAGTTATGAGGGCGTCGCCAGGGAAGACATCGGTCGTCTCCCAGAGGAAGACATCGGTCGTCTTCCAGGGCGAAGGAGACATCGGTCGTTCGCCAGGATGAGTCAGCAGTGGAAAGTTATCGCGCGACGTCGAGTTTCACACAGAGTAAAGTGGGACCCAGACTCCCAGCATGAAACGTCCTGCACACGCGCCACGTAGACAAAAAGGGTGGTTTAGAGTGGTGACATCAGAATGTTGGCATGCGCAGGAGACACTCGCGGTCGTACTGTTCAGAGCAGTGGTTGGCATGCACAAGCGACAACAGTGGTAGTACTGTTCAGAGCAGTGGTTGGCATGCACCAGAGACAACAGTGGTCGTACTGTTCAGGGCAGTGGTTCTCAGACTTTCCTGCAGAAGGGGTGGCAGCAGCAGCATGCGTGGACAGGTAAGTTGGGATTCAAAAGCCACTGCGGGAAGGCAAAGAACGTTACAGACTCAAGAGTGTTAGAGTGAGTGCAAACTTCCTCCCTCCCTTCTTCCCTTCCTTGCGTTGAGACTCAGGCAACCTCCAGCATCAGTGCGACAAGCGACGTTGCCCTTAGAGCACCTAAGAGGTTCTCTGCAAGTTCTACAGACCAGGTGCTGAAAACAGAGCTAAGGCATCCTTCAGGCTCGGTGGGTTTTGAGCTCGCGGTATTTTACGCAAGTCCAGGTAAGGGAAGCTAGACTTCATTTTCAATACAAGCCATAGTTTAGCTATTTCTGAAGTGAGGGCGACGTAGTCGCCGGTTTCGTTTTCATCTTCGTGAATGCTCTGTTTCTATGTGTTTTGGGCGACGTGGTCGCCGGTTTTATATACAGACTTCGAAATACCTTGTTTTTGAACCAGATCGCCGGTTTTGGCGTTGTTTGTGAACTCTCTGTTTTTGGTGTTGCTTTGAAAACTGTTTGAGATTTAAATGAGATATTCGAAAATAAGAACCTTGGATTGAGTTTTGCTGTGATTGAAATTGTTCCTTTAAGTGCTATGTGATGTGTTGAATGTGGTGAATGTGGGATCGAGGCATAGTATTTTCAGGAAAGAAAATACCGTGTAAGATCGTGTAGGATGTGCATTGATCGGTGATTCCTAATGAGATATCCTGACTCTGCTGAGATAATGGAATCCCATAGAGGAAGTTACTCAGTTGTGGAGAGTCGAAGGAGGTTCATAGGAATGGGTGAGTCGTGTGAAACAGAACGAGCTCGGCCTGTTCTATGGATTGACCCTGTCATACCGGGAGAACTATTGACATTGAGATTATATATGCGCATGCTGTGTGGATTCACAGCGACCCTGTGTGGATTTCACAGTGGTATGGTATGACAGGTGCAGATCTCTGAGTCTAATCAATGCTTGAGTCTTCCGGAAGTAGTGTCAAGTGTCTTGTGTGCTGAGTCAGTGGTGGTCTGACATGTGAAATGAGGAACTTGAAATTGATAGACACTTGATACAGTTGTGAAATAGAATGACTCTGGAAAGTATTGCAAAATGTGTGATTTCTGGGCGATCAGGTGAAGAGTATGAGAAACTTGATAACTTTACGTGAATATCTTGAAATTTGTCTACCTTGATTTTATTTTAACTATCCTTATTTAAACTCTGTTTAAAATATCTAGCTTACCCTGCGTGTTTTGGTTCTGTGGCTGTTCTCTTAAAACTGTGATGATCGTGTATAACTTACACGGGAGCAGATGATCTTCCAGGAAGTAGAGCTCCTTAGTGAGTGGTCGCCGGAAGGAGATCGCCGGATTTCTGTTCTGGGGGCAGATCGGCTGTTTTGGGTCCTCCGATAGGAGATCGGCCTCTTCTGATAGGAGATCGGTCTCTTCCGATAGGAGATCGCCTGCTTTGTTTTTTTTTTTTTGTATTTTGTTTATGTTTCTGGAAAATTTGACCGAATTTGTATTAAACTCCCTGTGAGGAGAAACTACATTTCATATATATAATATTTTGTCCACTTCAATCTATTTATTACCTTTATTTTCATTATATACATTTGTATAGTAATTTGGCGGGATGTTACAGGGGTCCATTGCCAGATGATGGCACAAGAAATCAGGGTCGATACCAGGCATGTCCGAAGCAGACCACGCAAACGCGTCCAGATGCCTCTCTATCACCCCGGCGATCTGGTCTTGTGCTTCACGCTCCAGAGATTTCCCCAGCTTGAAGACCTTGCCTTTTATCTTCCTTTCAACCCATTCTTCCACTGGTTGAAGTCTCCTTTCACTGGCGATCACCGCTCTGGCGATCCCTGTCTCCCTAGCCTCTTCAGGGCGATCAGCATTTCCACCTCCTTCCTCAACACCTACCATACGTGCATTCCCCTCGGCGATCACCTCCATCGCAACATCGATGACTTGCCCCCCTTCTCGCCTTGATTCCACGCCAGGAGGTGGCGTGGTTGTGACGTAGCTTACTGATCGCTTGTTCTTGAGGCTGTTTTCGTAACACTTCTTTGCCTCCTTTAGATCAGATCGCAGGGCTATTACCACACCTTCCATTGAAGGGAGCTTAACCTTCATGTGCCTTGTTGAAGGCACCGCCCCTATCCGGTTGAGAGTTGGCCTCCCTAACAAGATGTTGTATGCTGAGGGGGCATTCACAACAAGGTACTTGATTTTCTCCGTTCTTGAAGCCGCGTCATCTGTGAATGTGGTTCTCAACTCAATATACCCCCTAACCTCCACCTGATCGCCATCGAAACCATACAAACATCCTCCATAAGGTCTCAGCTGGTCAAGGGGCAGCTGCAATTTGTTGAAAGTTGGCCAGAACATAACATTAGTCGAACTTCCCTGGTCGACCAGCACTCGGTGGATCTTCCTTCCTGCCGTGACAAGCGAGATCACTATAGGATCGTTGTCATGTGGTACAACATCCCTAAGGTCTTCTTTGGTAAACGTGATGTCCACATCGGGTGAGTGGTCCTCGAATGCTTCCACCGCCATCACAGATCGAGCATATTTCTTGCGCTGTGACGCAGTGCACCCACCTCCTGAGAAACCCCCAGCTATAGTGTGGATTTCCCCATGAATGGGCACTTCATGTTGTTGGCCCTCGCTGCTCGCCGGATGGGAACTCGACGCATTTGCTGCCTTCTTCTCCAGCAAATAGTCCTTCAAAAATCCACTTCTAACCAACTCGTCGAGTTGCTATCCCAGCAGCAGGCAGGAATCAAGGGTGTGGCCAAAACGTTTGTGGAATTCACACCACGCGTCTGGCTTTGGCCCCAACACCTTATCCGACACCTTCTCAGGCACCTTCAGCTTGGCTGCTATATTGGGAATGGCGATCAGGTCCGCCAATCCCATCACGAATTCATGCCTCGGAGGGCGCTAGAATTCCCTCGGGCAACCTGGCCCTTTTCCTCTATTACTGCCATCGCCTTTGTTTTTCTTTGGATCATAAGGACGGTATGTCCTTTGATCCTTTTTCACCACCGCCGTTTCCAACACCCTCTGAGGCTGAGTCTTGGCTTGGGCGCGTGGTTTCGCAGGAGCCATATTCCCTCTCTTCTCTATCACTTCATTCTCAGCGGCGATGTGAGCCACAGCACGTCGTCGAATCTCTGCAAACATTGCAGGGTGGCTCCTGATTAACGATTCACTGAAGGGTCTAGGTAGCACGCCCTTCTTGAAGGCGTGCACGAACATCTCCTCATCTTTACTTGGTAGTCGGACTATCTGAGCTCCAAACCTATTCAAATAGTCCTTCAAAGATTCCCCCTGGAATTACCTTACGTCGAACAAGTCATACGATACAATAGGCAGCGCCTTATTCACAATGTACTGATCGACGAAAAGCTTGGAGAATTGCTGGAAACTGGAGATGTGTCCAGTAGGTAGGCTTACAAACCAATCCAACGCTTTGCTGTGGAGAGTGCTCTTGAACATCTTGCAATAGGCCGCATCCGATCCTCCCGACAGCATCATCTGCGTATGAAACGCGGTAAGGTGAGCCTCTGGATCTTCCACTCCAGTGAAGGAGGCCTTCACCGCCGTGATGTTTGCAAGAATCACAGCATCCATGATCGCCTGCGAAAATGGCATTGGAAAAACTTGTGGCGGAGACGGTGGCGCACCTCCGCTGGTCGCAGCACTCTCCCTCTGCTCGCGAAGAGCCTGACGTAACCCTTCATTAACCTTACTCAACTCTTCGTTCCTGGCCTGAGAAGCGACCAGGTCGTCATGCATCTTCGTCTGCTCGACACGCGATGCTGCTACATTTTCTTGCAAAACACGCATCATCTCCAGCATTTGCGACATCGTCACGTTATTCTCTCCAGATTGTGGCGCAACTGAACTAGATCTGGTTGTCCTCATTTTCCTCATGAAACTTCTACTAATCTCACACAGATGCCTTTCAACACGTAAAAACTATCTCTCAACAACGCTCAAGAAACCTTTCAACTTCCTTCGCACAACAATCGATCCAGGAATCAATCGGTAAAATCCTCCAGAAAACCACTCTTCACCGATTGAACTTCAATTCAAACGGTCTAAACCTCCAAAAAACCACTCTTCACCGATTGAACTTCGATTCAAACGGTTAAAACCTCCGAAAAATGATTGCAGCAGCAAGCAATCGAACAGAAACCACCGAAAACCTCACAAACTCAACTGTGGATGGGAATCACAGTTTACACGGCCCCACGGTGGGCGCCTGATGATCCAGCCTCTTGACCAAAGCGTTAGAGCTTCTCCTTCCTGAATCTCGTCCTCACCAGCTTCACGCCAAGCACACCAATGACCTTCACTTGACAATCCTCCAAGAAACCTGAAAGAACAGTATGGCGCCTCTGTGGCCGGTTGCGCTCCGACGCTCAAGTCAGTGATTGAATCAACAAAGAACTTCAAAGAAAACTCAGAACCGTGTACAAGTGAATCACAACCAAAAAATGAATCTCCCCTCAATTCCGTTAAGAATTTCATATATATACCTGAGTCTTTCTCTCTCCTGACGGTTATTCCTCTTGACACGTGGATAACATCTGGTCATACATGTGTCACCATCTGGAGTACCTGCAGCTGAAACGTTACTTCCACTTTGCTCCTGCGACTAAGTTATCCACACAGGGAGTAGCATAGTGCACAGGCTACTCTGGGCGCAACCTTAACATGAAGAGCTGGTTACCACTGGGTATCACGACTCACACAAGTCTTCTCAAATACCCGACGATGTGCTCTTTTCGGCGACTTGGTGACCACCCGATCTCCTAATCTTCACACACGGCGATCATGTGCAATCTAGGCGATTACTGGTCTTCACACACGGCGATAGGCGATTACTGATCTTCACACACGGCGATAGGCAATTACTGATCTTCACACACGGCGATAGGCGATTACTGATCTTCACACACGGCTATAGGCAATTACTGATCTTCACACATGGTGATAGGCGATTACTGATCTGTGCTTCTTGCGTAACGCTCTCGCTGGGAGCCTGGGTCCCAGCTTAACTGTGTGTTAACAGGAAACCCCCGATGACTGATCAGTGCTTCTTTACTTCTCGCGCTCTGCTTCCAGGCGCTCATCGCGCTCTGCCTCCAGGCGCTCACCTAACACTGATCTGCGGGTGGTGGTCCCTTAGCAACCGACCACCGACCACCGTTCTGAGTGATCTCCTCCCTGATTCACCTGCTATCCTCTACCACGTGTCACCCTGTGAACGGTCCACGTGGTCAACTGCTGCTGACATCATCGACTACCGATGACTGATCGGATCAGTTTCTATGGGTATTATGGTTCATGTTGTTTTCTTGAATTTCTAATAGTAGGTTGTGTTCTTTTTGTGTTTCTATTACTAGTTTCAATTTTTGTTGTGTTCTTGTTTTAATGCTTGTTTCTTTGTACTATTTTTGTGTTGTTACTGCACTTTGGTTGCTGTTCTTAAATTACCCATTCATATTCCATTGTTATCTTACACTATAAGTTACCTATTCATGTGTTTTTAGTATGAACCTTTGTTTTCTTGAGTAGAAACTCTATTGTTCTTGCCGGTTGACTCTCTTGTCGGTTGACTCTACGACGATCACACGCCTCCTTCCCTCGCCTATGTTACGCTTCGTTGTATCGAAACAAATTGCACCTGCAAGATAGAAAGGGGCGCCCTAGAGGTCGTTTGCACTCTGACGCTCAAGTCAATATTGGGCAAGCACACCAAGTGAATTCAGTATCTATGTTTAGGTCAAGAAACTGCGTACCTTTGTGAAGTGATTTACTACCCTTTATATAGTCTAGGGTTTTCTCTGCACCACTACCCATATTTAGGGTTTACAGGAATACCTTCGCGTCGCTATCACCCAGACTTAGGGTAATCTTGTGCGTAAGGCTTCCCTTAACTGGAGTGCAAATTCTAACAGGATGCCCACCTGGGTACCCCCTCGTCCACCTAATCTCTGGGGCCACTTGTCCTGGGAGCGCCTTCATTGTTCACGTGCCATGCATGTAGCTTCACAGGTAAACCCTAATCCTGATGAGTACTCAACCCCTCAAGACTCTGCACCTAACTGTGCTTTCCCAGCCACACGCATGGGCGCTTTGTGACTTAGGCCTCTCCCTACCTTTGGGCATTTTATCGATAACTGGTAGTCCCGAGGGACCCGCCCTAGATGTTCTAGCTTTGCTGTTCAAAACACCCAAGACCGATGTCACCTCATTGCACCCTGTTGCCAAGGACTCATCATCCTGATATGCGACTAGAACACATCATTCTATCATAGTGAACAACGCTAATGACTAACCAACCCACTAGTCCATACTACTTGTGGGACCTAGCCCACGTGGCTCTGGCCAATGCTGTGGGACCCAGTTGACGTGGCTCATCATTACGATCTGTCCGAGGTGTCCGAGGACCGGTCGGTACATCTATTAGTTGTTCTTAGAATTTTGATCCTAATTCTTGAAAGCGTCTTGAATACAATGAAACTGTAAGGACCTGAAAAATTAAATTGGAATAAAAGGATATATTTTAAATGAATTCTAAGTATGTTTTTATTTAAAATAAAAAAGGAAGGAAAGTGTAGTTTAGAAGATTATAAGATTTCCTTGTTAGTACATAATCGCCGGTCGCCTAGACTACACGTCATCGCCAGGGCGCGAGGCATGCAGACATCGCCAGGGCGCGATGCATGCGGGCATCATCAGGGCGCGAGGCATGCGGGCATCTTCCAGGGGGAGACATCGGTCGTCCTCCAGGATGAGGCATCGGTGGATTGCCTTCGCGCGAGAGGTCATCGGTAGATTGTCTTCGCGCGAGAGGTCATCGGTGGATAGCCTTCGCGCGAGAGGTCATCGGTGGATTGTCTTCGCGCGAGAGGTAATCGGTGGATAGTCTTCGCGCGAGGGGTCATCGGTGGATAGTCTTCGCGCGAGAGGCCATCGGCGAAAGGTTATCGCGCGATGTCGAGTTGTACACAGAGAAGGTGGGACTCAGACTCCCAGCATGGAACGTCCTGCACGTACGCCACGTAGACAAAAAGGATGATTCAGAATAGTGACATCAGAATGTTGGCATGCGCAGGAGACACTCGCGGTCGTACTGTTCAGGAAGTGGTTGGCATGCGCAAGAGACAAACGTGGTCGTACTGTTCAGAGAAACGTACACTCAAACTTCTCTGCAGAGTGGGTGGTGGCAGCTGCTTTTGTGGACAAGCTGGTTTAAGATGCAAAAACCCACTTCTGAGAGGGGGGAACGTTGCAGTTATTCAAGAGCGAAAGAGTGAGTTTACCTCCCTTCCATTCTCTCCTTCGCACTGCGATTCTGGCACCTTCACACAAGAGTACGACGAGCGACGGCCACCATTAGAGCACCTGGGAGGTTCTCTGCAAGTCCTTCAAACCAGACGCAAAAACAGAGCCAAAGCATTCTTTAAGCTTCGTTGGATTTCGGAGCTCCTGGTGTTTTGCGCAAGTCCAGGTAAGGGAAGCTAGCCTTCATTTTCAATACAAGCCATAGATTAGCTGTTTCTGAAGTGAGGGCGACGTGGTCGCCGGTTTCGTTTTCATCTTCGTGAATGCTCTGTTCTATGTGTTTGGGCGACGTGGTCGCCGATTTTAAATACAGACTTCGAAATACCTTGTTTTTGAACCAGATCGCCGGTTTTTGGCGTTGTTTTTCGAACTCCCCTGTTTTTGGTGTTGCTTTGAAACTGTTTGAAATTTAAATGAGATATTCGAAAATACGAAGCTTGGAGTAAGTTCTGCTGTGATTGAAATCATTCATTTAAGTGTTGTATGATGCGTTGAATGTTGTGGATGTGGGATCAAGGCATAGTATTTTCAGGAAAGAAAATACCGTGTAAGATCGTGTAGGATGTGCATTGATCGGTGATGTCTATAATGAGATTATCCTGACTCTCCTGAGATAATGGATTCATATAGATGAAGTTATTAGGCGTTGAGAGTCGAAGGAGGTTCATATGTATGGGTGAGTCGTGTGGAAAAGAACGAGCTCGGCCTGTTATATGGATTAACCCTGTCATACTGTGAGAATGGTGAACTTGAGATCGAGAATGTGTTGATGCGCATAGCTGTGGAAACATTACAGCAGTTTAGTATGACAGGTGCAGATCTCTGAGTCTAGTCAATGCACGAGTCTTCCGGAAGTAGTGTCAAGTGTCTTGTGTGCTGAGTCAGTGGTAGTCTGACGTGAGAAATGAGGAACATTGAATTGATAGACACTTGATGCATTTTGTGAAATAGAATGACTCTTGAAAATATTGTGAAATGTGTGATTTCTTGGCGATCAGGTGAAGGGAATGAGAAACTCTATAGTTTTACGTGGGTATCTTGAATTTGTTTTATCTTGATTTTAATGTTCATATTTAAACTCTCTTTAAAATATCTAGCTTACCCTGCGTGTTTTGGTTTTGTGGCTGTTTTCTTAAAACTGTGATGATCGTGTATAATTTACACGGGAGCAGATGATCTTCCAGGAAGTAGAGCTCCTTAGTGAGTGATCGCCGGGGAAGAGATCGCCTGTTTCTATCTCTTTGTGGTGATCGCCTGTTTTCTGCCCTGATAGCAGATCGCCTGTTTTGGGGCTTCTGTTAGGAGATCACCGGTTTATGTATGGAGACTGCCGGTTTCAATGTATTTGACTGTATTTTGTTAAGTTTTGAGAAAATTTGACCAGTTATGTATTAAACTCCCTGTGAGGAGCAACTTCATTACTTATATATAATTATGTTCACTTAAATATTATTGTTTTACCTTCAATTCATTTTATATTTATGAAAAGAAATTTGGCGGGATGTTACAGAAACCTACATCAACTCAACTTAAACCAATAAAGGTTCATAAGAGACTCACATCACTGGGCCCTCCGCATCTTGGTAAGAAGATGGTTGGACCCAGCAAGAGCTTTCCTGAAGTCCTTGGCCACTTGCTCCGTTAGAGAGCCCACCTCCAAGTTCTCTAGGTCCTCTTGTGTTAGGGTGGACTTCAGCACCCTTTGGAGGAAGGGAGAGAGGGCAATAGGAGGACCCCACGCTTCACCCTCGGGGGCACTCTCCCCCCGACCCTCTTTGATACAAACCCACAAAGACTCCAAAACCAAGTCCACAAGAAGATGACCAAGAATGCCAACTATAAAGGGTCATCTCAAAAAGCAAAGAAAGACCTCTTCAATAGGAGGAATGGACAAGGTCCAGAGCACTTGATGTTCTTCCTATTAGTCCTCTTAAATATTTAGAAAAATGTTGTAAATAAATTGGGCTCAAATGAGGGGTCCAAATAGTATAAATAAGGTAGAATAAAGTGCCTTTAGCATAGTAGGGGGTGTGGGTAGCATTCTTGCTTGTTCCTAGCCCATTTGAAGGCATTTTGACCTAATTTCTAGAAGGATAAGCCAAGAATACGGGATTGACTTAGTCAAACCCTATGGCTGCCCACTTTTTTCCCTTTTCCCATTCTACCCTTTAAGCTTGCTTTCCAAGGCTCCTAAATCTATAAATAGGGAGGCCTACTGATGGAGATCAAGCTCAAGAGGACATGGAGGCCAATCATCACGAAGAAAAAGAGGTTAAGGACGTTCATGGAGATCAAAGTCAACCTCAAAGACTCACAAGAAGCATGTTCAAAGCTTTAGGAGCAAGAGGACGTTTATTTTCCCTTTTTGTAATTTCATTGTGTGAGGATGCTTAGAGGAAAACATGAGAAACCTCTTGTGTTAAAGCATCTTTAGGTTTTTAGTTAGGAGCATTAGGAGGGGGGTGTGTTAGTAAATAGATGTAGGAGTTAAAATAGGAGGTGCCAAAGTGAGAGAAGAAGTCACACCTTCCTCATGACTTGTTTAGGCGCCATTTTCATTTGAATTTGGGGGCAATTTTTGAATTCATTTAGCTTGCATTTCAGCACCTTCACACTATAAATTAAGGTGTTGCCCTTGTATTTTTCAGATTTGAATTTTGAATTAGAGAAACTTTAATCAATTTTTGAGTGAGCATTGGAGAGCTTTGCATCTTCTTCACTAGTCTTATCTTGAAGGTTCAATGGTTACCTCAAGTGGCGGCTTGCACACTCATCTAGGAGCCTTCATCCTCTTAGTGGCGTGATCATCCAACCATACCGCCTTCTTCATGAGCATTCTCTTCTCCTTCCTTCCTTCTCTTTTAATTTTCATGTCTTAGCTTGTGTTCTTGTGTTTTTGGTTCGGTGGCTTTAATTTCCAGCACTTATATTCAGTTTCCTTGCTTTTAATTTTACTTTAATCGATTCAATTTGACAATAATTGGAACTTCCATATGAGTTTGTGTTTTGGCATTAGTTTTGGTGAGTTCTTGACTTAGAACGTTGATCCAATTCTAAGAAAAAGTGCCTCTCTAATGACCAACTCAAGATGTTTCCTAAGAATGTCAAGAACCTTTCATCTTATGTTCTTGAATTCACATCATGTGGTATCTAGAGTTTAGGTGTGTTCTTGTTTAATTTTTGAGTTGTGTTGCACTTTAATTCAAGAGCTCTATATTCTTGTGTTTACATTTCTGTTTTTAGGCTTATTTTGAGTTTTATTGCTATTTTCTTATTTGTGCCTATCATATGTGTTCTTGCCGGTTGACCTGCCTGTCGGTTGACTCACGACACTCACACGCCTCCTTCCTCACGTTGATATGTACTTGGTTCTCTCGAAGCAATCTGCACCTGCAAAAGAGAAAGGGGGCGCCCTAGAGGCCGTTTGCACTCCGACGCTCAAGTCAGTATAGGGCAAGCAACACCAATTGTATTGAGTTTCTCTCTGTGTGTTTAGGTCTAGAAACTGTGTACCTTTGTGAAGTATCTTACTGTCCCTTATATAGTCTAGGGTTTACTGCGCCGCTAGCCCTAATTAGGGTTCACTGCGCTACTAGCCATATTTAGGGTTTACTGGAATACCCTTGCGCCGCTATCACCCAATCTTAGGGTAATCTAGCACATAAGGTTTCCTTCTCTGGAGTGCAAACTCTCACAGGGTGACCACCTGGGTGCCTCCTTGTGCACCTAGTCTCTGGGGCCACCTGTTCTGGGAGTGCCTTCACTGTTCAAGTGCCATGCATGTAGCTTCACTGGGAAA
The DNA here is from genome assembly GCA_013389735.1 of Phaseolus lunatus. Classification (NCBI taxonomy): domain Eukaryota; kingdom Viridiplantae; phylum Streptophyta; class Magnoliopsida; order Fabales; family Fabaceae; genus Phaseolus; species Phaseolus lunatus. The sequence continues at coordinate 14,104,400 of CM023859.1, read as the reverse complement.
ACCCTAGCTCTGGTGAGTACTCGTCCCCTCAGGACTCTACACCCAACTGTGCTCTCCTTGCTACCCGCATAGGCACTTCGTGATCCAGGCCTCTCCCTAACTCTAGGTATTTAACTGGTCATTGGCCCACTCTGGGAACCAATCTTAGATGTCCTGTTTACGCTGTCAAATCACCCAAGGCCGATGTCACCTCGCCACACTCTCTCGCCGAGGACTCCTCGACCTGCTGAGTGACAATGACACCTCCGCCCATCCTGGTGATCTGACGACTAATCACCCCTCTCTGTAGGCTGATGACTAATCACCCCTCCCTGTAGGCTGATGACTAATCACCCCTCCTTGTAGGCTGATGACTAATCACCCCTCTCTGTAGGCTGATGACTAATCCCCCTTTTCTGCAGGCTGATGTCTCATCACCCCTCTCTGTACTCATCACCCCTCTCTGTAGGCTGATGATTCATCGCCCTTCTCTGTTCAATACCCCCTGTGGGGTCCATTCCACGTGGCTTTGACCCATGCTGTGGGACCCAGCTGACGTCCGAGGACTGGTCAGTACACAAGCCCCCCAGTCTCAAGCTGTTAACTTGTTTCAGCGAAGAGACTAAGTGATGGGCGAGGACTGATCGGTACACAAGCCCCCCTAGTCTCGAGCTGTTAACTAGTTTCAGCGTAGAGACTAAGTCATTGACTTGGGCAACCTACGTGGCTCTGCGCATAAGTACATGAACAGTGCGCTGAAAGGAGACTTCACCAACCCCCTTTCATCCGCTAACACGTGGCTGCATCAACAGTTTGAGATTCATAACGTTCGCGCTCCCTAGGGCTACGTTAAACCTCTTCAAAACCCCGCGCCACTTCACTGTTTCATCACTTTGCATTCTCACTTCTGTAGACTCTATCTTCCAGCGCACGCTCTCTTCTTCTCACCGAGCTTTCCACACTTCTCCGCCCTCACTCAACCAAAGGTATGATTTTTATGTCTTCTTCTCCTTCATAACATAATCTCGATCATCCATATGGCATGTTGTAACTGTTCTGGGCTTGTGGTGTGGTTTTCGCATTCTAGGGTTTTTGTTCTTCTTTTCTGGGTTCGTTCTACCTTCGAGTCTTCGTCCACCATTGCTTTCTTCTAAACCTCTTTCTTTTCCTGCCTCTCAGTTGTTTAGATTCGAGATGGCTAGAACTAAAACTACCTCCAACCCTCCTCCAACCGTAGCGGTCGATTACAAGGCCCTCTACCCATGGGCTTCTGAGGATCTCCTGGCTGAGACCTCCAAACTCACATCCTGCGAGGATCTTCGCAAGCACAGAGATGATGAGAATGAGACTAAAGGACGCGTCTTTGGCAGAGAAACCGACGCGTACGTCTCTGTGCGACCCTGTACAGCGAACGAGCCTGTGTGCGCCGATGATCGCTGCAACGATGGGGAACCATTCTTCTTCTTCTACGCCACCATCTTCAAAAGAGTCAAAGTCCGACTTCCTTTCACCGGGTTCGAAAGGGCTTTGCTCATAGAATTAAATGTGGCGCCTGCTCAACTGCACCCCAACAGTTGGGCCTTTATCAGGGCGTTCTCCATCCTCTGCAATAATCTAGGGTTCACCCCCTCCGTCGATGTCTTTCTTTACTTCTTCGAGGCGAAGAGCCCTGGCAAGAGGCTTTGGGTGAGCCTGAATGGGGTGGCAGGGAGAGTCCTTCTAACTCTCTTCTCGCAGTCATACAAGAACTTCAAGGGAAGGTTTTTTCGAGTCTGCTGCAGTTCTTACGACCCCACCATGCTCGATGGGTTTCCATTATACTGGGTGGGGGAGTTGAAGTTCAAGAAACCACGCAGGCTCGAGGAGTTGACTGTCCCTGATCAAGAACTCTGCCAGACCATTTCCAGCTGGGGCGTGGTGTTTGACTCCACCCAGCTGATTAGGCATGAGTATGACGCTGAGACTCTCAGCGTGTACATTGGTACACCAACTTCATCTTGCACTTAACCATCCACATACTTAATGCCTTGCCTTTCTCATACTTTTTGTTGTTCACTGCAGACATGGTACTCAGTGCTGATAAGAAGAAAAGGCTGGCGGATGTCCTGAATCGCCGCAATGTTAGCAGTTCAGCCCCTGCAGGTCCTTCATCACCCACGGGTGCTGCCTTGGAACCTATTGCTGAAAGGTCCAAGAGGTCAGCGCCTGTGGAGGTTTCTGATGACGAGGATACCTGCTCCGGCCTTGTCTTCAAAAGGAAAAGGGTGGGAACAGCCGCGGAGGTCTCTTTAGCCACAGAAGGGCACCCTTTGTAAGGACCTGTAAAATTGAATTGGAATAAAAAGGGATATATTTTAAATGAATTCTAAGTATGCTTTTATTTAAAATAAAAAGGAAGGAAAGTGTAGTTTATAAGACTATGAGATCGCCGGTCGTCTACTACACATGATCGCCAGGGCACGAGGCATGTGGACGTCGCCAGGGCGCGAGAGGCATGCGGGCATCGCCAGGGCGCGAGGCATGTGGACGTCACCAGGGCGCGAGAGGCATGCGGGCAACGCTGGGGCGCGAGAGGCATGCGGGCGTCGTCAGGGCGCGAGGCATGCAGGCATCGCCGGGTCGCGAGAGGCATGCGGGCATCGCCAGGGATAGACATCGATCGTCTCCCAGAGAGAGACATCGGTCATCTTCCAGGGAGAGACATCGGTCGTTTGCCAGTATGAGACCTCAGTGGATAGTCATCGCGCGAGCGGTCATCGGTGGAAGGTTATCGCGCGATGTCGAGTTTCACACAGATAAAGTGGGACCCAGACTCCCAGCATGAAACGTCCTGCACGCGCGCCACGTAGACAAAAAGGGTGGTTCAGAATAGTGACATCAGAATGTTGGCATGCGCAAGAGACACTCGCGGTCGTACTGTTCAGGGCAGTGGTTGGCATGCACAAGAGACAATAGTGGTCGTACTGTTCAGGGCAGTGGTTGGCAGGCGCAAGAGACAACCGTGGCTGTGCTGTTCAGTGAAATAGTACACTCAGGCTTTCCTGCAGAAGGGGTGGCAGCAGCAGCATACGTGGACAGGTAGGCTTGGATTCAAAATCCCACTACGGGAAGGCAAAGAACGTTACAGAGACTCGAGAGTGAAAGAGTGAGTGCATCTTCATCCCTCTCTTTTCTCTCCTTTGCGCTGCGATACAGGCAACCTCAAGCACCAGTGCAACAAGTGACGACTGCCCTTAGAGCACCTGGAGGTTCTCTGCTGCAAGTTCGCAACTGCCATCCAACAACAGAATGCAGCGATGGCTCAGAACCATCAAGCTACAATGCACCACTGGGAAACTGCTCGGTCGGCTGAAACAAATTCCCACGTCGGTCAACCTCAAGAACAGATGGGACTGACTGAGTTCATGAGGCACAACCCACCCAAGTTTAGTGGGAATGCTACCCCTGATCAGGCAGATCAGTGGGTCAGAGAGTTGGAGAAAATCTTTAGGGCGACCTCCTGCCCTGAAGAGAAGAAGTTGGTGTTCACCACCTATCTGCTGTCTGGAGAAGCTGAGTTCTGGTGGATGGGAGCTCAGCAGATGATGGAGGCCAGAGCTGAAGTGTTAGACTGGGAGAGCTTCAGGGTGAGGTTTTTGGAAAAATATTTCCCAGATAGCGCAAGGTTTGCGAGGGAAGCTGAATTCCTCAGATTGGAGCAGGGGGAGATGTCAGTAAATGCTTATGCTGCTCGGTTTGAGTATCTCGCCCGATTCTACACCCAGGCGACCTCTGAGGCCTGGAGGTGTAGGAAGTTCGAAGAGGGGCTGAAGCATGGGCTGAAGAGGACCATAGCCCCGATGTGCATCAGGGAATTTCACGCCTTGGTAGAGAAGGCGAAGATGGTGGAGACCCTGGAAAAGGGTGATTCTCGGGTGATCAGGTCACACCCAGGGAGTTCTTCCAGTGGGAAGGCTAAGGTGCAGCACCCACAAAGCAAGCCTTATGCGAGACCTCCACCACGTCGGGCGGGAGCAGCGTTACCCCAGTTTCAGCAGCAACAACCTTGGAAACCCAGATGCTTCACGTGCCAAAAGATGGGGCACATTTCTAGAGATTGCCCAAGCAGGAATGGTGTGACTCAACCCAGCGGTTCTCAGCAGTTGAGAAACGAAGGCAGCAGACCTCAGGCAACAGGGAGAGTGTTTGCCATGTCAGGAGCAGAAGCGTCTCAGTCAGGTAACCTCGTGCAAGGTGTTTGTTTTATAGCTGGTAGAGGTGTAAAAGCCTTGTTTGATTCTGGAGCGACACACTCCTTTGTGTCAAGCCTGTGTGTAGCCGAGTTGGGCCTTCTAGTGAAGGAGTTACCTTTCGAACTGTTGGTCTCTACACCTGCGTCAGGACAGGTGTTGACCTCTACAGTTTGCCCTGAATGTCCAGTGATAGTAGAGGGACGCAGATTCAAAGTGAACTTGATCTGCCTACCTCTTCAGGACCTGGATGTTATCCTGGGAATGGATTGGCTAGCTGCCAATCATGTTCTCATAGACTGCGGTAATTAGAAGATAGCGTTTCCAGATCTCCAAGAGCCAGAGGTGATATCAGCTCAGCACGGGTGGTCGGAGTTGGAAAAAGGGGTGAGGTGCTTCGTGATACTAGCCTGGTTGGAAGTGAAGAATGAAGGGGACATAAGCAGAATACATATGGTGAAAGAATTCATGGATGTATTTCCAGAAGAAGTACCTGGGTTACCCCCTATGAGAGAAGTGGAATTCTCCATTGATTTGGTACCTGGAGCTGGACCAGTGTCAATGGCACCTTACAGGATGGCACCAGCCGAGTTGGTGGAATTAAAGAAGCAAGTGGAAGAATTGTTGGAGAAACAATTCATCAGACCCAGTGTATCTCCATGGGGGGCTCCAGTGCTCCTAGTTAAGAAGAAGGATGGAGGGTCTCGGCTGTGTATAGATTACAGGCAGTTGAACAAGTTGACCATCAAGAACAAGTACCCCCTACTTAGGATTGATGATTTGATGGATCAAATACATGGGGCCTCGGTGTTCTCAAAGATTGATCTGAGATCGGGGTACCACCAAATTTTGGTAAAAGCTGAAGATGTTCAAAAGACAGCTTTTAGGTCTCGGTATGGGCATTATGAGTATGTGGTGATGCCGTTTGGAGTCACAAATGCTCCAGCTCTGTTCATTGACTACATGAATAGGATTTTTCGCCCTTTCTTGGATAAGTTTGTGGTAGTCTACATAGACGACATACTCATTTATTCAAGGACCGAGGAAGAACATGAAGAACATCTGAAAACAGTGTTGGAGATTCTGAGGGAAAAGCAACTCTATGCCAAGTTCTCTAAGTGTGAGTTCTGGCTGAAGGAAGTCAACTTCTTAGGACACGTGATATCTGCCCAGGGGATCTCGGTGGATCCAGCCAAAGTGGAGGCAGTGCTTCAATGGGAACGTCCTAAGACAGTCACTGAGATAAGGAGTTTTGTGGGCCTAGCTGGCTACTATCGGCGGTTTATTGAGGACTTTTCAAAGGTAGTGGCCCCTTTAACACAGCTGACCCGCAAGGATCAACCTTTTGCTTGGACCGACCAATGTGAGCAAAGCTTCAAGGAACTAAAGGAAAGGTTGACTAGTGCTCCAGTGCTGGTGATCCCAGAGGTAGGAAGACCTTTTGAGGTCTACTGTGATGCTTCACATCAGGGTTTGGGATGTGTTTTGATGCAAGAGAAAAGAGTGGTTGCATATGCTTCAAGGCAACTCAAGGTTCATGAGAGGAACTACCCTACGCATGATTTGGAGTTGGCGGCTGTGGTGTTTGCCTTGAAGATCTGGAGGCACTATTTATATGGAGCTCGGTTCCAAGTGTTCAGTGACCATAAGAGCCTGAAATATCTGTTCGATCAGAAGGAACTAAACATGAGACAAAGAAGGTGGATGGATTTTCTAAAGGACTACGATTTCCAACTCATGTATCATCCAGGGAAGGCCAATGTAGTGGCAGATGCCTTGAGTAGAAAATCAATACAAGTAGCCACCATGATGATGGAAGAGCAGAAACTGATCGAGCAATTCCGAGACTTAAACCTTGGGGTAGAATTTCATGTAGATCACATTAGTTGTAGTAAGCTGGCTATAACTAATGACTTCCTTGGAATGATAAAGGACAAGCAGTTGGAGGACCCTAGTCTGAAGCGTACTGTGGAGTCACTAGGGACCGACCAGGCTAAAGGCTTTGTGATGGGCGATGATGGGATCTTGAGATTTGAGGGCAGGATTTGCATACCTGCAAATGGAGAGTTGAAAAAGATAATCCTAGAGGAAGGTCACAAGAGTCGCCTTAGCCTACACCCAGGCATGAACAAGATGTACCATGACTTGAAGGAGTCATTTTGGTGGTCAGGCATGAAGAGAGACATCGCCCAGTATGTTACAACCTGCTTAACATGTCAGAAGGCGAAGATAGAACATCAAAGACCTGGCGGGTTGTTGCAGCCATTGGATATCCCTGAGTGGAAATGGGACAGCATCGCCATGGATTTTGTCACCCATTTACCCAGATCAGTAAAGGGTCATGATGCAATATGGGTCATCACTGATCGGCTGACGAAGAGTGCCCACTTCCTTCCAGTGAATTTGAAAATGCCCTTGGCCAAGTTGGCACAGCTGTACATCAAAGAAATAGTGAGGTTGCATGGAGTGCCTTCCAGCATTGTTTCAGATAGGGATCCCAGGTTCACTTCACGGTTTTGGCAGACTTTACAAGATTGCCTGGGAACTAAGTTGAGGATGAGCTCTGCATATCATCCCCAAACAGATGGACAGTCAGAGAGAACGATCCAGTCCTTGGAAGATCTGCTGAGGACGTGTGTCTTGGATCAATTGGGAAGTTGGGATGAGGTGTTGCCGCTGGTGGAGTTTACCTATAATAACAGTTATCACGCTAGCATTGGGATAGCGCCATACGAAGCCTTGTATGGAAGGAAATGCAGAACTCCATTGTGCTGGTACCAGGAGGGCGAAACAGTATTGGTTGGACCAGAGTTGATTCAGCAGACGACCGAGAAGGTGAAACAAATACAAGGCAGAATGAGAGCTTCTCCAAGTAGGCAGAAATCCTATGCAGATAAGAGGAGAAAGCCTTTGGAGTTTGCTGCTGGAGACCATGTGTTCATGAGAGTAACACCAACCAAGGGTGTAGGACGGGCGATCAAATCAAAGAAGTTGTCCCCTAAGTTCGTGGGACCATATCAGATCTTAAGGAGGATTGGTCCAGTGGCCTATGAGATCGCCCTACCTCCCCATTTAGCGAATCTGCACAACGTCTTTCACGTATCACAGCTGAGGAAGTACATGGCAGACCCTAGTCATGTGCTGGAAGTGGACGATGTGCAGATCAGGGATGACTTGTCCTTTGAAGCGAAACCAGTCAGGATTGACGATAGGCAAAGTAAACAGCTCAGAGGCAAGACCATCAGCATGGTGAAAGTGGTGTGGGATGAGAGATCGGGTGATTCAACTTGGGAGTTAGAAGAACCCATGAGAGAAGCCTATCCATACCTCTTTTCCTTGTAATTCAATTTTCGAAGACGAAAATTTTTCTTGTTGGGGAGAATGTAAGGACCTGTAAAATTGAATTGGAATAAAAAGGGATATATTTTAAATGAATTCTAAGTATGCTTTTATTTAAAATAAAAAGGAAGGAAAGTATAGTTTAGAAGACTATGAGATCGCCGGTCGTCTACTACACATGATCGCCAGGGCGCGAGGCATGTGGACGTCGCCAGGGCGCGAGAGGCATGCGGGCATCGCCAGGGCGCGAGGCGTGTGGACGTCGCCAGGGCGCGAGAGGCATGCGGGCATCGCCAGGGCGCGAGGCATGTGGTTGGCATGCACAAGAGACAACAGTGGTCGTACTAATCAGGGCAGTGGTTGGCAGGCGTAAGAGACAACCGTGGCCGTGCTGTTCAATGAAATAGTACACTCAGGCTTTCCTGCAGAAGGGGTGGCAGCAGCAGCATACGTGGACAGGTAGGCTTGGATTCAAAAGCCCACTGCGGGAAGGCAAAGAACGTTACAGAGACTCGAGAGTGAAAGAGTGAGTGCATCTTCATCCCTCTCTTTTCTCTCCTTTGCGCTGCGATACAGGCAACCTCAAGCACCAGTGCAACCAGCGACGACTGCCCTTAGAGCACCTGGGAGGTTCTCTGCAAGTTCTACAAACCAGACGCTGAAAACAGAGCTAAGGCATCCTTTAAGCTCGGTGGGTTTTGGAGCTCTTGGTGTTTTGCACAAGTCCAGGTAAGGGAAGCTAGCCTTATTTCCAACGAAAATCCTTATATTCGATGATTAAGATGATGGGGGCGACGTGGTCGCCGGTTTTTCAACTGTTAGTGTACAACCCTCTGTTTCTGAACGAGATCGCCAGTTTTGGCGTAACTCCCCCTGTTTTGTGTTGTTTGAAGCTGTTTGAGATTTAAGTGTGATATTCGAAAATATGAACCATGAAATGATTGTTGTTGTGATTAGATTTATTCATTTAAGTGTTATATGATGTGTGGAATGTCGTGAATGTGGGATCAAGACATAGTATTTTCAGGAAAGGAAATACCGTGTTGAGATTTGGTTATGAAGTGTATTGATCTGTGAGTATCCTGTGAATGAGGCGATCCTGACTCTGCTGAGATAATGGAATCACATAGAGGAAGTTATCCAGTTGGTGAGAGTCGAAGGAGGTTCATATGAATGGGTGAGTCGTGTGAAAAAGAACGAGCTCGGCCTGTTATATGGATTAACCTTGTCATACTGTGAGAGTGATGAATTGAGAACGAGTTTGTGTTGATGCGCATGGCTGTGGAAACATTACAGCAATGAAGTATGACAGGTGCATGTCTCTGGATGCTAAGTTCAACGCACGAGTCTTCCGGAAGTAGTGTCAAGTGTCTTGTGTGATAAGTCAGTGGGAGTATGACGTGTGAAATGAGAAACATTGTATTGATAGACACTTGATGAATTTTGTGATTTTAACGACCTTTGAGGAATTGTGCAATATGTGTTTTAATTGATGGTTTACGTGGGTGTCTTTAATTTGTTTCATCTTGATTTTTAAAGTATAATATCTAAACTCTCTCTCAAATGTCTAGCTTACCCTGTGGTGTTTCTTTTGGTGTTGTGTTTGGCTCTTTCTTAAACCTGTGATGATCGTGTATAATTTACACGGGAGCAGATGATATTGCAGGAAGCTGAGCTCCTCAGTGAGTGGTCGCCGGAAGGAGATCGCCTGTTTCTACTTCTGTTAGGCGATCACCCTTTTGCTGTCTTCTGATAGGAAATCGCCCTCTTCTGATAGGAGATCGGCCTCTTCCGATAGGAGATCGGCCTCTTCCGATAGGAGATCGCCTGCCTTGCTATTTTACTGTATTTTAATTGAGTTTAAGTTTTTTGGAACATTTGACCGATTATGTATTAAACTCCCTGTGAGGAGAAAACTTCATTACATATATATAATTTGGTTCTCTTCAATCTATTTGTCACCTTTATTTTCATTATATAAATATGAATAGTATTTTGGCGGGATGTTACACCCTTCACCCTTTAGGGAGCACCCTCCCAGCGCCTCCTCCCCTCCTGAGCCAATCTTAACGCTTGAGGGGGGTGGGGAGAGTGCTCCTTCTTCTAGTCAGATGCCTTCTGCCCCCGAACTGCCTTCTCTGCTCCAAAGGTCACTTGCTCAGATGCCTGGCCAAGCTGCTCTAGAGGCCATGGACAGAAATTCCCTCGAGAACCTTCTCAGCCATGGTCTCGGGGAGTTCTTGGCCGCTTCAAACTTCTTACTGGTCAAGGGCAACGTTGAGGCGGAGCTGCTTGAGAAAACCACCAAACTGGAGAAAGAGCTGGAGCAAAAGGATCTCCAACTCCGCCAAGCGTCCAAACGCGAGACTGCCCTTAACCAAGAACTGGGTAGTCTCCGCCAATCAGAGAAGGAGACTAAAAAGCTTCTTTTCTCCAAGGGGCAGGAGGCCCTCCAGCTTGAAGCTAAGATACTCCCCCTCCGCAACAAGATCATCGAGCTGGAAGAGCAAGCGGAGGGGGCTCAAGCCAAAATGACCAAGCTGGAGGAGAGGGCTACCGACCGAGAAGTTCAGCTGGGCAAGGTTGAGGAGGAACTTGCCCAACAAGTTGAATTGCTGAAGAAGACCGAGACTGAGCTTATCAATGATGCCACCGTCGCCTATGAGGAAGGCTTTGGTGATGCCCTTGTTCAGGTTGCCTGCGTGCATCCTGAAATGGACCTCTCACCCTACTTCGCAACTATGCAGGTGGTCGACGGGCAGATAGTGCCCAGATAGGTCTTCTGAACGATTATATTTTTAGCTGAACATCTTGTAATCACCCTCCTTTTGTAATATATATAAAACTTGTTTCATGCATTGTTCATCTGTTTGTCGTGCTTTGTATTTGGTGAGCTGACGATCGTAAATAATGCACCTGTAAAAACGAACTTCAAATAGCATGTTTTTTCTGCTAATTTCATTAGTGAACATTTATTTTAACCTGGGCGTTCTCACTCGGAGGGGGAAGGCGTTCCTTGTGAACTCCCCTTTCCCTTCACGAGACCTCTAACACCAACTAATAGGTTCTGACTGACCTGTCGTCGTCCATGGATGACGAAGGATTTAACCAGGCGAACCCTTCTTTCACGCTGGAAGTTCTCACTCGAAGTGGAGGTGTTCTCTACGAACCTACCTCTCCACTTACGAGACCTCTAACTCCAACTAATAGGCTCTGACTGACCTCACATCGCCCACAGGCGAGGAGGATTTCTCCGGGCGAACCCTTCTTTCACATTGGAAGTTCTCACTCGAAGTGGAGGTGTTCTCTGCGAACCTACCACTCCACTTACAAGACCTCTAACTCCAAGTGACAGGCTCTAACAGCGAACCCTTCTTTCACATTGGAAGTTCTCACTCGAAGTGGAGGTGTTCTCTGCGAACCTACCTCTCCACTTACGAGACCTCTAACTCCAAGTGACAGGTTCTAACTGACCTCACATCGCTCACAGGCGAGGAGGATTTCACTGGGCGAACCCTTCTTTCACATTGGAAGTTCTCACTCGAAGTGGAGGTGTTCTCTGCGAACCTACCTCTCCACTTACGAGACCTCTAACTCCAAGTGACAGGTTCTAATAACATTGTACAAACACATTAAAAGCATATATCTTTAACTGAATTTTATTGGGTGACCTCATTAAAAACCCTTAGAAGGGAAAAAAGAGTGTCCCCTGTATTGTGTAGTGTACAAAATTACATGGCTTTAACTGAAATAATACTTCAGGTGGGTCACATTCCATGTTCGAGGAATCGGACCTCCTTCTAAAGTCTCAAGCCTGTATGCTCCATTCCCTAGGGCCTGTGTCACTCTGAAAGGACCAGTCCACTTAGGGGATAACTTGTTCTCTATCTGGTATGGAGACGCCTTGCGCATGACGAGGTCTGCCACCTGGAACTGCCGAGCTCTCAACTTTGAAGTGTGTTTGAGCTCGACCCTCCTCTTCAGCGCCTCAGCTTTGATTCCCGCTTCTTCCCTAGCTTCATCCAAGAGATCAAGATTTACCTTCCTCTCTTTATTGGACTCCTCAGCTACAAAGTTCTGGAAACGTGGTGAGTTCTCCTGGATCTCCACAGGGATTATGGCATTTGAACCATATACCAAACTAAAGGGAGTCTCCTTGGTAGTGGACTGGGGAGTAGTAAGGTAGGCCCATACTATTCTGGGAACCTCCTCGGCCCACCTTCCCTTTGCTTTCTCCAATCTTCTCTTCAGCCCTCTGAGGAGGACTCGGTTAGCCGACTCGACCTGCCCATTGGTCTGCGGGTGCTCGACTGACGCAAACACTTGCTTGATCCCCAGCTCTGTACATAGCTTCCCCAACTGTTGGCTTGCAAACTGCGTGCCATTGTCAGACACCAAGCGTTTGGGTACCCCGAAGCGGCAGACTATATTCTTCCACACGAAGTGTTGGATCTTCTGTGCTGTAATCTGTGCTACTGGCTCAGCTTCAATCCACTTCGTGAAATATTCTATGGCGACCACGAGGTACTTCATCTGCCTTATCGCCAAAGGGAAAGGTCCCAAGATGTCAATTCCCCATGTATGAAACGGCCAAGGGCTGTATATCGACCTGAGCTCTTCTGGTGGTGCCTTAGGCCAATCAGCATGCAACTGGCATTGCTTGCATTGTTGTGCATACCTAGTGCAATCTTCCCTCATTGTCGGCCAGTAGTACCCTGCTCGTATGGCCTTAGAGGCCAGAGCTCGGCCTCCGATGTGACTACCACAGATACCTTCATGGAGCTCTGCCATTATCCTCACACACTGCTCGCCATGCACGCAGACTAAGATGGGATGAGTAAACCCATGTCTGTACAACTCGCCTTCAATGAGCATGTACTTGGACGAGTTTTTCTTTATCTTTTTTGCCTCCTCCGGCTCTGCTAGGAGCATTCCATCTGCTATGTAACGCTTATAGGGCGTCATCCATGTCTCACCATTTTGTAGTAGGCAGATCTGTGGCGCTTCTACCCCTATTCGCATGCATGCGCTGACTCGTGGTTTCTTCAGAGTTTCTTGAGTCAACGAGCGATGACTCCTCTTCATACCATCTGACCGGCTGATCTGATGGACTCCCACCAAGTTATCAGCTGTATAGGTACGAGGTGCCCTCAGAGTCTCCTGGATGACCGTCCTCTGTCTGCCCCCCTTGCCTGAGCTGGCGAGTTTGGCCAACAAGTCAGCTCTGGCATTCTGCTCCCTGGGCACATGTACTAGTTCAAATATTTCAAATGAACCCTTCAATCTCTGGACGTACTCCAAGTAGGAGGCCATCTGGGGGTCTTTGGCCTGGTACTCTCCCGCCACTTGACCGGTGACCAACAGTGAGTCACTCTTGGCCATAAGGCTCTGCGCTCCCATCTCCTTTGCCAGTAACATCCCAGCGATCAAAGCTTCATACTCCGCCTGGTAATTGCTGGCTTTGAAAGCGAATCGCAGGGCCTGCTCTATTAACAACCCCTTGGGTCCTTCCAAGATCACCCCCGCTCCGCTGCCTTGCTGATTCGAGGACCCATCTACTGACAACACCCATTTGAAGTTGGGTCCCTCCTGCTGGGCCTCGGTTGAAGACATCTCTGCCATAAAGTCAGCGTAGACCTGTCCTTTGATCGGGCCCCTGGGTTCATATTGGATGTCAAATTCTGACAACTCAACTGCCCAATGCACCATTCTTCCTGCCACATCGGGCTTCTGCAGGACCTTACATATCGGCAGATCTGTCATCACCACCACTATGAAGCTTTGGAAATAGTGGCGAAGTCTCCTGGCTGAAAACACCACTGCTAATGCTGCCTTCTCTAAGGCTTGGTATCTCGTCTCGGGTCCCTGCAACACTTTGCTGACAAAATAAATGGGCTTTTGGCTCTGTTGCTGTTCTTGAACCAAGACAGAACTCACCGCCCTATCTGTAACTGCAAAGTACAAACGCAGGGGTGTGCCGAGCTGAGGCTTGCACAAAACTGGTGGGCTGGCCAAATATTCTTTGAGCCTAAGGAAAGCCTGCTCACATTCTTCAGTCCAGGTGAATCTGCTATTCCTCCTTAGGCATTGGAAATAAGGGTGGCCCTTGTCCCCTCCGGCTGACACGAATCGGGAGAGTGCAGCCATCCGTCCCATCAACTGTTGCACTTCCTTGACCAACGTCAGACTCCTCATGGCTATGATCACCGCACACTTGTCTGGGTTGGCCTTTATCCCTCTTTCCGTGAGCAAAAACCCAAGGAACTTACCTGCCTCCACCCCAAAGACACACTTTTCTGGATTCAACTTCAGCCTGTACTTTGCTATTGTGTTGAACAGCTCCTCCAGGTCGTAAACATGCTGATCTCGTGCCTGAGACGTCACTACCATGTCATCTACATACGCCTGCACATTGCGTCCCAGCATGGGGGCGAGGACCTTGTCCATCAGCCTCTGATACGTGGCACCCGCATTCTTCAGGCCAAACGGCATGACTGTGTAGCAGTAACAAGACAGCTCTGTCATGAACGCAATCTTGTTCTCATCCATCGGGTGCATCTTGATCTGATTGTATCCGGAGAAAGCGTCCAAGAAACTGAGTAACTTGCAGCCCGAGGCACTGTCTACTAGCGCATCTATGTTGGGCAGAGGATAGGAATCTTTTGGACAAGCCTTGTTAAGATCTGTAAAGTCCACACACATCCTCCACTTCCCGTTGGCCTTTTTTACCAGGACGATGTTCGCAAGCCACTCAAGGTATTGTATTTCCCGTATGTGACCTGCTTTCAGCAACTTGTGTGTTTCCTCCCTGACTACCTGCCTTCGCTCATCATTGAACTTCCGTCTCCTCTGGCGGACCGGTCTGGCTTGGGGATTCAGTGCCAGGCGATGGCATAGAAAGTCGGGGTCAATACCTGGCATGTCTGAGGGAGACCAAGCGAAAGCGTCAAGATGCTTTCCTATAACCCCCGCTATCTGATCTTGGGTCTCCTGAGACAGGGACTTATCCAGCTTGAAAACCTTCCCCCCGATCTCTTTCTCCACGACCTCCTCTGCGGGTTCTGGTCGCCTCGCCCGGGCGACCTCTGCTCGGGTGACCCCGACGTCACCTCGGGGCATATCTGCTTCATCGGTACCTCCTCCCGGTGGTGAGGTGGTCACCATGCAGACTCCCCTCTTCGTCTTGAGGCTATTCTCATAGCACCTTTTAGCCTCTTTTTGATCTGACTTGATGGTTACCACCATCCCCTCCATCGATGGCAACTTCATCTTCATGTTCCTTGTGGACACCACGGCCCCTAGCCGGTTCAGGGCTGGTCTGCCCAGAAGTATGTTGTAGGCAGAGGGAGCGTTCACCACAAGGTACCTGATGTTCTCTGTGCGGGATGCTATTCCATCAGTGAACGTGGTCCTCAACTCTATGTATCCCCGCACTTCTACTTGGTCTCCTGCGAACCCATACAAACAGCCAACGTAGGGTCGCAGCTGGTCAGGAGACAACTGTAGCTTGTTGAAAGTCGACCAGAACATCACATCGGCCGAGCTTCCCTGATCGACCAATACCTGGTGCACCTTACGTGCAGCAGTGACTACTGAAATGACCACCAGATCGTTATCATGGGGGACAACATCTCGGCGATCAGCCTTTGTGAAGACGAGGTCGATGTCCGAAAAGTGATCTTCCTCGCAGGCCTCCACTGCCATCACTGAACGCGCATACTTCTTACGTTGCGAAGAAGTGCACCCTCCTCCTGAGAACCCACCTGATATAGTGTGGATCTCACCATGTATGGGCACTTCATGCCCCTGGTCTGCCCTTGGTGCAACAACCGTCTCACCTTTCGATCCCTCCTTTAGGTAGTCATTCAAAAACCCACTCTTCACCAACTCGTCCAACTGATGAGCCAGAGCCAGGCAATTTCGAACGGGATGCCCAAAAGCCTGATGGAACTCGCACCATGCATTTTTGTTGGGCCCCAATCTCTTGTCACTCTTTGGGGGCAACGTCAACCTTTCTGCCACGTTAGGAATGGCAATCAGTTCCTTCAACTCCACCACAAATTCATGCCTAGGGGGCATGTCCTCTTTGCCTCGCGCCCTAGGTTGTGGTTTTCGGGGCTCGTAGGGCTTCTGTTTCCCTTGAGCTTTCTTCTTCATGGTCGCCTCGTGCACCCGTAGCGGTTGGGGCCGACTAGGCGCTCGGGGCCTTAACGAGACTGCGCTTTCTCGCTTCTCGCTGAGCTCTCCTTCGGCGACAATGTGGGCCACAGCACGTCGTTTTATGTCGCCAAAGGTCTTGGGGCGGCTGCGTATCAGAGATTCGCTGAAAGGCCCTGGCAATACGCCCTTCCTGAAGGCGTGCACCACCATGTCTTCATCCTTGGTGTGCAACCTTACCACCATCGCCCCAAACCTATTAAGATAATCCTTAAGGGACTCCCTCTGATGCTGCCTTACATCAAAAAGATCGTAAGACACTGGTGGCGAGGCCCTGTTGACAAGATATTGCTCCCTGAACAACGCAGAGAATTGCGCAAAAGACGTGATATGTCCTTCAGGCAAACTCACAAACCATTCTAACGCAGTTCCTGTCAGTGTGGCCATAAAGAGCTTACAGTGCACTGCATCAGATCCTCCTGACAACATCATCTGCGTATGGAAAGCAGTGAGATGCGTTTCAGGATCCTCTTTCCCGGTGAACACGGTTTTAGGCCCTACAAAGGTGGCTGGGACCACCGTGTTCATGATCGCCTGGGAGAAAGGCATGGGAAAGGTCCTTGGGGGCACTGGTGGGGCTCGATCATCTTCCCCACGATCTCCAGCTTGTTGTATATGTTGCAAATTCAAACATAGCTCCTCGTTTGCTCGGTGTAACTCTTCATTCCTGGCCTGTGAGGCGGCCAGGTCTTCCTGCATACGCGCCTGATGCGCTCGAGATTCCGCCACCGTCTCCTGGAGGGCGCGTATCGTTTCCATCAGCTGTTGCATGGTAACGCTGTCGCCTCCATCTGGTGGAACAGACCCGTGTCTTGTATTCCTCATCTTCCGTGGTTCTTACTCTCACTCTCGTGTATGGGACCTTGTTTTACTCCGGCCCCACGGTGGGCGCCAAATGTTCTTGCCAGTTGACCCGCCTGTCGGTTGACTCACGACACTCACACGCCTCCTTCCTCACGTTGATATGTGCTTGGTTCTCTCGAAGCAATCTGCACCTGCAAAAGAGAAAGGGGGCGCCCTAGAGGTCGTTTGCACTCCGACGCTCAAGTCAGTGTAGGGCAAGCAACACCAATTGTATTGAGTTTCTCTCTATGTGTTTAGGTCTAGAAACTGCGTACCTTTGTGAAGTATCTTACTGTCCCTTATATAGTCTAGGGTTTACTGTGCCGCTAGCCCTAATTAGGGTTCACTGCGCTACTAGCCATATTTAGGGTTTACTGGAATACCCTTGCGCCGCTATCACCCAATCTTAGGGTAATCTAGCACATAAGGTTTCCTTCTCTGGAGTGCAAACTCTCACAGGGTGACCACCTGGGTGCCTCCTTGTGCACCTAGTCTCTGGGGCCACCTGTTCTGGGAGTGCCTTCACTGTTCAAGTGCCATGCATGTAGCTTCGCTGGGAAAACCCTAGCTCTGGTGAGTACTCGTCCCCTCAGGACTCTACACCCAACTGTGCTCTCCCTGCTACCCGCATAGGCACTTCGTGATCCAGGCCTCTCCCTAACTCTAGGTATTTAACTAGTCATTGGCCCACTCTGGGAACCAATCTTAGCTGTCCTGTTTACGTTGTCAAATCACCCAAGGCCGATGTCACCTCGTCACACTCTCTCGCCGAGGACTCCTCGACCTGCTGAGTGACGATGACACCTCCGCCCATCCTGGTGATCTGACGACTAATCACCCCTCTCTGTAGGCTGATGACTAATCACCCCTCCCTGTAGGCTGATGACTAATCACCCCTCTCTGTAGGCTGATGACTAATCCCCCTTTTCTGCAGGCTGATGTCTCATCACCCCTCTCTGTACTCATCACCCCTCTCTGTAGGCTGATGATTCATCGCCCTTCTCTGTTCAATACCCCCTGTGGGGTCCATTCCACGTGGCTTTGACCCATGCTGTGGGACCCAGCTGACGTCCGAGGACTAGTCAGTACAATATGTTTGAGTATTTTCCTTTTTGAATCTATAATAGTTTTGTCATTGTCTTGTTTTTCCATAATATGTCATCACCACTAGTGCAAAATGATGAAAGGAAGACTCCTTTCCAAGTGCGGCTTTGCGTTAAAACGCATTTGTTAAAAACGCGGTGGATTTTTGAAATTAGTTTGTTTTACAAATGCGGTTATTGGTTAAAACCACATCTGTAAATGAAAAACGCTAAGACCCCTAAGATGTCACCGTGCTCCATTTCTTCTTCTTGTCCTCTCCTTCTCCACCCTTTGCCCATCAATGCTCTCTCCACACTTACCCTTTCCCTTCACCACCGCGTCTTAGTTGAGCCATCTCTTCCGCACCTCTCGCTCCATCTCCACCATCGTAAACCTCCGCCAAGTCTTCTGGCCGGCAACACCTTGGGGACTTGGTTGCACCCACAACTATAGAAGGTTAGTTTTTTTAGGGTTTACGGTTTTAAATTTTTTAATTAATTTTATAATAAATATTGATATTTGGATTTGGATGTATGTTTAAAACTTGATTGTAGTGTGTTTATGTTTAGTGTGTGTATGTTTAGGATTTAATGTGAAAAATTTGTAGGAAAAGTTCAAACTACCATAACTTTTGATGGAGAAGTCGGATGGAGACGCATAAAAAATGAAAGTTGCTCGAAATGAGGTAACGATCGCCATGGCCAATACCCTTAGGGGGATTGGCCTCACCAAAATTTCAAAAATCCACCATTTACTATCACTTTTTTATGTTTTAGTATTATTTAGGTCTTTTTTAGGATATTTTGAGGTTTTAGTTCTTATATTTACACTTATTAGAAATTTCTAAAATTTTGCATAACGTTTTCTAGCATAAATTACAGATTTATCAACCAATTTTGAAATGCAATTCTTCACGGATGAGTAACCCATGAGTTCGGAAGCCATGACATATGTGAGACAATCTTGGTCCACATATTTCCTAAACTTTTATAACTCTACGATTTGATCAATAGTGTAAGAAGATAGATAGAGATATATTATTACTATTTTATGTATACATTTTGATCAATTACTATAAATTGACTTTTAGTTTATCTGAATCTGTTTATCTTTTTGGCTAGGTATAATGAAACTGCACAAGATAATTTGTATGGGGTAAACAACTAACCAAATGCTCTAAAAAAAAAAAAACCTGATTTACAGATGCGGTTGTTTACCTTAACCGCATCTGTAAATCATTGCCACTCTAAACCTGGAGCATTTACAGATGCGGTTATAGTAAATAACCGCATCTGTAAATCATTCCAATTCCAAACCTGGGCGCACCTCTGGAGCATTTACAGATGCGGCTCCAACAAAAAGCCGCATCTGTAAATAGTATTTATAGATGCGGTTGTTTAACCGCATTTGTAAATCTCTGATTTACAATTGCGTGTTGATCAAATGCGGTTGTATAGCCGCATTTATAAAATGAAAATAGCCGCATTTGTTCTACGTTTCTGCACCAGTGCACTTCTTGTAGTACTTTTATTGCAATTTTTTGTTTCTTGCTTTGATTTACATTCTGTTTTTTGAGTTTATTGCTTGATCCTTTGTGCATTTTCTATTTTAGATTGAGTTCATACTTGTATTTTAGACCTATACAAGTTCTATTACACAATTTCCATTATGTCTTTGCTAGTTCATAATTCTGTTTTTCATTCCTCTTAGGATTCCTCTGTTTCTGAACACAAGTGCTTACTGTTTTTGCTTATTGCAATTGATTCACTCACTGGAAATTTCTGAAATTCTGGATTTGTGATCTTCAAAGTGTTAGAAAAGAATAGAAAAAAGAAGTACAAAAAAATTCAACGTACACAAAAAATAATAAATCAAATACAAAAAGTGTACATTCCTGCCCAAAAAAATACAGTAATCTGGCAGCGATCTTGAAAAATGATCTGGTCGGTCATCAGTAGTTGATGACGTCAGCAGTCGTTGACCACGTGGACCATGCACAGGGTGGCACGTGGTAGAAAGAGCAAGTCAATCAGGGAGGAGATCACCTAGAACGGTGATCGGTAGTCAGATACCAAGTGGCCACCACTCCCAGTTCAGAGCATAGATAAGCGCCTGGAAGCACCGAACGGATGTCGGTGGATAGTCATGAGGCACCGCCCGGTCATCAGGGGAAGTTATGAGGCACCGCCCGGGTGTGACTGCATGAAGAGCGCGATCGGGCGTTAAGAGGGAGATCGGTCGTAAATGCATGCAGAGGGAGGGAGGTCGGTCGTAAGTGCATGCAGAGGGCGATCGGTCATCGGGGTTCCCAGCGAGAACGCTACGCATGCACCTCGCAAGATGCCCACTCAGAGGACGTGCGGTGAGGCCATGCAGCAGGATGCGCCTGGCTCTCTCCTGGGAGCATGCGACCCGCACAGAGAGAAGCGCAGAAGCCCTCCAGGTGTGACGCGTGTACAGTAGATTCCAGCTGGTGCCTCCACGTGTCACCATTTGGGAGAGAGGTGCGGCTCAGGTATAAAGCACTCCACGTCATGTAAGGTAAGGGAGTTTTTTTTACAGATTACAAGTTTACACATGCTCACTACACTGAGTTCTGTGTCACTGTGAGAGCGTTCTTACACGTTGCATAGTGATAACAGAAAACGATTATAGAGAGAGAAAGTGGATCTGAGAGCACACACGAGTCTCACAGAGAGATTCAGATATAGTTTTGGTGTTCCTGTTGCCTGACTTGAGCGTCGGAGCTACAACGGCCGCCAGAGGCGCCGTCTGTGTGTTTTGCAGGCAGCGTTTGGAGTTCCGGTGAAGTTTCTTGGAGCGTTCCTGTAGAACAGAAGGCTAGACGAAGGAGTGACGAGGCAATCCTCCATGTTCGAGTCAAGCGGCAGGATCATTGGCGCCCACCGTGGGGCCCGTGTGAATTTTGTTCCCATCCACGTCGCAGTTCTTGAAGTTTCTTGAGGTTTCTTGGAGCTTCTTGATCATTTCGTCGAAGTGAAGTTACGTCGAAGTGTAGAGGAGATGAGTAGAAGAACTAGGCAAACCTCACCTGCGCCATCTGCTGAAGAAGGAGCTGTTACCATGGCGCAGGTAGTGGAGATGATGCGCGCGCTGCAAGATAGCGTTGCGGAATCGAGAGCTGAGCAAGAGAAAATGCGTGCAGAGCTGACTGCATCGCAGGGAAGAAACGAAGAGTTGAACCTTATGAATGAAGAGCTGCGTAGGGAATTGCAGGCGCAGAAGGAGCGCGCAGTTGAAGAGAGGATGTCGACGTTGCCATCGCCTCCGAGAGCATTCCCTATGCCTTTCTCCCCCGAAATCATGAACATGGTGGTGCCTCCCAATCTGGTGGGACTGAAAGTCCTCTTCCTCTGCTTTTTACAGTAAGGTTGAGGCAACAGAGGAAGTCCTCCTTGCCTTTGACCAAGTGCAGGCAAGAACAGAGGAAGTCCTCCTTGCCTTTGAGCAAGTGCAGGCAACAGAGGAAGTCCTCCTTGCCTTTGAGCAAGTGCAGGCAACAGAGGAAGTCCTCCTTGCCTTTGAACAAGTGCAGGCAACAGAGGAAGTCCTCCTTGCCTTTGAGCAAGTGCAGGCAACAGAGGAAGTCCTCCTTGCCTTTGAGCAAGTGTAGGCAACAGAGGAAGACCTCCTTGCCTTTGAGCGAGTGCAGGCGAGAAAGAAGAAAGTCCTTCCTCAACTTTGTACAGCGAGGTGCAGGCGAGTGAAAGTCCTCACCTCGACTTTGTACAGCGAGGCTGAGGCAAGAGAGAAAGTCCTCTTCCTCTACTTTTTACAGCAAGGTTGAGGCAAGAAGAAAAGTCATTCTCCTTCGCTTCTTACAGCAAGGTTGAGGCAACAGAGAAAGTCCTCACCTCGACTTTTTATAGCGAGGCTGAGGCATGAGGAAAAGTCCTCTTCCTCTGCTTTTCACAGCAAGGTTGAGGCGAGAGAAAAGTCCTCTTCCTCTGCTTCTTATAGCAAGGTTGAGGCAAGAGAATCAAGTCCTCTTCCTCTGCTTTTTACAGCAAGGTTGAGGTAAGAAGAAAAGTCCTTCTCCTTCGCTTCTTACAGCAATGTTGAGGCAACAGAGAAAGTCCTCACCTCGACTTTGTACAGCGAGGCTGAGGCATGAGGAAAAGTCCTCTTCCTCTGCTTCTTACAGCAAGGTTGAGGCAAGAGAACCAAGTCCTCTTCCTCTGCTTCTTACAGCAAGGTTGAGGCAAGAGAACCAAGTCCTCTTCCTCTGCTTCTTACAACGAGGTTGAGGCAAGAGAACCAAGTCCCTTCCCTCTGCTTTTTACAGCGAGGCTGAGGTGAGAGAAGCAAGACCTCACCCACGACTTCTTACAGCGAGGTTGAGGCAAGAGGGGTCGTCGAGAAGCACTTTTCTTCCCCAAAACACAGGCGTCATAGTTGGTGTTCAGGCCCTCTATGCACTCAGCGCTGGTGTGGCAGAGAAGTGTAGCGAAGCCAGAAGCGCGATGACTGATCGGTGGTGCACTAACATGCTTGTCGGTGGTAGAAGCAAGTTCTGCTGCGTGAAGCCGAAGCGTTTAGGCCCCGTTAAGTCGGTCATCCAGCACGAAGTCATGTTGAAGGCAATGCTAAGTTAGTCACATGCAGAGAGTTAAAGAGAAGAAACGCAACAAACCCTAGCGCGGTTGAGAAGAAGAAAACAGAGAAGGTGAATCTCTAGATGATCCAGAGGGATGCGCACGCTTCTGTTGAATGAAGGAAATGGTAGCGACACTCAGTGGGGGCCATTAATGCGTCCAGGTGTCGAGAGATAAAGTATGGAAGTCGTGACGCCGAGGAGCAGATACGTGAGCAGCACGTGGCGTGGCCCCACTTGCCACGTGGACCGAGGGCGCGACCACTTAGTCTCCTCGCTGAGAACAAGTTCACAGCTCGAGACTGGGGGGCTTGTGATCCGGTCGGTCATCAGTAGTTGATGACGTCAGCAGCCGTTGACCACGTGGACCATGCACAGGGTGGCACGTGGTAGAAAGAGCAAGTGAATCAGGGAGGAGATCACCTAGAACGGTGATCGGTAGTCAGATACCAAGTGGCCACCACTCCCAGTTCAGAGCATAGATAAGCGCCTGGAAGCACCGCACCGACGTCGGTGGATAGTCATGAGGCACCGCCCGGTCGTCGGTGGCAGGTCATGAGTGATGTGAGTTGATTTTAGGTTCATTATATTTGTGACACTTTCTTAGAATTAGGATCAAGATTCTTAGCAATTTAGAGTGAGTCACCTAAGGAAAATCCCCACTGGACATTAACTTAACAAGTGTTAAGTAGATGTGAAGGTTCATTTCCAAAGGTCCAAGGTTAAAACACAATTAATGGTGATGAATGAATGAAGAACAAGGTGCTGAACTCAAAAAAAGAATAGGTGCAGAATTTAAACACAAAAAACAGAATGGAAACACAAATTGAAACAAAAGAACCGATTGAAATTCAAGAACAAGACATAGAATCAAAACTACCGATTGAAATGACTATGGAAGATGAAAGAAGATGAAACTTATGTGGTTGTAGCCATGGATTGGGAGTGGACACGCCACTTGGAGGTGATGATCCAAGATAAGTGCAGATTTGCCGCCACTTGAGAGCTCCCAAAACTCACAAGATGAGACTAGAAAGGAGAAAGCAATTCTCACACTCACACAAATTTGTGTATAGTAACTTTACTCTAAATTCAATCTTATTTTACATGAGCATAGCACCTCTATTTATAGTGTGAGAGGGCTGAAATTAAAGTGGGAAAATTCAAATAAGAAGCATTTGAATTTGGAGCCAAAACACATGTCACAAGGGAGGTGTGACTTGATTTCTACTTTGGCACCTCCTAAAACTACACCTACACC
The DNA here is from genome assembly GCA_013389735.1 of Phaseolus lunatus. Lineage (NCBI taxonomy): Eukaryota > Viridiplantae > Streptophyta > Magnoliopsida > Fabales > Fabaceae > Phaseolus > Phaseolus lunatus. The sequence goes on along the minus strand of CM023859.1, from coordinate 14,080,834 downwards.
TACTTTTTATGTCACATGGAAGGTGTGACTTGTTTTTGTACATTAGCACCCCTTATTTTAATATCTACACCTTCCTTTAATGTTCTACTAAAAACTACACAAAAGAAATTACAAAAGAGATACATCCATTCATGCTTATTTCCCAAAGCTTTAGCCTTGCTCCTATTGATGCTCATGGATTGGGCTTGGGCCCCACTTGACTTGGGCTTCTTGGCTTGGGCTTCTTGGGCTTGGGCTTCTTGGGCTTGGGCCCTCTTTATTTATACTACTACTTGGATTCTTCAAGAGAACCCAATTATTTACAAAAATGTTCTACTCTTTAAGAAGACTAGTAAGAAGAACTTCAAGTGCTTTGGAATATGGCCCTTTCTTATTTTTGTGAAGTCTTCTTTTGATTGTTGAGATGACCCTTTATATATAGCATCTTTGGTCATCCTTAAGTAGTCTTGACTTGCATCAATGAGGAAACGCACGGACGTCGGTGGATAGTCATGAGGCACCGCCTGGTCATCAGGGGAAGTTATAAGGCACCGCCCGGGTGTGACTGCATGAAGAGCGCGATCGGGCGTTAAGAGGTAGATCGGTCGTAAATGCATGCAGAGGGAGGTCGGTCGTAAGTGCATGGAGAGGGTGATCGGTCATCGAGGTTCCCAGCGAGAACGCTACGCATTCACCTCGCAAGATGCCCACTCAGAGAACGTGTGGCGAGGCCATGCAGGCAGGATGCGCCTGGCGCTCTCCTGGGAGCATGCGGCCCGCACAGAGAGAAGCGCAGAAGCCCTCCAGGTGTGACGCGTGTACGGTAGATTCCAGCTGGTGCCTCCACGTGTCACCATCTGGGAGAGAGGTGCGGCTCAGGTATAAAGCACTCCACGTCATGTAAGGTAAGGGGGTTTTCTTTATAGATTACAAGTTTACACATGCTCACTACACTGAGTTCTGTGTCACTGTGAGAGCGTTCTTACACGTTGCACAGTGATAACAGAAAATGGTTATAGAGAGAGAAAGTGGATCTGAGAGCACACACGAGTCTCACAGAGAGATTCAAATATAGTTTTGGTGTTCCTGTTGCCTGACTTGAGTGTCGGAGCTACAACGGCCGCCAGAGGCGTCGTCTGTGTGTTTTGCAGGCAGCGTTTGGAGTTCCGGTGAAGTTTCTTGGAGCGTTCCTGCAGAATAGAAGGCTAGACGAAGGAGTGACGAGGCAATCCTCCTCGTTCGAGTCAAGCGGCAGGATCAAAAAATTCATTTTATTGGCTTGCTGTTTTTACATAATTCCAGTGCCATTTTTGAGTTAACATCTTGAAGTTTGTGTGGTTAAAATTTCACAGTCCATTTCGCTCTATATCATTCCAGATAAATTAGTGAATATCAAGCACAGTTTGCTTAAAAAATTTCCAGTAGCTCATTTTTTTGTTTTCTTCATCTACTCTAGTGCTTTTCTTTAAGTATTCTTTTGAGTGCCTACTTTCTCATTGAGTTCCTTATTTTTTTTTCTTGCTTGTCTAATTGTTCCTTACTCTTTGAGTTTGTCTACATCTAGTTTTCCTTTTGAAATTGCCTTTTCTTGCTTATACCTTTTCTTGTTTGTCTTTATTGTTTCTTTGGTTTTGTGGTGTTGGCTTTGAGATTGGTTTGCCTTGCTTTGACATATTTCATTTGAGGTTTCCAAGACCTCAAGATCAGATTGGTGCAAGGACTTTATTTCTTTGAGAGTGATATATTTTCTGCCTCAATTCACTTCGGCAGTTTCATTGCCAAGCTCACTGTTTTGCCCATTTTAATTCTTGACTTGTTTGCTGTTTTGTGTCTTTGCTGTTTTTGTTACTTTTAATTACAAATGGTAGGATTTTCAAGTGATGCATCCTACAAGCAGAATTCTCCTTCCAAAGCTTCAATCCTTGGTGAATTACATGAAGCACAAAGAACCATTAGACGCTTGGAATAAAAATTGCAAGAGATGGAGTTGCAACATGCTAGGTCATCTCCCTCGATTCATGATGGACATCATTCACAAAGACATTGCACAAGAGCTTCCTCAAATGACATAGGCCGTGAAGAGGACCATAGGAGAAGAAGGAATCCACCCCAATTTCATGGCCAAAGACAAGGGGAGAGACCTCACCATGGCAATGGATACTATCAAGATGCAAAGTCAAGGCTTCCTTCGGTCAAGCTTCCTAATTTTAGTGGCTCTAGTGATCCAAATGTATATTTAGATTGGGAGGCCAAGTGTGAACAAATATTTGAGATCCATGAGATCCAAGAAGAGCACAAACTTAAGCTAGCTACCTTAGAATTTAGTGATTATGCCATGAAATGGTGGCATGGAGTTGTAAAGGACATTATATATCACAAGGGTCCTCCCGTGGACTCTTGGAACTCTTTAAGATATCAAATGTGCACTAGGTTTGTGCCTCCACATTTTAGGAAAGACCTTATGTTGAAACTCCAACAGTTTTAACAAGGCACACTAAATGTGGATGAATATTTCAAGGAGCTTGAAACGCTTGTGCTTAAAATTGAGTTAGAAGAAAGTGAGGAGGCCATGATTGCTAGGTTTGTTAGTGGACTTAGGAAGGATATCCAAGACATTGTGGAATTGCAAGAGTACTCATCATTGGGATCTTTAGTTCACTTAGCAATGAAGGTGGAAGCCCAACTTGCTAAGAAAAATTCTTTTAAAAACTCTTCCAATGATGGCTACTATAACAAGTCTTGGAGAAATAAAAAATCTTTTTCAAAATTTCCTTCCCAAGATTCCTCTTTCAAACCCAAGGAATCTAAGCCATCTATTTCTAGGCCTAAGTCACCAATCAAAACGTCTAGTAAGAAATGCTTTAAGTGTTTGGGTTATGGTCATATTGCCTCAAATTGTCCTTCTAAAAGGAACCTGTACATTCATGATGGCATTATTATGAGTGAGCATGATTCGGATACACCTAGGCATTCTTCACATTCAAGTGCATCTAGTGGGAATGAGAGTAAGAGTCCATTAGAAGGAGACTTGTTGGTTGTGAGAAGACTTCTTGGTCAAGTTTCACAACCCTTTGATGAAAGTCAAAGGGCAAATATTTTTCATACAAGATGTCTTATTCAAAACAACATATGCTCCTTGATAGTGGATGGGGGTAGATGTGCAAACGTAGCTAGTACAAGAGTTGTAGATAAGCTTGGCTTGCCTACCATCTCTCATAGCACACCCTATAAGTTGCAATGGCTTAGTGAAGTAGGAGAAATATTTGTGAATAGGCAAGTCCTCATCCATTTCTCTATTGGAAAATACAAAGATTAGGTCTTGTGTGATGTTGTGCCCATGGAAGCCACACATGTGCTTTTGGGAAGGCCTTGGCAATTTGATAGAAAAATTTTACATAATGGCTTTTCCAATAAAATTTCTTTTGATTTCCATGGTCACAAGATTACTCTAAAATCTCTCTCTCCTAGAGAAGTCCATGAGGACCAAATCTTAATGAAGAAAAAGAGGGAGAGTGAAAAAGGGGGAAAAGATAAAAAAGATAAAAAGGATAAGAGTTCCAAGCCTACACTCCTTGTGTCTAGGCACGAGCTTCATAGGGAATTAGTGGCACACCATCCTCTTTTCTTAGCCATCCCTAGAACTCTTAAGATCGAACCACTTGTTGATAGTCCTCATAGTTTGGAAAATTTGGTAAAAGAGTTTCAAGATGTGTTTCAAGATCCTCCAAAAGGACTTCCACCTTTGCGAGGGATTGAGCACCAAATTGATTTGATACCGGGCTCTTCTTTACCAAATCGTCCAGCCTATAGGACCAATCCAAGTGAAACCATGGAAATTCGCCAACAAGTAGAAGCCTTAATAGAGAAAGGGTTTGTCCAAGATAGTATGAGCCCGTGTGCTATGCATGTCATCCTGGTACCTAAGAAAGATGGATCATGGAGGATGTGTTCGGATTGTAGGGCCATAAACAACATAATAATTAGGTATAGGCATCCCATACCTAGGCTTGATGACTTGTTGGATGAGTTGTATGGTTCTAAAATATTTTCAAAGATTGATCTTAAAAGCGGCTACAATCAAATCCGTATCAAACCGGGTGATGAATGGAAGACGGCTTTTAAAACCAACTTTGGTCTCTATGAGTGGTTGGTTATGCCTTTTGGCTTGACCAATGCACCAAGTACTTTCATGCGCCTCATGCATCATGTGTTAAGACCTTTCATTGGTAAGTTTGTTGTTGTTTATTTTGATGATATTCTCATTTATAGCTTATCTTTGAATGAACATAGGTTGCATGTTAGGAAAGTTTTGGAAACCCTTCGGAAGGAACATTTGTATGCTAACCTTGCTAAATGTATGTTTGCTCTTGATCATATAGAATTCCTAGGGTTTGTTGTGAGTTGTAAGGGGGTCCATGTGGACCAAGCTAAGGTGGTGGCCATTCAAAATTGGCCTACACCTTCAAACATCAATGAAGTCTGAAGTTTCCATGGACTTGCGTCTTTCTATAGACGCTTTGTACCTAACTTTGGTACAATTGCCGCACCACTCAATGACATAGTGAAAAAGGATGTGGTCTTTCAATGGGAGAAGCACAACAAAAAGCTTTTGAGATTTTAAAAGAAAGATTGACTAATGCTCCCATATTGGCCCTTCCTAATTTCACTAAGACATTTGAGATAGAGTGTGATGCTTCCAATATAGGCATTGGGGCTGTCCTCCTTCAAGAAGGCCACCCCATAGCCTACTTTAGTGAGAAATTGAAAGGTAGTCATTTCAACTATTCTACCTATGATAAAGAGTTATATGCACTTGTTAGAGCTTTGCATACTTGGCAACACTATCTTTTTCCTAAAGAGTTTGTGATCCATAGTGATCATGAATCTCTTAAATATTTGAAAAGCCAAAACAAGCTCAACAAGAGGCATGCCAAATGGGTAGAATTCCTTAAGCAATTTCCTTATGTGATCAAGCACAAGCAAGGCAAAGTAAACATTGTGGCGGATGCATTTTCTAGAAGATATACTTTGCTAAACATTTTGGGATCTCAATTTCTTGGCTTTGATCACATTAAGGATCTTTATCATGATGACCTTGATTTTTCTCAAATCTTTCAAGAGTGTCTTAAGGGAGGACACAGATTTTTTTATACAAAATGGATTTCTTTTTAAAGGAAAACGTCTTTGTGTTCCTCATGGTTCTATTAGATCATCTCTTGTTAGAGAAGCACATGAAGGGGGTCTGATGGGACATTTTGGGGTTGCTAAAACTTTGGATGTGTTGCATGAACATTTCTTTTGGCCTCATATGCATAAACATGTTCATAGTTTGTGTGATAAATGCATAGCCTGCCGCAAAGCTAAATCTAGGATGCATCCCCATGGATTGTATACTCCCCTTCCTATCCCTTCAAAGCCTTGGGTTGATATTTCTATGGATTTCATCTTAGGATTACCCAAGACATCAAAGAGAAAAGACTCCATTTTTGTGGTAGTGGATCATTTTTCAAAGATGGCTCACTTTATTCCTTGCCACAAAGTGGATGATGCATGTCATATAGCAAACCTCTTCTTCCAAGAAGTGGTTCGCTTGCATGGGATACCTAGGACTATTGTGTCCGATAGAGACCTAAAGTTCTTAAGCCATTTTTGGAAGACCTTGTGGGGCAAGCTTGGTACTAAGCTTTTATTTTCTACCACTTGTCACCCACAAACTGATGGTCAAACCAAAGTGGTTAATAGAACATTGGGCCAACTATTGAGATGCTTTGTTTTGGGAAACCCTAGTGATGGCCTTCACATGTTGAGCTCTCCTTGGATGTTGAAGATGGTGCGGAAGCAATGGTTGAAATGAGAAAGACCCTCCTAGGAGTGATGGTGATCTTGAAGGTGCATGAAGTGTATGAGAGTAGGGAGGTTCGGCCAACCCTTAGTGAGGTGAAGGAAAATGAAGATCAATTCCTAGAAGCTAGGAGAGAGCAAAGCTTGGCACAAATTTGGCAGCATAACTTTACTCATATTAATCTTCAAAATACAAGGTGTAGGCTACCCTTTTTTATAAGCTAAAGGGTGACCACCAAGCTTAACCTAATTCTAATGAAATGTGCCACAAATGTAATGTAATTTTGGTCACATGGAACACACATACTCACACATGGCCGGCCCTAGGTGCTAGAATGTTCCAACGTGAGCACCAAGCTAGGGTACATCAAAAAGTGAGCAAGTTTTGCTTTCTATACTACACTAATCTACTAAGCTACCCTAATGGGCCTCCAAGTAGCATGTACAAGTTCTTCTCCCTCCCATCCGTGGCTTGACTCCTTTGGGCGTGAATGTGCTTAGCCATGGACCTTGTGAGAGGTCCTAGATAGTTTAGGCTCCCTCCTAGACGCTCCTCTAGCTCCCCCTTATCTTGTGCTAGACGCTCTCCATGTGGTTCTAGACGGTCTAGTCTTGGCCCTTGGCTTTCATGGTGGGGTGAGCTTGGCCTCTCTCCATCATCCCCTCTGTAACATCCCGCCAAATTGCTTTTCATATTTATATAATAAAACTAAAGGTAAACAAATATATTGAAGTGAACATAATTATATATATGTAATGAAGTTTCTCCTCACAGGGAGTTTAATACATAATCGGTCAGTTTTCCAAAACGTAAACAAAATACAGTAAAATAAAAACAACAGGCGATCTCCTAACAGCAAAAGGCGATCTCCTATCAAAAAAGGCGATCTCCTATCAGAAAACCAAAAAAGGGTGATCGCCTAACAGAAATAGAAACAGGCGATCTCCTTCCGGCGACCACTCACTGAGGAGCTCTCCTTCCTGCAACATCATCTGCTCCCGTGTAAATTATACACGATCATCACAGTTTTAAGAAAACAGCCACAGAACCAAACACGCAGGGTAAGCTAGATATTTTAAAGAGAGTTTGGATATGAAACTTTAAAATCAAGATAAAACAATTTTAACACACTCACGTAAAATCCATCAATTTTCCCATTCATTTCACACACTTCACAATTTCATTAAGAGTCGTTCAATTCACATAATTCCATCAAGTGTCTATCAATTCAATGTTTCTCATTTCTCACGTCAGACTTCCACTGACTCATCACACAAGACACTTGACACTACTTCCGGAAGACTCGTGCATTGACTAGACTTAGAGATCTGCACCTGTCATACTAAACTGCTGCAAAGTTTCCACAGCTATGCGCATCAACACAATCTCGATCTCAATTTCATCACTCTCACAGTATGACAGGGTGAATCCACACAACAGGTCAAGTAGTTATCTTTCAAACACTTACCCATATGTATGAACCTCCATCGACTCTCAACGCCTGAATAACTTCATCTATATGAATTCATTATCTCAGGAGAGTCAGGATATCTCATTATAGAAATCACCGATCAATGCACATCCTACACGATCTTACACGGTATTTTCTTTCCTGAAAATACTATGCCTTGATCCCACATTCACAACATTCAACACATCATACAACACTTAATGAACGATTCCAGTCACAGCAAAACTCATTCCAAGGTTCAGATTTTCGAATATCACATTTAAATCTCAAACGTTTTCAAACAACACCAAAAACAGGGGAGTTCGAAAAACAATGCCAAAACCGGCGATCTCGTTCAAAAACAGGGGACTATGCAATAACAGTTGAAAACCGGCGACCACGTCGCCCCATCATCTCAATCATCTAATATAAGGTTTTCGTTGGAAATAAGGCTAGCTTCCCTTACCTGGACTAGCGCAAAACTCCAAGAGCTCCGAAACCCAACGAAGCTTAAAGATGCTTTCACTCTGTTTTAGTGTCCCGGTCTGGAGAACTTGCAGAGAACCTCCCAAGTGTCCAAGGGCAGTCGTCGCTCGTCGTACTGGTGCTTGAGGTTGCCTGAATCGCAGCACGAAGGAGAGAAAAGAGAGGGATGAAGATGCACTCGCTCTTTCACTCTTGAGTCACTGCAACGTTCTTTGCCTCCCCGCAGTGGGTTTTTGAATCCAAGCCTACTTGTCCACGCATGCTGCTGCCACCACCCCCTCTGCAGGAAAGCCAGAGTGTACGTTTCACTGAACAGTACGGCCACGATTGTCTCTTGTGCATGCCAACCACTTCCCTGAAAAGTACGACCGCGAGTGTCTCTTGCGCATGCCAACTTTCTGATGTCACTATTCTGAACCACCCTTTTTGTCCACGTGGCGCGCGTGCAGGACGTGTCATGCTGGGAGTCTGGGTCCCACCTTATCTGTGTGAAACTCGACATCGCGCGATAACCTTCCACCGATGATCGCTCGCGCGATGACTATCCACTGAGGTCTCATACTGGCGGACGACCGATGTCTCTCCCTGGAAGACGACCGATGTCTCGCCCTAGTGATGACCGCATGCTTCGCGCCCTGGCGATGCGCGCAAGCCTCGCGCCCTGGCAATGCCCGCATGCCTCGCGCCCTGGCGATGCCTGACGACACATCGCCATGCCTTGCTGAAGGTTCTTCATCCCACTATGTTACGTCCAAGGTATCATCTCCACATGACTTGGTGACGTCGGTAGCTTCACATTTCCAAGAGTAGATCAGCACCACTCCTCGTGCGCCCATGCATGCAATACTAAGGACGATCTCTTTTGCTCAAGCATAGAGCTTCGCATGCACAGCGTATCTAAGGCTTAACCCACACCTTGATACGCGTGGTTGTTGGAACCCACTCTGGCTGATCCAGTATCCTGACCACATACTGAGTGCACTTCCGGCGATCATGTGCACCAGGCGACTGGCGATCACGTGTAATCTAGGCGATAGGCGATTATGTACTAATCAGGCGATCTCATAGTCTTCTAAACTACACTTTCCTTCCTTTTTATTTTAAATAAAAACATACTTAGAATTCATTTAAAATATATTCCTTTTTATTCCAATTTAATTTTACAGGTTCTTACATTCTCCCCAACAAGAAAAATTTTCGTCCTCGAAAATTGAATTACAAGGAAAAGAGGTATGGATAGGCTTCTCTCATGGGTTCTTCTAACTCCCAAGTTGAATCACCCGATCTCTCATCCCACACCACTTTCACCATGCTGATGGTCTTGCCTCTGAGCTGTTTACTTTGCCGATCGTCAATCCTGACTGGTTTCGCTTCAAAGGACATGTCATCCCTGATCTGCACATCGTCCACTTCCAGCACATGACTAGGGTCTGCCATGTACTTCCTCAGCTGTGATACGTGAAAGACATTGTGCAGATTCGCTAAATGGGGAGGTAGGGTGATTTCATAAGCCACTGGACCAATCCTCCTTAAGATCTGATATGGTCCCACGAACTTAGGGGACAACTTCTTTGATCTGATCGCCCGTCCTACACCCTTGGTTGGTGTCACTCTCATGAACACATGGTCTCCAGCAGCAAACTCCAAAGGCTTTCTCCTCTGATCTGCATAGGATTTCTGCCTACTTTGAGAAGCTCTCATTCTGCCTTGTATTTGTTTCACCTTCTCGGTCGTCTGCTGAATCAACTCTGGTCCAACCAATACTGTTTCGCCCTCCTGGTACCAGCACAATGGAGTTCTGCATTTCCTTCCATACAAGGCTTCGTATGGCGCTATCCCTATGCTAGCGTGATAACTGTTATTATAGGTAAACTCCACCAGCGGCAACACCTCATCCCAACTTCCCAATTGATCCAAGACACACGTCCTCAGCAGATCTTCCAAGGACTGGATTGTTCTCTCTGACTGTCCATCTGTTTGAGGATGATATGCCGAGCTCATTCTCAACTTAGTTCCCAAGCAATCTTGTAAAGTCTGCCAAAATCGTGAAGTGAACCTGGGATCTCTATCTGAAACAATGCTGGAAAGCACTCCATGCAACCTCACTATTTCTTTGATGTACAACTGTGCCAACTTGGCCAAGGGCATTTTCAAATTCACTGGAAGGAAGTGGGCACTCTTCGTCAGCCGATCTACTATGACCCAGATTGCATCATGACCCTTTACCGATCTGGGTAAATGGGTAACAAAATCCATGGCGATGCTGTCCCATTTCCACTCAGGGATATCCAGTTGCTGTAACAACCCACCAGGTCTTTGATGCTCTACCTTTGCCTTCTGACACGTTAAGCAGGTAGTAACATACTGGGCGATGTCTCTCTTCATGCCCGACCACCAAAATGACTCCTTCAAGTCATGGTACATCTTGTTCATGCCTGGATGTAGGCTAAGGAGACCCTTGTGACCTTCCTCTAGGATTATCTTCTTCTACTCTTCATTTGCAGGTATGCAAATTCTGCCATTAAATCTCAAGATCCCATCATCGCCCATCACAAAGCCTCTAGCCTGGTCGGTCCCTAGTGACTCCACAGTACTCTTCAGACTAGGGTCCTCCAACTGCTTATCCTTTATCATTCCAAGGAAGTCATTAGTTATAGCTAGCTTACTACAACTAATGTGATTTACATGAAATTCTACCCCAAGGTTTAAATCTCTGAACTGCTCGATCAGTTTCTGCTCTTCCATCATCATGGTGGCTACTTGAATTGATTTTCTACTCAAAGCATCTGCCACTACATTGGCCTTCCCTGGATGATACATGAGTTGAAAATCGTAGTCCTTTAGAAACTCCATCCACCTTCTTTGTCTCATGTTTAGTTCCTTCTGATCGAATAGGTATTTCAGGCTCTTATGGTCACTGAACACCTGGAACCGAGCTCCATATAAATAGTGCCTCCAGATCTTCAAGGCAAACACCACAGCCGCCAACTCTAAATCATGCGTAGGGTAGTTCCTCTCATGAACCTTGAGTTGCCTTGAAGCATATGCAACCACTCTTTTCTCTTGCATCAAAACACATCCCAAACCCTGATGTGAAGCGCCACAGTAGACATCAAAAGGTCTTCCTACTTCTGGGATCACCAGCACTGGAGCACTAGTCAACCTTTCCTGTAGTTCCATGAAGCTCTGCTCACATCGGTTGGTCCAAGCAAAAGGTTGATCCTTGCGGGTCAGCTGTGTTAAAGGAGCCACTACCTTGGAAAAGTCCTCAATAAACCTCCGATAGTAGCCAGCTAAACCCACAAAGCTCCTTATCTCAGTAACTGTCTTAGGACGTTCCCACTGAAGCACTGCCTCCACTTTGGCTGGATCCACCGAGACCCCCTGGGCTGATATCACGTGTCCTAAGAAGTTGACTTCCTTCAGCCAGAACTCACACTTAGAGAACTTGGCATAGAGTTGCTTCTCCCTCAGAATCTCCAACACTGTTATCAGATGTTCTTCATGTTCTTCCTCGGTCCTTGAATAAATGAGTATGTCGTGATGGAGGAGGGCCAAGCACATCTAGCCAAGGAAGCGAAGGCCCAAACCAAGAAGACCGTCTAGACCAAGAGGAGCGTCTAGCTCCAGGAAGTGAACGTCTAGAACGTGAAGGAGGGAGGCTATCCATGGAGCTAGACCGTCTAGGACCTCTCACAAGATCCATGGCTAAACATATCCAAGCACACATAGAAGAAGCCACGGATGGAAGAGAGAGATCTTTGTACATGTTTCATAAAGGCCCAAAGGGGGAGGGGGTGCTTAGTAGATTAGTGTAGTGTATAAAGCAAAACTTGCTCACTTAGGGGTGTGCTATCAAAAAGGTGCCCTTAGCAATAGAAGGAGGGGTGTGCTAGCAAATAGGTGCCTTTAGCAAAAGAAGGAGGGGTGTACTATCAAATGTTGCATTTTTTACCTATCTTCTAGAATATTAGGATGATGGTGTGGTTTGACTAAAGTCAATACCCTAGGCAGCCCCACTTTTTGTATTTCCATCCCTACCCTTTAAGCTTGCTCACCAAGGCTCCTAAATCTATAAATAAGGAGGCCTACCTCATGTATTTTCAAGTTTATTTGAGTAATGTTATGCTGCCATTTTTTGTGCACAAGCTTTACTCCTCCTAGAAATCTAGGCTATAAACTTCAATCCTTTCACCTTCTCCCTTGAGCTGGCCGAACCACTCAACCCATACTCACCATGCACCTTCAAGACCAACACAACTCCTAGGAGGGTCTTGTTTCACTCATCCATTGCTTCCGCTCCATCTATTTCTACTTTGATTCAAGAAGAACACATGAAAATGCCATCATTTGGTATCATGAGCTTTTGGTTCTTCAAGATGAGTAGCTTGTCTTTTTAAATTTTCAGTTCTTCTTTATTTTCATCTTGTCATTTCAATTCCATAATTGTCTTGCTGTTTTTTACATTTTAAATTGTTCTTGGTGTGCTTATGGAAGATCCAACCGAAGCACATGTGTTCAATTGATCTTGAACATTTTCTTGTGCAATTGTGATAGGATTCCTTACACATTGAGTGGCTGTTTTCTTTTAGGAATTTGAGTCTTTATTGCTTTCTTATAATTGCTTCATTTTATGCTTTGAGTCTTTATTTTCTAAATCTATAAATGTTGTGTCAAGTCATGTGAATCCATAATTGTCATCAATTCTTAGTAGTCCTATTTTTTTGGCTTGATTGTTTCTTGTTTTTGGGTCTCTTTAAGTTGCCTTAATCTGCTGTTATTTTTGATCCTTTGCTGCCTTTTTAATTTTAGTTTGAGTTCATAATTGTGTCTTAGTTCTTACACAATTTCCTTCTTACATTTCCTTTGTGTTAAATTTTGGTATCTTGCTGTTTTTTTTTTCCAGTTTTCCAGATTTCCCCTGTTTCTCTCTCTGTCTGGCTGTTTTTTTGTTTCAAAAATTATTTCCACTCATAGGAAATTTGTGATTCTCTGGAAAATGCAAGTTTGAAGTGTTACAAAAAGGAAAAAAAAAGAATCAGATCAAAAAAGGCAACAGAAAAGATATGATAAATCTTACAAAATCAGAGTGCAAACCTTGAGCGCTCCAGCTGGCCTAACTGCACACCAAATTTGCAAAAATTATTAAAAAAAAATGGTGCATGCGTTTTAGGTGATTCCAAAGCCATTGTTTAGATAAGATCCTGAATTTTTCTTGCATATAAATTTCAGAGACAAATTTTAAAAATACAGCTCAGCATAAATCGGGGAACAAACACGTTTTCTGGCCCACAACAATTTTCAGTGGTGCTGTTTTTTTTATTTGGTCATCTAATCTAGTGCTTTTCTTTAGGTATTCCTTTTGTGTGCCAACTTTTATTGAGTAACTTTAATTGTTTGCTTTAATTTCTTGACTCTCTTTCTAAGTTGTCATATTATAAATCCTTTTGGTGGTACTGTTTTTATTCAATTAAATTTGTTTCTTGCTTTTGTTTCTTGACCTCTCTTTTGGGTGCTGGAATTTAATTCTCCTTGGTGCATATGTGCATGGAACTTGACTTGGTTTAGGTTTAGCTCTTGTGAATAGGTGCTGGAAATTGGAGAATTAAAGCCATCATTTTAAGGAGGAGACAAAGCTAAAGCCGAAACAAGGTTGCTTGAAACAAACAATACAAACACCTAGAAGATCAAAAATTCAAGACAACAAGGAAGTGCACTAACCCAAAAGAGGATCAACAAAGGGAGTCTTCTTTTCCTTTGCAACTTGGTTTATTGTTAATTACCTTTTTAATTACGTTTAGACGGTGAGTGTGTCTTCAAGGGCTCAAAGTGTCCAAGAAGCCTCACCTAGGGCCGAATAGCATAGTAAATTTTTACTTAGTAATTTGTTGCTTGTTTGAACTTGTTTTCTATTGTTTTGGTAGAAACGTTTTGCATGATTAGTTTAGTTTAATTTTGTGCTAAAACCGACTAGTTTGTTGCATATTTTTTTTTAGCTTACATAGTTTTATTGCTTTTTGATTTCTCAACTTCTTGTGTTTTAAGTGTTTCACTAAGAGAAATTTTTGTGTGAAGGCATTGGAGACTAGTTTTTGGCAAGGAAAAGGCTTGGTACTTAAGTAGTCCTTTGAGACTCACCTCCCTTACCTGGAAAACTACCTTCTTTATCTTCCCTAATCTTTCTCAAAGTAAAAACGCCTAAATACACAAAGGTATAGCCATGTCTTCTTCTTCTAATTCTCCAAAGTCTATAGAATGTGAAGTAAAATCTTTGAAAACCCTTTTGAAAGAGGTATCCCAAGCGGTACAACTAATCTCTTTTAGGCAAGTGGAGAATGAAAACAAGATTAATGAGTTGGCTAGAGCTCAAGAAGAGAAATCCCAAAAATCTCAAAAATCAAAAAAAACAAATACTCATGCATCACAAAGCATTGCAACTCTAGGGGAGGGAAGCCTTAGAATTAATGACTACTACCAACCACCCCCTAGAAGAACTAGGCAAAGGGAACAAGAGGTGCCAAGGGAAACTAGAGTAGACCTACCTCATTTTCATGGAAAGGAAAATGTAGAAATATATCTAGATTGGGAGATGAAGGTAGAGCAACTCTTTGCTTGCCATAGGGTAAGTGAGGAACGAAAAGTACCCTTAGCCACCCTTAGTTTCCAAGGAAATGCCATGTATTGGTGGACCTCTTTAGAAAGAGACCGACGTCTTCATAGGGACCCTCCCATAGAATATTGGAATGACCTTAGGGGAGCCCTAAGACGTCGACGTATACCTTCTTACTACCATAGGGAGTTGATGGACAAGCTCCAAAGACTCCAACAAAAGAATATGAGTGTAGAAGAGTATAGGCAAAAGATGGAGCTCTATATGATGAGAGCCTCTATTAGAGAGGAAGAGGAAACCACCATATCTAGGTTCCTTAGTGGCCTATCACTTGAGATAAGAGATAGAGTAGAGCTCTTACCTTATCAAGACTTGAATGATTTGGTTCAACTTTGCATTAAAGTTGAGCAACAAAATTTGCGCAAAACATCAAGTCAAAGGGTGAGCCCCTATTCTAACTTTTATCCCAAGAGAGAGTTTAAAAGGGAGGGTAGTACATCTAAGGAAAAACCAAAAGAACCTACCAAACCCTTCACCAAAGAAACCTCAACCCCACCCATCCGAGCTAGAGATGTTAAATGTTTTAAGTGCTATGGTAGGGGGCATGTGCAAGCACAATGTCCAAACCAAAGGACTTTGTTTCTTAAAGGTGTAGACGAATACACTAGTGGCGAGGATGAGCTTAGTGAGAAAGAGGAAGGGGGAGAGGATGAGAGGGTAGCTCCATTAGAGGGAGAATTGCTTATGATTAGGAGAACCCTCAACAATCACCCTAGCACATCCATTGAAACACAAAGGGAGAACATATTTCATACAAGATGCAATGTTTTAGAAAATATATGTTCCCTCATTGTGGATAGTGGATCTAGTTGTAATTGTTGTAGTGCTAGGATGGTTGAAAAGCTTAAGCTACAAGTGGTTCCTCACCCAAAACCTTACAAACTTCAATGGCTTAATGAAAATGGGGAACTACATGTAGATAAGCAAGTGGAAATCAAGTTTTCCATAGGGAACTACAAAGATAAAGTTTTATGTGATGTAGTGCCTATGGAAGCTTGCCATATCTTATTAGGGAGGCCATGGCAATTTGACAAGAAAACCTTGCATGATGGTCTCACTAACGAGATTTCCTTCACCCATAAATATAAGAAGTTTGTACTTAGTCCTTTACCACATTCTCAAGTGGTGAAAGACCAAATACAAATGAAACAAAAGAGGGATGAGGAAAAAAAAAAAAAAAAGAGTGCTAGAAAAAGAGAAAATCCTTAGGGATAGGAAGGCGTGGGAGAAGAGTGTTCCTTCCCACAAGGTTGGTCTACAAGAAAAGCCTTTTGAAAATGTTTTAGAAAACTTGCTTCTTGTGGAACAACCAAGCCTTATCTTTTGTAAAGGAGCACTTACATGCACTGCCACAAGTAATGAACTCATGGTTTTACCTCCTCAAATAGAAAACCTTTTGAGTGAATTTGACGATCTATTCTCACAAGAAGGACCCAATGGGCTTCCTCCTCTTAGGGGAATAGAACATCAAATTGACTTCATTCCGGGGGCAAGCCTACCAAATAGGCCTGCTTATAGAACCAACCCCGAGGAAACAAAGGAGATAGAATCACAAGTTCAAGACTTGTTGGAGAAGGGTTGGGTTCAAAAGAGTCTAAGCCCTTGTGCTGTACCTGTCTTGTTGGTGCCCAAAAAAGATGGAAAATGGCGCATGTGTTGTGATTGTAGAGCAATCAACAACATCACCATCAAGTATAGGCATCCAATCCCAAGGCTTGATGATATGCTTGATGAATTGCATGGGTCAACTCTATTCTCCAAAATTGACCTTAAAAGTGGATATCACCAAATTCGAATCAAGGAGGGTGATGAGTGGAAAACCGCTTTTAAGACCAAATTTGGATTATATGAGTGGTTGGTGATGCCCTTTGGACTCACTAACGCTCCAAGCACATTCATGAGGCTTATGAATCACACCTTGAGGGATTGTATAGGTAAATATGTAGTAGTTTACTTTGATGATATCTTAGTATATAGTAAAACCCTAGAAGACCATCTAAGTCCCCTTAGGGAAGTCTTTCTAGTTCTTAGGAAAAATAGTCTTTTTGCAAATAGGGATAAGTGTACCTTTGGTGTAGATAGTGTAGTCTTTTTAGGCTTTATAGTAAACAAAAAGGGGGTGCATGTAGATCCCGAGAAAATCAAAGCCATCCAAGAGTGGCCAACTCCACAAAATGTAAGTGATGTAAGAAGTTTTCATGGGTTAGCTAGCTTCTATAGAAGGTTTGTGCCTAATTTTTCTAGCCTAGCTTCTCCTTTGAATGAACTTGTTAAAAAAGATGTTGCATTTTGTTGGAATGAAAAGCATGAGCAAGCCTTTCAAAGGCTAAAAGCTCAACTCACCAATGCACCCATCCTATCTCTCCCAAATTTTTCCAAAACTTTTGAGATAGAGTGTGATGCATCGGGAGTAGGCATAGGCGCGGTATTGTTGCAAGGTGGACACCCCATTGCTTATTTTAGTGAAAAACTCCATGGTGCCACCCTCAACTACCCCACTTATGACAAGGAGCTCTATGCTCTTGTGAGAGCCCTAAAGACTTGGGAACACTATCTTGTGTCCAAAGAATTTGTTATCCATAGTGATCACGAGTCTTTAAAATATTTAAAGGGCCAACACAAGCTCAATAAGAGACATGCAAAATGGATGGAATTTCTTGAACAATTTCCTTATGTAATCAAATACAAGAAAGGAAGCACCAATATAGTGGCCGATGCTCTTTCAAGACGCCACACACTCTTTTCAAAATTGGGTGCCCAAATTCTTGGATTTGACCACATAAGAGAGCTTTACCAAGAAGATCAAGAACTTTCATCCATCTATGCCCAATGTCTACATAGAGCGCAAGGAGGTTACTATGTGTCCGAGGGATATCTTTTTAAAGAAGGAAAACTTTGCATTCCTCAAGGAACACATAGAAAACTCCTTGTCAAAGAATCAGATGAAGGGGGACTCATGGGCCATTTTGGAGTTGATAAGACTCTAGATCTTTTGAAAGCCAAATTTTGTTGGCCACACATGAGGAAATATGTCCAACGCCATTGCTCTAGATGTATCTCATGTTTAAAAGCAAAGTCTAGAACAATGCCGCATGGACTCTACACCCCTTTGCCGATTGCAAATGCTCCTTGGGAAGACATTAGCATGGATTTCATTTTAGGACTTCCTAGGTCTGCAAGAGGCCATGACTCTATCTTTGTGGTAGTGGACCGTTTTAGCAAAATGTCTCACTTTATTCCATGCCACAAAGTAGATGATGCTCAAAATATTTCTAAACTCTTCTTTAGAGAAGTGGTGAGACTCCATGGTCTCCCTAGAAGTATAGTGTCCGATAGAAATCCCAAGTTTATAAGTCACTTTTGGAAAACTCTTTGGGGTAAACTTGGAACAAGACTACAATTTTCAACTTCTTGTCATCCTCAAACGGATGGGCAAACCGAAGTAGTCAATAGATCTCTTGGAACTATGCTTAGGGCTATCATGAAGGGCAGCCACAAATCATGGGATGAGTACCTTCCCCACATTGAATTTGCTTACAATAGAGTAGTTCACAAGACTACTAATGCTTCTCCTTTTGAGGTAGTATATGGTTTTAATCCTCTCACGCCCATGGATTTAATTCCCCTTCCTAATCCACAAGATTTTGTGCATAAGGAAGGAGTAATCAAGGCTGATTTTGTCAAGAAAATGCATGAGAAGATTAAAATTCAAATACAACAACAAAATGAGAAGTACACAAAACACAACAACAAAGGGAAGAGAGAAATAATTTTTGAGGAAGGAGACTTAGTTTGGCTTCATCTTCGAAAAGATAGATTTCCAAATCAAAGGAAGTCCAAACTAAGTCCCCGAGGTGATGGACCCTTCCAAGTCCTTAAGCGAGTCAACAACAATGCGTATAAATTGGACCTACCTCTTGAATATGGAGTACATGACACATTTAATGTAATTGATCTTTCTCCATTTGTAGGTACCAATGACGATGACGAACTGGATTTGAGGACAAATCCTTTCCAAGGGGGAGGGGATGATGGAGGAGGGCCAAGCACATCTAGCCAAGGAAGCCAAGGCCCAAACCAAGAAGACCGTCTAGACCAAGAGGAGCGTCTAGCTCCAGGAAGTGAACGTCTAGAACGTGAAGGAGGGAGGCTATCCATGGAGCTAGACCGTCTAGGACCTCTCACAAGATCCATGGCTAAACATATCCAAGCACACATAGAAGAAGCCACGGATGGAAGAGAGAGATCTTTGTACATGTTTCATAAAGGCCCAAAGGGGGAGGGGGTGCTTAGTAGATTAGTGTAGTGTAGAAAGCAAAACTTGCTCACTTAGGGGTGTGCTATCAAAAAGGTGCCCTTAGCAATAGAAGGAGGGGTGTGCTAGCAAATAGGTGCCTTTAGCAAAAGAAGGAGGGGTGTACTATCAAATGTTGCATTTTTTACCTATCTTCTAGAATATTAGGATGATGGTGTGGTTTGACTAAAGTCAATACCCTAGGCAGCCCCACCTTTTGTATTTCCATCCCTACCCTTTAAGCTTGCTCACCAAGGCTCCTAAATCTATAAATAAGGAGGCCTACCTCATGTATTTTCAAGTTTATTTGAGTAATGTTATGCTGCCATTTTTTGTGCACAAGCTTTACTCCTCTTAGAAATCTAGGCTATAAACTTCAATCCTTTCACCTTCTCCCTTGAGCTGGACGAACCACTCAACCCATACTCACCATGCACCTTCAAGACCAACACAACTCCTAGGAGGGTCTTGTTTCACTCATCCATTGCTTCCGCTCCATCTATTTCTACTTTGATTCAAGAAGAACACATGAAAATGCCATCATGTCGTCTATGAAGACTACCACAAACTTATCCAAGAAAGGGCGAAAAATCCTATTCATGTAGTCCATGAACAGAGCTGGAGCATTTGTGACTCCAAACGGCATCACCACATACTCATAGTGCCCATACCGAGACCTAAAAGCTGTCTTTTGAACATCTTCAGCTTTTACCAAAATTTGGTGGTACCCCAATCTCAGATCAATCTTTGAGAACACCGAGGCCCCATGTATTTGATCCATCAAATCATCAATCCTAGGTAGGGGGTACTTGTTCTTGATGGTCAACTTGTTCAACTGCCTGTAATCTATACACAGCCGAGACCCTCCATCCTTCTTCTTAACTAGGAGCACTGGAGCCCCCCATGGAGATACACTGGGTCTGATGAATTGTTTCTCCAACAAGTCTTCCACTTGCTTCTTTAATTCTGCCAACTCGGCTGGAGCCATTCTGTAAGGTGCCATTGACACTGGTCCAGCTCCTGGTACCAAATCAATAGAGAATTCCACTTCTCTCTTAGGAGGTAATCCAGGTACTTCTTCTGGAAATACATCCGTGAAATCTTTCACCACATGTATCCTGGTTACGTCCTCTTCATTCTTCACTTCCAACCGAGCTAGGATCACGAAGCACCTCGCCCCTTCTTCCAACACCGACCACCCTCGCTGAGCAGATATCAAGTCTGACTCTTGGAGGTCTGGAAACGCTATCTTCTGACTACCGCAGTCTATGAGAACGTGATTGGCAGATAGCCAATCCATTCCCAGGATAACATCCAGGTCCTGAAGAGGTAGGCAGATCAAGTTTACTTTAAATCTGCGTCCCTCTACTATCACTGGACATTCGGGGCAAACTGTAGAGGTCAACACCTGTCCTGACGCAGGTGTAGAGACCAACAGTTCGAAAGGTAACTCCTTCACTAGAAGGCCCAACTCGGCTACACACAGGCTTGACACAAAGGAGTGTGTCGCTCCAGAATCAAACAAGGCTTTTACACCTCTACCAGCTATAAGACAAACACCTTGCACGAGGTTACCTGACTGAGACGCTTCTGCTCCCGACATGGCAAACACTCTCCCTGTTGCCTGAGGTCTGCTGCCTTCGTTTCTCAACTGCTGAGAACCACTGGGTTGAGTCGCCTCATTCCTGTTAGGGCACTCTCTAGCAACGTGTCCCGTCCTTTGACAGGCAAAACACCTTCTCTCCGAAGCCTTCTTGGGGCACACGTTGGGCGTGTGTGGTCCACCACAATGGAAACAGTTGGGTTTCCAAGGTTGTTGCTGCTGAAACTGGGATGACGTTGTTCCCGCCCGATGTGGTGGAGGTCTCGCATAGGGCTTGTTTTGTGGGTGTTGCACCTTAGCCTTCCCACTGGAAGAACCCCCTGGGTGTGACCTGATCACCCGAGAATCACCCTTTTCCAGGGTCTCTACCATCTTCGCCTTCTCTACTAAGGCGTGAAATTCCCTGATGCACATCGGGGCTATGGTCCTCTTCAGCCCATGCTTCAGTCCCTCTTCAAAATTCCTGCACCTCCAAGCCTCGGAGGTCGCCTGGGTGTAGAATCGGGCGAGGTACTCAAACCGAGCAGCATAGGCGTTCACAGACATCTCCCCCTGCTCCAACCTGAGGAATTCTGCTTCCTTCGCAAACTTTGCACTATCTGGGAAGTATTTCTCCAGGAACCTCACCCTAAAGCTCTCCCAGTCTAACACTTCAGCTCTGGCTTCCATCATCTGCTGGGCTCCCATCCACCAGAACTCGGCTTCTCCAGATAGCAAATAGGTGGTGAACACCAACTTCTTCTCTTCAGGGCAGGAGGTCGCCCTAAAGATTTTCTCCAACTCTCTGACCCACTGATCTGCCTGATCAGGGGTAGCATTCTCGCTGAACTTGGGCGGGTTGTGCCTCATGAACTCGGTCAGTCCCATCTGTTCCTGAGGCTGACCAACGTGGGAATTTGTTTCAGCAGACTGAGCAGTTTCCCAGTGGTGCATTGCAGCTTGGTGATTCTGAGCCATTGCTGCATTCTGTTGTTGGATGGCAGTTGCCATCATCTCAATAGCCTTGGCAATCTGGCTCATTTCCGAAGAAGGTTGGGGAGGGGTAGGAGGTCTACGTGCCATCTTCTTCGTTTCAGATTTTGAAACTATGGGTTTCTATATTCCCTACAACTACAAGAATGAGATCGATAAGAAATCAATTCATTCAGGAGGTAACATCTAGACCTTACAAAGGTCAACATCTCAAAGTCATTAAGAATTTGAGTTCATCAACAGAATCATGATGCTTATTGTAACATCCCACCAAAATAATACATACATACATGTATAGTTGAAATTAAGTGTAACCAAATAATATTGAAGAGTGCAAAATAAAATGTATATATATATATATCAGAAATGAAGTTACTCCTCTTAGGGAGTTTAATACATAACCAAATCAAATGTTTGCAAGATTTTACGAAATTAAAAGAAATGCAGTAAGACAGGCGGTCTCAAAAGAAAACGGCGATCTCCAACTTTAAAACGGCGATCTCTAACAGAAGACCTCAAAACGGGCGATCTTCTATCAGGACACGAAAACCGGCGATCACCCGATGGAGGCATAAACCGGCGATCACCCGATAGAGACGGAGATGGGCGATCTCCTTCCGGCGACCACTCACTGAGGAGCTCTACTCCCTGGAAGATCATCTGCTCCCGTGTACAATTACACGATCATCACAGTTTTGAGAAAACAACCACAATAACAGATAAAAGGGTAAGCTAGATAATTTAAAAGAAGTTTAACTCATGAACATGAAAATCCAAGTAAACCAAGTTCCAAATTATCCATGTAAAACGTAGAACTACAATTAGCATTCAGCTGATCGCCCAAAATCACAAATTCACTACATTTCCCATAGTCATTCCATTTCACAACACAGCATCAAGTGTCTATCAATATTCCAGTTTCTCATTTCACATGTCAGACTTTCCACTGCTGAATCATCCTGGTGAACGACCGATGTCTCCTTCGCCCTGGAAGACGACCGATGTCTCCTTCGCCCTGGAAGACGACCGATGTCTTCCTCTGGGAGACGACCGATGTCTTCCCTGGCGACGCCCTCATAACTCTCGCGCCTTGGCCACGTCCACATGCCTCGCGCCCTGGCAATGCCCACATGCCTCGCGCCCGCGCGATGCCTGCATGTCTCTCGGGCCCGCGCGTCGCCTGCATGCCTCTCGCGCCCGCGCGATGCCTGCATGCCTCTCGCGCCCGCGCGATGCCTGCATGCCTCTCGCGCCCGCGCGATGCCTGCATGCCTCTCGCGCCCTCGCGATGCCTGCATGCCTCTCGCGCCCGCGCGATGCCTGCATGCCTCTCGCGCCCGCGCGACGTCCACCTGGCGCTCATGTGTAGCAGGCGACCGGCGATGATGTATAAACAAGGAACTCTTATAGTTTTTTCTAGACTACACTTTCCTTCCCTTTTAACTTAGATAAAACATACTTAGAATTTACTTAAAACATACTCTTTCATTCCAATAAATTTCAGGTCCTTACATTCTCCCCAACAACAAAAATTTTCGTCCTCGAAAATTGGATTACAAGGAAAAGAGGTATGGATAAGCCTCCCTCATGGGTTCTTCTAACTCCCAAGTAGAATCCCCCGATTTCTCATCCCACACCACTTTCACCATGTCGATGGTCTTGCCCCTGAGCTGTTTACATTGCCGATCGTCAATCCTGACTGGTTTGGCTTCAAAGGACAAGTCATCCCTAATCTGCACGTCGTCTACATCCAGCACATGACTAGGGTCTGCCATGTACTTCCTCAGCTGTGACACGTGAAACACATTGTGCAGATTCGCCAGATGGGGAGGTAGGGCGATCTCATACGCCACTGGGCCAATCCTTCTTAAGATCTGATATGGTCCCACGAACTTAGGGGACAACTTCTTTGACCTGATCGCCCGCCCTACACCCTTGGTTGGTGTCACTTTCATGAACACGTGATCTCCAGCAGCAAACTCCAAAGGCTTTCTCCTCTGATCTGCATAGGACTTCTGCCTACTCTGAGAGGCTTTCATTCTGCTTTGTATCTGCTTCACCTTCTCGGTCGTCTGCTGAATCAACTCTGGCCCAACCAAGACTGCCTCGCCCTCCTGGTACCAACATAAGGGAGTTCTGCATTTCCTCCCATACAGGGCTTCATATGGTGCCATCCCAATGCTGGCGTGGTAGCTATTGTTATAGGTAAACTCCACTAGTGGCAACACCTCCTCCCAACCTCCCAATTGATCCAAAACGCATGCCCTCAGCAGATCTTCCAAAGATTGGATCGTCCTCTCTGACTGACCATCTGTTTGGGGATGATATGCAGAGCTCATCCTCAACTTAGTTCCCAAACACTCTTGCAGGGTCTGCCAAAACCGTGAAGTAAACCTGGGATCTCTATCTGTAACGATGCTGGAAGGCACTCCATGCAGCCTCACTATCTCCTTGATGTACAGCTGTGCCAACTTGGCCATGGGCATCTTCATATTTACTGGGAGGAAGTGGGCACTCTTCGTCAGCCTATCAATGATGACCCAGATTGAATCATGACCCTTTACCGATCTGGGTAAATGGGTGACAAAATCCATGGCAATGCTGTCCCACTTCCACTCGGGGATATCCAGTTGCTGCAATAGCCCGCCAGGCCTTTGATGCTCTACCTTCGCCTTTTGACACGTTAAGCAGGTTGCCACGTACTGGGCGACGTCCCTCTTCATGCCTGACCACCAAAATGACTCCTTCAAGTCATGGTACATCTTGTTCATGCCTGGGTGGAGGTTAAGGCGACTCTTGTGACCTTCCTCTAGGATCATCTTCTTCAACTCATCATTTGCAGGTATGCAAATCCTGCCATCAAACCTCAAGATCCCATCATCGCCCATCTCAAAGCCTCTCGCCTGATCTGTCCCTAGTGACTCCACAGTGCGCTTCAGGCTAGGGTCCTCCAATTGCTTATCCTTCAACATCCCAAGGAAGTCATTAGTTATAGTCAGCTTACTACAACTAATGTAATTCACGTAAAACTCTACTCTCAGGTTTAAGTCCCTGAACTGTTCGATCAGTTTCTGCTCTTCCATCATCATGGTGGCGACTTGTATAGACTTCCTACTCAAGGCATCTGCCACTACATTGGCCTTCCCTGGGTGATACATGAGTTGAAAGTCGTAGTCCTTTAGGAATTCCATCCACCTTCTTTGTCTCATGTTTAGTTCCTTCTGATCGAACAGGTACTTCAAGCTCTTGTGGTCACTGAATACCTGGAACCGAGCTCCATAAAGATAATGCCTCCAGATCTTCAAGGCAAACACTACCGCTGCCAACTCCAAATCATGAGTAGGGTAGTTCCTCTCATGCACCTTGAGTTGCCTTGAAGCATATGCAACCACTCTCTTCTCTTGCATCAAGACGCATCCCAAGCCTTGATGTGAGGCATCACAGAAGACATCAAAAGGTCTTCCTACTTCTGGAATCACCAGCACTGGAGCACTGGTCAACCTCTCCTTTAGTTCCCTGAAGCTCTGCTCACATCGGTCGGTCCAAGCAAAGGGTTGGTCCTTGCGGGTCAGTTGTGTTAAAGGAGCCACTACTTTGGAAAAATCCTCAATAAACCTCCGATAGTAGCCCGCCAACCCCACAAAGCTCCGTATCTCAGTCACTGTCTTAGGACGTTCCCATTGCAGCACTGCCTCTACCTTGGCTGGATCTACCGAGATCCCCTGGGCAG
This sequence comes from Phaseolus lunatus, assembly GCA_013389735.1. Classification (NCBI taxonomy): domain Eukaryota; kingdom Viridiplantae; phylum Streptophyta; class Magnoliopsida; order Fabales; family Fabaceae; genus Phaseolus; species Phaseolus lunatus. The sequence continues at coordinate 14,055,808 of CM023859.1, read as the reverse complement.
ATATCACGTGTCCTAAGAAGTTGACTTCCCTTAGCCAGAACTCACACTTAGAGAACTTGGCATAGAGCTGCTTCTCCCTCAGTATTTCCAATACTGTCCTCAGGTGTTCCTCATGCTCTTCCTCGGTCCTTGAATAAATGAGGATGTCATCTATGAAGACCACCACAAACTTATCCAAGAAAGGGCGAAAGATCCTATTCATGTAGTCCATGAATAGAGCTGGAGCATTGGTGACTCCAAATGGCATCACTACATACTCGTAGTGCCCATATCTAGACCTAAAAGCTGTCTTCTGAACATCTCCAGCTTTTACCAAGATTTGGTGATACCCCGATCTCAGGTCAATCTTGGAGAACACCGAGGCCCCATGAATTTGGTCCATCAAATCATCAATCCGGGGTAGGGGGTACTTGTTCTTGATGGTCAATTTGTTCAATTGCCTGTAGTCTATACACAGCCGAGACCCTCCATCCTTCTTCTTGACTAGGAGCACTGGAGCTCCCCATGGAGATACGCTGGGTCTGATGAACTGCTTCTCCAGCAACTCTTCCACTTGCTTCTTTAACTCCACTAACTCGGCTGGTGCCATCCTGTAAGGTGCCATTGACACTGGTCCAGCTCCAGGTACCAAGTCAATAGAGAATTCCACTTCTCTCTTAGGGGGTAATCCAGGCACCTCCTCTGGGAACACATCGGTGAAATCTCTCACCACTTGTATCTTGTTTACGTCCCCTTTATTCTCTACTCCCAACCGGGCGAGCACCACGAAACACCTCGCCCCTTCTTCCAACGCTGATCGCCCTTGTTGAACTGTTAACACATCCGCTTCGTGGGGGTCTGGAAACGCTACCTTCTGCCTACCACAGTCTATGAGAACGTGATTGGCAGCTAACCAATCCATTCCCAGGATGACATCCAGGTCCTGAAGAGGTAGGCAGATCAAGTTCACCTTGAATCTGCGTCCTTCTACAATCACTGGACATTCAGGGCACACTGTAGAGGTCGACACCTGTCCTGACGCAGGTGTAGAGACCAACAGCTCAAAAGGTAACTCCTTCACTAGGAGACCCAACTCAGCTACACACAGGCTTGACACAAAGGAGTGTGTCGCTCCAGAATCAAACAAAGCCCTTACACCTCTACCAGCAATAAAACAAACACCTTGGATGAGGTTACCTGACTGAGCTGCCTCTGCCCCAGACATGGCGAACACCCTCCCTGCTGCTTGAGGTCTTCTGCCCTCGTTTCTCATCTGCTGAGAGCCACTGGGCTGGGTCGCCCCATTCTGGTTAGGGCATTCTCTAGCAAAATGCCCCGCCTTTTGGCAGATGTAGCACCTTCTCTCCGAACTCTTCTTGGGGCATGCGTTGGAGGCGTGTGGTCCACCACAATTGAAGCACTTGGGTTTCCAAGATTGCTGCTGCTGGAACTGGGGAGGTGCTGCTCCTGCCCGATGTGATGGGGGTCTCGCATAGGGCTTGCTTTGTGGGTGCTGTGCCTTAGCTCTCCCACTGGAAGGACCTCCTGGGTGTGACCTGATCACCCGAGACTCACCCTTTTCCAGGGTCTCCACCATCTTCGCCTTCTCCACTAAGGCGTGGAACTCCCTGATGCACATCGGGGCTATGGTCTTCTTCAACCCATGCTTCAGCCCTTCCTCGAACTTCCTACACCTCCAGGCCTCGGAGGTCGCCTGGGTATAGAACCGGGCGAGGTACTCAAAACGGGCAGCATAGGCGTTTACTGACATGTCCCCCTGCTCCAACTTTAAGAACTCAGCTTCCCTTGCAAACTTGGCGCTGTCTGGGAAGTATTTTTCCAAGAACTTCGCTCTGAAGCTCTCCCAATCCAGAACATCCTCTCGGGCCTCCATCATCTGCTGAGCTCCCATCCACCAGAACTCAGCTTCTCCTGATAGCAGATACGTGGCAAACAACAGCTTCTTCTCTTCAGGGCAGGTGGTCGCCCTAAAGATTTTCTCCACCTCCCTGACCCACTGATCTGCCTGGTCAGGGGTAGCATTCCCACTGAACTTAGGTGGGTTGTGCCTCATGAACTCGGCCAGTCCCATCCGTTCTTGGGGCTGACCGACGTGGGAGTTTGTTTCAGCCGACCGAGCAGTCTCCCAGTGCTGCATTGTGGCTTGATGGTTCTGAGCCATCGCCGCATTCTGCTGCTGAATGGCAGTCGCCATCATCTCTATGGCCTTGGCGATCTGACTCATCTCTGAGGAAGGTTGAGGTGGGGTAGCAGGTCTACGTGCCATCTTCTGAATCTATTGACTTCTATATTCCCTACAACTATAAGAATGAAATCGATAAGAATCAATTCATTCAAGGGGTAACAGCTAGACCTTACAAAGGTCAGCATCTCAAAGTCATCTAGAATTTGAGTTCATCAATAGAATCCCAAGACTTATAATTCCAAACAAAACACCAGAACAAAGTACTGGTGTGCAAACATCAATCCAACTACCACCTCAGTCAAATTCAAGAACACTCAAAAATCACACCAGAATTCAATGTAGGCTAAACATCAAACCTTTGGAATTAAGATTAAGAATCATCTTGATCCAGTTATGAGTGTGCACCCTCACCACTTTATCAAGACCTTCTTATTCTTAATACTAAGATTTTCAGTTAGGCATACATTCACCAAAGCACACGCAAGAGTTCAATACAAAAACGTTTGAAAACCTCCCACTATAGTGGTTATTTAAAACTCAATTAAATTTTTATGAGCAGAAGAAACACAATGGATCCACAGCCCTCAGGTCATCCTAAGGCGAACTGCTCTGATACCATTAATGTAACATCCCACCAAAATAATACATACATACATGTATAGTTGAAATTAAGTGTAACCAAATAATATTGAAGAGTGCAAAATAAAATGTATATATATATATATCAGAAATGAAGTTACTCCTCTTAGGGAGTTTAATACATAACCAAATCAAATGTTTGCAAGATTTTACGAAATTAAAAGAAATGCAGTAAGACAGGCGGTCTCAAAAGAAAACGGCGATCTCCAACTTAAAACGGCGATCTCTAACAGAAGACCTCAAAACGGGCGATCTTCTATCAGGACACGAAAACCGGCGATCACCCGATGGAGGCATAAACCGGCGATCACCCGATAGAGACGGAGATGGGCGATCTCCTTCCGGCGACCACTCACTGAGGAGCTCTACTCTCTGGAAGATCATCTGCTCCCGTGTACAATTACACGATCATCACAGTTTGAGAAAACAACCACAATAACAGATAAAAGGGTAAGCTAGATAATTTAAAAGAAGTTTAACTCATGAACATGAAAATCCAAGTAAACCAAGTTCCAAATTATCCATGTAAAACGTAGAACTACAATTAGCATTCAGCTGATCGCCCAAAATCACAAATTCACTACATTTCCCATAGTCATTCCATTTCACAACACAGCATCAAGTGTCTATCAATATTCCAGTTTCTCATTTCACATGTCAGACTTTCCACTGCTGAATCATCCTGGTGAACGACCGATGTCTCCTTCGCCCTGGAAGACGACCGATGTCTCCTTCGCCCTGGAAGACGACCGATGTCTTCCTCTGGGAGACGACCGATGTCTTCCCTGGCGACGCCCTCATAACTCTCGCGCCTTGGCCACGTCCACATGCCTCGCGCCCTGGCAATGCCCACATGCCTCGCGCCCGCGCGATGCCTGCATGTCTCTCGGGCCCGCGCGTCGCCTGCATGCCTCTCGCGCCCGCGCGATGCCTGCATGCCTCTCGCGCCCGCGCGATGCCTGCATGCCTCTCGCGCCCGCGCGATGCCTGCATGCCTCTCGCGCCCTCGCGATGCCTGCATGCCTCTCGCGCCCGCGCGATGCCTGCATGCCTCTCGCGCCCGCGCGACGTCCACCTGGCGCTCATGTGTAGCAGGCGACCGGCGATGATGTATAAACAAGGAACTCTTATAGTTTTTTCTAGACTACACTTTCCTTCCCTTTTAACTTAGATAAAACATACTTAGAATTTACTTAAAACATACTCTTTCATTCCAATAAATTTCAGGTCCTTACACTTATAACCTTAAGCCAAACACCAGAACAGCTACTGGTATACAACCAACAATCCAAACAACCACTTTCAATCAATTACAAAAACATTCAATAAAATGAAATAAATCACACCAGAATTCAATGTATGCTAAACATCAAACATTTGGAATTAAGATTGAGAATCATCTCGATTCAGTTATGAGTGTGCACCCTCACTACTTTATCAAGATCCTCTCATTCTTAATACTAAGATTTTCAGTTAGGGCATATATTCACTAAAGCACACACAAAAATTTCAATACAAAAACGTTTGAAAACCTTTCACTACAGTTGTTATTTAAAACTCAAATAAATTTTATGAGCAGAAGAAACACAATGGATCCACAGCCCTCAGGTCATCCTAAGGACGAACTGCTCTGATACCATTAATGTAACATCCTGCCAAATTGCTTTTCATATTTATATAATAAAACTAAAGGTAAACAAATATATTGAAGTGAACATAATTATATATATGTAATGAAGTTTCTCCTCACAGGGAGTTTAATATATAATCGGTCAGTTTTCCAAAACGTAAACAAAATACAGTAAAATAAAAACAACAGGCGATCTCCTAACAGCAAAAGGCGATCTCCTATCAGAAAACCGAAAAAGGGTGATCGCCTAACAGAAATAGAAACAGGCGATCTCCTTCCGGCGACCACTTACTGAGGAGCTCTCCTTCCTGCAACATCATCTGCTCCCGTGTAAATTATACACGATCATCACAGTTTTAAGAAAACAGCCACAGAACCAAACACGCAGGGTAAGCTAGATATTTTAAAGAGAGTTTGGATATGAAACTTTAAAATCAAGATAAAACAATTTTAACACACTCACGTAAAATCCATCAATTTTCCCATTCATTTCACACACTTCACAATTTCATCAAGAGTCGTTCAATTCACATAATTCCATCAAGTGTCTATCAATTCAATGTTTCTCATTTCTCACGTCAGACTTCCACTGACTCATCACACAAGACACTTGACACTACTTCCGGAAGACTCGTGCATTGACTAGACTTAGAGATTTGCACCTGTCATACTAAACTGCTGCAAAGTTTCCACAGCTATGCGCATCACACAATCTCGATCTCAATTTCATCACTCTCACAGTATGACAGGGTGAATCCACAAACAGGTCAAGTAGTTATCTTTCAAACACTTACCCATACGTATGAACCTCCATCGACTCTCAACGCTGAGCTGAATAACTTCATCTATATGAATTCATTATCTCAGGAGAGTCAGGATATCTCATTATAGAAATCACCGATCAATGCAAATCCTACACGATCTTACACGGTATTTTCTTTCCTGAAAATACTATGCCTTGATCCCACATTCACAACATTCAACACATCATACAACACTTAATGAACGATTCCAGTCACAGCAAAACTCATTCCAAGGTTCAGATTTTCGAATATCACATTAAATCTCAAACGTTTTCAAACAACACCAAAACAAGGGAGTTCGAAAAAACAACGCCAAAACCGGCGATCTCGTTCAAAAAACAGGGGACTATGCAATAACAGTTGAAAACCGGCGACCACGTCGCCCCATCATTCAATCATCTAATATAAGGTTTTCGTTGGAAATAAGGCTAGCTTCCCTTACCTGGACTAGAGCAAAACTCCAAAGAGCTCCGAAACCCAACGAAGCTTAAAGATGCTTTCACTCTGTTTTAGTGTCCCGGTCTGGAGAGAACTTGCAGAGAACCTCCCAAGTGTCCAAGGGCAGTCGTCGCTCGTCGTACTGGTGCTTGAGGTTGGTTGCCTGAATCGCAGCGCAAAGGAGAGAAAAGAGAGGGATGAAGATGCACTCGCTCTTTCACTCTTGAGTCACTGCAACGTTCTTTGCCTCCCCGCAGTGGGTTTTGAATCCAAGCCTACTTGTCCACGCATGCTGCTGCCACCACCCCCTCTGCAAGAAAGCCAGAGTGTAGTTTCACTGAACAGTACGGCCACGGTTGTCTCTTGTGCATGCCAACCACTCCCTGAACAGTACGACCGCGAGTGTCTCTTGCGCATGCCAACTTTCTGATGTCACTATTCTGAACCACCCTTTTTGTCCACGTGGCGCGCGGGCAGGAAGTGTCATGCTGGGAGTCTGGGTCCCACTTATCTTGTGTGAAACTCGACATCGCGCGATAACCTTCCACCGATGATCGCTCACGCGATGAATCCACTGAGGTCTCATACTGGCGGACGACCGATGTCTCTCCTGGAAGACGACCGATGTTCTCGCCCTGGCGATGACGCATGCTTCGTGCCCTGGCGATGCCCGCAAGCCTCGCGCCCTGGCGATGCCCGCATGCCTAGCGCCTGGCGATGCCCGCAGCCTCGCGCCCTGGCGATGCTGATGACACATCGCCACGCCTTGCTGAAGGTTCTTCATCCCACTATGTTACGTCCAAGGTATCATCTCCACATGACTTGGTGACGTCCGTAGCTTCACATTTCCAAGAGTAGATCAGCACCAGTCCTCGTGCGCCCATGCATGCAATACTAAGGATGATCTCTTTTGCTCAAGCATAGAGCTTCGCATGCACAGCGTATCTAAGGCTTAACCCACACCTTGATACGCGTGGTTGTTGGAACCCCTCTGGCTGATCCAGTATCCTGACCACATACTGAGTGCACTTCCGGCGATCATGTGCACCAGGCGACTGGCGATCACGTGTAATCTAGGCGATAGGCGATTATGTACTAATCAGGCGATCTCATAGTCTTCTAAACTACACTTCCTTCCTTTTATTTTAAATAAAAACATACTTAGAATTCATTTAAAATATATTCCTTTTTATTCCAATTTAATTTACAGGTCCTTACACCCTCCCCCTTGGAAAGGATTTGTCCTCAAATCCAAGTCTTCATTGGTACCTACAAATGGAGATAGGCAACTACATTAAATGTGTCATGCACTCCATATTTAGAGGTAGGTCCAACTTGTATGCATTGTGTTGACTCTTTTGAGGACTTGAAAGGGTTCATCTCCTCGGGGACTTAGTTTGGACTTCCTTTGAGTGGGAAATCTATCTTTTCGAAGATGAAGCCAAAACTAAGTATCCTTCCTCAAAAATCTCTTTCTCTCTTCCCTTATTGTGGTATTTTGCATACTTCTCATTTTTTTGTTGTATTTGAAGTTTAACCTTCTCATGAATTTTCTAAACAAAATTGGCCTTGATTGCTCCTTCCTTATGCACAAAA